>CM046876.1:122260325-123555469 GCA_025667525.1 Glebionis coronaria
ATATATATATATATATATATATATATATATATATATATATATATATATATATATATATATATATATATATATATATAATATATATATATATATATATATATATATATATATATATATATATATATATATATATATATATATATATATATATATATATATATATATAATATATATATATATATATATATATATATATATATATATATATATATATATATATATATATATATATATATATATATATATATATTATACATATATATATATATACATATATATATATATATACATATATATATATATATATACATATATATATATATATATATATATATATATATATATATATATATATATATATATATATATATATATATATATATATATATATATATATAATATATACATTCTATTAAAAGAGACTTTTGGCTGATGTCATTTTCCTTACGTGTCATTCAGTCACTTACCCAATTGCTAATTTGCTGATGTAATAAATAGTTAGTTTTTATTAAAAAATAAAAAATAATATTGAGTTTGTTTTCTTTTATTTGTTACACTACAGTACTACTGTATTTGGTATTTTCACTTTATGACATTTCACTTTCACACATTGACTGCTGAAA
Source organism: Glebionis coronaria (assembly GCA_025667525.1). NCBI lineage: Eukaryota > Viridiplantae > Streptophyta > Magnoliopsida > Asterales > Asteraceae > Glebionis > Glebionis coronaria. The sequence continues at coordinate 122,260,949 of CM046876.1, forward strand.
ACTTCTTGAAAATAGGAGTGGCTCATTAACCAAGAATTTGAATTTCAAATCTCACATATCAACATAAAACAATTTCGATTTTGTTTAATCTTCATTTTAGCAATAAGAACTTTAGAGAAGGTATAACTAACTCTCATTTAGGCTTTCTTTAACTTTTGTTGTTTTCAAAATGCCAACTAATTGCTCCATTAAAACATACACATATAGCCATTTTACAGTTGCTTTGCCACATAAATTGTGTGATTATAGGCTATGTTTCTTCGCTTAAAGTATGAAGTTGTAGATTTGGTTGTGTTGATTTTTGTGATGTCATATTATAGTTGAATTAGATGTGTTATCAGTACATGGAGATCTTTAATATTTTGATTTTTAGTTTGGGTTTTTATTTTAGTTCATTTGATTAATTTTTAAATCTTTTATGTAGGAATTGATTGCAAAGCAGGTTTTTGGTGATGTTCATAAGGTATGTTTTTGTGTAGCATAACATATCATCTACTTTTTGCTGTTTTTCAACTTTAATATAAGTGCTATTACTTGTGCAATCTGCAAAGTCGTTATCATTTAATATATGGATGCCCTGCTCATCTTTCTGTTGTCTGTCTGAATTAGGGGATGAAGAAGACTTACATTTCATGAAATTCAAGAAGACAATGTTAAAGAATTTCTTCCGGATAGTGACTCATTGGCTGTGCGTGTTGTCTCAGTTTTTGTTTGCGACAGGTGAGGCTGATGCACTATGTATAACTAAGACGTATTATGACCTTTTATCTAGCAAACTATAATAATTCACCATGACATTGGCACAGTTTGATTTTTCATTAATGATTCTTTGATTTTTCCTATAGACTACTAATGATTCTTTGTTTTTACATCATAAGTTATCGGTTTATTTATTCATCATCTGTTTTTTACCATCAATTTGTTTCATTTTCATCTCATCACTTCTTTGAAAAAAATTGAAGACAAGTAAAATATTCCTTTTGGGTAAATTGTATTCTCTGCTTGGTATACAATTATACAGATTTATGATGTGAGTTTGGTATTTTGTTTTTTAATTTATTTGATATTCTATTTTTGATTTTTAGTTTTATATACATACTACTTTATTTGTTTTGGGTATACCATACTTTTGGTTTTGTCTTTTTGCAACTTCCAACACTGTCATTCAGATTGTCAGTTTGGTATTGGATTTATGAAAATTGTTTATAAAGTGTTTGTTGAAAACTTGAAATGCTTGAATGAAATGTATTTTTCTCATTTTATAGGATGCATCGGTTATGTATTTTACATTGACGGTTGTTTGCTTCTTCGATTGGTGCTTTAAGAATAGCTGGATTTGCTTTTCCAGGTTATGGCGAGCCTACTAAGCGTTGATTTTGGCCTTGCTCGTGGTCAGAATATTCCAATCCATGAGGTACAAATTTATTGCTTAAAAGTTTTGGTTTTTAAAAATGTTGAGTTCGTTTCATAATATAGGTACAAAGTTATCTAGCTCAATTTTTATACTTAGTGGCAAACTTTTCAATGAGTTGTCTTGATGTTGAAATTTGTTTTCATAATATAAGGTCTTTAATGATTTGTTTTCATAATATAGGAAAGGAAAGGGTTTATAGAGGAAACTGGAAGGAAATATAAGAGTAAAACTTTCCGCAATATGGGCGGATTTGAGAGGAAACTCACTGAAAGTTGTAGCTTTTATGTAAAAAGATAGTCATGGCCTTCAAAGAAAACTAATATCACATAGGTGTCTATTGATCTTAAGTCTTAACAGATCTCTTTAGCCATCTTATTGTCTTAATTTCTTCCGTATAAAAAAACAACATAGTATTTTTAATATAAGGAATTAACGATACAATATATGAGTATATGAATACGTTATTCAATTTCTATCTTTGATTTTTTTTTGAACATGTTATCTTTGATTGATATACGAGTATAAAAGGATAAACGGGTATATATGTAACTTTGCACTTTCCTTTTCAGCTATATAATATAAAAATAAGTTTGGCTCTTCCCTTTCCTTTTGTTGTGGCTATAACTCGAGAACACAAATCATACCTATAACTTCCTTTCCCCATCTTTCCTTTTCTCTTCTTTTTCTTTCTTTTCTTTTACTAAAATCTTAAGAACAGAGCGTTCGTATCTACTTGATTAATAAAATATGATTTATATTTCATATGTCTGTATAGTGATTCTCGGTTTTGTTTATGATTGTTAACTATGACCAAGAGTTACTATCAAATACTTATAGAGTCTTCCGGTGTTCTTATTTCTGCATATTGTTCTTTCATAATAGAAGAACTCGCGTAAGAAAATGAAATGTAAATGGATATATCGAGACCTCTTTTGAGTTTGTTGAATCATTTGCCATATTTATTGCTGCCATGTTGTATAATTGAAATGTATACAGTTGTTGGTTCAGGGTATGCCTACCTGTTATTTATTCATATAGTGTATAGCTGATGAAGAACTATAATTATCATTATCACCACCTCAATTCCAAAACAATCTGTATTTGACTTGCAAGTTGCGAATAAGTCATCTTTTAGTTATGCACCAAGAGTTAACCATCATGTTGAATAAAGTGGTTTGCACATTAAACGTAGGTCATCTGTACTCTCTTTCTAGACATTGGACGCATAATCAAATTATATTTTCTGTTCAGACCTTTAATGGTCGAAATAGATTGACTAATTAGCTTCATGATTAATAAAACATGTTTTTGCAATAGAAAAGGATTTTTTATAGTTTCAAAACAAAGTAAAATGGTAGTACTAAATACCTCGAACATCAATATGCACAAGATTCAATTTACTTTTACCTTCGTTTCGTGTTTTACTGTAATTTTTATGAACTTCACTTTGTCCACATATTTTGAAACTCTGTCTTTTCCTTGCAACCAATTCCTTTGGCTAGAACCGAGAATAAATGAAGAAATTCAGGAAACAATATGCACAAGATTCAAAGCTGAGTTCCCTATATTTGACAAGGTAATCTTTTATGGCTTTATCTTCTTGCAGAGTCCTCTTTATTCAATATTGGTTTTTACAAGGACATCACATTTTGGAGAATTTCTTTAACCACTTGGGCTGAGCTACTTCTTGTGCAATTGTGTAAGTCCAAATTTCTTCACGTTCATATATCATGGTATCTATACATTTTATGAAATAGGAGTTGTAGTTGAAAATCTGATTATGTAATACAGTAAATAAGTAATTTATTTTGGTTAAATTACAAAAACACTTTTTTTATTTTTGTCACTTTACGTGTACAAAAACTGACTTGCGCAGCCTTCTTGAAAATAGGAGCGGGCTCGTCAGACAAGAATTTGAAATTCATACCTCTCACTTATATACTCGAAAACAATTCATGTTTAGGTTCCTCATAGATTAGTTCAGTTTTTTTTTTCATGTTCATGTTCTGAAAAGCTACCTAATCGTCCATTGCTTCAACTTCTTATCTATTTGTTTTCATGGTGTCTTTTTTATGTAATCTTTCAGGGATTGATTCTGTTTGAGGTGAATTTCAGTAAATATATATGAAGGGCCTTTATCCATGCATTTACACAATCTCTAACCCGTTTGGCCCGTCCTCCGTCTAGCTGTTACACCACCACCCGTTAGACCTGTTGTAGTTTTTGCCAACCCAAAGCAACCCAAAAACTCTAAAACTTTACCCACGCAAACAAATAATTGAGAGTATGGGTGTAGCCATGTGATTGTAGTCATGTTTCTTGACTACTTTAATTTAATGTTGACAGCCATACTAATATTATTAATACTTGACCACACTACATTTGGATCAGTTTAGTTTCTGATGACGTAATAGTTAGTCATTATAAGGTTATGGACATTCTGGAATGTATGATGATGTAACTTTGGATTGTGTTGGTAGCAATGTTATAATCAATTGTAATTGAAAGCAGATACTCCTAAAATTATGCAATAGTGATATTTACATTCTTTTGTTTTACATAATATTTTGATTATTCATTTTTACTACCCGTGTTGAACACGGGTTATGAGCTAGTATATATATATATATATATATATATATATATATATATATATATATATATATATATATATATATATATATATATATATATATATATATATATATATATACTAGCGTCGTAACCCGCCCAACGGGCGGGGTAGCTTTTGTTGTTGTTCCGAAGGGTTTATTGTTTATGCGTTTATAGTTTAGGGCTTTTTTAAGTTATCTTTTATATATTTTAGTTTCAGTTTACGCTTAAGTAGCGTTAAAAATATGTTAAAAATTGTTTTTTATAATTTCTAAATTCAAACTAAATTGAAATATAATTTTTTATATTCTAAATTTTTAAAGTCCGAATAATATAAATTCTTAAACAATCGAAAAAATTTTAACACAAGTATAAAACGCATTTTGTGGTTTATTTATGTTTGTTGGAAATGTGTGTATTTTTTTTATACTTTTTGTCATCCCATGTACGTGTTTTGTCTAAATTTTTAATGATGTATTTATATATTTATATGAGTCATATTTTTATTTTAATTTTTATTAAAGTATGTTTGTGTATTATTTATGTTTGCTATTTAAGGTGTTTTACTTTAACTTTTACTAATGTCGTTTTTATATTTAAGTAGTTTAGCGTAGGCGGTTATTTTTGGGACGATTGTTGTAGTATTATAAAAGTTTTTTGGCTTAGTTTTTAATTTGTATAAGTTTAATAGTTGGGGGTATTTTGTAAATTGTAAATATTTACATGTTTTGAGTAGCCGTTTTTTTAGGCTTTCCTTATCTTTTGTGTTATCTTTGAAGTAGTTTGTGGTGGGGTTTAGATATGATATCTATTGGACAATTTAAGGTAGACACTAATTCATTCTAAAATTAACATATTCCTTAATTCATTAATCTTGTGTAATTTTATTGTGTTCGTTATATTGCTTTTTGTTTTTTTTAATGTGTATAGTTTGTTTTAATAGATTATTTGATTATGTGTAATTGTTTTGGTTTCGGTATATTGGTTTTTCTATTGCGTTTGTTAAGTTTTTTGGTGAAAGTTCCGTGTCGTCCCATTGTTGCTAAAGATGGTAATTAATGTTCACTCTTCTAGGGTAAAAATCGCCATAGGCAAAAACCAAAGTCACCACAAAACTATAATAAACTAAATGAAAATAAATTAATTCTAAACATAACACTAAAATTTACCAAATCAGAATGATTAAAACAGCACACACTTTGGTGGACTCGATCGGTTGGTAACTACTACACGTAGCATGATGAGATCAGTTACCGCCATTGCTAGGATGCAAACAGGGCCATCTCGTGAAATTCAGTAGCCCCATGCCAAATCAATAGAAAGGCCCTTCGAGACATGATTTTTTTATATAAAAGATACTTTCGCAAAGTTTAAATATTAGTTTTATGAGTGATACTGTATCTAACAAACAGTTTCAATCTCCTGTAAATTGTTAAGCAACTTTCTATAATACATTAGCACACTTCAGATATTCGATATTAGATGATCTAAGTATTGAGAATTAATAGAAAAAGGATAAGTGATACGTTAGTACTTTAATAAATAGTAAACTTTATGTTATTCATGAAACATGTTATATTTACTAGACTATAAAATAGAGGCCCTTTAATTTTATGGGCCCTGTGCCATTGCCCCTATTGCACATGCCTTAGGCCGGCCCTGGATGCAAACCACAGATGCTAATACGATATAGATCCTAATCCATGGCATTGGTTTACTATAACTGTTTTGCTGATATGACTGAGCCATGAACTCATCCAAGAAACGGAAATCAGTGGCCTCTAATTTGCACGATGCCAGTTGTTCCCAAACGTGGTTATAATAGTCTTGCCTAAAGTTACTCATAATTAAGTTCCTAGCTTCCAGATAAATGAAATGAGGACCTTTATATATTAAGGTAAGGAGAAGAAAAGGAAGAGACAAATGGCGTCAAGACACTACTACCATTTGACGCTATATATAATAAACTCACAGATAACCAAATCCTACTTTATATAATTGGTAGATTGACCAAATAAGATTTCCGTTATTTTTCAGAAAAAGAGATTGCGAGTCTCTGAATGTGACATGAACATCACCTACAGTATATCAACTTATTAAAACCAAAACGACACTATCGATCTTCTCCTGAAAGTATATAAAGTTAACAAATGTTCCACATCAGATAATGATAGGTTAGGGTGCATTCACGTCCGAAAACATATATGTACGGATGGTGCATTTTTTCAGTCAAATGACGAAACTCGTCGGTCAATGCAAACCAAAAGGACGAAGGTGTAATAAAACTCAAATTTGATACACTAATTAAATTTCCTTAGTACCTTTAATTTACATGTTGCTAACAGCATACCAAGTCTGTCTGGGATCAACATCACCGATTAAACAAATGGTCACTGAGACCAAACATAGGCGACTCTTTGTAATGTTGGAGCAGAGTCTCCCTATTGTTCCCACCAGATTCCTGAAAGATTTAGTATGCTCGTCACTAACATGTACAAACAAACAAAACATTATAAAAATAGAGGTCCTTGCTTAATATACTACCTCTTTCGTAGAATTTTACTCAACAAAACGATTGAAAAACAAACTATCCAGGGATAATAACTTTATAAGCAATAGAATTTGCACAGAAAGGTCTTTTTATACATCAAGTCATCAAGCCATAAAGATAAATACCGTTTTCTTTGGCACATGTGCATTAATGATATTGGCAATGAAAAGCCAAATGCGATGTATCAAAAAGTTAAACACTTGCCTTTCAAAAAAAGGCCGCACTCAAAAAATTTGTAGCATTCGGCAGTAGTGAAAGCCATGAGCATGCACTGTGGCAAAAATGTCATGATTATGAATAATTGACTTATTAGACCTCATAAAATGACTTTTTACTAAAATTAACTTTAGCCCAAAGAGTCTACAAGTTCACAAGAATGACTGGTTTTGACACAATCCCAAAAAATTCATACTTGTCCTTTTTTGTCAATAAAGGCTTACTCTTGTAACTTGTAAAAGCGTTATAGTTATTTTTCTTACCTCGGTTTGCAAAAACTCTAATATTAGTGCAGGAAATTAATCACTTACAGAACAGATAAAGTAGCAAACAAACTTTTCTAGTCTATTTTTACAGTGAAACTAATTAGAACTTTCATAATTATGAAAAACAATGCCGAATATATCAAACTAACCATTTAATAGAGAGACAATCCAGGAAAAAACTTACCAGGCAACATAGCATCAATAGCCTCTTTAGCAAGATTGCAACCAAACATCCCTGTAGCCCTTGTATACAACAAAAGCTGATTAGTGATATCTCATCTTAGTTCAGGAGTTGGTAACAACGTCTCTAAAACCCTGAAAAAATCTTCTTTTATCGAACCAATAAATTTAGTCTCAGGTTATACTGAATGCTCGGGTTCAATAACACAGCTGCTGAATGTGAAGGCGAATGAAGGTGACCCTGCCACTTCTGATCCACAATGTCAAAGAAAATCTTGCACTTTACATCATCCATTATATAATACATCCTTATCGACTCTTTGGCTTTTCTCATCAACTTATATATCCTATTTCCTCATACGTGAACCCATAACCCAAAGTTCCAATCACCGCCTTAGAGATAGAAACTATATAAGACTATAAGTACGCCTCAACCGAGATTGTGTAGTCATGAGATATAATGTCAGTTATAATGTAAAGTATAAGAAACATCTATAACTCACAATTTTATATAGGTACCATACGTTGCATATTGTTATATATACAACAAAACATTAAAATGTCTTACTGTTGTATGTGCAAAGAAAGGGTTGGATAGGGGGTCAATTAGGTAATGAATTAAGGTCAGAACATGTTATATCTAAAATAGTTTGTAGGTTAGTCAGGTCGATTAATGGGTCAAACTTAGTCATTCGTGGGTTAGTCTTTAAGACGCTTCTCAACTTGTCTTATAAAGAAACCAGAATACTTTCATGTTACAGGCATGAAAACCTGATAACAGCAAATAGTATTGTAGTGTTACGTTAAAATTGCTAACATCCAACTCGATAAGAATATGACTGCCAAGGTTTCCGAATTTGGGCGTTCAAATATGGGTCCTGCTAAAATGGGTCCAAAAACACCTTTTATAAAACCTAAAGCTAGAACACCACAGATATCAATAATGACCCATTTGAATGAGCTCGAAACTGTAACATGAAAGATGCCAATATTGTCAAGATCGCAAAAAGTGCACGTACGGATAAGATTCCCAGCGCTGATAAAAGTCTCTTTTAATAAAAGAAAACACTTATGGAAGCCAATACAAAGGATCACATATTGGTAGCATTCTTACATAAAGGAACTGGCCTTATGCATATATTAAGCTTATAATCTATGGGAGTATGCCTGTTTATGAGTTATAAATAAATGAAAGAATGAAGTTAGAAGCATATACCTTCTTGCTACTACCTCATCTCACCAGAAAAGTTAATAAAGTCACAGGTTGCATCGTCACCTAAAAGAAACCGTACACCTATCGGTTTCAATGCAAAGAATTCAGTAGAGAGAATTAATGATAGCTCATCTTTGGTTAGTTGTTGAATTTACATAACCCCAAATCATATGATGCACTTAAAATTAAAATAAATACCTGCATAAATGATGTGATAAACCCTTCTATTAAACACAGTGTTAAAAGTTCTCTTCACACAGTATCACAAGGCAATAAATCTAGCTGAAAATGTAAAAGAGAAAATTGAGCAATATGGCAACACCAAAGGCAACGCAAGGTTATATACTTACTGTGGAACTGGTGCACCACTGTTGATAGCATTTTCTTTCTTTATGAGCTCTATGTTTCAAACCTTCTTTAGCATAAACATGCAATAGATAGAAAGAAGATGTCAGTTTACCATAATACCACTATTTGGTCCTCTGTATTTAAACACTCTGTTCTTTGATAATTAAATAAGCTCCTACCGCAATCCAAACCCATGCCTTGGAATTTTGTTTCACGTCATAAAAAAGCTGTTCAATATCACTCCCGTGAAACCGGTCATTTTTTATTGTTTTTTACTATATTTATTTAATATTGTGATATTTTTAAATCTTATGATTATCTGAATGATTCTACTGTTTTAAAAAATATGGGATCATTATAAGTCACTTTTGTTATGTTGGTAAATAACTTTTTATGGATCATTTTAAAATGGTTCAAACTCCTGCTCGATGTCCAAAACAAATTATGTGCCATCAGTTCAACGTTCGTGGCTGATGCTACAAACACATAGTTAAAAAAAGATTTATATTGACTCACAAGATCCATACATACTAATATAATACTCAGAAATATACATACCAGGAGGTGACGAACTAATCTAAAGTCAGTTTCAAATACAGTTGTGCAACAACTATCAACCAATCATATAATAGAGAAATATCTGGTTGAGCCTGCTCTTAATAGACAAAGAATTGTTGAGAATCAGTATTACATAATAACTTGGAAAGAGAATAGTGGTCAGGGAAACAATAATCCATGGGTCTATAATTATGAAATCTCATTGACTGATCTACTTTCCGGCTTATCTAATGGTGCATCTCATGGACCTTCTATTCAACTGCCAAGTTCATGTCAAACGAGAATGAATGATCGGATGCCTAGGCAAATTAGCTATGGAAGTGAAGTATCAATAATAGATGAAGACTTCTCTCATTAAACCAATCGGGAAGTTAGTAACGTAGGCCATGAAGAATATTATAATAATATGTAGAAGGATATTACATCCATCAAGGTAAGGAAGACAATCAGCCGGACTTTTTCGATCTGCATCTTCAGACAGCTGCATCTTCTCCATGGCGCGACTCCATAGATTTGACTATCAGTGTTGGAATTCTCATTTTCTTTTGTTTCCGAACTTGCAAACTGAACACATGCTTCATGTTTAGACAAAGAATTGCTTCCTGGATCAGAGTATATGGCAACATTAGTTTTTCTTGAGTAAAGGGTTTCCCTATTAAATACTGGTATCATTACATTTGAAATCCTCATTTATAGAACTCGCCTTCATCTACTGTAATTATGCATCGTATATAATCTGCACCATTCGAAGCAGAAGCGTAACTGTAATCTGCATCACCAGGCTTGAGTCTTTGAATAATATTAAACGGTACGGTACCGGAACCGTACCGGTACCGACCCGTATTGGTACCGTTTCTTTTTATTCGGTACGGTAGCTGTATCTTAAAACTTGCAACAAAAAAATTCGGCATGAAGAAAAACGGTACGGTATCAGAACAAGAATTCCTGGAAATCAAAAATCCTAATCTGATGGAAATCACAAAAGATAATAAACTTAATATAACAATTTATGTTATTGATCATTTTGAGTTAACATATTAACGTTACTTTTGGGTTAGATATTGATCCTTTGCGGGTCTACTTTGACATATTAAGCTATTGATATAAAATTGTATATGAGTATATCATTATATATACTTATGTGTTTAGTAATTGATGTAGTGATTTTACTACTCTTTAGGAAAAGAGAGCAAATATGGCAAGTAATGAATACGACGATTTAGGAAAACCGTGTATTAATGACCCTAAAATGAGTTCGTTCTCAAGGAGGCTTAGTGTGTGTGTAATGAATTGATTATCTTTGTGATTATATTGTTGAGAAAGAAAAATAGAAATGAGATTAGAAGAGAATGACGGTTACAAAGACGAATTAAACTAAGTCGGAAAAGGTGTACACGTAAAACCGTAAAAAGTGCTAAAATTAAAATTTTAGCCTAAAAATTCCTAAAAATTATCAAAAATCCAAAATAATATTCTAAGAGTTTACAAAAAATCCAAACTTGCTAAAACCTTTTAATTAATTAGATAATGACTTTTTAATGCTAATTAAAGCCCTAAAAATCAAAATTAATTATTAAAAAGCCCTAAACAAGATTTTAAAGTTTGTAAACCTCAAAAATACTCTAATTAAGCTAAAAAGTATTTTTCAAAATTTTAAATCAACTAAAAAATATTTTTAAACAATTAAAAACTACTAAAATCAATTAAAACTTAAATTAATTCTAGAAAATAATTAAAAGACTCTAAAAATATTTGGAAAGTTACAAAAATCCTAATTAAGTGTTTAGAACCTATGAAAAATATAAAAACTTAGAAAATCAGACTTTTAATTTTTAACAATAAAATAATATTAAAATATTATTAAAAATCCAAAAATCATAAAAAATTCTAAAAACTTGCAAAATAGCTTAATTTAACCTAAATAACTCAGAAATGAAAGTGAAATTACCTAAATACCCCTAATGGGCCTAGAAAATGGGCTAAACCCAAAACAGTAGCTTATTGGGCCAAATTTGGGCCCAATAACAAAAAGTGTTCAAAATAAGCCCAAAAAGCACAGGTTGACTCAAAATTTGATTTTAAACAACTTTTTCCAAAGGCCTAAAAGCTGAAAGTGTGAAATAAGCTAGCTTATACCAAGCAGCTTATTCTTAATGGGCTTTTTGGCCCATTAAGCTATAAGCCAATGCCATAAGCTAAAATTTGACACACAAGCTTCTTTTGACCTAAATAAGTCTTCTGCAAAAAGAAATTTGAAATAAGCCCAAGGAATAAGCCTGAAAATACAATAAGCAATCTACAGAAAATGACAAAATAGTCGTTTTTGAGTTCTAGGCCACCCCAAGTGCTGATTCAAGTTCCTAAAGCTTTTAAATGACTTAATTAAGCAAAATCAACAAAGAGTTTTCAAATAAGCTGACTCAATAAGCTGGAAAAATCAAATAAGCATTTATGTAAAAGTCAAATAAGTTGGTTTTCTAGTAAAAAGTCAAAGTCAAAGTCCAATAAGCTCCAGTCTACTTAAATAGGTCAAATAATGAAGACCTATCACAAAAAATAAGTTGTTGCAAGTCTGGATAAGCTAGAATAGCTTATTGATAAGCTGAGTTCAAAATTACACTAGCAGGGGCTAGTTTTGGGTGTTGAGCAGTGGGAACTTTTCCCACTGCTTGACTTGTTTGACTTTTTGTCTTTAGTGGCTGTTTTGGAGATTCAGATTACACAAAGGAACCCAAATGATCTTTGGATCATAAGGAGTCAATAACAATCAGTAAATCACAACAAGAAACAGCCAAATGATACAGTTAATTCAAACAAGTACCAGATCTGGGCAAAATAAGAACAAGTATAGCAGATTTGACCAATAAGTTGTTTTAGCAAGAATAAGCTAACCAAATTGCACCAAAAGCGTACACAGGCTAAAATAAACTTAGATGAGCAAGTCTAAACAAGTTTCATGCAAAACTTACAAGATTTGAACAAGATTTAAGTAGTTTAAAGTTGCTGATGTACAAGTTTTAGCCAAATGGTGTTCTTGCTGATATACTTGACACAAATCTCAGATTCAAACACTCAAATATTTCAAGTATGTTATATTAATGAGGTTTAAACAATTTTTACACCTAAGCATGCATAAACTCTAGGTTTTCCCAAAATCTTAGGCAAAAATCAGTAAAACTCAACAAGATATAGCAGATTGAACAATTCAAGGTTTCAAGTCCAAATATTTGCAGGTTTGTGGTCTATTATGAGCATACAACAGATAACAAGCACAAACACAAACTTCCCTTAACACAATAACACAAAATCAACACAAACAGGTAGACCCAAACACCCCTTTATCTTTTCAAATCCAAATTTTTCAAAGTAAAAGTGAGATTTAAGACCACCCAAGCATCAATTAAAACAAAAAAAAGTAAGATTAACAGATTCAAGCAAGTATAAGCCACAATATTCACAAGAACAAAGGCAACACTCAAATATCACAAAAATCCAAAGTATTATCAGATTTTGGGATTAAGGGTGTGTACCTCATGGATGTACATCCACACCCACGGATTTTGAGCTTATGTGCTAGCAAGAACAAGCACAAGCTTCCACAACAAAGCCTGCTAAGATTGAACAAGGTTAAAGCACAATAAATTCAAAAAAATTGCATAAAATGAAACTTGCTTGATTAATGCAACCAATTGATCCCACACTTGATTATCCCCAAACTTTGAGCTCACAACACCTTGATATTAACAATATCAGGATGTATAGATCACTCTTAGCCAAGAAATTCCAAGATTTGATCAATGACTTAGCAAAATATCAAGAATGAGGAAAATTGCAAACTTTTGCAACCTTCAATTGAAAACAGGTTTTTAACTTCTAAACTAACAACCATATAACAATGATAAGCAGTAATAAAGATTGGCCAATGACTTTTCTTCAATGCTTCGAACACAATTTCATTAAACTGAAATGGGATTTACAAAAGTTGAACAAGGAAAAAATAAAAAGCAGAGACAAATGTAAAATGCTAGACCCTTTATATAAAGGGTGTACATGGTCCTATAAAGCTGAAAATGTAAAAACCCTAAGCATGGAACTTCCAGAAATGCCCTTGAGGATTTTGAATTTATGCTTGATCATGTGAACTTCTTGGCAGTTTGTGAAGCTGTAAAGTGTGAAGGAATTTGATCAATGGCTCAAAAGAAGCTTAAGTTTGAAGCTAGGATATTGGACGTTGGATTGCTGGCATGTTTTGGCTTTTTCCCCCAAAACCGTGTACAAGGGTTTAACATGTGACCATGGTGATGATGTGGCATGGGTATTGGGAGTTGGGTTGTGTTAAGTATCATCTTAATCTTAAATCTAGAGAAGATTAAGGTTTAATTGTGAAAAATGAAGGAATACCCAATTTGGCTCAAGAACATCAAGAACAATGTTTTGATCTGTTTTAATGTTTAAACAAAGTGTTAGGCGTCATAATTTTTATTAAATAAAGATTAGTTAAAAACGGGTATAAGTGGGGTGTGATGTGGCACCAGGGAGGGATTTGATTGGTGGAGAGAGTGAGTGGGGCACGTGTCACCCACTCACTGGTTAAGGTAAGTTTGGTGTCTGGCCAAATATAACCCCCTCTCTTTCTTTCTTTTGTCATTTCCATCTTTTTCACTTGCAAACTCGTTTTCCTTTATATTGAATGTTTTCAATTTCACACTTTGGCCACAAAAGGTTTTAAAAGATGAAATCAGGGGTATTTCTTGCCATTTTTGAATTCTTCAAGGGCTGATTTGGCATTTTGATGATGGATAATGGTCTTGACTTGTATGTTGAGCATTTTGGAGGACTGAAATTGCCAAGTCTTGTTTGATGAGGCACCATTTTTGCCAAATGTTGAAAGTCAAGGGTCCTTTTTGTATTTTTGGGATTTTCAGAGGACCAAACTTGTAATTTCTTGTACTTTGAAGGACTTCATGATATATTTGACTTTGTGGAGGATATTGGTTGACAATTTAGCTTTGTTGAGGGTCTAAACTTGCCAAATCTTCAAAGTGGAGGGCCCTTTTTGTAATTTTGACAAACTTTAGGGACCAAACTTGTAATTATGAGGATACAAGGGTATAAAGTGTCAATTCTTCCGTATTGGAGGACCCTTCTTCATAATTCTTCAAATCTTCAAGGGTTGCTCTTGGGAAAGTCTTCATTAGGGCTTGGTTCATTGTGCGGCTTCGTTTCCCGTGTTCGTTTTTGTATGATTCTTGTGATCTTTTTTCATTTTCTCAATATCCGTACCTAAAATACACAAGCAACAAACACAAGCATATATATGGGTATTTTGATGATACTTAATGCATTTTAAGCCCTATTGGAAGATGAGACTATGTATAAAAGCAGTCTCATCACTCCCCCATACTAAACCATTGCCGTGCCCTCACGCCATGCTAGAATAAAGTATCGTAGCACCTCCAAAATTCATTTTTATTCACTTTATTGAACGATAAACTAGCTATACTTCTACTATTTCTACTACTTACGTTTTAGACATAATGTATGATTTTCATCGCAGAATGGGACGTTTAGGTTCATAGAATAAGAACACGTGAACGCTTCGTTAGAAATAATTTCATCATCCTCGATTTTCACCCCAATTCCATGCCAAGCGTTCAACGAGATCATTGTCATTATAAGTTAGTAATGCTAACACTACTCATATGCCCTAATCACGTACTTATCCTCCCATTATTCCTAAGTTGTATCTCTTATATTTTATATTGTCTTGAATGTTTCACGAGGATACATTGTTTGACTTATGCGATAATAGAGATTTAGGTCTAAAAATAGAGTCCTAACGGTGTAACCAAGACCATCAAATCAATAACCCCTCCTAATAGACAACGATGTCAAAAAATTAAGTTGACAAGAAGAATCGATAAACACGGTTTTGAACATGAGACTTATTACCAAGACTTTTATACGCCCCCTAACGGAAGGGCCTTATTATCTTTGGTTTACCTCCATCTTTTATTCAACTTCGCCATGAAGCTTTTATTATGACTTCGGTCTTGCCTTGCCTTTTATTTTCCACCCCATCGGTAGTTTTATTAGCCAAAGACGTATATCCTCACGCTAAGGCGAATTTTGGATCTTTAAATCTTCAAAGATTAAGGCTTGATTCACTTTCAATTTTGCATAGACTTTTCGGGCTTGTGGGGCTTCAAATTGTTTGCTTGATTTAGGTGAGCACTTGAAATCTTATTATTGGGTGAAGCTTTTGATTATTAGGGTGCCAATACTTCAAAATTGTGACGCTGGCGATACCTTAATGTCTTCCCAATTTAATTACATGGAAGCTACTAGAAAAGACTAGAAACCCAACAATCCCAACTAAACTGCTAAGTCAATATTTATTAAGCAAAAAATATTTACATGCGAAGGGAGAATAAGCAAACAACGAGAACACATGAGTTTTTGAAAGAATACGAGTACTCTACGTTTAGCATAGTAACTTATAATTAACCCTATCATTTCTCGTCCTCATTTAAGAGACTTAGCCTAATGTGTAGTTAAGGAATCAAAGCTAAGTGCTCAACACGCACGGTCGAGTCAATAATTACTCTTATTCTCGCCATCGGAAAATCTACATTCGTGTCTTCAAACACTTAAAAAACATGAGAAAATTTTTAAAATTTGGCCATTTTTAGCCTTATTTTGCAACAAAAACGATAACAAGAAGATACACTTTGGAAAGCGTGAAGGTTTGGCAAGGCAAGTATCTATTCACCCCCCATACTAAAGTTAAACATTGTCCTCAATGTTTCGAGTCTAGGGGTGCAAAACACCCCCATACTAGAGACGTAGTCGAATGCCTAATCTAGCATGGAAAGGGTGCAACCAATAAATTAATAGCCGCTTATGAAGTGTGCTAAAAACCTATGGTTAGAACATCAAAGGATATATCATGGATATTGAGAAAGTCTTCAAAGCAAACGATCGAGTGCTCACATAAAACGAACACGAGAGGCTCCAATCGTGAAGATCATGATCATCTAAAGTCCACAATTCACAAACAACCACGGAACAAAGGTTGGAAGGGCACAAATCCCCACACGTTAACTACATTAGAAAGCGATAATATGTACATAGGATAAGCATGGGACTCCCCCACGAGGCACCTCGTTTTTGATTACCGAGTCATGAGCTCGACTCGATCCCCTCAATACTAATTATCATTGGGGAAGGTGACTTGGTCGAGGTAGTTCAAGGATGGAACTTCCCCGCCAAAGTAGTGCTTCAACCTATGTCCATTCACCTTGAAGTTAGGACCGTCATCTTGAGCTAGCTCGATGGTCCCATACGGAAACACTTGAGTCACGGTGAATGGACCGGACCAACGGGATTTCAACTTACCGAAAAAGATTTTCAAGCGAGAATTAAAAAGAAAAACTTGATCCCCAATTTTAACCGGTTTTTAATTTTAGAATCATGCAACTTTTTAGTTTTTTCCTTATAAATCAATGAATTTTCATAAGCAATGTCCCTCAATTCATCCAATTCATTTAATTGCATTTTCCGGTGTTTTCACGCGGTCTCCATATCATCATTACAATGCTTTAGGGCCCAATAAGCCTTGTGTTCTAACTCGATAGGCAAATGACAATTCTTTCCATACACAAGCTTATAGGGAGTGCACCCAATGGGTGTCTTATAAGCGGTCCTAAAGGCCCATAAAGCATCGTCCAACTTATCCGACCAAGATTGTCGGTTTTCCCCAACGGATCTCTCCAAGATCCTCTTCAACGCTCGGTTTGAAACCTCGACTTGCCCACTCGTTTGTGGGTGATAAGCCGTAGAAAGTAGATGTGTAACCCCATATTTCCTTAGGACCCTTTCGAATTGGTCGTTACAAAAATGGGTTCCACGATCGCTTATGATAGCACGAGGGGTTCCAAACCGAGAAAACAAGCTTTTCAAAAACTTGACTACCACACGAGCATCATTGGTGGGCAAGGCTTTGGCCTCCACCCACTTAGATAGGTAGTCAACCGCAACGAGAATGTACTTATTACCACGAGATGATGGGAACGGCCCCATAAAGTCTATACCCCAAACGTCAAAGATCTCACACACTTGGATGATGTTTTGTGGCATTTCATCTTTTTGTGAGGCTTTTCCTTGTCGTTGGCATGAATCACATGACTTCACAAGATCTTGTGCATCTCGGTAAATAGTAGGCCAAAAGAAGCCGGCATCAAACACCTTCTTAGCCGTGAGATTAGCACCGTGGTGACCACCCGTGGGTCCCTCATGGCAAGCTCTAAGGATGTTAGAAGCTTCAGTGCCAAATACACAACGTCGGATGATTTGATCCGCACAAGTTCGAAACAACTAAGGGTCGTTCCAAAAGTAGAACTTGACGTCACGAAAGAATTTTCGTTTTTCTTGAGTCGTCATACCCTTAATGATGAAGTTACCCGCATGGTAATTTGCAAAATCCGCAAACCATGGAGTGGAAGAATCAAGCTTAGAATTCACTACACCAAGTGTCTCGAGCGGAAATGTTTCGGTGATTTCCTTGGGCTCGTAAACACTTTGGTGAGGATCTTCCAAACGAGAAAGATGGTCGGCCGCTAGATTCTCGGCTCCTTTTTTGTCAACGATGGTGTGATCAAATTCTTGAAGGAGGAGAATCCAACGAAGTAATCTAGGCTTAGCATCTTGCTTTGCCATGAGATACTTGATAGCCGAATGATCCGTATACACTATGCATTTAGCTAAGACGAGGTAAGGTCGGAACTTCTCAAATGCATACACCACGGCAAGGAACTCCTTCTCCGTTGTAGTGTATTTTAGTTGAGCCTCGGTCATCGTCTTGCTAGCATAGTGAATAGGCAAGAAGTGCTTTTCATGACGTTGCCCCAAAACGCCCCCAATAGCATAGTCACTAGCATCACACATGAGCTCAAAGGGGAGGTTCCAATTGGGAGCAACAAGAATGGGAGCTTCGGTAAGTTTCCTCTTAAGGATTTCAAAGGCTCGTACACAATCTTCGTCAAAGACAAAACATGCCTCTTTTTCAAGAAGATGTGTAATAGGTCGAGAAATCTTTGAAAAGTCCTTGATGAATCGACGATAAAAGCCCGCGTGGCCTAGGAAACTCCTAACTCCCTTGACGGTTTTGGGATGAGGTAATTTGGCGATGACGTCTACCTTAGCTTGATCTACCTCAATCCCCGCTTTCGAGACCTTGTGCCCTAAGACGATTCCACTCTTAACCATAAAATGACATTTTTCCCAATTGAGCACAAGGTTGGTTTCCTCACAACGTTTCAACATTCTCTCAAGGTTCGACAAACACGAAGTGAACGAATTACCAAACACGGAAAAGTCATCCATGAAGACTTCCATCGTCTTCTCGATCATATCATGAAAAATAGCCATCATGCACCTTTGAAAGGTTCCCGGTGCATTACAAAGTTCGAATGGCATTCTACGATAGGCAAACGTTCCATATGGACACGTAAACGTAGTCTTTTCTTGATCACGAGGGTCGATGGGAATTTGGAAGTAACCGGAAAAACCATCTAAAAAGCAATAGAAATCGTTTCCCGCAAGACGCTCCAACATTTGGTCCATGAAGGGCAAGGGAAAATGGTCTTTTCGAGTGGCTTCATTCAACTTACGATAGTCAATGCACACTCTCCATCCGGTCACGAGTCTAGTGGGAATCAACTCGTTGGCATCGTTTGGCACAACGGTCATCCCTCCCTTTTTAGGGACACAATGAATAGGACTCACCCAAGGGCTATCGGAAATAGGGTAAATCATTCCCGCGTCAAGGAGTTTAAGGACCTCCTTTTTGATGACGTCGTGAATTTTGGGGTTCACCCTCCTTTGACTTTAGATTGCGGGCTTTTAATCCTCCTCCATTAAGATTTTGTGAGTACAAAACTTAGGATCGATTCCCTTAATGTCGGATAACTTCCACGCAATTGCCCCTTTGTGATCCTTTAGAACATCGACAAGTGCGGTTTTTTCATCATTCGAAAGTTCCTTCGCAATAATAACCGGCAACTTGTCGTCCTCCTCCAAATAGACATATTCGAGATGAGGAGGTAAATCTTTCAACTCGAGGATAGGTGGTTCCTCAAGTGAAGATTTGGGCTCGATACTCATAACCTCCTCGGGTGGAGGTAATGGGAAATCGTTAAGAAAATCCTTGATAATCGAGAAGTCCTCATCGTTGTCGAGGTCTTCGTCACAAGTACGTGGAACATCGAATTCTTCCAACGTAAAACCACCACCTTCAAATGGAGTGAAGGTTGGTGTCGAATTATCAAGAATTGGATCCAACATAGTGGGATTGCCACTAGTTTATTCATCACCAAAACCTAGAACTTCTTGTGAAAATTCCTCGCAAACCACGTCAATCATATCAATGAGGTTTATGGTTGCAATGGAATAAACATGAGAAATTTGAGAGTTTTGAGTTGCGTTTATAACAAGTTCCTCGTCGTTGAAACGTAAGGTGATCTTTCTAGCATGAACATCAATCAAAGCCATAGACGTATCTAAAAACGAACGACCTAAAATGAGAGGAACTTGAGGATCCGTGGGGATATCAACAACGATAAAGTCTACGGGATAGTAGAACTTCCCCACTTTCACAAAAACGTCTTCCGCCAAACCACATGCGGGAATCGTGGAATGGTCGGCCAACTCGATAAACATTAGTGAAGGAGTAAGATTAGGAAGATTGAGCGACTTGAAGATTGCAAGTGGCATCAAGTTAATGCTAGCACCAAGATCGGCCAAGGCGAAGCATTCCTCCATATCTTGGATTGCACATGGAATCAAGAATTTACCGGGATCGCCGACTTTTTGAGGTATGCGATTAAGATAAACCGACGAACAACTAGACAATTGGTGCAATTTCTCCTTGTTGTTCAACATACTCTTAAAGTTAGCGGCAAATCGAGGCATCATGACCAAAGCATCGGCGAAACTCACATTAAAGTTCAAATCAAGAAACATTTTCATAAAAAGCTCAAATTGATAATTGTCGCGCTCTTGACATTTCTCCTTCCTAAGTCTCGATGGATAGGGCAAAGGTGGTGTGGGTTGAGGCATAGTAGGCATAGCCTTTGGAATCTCGGGTTCCAATGATGGTAAAGGGTCAACCGTAGGTGTGGCATGAGCGGTACTTCGTGGGATTGGGACATGCTCCTTTTGGACCACCACCTCGGGTTCTTCCTCAATTGCTTCCTTCATAGGAGCAATTGGTTGAGGAGTCGGTTCCTTAAGTGTCTTACCACTACGTGTGGTAATCACTTTCATCTCACCCTTAGGGTTGGATATGGTGTTGCTAGGAAGACCACTCGAAGACGGTTTACACATTATTGCCTCAAACATAGATGAGATTTTATCTTCAAAATTGGATTGCCTCAATACGGCCTCAGTTTGCCTTTTCTCGGCCTTAATCATCTCTTGTTTAATCTCATGTTGCCCTTGTTCCATTTTTTGTTGGTTTTGTTGTAACCTAGTGACATTTCCTTCCATCTTGTTGGTGTGGATTTTAAGTTCATTTGCTAACTCATTTTTCAACTCTTTCTTCAAGTCGTTCTTAAACTCGGATCTTAGGCTAATGATTTCTCTTTGAATATTGTCAAACCTAGCATCATTCCCACTAGCGTATTCAAGAAACTCACTTGGAAGATCTTTCAATGTTTGCAAACCCTTGTTGTTGTTTTGAAAATCATTTTGATTTTTGTTTGAAACTTGATTATTAGCCCCTTGATTCCCATAGTTTCCCTTGTTGTAATTGTTTTTGAAACCAACTTGATTGTTGCGATAATTGTTGTTAGCATTTTGTTTTGAACCAAAACCCGGTGGAGTCAATTGATTAGAGCGGGAAACTTGACCGTTTTGGTTGTAATTTCCCGTGGCCGCGAAGGCACTCGAAGTGTTACCACCGTTGGTAATGCACTCGGAGAAATCATGACCTCCACCACAATACATGCAAGAAACCTCAACCTCTTTAGCCGTAGCGGGAGCATTTTGTTCACCAACTTTAAACTCAATCAAAAGTCCTTTTAGCTTATCAAAAATCTTGTTTTCCAAGTTTGCCTCAATTTGGCAAGCATCGATGGTAGTAGACAAAGAAGGTGAAGCCGAAGACGAATCCTTACGAACACTAGACGTGCTACGAGGACTATACACCTTAGATCTATTTTCAGTTATCACCAAAGCTTCCTCAATCGTTTTACACAAAAATTACCACCCGCGGCGGCATTTAAATAATCCCTTTCATGATCATTAAGTCCATTGTAAAACGTGTCAATTTGATGCAAGTCGGAAAAACCGTGATGAGGACATTCATGTAACATTTCCTTAAACCTATTCCAAGCCGTTGAAAAACTTTCATTAAACTCTTGTGAAAACTTTGAAATCTCGTTTTTCAAGTGCGTAGTCTTAGAGGGCGGAAAAAATTGGTTCACAAACTTAGACACGAGATCCTTCCACGTCAATATAGAATTGGGTGGCTCTTTCTCTAACCAAATATTAGCGGGCCCCGCTAAGGAATACGGAAAAAGCATCATCTTAATCGAGTCATTCGAGACATCCTTAAACTTACAAGTGGCGGTAAGACGATTGAATTGGCGGATATGGTTGTGTGGATTGTCCTTCTCATCACCACGGAATTTGTTGTTTTGGATCATCGACAACAAACCCGTTTTCACCTCAAAATTCTCCGCAAGGATAGCGGGAATCACAATAGCCTCTCCATAACCCTTGGTGGGTGCTTGAAGTAACTCCATCATTGTTCGATTCGCCATGGTTGGTGCTTCTCTTACAATGAGTTCGTCAATAGGAGACTCCTCACTAGAAAGATTGGGAGTGGGAGTTTTGTTCTTTCGTTTACGTACACGTCTTGCTTGATTACGAGTTAGCATAAACGTCACGTACAAAGAGGAGACGAGCAAAGAGGATTCTTTTTGGTGTTTTGTATTTTTCAATTTTTTTTTGTGGTTTTTGATTGTATTAACCTTTTTGGATCTTGGTGAATGTATTAAGTAGACACAAATCTACAAATCTCCTCCTTAATCAAATCTCTCGATTAAAGAAGCCTCAAGGAATGAAAACGATCACGTGAAGTGAACGCCTTCGATGACTTTAGAACGTTGGTGGAACACCAAAACGTTCAAGAGGGTTTAATCAATGAAAACCAAGAAAATATATATGATACTTAGTAATACTTTGGGCGGCAAAACCCTCGATTAGCACTCAAAATCAAATACTCACAAGCAAGCGGGGAAAGGAGGCGGCGCGAAGCACTTAAGAGCCTTTTTCCTAAGGATATATTTTATAATATCTGCCTTTTATAGTTTGTATTTTTCAAGATTGAGCTTCACGAAAGTATTTATCTATTTTTGCCTTTTTCTTTGGTTTGAGATTCGAATACAATGATTGGGTAATGACCTCCCAAGTCAAGGTTGTGATTTCTCACGTATTTGGAGTACTTGTGAATTTATTGTTCTACGTATACACTATAGTAATAGTATTCACACAAAAACCGAAAACCGATAATACGTATTAGTAGAGTGCTACTAATACAAATACTATTTATGGTTAGTATATAAAAACAACAATTCCAATCAAAACACAACACGCCTCCCCGACATCGGCGCCAAAATGATGTAGTGATTTTACTACTCTTTAGGAAAAGAGAGCAAATAGGGCAAGTAATGAATACGACGATTTAGGAAAACCGTGTATTAATGACCCTAAAATGAGTTCGTTCTCAAGGAGGCTTAGTGTGTGTGTAATGAATTGATTATCTTTGTGATTATATTGTTGAGAAAGAAAAATAGAAATGAGATTAGAAGAGAATGACGGTTACAAAGACGGATTAAACTAAGTCGGAAAAGGTGTACACGTAAAACCGTAAAAAGTGCTAAAATTAAAATTTTAGCCTAAAAATTCCTAAAAATTACCAAAAATCCACAATAATATTCTAAGAGTTTACAAATAATCCAAACTTGCTAAAACCTTCTAATTAATTAGATAATGACTTTTTAATGCTAATTAAAGCCCTAAAAATCAAAACTAATTATTAAAAAGCCCTAAACAAGATTTTAAAGTTTGTAAACCTCAAAAATACTCTAATTAAGCTAAAAAGTATTTTTCAAAATTTTAAATCAACTAAAAACTATTTTTAAACAATTAAAAACTACTAAAATCAATTAAAACTTAAATTAATTCTAGAAAATAATTAAAAGACTCTAAAAATATTTGGAAAGTTGCAAAAATCCTAATTAAGTGTTTAGAACCTAGGAAAAATATAAAAACTTAGAAAATCAGACTTTTAATTTTTAACAATAAAATAATATTAAAATATTATTAAAAATCCAAAAATCATAAAAAATTCTAAAAACTTGCAGACTAGCTTAAATTAACCTAAATAACTCAGAAATGAAATGAAATTACCTAAATACCCATAATGGGCCTAGAAAATGGGCTAAACCCAAAACAGTAGCTTATTGGGCCAAATTTGGGCCCAATAACAAAAAGTGTTCAAAATAAGCCCAAAAAGCACAGGTTGACTCAAAATTTGATTTTAAACTAATTTTTCCAAAGGCCCAAAAGCTGAAAGTGTGAAATAAGCTAGCTTATACCAAGCAGCTTATTCTTAATGGGCTTTTTGGCCCATTAAGCTATAAGCCAATGCCATAAGCTAAAATTTGACACACAAGCTTCTTTTGACCTAAATAAGACTTCTGCAAAAAGAAATTTGAAATAAGGCCAAGGAATAAGCCTGAAAATGCCATAAGCAATCTACAGAAAATGACAAAATAGTCGTTTTTGAGTTCTAGGCCACCCCAAGTGCTTATTCAAGTTCCTAAAGCTTTTAAATGACTTAATTAAGCAAAATCAACAAAGAGTTTTCAAATAAGCTGACTCAATAAGCTGGAAAAAGCAAATAAGCACTTATGTAAAAGTAAAATAAGTTGGTTTTCTAGTAAAAAGTCAAAGTCAAAGTCCAATAAGCTCCAATCTACTTAAATGGGTCAAATAATGAAGACCTATCACAAAAAATAAGTTGTTGCAAGTCTGGATAAGCTAGAATAGCTTATTGATAAGCTGAGTTCAAAATTACACTAGCAGGGGCTAGTTTTGGGTGTTGAGCAGTGGGAACTTTTCCCACTGCTTGACTTGTTTGACTTTTTGTCTTTAGTGGCTGTTTTGGAGATTCAGATTACACAAAGGCACCCAAATGATCTTTGGATCATAAGGAGTCAATAACAATCAGTAAATCACAACAAGAAACAGCCAAATGATACAGTTAATTCAAACAAGTACCAGATCTGGGCAAAATAAGAACAAGTATAGCATATTTGACCAATAAGCTGTTTTAGCAAGAATGAGCTAACTAAATTGCACCAAAAGCATACACAGGCTAAAATAAACTTAGATGAGCAAGTCTAAACAAGTTTCATG
This sequence comes from Glebionis coronaria, assembly GCA_025667525.1. Lineage (NCBI taxonomy): Eukaryota > Viridiplantae > Streptophyta > Magnoliopsida > Asterales > Asteraceae > Glebionis > Glebionis coronaria. Next base: position 122,285,794 of record CM046876.1, read on the forward strand.
CAAAACTTACAAGATTTGAACAAGATTTAAGCAGTTTAAAGTTGATGATGTACAAGTTTTAGCCAAATGGTGTTCTTGCTGATATACTTGACACAAATCTCAGATTCAAACACTCAAATCTTTCATGTATGTTATATTAATGAGGTTTAAACAATTTTTACACCTAAGCATGCATAAACTCTAGGTTTTCCCAAAATCTTAGGCAAAAATCAGTAAAACTCAACAAGATATAGCAGATTGAACAATTCAAGGTTTCAAGTCCAAATATTTGCATGTTTGTGGTCTATTATGAGCATACAACAGATAACAAGCACAAACACAAACTTCCCTTAACACAATAACACAAAATCAACACAAACAGGTAGACCCAAACACCCCTTTATCTTTTCAAATCCAAATTTTTCAAAGTAAAAGTGAGATTTAAGACCACCCAAGCATCAATTAACACAAAAACAAGTAAGATTAACAGATTTAAGCAAGTATAAGCCACAAAATTCAAAGAACAAAGGCAACACTCAAATATCACAAAAATCCAAAGTATTATCAGATTTTGGGATTAAGGGTGTGTACCTCATAGATGTACATCCACACCCACGGATTTTGAGCTTGTGCTAGCAAGAACAAGCACAAGCTTCCACAACAAAGCCTGCTAAGATTGAACAAGGTTAAAGCACAATAAATTCAAAAAAATTGCAGAAAATGAACCTTGCTTGATTAATGCAACCAATTGATCCCACACTTGATTATCCCCAAACTTTGAGCTCACAACACCTTGATATTAACAATATCAGGATGTATAGATCACTCTTAGCCCAGAAATTCCAAGATTTGATCAATGACTTAGCAAAATATCAAGAATGAGGAAAATTGCAAACTTTTGCAACCTCCAATTGAAAACAGGTTTTTAACTTCTAAACTAACAATCATATAACAATGATAAGCAGTAATAAAGATTGGCCAATGACTTTTCTTCAATGCTTCAAGCACAATTTCATTAAACTGAAATGGTATTTACAGAAGTTGAACAAGGAGAAAATAAAAAGCAGAGACAAATGTAAAATGCTAGACACTTTATATAGAGGGTGTACATGGTCCTATAAAGCTGAAAATGTAAAAACCCTAAGCATGGAACTTCCAGAAATGCCCTTGAGGATTTTGAATTTATGCTTGATCATGTGAACTTCTTGGCAGTTTGTGAAGCTGTAAAGTGTGAAGGAATTTGATCAATGGCTCAAAAGAAGCTTAAGTTTGAAGCTAGGATATTGGACGTTGGATTGCTGGCATGTTTTGGCCTTTTCCCCCAAAACCGTGTACAAGGGTTTAACATGTGACCATGGTGATGATGTGGCATGGGTATTGGGAGTTGGGTTGTGTTAAGTATCACCTTAATCTTAAATCTGGAGAAGATTAAGGTTTAATTGTGAAAAATGAAGGAATACCCAATTTGGCTCAAGAACATCAAGAACAAGGTTTTGATCTTTTTTAATGTTTAAACAAAGTGTTAGGCGCCATAATCTTTATTAAATAAAGATTAGTTAAAAACGGGTATAAGTGGGGTGTGATGTGGCACTAGGGAGGGATTTGATTGGTGGAGAGAGTGAGTGGGGCACGTGTCACCCACTCACTAGTTAAGGTAAGTTTGGTGTCTGGCCAAATATAACCCCCTCTCTTTCTTTCTTTTGTCATCTCCATCTTTTTCACTTGCAAACTCGTTTTCCTTTATATTGAAAGTTTTCAATTTCACACTTTGGCCACAAAAGGTTTTAAAAGATGAAATCAGGGGTATTTCTTGCCATTTTTGAATTCTTCAAGGGCTGATTTGGCATTTTGGTGATGGATAATGGTCTTGACTTGTATGTTGAGCATTTTGGAGGACTGAAATTGCCAAGTCTTGTTTGATGAGGCACCATTTTTGCCAAATGTTGAAAGTCAAGGGTCCTTTTTGTAATTTTGGGATTTTCAAAGGACCAAACTTGTAATTTCTTGTACTTTGAAAGACTTCATGATATATTTGACTTTGTGGAGGATATTGGTTGACAATTTAGCTTTGTTGAGGGGCTAAACTTGCCAAATCTTCAAAGTGGAGGGCCCTTTTTGTAATTTTGACAAACTTTAGGGACCAAACTTGTAATTATGAGGATACAAGGGTATAAAGTGTCAATTCTTCCATATTGGAGGACCCTTCTTCATAATTCTTCAAATCTTCAAGGGTTGATCTTGGGAAAGTCTTCATTAGGGCTTGGTTCATTGTGCGGCTTCGTTTCCCGTGTTCGTTTTTGTATGATTCTTGTGATCTTTTGTCATTTTCTCAATATCCGTACCTAAAATACACAAGCAACAAACACAAGCATATATATGGGTATTTTGATGATACTTAATGCATTTTAAGCCCTATTTGGAAGATGAGACTATGTATAAAAGTAGTCTCATCAGTAATCAAAGCAATTACGCAAAGTAACCTCATTGGCCTATCATATAGTGAATCATATTTAGCGTTTGAAATATTAGGACCTGTTACGTCTCCCTCATTTGGTGGTTCTTTGAGGTATCATTTTCTTGTATGATGTTCTTTATAAATATTTTTTCACGTTTAACTTTGGTCTTATACTAACAATTTCATCTTCAGCCTATCAAAAGTAAATAATGTTTACTGTTAACAAATTAAAGCTTTAACATCCAGCTGCAATCATATTGTTTTTTTGGCAACTAAATGGTGTCCTTAAGTGTATTCTGGAATTATTTTAGCTTACTCTATTTATAGGTGATTAGCTTAAAGAAAGAGGGTTACTACATTATCCTCCAACAATAAAGATTAACTCAAAACGAATTCATGCACTTAAAAAGTCAAAAATGGGTTTATCTTTTATACAAAAAGGTACTTGTTTTAGTTTTTTACTGATTTACTAGGTACTGAAACCAATACAAATACAGTTACCGGTTCTGATATGTTCTCGGTTCCAGAATCGGGACTACACGTTTTGGTCGAAAAAAACATGGTACTTCATAAACGATACTACAGTGTGAAAAATAGTTGCTGCATTCTTTGGTACCATCTCTCAATAATAGTTAATCAATGAAGATCAAGACATGTACCTGACGGACAGAGTGAAAAACATGTGTTGTGGTACCATCTTTAATAACAGTGAATCAATCAAGATACAAAATGGCACAGTGTTAAATATGTATGTCGATTCAGCCATTCCTTGCTTCAACTAACAAACTTCTTTTTGAGAAATAAATCTAATATGCTTACGTTGGTGCTTCAAGGTTAGATAAAGCCACTTACTATGTTTCTCCTCAAACGCTGCAAAGGCGAGTCATGTGATAAGTTCAACTGCAGCTCATCCAGCTCCTACTACACCTGAAAGCAAACTAATATGTTACTCATTTACGGATTTTAAAATGTAACAAATACTAATTTAGTCATATGTAGCTAGGGGTGACTGTTTAAGATTATATTCGTATGTGATCTCCGCTTATCCACTATCTAAAAATCCCATTTTCAGCTTATTTGCAAACTCAGTTTCCCATCAAATAATCTAAAAAAAACTCAAAAGTCACCTGTAAAGAGCCTCAGTTTTTCTTCTGAAACTTGGTAGCACTTCACGTTGCTTCACTAAACTTAATGTTGGAATATCCACCATCAGAAGTGGCAGACGTTGGCCCATACTTTCTTGTCCTACGTGACGTAGCCTCATACATCTAGGTTTCTACACCTGCACATCAACATGAACAATAAGATCCATCTCATACATCTGCGTTGCTGTACCTGCACATCAAAATGAACAATAAGATCCATTAGATAAAAAATGAAGATCAAGGTAACCTTAATTCCACTTACCACTACTAATTTTAGTATTTACTAACAAAAATAGAATTTATAAAAATCTCTAAAATCATACAGAAATCCAAATTTAACAAAATCCCCAAATTATAATAAAACCCTAATTTCAAAAATCAATTTTTATGAAGGTATGATTCGTAACAATTGTCAAATTTGAAAAGTATAAATAAATTATGTATAAAGAAATTGGTACCTTATTTTGACTGATTCATCATCTTCTTCCTAATTTATATCAGCCTCTCAAATAAATCATCATAAAACACCTACAAATCATGTCTTAACCAATAAGATAATTACTCATTAGCAATTACTGAATAACTTAGAATCAGATAGTTACCTTCGTATGATCTCCACTAATACGAGATCAGGTTTATTAAAAAAAGGTATTATGATTGATTGTGAATCAAAGATCAAAGATCAAAGATCCAGATCAAAGATCCACATTAATTTCGTATGTTTTTTGGTTTAGGGTTTACCCCCTTCATTTAGAGAGATATGAAGGTCTTCGATGTTTGTGTGTGTTTTTTACCAGACGGATGTGGTATAAAAAATGAAAAAGAATAAAGTTTATTTAGTATATATAGCCGCGGTATAAAAACACGGTTTTTCAAAATTGCGGCCCGCTTTTTCAAACTTGCGTTTTCGTAAAGTATTTTGGAAGGCTTTTGAGATTTTTTAGCTAACAAACAAATACTATTGGTTTAGAGGTGCCATGTCACGTATGACATGGATTAGGGGTGTGGTATCAAGTCATAGTTATACCTATATATATAATATATATATATATATATATATATATATATATATATATATATATATATATATATATATATATATATATATATATATATATATATATATATATATATATATATATATATAGATAGATAGATTTGTGTTCAAGTAGAGACCACTTTTAAAATAAAAACCGTAGGAACCAATAAAAATTCGACAAGTGTTTCTCTTAGATTTAAATACAACTTGAATTATAAAATAAAATAAAAGGGTATTTTTGGAACTTTTTATATCTTGAAAAATATGTATTCTCTCTCTCATTAATGTAATTTCTCCAACACCATTTTCGTCTCCACCTATCTCCCTATTCTCATATCTGAAACTAAGCATTTTCATATAATGATTAGTAAAATAAAAAAAAAGCATTTTTGAAACTTTTTATAAGTTAAACATATATGTGTAGTTTGTAACAGCCGAATTGACATTTTAAACAAATCAACACTCACAAGATTGTTGAAATGACGTCTAAAACATACTTTTCTTCTCGTTTGTCGCCGACATCATCAACTTGTTTAGCCGACCCTACCTTCTCGACTCCTAGTTATGTCTTCTTATTGTTGATACATGCATGATAAAAAAATAATGGTGATGTACGTAAATGGTGATACACGTGACATCTGGGAAGGCAAAACAATACAATATAAAATAATATTAATGTTTTGAGTAATAATGTTTCACGTGACATCGGGGAAGCAAAACACTCATCATGTATAAAAAACTTAATGTGACTAAAAATGTGTCACAACATTTATGTGTCACTACAATCATATGTCGTAAAAGTACGTGTCATTAAAAATATACAAGTAATAGTGTGTCACTATAATTGTATCTCGACAACGTATCATTAAATTAATGTTATAAACATTGTCAATCAAAATTTTAAAAAAATTAATGTGTCACTCAAAATGTATTAAAAGATGAAATGTGTCACAAAAATGTGTTAAAAACCTGTCACTAAAAAAGTATTATAAAGTTAAGTGCAAAAAATATATTGACAAAAAAATGTGTTACTAAAATTTACGAATCACAAAAACAAGTGTTATAAAAACATGTGTCACTAAAATATGTATCAAAAAATACTATTAGCTTATTGATCAATTAGTGTAGACGACAAATCATAAAAGCGGTATTTGCATATTAAATTTAACAATCATCCTACTTTGTTTAAATTTAAAATGGCAGATGATAGCCTCATAGGTTGTATAGTGTGATAAATACCATTGTATTTTCATTTGTTTACTAAATTGACATTGAGGATTAATTACTCAATTAATATTAATTGTGATCTATAATTCTTGATCTAATGGTTTTAATTTGGTTCTTATAGTTTTTATATTAAGAGCGGTCACCACAATAACGCTCCTCTCTCTCTCTCTCTCTCTCTCTCTCTATATATATATATATATATATATATATATATATATATATATATATATATATATATATATATATATATATATATATATATATATATATATATATATATATATATATATATATATATATATATATATATATATATATATATATATATATATATATATATATATATATATATATATATATATATATATATATATATATATATATATAGGGTGGAGATATTCTACAAAAAATCTTATAATAAAAAAGATAGGATGAATTGTGGGGGTGACATGTGTCATCCTTTCAAATTATTATTCCACACCATATTGTCATGTCATGTCATCTAACTTTAATAAAAATTTTATTTTTTTAAAAATAATTTTCGAAATAAAAAAATTCGTAAAAATTTTTTTTTCAAATTTTTTTTATCGAAATTTTTTTCTCAAAATTTTTTTTTCTAAATTTTTTTTTCCAATTTTTTTTTCAAAATTTCTTTTTTCCATTTTTTTTAAAATCTTTTTTTTCGAATTTTTTCAAAAATATTCACTGCATGACAGTTACATGTTTTACTGCATCACAATTAAATTTCGAAAAAAAGTTTCGTAATTTTTTTTTCAAAATTTTTTTTCAAATAATTTTTTTGGAAAAATTTTCATTCTTTTTTACTGCATTATAGTTACATGTTTTAGTGCATCATGTTTATAAATTAATGCATTACAATTTTAATTTACTACATTATAATGCATTCACCAATGTTTTAATTATGATGTACAAAATTATAACTATGATGCGGTAAATTATTACATTAATGCACCAATAATACAAGTGATGACTAGTGATATAATTTTTATTCTCAAACGGATAACTATAATGCATTTACTTATAATGTATCAATGTCATAATTATGATGCATTAAGGTTATAAATTACTACACCACTCGTGATGCACAAAACTTATAACTACAATGCGGTAAACTAGTATTATAATGCACCAAAAATACAAGAGATACTAATGATATAGTTTGTATTCTCTAACGGATAACTATAATGCATTTACTTATAATTTATCAATGTTATAATTCTATTGCATTAAGGTTATAAATTAATCCATCATTCGTGAAGCACAAAAACTTATAACGATGATGCACTGGTTAAGTTTGATGCATTAAGATTTTAACTTACTACATCATAGTTATCCATATAGAAAATTAATGTTATATTATTAGTAATCACATGTATTTTTGGTGTGTGATAGTTATAATTTGTCACATCGTAGTTTTGAATGTGTTGCATCATATATATGAGAATTAAACCATAATTATAAGTTTTATGAAGGAATTGTGATGCAATAACTTAAAACCGTGATGCATTAACTTATAAATATGATGCTCTAAAACGTATAACTGTGATGCACTGGATTTTTATTAATGTGTTGTAGTGAAACACACTTAAAATTTCAGTGCATCAAGAATCTAAATATGGTGCATAAAGGTAATAAATTAGTTCCTTATTCTTGATGTAATAAATCATCTAACTGTGATGCATAAGATTTTTTTCCATAATAGTTTAAAAAAAATTCTGAAAAGAAAAAACATTCGGAAAAAAAGTTTGAAAAAAAATTTCGAAAAACAAATTTTGAAAAAAGAAATTTTAGAAAAAAAATCGAAATAAATTTCGAAATAAAATATTTTTTGAAAAACAAAATTTTGTTGACAAAAAAAATATTTGAAATTTTTTTTTTTTTGAAAAAAAAATTAAAAAAAAAAATTATTTTTTGAAAAAAAAAATATTGTAAAAAATTTTCGAAAAAAATATTTTTGATTTTTTTATTAAAGATATGATGTTTGATAATGTTGTGAGAAGGTGATACATGTCACTCCCACATTCATCCCTTCTTTTTTATTTATTCTATTATAGGGATTGTTTTATCTTACCTCAACTCTCTCCATATATATATATATATATATATATATATATATATATATATATATATATATATATATATATATATATATATATATATATATATATATATATATATATATATATATATATATATATATATATATATATATATATATATATATCTACTAGCCCGATACCCGCGCAATGCGACGGCGGGTACCCGATGTCTAATTTCGCGGCATGTATATGTTTTTTATAACCACCCTTTGCATTTTGCTAAACTCAATGGATGTCATACCTTCTTTATACTGGTGTTAGGACGTAAGGTTCAAACTTATTTATTACTAATTCCATTTAAAAGTTAGCGAAGTATTTGTGTGTTGCGATGACAAATATCATGTAACTAAAATTTATGAAGGACAAAGGGATCACATGTTTTTCGTGATGATTATTTACCACTTGACGAAAATAATGCGAATAAATTTATCACAATTCAAATATTGCATGCGTTAGTATTTAGTTTTTTTTCTTGAAGTTAAATAAATTGCTTTATAAGTGAGAAACTATGACAGTTTTAGAATGACAAGAGTTGTCAATATTTCAGAAAATCATGTTTCGTGCGAACAAAAGTCTGTCATGAAGTTATGGTTGTTGGTAGTAGAATAGTAAAAAAAATCTGTCATCACATGACGGAAGAAATTGATCTAAGAGGTAGCAATGTTGATCGCTACATAAAATTATCAGCAACTATACTTGTTGAAGGAAGTCATTCTCTTCATACTCCGTAATCCGTAGTTGTTAAATAAAAACTTGCAACAAAGGCCATAAGATATATGCCAATGACGAATAGTTTAAACTGGTTAAGTAGTAAAAAAAGTAGTCAATGCGTTTAATCTTTAACTGCACAAAACGTGGCCCGAAAATGTTTTTGCTAATGAAACCAGTTTAACCAATTTTGCATATTTCATCACCTCTAACTTTTTTGCTTTCATAGTTTGTCTCAACACTTAACAACGAATTCAAAAAGACATTTGGACCTCAAAATGTAAGATTAATTAAAAAACCTAAATTCTCAATCAATTTTTAAGAGTTCTTGAAAAAGGTCAACGTCAAATTTTATAACAAATCTGATCAAAAACCAAAACCACGGTTAACCACAAAGATCTGAGATAATCAACAAACCAACACTCAACGCGAAAAACAAAACCCTCATAAAAGATATAATCAATAAACAACCTCTAGAATAACAAAACTGCCACGAAAAAACTGCCAACAGAATAATACTCCAGTAAACTCGAAACACTAAATTTAGCAATATATGCTTAGAAACAAAAAATATAAGATTAATGGTTTGATGTAGAAGCCTGAAACTAAATAGTCAACAATTACGAAAGATTTTAAAAAAAGCACCAACAACACGCATCGAAACCAAGAATAAAAATCACCTATCGAAACCCGTACCCCAAATTAACCGAGAGTTTCAATGGAAACAAAGAAGGGTTTATGTGTGTTTTCAAGTTAGATATAGAGAGAAGCTTTGTGATGAGCCGATTTTACAATGAGTGAATCATCAAGAGAGATGGTGATTTATTTGAGAGAGAAAAGAAGACTATGAGTTTATATATCTCCTTAAGTTTGAAGAGCTCGGCCGTTACAAGTGTTGAATCATCATACCAAAACGTATTGAAATGATTTAAGTATGTTATTCACCAATATTAAATGGGTTGTTACTCTCTTTTGAAATGGGCTGTTACTTAAATTTTGAAAGTGACTGCATTAAACAAAATTGCGTTAAAAATTAATGATGAATAACATTGACTAATGACTTTGCTAGTTTCTTTTTAAAGAAATGTTTAAGGCTGACTTTTTTAAGACTTCTATAATTAGAAAAAGGCATAAACCTTTTATAAAGTAGTAAGATAATATATATATGGGGCTAAGTTTGACATAGGAAAAATAAAAATGCGCCATGTCATATATATATATATATATATATATATATATATAAATATATATATATATATATATATATATATATATATATATATATATATATATATATATTATATATATATATATATATAATATATATATATATATATATATATATATATATATATATATATATATATATATATATATATATATATATATCTATATATATATATATATATATATATATATCTATATATATATATATATATATATAATATATAATATATATATATATATATATAATTATATATATATATATATATATATATATATATATATATATATATATATATATATATATATATATATATATATATATATATATATATATATATATATATATATATATATATATATATATATATATATATATATATATATATATATATATAATATATATATATATGGGGCTAAGTTTGACATAGGAAAATAAAAATGCGCCATGTCATATCCTACGTGGCATTATCTCATTGGCTTAAACTTATTTTAGAAACAAATTAGCTATAAAGTTGGAAACAAAATTTGAATCCTCGAAATCATAGCATCGACAGGTATCTTTTCTTAATTTATTCGGTATATTTTTTCCTAACAATCGGTATATATTTTTTCCTAATTTATTTGGTATATTCTTTCCCTAACAATCGGTATATATTTTTTCCTAATTTATCTGGTATATTTTTTTCCCTGTAAACCCTAATTCTTTCCTATTATCCTCACTCCAAAGAGATACGACATTCTCTTTCAGTTTTGATTTCAGTTGTAAAAAGAAATTATTCGACATTCATACATATAATATGTATACGAACCCTATACCCAAAACCATCTTCTTCATCAGGTACTTCAGTCTTATCATCTCCTATTCTGATTTACAATAGCGTACTCTTTCCAATCTAATCGGCTGTATATATTCTTTCCCAATATAACCGGGAGTAACAATTCATTCTTATCATCTATAAGCAATAAGTGGGATCAGTTGTTTATCTATTGTAACTGATTTTGTATAGAATATATTCTTCTCTTTGCTAGAACTAGAAAATTATAGTAGATGATTGGTTCTGTTCACAAAAAGTATAAAAGGATTGGCTTTTAAGATTTTCTCCTCTGAAAATCTTAAACATAGTAGATGGTAATCAGTTGTTTAAGATTTCCTATGAAGATTGTCTTTTCAGAAAAATTAGACGGTGGATTTGGTGGTTTTGCAGGCAGAGGTGGCTCAAGAGACGGTGAATTTGGAGGTCGTGGTTGCCCACGGGATGGAGGTTTTGGTGGTTGTCGTGGAATGAGAGAATATATCAGATAATCACGCTACCTTTCTATTATCAGATAACTGTACGTCTAAGTAAGTATAAGGAACACTAACTAAATTCTTAAACAATTCTGTTACGCCAACGTGTTAGAACTTATATCAAACAGTTGTATTCTTGTCTTTCGTTGTGGCACAAGGTTTTTTCATGAAACTTTTCTTTGTTAAATAGACATGTTCGAGATTAGACTTAAGGATCGTTTCGGAAATCGGCAGGTAACTTTTATGCAACTTTTAGAACACATACGAAACATGGGCTAGGGACATAATAATCATATGGATAGTGTGTAGTACAATATGGGTAAATAATTCCCGAATTCATATAGGCAGTACTAATAACTAACATAACTATTGCAGGTTTATCCATCAGTTCCATAGTTTTACTACAATCCATCCACCACAAGAAGACATCTTTTGTAAATAAAAAAAGACTATGGCAGCCACTGTAAATATATGTGAAAGGTATAGAGGACCATGCTGATGTTTAAGGATACATAAGTGCCTATTTATGTTTAACTTTATTACGTGTAGCTTTTTGAGGGAGGAGCTTTGTTAGTTGTAAAAATTTATGGGTAGTTATTTATGTCTTAATTTGTAAAAGTTACTTTGTAGTTACTTAATGTATGCAGTAAGCCGCTGACCAGATTAATTGGTGCATAGATTATGGAGTTTTGGACTATATCATTGCAGCAATGGGACTACATGTATTGTGGAGTTTTGGACTTGCCTGTCTTGATATTCATGCTCTGAGATTAAACAAAGATCTGCTAATCAATGAAATGACAGTGAATCAAGAAGACAGCTTAGCTACCGGAGGTGACAATGGGAGTCTATGGTCTTGGGACTGGAATAGCGGTTTGAATGGAGTTTTTTAGCCACACTAATTGCTGCATCTGGTTAAGCTGTGGATATTAATCACTAAACTGCTTAATCTAATTTCTTTACTATTAAATGTGTTATTAAAAAGAGTGGATAAAAGTTGTAGTACTCATATTATTGGGCTAATTCTTGAAATGCCCCATGGTGTTATCATGTTTCCCTTTTTGCACCCACCAAATGAGATTTTCCCTAAATGTCTTATGCAACCTATGCAACTTATGCAACTTATGCGACTTGGATTAAAATACAAAAAGTGTACTTTTAACTTTATGACACATGTCAGAATGTGTCATAAAAAGTACATATGTGTAAGAACTTGTCTCTTATGCAACTTACTTTGTTTTTTATGCGACTTGGATTAAAAAATATTATTTTAATAAAAAGTAAATTTTAACAAAATCTTTTAAATTACTTATTTTATATTTTATTTTTATGCAACTTGTACCTTTATGTAGACAATGAAGTGACATATGAGTAACCTACTTTTTGATAAAATCTATTAAGTCTTTTTATGCGACTTGTATTTATTAAAAAATAATATAAAGTACCATGTAAATATGTGTAAAAGTAGGTAGGGTGTAAGTCTTTTCTTATGCAAATTTTATTTAAATTTTTATGCAACAAATTCATAATTTAAAAAATAAAAAAATAAAAAATATAATTAATATTTTTTAAAAATTAAAAAATTTAAATAATATTTTTCAAAAATCAAATTGAATATAATATTTTTTTAAAATATAATACTTTTATTTAAATTTTTATGCAACAAATGCATAATTTAAAAAAATAAAAAATAGAAAATGTAATTAATATTTTTTAAAAATTAAAAAATTTAAATAATATTTTTAAAAATTAAAATTAAAAAAATAAAAAAATAAAAAATTTTAATTTTTTAATTTTTTAAGAGAAAATCACCTAAAAATATTTTAAACTTGCCACTTTTTATGGTTGGGTGTATTCATCTTTTTTTTTCTCATTATACTAACTTACTTTTCAATCTCGACCTTTGTGTGTAGCCGATCACCTGCAAAACCTGTCAATCCTACGTGGAGCAGGTTAAACTAACGAACGTTTATTTTCATTGCGATGTTAGTCCTTTTTTAACAATAATTTGTAATTAACTAAAAAAATTTTAACCTTACTTTTTTATATTGTACAGATTGCTTTTTAAAGAGTATTATAACTTCACCCATCGAAGTGCTCAAAATTGCCTAATGACAATGGTGTCTAAAATGGTACTCGTATATAATGTCAATCATTTTAAATAGTTAGATTACTTTTTTAATACCATTTTTTAAAATTATACTTTGTTAATTACAAAAATTAGTACAATAATAATGTCACTTTTTGTCAATTGTAGAGGACATAACCGATGTTTTAAAATGCGGTTGATAGTCAACCGGTTAATTTGGTTTCGATAAAAAATACATATTAAATTATGTTTTATATTTTTGAAATTCAATTAGACTCGTCGGATTTCGGTGACACGTGTTCATGTTCTGACTCGGTTGGATTTTATTTTTTTCCTTATGTTTAAAAATAAAGCATGTAAGTATGTATATTTGTGACATAATTTTATTTTAACTTATTATATTTGGCGGTAAATAATTTATGTTTTGAATATATGAAAGATTTCAATATATATATATATATATATACAATTTTTGTTTATTATTAAAAAATAATTTTTTACCAGGCTTGCACTGGTAGCCGGAAGACCTCTACCAAATCAATTTTTAGACCGATTTTCAAAATTTCGAGAACTTTTTTTCGTCCTGTCACAATCTTATAGTTTCTTTTAGCCATGGGTAGTCCCAAACTTAAATTCAAACACATTTTAAAAAATTCAAATCTGGTTAAAAATATGTAGCTATCACACTTGCCGCACTTTGTCTTGATAATTTCAAAAGTTATTTAAAGTTTCAAACATTGGGAACAAACATATCCTACCTAAAAAATTTGAACTCATCATAACACCTCATCTTTTCCCATTTCTCAATCTCGAAATCTATGCTTCAAAGTGATAAATTTATATGTACATGTTTATCAATTTTAAATTTGCATTAACCAAATAAATCAACTTTCATCATTTCAGTTCCAAAACTGCAAAACATATTCCCAAATTTACACTTTTCATCGATAAAAGATACTCATCCATTTCACATTAAGTGTCTTAACAATTTATATATATTATCATATTTACTATTATCATTTTGTATATATTATATTTACTATTATCAGTTATTCAAATGATAATTACACCCTCTTTTAATACAAACTGTAAAAAAATTTCCAACAAACTAAAACAACATTAAGAAATACCCGGTACACTTACAAATAAAACAAATGAATCTAACATAAAACAGTTTTATCACAAAAATAATGAAACTTTATAACAAAATCTATACCAGCTTTATTAACAAAATGTACATGAATTTACGAAAAAAATACACAATAAGTTTGATGACAGAACTTAAGAGCAAATTTTAAATGAAAAGCACACTTCGCCGACTAATCTATTTCAGTTATGGCAGCACTGACTGTATTTCGATAACATTGGCGAACATTCTGGCCGTAGACACGACGATGACAGAAGGGATCTACAAAAATAATGCAAAAAATTTAAAAAATTAAAAGATAATTGAACCATACAAAAACATTTATTTCTTAAAAAAAATACATAGATCTATGAACAGAACACAAACCCCAAAACTTATAATACCTTTGGTAGTTGTATTTATGGTAAATGTTGGCTTGACAACGACGGCAGCAAAGAGCGGCAGCAACTGAAACAAAAGATAAGCCAAAAATGATTATTATAGGTAAATTATAACAAAACAACCAACAAATTAAAGTACTTGTGAAGATTACAAATGTATACGAACTCAAATCCGAAATTAATAACTTAGATAATATAAACTCACATGAGAAATAGTTACAAATGTTAAATACTCTCTGGTAGCGAAACATATTAGCGCAGGGAAAGCGGTGACAATCAAGAATTCCAGATCTGAAATAAATATATGTTCTTTCCAAATATGGTATATAACTCGGTTCCAACATAATATATAGATGAATTATGAAAAGAACCATCAAAACTTCAAATAGACGCACATATATCAAAGGCTTCAAATAAACCCGTTTAGAAACATCATATTTTCCAGTAATTATGCGAAGGCGACCGATTTTTCCGGCGACTAAGTGCCTGTTTCCGGCTATTTTTGTTAAAAACGTTATAAATGATATCAATGATATAAAATCGTAGATCTACAAATAAAATCTACATGTCTTAAAAAGAAAACCTTCAAAACATTAATTAATTGTAACAGATCTATTATTAGACTTAAAAAAACACCTTAAATCTTGAAAAAAACCGTATTCGTATTCGTTGGTCTTGATGGTCTCGCATTTCGCAAGTGGTTCTATCTCGATTGATTGTTTCAGTGGTGGTTAGGGGCGGCGGTAGGTGAGGCATAATAGTGGAGGGAAGTTCCAACAGTGGTGTTTGTGGTGGAGGGAGCAGCGGTGGTAGGGGCAATGATGTTGATGTGTTTTTGTGTGGTGGATGTATTTTGTTTTGTGAGATGAGAGATGTAAAGTAGATAATGGGAGGATGGGATGTATGTTGAGAATTTGTTTGTATGGATTATTTAAATTTTTTAATTTTTAAAAAATATTAATTATATTTTTTATTTTTTTATTTTTTAAATTATGAATTTGTTGCATAAAAATTTAAATAAAAGTTGCATAAGAAAAGACTTACACCCTACCTACTTTTACACATATTTACATGGTACTTTCTATTATTTTTTAATACATACAAGTCGCATAAAAAGACTTTATAGATTTTATCAAAAAGTAGGTTACTCATATGTCACTTCATTGTCTACATAAAGGTACAAGTTGCATAAAAATAAAATATAAAATAAGTAATTTAAAAGATTTTGTTAAAATTTACTTTTTATTAAAATAATATTTTTTAATACAAGTCGCATAAAAAACAAAGTAAGTTGCATAAGAGACAAGTTCTTACACATATGTACTTTTTATGACACATTCTGACATGTGTCATAAAGTTAAAAGTACACTTTTTGTATTTTAATCAAAGTCGCATAAGTTGCATAAGTTGCATAGGTTGCATAGGACATTTAGGGAAAATCTCATTTGGTGGGTGCAAAAAGGGAAACATGGTAACACCATGGGGCATTTCAAGAATTAGCCCCATATTATTTAATTGTAGTGAAAATCTTTCATGCAGTATGATGGGCCAGATCCTTCGGCGTGCTAGAATACAATTTACAAAAAAAAATAAGACAGTTGCATTCAAGCACCTCAGACACAACTTCCAATGTTAAAAAAGCTTGCAAAAGTTTGTACTCGCAAAGCTTAACAAAAGTCGATCATATGAATTTTGAGGCCACAAGCGAATTTAAATGTGATTAATGATTTGAATTTTCTCTATGATGTGTTAGGTACCATGAGCTGGGTAGCCAAGTTGACGACGCACTAGGATCCATAGCTGTTGAATGTAAACCAGTGGAGGGAGCTGCTGAGGTCACAATTATGGAGACCATTATAGAAAAGGAGGAGCCCTCTATTCAAAAGCATGATGCAGATCTTGTGAATGAATCCAATGATCGATTAGCCAAAAAACCCAAGGATATGATGGATGTGCAGAACAGTTGTCGAAGTATTTTTTCGAATGTGTTACATATCAAATGGTTGGCAAAACTTTCCCAGTTGACATCAAACACGTTTCCAAAATATTTAATTTCTCGTTTCGTTCTAACGTAGTGGCACCTTATTTTTTTTATGTTGTGAGACATGTCACTAAGATTCATAAAACATAAGTAGGGGATTCTTGTAGCTGCCTGAAAGTCCTGAACCACTAAGAGGATGGTTTGTTTTTGTATGTGCTCATGGTTCACGTGATAGAAGATGTGGTGTTTGCGAACCTGCTGTGATTGCTAGATTTACTGATGAAATAGTGTAACGTGGTTATTAAAAAAAGTGTCCGTTAGATCATGTTCACACATTGGCGGAAATAAGTATGTAGAAAACGTCATCATATTTTTACAAACCATCCATGGAAATTCAAAGGTGATTGGTAAGGATGCAACCCTGTTTTTGTTAGTTTTCATGTTTGTTCTTTTGCTTCATTGGTGAATTTTGGGTTGTAATTCTTTTAATTGGTACGGATATGTTGTGCCTGATGAATTTAGACAAAGACGAAAAGATGTTTTGCAACTGTGCGTGAATGTGACTTGTATATTTGCCAAAATTGCTGAACGTGAATAGGATCAACAATGCTGGAAATCGCTTTAGTGAGTCTTACATTCGATCATCTTCAACGTTTATTTAATTATCATTATAAGCATTTTGCATTCTTTCATTTGCATATTGTCCTTCAGGGATGGGCGGGTCCAAATTACTCCATATATACAAAGTGTGTCACCAGCAACTTGTGTGCCACCAGAAATACTCACAACATCATAGTTGAAGCTATAGTATTTTTTTTGTGGAAATTAATTCTTTGTTGCATACACTCTTTGAGACCAGAGCGTAATTGTAAAACTAATTATCCAATTTTGTTTCCTATTTGAGATCATGACGTATTTCGTTGTTGCGTTTTAATAGTATTATATGAAGCCCGAATTCTATTTTGACAAAGACCAGCTTGATGATTTAATGATTATCAGTAGGATCGCAAAAGTCGTATCTCAAGTACCCTTTTATGCCTTTCGCATAATGATAGTATCCGTTATTCTTTATTATCTAATTTAAAGATATAACATGTAAACTTCATTGAAATTATACACTTGATCCTATCTCCGTTGTTTTGCCAGGCTAATCAGCGAAGAAAAACCTCTTGCTATTGGGCTTGCTTCCGTTTGTATGTATGTAAGCAACCGCTCGTATCTTGATTAAACCTCAACCATAGCTTATTTATTAGTACAAAATAGTGAATGGAAAGCCGTTATTTATTAGTTGCACATGCATACGATCAATTGAAAATATGATCAAATGTAAATTTTAAATGTTCTTTTATGTATCAACTATTTTTAGAGGATGGCATATGACTTACGAACAAAATAGTTATAACCAATGAAATTTGAAACCGGGTTTTAAAAAGACCTGGTCGAGTCACCCGGTCCGGGTCAATCCGGTCAATCCGAATTCACCCGGTTTTATAAAAAAAATTAAAAAAAATTCATGTTTTTTATAATTAACAAAAAATATCTATAATAACCATAAAAACTTCCGTATATTGAAGATATAATATGTTATTTACCGACCAATATAATATGTAAAAATAAAATTCCGTCGTAAATACGTAAAATTTATATTTATAAAAATCCCAAAAATCAAAACCCGGCCGAGTCTCGAGAACTGGGTTGAAGCGGACCACCTCAAACCCGGCGGGTCTAGCCGGGTTTTGAAGATGTGTAACACGGGTCAATATGATCCGTTTTTTTCGCTCGGACTTGGGTCAACCGGTTGACCGGTCAAATCGACCTGGGTCTAAAAACATTGGTTATAACTTTGGCATGACAAAAATTATAATTTGAAGCTTTCAAAGGAAAAAAAAAGCTTAAGTTTTCTTTATAATGATGAAAATTAAGTACCAAATTTTCGTGTTTTCTTGTCAATCATATTTTTTTAATCAAAGTACCCATTTAAACGATTTGTCATTGATACTTTCAGATTTTAAGTTATGTCATTGTGTGAAAAATTATTTTTTTTGTATGAAACTAATATCTCTTGAGAAGATACGTCGTAAGCAGGGAATGTTGTTTTGACAAAGTTAATATTGTATATTGTTTTAAAAAATTAAATGTTATGGTTGATATACTTTTTAAGAAAGTCGTACCATAAACTTCTTTTAAAAAATGTTAGAACTTTATAGGTCATCATAAAATATTATTATAACTCAACCGTTATAATTACTGTTATATTTAGGATGTGTTTGGTTTAGGTGACGAGCTTTATTATTTGGGTGTAGTGTTCAGTTCAGATATTTGGTTGAAAAATACCTAAACTGGAGCTCCTTAAATCTAGGTATACTCAAAAATATATTAGCCGGAAAAGCAAACATTTTTCTATTAAATATTTATATTGACTCATGTTGTTAGCCTTTTGTTGTGGAGTTTATATAAATTAAGTTTTTTACGAAGTATTAAATATTTATGTAGACTCTTTTTAATATATTTGTATAGTAAACTATATGTTTGGTCATTATAATTTAACGAGTATACTGTTTTTTAGAATTTAATATTTTACTTGAAGTCTTAAATTAACACACTATTACAAAAATGGCAATAGAGCCCTGTTGAAAACACCCATAGAGCCCGTTTTCGCCTGGGGACTCAAAAGGGGAGGGACTCTATTCGAAAACCAAATAAAGCCCGGTTTGAAAAACGGGCTCTATTCCATATCATAGAGCCCCTTTTTTCTTACCGAACATGGCTCTATGTGAAGAAAAAAAATAAAAAAAATAATTTTTTAAAGAAATTAGCCATTCAATAATATTATCATCATTAATTATTCATATGTTACAGGAAATTCTAGCTCTCAAATTTTCATCATCCTTATATCTTTAGTTCAAACTTCAAACCATGACCCATCTTGTTCTTGAGCTTTCGTTCTAGCCGACTCGTTATATATAGAGCTGCATATATAAAGAATATGGATTAGAATAAGTGAAATAACAAAAACAAAGTTATAGCTCAAGAATCATCTTAAGTTGTCGAATGCAGGATAAGGAAGCTCAAAATAGACCGACCTGTTTGCAGACAACAAGACATTGTTCCATTGTGGTAGAAGAAGTGGTAACAAATCACGACATGTCTTCATTCTGATGCCCGATTAATTCTGAGCTCTTGCACAATCTGTTTATGAATTGCTTCTTGTATGTTCATCTGAATCACCTACAAGGTATAAACCAGGCATTTCGAAGGTATAAGAATGCATATTTGATAAGATGCCAGGTTACTATAGTCAAATTTAAACCAAGAGAACAGTTTGGAAAAGTGAAACGGTCAGATTGACCATATATTTCTTATGCTTACTATTGGGCTACTCTTAATCAGCTGTGAAAAGTACCGAGTATGATTAACCAACATGAATGTCAAGAGATGAATACATTTGTTGTACAGTGTGTGTTCCTTCTACTTCGACAAGCTTCATTCTATGGCCTTGAATGCGGAAGTTGAGTGAGTTTTGCAGTCCCACGTTTGAAATTCTCAGCCTGTATGTTTTTCTTTGTTGAACTGTGAATGAGACACCATTCTGGGCACGAACATTAATAAAGAATCTATCGGGATTTGGAAGCTTATGGCCTTAGTCTAAAATTGCTTTCAGTTTCTGAAACAACAATACAAAATCGCCATAAGATTTTTAATCAGAAGAAAACAATGATGATAAAAGTTATTCTATCCTTTCTCATGAGAACCAAATTTACATCATAGACATGATTACAAACTACACTTTATTTGCACGACATTATAACTGTTAAACATATTTATTAACAATATACTAGTTGTCACAATGATTAAAATTACTTAAGACTTTGGTTTAGCTCATATAGCCAGCTTATGTCTTATTTGATTTTGGCTTATGTCTCATAACCTCCCTTTTGTGCCTTATTTTGAATGTTTTCTGCTTATATAAGTTTCTTATATTATAATAAGCTCACCTATATTGATTTGGTGCATATCATTGATAAACTCACCTATATTGATAACATCACCTATTACATTCGTTGAGCAATCGACCTATCTTGTTTGAGTTTATAAGACCTTACTCATAAATTTCATAATTACTGAAAATGATACGTCATAAATAAAACCAAAATTGACTGGTAGTTACTCCTTCGTTGGTAACTAAGTAATACATAGTATTGTATGTAGATACTATCTTTTTGGAAAATACCTATCATCCGGTAACTAAGTAATATGTGGTACAGTATGTAGATACATAATCAATACATGCTCATAATGAATTATATATCCACTTACCAGGAAAGAAGAAAAGGCTCATCTAAGCTGTTGATGACGTTGATAATGAGGTTATCATTTATAACAGAATAAATATCAGGTCCAGGAAATTGACCATTAATCAAATTTCCCTGCATTTTCAAGTCGCAAAATAACCATATATAAACAATTTGAAATAAGCAACTCAAATAAAATAATTCAAAACAACTTATTTAAACCAAGAGAACAGTTTGGAAAAGTGAACCGGTCGGGTTGACCATATATTTCTTATGCTTGCTAATGGGCTACTCTAAATTAGACTTGGCGAGTCTATAGGGGACTGCAACTCTGGTTTGTCTTATGCTATTTCAGTCCAAAGAACTAGAGTAGTCAGTGCTTATAGTTTTTACTCTTGGTATGTCAGCCCCTAAGTCACATATGAACTCACAAACCAACACTTTAATAGATCATTATACTAATCATGAAAACAGAACATAATGCAAACTAATGGCAGAATCTCAGACACTACTAGTCTAATGTTGTATATATTGTGGAAACACATGTAAACCAGACCTATGCATCGACCATATTGATGAAAGGATAATATATCAGAAAGTTCCATGATACGCTAACTGCACCAAAATCAGCAAGAGCGTACTACTTCTACACTAAACCAGCCCTATGCATCGACCATATTGACGAAAGGATAATATATCAGCAAGTTTCATGATACGCTAACTGCACCAAAATCAGCAAGAGCGTACTACTTCTACACTAAAAGTGCATGCAACACTAAGTGTACCATAAGGAGAGAGTATTTATACCTGAGGGGGAGTGAGAGGTTGCTTCTTCAATTGTGTCAATATCTTGACAAAGTCCTTCTTTGTTTCTTTCTTCATTCTTCCTTGAATGCTAATATCAACCTACAAAACACAGTAGGTAAACCAATTAAAACTCTTTTAATGTTAGAGAATATATAAAGTGTGCTCTAACATTATAGTGATGCACAATAGTTCACAGACTTGGTATACTGATAAAAATTGCTAGACATAACTAACAACAGTACGGTCAAGTGAGTCAGCGAGTGCTTTGGATGATGACATCCACATCCAAATCGAGGCCAACAGAAGCAACAGTATAAAGATTTTCAAATCTAAATGTTACATTGTCATCCTTTTATGATGAATATTATACTCCTCAAATGAAAATATTTATTACAATGAAGTGTCTATTAACTAACCTTAATAGTGACCACGGAGTGAAGTGCTACTAAAATGACTAAACAACATCTAGTATAGGATATTCTAATAATCATATATGACCACTCTTTATCTTTAGAGAAGAATATGCTTAAGTTATCTGGTTAAACCGGGTCATTATTACTTATTATAGGATTATATAAACCTTTACTCGATGCTAACATCATAAAATAGTATTGTTGACATAAAGAAAAGAAACATCATAAATTAAAGTGGTACCTCTTCCATCCGGTATTTCTGAACCAATAACTTTAACTTGTACATCACTGACTCGTTGAGTGCCCCATATGTATTCACTTTATGAAGCAAAGTGACATGGTTTCATAGTTCCTCAATATGTGGGTGTGATTCAACATACTCTCACCATTCCGGTTGACATTCTTCCTGTTAAAACAAGTTCACAAATAACACAGAATTATTTCAACATTTAACAATGCACTACAAAAAATGGGTGGTAACAAGGTATGCATACTTTCAAAATGTTTATGTGACTTGTCATTCACCCATTTTAGCTCAACCACCTAAACCCCGCTTAAGCTTGAACAACCAACCTTATTTGACTCACCAACCTCATCCGGCTCGCCAGCCCAGTTGACGGGTCATTTGACTCGCCAACCTCATTTGACTCACCAACCTCATTTGACTCACCAACCTCATTCGGTTCTGTGGTTGTTTTCACTATCATCATAACTCACAACCACGACCTACAATAGAACGGTCGTCAGTTGACCCATCTGACACCCAAAGTATCTGCAAATATTTTAGGGAGCTGGGATTAGTTAGTAGACCAAATGCTTAATTAAATAGTACCATGTTTGTGACACCCTAGAACCGAGGTCATTAACGTTACCCTAAATTACGCTAATTTTTGAAATTTTTAATAAATTTTAATTTCTATATATATAAGTATATTGGTTAAAGCCGATGTTCGAGGTTATAATTTTTACGATTGACGATTCAAGAAGGACAATGACGATTACGATCCCGATGGATGCCCAATTTTCTATAATTATTGACGATTTATCGATAATGTAATTTTTCGAGAATTTTACTTACGGTTTGTGTTAAGTTGAGTCGGGTGAGTTTTATAGCCTTCCGAGTACATTTAAAGTATCCCAAAAATATTTTGGAGTGTTCGGGATGATTTCCGACTCCCGTAAAATTTTCTAAATTGACTAGTAAGTCAATCCCGCAAAGTTTTAAGGACGTTTTTACTTAAGGCCAAAAGAAACCTTTAATTGCATTTTGGTCCCTCCCAATTCCACAAAAAGGCACTAACACAAACACATACAAACATTTAGACAAAAAAAAATCAAAACTCCCTCTCTCTTGTCCTTAGGCCGACGGCCAAACACCAAGAACCACCACAATCCACCATTTTTTTTGAGTTTTGACAAAATCTAACTTAAGACCACCTTCTAAAATCCATTGGTGAGTGTTAATCCATGGTTTAATTAAACATGCATTAACAAAAATTTTCCAAAAATTTTCAAGAATCATTCAAATTCGTTTTTGAGGCTAATTGTATGGATGCATGTTAAATTCATGTATAGTGTGAGTATAATCACCAATAAAATCCACCAAAATTAATTTGGTTGTGGTGATTTGGTCACCCAAACCCCACGGCACAAGGGGGTGTTTGGGGAGCCATGGTGGTTGATGATTTTGAGCATTGTTGTTATGTTTAGCATTATGTTTATTGGTGTTTTAGATGGGTACATGTGGTTGCATGTTTGTTTTTAGATGTTAGGATTATGAGGTTGATTGATCAATAGGGGTAGGGACTGAAATTTGTGTTTGGATATGTTTGGGAATGCTTAGATGAAGCCTAGTAGTGATTGATAGGTTTGGAATCGAGCTTAAGTGTGATTTTGATATGGATAAATTTAGGCAGAAACTTTGAGACCTTTTCGTAAAAATAATTTTTCCTACAGGTCTAGATAACTAAATGTAGTCATAGAGGGTCTTCTTAGCTTTAATTTGGTATAAGGTAGAGCCCGTGACTCAAAACGAGCTAAAAGTTATGAGGTTTTAAAGATCGAGTACCGGGAGACGAGAACTTTCATAATCCGAATTTATGTATAGTTTTAGTCAAATCCCGAGGACCACAAGTATGAATTAGTAAATGGTCAAGGGTCAAATTTTGGTCACAAACCTGTGTAAATGAGTCTATAATTGAACTTAGGAGTCAAAGAAGTCAAAGGTACATTTCATATAGGTCAAAGAGGTCCAAGTTGGTCGAAGTACAATTTCAGCCCGGAAAATGTAGTTTTGGAAAAACGTTGAGTAACGGGTCGTAGAAGTAAAAACTTTTATTGGGATTAAAAATGTGTCATCTACAGGTCTTATAGTATTTTTGAGAATTTTGTCAAATTTTATAAGAATGGTTAAATATGGTAAAACAGCCCGTACTTTCGGTAAGTACCGGCGAAAATGAGTAAAAATGGATAACGTAAGTAATAAGAACGAATGATGTAAAATGAGTGATGCTTGTTGTTTTGTTTTGGCGTGAGTTATAATTGTCCTAAGTGACTAGTATCTATGTATTTTATACAGTACCGTAAGGTATTTAAAATAAGATTACTCATTACGCGTTATTTGTTGATAGGTGTTGATTTACCCGGGCATCCGTATCGTCGTCAGTAATCATCTCTCGAACTACCGACTACTTAATATATAAGGTGTGGATTTATAGCCTCGCTTATATTTATTTCAAATTGTTTTACCCGCGAGGGAAATGCATGCTAGTTTTTAAAAGGAACGTATATCATGAATGATTGTTAGACCCGAATGTTGCCTTAGAAATTGTGTTGAGTACCTAAGTTGCAAAAGACCCTAATTTCATGAACTATTAACTATTGTCCTGCCCTCGAGTAGGGGGACATAGCCGCTTATACAAAGTGATAGATCTATGGGGTTGACTACCCTATCCGAGACGAGGGCTAGTACGTTGATACCCCCTGCGGACGGATAATTTGTGATAAGAGAAAAGGTATAATTGCAACTGATGCCTTATTAGGGGCCATGGTTTCATCTGAGTCACGCCGGTAATTATTACGCGGGTGATTGAGTTAAGGGTTTAGTGTCATGAGCTTAAACACAATTGTCAGTATCCTGAATATAGATTGTTTGATCGACAAGTCTATGGATGATCACGAATGGTTTTTTTATTTATATACGTTCAAAATGAATTGTAAAACCTATGAATTCCACTCAACGTTTTCGTTGACCAAATTTTGGCATGTGTTTCAGGTAACCGCTGAAGTGTAGCATGGAGCGTGCATGGGATGGATGTTGTGTGTATGGCTTGGAGTCCGCTTGTTTTTCCTCCCTTTTCTACTTAAACATTTTTAAATTTTAATGTTATTTTGTTGTGAAACTGAAATTCTTGGGTCGAGATTCATGGGGACCGAAAACGCTAAACTCTGTTGTACCAATTGGGGTTGGAAAAACCGTGGACATGTATCATCTAACAGTTTTTAATTTCAAGTTTTAAGTTGACGTCTTTTTAGCGTCGTTTGATATATCTTGTGTGCAATGAATACTGTGTAGCACCCAATGTTGTAGTTCCGCTGCGCATAGCATTTGTGGGGGTGTTACAATGTTATGTGTTCAAAAGATATCAAACGAAAGGTAGACCAGAAACAACCTGTTGCTGATCACGTTATGGTCTTGCAAAGAAGACATATGCAGTGTGTATAACCCATTCTTGTTCAAAATTGCCAAAAGGAACCTCTTCAGATTAAAACCATCATAAGTCAAATATAACATACAACTACAAATTATTTTTACAAAAAATAATTCAGATGTATTATTGCATCATCATGGGAATATCAGGAAAGATAAATTCTTTCATTTAACCAACCGAGATGACGCAACACAAATTATACATAGCACAAATCATACAACCTGTGTTAGATGGACCGGACGACATTTTTTGAAATTTGAGACTTTTTTTATAACGATGGTGGCTATTTGAATGATTGGTGCATCTTCGCAACATGCAATACTTGCGTTAACCGAACATAAATATTCATGCTCCTTGGCAGCTTGGTCGGGATCTCTGTGCATGGCATCAACGTGAACATATAAATACATGAACAACAATAAACAGGAGCTTATATATGAAAAATGGATTACATAACACATAACACATATGAGCAAGAATTGGATTACATAACACATATGAGCAACAATTACTGATCATGTAAATGTTCAGCTTACTGCTTTGAGTCAATGTTGCAACTTTCAAGGCAGCCTTTTGAGTGCTGCAGTTTTTTGATGAACGAATTCCAATCTCGGCAGGCCTCTCTTATGCACCAACAGGTTATCGGGTCCTGTCAACCCAATAACATTATTTTTAAAATCCGAAGCCGACCCGATATCCTTATCGGGTTATCGGGTTATCGGGTTATCGGGTTCAGGTCAAAACAACCAGATAAGAATTTTTAACCCGATTAGACCTAGCCAGATAACCTGATAAGACTGAAAAATCAATGTCCTATTTTTCATTTAACAGTTTTTAAAAGCTCATTGCTAAAGACTAAAAAGATATGATACAAAAACAATATTATGAATAATAGTATGATTAAAGTGACTTAGATAACAATATAGCATGACATACAATCACATTATAAGCAACTTTATAGTTAACTATTTACCTCAGTCCACTTGAATGATAACAATATTCGTGTGTATGTCCATCTAAACATGACTGGTATTTCAATATTCAACCAAATTAGCACCAAATCAAGTATTATTTTTTATTATTAATGACAACAAATATTATGCTAAATAGACAATAAATTAAACAACTAAATCAAAAAATCAATTAAAACCATATATTTATAAGATGTTAGAAAGATTAATTGAACAAATAGATGAATTGTAGAAATTTGATACCTTTTAATTGTGGATATGATTGTGTGACGGCACCGATAAAACTACGGATCTGGATCTGATTGTGTGTGTGATAGTTGTGTGTGAGAGAGGAGGCTTATGGTTTGTGAAAGTTGCGGATTTGGTTAATGGGTAGTGATGTAAGAGAGGGTTGGGGTTTGTGAAATAGATGGGTGGGAATTTTAGGGAATTTTGAATCGGTATTGAAATTTTGGGGAAGTTTTGGTGAAATATTGGGGAGAAAGAGCGGGCTGGTGAAAATATGGGTGCGGGAAGATTTTGACTTTTATTTACAAATGATAAAACTTACAACTTACAAATTGTTACTGAAGTTTATGAAAGGATATGGGAGTAGAATAGATCCCGGTTTTTAACAAGGAAACATGGGTTTATGGGTTACTCAAATAAAGCCCAGTTCTATGATTAAAAACATGGCTCTATAGCTTTAGAAAAAAAAGAGAATCCCTTTAGAACCCGTTTTTCACAATTAAAGGGCTCTATTAAGGGGGCTTTATACCCATTTGTATAGTAGTGATACTTGATATTATTAAATAACTATTATGCATATCTATCTAATCTCTTATTTTTTTGTACGTGGACCGCTTTGTTACCGTATTTGCGATAAAAATTACCACACATGGTCTCGGTTGCTTCAACTGAAAAGACACCAAAGTTTTCTCATCGTTATATCTCTGAAACACAAATATGAAATTAAAAACGCAAAACTATTAGAACTAAATGACAAACATTTTTTCCAAACAAAATTTATGAACCGAACTTGTTTGTTGAGTGAGCCAAACGCCAAACACTATCAAATGTTGATTTCCTTTTAAAAAATAATGTATCCTCACACAGGTTATATGTCTCATTCTCAACAAACAAAAGTAAGAGAGGAACGAGATTCTCTGTAAACACAAATACAACAATCATTATAACTAATCTACTAACATTGTATATAAAAATATTTATGAACCGAACCCGCCCATTGAGCGGGTCATGCAACTATTCAGGAAGATAACACAAACACATAATCCAATAAAACATACCAACAACAATCTTTTTAACAAGAAATTATGAAACGAACCAGTTCATTCGGTGAGCCAAGGCAATACATTATCAAAAATTGGTTTCCTTTAACAAAGACGATATTATCACACAGACGTCTATATGTCCTACTATCACCAGTAAAAAAATAGAGAAATGACCATTTTGCGTGTACACAAACAGAACAACTATTATATGGGATAGACAAACGTTGTTCAAGAAAAGATTTATGAACCAAACCCGCCCGTTGGGCGGGTTACGTAACTATTATATATATATATATATATATATATATATATATATATATATATATATATATATATATATATATATATATATATATATATATATATATATATATATATATATATATATATATATATATATATATATATATATATATATATATATATATATATATATATATATATATATATATATATATATATATATCTTTACATTATATATAAGAGGAGGGATATGCCCATAAGCGGCTATTAATCCACGTCAGCATCATTCGGGCCGTCTCCTATGCCCGTCATCACTCGGGCCGTGTCCTATACCCGACATATACAACCAAAACTTTTTTTCACCGATCTACAAAAATTCGTCTTCTATCATTGTTCTCCAAACCCTAAACTTAAACCCCCACAAACTAATCATCCCACACAAATCCACCAACACCTTGAATTGAATCCCAATCAATTGGAATTAGATTGAAGATAACTATTCAAAGAATGAGCTAGGTCATGGTAGAGCGTAACTTGATGGTAGATCATTGAAGATATATTAGGTGAACCTGTTTCTGAAATTCAATTTAGCTACCTTCGAAATAACATAATCTTTTATATTGTTTTTATTTTAGGCAGGTAAAGCATTATTCGGGAGGAGCATGACAACATTCAATAAGATGATAACCATCATTGAATCGTATAGTGCAACCTTAAATGGGTGTGTTTTAGTGATTAGTCCCAACTGCCCAAGTATTATCAAGTCTGGATCATCACTTGAAAATCCAATCGAAGGCACAATATTGTTTATGTTTCACGCTTCTGATTTCTTAGTGTTTTTTTTTGTTTTTTGAGTCTATTTGTTTATCTTGTCTTTGGTAAAGGTAATTGTATGTTGCTTATGTTAGAAGTTATTTGACCATCACTTGATCTGTCAAGCGGAAGCACCGATGGTTAGACGATCTGATCTTTGGCGCTCTCGAAAATAGTGAAAGAGGTTTTGAATCTCATGATCTCAAATGAGGTATTAATATTATTTGGATATGAAAATGTTATGCTTGGCTCAGAAACTTATTTTATCTCTCAATTTAATGTCTACCCTCACAGATTCAAGAACAAGACGATGTATGTAACTGCAAGGATAAGCTTAGAAGCCCTTGAAACAGCTTGGATATGGTTCAAGGTGTAGGGTTTTGTAGTTTTAACCATTTGTCATAATGGATCATATGTTGGTTTCATGGTTCAAACCAGCTTATACACACCACATTCACAATATGTGTTGATTATGATGATTGTTTTGTAATAGGTATACATGGATGTGATATACGTCCTAAAACCACAACAAAAAAAGGTGCTCCTCCTTTTCCCAGAACCCTTATAATTTATAATGAACTATGTTATATTCGTTTTAGAATGTGTATGCATATGTTGGTTTGTTTAACAGAACTCCAACCATGGACACAATAGATTATTGTTCGAGGAGTTACTACAAGTAATGTTATAGGGAGTGTTTATACTGTTATAGCTATGAAACTGAATCTTACAATAGGAATTCTTCCTGAGCTTAATGTCTCAGCTGCACTTCTTGCTTTTATGTACAGTCAGTGTGTTATTTTGAGCATACAACGTATTAAATTATTTTATGTTCAAGGTTTCCATTATCATTGTAATACATTGTTTCTTTTAATTTAAATAACTAATTTATTACAGCACTATTCGGTAGTAGTAAGATGGAAAGTTTGCAAATGTGGGTCAACCCGCTTCGACCCATTCTACATATGATCTGTGTCAAGGAGAACCCATTGTGACCGGTTATGTAATTCGATCGACCAACCACGTTTTCAGCTCGAATTACTTACATCCTTATAAATCTATGATTTACAGGTCAGATCAATAGGGTTATTGGTTCGTAGTGTTGCTGACAATAGATGCCAGGTTCTTGAAAAATGCATATCTTTATAAAACATATATGAATACATCAGCAGTAGTGGCTTGCCAGCATATCGACGAACAACTCAGTACCGTGACTACTGACATGGTTTATGATTACGCCATCGATAGAGAAGGAGCCAGTGTGCCAGATTCCATTGAAAGAACTGAGAAGTTTTTTTCTAATGATGCATCAGGAAGGTACAATATAGAATTAAACCTCACATTTAACTACATTTTTGTTATACATTTTTCTTTCGTCAACTGCTGTTTAGAATTTCACGTAACATGAGTCTACTTTTTGGTGACCAACTAACTTAAAAAATACGGTATATACCAGGAAGTACTACAAACATTATCATGGCAATGGGAGGAATTGATAACAAGGTTCATTTTTATTGTGGTGAAACGACAGGTATGCAATTCTACATTTCACCACTTTGTTGCAAGTATATTATAAGTGGATTGTTTGTTGGTTGAGTAGGGGCTGAAAAAGGGTAATTTTGCACGGTTCGAAATAATTTGAAAGATGTTGGTTTGACTCTTAAAACTGTTTTGGCGATATGAAGCACAAAAAACATAATGTTTATGGATTATGTAACTATATCGAATAACCTGATAGTAGGGTTTATACATTGCAAATTTACTAGGCAACTTTTGATCTATTTGGGTCGTTATAATAAAAAGCAACACTTTATTAATGCATACAAAATGTACAAAGATTCAGTTCTATAGAAAATGTGTATTGTACATTCATTTACGTTATTTCTACAAGTCTGTATATAGATCTAATAGTAAATTATAATGAGCCAAACTTTATTAATCAGTATATTAGTTGACACAAACAAGAAGTATTTGAAGAGGTGCATCCAGTTTCTGAAGCAAGTGAATCCTATAGGTGTAACTAGCCATACTGGGTCATACATATTACAATTCAATCTTTCATGATAGATGATCTATAGAAATATATTCTTTTGTTACAGAGGTAGTGGTTTTCATTGACTTCAGATTTGCTATTTTTATTTCGGAAAGTTGGAATAATCTTATTCGAATTTTATTTGGTGCAACCTATTGATAACATTCATAAGATATACTGTCATGAATAATCGAGTGACTTACTAATTGATAAAACTTCAAAATGAAGGAAGCTTTCCCTAGGTTACTATTGAAAGACCATGGAGTAACCAATATGTTAGAATTGCTTATAGATTAAATAGATAAGCACTTACATAATCAATCTATAGAAGATTAACCGGGGTTCTTTCTTCAAGATTGGATTGGTATGAGGAGTTCTATGTGTAGCTATGGATAGAACAATGAACATCCTTAATGGACCGACCATTGCTAAAGAGATATGTATATAATCTATATTTTTCAGGACATGGTCTGCCTGTTTTAAAAGAGATATGGATGTCAATAGTATCATTCGTATTGTGTTTTTATGTAATCAACTTTAATGAGTATTATATTAGACTTTGTCATTCTTTATAATGGTTGAATAGGCGAAACACTGCAATAGGTTTTAGTGATGTCCTTTCTCCATTTTTTTATGTTATATGAGCCATGTGCGTGCACAGTTGAAACTACATCATATTTGTACTGAAATCTTACAGCATCAATGGATACATCACATGAAAGAGACATCTTTTATACTCTGCAAGGGTTGTGCCAATTCAAACACCAGTTACCCTAATGCCTTTGATCAGTACCTTTAACAGGTAATTTATTGCTTTTGGCCTTATCATATGCTATCATAGAAACTAGCCCAAAAGGTATTTGATTTTCTGATTTGCGTCAACTATTTAATCTAGATCTTTTTTATTCACATTATCTGAACGTAAGCAAATCCAATTTCAGCGACAGAGGGTGTGACAAGTTTTCAAGTAATCATTTTTATTGTTGTACATTGTCCTGTTAGAGATTTCTATACTTTGGAAAAATTATTACGTTATAATATTGGTATGTGTTGTACTTGCTGATCATATGCAGACATGTAAACAATTGGAGCAGCTTCTCTTATTGTAAGCTTAAGCTCATAGTTTTTGTTTTGAAAGGTTACAAGGAACAGATGATAGGTAAGTACCTTCTAGAATTCATACGCAAAGGGTGCACATAAAGGATTCATCTTCCTATAAGAAACACTAAAAGCTCCTTCGACACCATGTTTAGTCCTTTTATACACTCGAGTTTTGCTAAAAATATTCATTTTAAAAAACTTTTTTGCACCATACTTTTACCTAAATTAATAAATTCTCTTTTAGAGCTTAGTGATAGTAATAAAAATAGGGGTAATATAGGTATAACATAATCAATTAGAGGTCACAATTCTGACCGAGTCACAGATGTTTGGGTTTTTCTTTATCCCAAACATGACTATTAGTATATTTTTAGCTATCGTAGAGTTTGGTGGTTCGCTCAAATTCTAATTATTATTAAAGAACATCCTATATCCTGGCTCGAGCTGACCCGTTCGGCTTGAACCTAAATCAGAATTTCCCCGTTAACTTGGACCATTTTTACCCATTACCTAACCAACACGATCCACCTTACTATCTCTACTATATATATACTATTGGGTTGTTTAGTACTAGACGCCTGCAGTTCGGGATTAATAGATCAGATGAAGGAATCTCGAAGTAGAATATACCCATTACCTTGGTGGTGGTGCTCTAAGTAAAGGCGATGTCCAAGTGTTCTTATTTATTATGATAGATTTTGTTGGCGATTGTAACCATTGACTTCTTACTTTTACTTTTTTAGAAGAGCTCTGCTTCATGATCAAACCAGAACTAATATCCTTTTACTTCTTACTTATACTTTTTAGGAAGAGATCCCGGAATTTTTTTCTTGCGTGTCATGACAGAAAAGAGTCTATAGAAGTTGTTAGTACCAAAATATTTTTGAATTATTAATGTTAGTATCTATCTATCATTTTTACTTCCTATTTATTTTCAAAATTCAGTCGGCTGTTACTTATGTTATGTATATGTGTATCTGACACTTTTACTTGCTATTTATTTTCCATGTTCAGGTGACTAGCCACAATTAAGGAAGTGTGGAACTTTAGTGAATGATACATATAAAATATTTGTAACAAACTTGTCATTGCAGCTGATTTTAGCATGGCTTGATATTTCTTTATTTAAGATGAGTATATATGTTAATATTTCTGCATATACCTAACATGATATAGTTAAACTAGAAGCTTTGTTTGTTTATTTCTGTTTTAGCCTGCTGACATCTACCTAATAGATGAACCAAGTGCATATCTAGATTCTGAACACAATAAATCACGTCGAATTGGCAGCCAGGTGCGATTTAATAGGCAAATGTTGGATATTGTCATAGATTCTGTTTATGCGTGAAATGTTGTTATTGTCATATTTTTGCATCCTTTGTGAATGCTTCATGGTGAAGCTCCATTATCTTATACTACGTATTTGTTGTATGTGACACTTTTCACTTGACCTTGAACTACTTTAAGCTGTAATGTATTCCTTACTATAATTTAAAAACTTTGAATTTCTTTGTATTTAGCTGATAAATTTTTTATTTGACTCAAATTTCATAGTGAATGAGAGATGATCACGATGTTGAAGATGCAAGAAGGATGCATCGGCCTTTGCTTACACGTGTTGATGAACAGGAAGATGTTGAAGATCTTGAGAGAAAAGTTCAAGAGAGATATGCTAGGAACCAGTCAGAGTATGATGACGATGATCACACTGAGGTGGAAGTGGAACAACACGTTTACACCTTTTGGAGACTGAGGTGGAACACCAGATAGCCTACTCACCAATCATAGAACTTCTGTAGCATTTTTTTAAAGCTATCATGAAGCTAAAAAATTTGATTAGTTGAATGACTTATTATTACCATCTAGCTAAACATTTCGAATTTTTGGTATACTTTCTGTAGATATAGTGAATTACAATTTCAAAGTGTATAATGAGTACCAGCATTATCCCATTAATGTGCAAGCACTAGACTAATTTGGATTTGGTCTATATTACACAGAGCATTTGTTTCTAATGACGTATTGCATTAGTCCCATAATTCCATAGTTGTTTTCATTCTTATTTTCTAACTCAAATGAAATTGAAGTGGTCATAGGTAAGAAATTTTGTTGGTTATGCATATGCTCCAAAAATTCCTACTATACCGATAGAGGTTTAAGTATGCATGATAATTAGGTAATTTACCATATGATAATTTTAGCTAATTACTTTTAGCCTAACAGGTACATATATCTTTGGTGTGGTTGAATGCACTTTATTTTGTGTGTTCAAACACAATTATATTGCATGCTCTACAAGATAACGACTTTAGCTCAGTTAAAGAAGTTTGGTATTTTGCGAGATAACCAACTACATAATTTTATACAAGCTATAGATGCAACTATAAGTTCTATTATAGTTTTATACAATGTTTTAAAATCCGGTTATTAATTCGACCAGACTGAGAAACCGGGTCTGAGTCAACCTAAGTTAATTTGGTTTTCTAAAAAATATTTTTTTTCTTCATATTTTTAATAATTAACAAAAATTCTATATAAAAACGTTACAAATAATAAAAACTTTCCGTATCTTAAAAATATAAATGTTTACGAACCAATATAATATGTAAAAATAAAATTATGTCGCAAATACGTAAAATTTACATACATTTTTAAAAAACCCGAAAAATAGAAACCCTGTCAGGTCTTGAGAACCGGGTTCACCCGAGTCACCCCAAACCGACGGGTCTATCCAGGTTTCGAACAGGTCAATATGATCGTTTTTTTGCACGAACCAGATCAACCGGTTGATCCGTCCAGATTGACCCAGGTCTGAAAACATTAGGGTTTATATACGGGTGTGTTGAGATTGGTTATAGTCCTTATGTACATGCTTATTTTTTACTACACATTTTGGAGTTAAGCTATAATTTCTAATTTGGGCTATGTACTACACTAATGACTTAAAACAAATTAGAAGTTCTTGCCACATACTTTATGTATTGCATGCAGTTCAATAAAAGCAGTTGACTTCGCATGTTTAACTGAATTCGAGTAACGATGGATCTAATTGTACTTTGAATATTATACATGAGTGTTGATATATGGACCTAATAAGAAGGCCTAAAAATAGACCTAAGCCTACGTGTCGTGTTGTGATTAGTGAAATGTATGGGGCCCATTATTTCATATTTTCTCTTTCTTCATTAAAACCTTTCATTGCGCCACTTGTCTCAATCATGTGATTAGGCCTCTTTTTAGACATACGAATTAGGTCTCTCTATCATTTTTCATTATACATATCAAATATAAATAATTGCTTTGTAATTAGAAAGTTGATCTTATAAAAGAGTAAAAATCGTTGTGAATTTTTTTGAAGTTTTGGTCCGAATAAAGTATCGTCGGGGATTATTGATTAAATCCAAAGATTATTAACAACAAATGAAAATATCGGTAACTAAGCGGTTAAACTAGCATCATGATGTTGTTATCGATTAAATCCAGTTATTTTAAGATTTTTTCTTTAGCAACAAAGATTGTTAGATAGAACTTTTTTCTCATCAACATTTGATGTGAAATTAATTTATCCAATTATGTCAAAGCTTTTTGAATGTTAAAGCTTTTTGTTATTATTTTTATCTAACTATTAAAATAAACAAAGTATATTAAATATTTAAGCCGTTAATGGTTTTTATACGATGACCATGTTGCGAAGCGGTGTATATATAGGTAAAAATCATAACACATCCTTAGTAATTTCGATTTTAAAATACACAACTGACGTAATTACGGTTTAGCGGATTTATTGCAATTCTTGCTTCTTAAAAAACAAAAATTATATTTTATTTTAATACATAAGTTCATCCATGAAGTTACGCAAAGACTATTCTTTAACAAAAAATTTAAAATATTCTCACAAAATTGTTGCGTATAAGCACCCCCTTCAACTATCAAAACAAACAAAATATATCATATACTTGAGCCGTGAACGTTTTTCTATAATCAATGACTATTTCATCGTCATTTTAATATAAAAAATTAACCTTTATCTTTAACAAAAAATCAACGTATCACACAACGTCATATAATATGACACATAGCATGACTTAAAACCTTTATAAGATCATTAATAAATACGAAAAGTTATTTGCAGTGCCCAAAATGCATTTTACACTAATTAATATTATACATATAAAAATCAAAGTTAAAATAAAAGAGAGAAACAAAAATCAGAAGTCATACTCGTTCATCGATCGGACAATACTATTTTTAATATTAAAATTTTAATTTAATTCGTGAAACACAATTTTAAATATAGTTAGTAATATAACAAACTGAAACAATTCAACAAACATTTCTTCTATGTATATAAATAAATTATTTAAATGATAATTAGACGTCATACCCGTCCATTGGACGAGTTTTGCAACTAGTATATATATATATATATATATATATATATATATATATATATATATATATATATATATATATATATATATATATATATATATATATATATATCTATATTATATATAGGTATAATTATGACTTGATACCACACTTTTTAATCCAGTCATATCCCAGTCACATCTTTAAACCAATAGCATTTGAGAATTACCTAAAAAATCTCAACACTTGCCTAATTTGCATCATTTTTTTTGCCGGAACACGTTTTCAGAAAAACCATTTTGTTTTTAAAATCACGTTTTCAAACCGTGAGTATATATAATACAATACCCTTTTATTTTTTCATTTTTTCCCCACACCCACGGGGTGAAACACACACACCAGCGGGAGAAACTACACACAAGCGATTCTCGAAACCCCAAAAAAACACACACTCCCATCACATCTCAATCTCAAATCAGGTATCATTCTTCGTATTCCTTTTCGATCTGATGTATATGTATCTCGTCTCAATCATATTAGAGTTTTTTTTCGATCTGCTGATCTCAATCAAATTGGGTTTTTTTCCAATCTGCTGGTCTCAATCAAATTAGGGTTTTTTTTTTAAATAATTTCAATGTTTATTATTGTTGGTGTCATTGAATGTATGGGTCTGATTTTTATTAACAAAACCCACACCTCAAATCATTCATTTGCATCTGATTTTCCCACACCTCAAATCCTTCATTCGTAGTCTCAATCAAATTTGGGTTGTTTTTCGATCTGGTGGTCTCAATCAAATTAGGGTTTTTTCGATCTGCTGGCCTCAATCAAATTAGGGTTTTTTCGATCTGCTGGTCTCAATCAAATTAGGTTTTTTTTCGATCGGCTGGTCTCAATCAAATTAGGGTTTTTTTATAAATAATTTTAATGTTTATTAGTTTTGGTGTCTTTGAATGTATGGGCCTGATTTTTATTAACAAAACCCACACCTCAAATCATTCATTTGCATCTGATTTACCCACACCTCAAATCATTCATTCGATCTGATTATAATTATGTAAGTTTTGTGATTAGTTACTGAGTATTTTCATTGAATACAATTTGGACCGTTGGTAAGGATGTTTCTTTATATCTCGCATGAATGAGAATACTATTTTAAAATGCAAATCCAAACACTCCCTTAACGACATGAAACACACTTATTACTTACAATGTCTGTCTGCGTGCACCGATGTTGTGCATTTTTATTGCTACAATTTATCTATTCGCAGTTTTGTAGTTGATTTTTGTAGGGAAAAGTAAACTTGCATATTCATTTACTATTGAACTTAACACCAGGGGAAAACTGTCATAAGTTCAGCCTGATCAAATAAGAATCTTGTGTCCTCACCTGACGATAGCATTGGAAATATTCACCATGTTAGTAGATATATTCCTTCAAAATGAACGAATGTGAGTCTCTCGTCACTTCCTAAGTTATGGTTTTGTTCATTTGGAATTTAAAAACTATTACCATTTGTTTTAAGAAAACAACTAAGTCTAATTGATACAAACTATGATATAAATAACCCTCCGTTCAGACCGGGCAGTGAAGAAAGAAGCTGAAGCCAAGAAATTTTCCAAAACGTTGAAGAACACCAAAATTATAGGTAATTGTTTGGATATCTAAATAAGTCTGATATGGAAATGTTAAAATACAACAGTCTTATGGCAACATTATTGTAATACACGTGCCAATAATCTGTGTAACCTGTTAGACAACCTAGCCGTTAACACAAATTTGTTCATGTCATGCCAGATATTACCATATATTTTAGATGTATTTGTAAAATGTAAACATGTTACAGAAAGCACACTTAAATCAATTCTAGCAAATGGATGCAGCGTGCATTTAATTACAGCTACATGGAACATTAAAAATGCGACTGTCCTTGAACCCACTGCAACAGGCTACTTTTTTGGCTTATATATTGTAAACATATACTTTTAGGTCTTAAGTATTTGCTCAGGGCAGTCGGAGGAGGGGGTTGTAGCATCACCTTGCAGTTTATCAATGCAAGCCCAAAAGCGCAAAATCTGCATTGGTTCAAGAGAATGCAGATATTGGTGGTACAACTGGGATAACTGAAGGGGTTGTTAACACATCATTTTAGTACATGTAATGTCGTGTCTGTTGTACCATTGAGTGAAAAAAACACGTTGATGGTATTCATATTGCTGTTTTTTGTATTTCAACAGTAGGTGAAAATGCTATCGACATCTCTATATGTTGTCGCCGACAACTATTACACTCATGTAAGTATATTTTATCATTTTGCAAAAGTTGTTTTTTAATCAGAGTTGTATTTGATTTTTTAATCCATTTATTTCATTTTCTGTTGAGCACGGATGTTAAATCCATCATATATAGCCGTTTATTAAATAATTATTATATATATGAATTAGGGGGCCTGGTGTTAGTAATGTTATCGTGTTGAAAAGTCGCAAGTCATAGCAACTGCTTTTCAAGGCGCCAACA
The DNA here is from genome assembly GCA_025667525.1 of Glebionis coronaria. Lineage (NCBI taxonomy): Eukaryota > Viridiplantae > Streptophyta > Magnoliopsida > Asterales > Asteraceae > Glebionis > Glebionis coronaria. Next base: position 122,325,121 of record CM046876.1, read on the forward strand.
ATCACAACAGCCACTGGAAATGCGAGTTCAAGTTGAAGCCCAAGATCGGTTAGAATTATTAGAGGGCCTCAGTGGTGTTTTTAGGCCCAGGTTTTAACTGCTCTTATGGGGATCAGTGGTGCCAGTAAAACCACTCTAATCGTCACTAAGATAACCATGATCCAAGTAGTTTACATTCAGTATGAAGAGTTAACCATGGTCACACACAACCACCTCAGATGTAAAGAAATATGTTCCTACGAGAAGTCACCTAATCCCAAAAAAAGTATCCTAGATTACCCAAATCATTCATATTAAGAATCTATTAGAACTTATGCATATCAGCCTTAATGTGCGGTCTCATGCTACAGATACATCATTCCTCAAAGTAGATGAGCAATAATTGTCTCTAATGGTACCAAGGCACTACTGAACGCAACAAAAAAACTTTCTGTAAATCCCAACAAATGTGTGCGCAACCTGTTTTCGCCATTGAGTTTGTGGTGTTTGGTAAAAACTTTCTGCAACTATTTTATGCTTTTGTTTTTGTTTCTATTTTTTTGTTTGTCTTTTTTTTATGTCTAATTATATCGTCAACCATGACATTATTTTGCAATGATTTTGCAGGATCAAGTACGTCGGTGGGTGGGAAGCCGCTTCACTTGACATCTTGTCTAAGGATCGATGAGAGTTAACTACTGGACTTTTATACATCCACCAAAATCTGGGCCTCACTCATGGAAACCTTAAATCAACCAACGTCCTCTTATGATCTGACTTCGAGTCATGCCTAACTGACTACGGTTTGATGTCATTCAGAAACCATGAGTTCCCTGAAGAATCAACTCAGAGTTTAGGAAATAAAAAGCTACAAATTTGAGTCTCCTTGAAAAGGTACCATTACAATTATTTTACCTCAATGTTGCAATATGATGATCTCCACTTACCTAGGAGGATGGGAATATGATGATCTTTGTGGTCTAAGAAGAGAGAGTGCAAGGAACAATAAGGGCACTTGAAGGTTAGTGCTTTTTCAAGGGAATTATATAGTAGTTCTGATAATAATCCGTAAAAATGGAATGTCTGCTCACATATTAGGGAAGGACTTAATTGGTTTTCAGAAACGGGTATCTTGACAAACTGGAGCATCCTACAAACTAATTGAAACTATAAAAACTTATGCTATTACCATTGCAGCATTGCTTCAGCTTACAAGTAGGTTTGACCGTTTGACAACTACATAACAGATAACACCTTTCGGACAAGCAGTCGTGCACACAGGTGGCAAAATAATTAACACCCAGTTACCGTACATGTGAAAGCCGACTCAGATTGTATTTATACGTAGCCAAATTGACCCTTACACTCACAAATAATGGTGTTTGTGCAGGTCCAACCCGCATACCTCCATTGAAGACATGGATGAGCTGTGAACCCTATGTAACCTACTTGGTCTTAAATGCTTGATCATCCCTACAACGTTCTGGACTCCTTGTGATTGTACGTTCTTCAACACTATTTCTATCTAAACAAGGTGGTGACGACCCAATCAAATTTTTGCACCATTTCTGTTTACATGAAGAACCAACAATGTCTTTGCAACACTACCACAAGCGTGCATTGAAGATCAGACCAAACTCTTAACTGATCATTACGTTCTTCAGCCCAAACCTATAAGTTCAAATAGGAAAGTGAACCTTTGGTCGGGTGATATCAAAATTTTTTTACAATCACCTCTTTTTCCCCATCTCATCAAGCGGGTTCTTCATAAGGAGGCTAAAATAATTTGCTCCACAACAAAAATCAACTACCTGCACAAAAACACAATAACAGCTTATGTAATAAGAACAGAAAAACAAAGAAAGCCTTTAATTTTAATGATAAATTGGTCTTTTTATTTCTTAGAAAACAGACCACGTTCCCTTCAGGTAAAATCAGCACACCGTATTCAGAGTGAACAAGAGAAGGATGGTGACGGTAAGCAACAAAGTCAATACCATACTGCCACCCTGACCCCACGAACCAATTCTTGTCCCGTAGATGAGAATAGGTCTTGAAAACTTCAGGGAAGGATGCTTTATTGGATTTCATGGTGTAAGTCCATTAATGTTTTTTTTATAATAATTGTTGGCACGCTTATGGCTTTGTTTCTTCGATTTGGAAAAGTATTCTTTCTTTCGGTTTGTACTTCATAATCATATCACTGGATTCTGTTTGCTTTACACCTATTATGTGAAATCAAGAAAATAGAAATAGATATAACACTCTTGAAACATGTCTAATGTTCAACTTGTGTCGAATGAACTGATTTTATCTACATTTATATAGAAAATCGATGTTGTATGCACATGACATTAACACGGTAATATGCAAGTGGGTGAATAATAGTACCTTTGTGCAACAGAATGCAATACGACTATAAATTATACTTTTCATGTGATTGTTGGGGTGTCGGGATACTGGTCTATTTGCATATAATTGGTGTCGACAAACATTTTTTAATATGCAAAGCTTTCAGTAGTACTTATGGGCTCTCATGGTTTAACACCCCCAAATTTACACGCAGCGGAATACATCTTTGGGTGCTAAACAATGATACAACAACACATAATTTATAAAGAACGACTCGAAAAGAGACGTTTTAGATTTATCGTTCCCAAAACATTCATCAGAGTAGCGTAGTCCCAAGTAATCGTTACCAAAAGATAAGTTAAAACAACATATTAGTTTGTTTTAAAAAATGGAACGATAAATAAATCAAAGAGTTTGAACAACATAGCAGTGCACAACTTCATTCCCCGTGACCTTCAAGCTTCTACTTCCTGATTACCTGAAATACATGTGAGTAAAACAATCAGCAAAAATGCCGAGTGAATCTATAGGTTTATGTAATCAATTTGAACACAAGCTAAGATTATAAGTTTGTGGCATGCTTATAAGCATCTAATAATTTGCATCAACAATAATAATTGTATATAGCATAAATTGCAATAAGCTCATGGAACCGAGCCCTTAGACACTCCCTTAAGACGTCTGATAAGACAGGAGATTTATTAATTGTCGGTTACCTCCAGATTTTTGGTACATTGCCGTATACCTGACTTCTCAATACAATATGTCCAAACAGTGTGGAGGTCGGGCCTAAGCTTCTGTGACAAGTCCACACAAACTGAACCGGGGCGGCTTCCCCCATAGATCTATTAATTGTACTAGCGGTTAACCCATCATAGGTTAATTAACGGTCCATAATTGAGGCTTTAACAATGGCAATCACTTAATGCAATTTAAAGGCAACCACGGGTCCATTCATAGAGGGACAAAGCATACCATAAAAATCTTGTGTTCTAAGTTTATAAAACATGTATTCCCCCTCGCGGGTTTAAAATCATTTAATAACTAGTATAAAGCGAGGCTATAGACTCACCTTAGCCGATAGTGGTAATGAGACGATCGCCGACGATAGATGATGCCTTTCAAACACGAGAACCGCAACCTATCAAATATGGTGCGTTCATTAATAATAGACTCGAGAAATAAACCATACTTAAGAATATAAAACTCGACTCATATAATCACGACGAACTCGAGAGAAAACGATACAAGTGGTACTATTACACTCTCCTATATATTCATTTTATTATTCAACGCCTTTAACAAAATCTGCCGGAACATACCGAATGTCCAAGCCGTTTTTCCATACTTAGACACATCAAAACTTCATGATACTACTCAGAGAACTTACTTACTATATGTATAAAGTCCTCCCAAGAGCCCATCAAAAGATTTTACTTTTAAAGTTCCCTGCCCGACTCATCTTTGACTTACAAAATTCGGACAGTTTTGCGACCTTGTCTTACGAAACCATTTTGACCATCCTAAACAACTCCATTTGTAAAACCGCCATTTGATTCTAAAAATAGACTCAAAATACTAAAATTGGGGCCTGAGAACAGCCCTTGACTCATTTTGAAACTAATTTTATAGTCCCCGAGATTCGATCCAAATATCGACAACAATTTTCGGATTGTGTCGACACTCGTCTCCCGGTACACGAAAATCAAACTAGTGTAACTTTTGACTCGTAATGAGTTGGAAGGCCTACTTTATATGAAATCGAAGCTCTCGAAATTCTCTACGACATAATCCCATAATATTAATCTATTTCCAGACTTAAGACCCTCGAAAATGGTCTCAAACCTACTGCCCAAAATTGACTATAAAAATCTCTTACAAAATCAAGTTTTTGATTAAAATCAATCATTTTTATCATCAACCTAACACCCTAATATCATCATAAACCAATCCTAACACTTGTAAATCACTTACATGTACAAATCTAATAAATCAAACTAAAAAAATCAAACATGCAAACACCCCACTATGTAATATAATAATATTAACACCTATTTATTCCATAAAAATGAATCAAACAAGCATAGTTCATCAAGAAAATAAATTTTTAAAAAAAATGTTAATGCATGTTGAAGAAAATCATACCAATGTGTAGCCCTTTGAAAATCTAGGATGGGACTTGTTTTAGATTTTGAAGATTCAATGTAGAAAATCAAAAATTTGGAGGGTTTTGTTGATGGGGGTACACGGCCAAGAGAGAAAGAAAGAGGTGGGTGGATTTGTTTTGTTTTAAAAATGATTATATGAAAGTTAGTGGAAGTAAAAATTATTTTATATGGTGGTGGAAGGGTTAATTTTGCCAAGTTGTAATAGTTTTGGCCCAAAATGAAATAAGATAGTTTAAAAGGGTAGAAAATGTAAATTGTAAATTTTGAAATATTTACGAGACTCGGGTTTCGTAAAAATACTAAAAAGTTTAAACGCACACGAAAAATAATAATATAACGACTCGATACGTAATTAAAACGATATCGTCGAAAATATTAAATATCGAAACGATCGATAATAAAATATAAAATTTTTGGCATCCGTCGGTATCGCGATCACTAGAAATCCTCGTTGCTCGTCAAAATATTAAAATATAATATTTAATATCGGTTTCAACTTAAATCGTTAAACATAATAATATTTAACGTTATAAAATACTTCAAAATAATTGAAAAATAGAATTTAAATTATGACCTTATTTTTTTTTTTTTTACGGGTTTTACATCCTCACCACCTTAAGGGAGCGACGTCCCGGCGCTCAACTCGCCTCATACACGAGTTGTTCACTACTCGGAAGGATGACGACATTCTTTAGAAAGAAGTCTTCACGTTCCCACGTGAATCTCGGTCCACGATCTCCATTGGTTCTTTTATAAAACGCAACTTGTCGTCAAGTTGTATCTCAACAAGTCAAAATAAATCCTTATCCACAAGTCACCCGTCAGGCTCGACACATGAAAATTTTATGAATCACACGAAGCTCGTTCGATAACAATAATAGATGACAGGATTTTCAGGTAAGTCCAGTTAAAAAGAAAGGTTTCAATTTAAAGGATATCCATCGGCCGGACAGCCAGGGACAAACATAAAAAGAACTAACAAGAAAAACATTTTCGTCGTCGGAGGGTGCTCACACGCGGGTCCCTACTCAAAAGATAATACAAAGACACCATCTCACTTTCGCCAACGCGCATTAAAGTCTCAATGAACATCGTCGTTGAAAGTAAAAAAGATATTACATAATATGTGTTCTACATGATCGGACGTCATCGGATGATGCCGTCTCAAGTTCTAACAACTTTCGATCATTTGACTAGATCACACACCATATAGGTACATAAAAGAAAAGGTCGAACATAAATATCGAGTATAGATCTTCACTGTTAATCATCGAGAAAACCTTGCACGAACCCTTGATAATAACCACTTGATCTCCAGAGTCTTTCCACTTGCGGTGTCGGCTTCAACATACTCCTCGAGGTCGTAACGAATTTATTAACTCCATTCATTAAGAGATTCGGTCCTTAATCATTCCACAAATACACGAATAAATCCTGGTGACACTTATCGTTTCTCCTTATACACTGCTTCCCGAGATTCATTTAAAACTCAGAATAAAATAGTGATCTTCAATACGAGGAACAGAACGAGATAAAAATGAATTCAATAAACGCATAAACGGACAAGATATGGTAAAATGATTTAAGGTTGACGATCGACGAGGGATATCGACTCACGTAACCGTAAAACATAATAATTCGCAATACTAGAACAATGAGAGCGAAGAATGAATTAAATATTAACATTAAAGTAACATTTGTCACAATTATCCATCCTGGATTTGTATTACCTTAAAACTCAGTTGAGGTACTTTCTTGATAAAGATGATATATTAAAGATAGAAGTTAAAGAACTTTATAATTTATTTTGGTTGTCTTAAGAATCTTTGAAAGAATGACATGAAATTATTAATTAACTCATATTGATGGTTACAATTAGAAAATATAATTTCCAAATTAAATCACTATTAGGAATATAAATTAAACCGGTAATTTCATTACATTTAAAATAAAGTATGATAAGTCAATTACTTCAAAAGATAGAACATAATTTCATTTTAAACATTAGTTTTAGTTATACAGAATATGATGTATAAATTTGACCTTTTACTTGTGATGGTTATTTCAATAATTTAAAATTATTGGAAAAATGTATAAAAGTTCCATAATAGTTTATAATACGTTCTAGAAATACATAAAGGTGTTTATTATTTCAAAATAAATATGGGATATATTCGGGTTTCGAAAGGTGACAAGATAACAACGAATACGAATGGAAATAATAGTCAACAATTAGTACGAAATCAACGGTACAAAAGAGAACGAAGCAAATGTCGTATGAATTCTTAAAGAGAATAATAAAATAAAGGCATCGATGGTAAGACGATAAGAAATAATAGATTAAACCAGTTGTCAATTTTTGTTAGTGCGGTCGATGGTTCACCAATATCAGTTTGTTAACTTAGCGGTGGTCGATACATGATCGGAAATAAGATCCATACAAAAATTTTAATAAAATTCCTAATAATCACTTGTAATTAAAACAAATCAAATGAACGATGTTAGTGTTTAAAGAGAGAAGTCAAAGCACGGTTCCCAAGAGTGGATTTCGAGACAAACGAGAGTGACGGACGTCATCCCGGATATACGGAAATCACTCTAATGATAATTCATTATTCACGTGCGGAGACATTCCAAAGATCTACCCAGTCGCATAAAGAAGATTGGACGAGACGGAAAGATAAAATACCGAGACTTTCAAGTCATTTATTAACAGTTAATAATTAGACGAACGGTCAAAAGGAATCAGTCATAAGACAAAATGAAGTAACAAGTGGGAAAACAATCATCGAGTAAAAACGTACTTAAAATCACGTAATTCGTTTAAGAAAAGGTAAGAAAACGTATGCGGATGCATAGAAATTGCGCCACTTGCATAAATTATAAAGGTTTTCAAAACTTCTTTCCACTTTATTTCATTTTATTTATCTTTATCATAGTTACAAGTAAAAAGTTGATTATTATCAAGATTTTTAAGTTGACTACTATTCAGCCTAGCATGGCTCCTTCTAAATTAGACATAGGTGATCAGGCCATGTATAATTTAGGAATAGCAATGCAGTGCTCAGTTTCGTCGAAAAGTATTACGTTTCTTATGTTTATATATAAACCATGCCATTTGTAAAATGGAATTTAAAAATAGTTCATAAATTTATAGGATACAAGTAATTTGTGAGATACTCAATAAGCAACTTTTAATGTTACGAAAAGTATTTTATAAGACCAAAGTAAAAACAATTGGTGAAAATAATCGTAAAACAATATCAGATTTATTTATAAGGTGACATTATGACAACGTATAAAGTAGCCAATGGTTTGCAAAAGTGGTAAATAGTAGTTCATAAAACAATCAATGAAATGGTTACAAGTCGTTAAGGTTTCAAAAGGTTATAGGTTAGACGGAAACGCCATGAGACACGTGATGAGAATGTCGAAGAAGAATGTGAAGGCAAAACTTCAAAACTCAACCCGAATCAGTTGAAGGTTAGAAGAAAATAAAAATAAAATAACATCGAATGACAAATGAGTCATATATATAAAAATAATAAATCAATCCATTTGTGTATTCTATGTAAGATACTAGACACAACATGCTTTTAAGAAAGTATATTATTCGTTTTCAAATTACACCATTAATCCGGTAATTGCTAATCCTGTAGTGTTTCTATTTTTAAACATTTTCACATGCAACTAGTATTCGTTAGTTGTAAAATAATATTCGTTAAAATTTTACGATCTCAAGTGAACTCAAATCTTCTTAGAAACGTTTAAAACTCATGTTCTGAAAAAAATTTTTTTTTTTTTTTTTTTATCAGATTTAACTTTTTAATATAAGCCGATTAATTGACCCGATAAACGACATCTCCAAGACTCGGAGTCTAAAGCATTTTGATGCAAAATGACGTTTCAGACGACTTTCTAGTTTTACCCGGGACCTGAAAACCAATGTAAAATGACCAAAATATCCCTGCAAGTTCTGTGCAGGTTTGACTATTTTATTTTAAAAACACAGGTTTTACTTTTAAGTTTTGACCTGTTTATACTGCCCCTACAGTTTCTGCATAAAGTGTATTTTTCGACACTTCCTGACCACTCAAAATATATATACACACATGTCTTGTGGATTTTATAACAACGAAAAATAAATCTCATAATGAGCATCAAATAAAAATATAGCATAATGAATGACAGAAAATGCTTCAAGGTATTCAACACGAAATTTTGGAAGCAAAACGATGAATGACGTTCATAATTTAAGTTTCAAGGTGCAAAGTAGACAAATCTCCTTGGTGCCACGATTGTCCAAAAACACAAAACATAACAAGAAAAGAAAGGAACATTAACGGGTTGCAATCCGGGAGCAAGAAAGTTAATGAAAAACAAATGATACAATTTTATAGATATAAAATTTTTGCAATAAAAGCAATTTAAATACTCCAAAAATAAATACAGAAAGATCATGAAATTCATTGTATTTATTTAAGTTAATCATTAATAAATGATAAACTTTTATCGAAAAGTTTAACGACATAAATATATATCGATAAAGGGATCCTAGATATAAATATATATCCGTAAATGGATCATAGTATTTATTTATAAATACTTGCCAATAAGGTATACGTAATAACGCATACTAAAGTGGTAATCCCAGAAGTAGCTTAAACCTGAAGTCACGCGAAGTCCTATGCACCGACTCTTTGAAAAATAAAACCAACAGTTATAGTTTAGGTTTTTAGAAAAAGACCTAGTTCTCTATAACTCATGGCTCTGGTACCAATATTTAACACCCCCAAATTTACACGCAGCGGAATACATCTTTGGGTGCTAAACAATGATACAACAACACATAATTTATAAAGAACGACTCGAAAAGAGACGTTTTAGATTTATCGTTCCCAAAACATTCATCAGAGTAGCGTAGTCCCAAGTAATCGTTACCAAAAGATAAGTTAAAACAACATATTAGTTTGTTTTAAAAAATGGAACGATAAATAAATCAAAGAGTTTGAACAACATAGCAGTGCACAACTTCATTCCCCGTGACCTTCAAGCTTCTACTTCCTGATTACCTCAAATACATGTGAGTAAAACAATCAGCAAAAATGCCGAGTGAATCTATAGGTTTATGTAATCAATTTGAACACAAGCTAAGATTATAAGTTTGTGGCATGCTTATAAGCATCTAATAATTTGCATCAACAATAATAATTGTATATAGCATAAATTGCAATAAGCTCATGGAACCGAGCCCTTAGACACTCCCTTAAGACGTCTGATAAGACAGGAGATTTATTAATTGTCGGTTACCTCCAGATTTTTGGTACATTGCCGTATACCTGACTTCTCAATACAATATGTCCAAACAGTGTGGAGGTCGGGCCTAAGCTTCTGTGACAAGTCCACACAAACTGAACCGGGGCGGCTTCCCCCATAGATCTATTAATTGTACTAGCGGTTAACCCATCATAGGTTAATTAACGGTCCATAATTGAGGCTTTAACAATGGCAATCACTTAATGCAATTTAAAGGCAACCACGGGTCCATTCATAGAGGGACAAAGCATACCATAAAAATCTTGTGTTCTAAGTTTATAAAACATGTATTCCCCCTCGCGGGTTTAAAATCATTTAATAACTAGTATAAAGCGAGGCTATAGACTCACCTTAGCCGATAGTGGTAATGAGACGATCGCCGACGATAGATGATGCCTTTCAAACACGAGAACCGCAACCTATCAAATATGGTGCGTTCATTAATAATAGACTCGAGAAATAAACCATACTTAAGAATATAAAACTCGACTCATATAATCACGACGAACTCGAGAGAAAACGATACAAGTGGTACTATTACACTCTCCTATATATTCATTTTATTATTCAACGCCTTTAACAAAATCTGCCGGAACATACCGAATGTCCAAGCCGTTTTTCCATACTTAGACACATCAAAACTTCATGATACTACTCAGAGAACTTACTTACTATATGTATAAAGTCCTCCCAAGAGCCCATCAAAAGATTTTACTTTTAAAGTTCCCTGCCCGACTCATCTTTGACTTACAAAATTCGGACAGTTTTGCGACCTTGTCTTACGAAACCATTTTGACCATCCTAAACAACTCCATTTGTAAAACCGCCATTTGATTCTAAAAATAGACTCAAAATACTAAAATTGGGGCCTGAGAACAGCCCTTGACTCATTTTGAAACTCATTTTATAGTCCCCGAGATTCGATCCAAATATCGACAACAATTTTCGGATTGTGTCGACACTCGTCTCCCGGTACACGAAAATCAAACTAGTGTAACTTTTGACTCGTAATGAGTTGGAAGGCCTACTTTATATGAAATCGAAGCTCTCGAAATTCTCTACGACATAATCCCATAATATTAATCTATTTCCAGACTTAAGACCCTCGAAAATGGTCTCAAACCTACTGCCCAAAATTGACTATAAAAATCTCTTACAAAATCAAGTTTTTGATTAAAATCAATCATTTTTATCATCAACCTAACACCCTAATATCATCATAAACCAATCCTAACACTTGTAAATCACTTGCATGTACAAATCTAATAAATCAAACTAAAAAAATCAAACATGCAAACACCCCACTATGTAATATAATAATATTAACACCTATTTATTCCATAAAAATGAATCAAACAAGCATAGTTCATCAAGAAAATAAATTTTTAAAAAAAATGTTAATGCATGTTGAAGAAAATCATACCAATGTGTAGCCCTTTGAAAATCTAGGATGGGACTTGTTTTAGATTTTGAAGATTCAATGTAGAAAATCAAAAATTTGGAGGGTTTTGTTGATGGGGGTACACGGCCAAGAGAGAAAGAAAGAGGTGGGTGGATTTGTTTTGTTTTAAAAATGATTATATGAAAGTTAGTGGAAGTAAAAATTATTTTATATGGTGGTGGAAGGGTTAATTTTGCCAAGTTGTAATAGTTTTGGCCCAAAATGAAATAAGATAGTTTAAAAGGGTAGAAAATGTAAATTGTAAATTTTGAAATATTTACGAGACTCGGGTTTCGTAAAAATACTAAAAAGTTTAAACGCACACGAAAAATAATAATATAACGACTCGATACGTAATTAAAACGATATCGTCGAAAATATTAAATATCGAAACGATCGATAATAAAATATAAAATTTTTGGCATCCGTCGGTATCGCGATCACTAGAAATCCTCGTTGCTCGTCAAAATATTAAAATATAATATTTAATATCGGTTTCAACTTAAATCGTTAAACATAATAATATTTAACGTTATAAAATACTTCAAAATAATTGAAAAATAGAATTTAAATTATGACCTTATTTTTTTTTTTTTTTTTTACGGGTTTTACACATGGTCTCACCAAAGGGTCTTTGGCTTTCCTCAATTACCGGGCTCAACTCATGTTTAAACTTTAAACCCACTTATGTGAAGTTAGTTACATTAATATAATGTTCTCAGCTACCTGCCCTCCACATGTGTGAGTCCTTTGGTGCACAGAAATGGCTCATTTCTAAGAGACCAGTGTGCGAGGAGCAAGAGCCCAGTGGAAGACAATGCTATATAACAACGATTCTATCGCTTATTGAGCATTGCTTAATCGCTTATCGACAACTTACTTTCATAATTTCATTTGTTCTGTAGAGAACAACATGGCTGAAATATTCTACATGTGCATACCGTGTTGGTTATTTTTATGGTGGACTGTTAGGAGCTGGGCCTTTTTTTGCGAATAATGATTGATTATCTGAACCACAAATTATCAGATGATCAGATTCTGTTTCTGGTTTCTTTCTACATGACACTGATTCTCTTGACTTGAAGTCTTAATAGTTGCACAGCTATCCGATAAACAAATATGGTAACTGATGCAAAAGAAACGCATACGCCAAGGAAAGGAAGAGTATATATGTGACAATCCGTCAATTTCAGGTCGTTATTTTAATCTCGACTATTACGTATTACGTGTTTGCTTTAATGAGAATTTTTAAATTATCGACTAGCCGAGAAGGTTATGACATGAAACTAGCGTAAAAATGTCGATTAGATGAAAACCGACAAGGAATATGTTAGGTATTGATGTAGTGGTTTTGTATACCCTTTTAGGAAAAAGAGCAACAAAATAGCAATAAGTATCGAGTGATGACTTTAGGAAAAATCAACACTAATGACCCTTAATGGTGTGTAAGTTCGTTTCCCAAGGAGGTATATGTGTGTGAAAAACTTGCCAAATGTTTGTGATTAATGATTGGTTTAGAAGGGGATTAGAAGAGAAAATGACGAAGTCGGAAAAATAAAAATAAAAAAACAAAAAAAATAGGCAAAAACACTATTAGAAAGTTAAGACGTAGAACCTAAAAAATCACCAAAAATAAAATAAATTCTAAAAATTACCAAAAATTCACCAAAAATCAAATATAATAAACTAAGAGTTTACCAATTATCAAAACTTTTTCAAACCTTTTAAATAATTAAATATTCAATTTTTAAATGCTAATTAAAGCCCTAAAAATCAAATAAATTATCAAAAAGCCCAAATAAAGATTTTTCAATTGATAAACCTCTAAAATGACCAAAAATGATTAAAAACTATTTTTAGAAATTTTAAAACTAATAAAAACTATTTGAAATGAATTAAAAACTATTAAAATTTAAAATAATTATAAAAATTAATCTATAAGTGATAAAATTATTCTAAAAGTTGCTAAATTCCTATTTTAATGTATTTAACCTAAGAAAAATGTAAAAAGTTGGAAAATGTGGAATTTTAAAAATAATAATAAAATAATAATAAAATAATAATAAAATAATATTAAAAATCCAAAAATTATAAAAAATTCTAAAAACTTGCAAACTAGTTTATTTTAACCTAAATAATCAGAAAATGAAAGTGAAATTACCAAAATACCCCTAATGGGCCCTCAAATGGGCCAAATCCAAAAACAGTCAACACAAAAGTCAAACGCTGACAGGTTATAATCAGGCGCTGATAAGTTGAAATCAAACGCTGACAGACACAAGGTAGGCGCTGACAGACTTAATGAAGTACAATGACTAGTTTTTTACCCTGCTGGTCAAGGATTGAGTGCAAACCTTGTGAATCAAAGCTTACCAGTTGGGTAAACTTGATGTATTTTGGCATAAATAAACCAATAAGCCAGTGAGCTTATGAGCTATGAACAAAGCAATCCAAATAGCCAAATATCAATCACAAGCAGCAAACAAATAAGAACCAAGCAGCAATACAACAATCCTAATGCTAGAAATAACAATGCAACAAGAATTAAACACTGAATCAAAGAAAATAACAAGATCCAAGCTTAAAAAGTTACTGATTAGCAAAGAACATATGCAGAAACAAGTTTGCTGCTATACTTGACACTTGATCCAATTTCAAGCCTCAAATCCCTCTACCCTGGTGTGATTAGCTATGATTTAGCACTTGTTAACCTTAACCTATGCTTAGATCTAGGTGTCCTCAAAATCCTAGCCAATTTTACCAAGTTATGAAGATTTTAGAGCCAACCTATGAATCAATGTGTTTAAGCCCACAAAACCTGCAAACAGATGCACAAATACTCCCAAATAGCAGATACCAATACTTGCATACAACACACAAGCACTTAACAAACGCTGACAAGTTTAAATCAAACGCTGACAGGAACAAATCAGACGTTGACAGACTTATGCAGCAATCCCAAACAACCCTTAATCAAGCACTTATCATACAAACTTCTGATTTTAACTAATAACCTACTGATTTTAATGATCAAAAACACTTTAAACAATAGCAAATAACACAATCAAACTCAAAAATCACCAGCACAAACACCAATACTCAAAATCAAAGCACCAAATCAAAAATAGTCATTAACATGAAATTTTTAGGGGAATCTTAACAAGGGATTATACCTGCCTTCCACAACATCCTAGGAAGGCCAGCAATGCTCCTTGGACCTTGTTCAACAACTAGAACAAGACCAAGGTACTTCAACAAAGGTGATGCAAACTGCCTTGGTTGATGGTTCAAAGTAGAACCTCAAGGACTTGATGTCTTCAACACAAGCAGCAAACAACTCAACCAAGGGCTCTAATCCCTTCACAAGCTTGGTGTCAACAAGCTTGTAAGAGCTTATAGCTAATGGTCAAGGGTTAGTACACAAAATAACTAAAAACAGAACCCTAGGATTTCAAGGTTTTCACACCTTAAAAACCTTATGAAACAAGACGTGCCTTAACCACAAGATTAAGGTAGGCCTTCACAATCAAATGGAACTCAGAATTAGGCTACTCAAACACCAAACTTTTAACTAAATCAAAAAGAGATTTCAAATTTCAGAAATTCAAATTTTATTTAACTTAAAAAGGAATTACAAAGATTGATAGCCTAAAACTGGAACAAAGCTCTCTCACATGTTGAGGAGTCTTTTTATAGGCAAATGCCAAGGTTACACTGTTCACAAACCCTAGATGTGAAATTCCCTATTTGTCCTTAAGTCCTTCTAGACGAATCCTTGGTGTGAGCTGTTTAAAATGATCCTGGATGTTCATTTCAGCTTTGGAATGAAGCAAACGTTGTCAGCTGTTGATTTTGACACGTCACATGACTTGGAGGCTAAGTTGCTTGCTGATTGGTGGAAAGGGTATTGAGGTGGGGTCCATAGTGAGTGGAGATGAGGGTTTTGTGTGTGGGATAGGTTCCTGCATGTGTGAATCAAACGTGTGCTTGGGTAATTTCATTTTACCCTTTGTTTTAAGTTGTGTAAAACCTGGGCTGTAAAGGTGAATAGTTGTCCTTTTGATCCGTTTTTGGTGGAGTGGAGTTGTTTGGCGCGTGTTTGTGTGTTTAAATGTTTCAGTTACACAACTTTAGCCCTTCCTCTTCATTTCTTTTGTCACTTGGATATAAACTTCTATCAGCGCCCACTTCCTTTGTATCAACGTTTCACAACTTGGCAATTTTGGCACAAAACTTTATAAAAAGTGTTTCAAGGGTTATATTTGCCATTTTGAGATATTTCAAGGACTGATCTTGGACATTGTTGATCTTCAAAGGTCTTCATTGTAACTTTGACTTCATGAGGGACAATTATTGGCAATTTTGATTTGTTGAGGGACTAATCTTGCCATTTCTTCAAAGTTGAAGGACCTTTTGTGTAATTTTGACAAACTTAAGGGACCAAACTTGTAATTATGAATATACAAGGGTTTTAAGTGTCATTTCTTCAATAAATAAGGATCAATCTTGTTTGTCTTCAAGTCTTCAAGGTATTTTGTTGAGAATTCCATGATTAGGGCCCGGTTCTTTGTACGGCTTCGTTTCTCGTGTCCGTTTTTCCTTGTAACTTGTGATCTTTTGTCTTTTTCACGATATCCATACCTAAAATACACAAGTAAACAAACACAAGCATATATATGGTATTTTATGACATTTTAATGTATTTAAAGCCCGAAAAGAACGATGAGATCATGTATAAATGCCATCTCATCACTCCCCCATACTAAGCCATTGCCGTGCCCTCACGCAATGCTAGAATAAAGTATCAAAGCATCACCAAAGTTCAAATTTTATTAACCTTTATTGAAGAGTAAAAGACTTGCAACATACTACGAGAATGTGTAAAGACATAATGTATGATTTTCATCACCAAAAGGTGACTTTTAGGGTCAAAGAATAGAAACAAGTTAATGTCCCTTAGAGTAAACTTCGTCATCCTTGATTGTCATACATTCCATGCTAAGTGCAAAAACAAGATCATTGTTGGTACAAGTCACAATGCTAACACTACTCATACGTCCAAATTGTGTAATACTTTTTCTCCCCGCAATCCTAGTTATTATAAAAGGAAATGGGTTACTAGCATTTTTTATCTATTTGTCATGGATCACAAGTGATTCATATTGACTTATTTGAGTAGTTATTAGTCCGAAAGCAAAGTAGCATGATTTGATCGATAGTTAGCCGAAGGACAAAATCTTTTAAAATGGCTTCTCGTGTATCTCCTTAAGTTCATATCTTGGCATAACTCGTTTCACGATTTGAGACCTTTCTCGGACCGATATTTGGCATGTACTTCATACTTCAAATCTTGGGAAGACGTTCTTGAAATTATGGTCTTCTCTTCATATTTTTGGAATTTCTTCACTTGACGTTTTTGAGAGATTCTTCATATAGGACCACGACTTCATCATTTTTCTTCAATCTTTACTTTGGATTTTGATATACAACGATCCGCCTCCTTTTCGGACTTGGATATTTTTATCCTCATACCTTGTTAGGGTCTTTTTGGATAGACTTTCTCCATTCTTTAGGGGAGTAATAGCTTCTCGTCGTGTGTCTCGATCCTTCATATTGATTTAGGAATAATGATACTTCACATCATCTTTGGATCTTTAGCAAAAATAGAGCTCCTCATGCCTTGTTAGGGCCTTTTTGGATAATCGCCAATCTTCGCGTCCCGCTTCAATAAGTTATGCCTTGGCTATGAACTCTATTCAACCCCGAGCAACTTTTAAACGATCTTGCACTAGAGGCTAAGTAACCTTTCAAATCGTACGACCTTACTTATTGCAATTATGTTTTATTCCTAATGCATTGATCTTATGGGAAGAAAAAGCCACAATTAAAAACATATGAGTTTTTGAAAGAACACTTTCATGTTCTACGTTTAGCATGATCACTTGTCTAACTCTATCATTTCTCGTTCTTCACTATATAAAGACCTCTAATTAAAGAGACTCGTGAATACTTAGCCATGCAAGTCAAAATTAAGCCAAATTTGGATTAGCTTTCATTAAGACTATATCAAATTAAAGTTTTGGGTTTTCAAGCCACCTATAGGATCTTGCACTTTCTTGGACTTTTTCAAGTTTAGAGAATGCGTTTTATAGTTCCCTTGATAAGTGACTTTCTAGAATCAATTATAGGAACTTGCGAAAAGTTCTTGTTCTTAACCCGAATGAATTAAGACTTTCGCGTTTTAAAGCTCCCTATATAAAAGTCTAGCAAAACTTGAATTGAGCGGGTTAAGGAATGTAAATGGCTCCAAATGCCCATCAAGTCAAAAATTAACTCTTATTCTACCCATCGGAAAATATACATTCGTGTCTCAAAAACACTTATGAAAATCTAAGAAAAATTTTAAAATTTGGCCATTTTTGGCCTTATTAGCAAAACAAAACATTGAAAATTGGAAAACGTGAGGGCGTAGCAAAGCAAGTATCTATTCACCCCCCCATACTAAATGTAAACATTGTCCTCAATGTTTCGAGTCTAAAGGTGGAGCACCCCCATACTAGAGACGAAGAGTCGAATGCTTAGGATCTAGCATGGAAAGGGTGATCAACAATATATCTAAAGCCGTTTATTAATTATGCTAAAAGATAATTGTTAGAACAATAAAGGATATGTCATGGAATCGTGAAAAACTTCTTCAAACGAACGATGGAGGCTCACGTAAACGAACACGAGAGTCTTCAATCGTAGATGAAGATGATGATCTAGATAACACAATCACAAACAACCACGAGACAACGAGTTGGAAGGGTACAAGTCCCCTTATTAGTGAATAGTGAGCATAAAAGATAAGCATGGGATCTCCCCCACGCGGCACCTCGTTTTTGATTACCGAGTCATGAGCTCGACTCGGTCCCCTCAAAATTTGAACATTTAGGGAAAATCATGGTATGGTCAATGGGGCTTACATGATAAACAAGGCCCAAAAAGCAACCGGTATTAAGGACTAAGTCCTTTCATGATGCAAAATACCGGGGTCGAAAATGGCGTTCTCGTTTTCTTTGGAAAAACAAATTAACGCCACTTCAACATGTGCCATAAACGCAAAGAGTTTGAAGAAAATAGATGAGAAATAGAAGGGTGGGACAATTGGTAAGACAAACGTTTGAGCTACTCGAGGTAGACTTGCACCAAGCAAATAGAAAGATTTTCCATTTATTGCATCGGTGGAAGACCGAGATTTCCCTTTACATGAAATTCCGGGATCGAATATCTCGTCCTCGGTGGACAAGGATGAGGGAACATAAGGGGCTTCCCCCATACTAGAACCACACAAAGCGTCGTCAAAAGGAGTAGACGAGTTTGTAGCACTCAAAACACGTGGTGATGACGGAGTTAGATTTGTAGAAAAATCAATTAAATCACATTTAAGATCATTTCCATTTTTATCTTTTGAACTCTCCTTATGAAAACCCTTTTTGATTATGTCGAAAATATTCGGTGTTTCTAAGACGATGTTAGTTACACTAAAAATTCTCACATTTTGAAACCGTTTTGGTTTTGGTGGTGGCAAGTTCTCAAAACGTTTATCGACGAAGAAAACCTCCCCTTTGGGGTCTACATATTCATCATCCGAAGGATTTTCCGTAGAAACCGACAACTTATCAACACTTTTTAAGAATGAATGAATGAGGTTAGGTGAAGGATTTTTCGATTCAAGTATTGATGGTTTCTTCTTTGTAGGCTTTACACTCATAACCTCCACCGGCGGAGGAAATGGTAAATTGTTTTTGGCGACATTTCCTAAAGCTCTTGGTGAAAATTCTTTGCAAACGACATTGGCTGAATCACCATGGTTTAAAGTTGCAATAGAATAGACATGAGAAAGATTGGAGTTTTGTGTTGCATTGATGACAAGTTCTTCTTCATTGAAACGAAGGGTGATTTTTCGAGCATGAACATCGATAAGTGCTCTTGATGTATCCAAAAATAAACGACCCAAAATGAGAGGAACTTTTCGATCGATGGGAATGTCTACAACGATAAATTCAACGGGATAGTAAAACTTTCCGACTTTAACAAAAACGTCCTCGGCTACTCCACATGCTAAAATCGTAGAATGATCGGCCATCTCGATAGACATGTTCGAAGGAATAAGAGCCGGAAGCGAAAGCGATTTGAAAATCTCGAGAGGCATTAAATTAATACTAGCACCAAGATCGGCCAAGGCGTAGCATTCCTCCATATCTTGAATAGCACACGGAATCAAAAATTTACCGGGATCACCGACTTTTTGTGGTATGCGGCTAAGAAAAACCGATGAACAACTAGACGATTGTTGTAACTTCTCTTTGTTGTTTAGCATACTTTTGAAGTTTGCGGCGAATCGAGGCATCATGATAAGAGCGTCGGCAAAACTTATGTTGAAATGCAAATCACGAAACATTTTCATAAATAGCTCAAATTGATAATTGTTCCGTTCTTGTGCTTTCTCTTTGTTTCGTCTCGAAGGGTAGGGTAAAGGTGGTGTGGGTTGGTCATTAGGCAACGGCCTTGGAAACTCGGGTTCCATAATTGGTATTGGTTCAACCGTAGGTGTGGTATGAGCGGTACTTCGTGGGATTGTAATGTGCTCCTTTTCGACCATCACCTCGGGTTCTTTCTCGATTTCCTTCTCCTTAGAAGTACTTGGACGAGAAATGGGTTTTTTGAAAGTTTTACCACTTCGTGTAGCAATAACCTTCATTTCTCCCCTCGGGTTGTTAATGGTATCACTAGGAAGACCACCCGAAGAAGAGGGCTTACACATGATAGCTTCAAACATCTTAGCCATTCGGTCCTCAAATTTAGATTGCCTAGCATCCGCTTTTAATAACTCTTGCTTAATCTCATGTTGTCCTAATTCCATCTTTTGTTGGTTTTGTTGAAGACGTTGGACATTTCCTTCCATTTTGTTTGCATGAGTTTTAAGTTCATTAGCAAGTTCATTTTTAAGCTCGTTTTTCAACTCGGATCTTAAGCTAATCATCTCACGTTGCATGTTATCAAATTTAGCATCATTTGCTTTTGCATAATCCAAAAATTCTCCTTGCAAATTTTTAGTGTGAGCATTTTGAAAACCTTGTGTAGTGTTTTGGAAATCACGGTTTTGATTTTGATTAGAGATTTGTCCATTCCCACTTTGATAATTCCCTTTGTTGTAATTGCGTGTGTTGCCTTGGTAATTACCTTGGTTGTTGTTTCGATAATTGTTAGCATTTTGATTTGGTGGAGCTTGATTTTGGCGGGAACCTTGGCCGTTTTGGTTGTAAGTTCCCGTTGCTACATAAGCACTCGAAGTGTTACCATCCGCGGTAATGCACTCGGAAAGATCATGAGCTCCCCCACAAGATAAACAACTCTTAGCAACCGCTTTAACCGAAGCGGAATTGGAAGCTTCTTGAGCCTTCCAATGGGACATTAGATTAGCAAATCTATCAAAAAACCGATTTTCCTCATTAGCTTCATCATGTAAGGCGTTAATGCTACGAGACGATTGTGACGAAGATGACGAACCCATATTGGCAACACTCGGTGTGTTACGAGGGTTATAAACCTTGGATCTATTTTCAATGATTTGTAAAGCCTCATTTGTCGTCTTGCACAAAAAATTACCACCCGCGGCGGCATTCAAATAATCTCGTTCATGATCATTAAGCCCATTATAAAAAGTATCCACTTGATGCAATTCCGTAAAATCATGGTGTGGACATTCATGTAACATCTCTTTGAATCGTTCCCATGCCATTGAAAAACTTTCATTATTACGTTGCACAAATCGTGAAATCTCATTTTTTAACTGTGTTGTTTTAGATGGTGGAAAAAACTTGTTCACAAACTTAGAAACGAGATCGGTCCATGTCAAAATCGAATTTGGCGGTTCTTTCTCGAGCCAAATTTTTGCGGGTCCATCCAACGAGTATGGAAACAACATCATCTTAATGGCGTCATGTGGAACATCCTTAAATTTGCTAGTGGCGGTGAGACGGTTGAAATTCCTAATGTGGTAATGCGGGTTGTCTTTCTCGTGACCTCTAAACTTATTTGCTTGCAACATAGACATTAAACCCGTCTTGATCTCGAAATTCTCCGCAAGGATAGCGGGAATCACAATAGCCTCTCCAAAACCCTCGGTGGGTGCTTGTAGCAACTCCATCATAGTACGATTAGCCATGACGACTTCTTGTTCTATAATAGGTTCAACAATTGGAGGTTGTTCTACAATCAACGATCCTTGATTTGCTTGCTTTTGAAGTCGTTTACGAGCTCGTTTTGCTTGATTACGAGTGATCATAAACTTCACGAAGAATGGGAGGTGAGCAAAGAAGATTCTTTTTGGGTGTTTTGTGGATTTTCAATTTTTTTGTGTTTTTGATGATATTTAATTTTTTTGGATTTTGGTGTATCTTAGTAGACAACAATCTACAAAATCTCTTCTCGAATCAAACTCTTGATTAAAGAAGCCTCAAAGGAATGAAAACGATCACGTGGAGTGAACGCCTTCGAATGACTTTAGAACTTTGGTGAAAACCAAATTGTTCAAGAAGGTTTAATCACAAAGAAAACCAAGCAAATATAGTATACGTAATAATACTTTGGGCGGCAAAACCCTCGATTAGCCGTCAATCTCGAAATACTCACAAGCAAGCGGGGAAACGAGGCGGCGCGAAGCACTTAAGAGCCTTTTTCCTTAGGGTATATTTTATAATACCCGCCTTATACCCACCTTATAGTTTGTATTTTTCAAAATCGAGCTTCACGAAAGTATTTATCTATTTTTGCCTTTTCTTTTTGTTTGAGATTCGAATACAATAATTAGGAGATCAAATCCCAATTAAGGTTGTGTTTTCACACTTTTGGAGATATTGTATATTGATTGTGATACTTAATACAATATAGTAATATTTATACAAGAAAAACCAAGAAAACCGATAATACGTATTAGTAGAGTTCTACTAATACAAATACTATTTGGTTAGTATTAAAAACAACAATGCAAATTAATCACGACACACCTCCCCGGCAGCGGCGCCAAAATTGATGTAGTGGTTTTGTATACCCTTTTAGGAAAAAGAGCAACAAAATAGCAATAAGTATCGAGTGATGACTTTAGGAAAAATCAACACTAATGACCCTTAATGGTGTGTAAGTTCGTTTCCCAAGGAGGTATATGTGTGTGAAAAACTTGCCAAATGTTTGTGATTAATGATTGGTTTAGAAGGGGATTAGAAGAGAAAATGACGAAGTCGGAAAAATAAAAATAAAAAAATAAAAAAAATAGGCAAAAACACTATTAGAAAGTTAAGACGTAGAACCTAAAAAATCACCAAAAATAAAATAAATTCTAAAAATTACCAAAAATTCACCAAAAATCAAATATAATAAACTAAGAGTTTACCAATTATCAAAACTTTTTCAAACCTTTTAAATAATTAAATATTCAATTTTTAAATGCTAATTAAAGCCCTAAAAATCAAATAAATTATCAAAAAGCCCAAATAAAGATTTTTCAATTGATAAACCTCTAAAATGACCAAAAATGATTAAAAACTATTTTTAGAAATTTTAAAACTAATAAAAACTATTTGAAATGAATTAAAAACTATTAAAACTTAAAATAATTATAAAAATTATTCTATAAGTGATAAAATTATTCTAAAAGTTGCTAAATTCCTATTTTAATGTATTTAACCTAAGAAAAATGTAAAAGTTGGAAAATGTGAAATTTTAAAAATAATAATAAAATAATAATAAAATAATATTAAAAATCCAAAAATTATAAAAAATTCTAAAAACTTGCAAACTAGTTTATTTTAACCTAAATAATCAGAAAATGAAAGTGAAATTACCAAAATACCCCTAATGGGCCCTCAAATGGGCCAAATCTAAAAACAGTCAACACAAAAGTCAAACGCTGACAGGTTATAATCAGGCGCTGATAAGTTGAAATCAAACGCTGACAGACACAAGGTAGGCGCTGACAGACTTAATGAAGTGCAATGACTAGTTTTTCACCCTGCTGGTCAAGGATTGAGTGCAAACCTTGTGAATCAAAGCTTACCAGTTGGGTAAACTTGATGTATTTTGGCATAAATAAACCAATAAGCTAGTGAGCTTATGAGCTATGAACAAAGCAATCCAAATAGCCAAATATCAATCACAAGCAGCAAACAAATAAGAACCAAGCAGCAATACAACAATCCTAATGCTAGAAATAACAATGCAACAAGAATTAAACACTGAATCAAAGAAAATAACAAGATCCAAGCTTAAAAAGTTACTGATTAGCAAAGAACATATGCAGAAACAAGTTTGCTGCTATACTTGAAACTTGATCCAATTTCAAGCCTCAAATCCCTCTACCCTGGTGTGATTAGCTATGATTTAGCACTTGTTACCCTTAACCTATGCTTAGATCTAGGTGTCCTCAAAATCCTAGCCAATTTTACCAAGTTATGAAGATTTTAGAGCCAACCTATGAATCAATGTGTTTAAGCCCACAAAACCTGCAAACAGATGCACAAATACTCCCAAATAGCAGATACCAATACTTGCATATAACACACAAGCACTTAACAAACGCTGACAAGTTTAAATCAAACGCTGACAGGAACAAATCAGACGTTGACAGACTTATGCAGCAATCCCAAACAACCCTTAATCAAGCACTTATCATACAAACTTCTGATTTTAACTAATAACCTACTGATTTTAATGATCAAAAACACTTTAAACAATAGCAAATAACACAATCAAACTCAAAAATCACCAGCACAAACACCAATACTCAAAATCAAAGCACCAAATCAAAAATAGTCATTAACATGAAATTTTTAGGGGAATCTTAACAAGGGATTATACCTGCCTTCCAAAACATCCTAGGAAGGCCAGCAATGCTCCTTGGACCTTGTTCAACAACTAGAACAAGACCAAGGTACTTCAACAAAGGTGATGCAAACTACCTTGGTTGATGGTTCAAAGTAGAACCTCAAGGACTTGATGTCTTCAACACAAGCAACAAACAACTCAACCAAGGGCTCTAATCCCTTCACAAGCTTGGTGTCAACAAGCTTGTAAGACCTTATAGCTAATGGTCAAGGGTTAGTACACAAAATAACTAAAAACAGAACCCTAGGATTTCAAGGTTTTCACACCTTAAAAACCTTATGAAACAAGACGTGCCTTAACCACAAGATTAAGGTAGGCCTTCACAATCAAATGGAACTCAGAATTAGGCTACTCAAACACCAAACTTTTAACTAAATCAAAAAGAGATTTCAAATTTCAGAAATTCAAATTTTATTTAACTTAAAAAGGAATTACAAAGATTGATAGCCTAAAACTGGAACAAAAGCTCTCTCACATGTTGAGGAGTCTTTTTATAGGCAAATGCCAAGGTTACACTGTTCACAAACCCTAGATGTGAAATTCCCTATTTGTCCTTAAGTCCTTCTAGACGAATCCTTGGTGTGAGCTGTTTAAAATGATCCTGGATGTTCATTTCAGCTTTGGAATGAAGCAAACGTTGTCAGTTGTTGATTTTGACACGTCACATGACTTGGAGGCTAAGTTGCTTGCTGATTGGTGAAAAGGGTATTGAGGTGGGGTCCATAGTGAGTGGAGATGAGGGTTTTGTGTGTGGGATAGGTTCCTGCATGTGTGAATCAAACGTGTGCCTGGGTAATTTCATTTTACCCTTTGTTTTAAGTTGTGTAAAACCTGGGCTGTAAAGGTGAATAGTTGTCCTTTTGATCCGTTTTTGGTGGAGTGGAGTTGTTTGGCGCGTGTTTGTGTGTTTAAATGTTTCAGTTACACAACTTTAGCCCTTCCTCTTCATTTCTTTTGTCACTTGGATATAAACTTCTATCAACGCCCACTTCCTTTGTATCAACGTTTCACAACTTGGCAATTTTGGCACAAAACTTTATAAAAAGTGTTTCAAGGGTTATATTTGCCATTTTGAGATATTTCAAGGACTGATCTTGGACATTGTTGATCTTCAAAGGTCTTCATTGTAACTTTGACTTCATGAGGGACCATTATTGGCAATTTTGATTTGTTGAGGGACTAATCTTGCCATTTCTTCAAAGTTGAAGGACCTTTTGTGTAATTTTGACAAACTTAAGGGACCAAACTTGTAATTATGAATATACAAGGGTTTTAAGTGTCATTTCTTCAATAAATAAGGATCAATCTTGTTTGTCTTCAAGTCTTCAAGGTATTTTGTTGAGAATTCCATGATTAGGGCCCGGTTCTTTGTACGGCTTCGTTTCTCGTGTCCGTTTTTCCTTGTAACTTGTGATCTTTTGTCTTTTTCACGATATCCATACCTAAAATACACAAGTAAACAAACACAAGCATATATATGGTATTTTATGACATTTTAATGTATTTAAAGCCCGAAAAGAACGATGAGATCATGTATAAATGCCATCTCATCAGGTATCGATATTATATTCTCAAATAATCATAAAAATGATTTTTATTATATTTAATCTTTATTTCTCGTGTTTTACGTTTTAACGAATGACGATAACTATTAGTGATCGCGATACCGACGGATGCCCAAAAATTTACGTTTTATTATCGATTGTCTCGATATTGAATATTTTCGACGTTTTCGATTTAATTGCGTTTTAAGTCGTGTCGAAGCTTTATTATTATTTTTATGAAGCGTTTTAACTTTCGAAAAGTATTTTTACGAAACCCGAGCCCCGTAAATATTTTTAAAATTTACAATTTACATTTTCTACCTTGTAAACTATTTACTTGCACTTTTGGACCAAAAGAATGCAAATATGACAAAATCTACCCTCACCCCACTATATATGGTTTTTCCACTACACATTTCTTTATTAAAAATTCATTTTCATCAAAAACTCATCTCTCTCCTTTCTCCTTGTTTAAACCGTCCACCCAACACCCCTAAACCCTTTGATTTTTGATTTTTAACTTTGAATCTTACAAATCCAATTCAAGACCCATCTTGGAAATTCAAAGAGCTTCATATTGGTATAAATTTTTCCCACATGCATTCACTTAATTTTTATTTTCAATTTTTGATGATGAACATCATGTTTGATCCATTTTTATGGTGATGGATGTGTTAATATTATTATATTCATAGTGGGTTGTTGTTGCATGTAAGGTTTTTAATTATTTAATTTTTGTGAGATTAAATTTGAGGGTGTTATGAGTTAGCTAGATGTGTTAGTATGATATTAGGACCATAGGAATTGTTGGAATGGGTTGAAAAATTGTTTTTATATGATTTTTAGATGGTCTATTTTAGGCAGTAACTTTAAGGCTATTTTTGAAGTACTTACTGTAAAAATCTTGTTAAACTAATAAAATAGGGTCGTAGAGAATTTTGTTAGCTTCGATTTGAGCTAAAGTAGAGCTTCTAACTCATTACGAGCGAAAAGTTATGCTACTTTTAGTATTTGTGTACCAGGAGACGGGTATCGGCACAATCCGAAAATTGTTGTCGATATTTGGATCGAATCTCGGGGACTATAAAATGAGTTTTAAAAATGATCAAGGACTGTTGTAAGTTGATAAATCTCAGGTCATGAGTCTATTTTCAAACCCGAGTGTCGGTTTTTCAAACGGAATTGTTTAGATAAGTCAAAATAGTTTTACAAGTCAAAGGCGTAAAACTGTCCGGTTTTTATAACACGAAGGTGTGTCGGGCAGAAGGTCTTAGAAGTAATATTTTTGAATGAAATTTAAACTGAGTCTTATTCATATTATGTGTGAGTTTGTCACCAAGTTTCGTCGAAATCAGACAAGTCTAGATAGGTTAGATTGGTGTGTACATTTGGAGTGTACATTTGGAGTGTACATGCTGATTGGTATTTTGGACACGTAGTTCAATACTTGTGTGGCGTGAGTTGAGTATTCACTATTGGACATGGTGACTTACTCAAGTGTTAAGTCATTATATAAATGACTTAGTTACTGGTCCAAGGGAAGTAAAATGATGGTTTGACTTGCGTTGACTTGGCGTCTTATGACGGGTCAATGTCGAGAGTGCAAGTTTTTAAATGAATAAGTGTTGAATAAAAGGGTATAGAAGTACACTTATATTTTTCTTAATTTTTCGGGATTTTCATGGTTATATGAAATTGAGTTTCATATTATTTAAGTATTAAATATACTTGAGTCGTTTATTAACGAACGCGCCTTATTTGGTAGGCTGCGGTCTTCGTGTTTAACGGGCATCACAAATCGTCGGCGATCGTCACGTTACTACTATCGTACCAAGGTGAGTCTATAGCCTTGCTTTAACATGTTTACTTGTTTTATAAAACCCGCGAGGGGGATAACATGCTTGTTTTTATTAAATTAAAAGGGGTACGACGAGAAGTTGTGGAAACCCTTATTATTGGAAAAACATTTATTGATAAATGAAGGGTACAACGAAAAGTTGTGGTAAACCCTCTTTCTTTTAAAATTGAACACAAAGGACCCGATTGTATGCTTAGATGAAAGTTGTTATAAAAGTTTGTTTAGCCTGAAAAGACCCATGAATCGTGAATTGTTAATCGAAAGGAACGCTAATACTATGGATAGATCTATCGGGGTGACACCCAGTTCGATCGCGACTAGCTATCGCGTGGTGTTGTGATGCACCAGTAATGAAACATCAGATGCAATTGTATAAGAGAAATATACGCACTTGGCTAGGTGTGTTGGGCTGAAATAATATATGTTAACGTTCAATTTCACGAGACTTATGAAATAACAACGATAATTATGTCTGATCCACATGATCGTCAACCACAGAAGGTTTATTCAGAATACTTGTGTTCGTTTATTTAAATTTAAACTCTATAGATTCACTCAACATTTTTGTTGACTTTATAGCATGTTTTATCTCAGGTCCATGAAGAAGGCACTCAAGGAAGGCGGTTTCATGCAGCTTGCTTAATTAAAACGTTTTGGCCCGCTTTTCTAAACTATGTCCATTCTAAGAAACTTTTATTGTTTGGTTGGTTGTGTAAACTTTAAAACTATTTGGGACCGTGTATGAACTGTTTTATCTTTAAACAAATGAATGGATGTATGTTTTGTTAAAACGACTCATTTTGAGGCGTTTTCTATGATATTGAGGTTGAACCATGACCGTAACACCCAATGACCCTTCCGCTGCTATGACCCGAAATTAGGGGTGTTACAGATTGGCATCAGAGCTCAAGTTATAGAGAACGAAAAGATTTTCCAAAAATAAAATTTTTGAAATCTTTTAACTATAACATCTGCAAGCGAAACCTCCGAGTTGCCAATGGACGAGAACAAGAAAAGTATATATTTGTTATAAATATTTAATTATTAATTATGCTTAAAGCATAATGAAATTACATTTATTTATAAATGTTTATTATTTGATTATTATAATACTAATATGTGATTTACAAACGACGCTGATTGTCACAATAGAAATCCCTGTCTTTTGACTCATTCCTAGTGAATCTTCGTTCCTTGTCTAAATTCTACTCTTTGTTCTATCATCCATTCTTGTTTCTTTTCATCTATCTATTCTTATTTCATGTGTTGTTATCACAAGCGTTGAATGAATACTCATTTTGATGTCAATTGTGTAACAGGATTATGCCGCCAAAACAGTTGACTGAGACTCAGTTACGTGCTATAGTAGCTGATCAATTTCAGATATCTATGAATGCATTTATGGAAAATTTGAATAATGGAGCCGGTGGATCTGGTGGAGCTGGTGGATCTGGTGGATCTGGTGGATCTGGTGGAGCTGTTGGATCCGGTGGAGCTGGTGGATCTGGTGGAGCTGGCGATACTGGAGCTGGCAACACTGGAACTGGCGCTACTGGAGCTGGCAACACTGGAGCTGGCGCTACTGGAGCTGGCGCTACTGGATCTGGTAATACAGGAGCTGGCAATGCTGGTGCTGGAACTGGTGATGCTGATAGACCAGTGATTCCCGAAAACAAGAAGTGTAATTATACCTCGTTCATGAAATGCAAACCTCCAACTTTTAAGGGTACTGAAGGTGCTGTTGGGTTAATGCAATGGTTTGAGAAATTGGAATCCGTGTTTCGATTTAGTGGAAGTGAGGAAGGAGATAAGGTGATGTTTGCCTCTGCTACTCTTCAAGGGCGAGCATTAACTTGGTGGAATGGGAGAATGGCATCAATGGGTATGGATGCTGCTTATGCTACACCATGGGTTGAAGTAAGAAGGTGGATGACTGAGGAATTCTGTCCAAGGAGTGTTATTCAGAGGTTAGAACAAGAACTATATCAGCTGAGACTGAAGGGTACTAACATTGATGGATACACAAACAGATTCCATGAACTTGCTCTACTTTGTCCAAACAAAGTTAACCCATAATACTTAAAGGTGGAGCAGTATATTCGAAGCTTACCTACCAACATCCGTGGTGATGTGACCTCATCTAAACTTGCTAATATTGATGAAGCTGTTCGTATGGCCTACCAATTAATGGGTCAAATCATCCAAGACAAGGCTGATGGTGTTTCTGAAGGTAACAAAAGAAGAGCTGAAAATGATAGTGATGATCGTGGTGATAACCGTCAATCTCACAGTAGGAATCAAAACCGAAGGAGGGGTAATGCTAATGCGATGACTGAAACTGCATCTGCTGACAAGGAAACCAGATGTCAACGCTGCAAGAAGTCTCATACTGGTGAGTGTGCTAAGTGTGGGAAGTGCAACAAGTTAGGTCACAAGACTGAAGACTGTTGGGGACCAGGAAAGAAGGGAGTGACGTGTTTTAACTGCCAAGGTAAAGGTCACATGAGGAACCAATGCCCTCAACCTCCGAAGAATGCACGTGGTGGAGATAACCAGGGAAAAGCTTATCAGTTGGGTGAAGCCGAAGCGAAGCACAACCCAAAAGTTGTCACTGGTATGTTTTTACTAAACAACCGTTATGCTACAGATTTATTTGATTCTGGTGCGGACAAAAGCTTTGTGTCTACAAGTTTTAGTACCTTAATTGATATCAAACCGGTCGAATTAGACGCGAGTTATGAGGTAGAACTAGCTGATGGTAAATTAGTGAGTACCAATCGTGCGCTCCTAGGATGTTCTCTTAATATTCTGAACCGTATTTTTAAGATAGACTTGATGATTGTCGAATTGGGAAGTTTTGATATTATTATCAGAATGGATTGGCTATCCAAGTATAACGCGTCTATCTTGTGTGGAGAAAAGAAAGTTAGGATTCCCTTGGATGACAAGACTATGGTTATCGAAGGTGATCAACGTAATTCACGACTGAAAATCGTTTCGTGCATTAAGGCTCGTAAGTATATCGAAAGAGGTTGTGAGTTATTCCTAGCTAAAGTAGTGGAGAAGGAATCGAAGGAGAAACGTGCTGAAGATGTACCTGTTATCCGTGACTTTCCTGAAGTGTTTCCGGAAGATTTGCCTGGACTTCCGCCTCCAAGGCAAGTAGAATTCCAAATTGACCTAATTCCTGGTGTTGCACCCGTGGCTCGTGCGCCATATCGTTTAGCGCCATCCGAGCTGAAGGAGTTATCTGTGCAATTGCAAGAGCTATCTGATAAGGGTTTTATACGACCGAGTTCGTCACCTTGGGGAGCTCCTGTCTTATTCGTTAAGAAGAAAGATGGTTCGTTTCGTATGTGTATTGATTACCGAGAGCTGAATAAGCTAACGATCAAGAACCGTTATCCGCTTCCAAGAATTGATGATTTATTTGATCAACTTCAAGGTTCTCGTGTTTTCTCCAAGATTGATCTTCGTTCTGGTTACCATCAACATCGCATACGTGTGGAAGATATTCCTATTACGGTGTTTAGAACTCGTTATGGTCATTATGAGTTTCTGGTTATCCCTTTTGGTTTGACTAATGCACCTGCTGTATTCATGGACTTAATGAATCGCATTTGTAAGCCGTATCTTGATAAATTCGTGATCGTTTTCATAGATGATATTCTAATCTACTCCAAGAGCAATGAAGAGCATGCCGAACACTTAAGAATTATCTTGAACTTGTTAAAGAACGAAAAGTTGTACGCTAAATTCTCAAAGTGTGATTTTTGGCTTAATTCTGTACAATTTCTCGGACATGTGATTGATAAAAGTGGGGTACATGTTGATCCTGCAAAGATCGAAGCCATCAAGAATTGGAGTGCTCCGACTACTCCAACTGAAGTACGACAATTTCTAGGTTTGGCTGGTTATTACCGAAGGTTTATTGAAGGATTCTCTTTGATATCGAAACCGTTAACTAAGCTGACTCAGAAGAATAAACCGTATGTGTGGGGCGATGATGAAGAAGAAGCTTTCCAAACCCTGAAGATGAAACTCTGTAGTGCGTCGATTTTATCGTTACCTGAAGGAAGTGAAGATTTTGTTGTTTATTGCGATGCATCTCTTCGAGGATACGGTGCTGTTCTTATGCAACGTGAAAAGGTGATCGCATATGCCTCTATACAATTAAGGAAGAATGAGGAGAACTACACTACCCATGACTTGGAATTGGGCGCTGTGTTTTTTGCTCTGCGACTTTGGAGACACTATCTGTATGGCACGAAGTGTACAGTATTCACTGATCATAAAATCCTACAATACATATTGGATCAAAAGGAGCTGAATATGAGGCAACGTCTATGGGTTGAACTCTTGAGTGATTACGACTGCGAAATTCGTTATCATCCAGGAAAGGCGAACGTGGTAGCTGACGCGTTAAGTCGAAAGGAAAGGGAGAAACCGATTCGAGTGCGTGCTTTGGTAGTGACAGTTCATAATGACTTACCTGAGCAGATTCGGAACGCACAAATCGAAGCGTGCAAGAAGGAAAATATTGCAGCCGAAAGATTTAGAGGAGACTGTGAAACATTTGAGACGCGATCCGATGGTATCAAATGTTTGAGAGGTTGAATTTGGTTACCATTATATGGTGGACTGAGAGACTTGATTATGTTAGAATCTCATAAGTCCAAGTATTCTATTCATCCTGGATCGGACAAAATGTACCAAGACTTGAAAAAGTTATACTGGTGGCCGAATATGAAAGCTGATATTGCAACATACGTCGCGAAATGCTTAACATGTGCAAAAGTGAAAGCTGAATATCAAAAGCCGTCAAGATTACTTGTCCAACCTGAAATTCCAATCTGGAAATGGGAGCGAATTACGATGGACTTCATCACAAAACTCCCAAGGACACCGTCTGGGTTCGATGCAATTTGGGTTATTGTCGATCTTTTAACTAAATCCGCTCATTTTATTCCAATCAATGAGAGGTTCGGTTTGGAGAAACTCGCCGATATTTATCTGAAGGAAATCGTGTGCAAGCATGGTGTTCCGATTTCAATCATTTTCGATAGAGATAGTCGTTTTGCTTCTGGATTTTGGAGATCACTTCAAAAGTCGTTAGGAACCAATTTGGATATGAGCACGGCCTATCATCCACAAACTGATGGGCAAAGCGAAAGAACAATCCAAACTTTGGAGGATATGCTACGTGCTTGTGTGATAGACTTTGGAAGTAGCTGGGATAAGCACTTACATTTGGCCGAATTCTCGTACAATAACAGTTATCACGCGAGTATTAAAGTTGCACCTTTTGAAGCACTTTATGGGAGAAGATGTAGATCGCCCGTTAGCTGGAGTGAGGTTGGAGATGCCCAACTCACTGGACCAGATTTGATTAGAGAGACGACGGATATGATTGTGCAAATCAAGAATAGGTTGTTGACTGCGCGAAGCCGACAGAAGAGTTATGCGGATGTGAGAAGAAAACCATTGGAGTTTAACGTGGGAGATAAGGTTATGCTAAAGGTATCACCATGGAAAGGTGTTGTACGATTTGGAAAACGTGGGAAGTTGAGTCCTCGTTATATCGGACCATTCAAGATTACATCTAGAGTGGGACCCGTGGCATACCAACTTGAACTACCACAAGAGCTGTATGGGATTCATAACACTTTTCACGTGTCGAACCTGAAGAAGTTTCTATCCGATGAAGAACTCATTATACCGTTAGACGAGGTTAAGGTTGATAAAAAGTTGCCTTTTATCGAAGAACCGGTCGAGATCATGGATCGCGAGGTCAAGCAACTGAAGCAAAGCCGAATACCTATTGTCAAAGTTCGATGGAACTCTCGGAGAGGACCGGAGTTTACTTGGGAACGAGAAGACCAAATGTGGAAGAATTACCCTCATCTCTTTGATTTCAACAAGCGATCGGGCAAGAACGCAAGTTGATCTTCGAGGGCGAAGATCCTAATTTGGTGGGGATGATGTGACAATCCGTCAATTTCAGGTCGTTATTTTAATCTCGACTATTACGTATTACGTGTTTGCTTTAATGAGAATTTTTAAATTATCGACTAGCCGAGAAGGTTATGACATGAAACTAGCGTAAAAATGTCGATTAGATGAAAACCGACAAGGAATATGTTAGGTATCGATATTATATTCTCAAATAATCATAAAAATGATTTTTATTATATTTAATCTTTATTTCTCGTGTTTTACGTTTTAACGAATGACGATAACTATTAGTGATCGCGATACCGACGGATGCCCAAAAATTTACGTTTTATTATCGATTGTCTCGATATTGAATACTTTCGACGTTTTCGATTTAATTGCGTTTTAAGTCGTGTCGAAGCTTTATTATTATTTTTATGAAGCGTTTTAACTTTCAAAAAGTATTTTTACGAAACCCGAGCCCCGTAAATATTTTTAAAATTTACAATTTACATTTTCTACCTTGTAAACTATTTACTTGCACTTTTGGACCAAAAGAATGAAAATATGACAAAATCTACCCTCACCCCACTATATAAGGTTTTTCCACTACACATTTCTTTATTAAAAATTCATTTTCATCAAAAACTCATCTCTCTCCTTTCTCCTTGTTTAAACCGTCCACCCCAACACCCCTAAACCCTTTGATTTTTGATTTTTAACTTTGAATCTTACAAATCTAATTCAAGACCCATCTTGGAAATTCAAAGAGCTTCATACTGGTATAAATTTTTCCCACATGCATTCACTTAATTTTTATTTTCAATTTTTGATGATGAAGATCATGTTTGATCCATTTTTATGGTGATGGATGTATTAATATTATTATATTCATAGTGGGTTGTTGTTGCATGTAAGGTTTTTAATTATTTAATTTTTGTGAGATTAAATTTGAGGGTGCTATGAGTTAGGTAGATGTGTTAGTATGATATTAGGATGATATTAGGACCATAGGAATTGTTGGAATGGGTTGAAAAATTGTTTTGATATGATTTTTAGATGGTCTATTTTAGGCAGTAACTTTAAGGCTATTTTTGAATTACTTACTCTAAAAATCATGTTAAACTAATAAGATAGGGTCGTAGAGAATTTCGTTAGCTTCGATTTGAGCTAAAGTAGAGCTTCTAACTCATTACGAGCGAAAAGTTATGCTACTTTTAGTATTTGTGTACCGGGAGACGGGTATCGGCACAATCCGAAAATTGTTGTCGATATTTGGATCGAATCTCGGGGACTATAAAATGAGTTTTAAAAATGATCAAGGACTGTTTTAAGTTGATAAATCTCAGGTCATGAGTCTATTTTCAAACCCGAGTGTCGGTTTTTCAAACGGAATTGTTTAGATAAGTCAAAATAGTTTTACAAGTCAAAGGCGTAAAACTGTCCGGTTTTTATAACACGAAGGTGTGTCGGGCAGAAGGTCTTAGAAGTAATATTTTTGAATGAAATTTAAACTGAGTCTTATTCATATTATGTGTGAGTTTGTCACCAAGTTTCGTCGAAATCGGACAAGTCTAGATAGGTTAGATTGGTGTGTACATTTGGAGTGTACATGCTGATTGGTATTTTGGACACGTAGTTCAATACTTGTGTGGCGTGAGTTGAGTATTCACTATTGGACATGGTGACTTACTCAAGTATTAAGTCATTATATAAATGACTTAGTTACTGGTCCAAGGGAAGTAAAATGATGGTTTGACTTGCGTTGACTTGGCGTCTTATGACGGGTCAATGTCGAGAGTGCAAGTTTTTAAATGAATAAGTGTTGAATAAAAGGGTATAGAAGTACACTTATATTTTTCTTAATTTTTCGGGATTTTCATGGTTATATGAAATTGAGTTTCATATTATTTAAGTATTAAATATACTTGAGTCGTTTATTAACGAACGCGCCTTATTTGGTAGGTTGCGATCTTCGTGTTTAACGGGCATCACAAATCGTCGGCGATCGTCACGTTACTACTATCGTACCAAGGTGAGTCTATAGCCTCGCTTTAACATGTTTACTTGTTTTATAAAACCCGCGAGGGGGATAACATGCTTGTTTTTATTAAATTAAAAGGGGTACGACGAGAAGTTGTGAAAATCCTTATTATTGGAAAAACATTTATTGATAAATGAAGGGTACAACGAGAAGTTGTGGTAAACCCTCTTTCTTTTAAAATTGAACACAAAGGACCCGATTGTATGCTTAGATGAAAGTTGTTATAAAGGTTTGTTTAGCCTGAAAAGACCCATGAATCGTGAATTGTTAATCGAAAGGAACGCTAATACTATGGATAGATCTATCGGGGTGACACCCAGTCCGATCGCGACTAGCTATCGCGTGGTGTTGTGATGCACCAGTAATGAAACATCGGATGCAATTGTATAAGAGAAATATACGCACTTGGCTAGGTGTGTTGGGCTGAAATAATATATGTTAACGTTCAATTTCACGAGACTTATGAAATAACAACGATAATTATGTCTGATCCACATGATTGTCAACCACGGAAGGTTTATTCAGAATACTTGTGTTCGTTTATTTAAATTTAAACTCTATAGATTCACTCAACATTTTTGTTGACTTTATAGCATGTTTTATCTCAGGTCCATGAAGAAGGCACTCAAGGAAGGCGGTTTCATGTAGCTTGCTTAATTAAAACGTTTTGGCCCGCTTTTCTAAACTATGTCCATTCTAAGAAACTTTTATTGTTTGGTTGGTTGTGTAAATTTTAAAACTATTTGGGACCGTGTATGAACTGTTTTATCTTTAAACAAATGAATGGATGTATGTTTTGTTAAAACGACTCATTTTGAGGCGTTTTCTATGATATTGAGGTTGAACCATGACCCTTCCGCTGCTATGACCCGAAATTAGGGGTGTTACAATATATATGTATGATCGTGCAAAAAGGTAAAATTGCTCTACTTTCTTATTGTTTATTCAAAACATTTTTCTGAGTTATGCTCAAGTTTTTTTATATATGTAGTATACATATCTGATCAGGTATGAGTTATCAATTGTAACCAAGTAGCTGAATGACGAAAAGCAATGGTATATATATGTTTATGGCATGAACAACTACCACAAATGTTCACACGTGTACTATAAAAGAAAATATTATCTTGGTTCAGAAACTTGTGAAACCATCAAACAATGAAAAAGTTTTTCATTTGCCGTTTCCTCATCCTCTTTACTGAGATGCTCATGAACTCTCCCTCCTAGAAGGTCAGGTGTTTATATCAGAAAGAACGAGAAATAGATTGATGTTACAGTCATGAAATAACTAATGAAACACTAAGCGACATTATAAGGACAAATTACCTGTCCACAATTACAGCTATTGTTGTAACTATCCCCATCTTTATTGTCTTTGCCATTTGCGATTTTATCTTTGTCATTGTATGTAACCAAGTCAGCCAGTGTAAATCCATCATAAGCACAGATGAAGTTTATACTACTCCATGGCTTCCTACCACCTTCCTGGTGATACCATGAAGAGTTAAAATGAATCAAAATTCAGCAAGAATAGTAGACAACATGAACAAAATGGTGAAAGAAAGTTTGAAAGAAAACTGGAGAGGTTCTAGACTCAAAAAAGAGATAAATACTTTATTCAGAAGTAATACCTGGTATATATTAGGACTCCCACAGAGGCACTCAGCAAAAGCCCCAGAAAACCCATCCGCCCCGTTGATGCACTGCCTTACTGTATCGCGATACTGAAATAATAATAAGAATGAATTTGGGGATTCAGGTCTATTGGAATTTGTGTGTTGCCGCATGCATTGTGCATTTTTGCATCTTGCAGAATACATTGTGCATTTATGCATCTATTACAGATGACAAAGGATATACAGCTGATTACAAATATGCGAAAATGGAGAATGTGATTAGACCTTTCCATTGCATTCTGACCAATCACCTCAATGAGGAAACGCACCAACTAGGTAAAGTCCTCCACAGTCCCAAGCTTCAGCTAGAAGCTGTAAATTTTGTGAAATTCAGTTTTGAAAAAAATATCATAGTAGTTGGTGCATGATCTACTAGAAGGCTAATAAAAGAAAATTTTTTAGTAATGGGTTGAGCAGGTATTCATTACAGTCAACAGACTGGTGCTGGATAACCCACTTCCAGAGTGGTATGAGTCACAAGGACGACCAGCTGATCCAATATACTTATCGTTATATACATGTACTAGATCCAAGTCCCTAGATGTTATTAGATCTTTTGTGGTCCTTTGTCTCATGACTGTTTATTTTTGTATTCAACAACCATGGGCAAGCGAGTTCATTGATTACCAACATGTTTATACAGAATATGCTTTGAAGAGGCAGAACTCCTAGAAGTCGATCTTAGAAGGTCAAGGTTGAGATCATTCATCAAATGTATGTGAACGTCAGCATTACACACCACTCAAGTAACCCTTTCTTTGACTTGCAATGCAGCTTGATGTAGTGGTTAAGTGTGCTCCACTTTCCATTTGGATATTCGTTTTATTTACTCTTCATCTAATTATTATTTTGAAGCAATGTTATTGCCTTTGTGGTGGAGTTCTTATATAGGATGTTAAAGCTTCACTTGCCACACTCGCTAAGTACAGTGAGACCAATCTTTATTTCACAAACAACATAAATGGTTCAGGATATTAAGTGGCATTTATATTTTACAAATTTTCCGTAGTGAAACTTTTACCAACTTCTAACATGTACTTCCGGATGTGTTTCAGATGTCTATTGTGGTTTATGTATGAATTTTGAATTGTAAAGTACTTCCATTTGAAAGCTTCAGCATACTTAGGTTGGTTGCTGCAGTTGCAAGAGAACTCCACCTTACCATGCACTCAAGGTACACAGTTAACAACGTATAGTTATGAATGTATCAGGTTGTGAATTATATCTAATGGGTCAAATGCGTTAAGCAAAATAGGTGGTTAGCTAAAAAGTCAACGGGTGGAATCGTCAATGTTTTTTTAAGCATTTATCCGCGTATTTTTCGTAATCATATCACAACAATTGTTGATAAATTTTCTAAGAGATTTGTACAATAAGTAAGTCAGGTCAACCCAACCTGACGATTACCAAAAAGGACAAAATTTTGACCCGTTACCCAACGTGCTCAACTCACCAGTTTTGCTATGTCTACTTTTTATCCTGTAACTGATCCACTCTAATAACAGCTTTATATTCAAGGCTTATGTGTGAACTTCCCAAAAGATCAGTTACTGTATTTTTTTCCATGCATAATGTAGAATATTTTGTACATGGCATGCATTTGGTTTGATATGTGGCTGCAACAAATGGTGCGCCATAGTGATATGGTTACGGTTTAGTCTCTTATGGCCCAGGTAGGAGTTTCGGAAAAGTTGACCCGACCGGAACTCGATCCGAACCCGAATAAGCCTATTCGGGTCGGATCACTCGGGTTCAAAAATGTATTCGGGTCAATTTGGGTCAACCCGAATCGACTCGAGTTCTAATTAGGCTCGGGTTCGGGTTTATATTTTTTAGCCTTGACCCGAATTGACCCGAACCCGACCAACCAGACTTGACCTGAGTTTTATAACACATTTTACATTGTAAATATACTTAAATAATCCAATTTTTAATTTTTCACTTATACCCGGGTTGACCCGAACCCGAGTTGACCCGACCCGAATTGATCCGAACCCGACTGACTCGAGCTCTAATTAGGCTCGGGTTCGGGTATGATTTTTTTGAGTCTTCACCCGACTTGATCTGGCCCAAATTGACCCGAACCAGGTTGACCCGACCCGATTCCCACCCCTACTATGGGTGTTTCACAGTCGGGTCAAGTGATTGAGGTAAGAGAAGTGTTTGTTGGCCTCATCATTTAGTTTGTTTGTGTGACGCTGCAATTTTTGTATGATTTATAGTATTAAAAGTGCTTAATGATGGACTGTACGAGTCATAATATTTACAAGTTTTTATAAAATGTCAGCTACGTAAACCATCGTATAATAGTCAAGAAGCATCAGAAGTAGACACACATATATATGATGGTAATATCAGCATACTAATATTATCAAACAAAATATTATGATACAAAATGTAGCATATAAAAGTTTCTTTAAAGGACTGGGAAGAGTTAAACTTTCATACACGTACTTGACATGACATTAATTATTAGTCAATATATTATGATACAAAATGTAACAAATGATGAACCAACTGGTTTAGCTCAGTTGGCTACAAAAATTTCACTAAGTAGTTTCTTTAGGGGAGGTTTCCTGGAGGTTTTGGGTTCAAGACCTGCCAAGGGACTTTTAGGTGAAGCGGATAGGAGTCTAACATAACTAAGCAAGGGCTCAAAGAAGATATTCTTCCGCTTGAATGTCATTGCACTACTCGACCCACTAACCACTAACATTTGTCGTTCTAAAAAAAATACTCCTTAAGACCTCAACCATTTTATGATTGAGATGAGAGAACATTTTCAAAAGCTAATTTTATAAACATATAATAACAAAGAAATCGACACTTTATATCAAGGTTCTCAAGATCGGGATCTTACCTAGGATCATTTTCGTTTTTGCAAGATCGAGATCGTAAAGTAGGATCGAGATCGTAAGATCCTACTGTAATGTAATCTTTTAGTAGTCTTTGTAATAGTTTACAAATTTACAAATTAATATAAATCGTAAACACAAAATTATACGAATATTTTATTAAAATGTGGTCTTAAATTATAATTATGAAATGAATAAGAATATTTATACGTTGTTTTTTAAATTATACAAAATAGAAACTATAAATTTGTAGTTTTTTAGTTTGTCGCACGAGAAAAGTAAGATCGGATCGTGATAGATCCTAAGATCTTATGATCAAAATCGGGATCCTATAAGATCTTAAGAACCTTAAGATCCTACGTAAGATCCGGATCGTTTTTGCTTTACAGTATCGTAAAATCGAAAGATCCTAAGATCAAGATCGGGATCTTGACAACCTTGCTTTATATAATATCATTATGCAATCATATAATACAACCATTTTTTTAACATGGTTTTCGACATATTGATCGAATAATTCATAAGGTAAATGAATTTATCGTTACACAAACTCAAGCAAGATAAAACGCTCTCTTTTCAGGAGGAGGTTAGTGTGGCTACTTAGAGTTGTTTGCACCTATCATTAACTGGACTTGAGACGTCATCTATTTTAGAGTGATAGCTATAAAATAAAAAAATTTAATAAGCCATTTTAAAATTTAATGACTTTTGACTTATTTAAATAATTTGAAATAAGAGAACAAACACATAAGTAGAATATCATCTTGAGTTACGAAGTCTAATGATATAAAAGTAACATTCTTAAAGATAGGAATGTCTACGAATCATTCGACGCCTTCGGCAGATGATTGCTAATCAGTTAAAAAAATGACTTCCTATCAATTTCTGTATTAAGAATTTTTGTTTTATTCAGTTACTTTTGTTTAGGTTAAAAGTTTTAGTTGTCACTATTTATAATAAAATATAATTGTTTCCATCATTTTATAAATTGTTAAGTTAAGACTAATTGAATCTGAATATGGTAGATAAATGTTTGAATTTAACTATAAAAATATTGTTTATTTTTTTAGTAATAAAATAGATGTTGTAACTTGGGGATTTATTCTTAGATAGGTCTTGACAATGACACTTATAAGAGAGGGCCAAATATTATCTTTTTACACAAACACGACAACCATTATAAGTAACCGACAACGTTATACAAAAAATTTAACGAACACAAAAAACTCAAATATGACCCATTCATGTATGATGAAGATAAACTATATACATACTCAAATCCTCCCCTGAAACACGGTATGGGGGCGAAGATGAACCGTAATCTAATAAACTAATTACAAAATTAAAAAATGATTTACCAAAAGAACAATCAAAAGTCATACATGCATGTCGAACATTTGGGATACATTATTTGAACTTTCAAATTTTTAAAAATATTGATTTTTTAAAAAATTCAGATTGAATTTTAAATTATTTGTAAAAAATGTATCTGTTTTTACATACGTTTAATTATACTTAGGCGTAAACTATGACTAAATATACTAAAGGTAAATTAAAAATTCAATAAACTAAAAACGAACAAACCGTAAACCCTCCGGAACAACAAAAAAAGCGACCCCGCCCGTTGGGCGGGTTAAGACGCTAGTATATATATATATACATATATATATATATATATATATATATATATATATATATATATATATATATATATATATATATATATATATATATATATATATATATATATATATATATATATATATATATATATATATATATATATATATATATATATATATATATATATATATATATATATATATATATATATATATATATATATATATATATATATATATATATATATATATATATATATATATACATATATATATATATATATATATATATATATATATATATATATATATATATATATATATATATATATATATATATATATATATATATATATATATATATATATATATATATATATATATATATATATATATATATATATATATATATATATATATATATATATATATATATATATATATATATATATATATATATATATATATATATATATATATATATATATATATATATATATATATATATATATATATATATATATATATATATATAGGGATGGGTTCTAGAGAAAACCTTGTTTTGATAGAAAACTTAGAAAACAAGTTACAGGGTGCGTGTTGTAAAATACCAAACCTCAGGGTAGATAATGGAATTCAGAAAAAAGGCGGAGGGTAGAATATGTAAAATTCTATAACTTATACAGTTTGGGGATATGACCGATCAAAACACACATTTCATACACACATCTTACACACATCTCTAGTTTAGCGCCGGCTACCAAACATAAAAAGATCGATGATTTGGTGTTAATGATCTGTAATCATCGAAGATTGCATTCAAAGCTGCGTAAAATTAGGTATTTTGTTTTTTTTTTGTTTTTTTTAGTATTGCATTTTGACGTTGAGCAATACCCAGATTCCAAAATTTGATTTTTTGTAACTTAATTTTGTGTAAATGTGTTTATGTGTGATTCGACTTAATTTTTTTGGGTTTTTAGTATTGGATTTTGATGTTGAGCAATGCCCAGTTGTCAAAATCTGATTTTTATTACCTAGGTTTTATGTATGTTGAGTTACTTTAGTGTTGTGTTATCGAGTGTTTAGGTGGCTCGATGTAATTATGTGCTAGTTAGGTATCATATGTTGCTGAGAGGTATCATAGGTAAAAGCATATAGGTGTTCACATTTAGGATTACGTGTTTTGATTTAGACACTGTCCGTGATTATCGGATTATTGATGGAGAGTCAGGGAAATGGATCTAGTCGGTGTTAGATTAGGCTTATATAGCGTATCGTAATTAGGTGATGCAAAATATATAAGTGTTAGCGTTTCGTAGGTAAAGTGTCTAGGTTGTTCTAACACTGTCTGTGATTATTGGATTTTTGTATGGAAAGTGAAGGAATGATTCAATCTGCATTTAGGCTATGCGATAATTATGTACTAGTTAGGTATCACCTAAAAAGCGTTTAGGTGATACGAAATGTAAATTTTAGGAAAGCATTTAGGTGTTCGCATATAGGGTTCAGAGGATTAGGTGTTTTAATCTAGACACTGTCATTCCGGCCACCATTGTTTCTTGAATTTGTAGTACATCCACATTCATTAAGAATCATTGTTCTCTTGGGATAAGCCACATCTAAGTATGGGTTTATTAGTTTATAGATCCACTATTCTAGCAATGCTGTTGGTTTTCTGTATGTGGGCATGTCAAGTCACTTCTCGAACACTAAATGAAGAAACCATGTTACAAAGGCATCAAGAATGGATGGCTCGTTATGGATGTGTGTATAGAGATGATGTAAAGAAGAAATGCGCTTTAAGATATTCAAGGACAATGTCGTGTACATAGAAACATAACAATGCCGAAAACCACACTTACAAGCTGAGTGTTAATGAATTCACAGACCAAACGAGTGACGAGTTTAAGGCGACTCGTAATGGATTCAAGTTCCCATATGAGCGAACATTAAGATAAACAACACCATTCACGTATGACGATGTGACTTTGGTTCCGTCAACCATGGATTGGAGGAAAAAAGGAGCCTTTACTCTAATTAAGGATCAAGGTCAATGTGGCAAGCAAACTTTATATTAAAAACAGCTTAAACATCAAACTAGTACCTTTTGATGTTGTAGTTTATCCACTTTTGTTATTGTATGTTCTTTAATCAATAGGAGGTTGTTGGGAGTTTTCCACAATCGCTACCACCAAAGGAATTACTCAACTCAAAACTGGGAAATTAATCTTATTATCAGAGCAAGATCTGATGGACTGTGACTGGAGTGGTATTGACCAAGGGTGTGAAGGTGGGTACATGGATGATGGATTCAAATTTATTGTCTAAAAACAAAGGAATCGACACAGAGGCTACATATCCATACCA
Source organism: Glebionis coronaria (assembly GCA_025667525.1). Classification (NCBI taxonomy): domain Eukaryota; kingdom Viridiplantae; phylum Streptophyta; class Magnoliopsida; order Asterales; family Asteraceae; genus Glebionis; species Glebionis coronaria. The sequence continues at coordinate 122,369,201 of CM046876.1, forward strand.
AGCTACAGATGCAACTTGCAACACAAAGAAGGAATCTATTTGTGTATCCATATTACCGGTCATGAGGATGTACCTGCCAACAGCGAGGTAGCTCTATTGAAGTGTGGCTATGCAGCCTGTTTCTGTTGCTGTTGATGCGTCTGAATTCCAATTTTACTCCAGTGATGTTCTTAACGGAACTTGTGGTACACAATTAGATCATGGGGTTACATCAGTAGGGTACGGAACCACTGATGATGGTATGAAGTACTAGCTTGTGAAGAACTCGTGGGGTAATACTTGGTGCGAAGAGGGATACATCAGGATGCAGAGAGACATCGAAGCTAAGGAAGGGATTTTCCAACCACCGTTGCTCCGATCAACACTGCTTCGATCACCACTGCTACCACCATTATGCTCCGCAATCATTCCCGTAACCAGAGTATACTCCGATGAAACCTTTCATTAGCACCGTGAAAATCATCGACGGTATCGGTTAGTATCTTTTAGGGCTTCAATTGTTATTATTACGACATCAGTTTGTATCTTTTAGGGCATCAACTAGTATTATATCAGTGGAAAAAGAGGGAATTAGACAATTGGCAATAGTTGCATTACTGTATGTAATATCAAAAACAATGTGTCAGATGGATCTTGTTCGGGGGTAGGATGTTGTGAAATATCAATTACAAAACTAATAAGATCTTTTAATATTTTACTAAGCAACTATAATAACCATACAAGTATAAGAGACTTCAACCCTTGTAGCTATGCTTTTTTCATTGAACAAGGGAAGTACACCTTTTCTTCCAAAGACATGCTCGATTTTGCAAGTGAAGAAAATAAGCCGATGTTACTTGAATGGGACATTGGAATCAAAACTTGTGACATAGCAAGTAAGGAAACTGAAATTTTTTTATGCAATGGACACAGTGAATGTGATCAAAGTTATACTGGTTCTGGATATCGTTGTCGTTTCATGCCAAGTTATGAAGGCAACCCTTATATTGCAAATAACTGCACTAGTAAGTTTTGAATTTTGACTCAAACTTTGTGTCTTATTCTTCATATTTTTCTAGCAATGATAATTTTAGCCATCTTTTACTCTTATCAAATAGCTGACATTTTGATATTGCACAGATAGTGACGAGTGTGCACGCCCAGGTCATGGTTGCGTGCATCACTGTGTTGATATACCAGGTAACTATACGTGCTCTTGTCCAAATTATTTTTCTGGCGATGGAACAGGTTGCACTCTGCCAATGAGTCACTCATCATAAAGATTTCCATAGGTAAGTAGAATCGATATTTCCTCAAATGCTAGAATGACTGGAATATCAGAACTTAAAAACCCATAATTTGATTTTGAGATGAACATGACTATGACATCAAATGAGTAACCAAATTTTGGGATGAACTTAAAACCCATAAGTTGTCAATATGACTGTTGTTTCAAAAAGCGAAAAAGTTCAAGTAAATTCATTATTGTTTCACTTAATAGCCTACATGTTCTTAGATTAAGGCATCTGTTTGTTTAATCTAAGGCATTTGTTTGTTTAATACAAAATATAAAATATATCTGGTTGTTGCATGATATCATATTAAAATTACTTGGAAAATAATTCTAAATTTCATTTTTAGCTAGCGAACCAGAATACACAAAAATGTACCAGCATACCATGTAGCAGAACTAGAAATCGTCAGACTTATATACGACAGAAAATGTATATTTTTACTGTATCAGGTTTTATGTTTAGTTCATCGTCAGAATTACTTACGGCATCTCTTTGTAAATTTAGAGAATCGTCGGAATCACTTAGGATCAAAGTTATCTGTTTGTATAATAGTAGGCATCAAAGTTACTAAACTTTTTAGTGTATCTGTTTGTATAATAGTAGGGCGTCCCTTTGAGAAAATTTAGTGCATCCATTTGTATAGTAGGTGATGTGGATATATGTTTGAATACAATTGGTTAGAGTTCAGAAAAAGTAACTCATATGTGTTGGTTTTTAATTTACGCTAAAACTTAAGCTCTTGAGTTTCATAATTTTTTATAGTATTTATTAGGGCAGGTGTTTGTTTGATTAGTGCTGCAGGATTATACGTCACGGCATCTGTTTGTACACATTAGTGCATCCATTTGCATGCTTACTACTGTATTTTATAAATCCTTTTTTATTTCCAAAATGTGGTTATCCCAAAAGATAAAATAAATCCTTTTTGTACTTATGTGATTTTCAAAAATAAGAATGAAAGTTAAAAGATGAGAATATTTTAAATGAACATTTTAAGTTCAAAATTCCGTTTGTAGGTTTTGAGAATATTGTTTTTATCCAAGATTCTAATCATTTTAATTGTGTGAAATTTTGTCCAGGCACTCCTGGCACTTGTAATGCAGGGTGGTTATGAAAATGCCGGACTATTCTACATGGCATGGCATCTGTGATGGAATTCAACAAGCCACAAGAGTTCATATTACCCTTTTATGGTTTGTTTACTTACTCTTAAATAGCACTTTATAGTTACTTATCCGAACCTTTTGTCTTCACTGTGCTTAGTATGCTTAGGAGCAAAGTATTTCTGATGAACTTTTTTTCTGAAATTTTCACTCGTTTTGCAATTTGGTAGCACTCATTTTGTGTATTTTGGGCTATCTAATATCCTTTAAAATATTAGCTGTTGTAACTTGTTGTGTGGACAAAAAGTTATCCTCCTAGAATTTCAGGTCTGCTTATTATTTTCTAGAATAGATCATTATTTTCTTGTAGAATATGGTTTACAACACGCAATAGTTGAAATGTCAAGCTATAGTGATGTACTCTATAAACTCTTATTTGAAGTACTTTAGTGCATTCGTTTGATGTACTTTCAGGCATCCGTTTAGGGTGATTTAGTGAAATTTTGTGTATTCTATAAAATCTTAGAAGTTATATGTAATTTTAGTTATTACGGGCAAAATGAGTTGGGTCTCTATCAGCTGAACAGGTCCCATTTTTGTTGCTACATAGAATCGGACCTGTTAGACAAAGTTGTTAACTTCTTAGGATCTCCCAAACTTATTCTGCAGTGTATTGAGGTTAGTACTATTGACGATACATCTAAGGTTAGTCGAAGCACTCGATATTAAAATTAATCACTTATCATTCATTTTTATTAGCTTTTGCGGCTAATAGTTTAGTTTAACAAACCAGTTCTCTTCAATCTTCTATGCAATTTCTTTCTTTTTTGAGTGGTCTAGTCCACAAAGTTTCACTTTCTGTTTGGTATTAGTTGAATATACTAATACACTCCACAAAGTTTTACAGGGTTGATCATAAAAATTAGGGTTTTTCTAATTCATATTTGTCAGAGTACAATAAAATTAATAAATTTGAGAAATTAAGCTAATTAATAACCCTTTTTATCTATCAGTATTTAGCAATTCATAATACTAAAACATTAAATTTTGCAGGATGAAAACAAGGAGTTATATTTTCAGAATCTTTTTTTATTCTTTGCTTCGCATTCTAAGGCTGCTTCAAGAAGCATCTACATCATCTTAGGGCATCAAGTAGGTATTATTAGGGCATAGACGAATCGATTGAGGATGATTATTAGAACATCAAATGGGAATGCGGATTTATATAGACCGAAAAGGTCTCCCCTTGCTTATGAATACCCGCAAGCAGAGCAAGTTCGAGACAATGCATTTCATGTTGATGAAATAAAGGCCAACACAACAGAGATTGATCACAAGATGAGAACTGTGCACGAGAACAAGGGAAAAGAACTAGTATCAACAAAGGTACAACCTTCTATCCATTTTATATTAGGCCTTTTGTAGAAAATAGCATGATTGAAACTAGTATGAATTTAGCGTTTGGGAAAGACATTTCAAAAACTTGACCTTCTTGAAGCAGAATTAAAAAAATGTGGTAGTTAAGCTGTACTGAGTTTGCATTAAGTATTGTGGCTGGGTTGCTTGGGGATTGTATGCCTAGTAATAGTGTGCGAATATTAGCTTTCCTACTTATCTGCCTTTCCAAAGCAGAAATCCAGTTAGGTATGTCAAAATCCTAAAATATTTTTGAAACAGACTTATATAATTGCATCCGTTTTAAGTAATTTAGAGCATCGGTTTGATGTATTTTTGAAAGTCTATTGTGATGCCAAATTATTTTCACCAATAATTTGGATTAGTGTAAAAAATAGGTAAATATGGAACATGTGGGTTCAACATACACGGAAAACCTATATGGAGGAGCACTAGTGTCTTCAGTTGCGACATATAGAACCTGTGAATAAGTGCATAAACCTGATTATATACATACTGTTACAAGTCCACATGAATAAGTTGCTTATTCGAGTGCATTCGGGTTATTCTTTAATTATTGTAGCAAAGAAATACACCCGAATAAGTCCCTTTAAGCTTCGAGAACCATGTAATTAAAATTCGAGTTTCATGTCATCCACTGCACGGTGGTGAAGGGGGGAAGTCAAAATTTTCTCTTGTAGGTCCTGTTTCAGGACTGATAACCTATTCCAGCCCTATAGCTTTTTTCTGGTACCATATTGCTTCGTTCAGATAGCAAAACAACTAGCACCCAGTCCTTTGCCTTTTCATGTAATAACACGAACAACAACCACTTTTAACGATGGTTTTGTTATAAAACAGTTTAACGATAGTTTTGTTATCAAAGCAGATTGCAAAATGAGTGGAACAGCAGTAATGTTAGAATGGCAAAAGCTGATCAAAGACGTTTATAAAAGCATTGTGGATGGAGGCAAAAGTTGATCCGAAACATACAGGGTCTTATATTTGTGGTTGATGGAAACGATACAGAAAAAATATTAGATTGGATTTCAACATTAGATGGATCTGGGAGGAGTATATGTTGTTTTTTGGTCAGCGGTTGAACAAGATGATGACTTTATGGGTCTCGAGATTCTGATGAACGGACTTGAATATGATATAATGGTTTAGTACAGTGTTATTGTTTTTTTATATGTTCAGTATAGTATACAGTATAGTGCTTTGAAATGAAACATGTTTTTTTATTTATTTTAATAATACAGTGTTAGTTTTTTTATATGTTCAATATAGTATAGTGCTTTGAAATGAAACATGTTTATTTATTTATTTTAATAATACCGTTTAGATCATAAGAATATTTTTTCTTTCTCTAGTTTTTATTCAAAATCATCATGGCACAACGCCACTCTTATACGATAAAGCTTCAAATGCATAAAAAAGTAAAGAAACAAAAAAGAAATGAAGCGTATAAAGTACGGGAAAAAAAAGGATCTCAAATGACGCAATATAAACAATAAAAACTGATAAGAAAGAATGGGTCAAAAATTTACAAAAACGACCCTTCAAAAAAAAGGATAAGACAAACAAGCCCCTGGACTTTGGGAGAAAAAAATAGAGGAGAGGATGCTTTGATCCAACGGTTGGGAGAAGATTTTCTAAGTTTTCTATTAAGATGAAGTTTTCTATTGATCCCATCTCTCTCTCTCTCTCTCTCTATATATATATATATATATATATATATATATATATATATATATATATATATATATATATATATATATATATATATATATATATATATATATATATATATATATATATATATATATATATATATATATATATATATATATATGTGTGTGTGTGTGTGTGCGTGTATGTGTGTATAATTTTGGTTTTCGGTTTGTTTTTCAGGTTCGACTGCCAAATTCATATCCAACCCGAAAACCAAATTGTAGTTAGGTTCTGTTCGGTTACAAACCAAAACACGAATTCAATTTTATGTTCCGTTGTAGTTCGGTTTCGATTCATTTTGTGGTTATTGTCCTAAATTATGGACACCCATACCACTTATAAGTTATAAGGAAATAAAAATGTAGTTAAGATGTTCATTTTATGAGTTTTATGTGGTTTGTTATCTTTTTCTTTAGGGTAAATTAAAATGTTCATACTTCTTTCTTTTTTATGCAAGGTAAACATTTTCATTGATATAACCAAAATTTACATCAAATAATGAAGACAAAGATTGACATGCTTCATTTTTGACATACATGAAGAACGAAACAAACCTAATATCAAACTATCCATTATGAAAAAAGACAAGATATCTGACCATATATGACACTTTATACATCATCCCTCTAATCAATATTGCATCTTATCTGCTCCGGTCTCATCCAAAAATTAGAGAATAGATTAGACAGAGTATTTGACCTAAAGTTCACCATTTAGAAGAACCTACTATAGTCTCACAACTACATTCCACTCCTCTTTACAAACATAAGCCATTAAACCATCATCTACAATGGCAATGTTACAAAAAGAAGGGCATCATTGTGCATAATATAGTCCCATTCACACTACACGAGGGGCTTTTCCAAGTTAGCTACATTTCCCTTACATATGCCAATAGTGGGTCAAAAAGTAACTACATCCTCACTTTTCAATCCAAAGAAGCACAAAGGTGAGGGCATCACAAATTCAGAAACACATACCCTCATGTATAGGCAACCTAACCTCCGAACAAAGCATTGAGAGGACCAAGAAGTGTCATTTCTCACCACTCTTTATTCCTCTCAACATGCTTGTCACCGAGATCACTTACCCTTCACAATGTTGGGCACCTACATTATGGTATATCTTCCTGTGCAAGTGTCCACATATGACCTATTATAGACCTTCAATTCATCCGAAAGCCATTCTGAGGCATCCATAAAACCTCAAAGTGAACCACATACCAAGGAAAACTCCAAGATATAAGGTCTCAACCATTATAATGATTTGTAAAAGAAAGATATTACATGATTAGTAATAATTGCATAGTGCAACCAGGAAAATAAAACAACTTCCTTATCTCAAACACCCTTTTTTACCAGGATATTGGATACATGACATTGACCTTCTTCTAAAAAATAACTTCAACATACCACTAGATCCATATTCCTTACATTATTCATCCTTGAAGTCACTTATGTTTATCAGTTTGGTTCCGCATTTTTGAAATTGGTGAAAATGGTTACGAAGTGGTTATATTGGTGCGCTCTTGGTCCCCAAGAACTAAGTCTCTTCTTGCTTTTAAATAAACACTTATTGCATATTTTGTCTACAAACCTATGCAGGGGCGCTGAGATTTTTTTGTGTTATTTTTGCAAACATAAGTGCTAAAACGCTCTTCTCACCTCTTTAACCTTGAAAATATAAACTTTCACTTCTTCCCTCTTCTTCTCACTTCTTCAACACTCACTTCCCACCACAACCTTCAATATTTGTTTTCATTTATTATATTTTTATACCGAACAATTTATTTCGTAATTTTGATCGTTTTTATACATTTCCTTTAATTTTAAGTGTTTTCTTTGTTTTTGCGTTTTTTTATATTTTTATCTATTTTGTACGTTTTCGAATCTACGTCTCCGTACATTTTTCTATGTTTTCGAGCATTTTTCTACGCGTCCGTCCGTTTTCTCCTGTTTTTAATGTTTACGTTAGTTTTCGTACGGTTTTGTCCGTTTTTAACATGCTTGTATTTTACATGTTTTTATACGTTATTATGCGTTTTAATCGCTACAAGAACGAACAAAAACTTATAAAGAACCTATAAAAACGTAAAAATAAAACAAAAATGTACGAAAATGTAAAATTGAGAAAAATTTACGAAATCATACACAAACACTAGTGAAAACGATAAAGATACTAAAAGTAAGAGATACGCTCTTCAATAGTATAAAAATAAATGGTCTATTTTGTGTAGATGAACACTTTAGATGCACCGTTTCTTTTGCAGACGTGGTTTACAGATGAAGAAGTAAAACCTCTTAAAAACACATGAAGCCTAAATGTCGATATTTTTTTCGTTAGTTGACTTTCCTGTTATTTGATTTTTCTTCGTATTTTTCTCCGTTGGTTGTTCTCTCACCAACCAAATGATGTATTTCACTTTTTGGTAGTCACTCTACATCCATCAATATTTAATCATTTCACTATTTTAATACATATATACATCGGGTCCTTCTCATTTCACAAGTGTATTCCTGTCCTAGTCGACTCCAATTTTCTCTTCTTTCACCCTCTTAATTTTATAAGTTATACCTAAATTTATCCTCATTGAGGTCTTCTTACAACCCTAAACTCTTCATATTATTCATTTCATGCTTTATATACTTGTTATATAGTAAATCATCACCTAAAGTATTTTTTAAGTTTATAAAATAAATAAATACATTTATTTAAGAATACTATATTTATTAGTATGTTATGATGCTAACATGATAATAAGATAAGAACACAATTGAAGTAATTACTTGTTAATTTATAAAACTAGTTTATGAATTAATTACAGAAAAAATTATTTATTAACTTTATGAATAAATAAATATAAGGATTTTAATTCGGGGCATATTTTTGGATATACATTCGAGGACGATAAATCAAATACAAGTTAGAGCATTAATAATAAAATAGGGAAACATGTAGTATTTCAAATAGTAAAAAGGATCTTAAGTAAATTAAAAAAATAAATTACACAAAAAACTTTAAAGCTACTGTTTTTAATTCAAATATAAAATGTTTATTTTATATTTAATAAAAATAGTACATTTTATAAAGATTATAAGCATATAAAGAACTCAAAAATCCGAATTATAATGAAAAAGTTATGGAATTTACAAGATTGAAAATAAAAGTTTATTTATAAAAGCAATTCTATTAAAACTTAAATGCTTTTGAATCCGATAAATATTTAATATATTTTTACCAAAAAGTACAACTTCTGAGGATTTCAAACTATAAAGTACTAAGAACGGATATAAAATGAAGAAGTTGTGCTATTTATGAATTTACTATATAGAGAACTTTTATAAAAGTTTATTAAGATTGTTTACAGTTCACGATATTAGCCAATATTTTCTAAGATAAAGTTTTATTTACAAAGCCGAGGATATAAAAATTATGACTTTTACGACATTACAACAATTTCTTATATAAAAGTGGTTTTATATAATTTTATAGAAACAGTAAGAGTTATTGTTCATCAGTAGCAAAAATGTTACAAAAATAAAATTTGAATAGATTTTTCTAATACGAAACTATTATCATAAAGGAAGTATTAAATGGAATAATAGGAGAAAGATATGACATTCTTACTAAAAATGATATTTACATATGCTTTATCCTTATAGATATAAAATTGTCAATCACTTAAATTATTTTTATAAGGTAATTATATAAATAATAAGTCAAGCATATTCCAATACCAATACATGAATACTACTTTACAAAGTACAAATTGGTATCGTTTAATTTTTATGAATTAAAAAAAATTAGGCGATGGTGAAACTATCTATACTACATATAAAACATTTTATACACTCTCTCCTCAATAAATATATAAATTTAAGTAATACAACTGTTAATGCAATGATGCCTAAAACCGTTACTTGTATTTTTCGGTCTCTCTTTCTTTTGATTACGACAAAATATAAAAACAAGCATTTACGAAAACAACGAAAAACGAATTCTTGAGTTCAAGTATTTTTTTCATTTCATCCCTTATCACTTAAGGTATGAACAAAAAAATTCACATCTTAATTAAGTGATCAAGGATTTAAGTTTTCTTAAAACTCACCTTTTATTAAATGTGACAAAGTTTTTTTAATAAACATTATTTTTAAGAAAATGTTTTATTAAATTAAATATTTGAAAATTTGAAAATGGCATATTCCATTCGGTTTCAGAATATCCTTTGAGGATAACTATTCCACCAGATGTGACTACCCCACCAAAAGACAAAAGGGAGCGGACTCTGCGAACACGATCCCTTAATGGTTTATGCGGTCTCTTATCGATAAGGAACCGCAGGCACAATTAAGGCACCGCGGTCAGATATGACTGTTGGACCTTTGTCCTATAAATAGTGGACCGTTTTCAGATTTTCTTTTCACCCCTTTTACACACAAATTTCCAGATTCAAACATACTTCTTAAATCATTCAAATCCTTGATATTTGGTTGATTACTACTTGTTTAAAAGTGAATCTTTCTCCTCCCATCTCTTCCTCTTCAAGTGAAAAGAGAAGAACACTTTCATCCTTGAAGTATTGAGTCTACCTCAAGATCTATTGAAGATCAAGCTTTATTCATTCATTATAGTTGTGTTATGTCGATCCAAGTAGTTGTGTTATTTGAAAGTTTTGTTGTGAAAATCCAAGTAGTTGTGTTATTTGAAAGTTGTGTTGTGAAGATCCAAGTAGTTGTGCTATTTGGTATATATGTTGTGAAGATCCAAACATGTTTGTCTATTTGGAAGTTTTGTATGTATTAGGGTTAATACTTAGTCCTCAAAGTATATGGATGTAGATTGGTCCTAGCTAAGATTATGGCTGGACTTTTAGCTCAGAGTCGGAAATTAAATAAGCGACGTTGTGTATGGTTTTTCCACCTTAAGGAGCTTGTTGATTAGTGAACTCTCGAGTAAGGAGTACTCGAGGAGTGGAGTAGGGACGAGGAGTGAGCTTCGTTGCCGAACCACTATAAATCATTGGTGTTTGGTTTGATCTTTCTTTTCCTTATATCTTTACATTCATTATCCTTTATTAGCATATACTTGTGATTATTAATTTAGTTGCACTATCCCTTTTTCATATTTTATATAAGAAGATTTCACATAATTGCTCAAACCTAAGTTTTTGAAAAGGATTTTTGAAAACCCTCTTTTAACAAGTAAATTTTAAGAAACTATTCAACCCCCCCCCCCCCCTTCTAGTTTCTACAATTGGTACCAGAGCGTGGTTGCTCAAGCATTTTTAAAATATATTGTATTTTTAAACTTGAATCGATCTATGGATTCCAACAAGTACCTAGAAGGGCAATCTATGAAAAGACCACCTCTTTTTGAAACCGGTAGTTTTATTTATTGGAAAAATAGATTTGAGACTTATGTGAAATCAAAAGATTTAGATCTTTGGCATGTTATTACCAACGGTGACTTTTTACCTTATCAATATAATAAAGTTTCCAAAAAGAAAAAGTTAGTAACTTTTGAAAGTTCTAACAATGACACTAAAAAGAAACTTGCTAAAAATAATGAGGCTAAAATGGTGATTTATAATGCTTTACCTAAGAAAGAGTATGAAAGGATTTTCATGTGTAAAGTCGCTAAAGATATTTGGAATACCCTTTTAGTAACCCACCAAGGTAATAGCCAAGTCAAAGAAAGTAAAATCGATCTTCTTGTTCAACAATATGAACAATTTGTCATCTTAGAAGATGAAACTATTGATAGTGCTTTTGCTAGATTTAATACCATTATTACTAGTCTAAGATCTCTTGATGAAGGTTTTTCTAGCAAGAACAATGTTAGGATGTTTCTTAGGGTGTTGCATCCAAAGTGGAGAGCTAAAGTCACGGTAATTGAAGAATCAAAGGATCTCACTACGTTATAACTTGATGAACTTATTGGCAACTTAAAAGTTCATGAAATGATAATTTTGAAGGACAGGGAAATGGTGAAAACCAAGAGTGAAAGAAAGTATATAGCACTTAAAGTCAAGAAGGTGCAAAGTGACCATGATATCTCTTCCTCGGAAAGTAATGATGAGGAATATGCTATGGCGGTTAGAGACTTCAAGAAGTTCTTCAAAAGGCGAGGTCAACATGTTAGACAACCTAACAACAACAAGATGGCAATTTCCAAAAACCGATTTGTCAAGAATGACAATGGTGATAGGAAATGTTTTAGATGCGGTGATCCAAACCACTTCATCCATGATTATCCCAAGCCATCTCGCGACAAGAATCACACGGCCTTCGTTGGTGGTTCATGGAGCGATAGCGGTGAAAAATGTGACGACAATGCTAAAGACGAGAAATGTCTCATGGCTCATTCTTCTAAAGAGCTACATTCCAAAACCGAATATTATAGCAATGATAGTTCTTCACTAGATAACTTTGAATTAGAAGGTCAATATAACAACCTTTGGAAAATATGCTTAAAATTCATTGAAAAGAAAAAATGCTAAAATCAACTAGGACCAAGCTTGAAAATGAAATTAATGAACTAAGAGATAAATTAGCCAAGCTTGAAAAAAATAAGGAAATTGATTTACGTTGTTTAAATTGTGAAGACCTTAGACAAGAGAATGAAGATCTCAAGAGTACTTCCATTAAAATTGGAAAAGTTCGTAAAAGGTACTAGTACTCTTGATGACATGTTATATAAGCGAATTCACACTAAAGAAAGACTACGCTTAGGTTTTAACACAAATGAAGCATCCCCTAGTAAACCTAAACAAGTTAGTTTTTCAGAAAAACGACCCTCTGTCCATGGATCTCCAATCTATGGTGCGGTTCCTTATAATTATGGAAGCGCAGGGCCTGATAAGGAACCGTGGAGAGAAGGACGGATTCTTGAAAATTCTCAACATTCTGAAAATCCCATATTAAGTAAAAAGCCAAAACATCTTGTAGTTAACAATGTTGAATTACCTATAATTGACAAAAAGGAACTTGATAAATTCTACAAGCCTTTAATTAAACCTCTAATGGGAATGAGGTGTTTTTGAAGACAATCATCTACTCCTCCAAGAGTAAGTAATGATTCAAGGCCTAGAATTAGAACATCAACACCTCAAAGAAATGATCTCTCCAATTCAAGACCTAGAAGTAAAACTCCAACACCTAGAAACAACAATAACTTTAGGTCAAGATCAAGCACTCCTAAGAGAAACAATGGACATCAAAATAATCATATGAATTGTTACAATAATTGTAACAATTTTCAACAAGGTTTTTCTCCGTGGGGCATGTGTCCTCCATTCAGATGTGTGGAACTAACAACTTTGGACCCATGAGATATTGGGGACCAAATGTTTGATCTTGTGTGTTGTTACCTAGATATGTTTGGGAATAGATTTGGAGCCCGACGAGTGGATTAAGGATAGTGGTTGTTCTAAACACATGACGGGTAATCGAAGTTTGTTCCCTACCTACAAAGCATATAATAGAGGTAACGTCACTTTCGCTAGTAAGCTATGTGGTAACATCATTAGCAAAGGTACGGTTTCTCTTGACTCCATGACCATCGAAAATGTGGAACGCGTAGATAATCTAGGGTTTAATCTTCTAAGTATAGGTCAAATTTTTGACAATAAGTGTAAGGCCATCTTTTCAGAAAATGATAGTGAAATCGTAAAAGATGGAAAGATCATTGGAAAAGGTGTTAGAAAGCATGGGCTTTACGTCATGAAGGTCAATAGGGAGTCCTAGGACAACTTATTTCTAGCGACTTTAAATGATAGTTCTACTCTTTGGCATTGAAGATTAGGTCACGCTAATATGCGTTTAATTCAATCTTTAGTCTCTAAGGAGTTGGTAAGACATATCCCCAAGATTAAGTTTGATAGTCACTTTTGTGATGCTTGCAAAGTTGGGAAACAAGTTCACTCAAGTCACAAGGACAAGAACTTGGTATCGACCTCTCGGGGCCTATATCTCCTACATATGGATATCTTCGGACCTTCCGTCATACGGAGTTATGGAGGTAACCTTTATACCCTAGTTATAGTTGATGATTATTCTAGATTCACTTGGACTAGATTTTTGGCTTCTAAGAATGAAGCTTTCGATCATTTAGAAACCTTTAGTCGAAGGATCCAAAATCAACTAGGATGTTCAATTGTCTCTATTAGTACATATCATGGTAGGGAATTTTATAACGAAGTGCAATTTGGTGCCTTTTGTGAAGCTCATGGTATTACCCATAACTTCTCGGCTCCTCGCACTCCACAATCAAATGTGGGAGTTAAAAGGAAGAATAGGACTATCCAAGAGATGAGTAGGACAATGTTAAACGAGCAATCTTTGCCTCAAAACTTTTTGTGCAATGTTGTGGACACATCAACTTATATTCTCAACCGAATTCTTATTCGACCTTTTCTAGGAGTGACCCCTTGTGAGATTCTTAAAGATAAGAAGCCCTCATTAGAATACTTTAAGGTGTTTGGAAGCAAGTGCTTCATTCTCAGCATCAAAGATTACCTTACTAAGTGCGACCCAAAGTCGTACGAAGGTATCTTTCAAGGTTATTCTCAAACTAGTAAAGCCTACATAGTCCTCAATAGAACCTCTGGTGTAATCAAAGAATCACTCTATGTGACATTTGATGAAACCCCTCCTTCACCTAAGACACCACCTTCGGTAGATGATGACTTACATGAATTACATAGTTAAAGCCAAAGAGGTTAGAAAATTAAGTGTTGAAGACCTTAATGTTGAAAAGCGAGTAAACATTAAGGAGTCTAAGGATGATGCTCTCTATAACGTCATAGGCGACTTAAATAAAAGGACCCTAAGATCTCAAGTCCAAGATCAAAGTAACTTCTTTTTTTTTGTCTCAATGATCGAACCAAAGAATGTTAAAGAAGATTTGACGAATGAGAGTTAGGTCATCGTCATGCAAGAAGAATTAAATTAATTCATTGCTAATGACGTCTGGGAACTTGTTCCTCCACCTAGAAGTACTACCGTTATAGAAACCAAGTGGGTATATAGGAATAAGTTAGATGAGAACGGTGTTGTGTCTCGTAACAAGGCTAGACTTGTAGCTCAAGGCTAAAATCAACAAGAAGGGATTGATTATGATGAGACATATGCACCGGTAGCAAGGTTAGAGTCTGTTAATGCATAAGCAATGCCTAAAAATATTGTTAGTATTAATTAATCTTTCTTAGTTTTGATCACGACAAATTACAAAGACATTTATTGTCAAACACAATCATAAAACAAATTATCTAACAAACACTATCATCAAGGTAATAATAATTACTCGAACATATCTTAATCATGCTTAGTGATCATAAAAGTGATTAGCCTTAAAACTCACATTTTTCAAACATTACAAAAGATTTTTAATAAACTAATAAGTGTGTAAACACTTATCCTTTTGCCACTAAAATCAAGTAAAAACAAGACCTAATCATGTGTTTAATGTCGTAAAAGTCGGAATTACGCGTGGTTTTGTGTTTTTTGTGTTAAATAGGTACAAATGATCAAAAGAAGAAAAAACACGGGATCTCACGGTCAAATGTCGAAGAAAAGTCAAGAAAGAGTCGTAGACAAGATCAAAAGACCGAAAGTGAGCCAAGATCACGAAAACCGGCTAAGTCCACTTAACATTGAAAAAATGATCAAGAAAGTCGGAATCGAGCTCGTTTTAGTGGAATTAATGATTTTCGAAGTTATTTGAGCCAAGCGGGTCCCACATCGGATAAATGGGCTCAAAAGCCCATTTAAAGAAAAGAATTGTTTAAACTTTTCACCACTAGTCCAAAGTAAAGCCCAATAATGGATTTGGGCTAAAGCCCATTTGATTTCAACTAAATGTGGGACGGGTGTATGAAATGGGCCACAAGCCCAATACCACTTAACAATGGAACGAATATGTTACTTTGGCAGTCAACACTTTCGGTCAACATTCACCTAACGTAAACCCTTTTACTTTCCTCTCACAACACGTGTACCCATTCACCCTATTTACTCAACCCACACAATAAATAAAAGTTATCTTTACCCTTCCCCATATTCACTCGTCAAAAACAAAGTATCTCTCTCACCTACCCCTTTCTTCTCCAAAATAAACGCACCATCTCCCAAAAACCCTAATTTTACTGTGGAAAAATAACTCACCCAAATTTGGTGGTTTTACCCTTATAGGTTAATTCAACCTATAAGGAATAAATCCCCCCAATTTTCGCAGCAAAACACCATGTGGTCCTCAAAACCTCCATCCGACGTGGCCTATTCTCCCATTTTGATTGGCTGCTACACGTCCATACACCCATCCCCCCAATAAAATTGAGCCACATCACCAATCAACAAACACAAGAAGCACACATCCTGACACGAGGGCAATTCGTGGCTACAACGGCAATTTTCAGCCGCATGATCAAGAGAGAGAAGAAGAAAGAAGGATTGGACGGTGGGATTTGATTGCTTACAAGAGAAGCCAAGATTAGGGTTTTGAGGGTTTTCTCCTATAAAAACCCCCATATTTCACATGTAATAGCAGCTTTTCTTTATTTTTTTTATTTTTAATTTTCAGTAAAATAGGGCTTAGTTTTAATCTTGTAATTTTCAATTTCAAGTGATGTAATCTTTTTATTTATTAATGAAAAATTAAATTTAGTTGATTCTCGTCTCATTTAAATTTCCAGTTACTGTTTCTTTTTTTTAATCCGTTTATAAAAAAAATATTGTTACTGTTCGTCTTGTTATTATCATTATTATTAAAAAAAAAAGGAAAGTAAATTATTTCCCCCACTGGGAAATATATATATTAAAGTTACTGTTCGGCTTCTTGATTCATTCGGTTCGAGAATAGTCGTTTGGTTCGAGAGTATTTGGCTTATGTGATGATGTTGACGACTTGAGGTGGTGTTTCGATTCGATCACAAGTACGCTCAGCGCGTTACTTCGACCCAACGGTTTTCTCCAACAGGTTTGCGTTTCCTTTTGTTTTAATATTAATATTATAGTTTAATTGTTTAATCTACTTTTATGGATTGATTTAGTTTGGAATCTACTTGATCTAGTTTGGTTACTTTATAATCACTGTTTGGATTTTGGCATTTGATTTTTATTTATCTGATAAGTTTTTGTCTAGTACTGTTTGGGCGAGTGGATTGATTTGGCTTATTTTGAATTGGTTTGGGTTAAATTGTTAGCTTATTAGGTATTAGTGATTTATTAAGCTTAGTTTTAGATTGGTTTATTTGGATTTATATCTGCTATAATCTGCTTGTTGGCTTATTTGCTATATCTGCTATAATCTGCTTATTTTCATCAGCTTATGTGGTATACCTATTTGCTTATTTGGTATTTAAGGGAGTTGGTTAACTGCTTATTAGGTTGAGCTTATATCTAGCTTGTTTATGCTTGATAAGATTCGGCTTATATTTATTGCTCAGCTTATTGATATTTCAGCTTATAGGTTTTAATTGTTTGTTTGGATTTTGTTTCGGTTATAGCTTATTTGGTTCTTTTATTTAGTTTGCTTATTTTTATTTGGTTTATCAGCTTATTGTCTGTTTGGAAAGTTTAGCTTATTGTTTTCCTGCTTAAAACTCAGACTCAATTAGTCTGAGTTTTTAACTGTCCAAATAAAAAGTTCCAAAAAATCAAAAATATTAAGCAAAAATTAGGTCCTGGTGGGAATCGAACCCAGGACCTCTCGTCCCACAGACTAACGCCACAACCATTGAGCTGGACCTCTTTTTGTGTTTGTTTATGCAGAGTTAATTTAATATAGGTTTTTTAAATTAGTGGCACTTTAATTAAAATTAGTTTAATGCAAGTTTAGTTTTCTTTAAATTAATTAAAAAGTTTTATTTTCTTTTATAACAGATTTTATAAATATAAAAAAGGCAAAAAAATATTTTATTTACTTTTATAATTTTAAATTACTTTTCATTTTATTTTGTTTATTTAAAAATAGTTTTTATTTACATTGTTTTAAAATTAGTTAAATTAATCTAGTTTTTTTATATAAAATTAAGTTTTTAAATAAAATTCTTTTTACATTAAATTTTCAAAATAGTCTTATTAGATTAAATTAGATATAAATTTTAAATTGGTTAGGTAATTTTTAAATAGTTTTTTTATAGAATTAAAAGTAGTTTTCAATTCTCATTTAAATTTTAGATTTTAAATAAGTTTTCAATTTATTAAGTTTTGTTTAAAAATAGATTTTAATTAAAAGTTTTTAAGTTTTATTAATTAGTTAAATTTTATTTTCAAATTAATAGTTAAAAGAGTCAATTAAAATAGTTTTCTTTTAATTAGTTGATTTAAATTAGTTTAAAAAAAAATTCCAAAAAGAGATTTTACCAAAAATAAAGTTAAGTCGATACGTTAAACCGGAAATCAAATTCGAGTCGAATCGAGGAAAAACGAACATTAATTGCATTAAAAAGGACTAAAAATCCTAGTTTCATAAACTTTATTTTTAAGAAAATGTTTTATTAAAATGAAAATGCAAATTTGAATATGGCATATTCCATATGCCATAAGAATACCCTTTGAAGGTTTAAACAGCCTCAGATATTTCAAATTCACTAAAAGACAAAAAGGAGCGGAGTCTACGCCAGCGGTACCTTAGCACTTATGGTGGTTCCTTATCGATAAGGAACCGCGGGTGGCAATAAGGAACCGCGTGAAGATATAGCCGTTGGATGTTTTATCCTATAAATAGTGAACCAAATTTGCATTCTCATCAACCCTTTTTGGACATCTTCTTCAGCCTTCTTTCTCCTTTCTAATCCTAGTCATTTTTAAATGATCACTTAATGTGTTAAGTATGTTTAATCATGATTATCCTCTTGATCTCCTTCTTTACCTTGTCCAAAGAGAAGATCACTCACACACTTGTGATGTGATTAAAGATGTAGCATTGATGAAGATCACCTCCTCCTAAAGATCTAGTCATGTTCATCATTTGTTTATTTGTGTCTTGTGTAGATCCAATGTATTTGTGAATATTTATACTAGTTGTGTTCATCCAAGTTATTTGTGAATACTTGGATTAGAGTTGTGTACATCCATTGTACATGTGTGTGCTTGGATTTATGTTGTGTAGATCCAAGCTACATGTGTGTACTTGGATATGATTAGTTGAGTTGTAGCTAGTTGTGTTAGTTCTCACTAAACTATAAAGTGATGTGGTTATGTCTTGTGAGTTCTCACTAAACTATAAAGTGATATGTAGTTGTGTTGTGTGAAGTTCTCATTTAGCTTCAAAGTGAAGAGTCATGAAGATTGGTTCTAGCTTTGGATTAGAACTCGACATCTAGCCTTGTGTCGAAAATGGTGAATTAGGCAACGTTGTGAAGATTGGTTCTATCTTTAGATTAGAACTCGACATCTAGCCTTGCGTCGTAAAAGAGTGAAGTGGGCGACGTTGTGTAGATTGGTCCTAGCTAAGATTAGGTCTCGACATTTAGCTTAGTGTCGAAAAATAATGTAAGCGACGTTGTAAGGTTTTCTCCGCCAAGAAGGTAGCTTGTGGATATAGTGGAAATCTCGAGTAAGGTGTACTCAAGGAGTGGAGTAGGAACGAGGATAGAGCCTCGTTGCCGAACCACTATAAATCTTGGTGTCTTCCTACTAGGTTGTTTCTTTCCTTACTCTTTCCTCACATTCATTATCACTACACTTACTATACATTGTTAATGCATTAGAATTGAACCTAATCATTATGCAACTAGCTTTCAAGTAAAAGATAGTTTTGTGCACTCACCTAATTGAAAGGAATTTTAATTAGGAGATAAACCGATTAGAAACTATTCAACCCTCCCCCCCCCCCCCCCTCCCCCTTCTAGTTTCTACAATTGGTATCAGAGCGATGGTGACACAAGATCTTTGAAGTATATTGTACTTTAAAACTTGGATCAATCCATTGTCTCCTCAAATTAGAAGGTTAAGTTGTACTAAAGTTTTTCTTTGGTCAAAACTATTTTTTATTGAAAATAAGCCTTTTAAAATGTTAATATTGCATATTACTTAAATTAGTAGTATTAATGCATTTTAGATTTAATCTCGAAATGTATCTACTAGTTTGCATCTTGTTATGTGTAGGTACTCATGATGATAAATCATTCTATTGATTGTGGATTGACTTACTTACACTTGTAGAAGACTCATCTTCTTTGATTTCCAACATCTTTGAATGTTGATATCAAGATGGGTAGAAGTGATACTAGTCTTTGAAGACTTAGTAGTCATTATGATTCATTGTTGGGCTTTGCATCGATTCCTTGAAAGCTTGGAATGCAATTTGTGGCCAAGGTACGCTTTCGTTCTTCCACACGCCCTATTGATCATTCTTTTGATCATTAATTGACTATATGCTTGTTCTTGGCATCCTTGCGTTGACATTTATTTGTGGTTTGTGATTCTTTTCTTTTTTTCTCTCAAACCTTCATTTCTTGGATACTTGACTTACTATGGAGATGTAGGGTGAGTTAGTATAAGCTTAAAGTATCAAGCATGATTTCCATGGTTTTCACCCTTACGGTTAGTAGGCCCTATGTAACACCCCCAAATTTATACAACTCAATACAGCGGAAGACTCGTTGGTGTTACGGGATAGCACATTAGTCACATCATAGACAACGCTTAAAAATCGCGTCGTTTATTAATAAAGCATTTCCATTCATAAATATCAGATTTACATAGATCCCAAGTCATATTATTTCATACAATTTTACAAAGCATTTGAATGGAAATTTGTTAATTAAGTGCGGGCCATGAATTCTTGTTGTCTTCCCGAAAATTACCTTCAAGTACCTGAGATAAAACATGTTAAAAGAAAAGGTCAGCGATAATGCCGAGTGAATTCATAGAGTTTAATAAAATCCATCAATATAACATCGGTATAAAACTATTACCGAAAATCATTTTTGTACAAATCATTGTAATAGGCCATAAAATAGCCAAAGTCATTTTATACAAATCCTTATCAAAATCATAATATAGGCTTTCGCCTTCAAAACCATTGTACGAACCAATGTCGTAAAAATATCATACAATACGTTTTATAACGTATTGTAGAGTTAAATAAAAACCGTTATACGAATATGGTTACGTAAAACCAAAACACAAACATAATATCAGTAATATGACCCCGTATTGCTAGTCAGGCAATATATTGTAATTCGGTGCGTATAGCAGTATTTCGTTACTTTTGGATTATTATAAGCCGCATGACATTGTTACCTTACTACAACAAAAAACGGGTAGCTAGCCCGAAACTCAATTTGCCCATCTAAATTAGCGTGTCGTCACCATAATCACGCTTGTGTAAATCTTCTCATACATAAATTCGCTTACCAATCAATATAGCCCGACGGGGATCAACCGTCAAGGCGCGAACTGGGGTGATCGTCCCCAAATAGTACTATTATATGCATAAGCGTCTACCAAATCCCGGTAGTTCACAATTCATGCTAATGGGACTTTTAGTGACATAACCTAACTTTAATAATCCATTTTAGTTCATCTATCGGGTCATTTAATCATTCATCAGGTCATACAATCATTCGGGTCCAAATCAATAAACAGACAATCGGGACAACTAGTGTCCTATAAAAACTAACATGTTATCTCCCTCGCGGGTTTATAAAACATTTCATGAAAACATTTAAAAGAGTGCGAGGCTATGAACTCACGTTGATATGGGAAGGCGGGTTATCGGCAATTCGGATGTACGGTCCGTGCTTCAATCACGGAAACCTAGACAAATAATACTCGTCTTAGACTTTTGTCCAATGACTTTATCAAAATAACAATTATGTATACATATGATGATTATATATATATGATGATCAAGTGGGTTTACATATTCTCATTTACTCATTTTAGTGTTATGTGTTGATAACTTTTATACTAGTTTACTAGTTTTACCTATTTACATGTTTTAAGTCCAATAAGCTTATTATAAGTTCTTTAACTTGTATTAATCCATTTCATACTTGTATTATCAGTATTTATACTTTACATGTTGGGCACAAATGGGTTAAGCCCAATAAGTACTTTTTATAAGTGTTTAACTTATTTAGTTAAATTATTAGTCCAATATGCTAACTTAGCTCGTTAATGTCCGTATGTTTTATAGTTCGGGTTTTATCGGTTTTTACTTGTTATATATGTTTATATATCAGTATATGAGTTTATAAAAGTTTACATTAGATGAGTCCAACTGTCTAAGTTTTATTTAACAAAAACGTTAATTTTTACGGTAATAGCCGAAAAAGTCGTAAAATCATGTTTATAGTTTTTATAACTTATAAACCTTATTCAACTACCATTTTTATAAAGAGTCCATTTATTTAACCTTATACATATCTATATAAATGAAATTTATAAGTTAGTGGGTTTCATGTGTATATATTTTATAAATATATAAGTGAGTGCTTATATTATATAAGTTTTATTATACAAATCTGACTTTAAATTTCATTTTCACCAAAACAGCCATATCTAGAGTTCTATATGGAGATAGAAGCCCAAATTTTTATGGAATAAACTACATGATATGTGATCCATTTAACTCTACTATAGCTACTGTTGAATCAGCCTCTAAGTATTTTATAAAATTCGTCCAAAACAGTGTACTCAGATTTGCACTCTAAACTTGTTTTGATCATATCTCACTCATCCTAATGATTCCATTGAATGGACAACTCTTACATGTGTACAAGACTCATAGCTTACTTTATATTAATCTATTCAAGCCATTTTATCAGTTTATCATATGATTCTTTACTGTTTTATACAGCCATCAATTTAAGCATGATTTTAACCTTTTTACATATAGTTTTTCATCTTTTTACCCATGTTTATCAACACCAAATCCCGACACAATACTTTTATCATCATATATTCATCATATACATATACAATAGGAAAGAAAATACATGATTACATAATCAAACTAAAAAGAGGATGGGGAGAACAATCTTTATACCACCAAGATGATGTAGGTTGTGATTAGGACATAGATTTTGATGGAGAAACTTGTGATAAACCAATACCATCTTCAAGACGACCATTCTTCAACAACTCCTTGTGGAAAATAAGCCTCAAGACTCCATAGAAACTCTTCCTTGGATGTTATAATCACCACCAATCCATAGAGCTTCAAAAGGGCTTCAACTTATGTATGAATAACATGAGATTTTGTGGTTAAATTTGATCAAATGGGTGTTTTGAGGGTGAGATGGGACGGCATTATAGAGAGAGGAAGGAGAGGATTTTGGTTGTTTTACATGTGTGAAATGGTGGAAATGAGAAAGCTAATGGTTTTTGTTAGCTTAGTGGAAAAGGTAGCTTCAAAATGAAGCTTAAGTTTACAAGTGTAAACTTAATAAGTGTAAGGGTGCCAAATCTTTGATGTGGTGTCCCTAGTCTTGGCCGTCCCTTTATTAGTTGGGTGGGATAAATTATTTTGTCCCATCCCGCTAATTTACGGGTATTCCTCGATTCTAGTTTCCTCGATTCGCGTGCCCTCGGGCCGTTTTACGAAAAACGTTTTTATAAATTATGAATCAACGGCACAAAACGAATCTAATAAAAATTGTCTCATCAAAAACGGAGTTCGAAAACATAAATACGTAATCCTAAGGTTTCCGGTTTAGTCGTAAAGGACGTTAAATTATAATCGTAAGTCCTAATCTCTTCTCGTAAATTTGTGAGTTTATGAACCAACACAAATTTAAAATTCCAAAATAATATTCACGGATAAATTTATTTTCTGAAATGTCGGACTGTCACCAAAACGGTGTATGTAAACGTAAGCACGTAACGTAGAATCCTCCGGTTTAGACGTAGTCGATGCTACTTCAAGACGTAAATCCAAATTTCTTCCCAAAAATAAGTGAGTTCATAATATAACATTAAAATAATGTTTTTAAATAATATTTGAGAATAAAAGATCAACCATAAATTGACGGATTGTCACAGCATTTACCCCTAAACAGGATCTTTGTCCTCAAAGATCATCTTACCTTAATACTCGCTTCTTATAGAGTTAAAGCCATGTGGGTATTTCCTCCACATTCGGTCTTTTCTCACAAGTGTAATTCATTACAATACACGAGTTTCATCAAACATAACTACGGGAATAAGATCATGCTTAATGTTGACTTACTTTCTCTATCCATGATGTTCACGGGTTTTTGATGAATGCAACTTTTCGCCGATCTAAACTTTACTAAGAAACAATCAGATTTTCACTTGATAGGCATTTTAACAAGTTCGATATACGAAACATAATTCACGCAGCTGTTGAAGTCCTAGGGTAGATCCAGCTTATATGCCTTTCAAACCAATCTTTTACATCATCTCAATGGTCCCATACAACGGGGACTTATATCCCATGATCTTTCAGATCATCAATTCATTTTTCCATTTAATTTTTTTTTGGCATAACTTTGCTACCCATCTGGCACTTCAAGATCTACATTTCATATTCACATAACCTCCTGCCCACTACCGGCAGTGAATAATCAGATCCTAATTTCAACAATCATTTCAGGTCTCGCGGGTCGAGTATTTTGTAAGGTTAGGTTCGCCATCATAGGAAACCTTAAACCTAAAAGACATGTCCAACTCACAGTGGGTGTATGTCGGGTGTCTTCATCCCAACTCCTGCTTACAGATGCTCTAATATATATCCTCACAAGATTCGATCTCGATCCTAACACGATAATTATCAATGATAATCTTTCCAAAGGAAAGCGATTATACGGTTTATTACCAAAGGTCAATCATTCAAACATAAAACAACACTTATAGTATTTTGTATCGTTACTTTACCTCGTCCCTTCGATTGGGGTGGTACACAGTACTCTCATCAAGATTCGTTCTTAATGACTTCTGAGCAAATCTCTAGAAATTCAATGCGAAGCGAGGATCTTGATAGAGATGATCGATACAGGCACACCATGTTTACACAACTCCTTTAAATACAAAAGAGTCAATTTCTTCATCAAGAATCTATCATTAACAGGAATGATATTAGCAGATTTGGTCAGTCTGTCGACGATTACCCAAATCGAATCAAATTCAGATGATGACCTTTGCAATAATTAGACATTTACTAATGTATGAGGCGATGTCTGCCTTCATGATTTGCCATTAGTACAACTTCTTCAGACAAAGATACTTTTAGTCAGAAATGACATAAATAGAATACTTATACTTACAAGATTCCAACATAACTATATCTCACAATCCTCTATATTCAGGCAACCACAAGGAGCCTTTAAAACATTTAACGCCATTGGCTTCTCAATTCTAGTGGTTCACATTAGCCGCGAACCCCTTTTTTTTATTATCTATATTATCCTTCTTACAAGCATTATTTATTTTTATATTGTTCAGCAATATATTTTGCACATTCATTATTAAGGAACTTGTCCTAATTGGTTCTTTATCCTTTCTATATAATGTGTCAGTATTTATGTTCACCTTTCTTCATATTTTCTAAGTTTCAGTTTCGCTTCAGCTATCATTTTTATCAGTTTTGCTTAATCTGATGTTTAAAGCGTCGATAATTATTACAACTAATTAAATAATAAATATTTAATTAATTTATTTTTTTATGAAGCGTAACGTAAAAAATTTTAATTTTCTTAGTTTGACCAATTATAAAAATGCTCAAAATATATTTGAATTTAGTTAACAAGATTTTGGTTGATTTATTAAAAATAATTAATAAGATTCGTAAATGTTCAAAAAAATCTTTGGTTATACTTTGGTCAAAATTTTCTTTGGTTGAAAAGCAAACATTGTCGTTTTAAATCTTGGTTTAAACGGTTTCCTCAATCCCTCTTAGGTTGTCTTGAGGTATACACGAACATTTACCCCTAAACAGGAGTTTAGTTAAATGTTCTGGGTATAAGGGAATAATCCCTTAAAAATCATTTGTTAAAACATTTGTCAAAACACATTTGCACTTTCTTTTTGGTAAAACCCAAAGTCTTAAAAGGGCTCTTAATTTTTGAAGAGTCAATATAGATTCCTTTATCTTTTAATCACACGGTCAACTAATGTAAAAGATTAAGTCTTCAATCACATGTTAATTATTCAAGGTACAGGTTTTAATTGTTCGGCCAATTCAGGGCAATCTATAAATAATTATTAATTCATTCTTATTCTTATAAACAAACAAATGGTCCTTAATGATCAAAAGCATGAATTTATCAAATTACAGCCTTCACACGTGATTCACCAAATTTATGAATGCTACATGTGTATTAGTCAATCCAAACGACATAACATGAAACTCATAATATTCATTACAAGTTCTGGATGTAGTGATTGGAATAGGTAATCTTTTTCGCGGACGCGAAGTTGATGATAACCATGCCATGGATCAAATCTTTAAAACATACGCTAGAACCTTGTAAATGATCGAACAAATCTTCCATTTCGAGTCATGGATATCGTTTTCGATTGTCAATTTACTCAGTTCACAGTAATCTATAAATATAAGAAATAATAACATCATAGCTCTTCATGATGACGAGCTTGGTAGAATAAAATTTTCTCCGACAACTCTCTCAGTTGTACGGTAATTCTTTTAATTCAGATGGTGCTGACGTACAGTGCACACGCCACAGGTGCAGCACCGAGAATATAATCAATACCAAATTCAACTTGCCTTAATGGCGAAAGTCTAGGTAAGTCACCAATAAATACCTCCTAAAGTTTCAGATAACGGAAACATCTTTTAATAAATTCATATTAGGTTCTTTCTAGATTATAATATCTATGACTAATTCACAACCATTCACGGTAAAATTTCAAGTCTAAATGCAGGATATGGTCATCCATCAAGAATTATTTAGATCACTTTTGATAATCAACATCTTATCATTTTAGGGGAGTTCTACTCAAGCTCCCATCAATTAAGACAATGTCGTCATGTCATAATAAATCAATCCATTTTACTGGCACTATCAACTTTTCAGTTTTATTGCCGTCAATAAGATGTGAACTTCTCAAAAGACTAATAATAACTCATAATCCTTCACAAATTCAAGGATATATGGAGACACAACTACCATTAAAAGAGTAAGGTCAACGCATAATCTGCGCGAGAGAATTTCAAATCAGATATAGACAAAAACATTTAATGAATATGAATATATCCCATGTTTTCATAATTTGAGTACGCATTCGAAAGCTCCTCGGATCGTTACCCAGGTCATTCAAATGAAATCAAATCAAAAGAAATGATAGGAATGTCGATACATCCAGTCGGGTATCAACACTCGGTAATCAGATACTTTTCCTAAGAATCTCACTACGGGAGAATTGGACAAGAAAGAATTGTTAGTTGTCAATGAAGACAATATCTACAGATTAGTAAATTCGATTCAGAAGAATGAATGGTACGGGCACATATGTAGGTTTCCCTATCAATATGTCCCTAATTTTCACTTCTTGCAGATCTCAAAAAATTTAATCTTTCACAATTTCAAGGAAAATGTAATGTTTATTAACAATTTTATGGTGACTACTAATCAGCCTTGCATGGTCCCTTCCAAATTGTATGTAGGCGTGCAACTATTTATTATTTCAAGATTAACGATGCAATACTCAGTTCGTCAAAATTTTATCATCATGTTTAAAAAATATATATTCATGCTTAATTCAAAATGAATTTACAGATATGTTCTTTATCATGGAAACAATTAAGTTTTCCAAGATGTTTCATAAACAACTTCATTTCGATAACTATTATTAAGTCTCACTTTAAATAATCCATATGGTGATGAAAATTCAATTTTTCTCAAGGAATACTGTTTTATCTTATAAAAACAATGAGTGATCTGCAAAAGAGTGATGAAAAGTTGTTCACAAAGAACTAACTTCAATATAATAGGAAATGAGCTTAGCCAATTAATCATGAGGTTCATGATCTTGATGGCACTCAAAAAGAATAATTCACAAAGTAACTTAATTCGAGATGAGTACTTGTTCAATGGTTGCATCACTAATGCGAGCATTAGGAAGAAGCAAGAAAAGATAGATATCATCGATACATGTAGAATTTAGCAATCAAAGGTAGTCTTTTCATTAATCACAAACAAGTCAAATTGTACCGTAACACATTACGTGTCACTATGTCATACAATTCCAAGAAATCATCCTACCAACTGATGTCTCAGTTAGGTTAGGGATTTTTAAAAGATACTACATTGAATACTAATCTACAAGAGTCATTAGGTGTTCCACATGTCCCGGAAGATCCATCGGTCCCAATTCAGAAGAAGATTTCTTCAATTTATTTCTTGGACACTAGGCATCCTCGTCAGTGGACAATGGCCTAGGAACAACCCTTAACACGATCTAACAATCAATTAAAACCTTATAATTCAATCACAGGACTCAACAACTTCCTCTTAACAATTTCTTATTCCATACAAGTTAAATTTTTACTTCATTCAAGTTTCAACCAACTTATACTCAATGCAATATCCTACCTCATTTTCCAGTACTTTCAACCTTATTCATAAACCTTAAAAGGGCAATAAAAGCTCGATATGATCAACACTTAATTTCCAATCCTATAGCTCTTACAACAACAATTATCAAATGAGTCACTAGTATGAAATGACTCATACATTCAATTAGACTTCTCAGAAAGGTATTAGTGGCATGAGGCTTTTGGGTAATGGTTCCAATGATAGCCTCAAGTGCAACATTCACCCTTTCGATTTCAAGTTTAAGAATTGGGTGACAACGAATCAGATGACACCTTTCCAGGTGGTAACGTTTTGTCAAACTCCACTCTATAAGGAAAGATCGTCATGACATCGATATCAGTTTTAATCTCGCCAATTCTTCTTCAATTTCACAATCAACTAATATCTACATTTCTACGAATATCAACCATTTTGTTGGGATCATAAATATCCACAACTTGGTTTAGATCTAGGATAGCTAGAATTCCTACGAGAATAGCTTTGATTAATTTACTAGGGGATTTAGGGTTCCTTGTGACAATGTACGTCGTATAAATACCTCGTATAAATATCAAAATAATCATCAAACAATCATGTAATAAAATTACATCATATATATATATATATAATCCAAGTTATATATATATTAAAATAACACTTCTCAGTCTGGCCTTGTCGGTAACTTGGGAATTCTTTGGCACCGTTATAGTCAAAAGATTTTTAGACATTTTTAGAAAAATGTTTACAGTTAAAAGATTTTGAAAACTTTTATTCAAAACCTTGGTTTTAAAAATCTTTCGTTCTCTATAACGAGAGCTCTGGTACCAAACTGTAACACCCCCAAATTTATACAACTCAATACAGCGGAAGACTCGTTGGTGTTACGGGATAGCACATTACTCACATCATAGACAACGCTTAAAAATCGCGTCGTTTATTAATAAAGCATTTCCATTCATAAATATCAGATTTACATAGGTCCCAAGTCATATTATTTCATACAATTTTACAAAGCATTTGAATGGAAATTTGTTAATTAAGTGCGGGCCATGAATTCTTGTTGTCTTCCCGAGAATTATCTTCAAGTACCTGAGATAAAACATGTTAAAAGAAAAGGTCAGCGATAACGCCAAGTGAATTCATACAGTTTAATAAAATCCATCAATATAACATCGGTATAAAATTATTACCGAAAATCATTTTTGTACAAATCATCGTAATAGGCCATAAAATAGCCAAAGTCATTTTATACAAATCCTTATCAAAATCATAATATAGGCTTTCGCCTTCAAAACCATTGTACGAACCAATGTCGTAAAAATATCATACAATACGTTTTATAACGTATAGTAGAGTTAAATAAAAACCGTTATACGAATATGGTTACGTAAAACCAAAACACAAACATAATATCAATAATATGACCCCGTATTGCTAGTCAGGCAATATATTGTAATTCGGTGCGTATAGCAGTATTTCGTTACTTTTGGATTATTATAAGCCGCATGACATTGTTACCTTACTACAACAAAAAAACGGGTAGCTAGCCCGAAACTCAATTTTCCCATCTAAATTAGCGTGTCTTCACAATAATTACGCTTGTGTAAATCTTCTCATACATAAATTCGCTTACCAATCAATGTGGCACGACAGGGATCAACCGTCAAGGCGCGAACTGGGGTGATCGTCCCAAATAGTACTATTATATGCATAAGCGTCTACCAAATCCCGGTAGTTCACAATTCATGCTAATGGGACTTTTAGTGACATAACCTAACTTTAATAATCCATTTTAGTTCATCTATCGGGTCATTTAATCATTCATCGGGTCATACAATCATTCAGGTCCAAATCAATAAACAGACAATCGGGACAACTAGTGTCCTATAAAAACTAACATGTTATCTCCCTCGCGGGCTTATAAAACATTTCATAAAAACATATAAAAGAGTGAGAGGCTATGAACTCACGTTGATATGGGAAGGCGGGTTATCGGCAATTCGGATGTACGGTACGTGCTTCAATCACAGAAACCTAGACAAATAATACTCGTCTTAGACTTTTGTCCAATGACTTTATCAAAATAACAATTATGTATACATATGATGATTATATATATATGATGATCAAGTGGGTTTACATATTCTCATTTACTCATTTTAGTGTTATGTGTTGATAACTTTTATACTAGTTTACTAGTTTTACCTATTTACATGTTTTAAGTCCAATAAGCTTATTATAAGTTATTTAACTTGTATTAATCCATTTCATACTTGTATTATCAGTATTTATACTTTACATGTTGGGCCCAAATGGGTTTAGCCCAATAATTACTTTTTATAAGTGTTTAACTTATTTAGTTAAATTATTAGTCCAATATGCTAACTTAGCTCGTTAATGTCCGTATGTTTTATAGTTCGGGTTTTATCAGTTTTTACTTGTTATATATGTTTATATATCAGTATATGAGTTTATAAAAGTTTACATTTGTAAAACCCGCATGCTTTTACCATGAATAGTGCCCTTAAGATCGTACGTCCTAGATTAAAACTTACCTCAGTTAGTATTGATCACATTCATGTGCTAATAATCAAGCAAGTGCATACGTGTATGACATGACAAGTATCGATTACGTACGAACTCATGATAAACAGTTAATAATATATCACGTGAACATAATTAAATCATGATCACCATTTATAATACTAACTAAAATAATTACGTAAATACTTATAATATAATTACGAGCGTTAAGTTTACAATAAACGACACGTTAGATTAAACAGAAACACTTTAAACACGAGCACGTTTAACCACGAACGAACACGAAACATCGGGACACGAGAAAGGTACGGGTACCCCATGTGGGGCCCCCATACCCACGTCACACATACAAGAAATGGGCCTAGCCCATGGACTTTACAAGTAAAGGGGGGTAAAGAGTTAAACATGTTTTCACTTTTCACTTTCAAGAAAATAAACAAAAACCCTAAAAGAGTTTTTCTCCTCTCCTTTTTCTCCTCTTTGTGCCGCCACCTTCACACCACCATTGGAGGGTGTTTGTTTGATTTTGATCTTAAAAACAAGTGTTAGAAACCGTGTTTGTTCATCCTTTTTCCAAGCTACATAGTGGTATACCTTTCTAACCCTTCTTTTTAATTCTTTTTAATTCTTTTAATCTTTGATTATTTTCATGAACATGTTATTATTTTTCTTATTAAAACAAGGTATTTAATCATTGATCTAACATGTTTTGGTATTAATTAAAATCAAGGAAGGATTTATAAGGGTGTTTGTTTTTAGCCGCCTAGCAAAACAAACCCGAGGGGGTTTGGTTTGCTATTGCCGCCACCACCAAGACCATTTTTGGTCTTGGTTGGCTCATGTGGGACCCACGGCAGCAAGGAGACACATGTGCCCCGGGTTTGGCCCGGGGTACGGTGTCGAATTCATGCCCGATTCATGGTTCGTTGGTTAAATCATGATTCATGCTACATGTTAATTTTTATGAATTATGAACTTAGGATATAATTAATTAATAACATGAAATATTAATTAAATCATGACTTAGGTTATTTTAATTATTAGTTTATCATGACATTAATTTAACCTAAGTATTTTATGTTATAAGTTATAATTAATTAATTATTAAAACATGCCTATAATTAATTAATTTAGACATGACTTAGGTTATATTATTATTAATAATAATACACATTTTAACCTAAGTATTTTCATTTCATTTTAATTAAAACATGTTATACTTTAATTAAAATGCTTAACCTATAGTTTAATTAAAATACATGAAATAATAATTAAACTATATACTATATCATATGACTTAAGAAATAAGCTTATAACACTTAGACTTATATGTTAGCTTATGTAATCAGCTTAATTCTAATTATGGAAACTTCTATTTATAGAAACTTAATTAAATAAGGCAACTAATCTAATTATGGAAACCTTCTATATATGGAAATCAATCTATTTCAGGCAGCTAATCTAATCATGGAAACCTTCTATATATGGAAACTTATTTAATTAAGGCAGCTGATCTATTTTTGGAAACTTTCTATTTTTGGAAACTTTCTATTTTTGGAAACTTTCTATTTTTGGTAACTTTCTATTTTTGGAAACTTTCTATTTTTGGAAACTTTCTATTTTTGGAAACTTTCTATTTTTGGAAACCTGCTATTTTTGGAAAGTTACTTATTATTACACAGTAAGTATAATAATACATGAAACACCAGTAATACTTAATCAGATAAATCAGAATACAAGATAAACACAGTTTAAGGCTTTAAACAGTGAACCATGACCTAAAACATACCAAATCAGCTATAATGAGACACAAAACCCAGTACGTAATCAGTGAATCGATACTTATACACGTGTGTATTCATGTAGCGTTAGTGATCCAGAAGTAGGAGTCTTTCTTCCGTTCATTCACTGGACTTGAGGTACGGATTCCCGTCCTTTCAGTATGGACATTCTTTCCTTATTAGGATTTCCCCGTATGCAGCCAACTGTTTTCCCCAGCATTTGTTTTATTGTTTTGAACTGCTTATGTTTAATTAGCATAATCTATAGCCATATACAAGCATGACCAGTTTCACCTAGTTATGGAGGTACCATAACCATAGCATTGGAGGCACCGATGTTATGACTTCCCCACGGCGGAGTGATTGCTCGTGGCGTCCCTTTCAGTTTTGGCCATATTATTATATCATGTGGGGCGTATGGGTGCATCCTAGTTACATGTTTTATTCAGTTTATCATGGTGAATGTGGTGTGTGCCTTGCACCCTTCACAAGGAGCTGATCCCTCCTACCCAATCAGTATATTGATTAGAGGCATCCCCTCTAATCAGCATGATGAGGTCACCCCTCCAAGTATTCATGTACGTGACCTTTTCATGACCTATATGGGCTATGGTATATATATGTTAAAACAGTTTTCACAAGTTAAACATAAGGCTTTTCAAACTATAAAACCAGTTTTCTTGATACTTAACCAGTTTACTCAGAACTTAGTCTTCCGCTGTTATATGTTACATGCTTATCCTATATCATGCTTTACTGTACATCCGTGCACTGAGCGTCTTGCTCAGCCGTTTTCCTTTTCATGTTCCCAAAACGGCAGGTACTCAGGGACGCTCGTAGATCTCAAACGTAGGTGCATATGGACTGGAAGCTTTACTGTCTTTCTTTACTTTATGCATTTCCTTTACTTTGATACAGTTGCTATGGACATTGTTTCGTCCTTTCCTTTTACAGTATTTATGTTTGTGTGTGATGAGCTTTACTTTGGGGTACCGATGTTTGATTCCGGTATTTCCCTTTTATGGTTGAATAATGCTTAGACATTTATCCTTGTATGCTTTGATGACACGCCATGATTATGCGTAATATTCCATTTCCAAAATGGGGTGTTACAATTATGGTATCAGAGCCAAGGCTTCGACCTGTAGGCTCTCAAATATGACCTGTGATTAGTGGGTAGTCACTACGGTCTTCCTAGAACTGACAGTTGTTTTCATGCATTCATCATTTTTAAGCATACATATACATGTCATTATTACAGGGTTTTTTACTAAGTAATGGTTGGTACAGGACTGGCCCTATTTAGTCGCATGTGTTTTTATCGAAACTTTTAGATTTGGGACCGACCCATAGGCGTCCCCTCGATATGTCTTTTATTTTGAGTGAACTGACCGGAGGCGTTCACTCTCGAGCATCAAAGTTTTCATAAAACTGCATCATGCATTCGTACAAAGATTTTCTTGCATAAAATTTTTCTCGTGAAATTTTTGGCATAATTTTTTTTTATATTTTATGTTGAACTGTTAATCATATGTTTTATGTTATACTGTCAGATGGTTCTCACACGCGAGCAAGAGCAGCTCAATGCTGCAATTCAGGCTGCCATGCAAGCCTTACTTCCTCAACTGAGGAATGACATTCGTGCTGAAGTCCAAGCTGCCAATAATCAGCAGCCGCAGAATCAGGCACCTCCTCCTCCTCCTCCCCCAGTGACTCTAGCGGTATGGTTGGAAAGATTTAACAAGCTCCGTCCTAGAGCTTTTGAAAAGACTGATAGCCCCAGCGATGCTGAAAGCTGGCTGACTCACATTGAGAAAATCTTCAATGCTATGGGATGTGACCCCGCCTTCAAGGCAAGATTGGCATGCTACAGGTTTGAAGGCGATGTACTCAACTGGTGGCTAGCTTTGACGCAGTCAGAAGCAGGTGATGAATGGGTCGCTGGTTTGACATGGGCCCAATTCAAGGAGAGAGTGATAGAACAGTTCTTTCCTAAGGCAGAGCAGGACAAACTCAAGCGTGAATACCACGGGATACGTCAGAGACAGGGCGAGAATAGCAACGAATTCATGCAGCGCTTTCTTCGCCTAGCTGGTTTTCTAGGAGCAGCGGCTGGTACTCCTGAGGAGCAGGCACACCATTTTAGGTGGGCACTTCGCACCTCGGTCGCGAATAATCTGGTATGTGCTACGTTCAATACAGTAGCACAAGTGGCCGACGCAGCAAGGAAGCTTGAGATGTTGCAGGAACGCGATGAGTTCGGGGAAGCTGAAAGACCCGACAAGAGGTAAAACATTTCATGTTCTAGCGTTAAACAGACCGCATCCTATCGTTATATGTTCTATAATCATCTCTTAAACTGTATCTTCCAGGCAGAAAACTGGGGACCGGTCTCAGCCGGCTACTCAGCAGCAGCCCAATCAGCCCAAAGGAAACGGTCACTCTAACGACCGTTCTGTTGTGGAAAGGCGCAGCGGTAATGATAATTACCGTAACAATGCGGGACAATCCAACAACAGCAGGTCCTACTATTTACGCATCTCCTTATGATTTCATGTTATATCTCTCATGCTGACACTATATTAATCTCTACCAGGAACCACGGTAACGGAAGGGACCAGAACCACAGGGGTTCTCAGCCTAACCGTTCAGCTAACACTGGTAAACATCTTATGACGCTTACGTCCTATACTCGTGCATATACCTTATTCTTAACACGTTTTGTCATCAGCAGGCCCTCAGCAAGCAAGGACTCCTGCTGGAGGATTCACTCATCCTCTTTGCAGCACTTGCCATCGCAGACACCCTGGCCCATGTCGTCGTGACTCCGACGCGTGCTACAAGTGCGGCCTCCCTGGCCATCGTATGAGAGATTGCCGTAAGGGTGAAATGGAGGGTACTTCGGGTCATGCTGATACTAAACCGCCTCCTACCACTGGGCGTGTCTACACGACATCGCGCGATCAGGCAAACAAATCTACAGGTACCATTACTGGAATTTTGTATATGTACGGCCAGGCTGCATGTGTTCTTTTCGACACGGGTGCCACTCATTCAGTTGTTTCCACTACTTATGCTAAGAACATCAGGACACTTCCCTTGCCATTAGAAAATAAGCTTACCATTTCCACGCCTCTGAGGGACTCTGTATTAATAACTCATGTATACAAGAGTCTTCCTCTAGAGTTTGACGATAAAGTTCGTGCAGTAGATGCACCTCCTCTAGACATGATTGAGTTCGATATGATTCTCGGCATGGATTGGCTATCCAAGCACCATGCTACCATAGACTGCCACTCATATCGAGTGATCTTCGGCGACATTAATGCACCAGAGTACATCCATAACGGGTTCATACCCGGACGGTCTGTACAAGTCATATCTACCTTGCAAGCACGTGCATTACTGTCACATGGCTGCGAAGGTTATCTCGCTACGGTTCATGACATGGATGCTGAATCCCCATCGATTCAGGATCAACCAGTAGTTTCGGAATTTCAAGACGTCTTCCCAGATGAACTTCCAGGCATACCACCTGCAAGAGAAGTGGAGTTCAACATCGACCTTGTTCCAGGAGCTGAGCCAATCTCTAAGGCTCCGTATCGTATGGCTCCCATAGAGCTAAAAGAACTGAAGGACCAACTGCAGGAACTTCTTGAACGAGGGTTCATTAGACCAAGCGCATCTCCATGGGGCGCACCGGTCTTGTTCGTTAAGAAGAAGGACGGCAGCATGCGACTTTGCATTGACTACCGTGAACTTAATAAGATTACCATCCGCAATAGATATCCACTGCCACGTATAGACGATCTGTTTGACCAACTTCAAGGAGCCAAACACTTCTCAAAGATCGATCTAAGGTCAGGCTACCATCAGCTAAGGGTTAAAGAGCAGGATATTGCCAAGACTGCTTTTCGTACCCGCTATGGCCATTATGAGTTCGTGGTCATGCCATTCGGCCTGACTAACGCTCCAGCAGTATTCATGGATCTGATGAACAGAATCTTCCATGAATTCCTTGATAAATTTGTCATTGTATTCATCGATGACATCTTGATATTCTCAAAGTCCACGGAGGAACACGAAGATCATCTCCGTACTGTACTACAGATTCTTCGTCAGAAGCAGCTGTATGCGAAATTCTCCAAGTGTGAGTTCTGGTTAAACAAGGTGGCATTCTTAGGTCACATTGTATCAGCAGAAGGGATCACTATGGACCCAGCGAAGGTTGAGGCTATCACTAAATGGCCAAGACCAACATCAGCGACAGAAGTCCGCAACTTCTTAGGCTTAGCTGGATATTATCGAAGATTCGTGGAGAACTTTTCCCGGCTGGCATTGCCTCTCACCAAACAGATGCAAAAAGGAGAGAAATTCGTCTGGACGGAAGAACGAGAGAAGAGCTTCGAAGACCTAAAGCAGAAGTTAGTATCTGCACCTATTCTTACTCTCCCATCTGGTACAGGTGGATTTCAGATTTATAGCGATGCATCGGGGAAGGGACTGGGCTGTGTTCTCATGCAACATGGGAAAGTGATCGCGTATGCTTCACGGCAGCTTAAGCCCTATGAAGAAAACTACCCTACGCATGACCTGGAACTTGCTGCAGTGGTGTTCGCATTAAAGATATGGAGGCATTACTTATACGGAGAATCATGCGACATTTTCACGGATCACAAGAGCTTGAAGTATATCTTCACACAGCGAGAATTGAACATGAGACAAAGGAGATGGTTGGAACTGTTGAATGACTATGATATTAACTTACAGTATCATCCCGGGAAAGCTAATGTAGTAGCAGATGCACTCAGCAGGAAGTCCGGAATGATAAACGGCATTGAGATCGAGGAACAAAACATAAGAGACTTGGAGCGGCTAGACATCGAAATCATGGTACGTGGGCAACACGGATACTGGGCGAATCTTAGAGTAGAACCTGAGTTACTGACTAGGATTAAGGAAGCGCAGAAGGATGATGGAGAGATTTGGGCGATAATTCAGAATTTGGAGAAGCAGACAGAATTCAGAATGGACGCAGACGGTATCGTTTGGCAGGGCACGAGACTTTGTGTTCCTGACAATCAAGAACTCCGGGAAGCATTGTTAGCTGAAGCTCACAGCTCCCCATTTTCTATACATCCTGGGTCGACAAAAATGTACCATGACATCAGACAGCACTTTTGGTGGAGTGGTATGAAACATGATGTAGCCACGTATGTCTCCAAATGTCTTACCTGTCAGCAGGTTAAGATTGAACATCAGCGATCTGGCGGTCTCCTTCAACCGTTGGATATTCCAGAGTGGAAGTGGGACAAAATCACCATGGATTTTGTTACCGGTCTTCCGCCTACCAAGAAGAAGCACGATGCTATTTGGGTCATCGTTGATCGACTCACCAAATCAGCTCATTTCTTACCGATACGCAAGGAAGATCCGGTAAGTAAACTCGCAGATACGTACAGAAGGGAGATCATGAGACTCCACGGCACTCCCTCCAGCATCGTCTCAGACAGAGATCCTCGTTTCACGTCGCGATTCTGGAAAGGTCTGCAAAAAGCTTGGGGTACACAACTTAAGCTGAGCACAGCCTTTCATCCTCAAACGGACGGACAATCGGAGCGAACAATTCAGACATTGGAAGATATGTTAAGGTCGTGTGCGTTGGAATGGACAGGTGATTGGGACGATTACATCTGTTTAGTCGAGTTTGCATACAACAACAGCTGGCACGCAAGTATCAAATGTGCTCCTTTTGAAATGTTGTATGGCAGAAAGTGTCGCGCTCCAACTTGCTGGGATCAAGTGGGAGAGCGAACACTCGAAGGACCAGAGATTATAGAAATGACCAATGAGAAGATTGAGGTAGCTAAACAGAAGTTGCAAGAAGCACGGTTACGCCAGAAGAGTTACGCCGATAAGCATCGTAGGGACATACATTTTAATGTGGGAGATCACGTCTTCCTCAAGGTTTCGCCGGCACGTGGTGTTAAACGCTTCGGGATCAAAGGAAAACTCAGTCCTCGGTTCATCGGACCATTTGATATCGTTGAACGAATCGGCGAAGTATCTTACCGATTGGCGTTACCTCCTCAGCTTTCGCACGTGCATAACGTGTTCCATGTGTCCTTACTCAGAGGGTACAATTATCATCCCCTTCACATGGTTCAGTATCCACTGGAACATATACGTGAAGATCTCACTTTTGTAGAAGAACCCGAACGAGTACTCGACGGGCAAGAACGAGTCATGAGAAGGAAGACGATTCCATTCGTCAAAATTCTTTGGAGGGACCATACCGAGCGGGAAGCCACTTGGGAAACAGAGGAGTCTATCCGGGCTTCTTACCCTCACTTCATATTTTGAGTTCGGGTATGTCACTTCTTTTCAGCTTACTTTATCTATAATTCGGGGACGAATTATTCTTTTTAGGGGGGAAGAATTGTAAAACCCGCATGCTTTTACCATGAATAGTGCCCTTAAGATCGTACGTCCTAGATTAAAACTTACCTCAGTTAGTATTGATCACATTCATGTGCTAATAATCAAGCAAGTGCATACGTGTATGACATGACAAGTATCGATTACGTACGAACTCATGATAAACAGTTAATAATATATCACGTGAACATAATTAAATCATGATCACCATTTAAAATACTAACTAAAATAATTACGTAAATACTTATAATATAATTACGAGCGTTAAGTTTACAATAAACGACACGTTAGATTAAACAGAAACACTTTAAACACGAGCACGTTTAACCACGAACGAACACGAAACATCGGGACACGAGAAAGGTACGGGTACCCCATGTGGGGCCCCCATACCCACGGCACACATACAAGAAATGGGCCTAGCCCATGGACTTTACAAGTAAAGGGGGGTAAAGAGTTAAACATGTTTTCACTTTTCACTTTCAAGAAAATAAAAAAAAAACCCTAAAAGAGTTTTTCTCCTCTCCTTTTTCTCCTCTTTGTGCCGCCACCTTCACACCACCATTGGAGGGTGTTTGTTTGATTTTGATCTTAAAAACAAGTGTTAGAAACCGTGTTTGTTCATCCTTTTTCTAAGCTACATAGTGGTATACCTTTCTAACCCTTCTTTTTAATTCTTTTTAATTCTTTTAATCTTTGATTATTTTCATGAACATGTTATTATTTTTCTTATTATAACAAGGTATTTAATCATTGATCTAACATGTTTTGGTATTAATTAAAATCAAGGAAGGATTTATAAGGGTGTTTGTTTTTAGCCGCCTAGCAAAACAAACCCGAGGGGGGTTTGGTTTGCTATTGCCGCCACCACCAAGACCATTTTTGGTCTTGGTTGGCTCATGTGGGACCCACGGCAGCAAGGAGACACATGTGCCCCGGGTTTGGCCCGGGGTACGGTGTCGAATTCATGCCCGATTCATGGTTCGTTGGTTAAATCATGATTCATGCTACATGTTAATTTTTATGAATTATGAACTTAGGATATAATTAATTAATAACATGAAATATTAATTAAATCATGACTTAGGTTATTTTAATTATTAGTTTATCATGACATTAATTTAACCTAAGTATTTTATGTTATAAGTTATAATTAATTAATTATTAAAACATGCCTATAATTAATTAATTTAGACATGACTTAGGTTATATTATTATTAATAATAATACACATTTTAACCTAAGTATTTTCATTTCATTTTAATTAAAACATGTTATACTTTAATTAAAATGCTTAACCTATAGTTTAATTAAAATACATGAAATAATAATTAAACTATATACTATATCATATGACTTAAGAAATAAGCTTATAACACTTAGACTTATATGTTAGCTTATGTAATCAGCTTAATTCTAATTATGGAAACTTCTATTTATAGAAACTTAATTAAATAAGGCAACTAATCTAATTATGGAAACCTTCTATATACGGAAATCAATCTATTTCAGGCAGCTAATCTAATCATAGAAACCTTCTATATATGGAAACTTATTTAATTAAGGCAGCTGATCTGTTTTTGGAAACTTTCTATTTTTGGAAACTTTCTATTTTTGGAAACTTTCTATTTTTGGTAACTTTCTATTTTTGGAAACTTTCTATTTTTGGAAACTTTCTATTTTTGGAAACTTTCTATTTTTGGAAACCTGCTATTTTTGGAAAGTTACTTATTATTACACAGTAAGTATAATAATACATGAAACACCAGTAATACTTAATCAGATAAATCAGAATACAAGATAAACACAGTTTAAGGCTTTAAACAGTGAACCATGACCTAAAACATACCAAATCAGCTATAATGAGACACAAAACCCAGTACGTAATCAGTGAATCGATACTTATACACGTGTGTATTCATGTAGCGTTAGTGATCCAGAAGTAGGAGTCTTTCTTCCGTTCATTCACTGGACTTGAGGTACGGATTCCCGTCCTTTCAGTATGGACATTCTTTCCTTATTAGGATTTCCCCGTATGCAGCCAACTGTTTTCCCCAGCATTTGTTTTATTGTTTTGAACTGCTTATGTTTAATTAGCATAATCTATAGCCATATACAAGCATGACCAGTTTCACCTAGTTATGGAGGTACCATAACCATAGCATTGGAGGCACCGATGTTATGACTTCCCCACGGCGGAGTGATTGCTCGTGGCGTCCCTTTCAGTTTTGGCCATATTATTATATCATGTGGGGCGTATGGGTGCATACTAGTTACATGTTTTATTCAGTTTATCATGGTGAATGTGGTGTGTGCCTTGCACCCTTCACAAGGAGCTGATCCCTCCTACCCAATCAGTATATTGATTAGAGGCATCCCCTCTAATCAGCATGATGAGGTCACCCCTCCAAGTATTCATGCACGTGACCTTTTCATGACCTATATGGGCTATGGTATATATATGTTAAAACAGTTTTCACAAGTTAAACATAAGGCTTTTCAAACTATAAAACCAGTTTTCTTGATACTTAACCAGTTTACTCAGAACTTAGTCTTCCGCTGTTATATGTTACATGCTTATCCTATATCATGCTTTACTGTACATCCGTGCACTGAGCGTCTTGCTCAGCCGTTTTCCTTTTCATGTTCCCAAAACGGCAGGTACTCAGGGACGCTCGTAGATCTCAAACGTAGGTGCATATGGACTGGAAGCTTTACTGTCTTTCTTTACTTTATGCATTTCCTTTACTTTGATACAGTTGCTATGGACATTGTTTCGTCCTTTCCTTTTACAGTATTTATGTTTGTGTGTGATGAGCTTTACTTTGGGGTACCGATGTTTGATTCCGGTATTTCCCTTTTATGGTTGAATAATGCTTAGACATTTATCCTTGTATGCTTTGATGACACGCCATGATTATGCGTAATATTCCATTTCCAAAATGGGGTGTTACAACATTAGACGGGTCCAACCGTCTAAGTTTTATTTAACAAAAACGTTAATTTTTACGGTAATAGCCGAAAAAGTCGTAAAATCATGTTTATAGTTTTTATAACTTATAAACCTTATTCAACTACCATTTTTATAAAGAGTCCATTTATTTAACCTTATACATATCTATATAAATGAAATTTATAAGTTAGTGGGTTTTTATGTGTATATAATTTATAAATATATAAGTGAGTGCTTATATTATATAAGTTTTTAATATACAAATCTAATTTTAAATTTCATTTTCATCAAAACAGCCATATCTAGAGTTCTATACGGAGATAGAAGCCCAAATTTTTATGAACTACATGATATGTGCTCCATTTAACTCTACTATGGCTACTGTTGAATCAGCCTCTAAGTATTTTATAAAATTCGTCCAAAACAGTGTACTCAGATTTGCACTCTAAACTTGTTTTGATCATATCTCACTCATCCTAATGATTCCATTGCATGGCCAACTCTCACATGTGTACAAGACTCATAGATTACTGTATATTAATCTATTCAAGCCATTTTATCAGTTTATCATATGATTCTTTACTGTTTTATACAGCCATCAATTTAAGCATGATTTTAACCTTTTTACATATAGTTTTTCATCGTTTTACCCATGTTTATCAACACCAAATCCCCACACAATACTTTTATCATTATATATTCATTATATACATATACAATAGGAAAGAAAATACATTATTACATAATCAAAATAAAAAGAGGATGGGGAGAACAATCTTTATACCACCAAGATGATGTAGGTTGTGATTAGGACATGGATTTGGATGGAGAAACTTGTGATAAACCAAGACCATCTTCAAGACCACCATTCTTCAGGAACTCCTTGTGGAAAATAAGCCCCAAGACTCCATAGAAAGTCTTCCTTAGATGTTATAATCACCACCAATCCATAGAGCTTCAAAAGGGCTTCAACTTATGTATGAATAACATGAGATTTTGTGGTTAAATTTGATCAAATGGGTGTTTTGAGGGTGAGATGGGACGGCATTATAGAGAGAGGGAGGAGAGGATTTTGGTTGTTTTGCATGTGTGAAATGGTAGAAATGAGAAAGCTAATGGTTTTTGTTAGCTTAGTGGGAAAGGTAGCTTCAAAATGAAGCTTAAGTTTACAAGTGTAAACTTAATAAGTGTAAGGGTGCCACATCTTTGATGTGGTGTCCCTAGTCTTGGCCGTCCCTTTATTAGTGGGGTGGGATAAATTATTTTGTCCCATCCCGCTAATTTACGGGTATTCCTCGATTCTAGTTTCCTCGATTCGCGTGCCCTCGGGCCGTTTTACGAAAAACGTTTTTATAAATTATGAATCAACGGCACAAAACGAATCTAATAAAAATTGTCTCATCAAAAACGGAGTTCGAAAACGTAAATACGTAATCCTAAGGTTTCCGGTTTAGTCGTAAAGGACGTTAAATTATAATCGTAAGTCCTAATCTCTTCTCGTAAATTTGTGAGTTTATGAACCAACACAAATTTAAAATTC
Organism: Glebionis coronaria; assembly: GCA_025667525.1. NCBI lineage: Eukaryota > Viridiplantae > Streptophyta > Magnoliopsida > Asterales > Asteraceae > Glebionis > Glebionis coronaria. Next base: position 122,412,470 of record CM046876.1, read on the forward strand.
CAAAACAATATTCACGGATAAATTTATTTTCTGAAATGTCGGACTGTCACCAAAACGGTGTATGTAAACGTAAGCACGTAACGTAGAATCCTCCGGTTTAGACGTAGTCGATGCTACTTCAAGACGTAAATCCAAATTTCTTCCCAAAAATAAGGGAGTTCATAATATAACATTAAAATAATGTTTTTAAATAATATTTGAGAATAAAATATCAACCATAAATTGACGGATTGTCACACCCTATATCATGTGTAACTTGTGCAATTAAGCTCATCTCTAGGATGATTAGTGAATCCCTTGAGATATCAAACTACTTCATTGAGTTGTAGGTGGATTTTACACATTTGGAATTGAAATATTCCAAGGATATTGTTATTGTTAATTCTAGCAATAATTATCCGATCATGTGGAAGAGAAAGAAAATCTATACTTTGCCCATATTTTGAAATAGAATAAGACTACTCTTGAAAATGATCTTTTTCTATGCATCAAATTACTTGGTTTAATTCATTACCAAAGCCGTTTAGACTATCGCCGGAAAGGGACGTCTTAAACCACTATATATGACACTATCTCTTCACATCATCAATTTGAAGAATGTCATTTGTCATTTGAGCAATGTCCTTGGTCTTGATTCATTTCTCTTGACTCCTTTCCCTTTGCCTTTTCGCTACGAGTAGTCGTTCGTTCATTTCTGTCTTTTCCTCTCTCGATTCAACTCGTAATCCTTCAACAAGGCATTATTACCTAGTTTTGTGGTGGTCCAACGATATCCTAAAAGGTTTAAGATATATTTTTAAGTAATCAAAAATTCATTGTTTTTCTTTGATAAAAACATGCCTCTGTAGGCGGTTCTTTATCTCGGTCGCTCAAAGGCGCGGTTCCTTATCGATAAGGAACCGCGGGCAGTAGCTTTTGTTAGAGTGCCAGTTTTATTAAAATAACTTTTTCAAACTAGACACTCTCTCTCCTTCACACACAGCGGACGGTTTTTCCTCTTTTTTCCACCATTGTTGAAGCTTCAAAAGCCTTCAATCACTCAAATTAATTGATTCAAATTCGTGGATTTCACTCATCCATCATCCAAGATCAACTAATTGTAAGTTATTTCTTTCAATTTCATCTAATTTGTTCTAGGGTTCATACATTCATAATTTGGGATTTTTAAAATTGACATTGAATTGGAACCTCACTAGGAATAAGAGTTGACATAGTATTGTTACTATGATTCCTTAGGTTCATATTGATAGAGATTTGACTAAAACCCATTTGTAGAACAAATCCGAATTTTGACTAAATATTTTTGGTTGATTGATGGAATTGATATGAACCCATAAACAAGTTGGTAATGGCATTGTTAAATGCTTACCTAAAACCTTGTTTTTGAAAAACCAATGTTCTAGTTGATTGTTGATTTTACATAGTTCATATGTTTTGATCAATGATGAAATGGGTACATTGTGAACATGAGAATGACAAGGATTAATCCTTTGTTTATCAAACTATTGATGAAACACATTCTCATTTTTTGAAATTTTTATTTTTATTTTTCATATGAGTGATTGGAAAAATATCTTTGTTTGTTGTATTTAGGTACTAATCATGCCTTTGGAATATCAACAAGACCACCGATACACTAGACAATACATGCCAAACCTTTCCGAAATGTGTGCTTCCCCTCAACTTACAAACACCTTTTCCTCACTCCAAAAACGTTGCTTTCATGAGGGTAGAGTTGTCGAAGAGGATATTGAAGGATATATATATACTCGACCAATGTTCGGACAAATTGGGTTTGATTGTTTGTTGGACATCAAAGAGGATATATATCCCGAATTTCTTCTACAGTTCTTTATCACATACTCTCTCATTTATGATGATGATAAAGTATATGTTAGGTTCATCCTCGAAGGTCGACTCATTAAACTCTCTCTTGAAGACTTTGGTCAAGCTCTTCGTGTTCCATTTGTGCGCACTTGTCGATTTACTGATAAATGGAAAATTGTGTTGATCCCAAACTTAGATCGATTTAGCTTTGTGTAAACAAGAATGAATCAAGTTAAACACTTAGAGAAACTTTGTTGTATATGAAACAATATAATTACTATGCGGAATTAATACTTAGAACAAGAACACACAAACAGAATAAACCAAACTTTCACTTTGATTGATGATTGAACTTGTGTACAATGAAAGTGTAAAACATATATTGAACTAAAACCTAAAGGCCTCCTTTTATAGATTAAGGAACCTTGTACAAGAGTCTACGTATCAACTATTTTAGGTAAAGATAAACATAAGAAATACATTGTCGAACATATCTTTACTAGAAACATAAAACGTGTAGACTAAGTATTCTATCAGTGCTTGACTTCTTCTCATCAACGCTTGACTTCTTCTTGTCAACGCTTGATCTGACAACGCTTGATTTCTTCCTATCAACATCCAATTTCCTCTTGTCAGCGTCTAAGTGTCTTGGCTTCATTTTATTCCCAACAATCCTCCCCTAAATTTGATATCTACTATAGTAATCAAGTTTCTGAATAAAAACTAAGTACAAGGAGGATTATTACAAATACAAATCACTTTTTAATTAGGAAATAAATAAACCTAATTAGATCTTTTCCAACATCACTTGTGTAATCCATCTCCAGCTGTGTTGACACCATTTTCTTTAATACTTCCTTGGACATAGGATATTCAGCATCTACAAGAAGATATTCAGAAAACTTTGTAGTACTCAAATGATAAACACCAGCTGCTGAATGTAGACGCCATTGAAGTCCACTGATATCATCAAGATCCTTCCATATTGGATCTTCATCATTTGGCTCACACATTCTCTTGAATGTGGACCAAATCTTTATTCCATTGACTGAAGTAGGTGCTTCAGCCTCATACTTGGCCTCCATCAATCCCCAAAGATCTGCCAAGTCTTCCCTATCCAGGCTTGTAAACAAAGAGATAAGAGTAGTAAAAGTATGTACCTCCTTCCCATATCTGCCAATCATCCAAAACCCACTTGCATCCTCTTCATAATGAACTATAGGGTTTCTGGAATCATGAGGTAATACCTCTACCATATGTGAAGCTTCCAAAGGTGAGAGATTAATACTCCTTCTAATAATTACTTCACTAGGGTTCACTCTATCCAAATTCTGTGGGAACTTAATTGGAACTCCCTTCTTCAAAGGCCTTGGTGCAATTAAAGCATGTTGGATCTGCATCTCTTCTGCAAGTTCTTCCTTTCTTTCATCTAAAATAAGTCTGATAGTGTTCTGCTCTTGAACACTTGCCCATATAGGATAAGCCCTAAACTCCAACTCATCAAAGGACAAACCCTGCAACTTTTGAAAAGTCCAACCTCCTTGATGACATCTAAGAAGCATGTAGTAGAGATCCCTTCTATCCTTCTTAGATTGTGAAAGAACCTTGCTAGCCTTATACTTTAGAATCACCTTGCAATCTCTTTGAACTCTTAGTAGAATCTCCAAACCCCAAATTTGATCTGAAATTGTCATGTTTGGATTTTCCATTACCTTATTATCCCATGCAAAGTACATCTGAGCCACTTCAGGCATCTCATAATCTACCTGATTCTTCAACTCTACAAGCCTTTCCTTAGCCAACTCATCACCATATTCAAGCCTTTCTGGATCTTCAATGATCATCACACTTGAATCGATACTCTCATCATCACTGCCTTCCTTATTACTCTCAAAAGTAGCCACAAATGGTGACTCAATAGCAGCAATCTTCTTCTCTTTTTCCTCAAGTTGTGCAGCCAACATAGAATCAAACTTCACTTGGGCTGCATCCTTGGGAACTATTGTTTCTACCATAATCCCTTTACCTTTACCTAATACATCAATGGTGGGTAAAGAAATTGATGGTACCTGTGTAAACACGTCCTTGACGATAGTTGATGACTGGAATACATCAACCACACCTGCAAGTCTATCAGCGTCCAAAACCTGCTTGTCAACGCTCAACTTACTCTTGTCAGTGATTGGCTTTGTGAACTGCTCCAACATCTTAGTAAAAGATAAATTTAAATTTGTAGGGGTAACCAATGAAGCATCAAAACCTGGTTGCCTCTTCAAATCTGTTAGAGCTTCAGCTATACCCAAAGATTCTCCTTCATGTGAGCCTTTGTCCCTCACATGTATCTGCTCATCCTCCCCTTTGGAAGAATCCTCCACTCCACACCTAGGGTTAGCTCCTTCTAAAATAACAATACTCTCCCTCAATTGCTTGAGTTCAAGGCCTTGAGTGTTGACAATATGTACAAGGTCTGCATTTTGCTTTTGCAAGCTAATGCAGACAGCCGTCAATTCCAATAATGTGTAAGGTTCCAATCTGCCCTCTGATAGGTGTGAAAACACCCATCCTTTTACCACTTATTTCTTGCTAAAACAAGACCAAAACGCGTATTTAATGTCATTTGTTTGGAATTATGCGTGGTTTGTGTGTTTGTTGTGTTTTCAGAGCCAACCGGATAAATATTGGAGAAAACATGGGATTGCACGGGTTTTATCGAGGAAAAGACGAAAAGATGAAGTCTATAGTCCAAGAGATGCAAAAGATTTGAAGTCAATGGGCCTATTTGAAGATTTATCGAAGAAAAGGACCAAAGACGGAAGATTTACCTATGTCGAAGAAACTCAAGTCTATTAAATGAAGAAATTAAAAGACGAGTTGAAATTATTCGTCGACAAATCCCGAATCAAAATCGAAAACGTCAACTTTTCTGAAAAGACGAGAAGACAAAAAGAAAGGAAGAAAGCCCACTCACCAACCAAGGGAGAAGCCTATAAATACTCCTCCCATTTAAGACTTTCCACTAGTTCTTTTCTGTTACAGTTTTTCCTATTTCGTAGGAAGAAAACCATCTCCCTTAAGGAGTGGTTTTCATCTTTGTTTGATTTCTTCCAATCTTGTAAATTTGATCTTTCCACTTTGTTTGTTGAATCCTAAATCATTAATACAAGTCTACTTTTAATCTTTCCATCATCTTGTTATTCATCTCTTTTTGATTCTAAGTTCTTAAGTTTTATTTTATTGGTTTGATCATAAAAAGTAAGTGGGTTTTATGTTTTTGTTGTTTTGAATTGATGTTTACCTTAGGTAAATGATTAGTGGTAAAATTGGTTTAAGTTTTGATTGAAAACTTGGTAAATTTTGGTATTAAATTCGTGCCTTTGTAATTCCCCGTTCTTCGCTTATTGTTACTGTATTCACCAGATTCCGAATAGAGGTTGGTGACTTACTGTTGATTCGGAATTTTTCCATATTCCGGATCAAGGTAGAGAATTTGTCGATTACTCGGAATATCTAATTATTCCGAGTAGGGATTGTATTCCGCATAGAGCATTCTTTGATTGTGTTGATTATTCGGAATATCAAAATATTCCGGATAGATTTTGAGATTTTGGTGTTGGTTCGGAATATCCAGTTATTCCGGATAGAGGTGTGACTGTGTTTGTTTACTCGGAATATCAAATATTCCGAGTAGTGTTAATATTCCGCATAGGGTTGTTCTTTCAATTATTCCGCATAGATTTTCTCTTCAAAACATTCCGCATAATGGTTCTCATCAAAACATTCCGAATAGGGGTATTTCGTAAATATTCCGCATAAGGGTCTCCATCATAACATTCCAAGTAGGCTTATTATTCCATATAGAGTTACTACTCCGCATAGGACCATTATTCAGCATTGCCGTATATTCCGCATAGACTGACATTCTGAGTAAGAGCAAATATTCCGGATAGCCATTTTTCCGAATAAGGTAAATTTCCAGTTTTAATTTCCAGTTTTCCAGTTTTACATTCTAGCTTTATTTTTACTCTCAGTAATTGCTTTTAGTTTAATTTTAATATTTCTAGCAGTTATCATTTTCGTAGATTTAGACCAAATCTCCCCCTTTTTAGTCACCAATTACAACTATTCCACTTTTGACCGTGATCAATTCGAGAAGATACCGAGAACGAAACAACGACATATATCAATTGGGTACGAGTAACGCAAAGAAAGATCTTGCAAGCAAAACCTTTTATTAACCAACCAAAAGTCAGTTATTAAAATGGCGCCGCTGCCGGCTCTTCTCGTTAAGATCAACAGTTTTTTGTGAGAAAAATTGGATTTTGGGATCCATTCTTTCGGGAACGTTATTTTCGAGCACAAAAATTTTCAAAAACCCATAAAAATATAAAATTTTCAAAAATACAAAAACATTAAAAAAACTATAAAAACCAAAAATATTTTCTCTTGCATTTTCTTTTTAGTGTATGGGTACTCGATCAACGTCTTATTCAGAGCCCGAGACTCTCGAAGATTTAGACATGGCCGGTGTACACAACAACAACAATAATAATCCACCCCTCCCAAATAACAACAACAATAATAACCCACCCCACCAAAACATGAATAATCCACCCTTACCCGACCTACGAACCATGGAGGAGCTATGTCAACCCACGATGAACGGACGTGGAGGCCCGATTGCGCCGATGCATGTCACGGCTCAGGAGTTTTCGTTGAAGCATCACATGATCCAACAAGTGCAAACTAACCCATTTCGCGGAATTCCGGATGATGATGCCAACAAACACCTCGACAAATTCATTACCATTACCCAAAGCATGAAGTCCCCCGGTGTTTCTATGGATGACCTTCGCCTTCAACTCTTTCCCCACTCGCTTTCTCACCATGCCGAAAAATGGTTTGACCGTCTCCCAAAGAACTCTATTCATACTTGGGACGACATGACTCAACGCTTTTTATCGCGCTACTTCCCACCATCCATGGTCACGAGCCTTCGTAACCAAATTAGTGGATTCATGCAAGACAATGATGAATCGCTCTTTGATGCTTGGGAACGGTACAATGATTTGATCGACCGCTGTCCAAATCACAACACACTCCCCGTCACTCTCATTGATACTTTCTACAATGGTCTCACTTTTCGTGATCGTGACACGATCAATGCCGCCGCCGGTGGTACTTTTATGAAAAGGAGACCGGAGGAGTGTCGAGAGTTGATTGAAAACATGATTGCTCACCACAAGAATTGGGATTCATCCGCATCCTTAAGATCTAACTCGAGAGTCAATGTTTCTTCTACTACTTCCAATCCCGAGATGACTGAAATTTCTCGACAACTCGCTGAGATGAACAAGAATTTCATGGCCATGGCCACAAACCACTTTCAACAAGCTAAAGCCGTTGCTATTTCTTGTGACACATGTGGTGGTCCTCATTCTTATAATGATTGTCCTTCTACCCAAGGCAATTTTTCTGAAAACGTTAACGCGGCTTACGGTACTTATCCCGCGGGAGGCTATCAAGCTCGTCCTCAAGGAGACCGTAGCTTGCTAAGTTATCGTTCCAACAATTATCTTGCTCCACCCGGTTTCCCTCCTTCAAACCAAAACCAACAACAAAGCTATAACCGAAACAACCAATCCCAACCTCGTGCTAACAATCAATATCAATCCCAAAGAAACCCATACCCGACTCAAGGAAATTCTCAAGCTTACCAAGCTCCACCTCTCAATCAACCGATGGCATTAAATCAAGACGTCGAGACGTTCATGAAGACTAATCGGGAGCTGGTGACGAATCTTCAGAGTCAAGTCATTAACTTGAAGGGCGAAATGGCGAAACAAGGGAGCGATATTCGAGCCGAGCTAAGGAATGATATGGCAAAACAAAGCAATGAAATTCGTGCCGACATCAGAGATTCTTTCAGCACTCAAGCGCTTAACATTCGTGATATGATTGGTTCGCTCATCCAAGGTAATCAACCCTCTTCTTCGGGTACTCTTCCGAGTAACACCGTTGCGAACCCAAGAGGGGAGATGAAAGCAATCACCACTCGTAGTGGAAAAGGTTATACGGAACCCGAGCTTCCTACACCTCCACCCGTGATTGTGAACAAGGAAAAAGAGCAACTTTCCTCACCTCCTTCACCTTCTATCCCCATTTCCCCACCACCCGTGGTTGTGAGTGATCCTATTTCCCTAAAGCCTTCTTCTTCATCCAATATACCTTATCCTTCAAGGTTGAGGAAAGAGAAAAAAAGAGCAAGGATGATATTCAAGTTTCAAACTTTCTAAAAATGTTTAAACAATTGAATTTTAACATCTCCTTTGCCGAGGCTCTCGCTCACATGCCTAAATACGCTAAGATGTTTAAAGATCTTCTAAGTGATAAGGAAAAGCTTCTTGACATTGCTCAGACCCAACTTAATGAGAATTTCTCCCTGATAGGTGTGTAAACACCCATCTTTTCTACCACTTAATTACAATAATAACCGGACCTAATCGTGTATTTTATGTCTTTTATGTCGGAATTATGCGTGGTTTGTGTTTTGTTGTGATTTAGGATGAAAAGGTGAAAAGTGGAGAAAACACGGACATTCACGGGCATTTATGGACTTTTATTGAAGAAAAGGATAAAAGACGAAGTCAAGAAGTCAAGAGTGCAAAAAGAACGGAATTCCACGACCAATTCTGAAGATTTATCGAAGAAAAAGTCAAAAGACGGAAGTTTATCAAAAGCCGAAGAATTCAAGTCTATTTTATTGAAGAATTTAAAGACGAGTTCAAAAGAAATCCCGAAGTCAAAAGTCCCTTGAGTCCAAGATTAAAGAAAATTAGAAGAAAAGGACTAACGACGCAATTAATGAAGAATTAAGAAGAAAGGGACTTAATTATGCAATTAAGAGAAAAGGAAAGAGGGGAGGAAGCTTCCTTAATCCTCCCCTATAAATAGACTAGGATGTTTATCATTTCATTTTGTTGGCTAAGGTGACAATTAGTCTTCCACCTTTTAAATACTTGTTCATTTACTTTTCATGTCATTTAAATTCATGTTATGCACCTTAATTACCATTTAATTCCAAGTAAGTTTTCATTTTAATTCTTGTCAAATCTTTATTTTATCTTGTCAATCTCTTATCTACCTTTCTTCTTCTTTAATTCATGTGTTTATGTTATGTTCATGTTTATGCTTTTTGTTTGATCTTAATGGTTTTTGATTATTGTGGTTAAAGTTGTTTGATTTCATGTTTTTGATTGTGTGTTGATGCTTATTCATTGATTCGTTACTGTTTTAATCTATCCGTGTGTTTGATTTTGGTTCATTTATGTTTATATCTGCTACTGTTACCATCTTCCTTGTTCTTCGGAAGATTTTGCCTTGTTTCTGATCTTTCCAGAAAAAGTTCCGAACCAAAGAAAGGATAGAAAGCTTCATTCGGAAGTCCAAAGTTCCGAACCAAGGTGTTTCATTCGGAAGTCAAAACTTCCGAACCAAGTCTGTTCATTCGGAACTCAAAAAGTTCTGAGTCAAGGAAACTCATTCGGAACTTCAAAAGTTCCGAATAAAGGAGCTTCATTCGGAAGTCAAAACTTCCGAACCAAAGATCTTCATTCGGAACCTTCCGAACCAACTCCAAGTTCCGAACCAAGGGCCTTCATTCGGAAGTTCTAAACTTCCGAATCAAGGAGCTTCATTCGGAAATTTCCGAATCAAGGGGTGACCAGAAACTTCCGAATCAAGGAAGAATTTACAAGTTCCGAATCAGCAAGTTCTGAACGAAGCATTGTTTTGGATAAGTGACATATTCAGACCAATTTGTTCCGGATCAAGGACTTTGGTAATATTCCAAGTGAAGAAGAATCATTTCAACCAAAGGTGACATTTAGGACGAGTGATTGTTCCAAACGAAGGTTTATTCCAAATGAGCTGTATTCAGGTTCTTATTAGCTTTTGTCTTTGATTTTTATCTTCAAGCTTTATTTTACTTGCCTTTTTATTTAATTGCACTTTTAGATTATTTGCCTTAGTTTTAGTCGCACTTTAAGTTTGCCTTAGATAGATTTAAGTTTACGTCATTTTACTTTAGTGCCCTTTAATTTTAGTCACGTTTTTAAATACTCGCACTTTACTTTAATTAGACTTAGATTTACTTAAAAAGCACTTTTACTTTTAAGTCTTTGCATTTAAATTTAAAATCACCCAAAAATATTCTTTTTCACCAAAGATCAACTTAGTCACACATAGGAGCCTAGATCAATTCGTTAAGATTCCGAGAACACGAACTCAATCTTTAATTTATAACTAGGTAAAACCTAGTTATCAAATGGCACCGCTGCCGGCTCTTTTCGTTAAGATCAACAGTTTTCTGTGCTAGACACGTTGCTTTTTGGGATCCGTTCACTTGTGAACGTTAATTTTCTTACCTAAAAAATTCAAAAATCATAAAAATTAAAAATTGATAAAAAACCATAAAAATTAAAAATTTCAAAAATACAAAAATTAAAAATTTCAAAAATACAAAAAGATTTTATCTTTCTTGTGTATATATATTGTCTTTGTGTTTGGTTTCTTTTTCTTTTGCATTTTCAGGTGTATGCGTACTAGATCTTCTAATTATCAAGAGCCCAAGCCTCAAGAAGATTTAGATATGGCAGGTGTTAACAACAATAATCAACCACCGCACCTTAATAATAACAACAATGCTCTTCCACAGCCCGATCTTCGGACCATGGAGGAACTTTGTCAACCAACAATGTTTGGACGAGGAGGACCGATTGCGCCGATGCAAATCAACGCTCCTGAGTTTTCGTTGAAGCACCACATGATTCAGCAAGTACAAACAAACCCATTTAGAGGATTGCCTGATGATGATGCCAACAAACACCTCGACAAGTTCATTACAATCACCCAAAGCATGAAGTTGCCTGGGGCCACAATGGATGTACTCCGCCTACAACTCTTCCCACATACTTTATCGCATCATGCCGAGAAATGGTTTGATCGTCTCCCGAAGAATTCTATTCACACTTGGGATGACATGACTCAATGATAGGTGTGTAAACACCCATCCTTTTACCACTTAATTCTGGCTAAAACAAGACCAAAACACGTAATTAATATCATTTGTTTGGAATTATGCGTGGTTTTTATGTTTATTGTGATTTCAGAGCTGACCGGATGAATACTAAAGAAAACATGGGATTGCACGGGTTTTATCAAGGAAAAAGACTCAAGATAAAGTCTATTGTCCAAGAGATGCAAAAGATTTGAAGTCACTAGGCCTATTCGAAGATTTATCGAAGAAAAGGACTAAAGACGGAAGATTTTCATAAGTCGAAGAAACTCAAGTCTATTTAACGAAGAAATTAAAAGACGAGTTGGATTTAATCGACAACAAATCCCGAATCAGAATCGAAAACGTCAACTTTTCTGAAAAGACGAGAAGACAAGAAGAAGAGGAGAAAGCCCACTTACCAACCAACCATTAGGACTATAAATAGATCACTCCCTTCACTAGGGAGTTAGTTTTTCATTTTTCCTTTTTCCCAGGCTTTGTAGTTCGTCTCATCACAAACTCCATTAGGGAGTTTGGTGATTTTCATCTTTTTCTTTTAATCTTGTAATCTTTAATCAATACTCTTGTTACTTTTCCCTTAATCAATCCATTCCATCTTTTCATTAATCTTGTTCTTCATCATCTCTTTTTGCAAGTTCTTAAGTTTTTATTTGATTCAAGTTTGATCTTAAATAGTTGTTGATTTAGTGTTTTTATTAGTGGGATTTGTTCCTTATGGTATGTTAATGATTATTGGATAGTTTGGTTAAACCTTTTTGAGTATTTAGTTTGATTTTGGATTTTATTCATTCTCCTTGTTTCATGTTTACTGCTACTGTTCTTCGCTGCCCAGTTTTTCCGAGTAGAGCAATTTATTCCGAATAGGCAAGTTTCTATTTGCCTTATTCGGAACATTTCACTTTTTTCCGAATAGGGTTGTTCCCGTTTTCCTATTCGGAACTTTTCAATTATTCCGAATAGCCTTTCTCAGTTTCCTTATTCGGAACTTTTTCCGAATAGCCTTTAAATTCCGAATAGCAATTTTTAATTTTCCTTATTCGGAACAATTTTCCGAATAGCCTTGTTTTTCCGAATAACCTTGTTATTCCGAATGATCATATTTTCCGCATAGGGAAGACTTTCCGCATAGACTAGTTTTTCCGAGTAGGGCAATTTATTCCGAATAGCTGATTTTTCCGAATTGCCATCCTTTCCGCATAGAGATCATATTCCGCATGGTGTAAACTTTCCGAATAGAGCAATATTTTCCGAATGGTCAAACTTTCCGCATAAGGGTTACATTCCGCATAGGGTATTTTCTCATTAGAATATTTTTCCAGTTTAGCTTATTATTTGTTACTTGTTTTAAGTTTACTTCATTACCATTATACTCACTTATCTGTTTAGTAGACTAGAAAACCAAATCCAATCCACTTTTTGTCACCAAGAACAAATCATTCTGCTTTTGACTGAGATCAATTCGAGAGGATTCCGAGAATTCTGAACCACACAAAACGCATGTATCAAATGGCGCCGCTGCCGGCTCCTCTCGTTAAGATCAAAAGTTTTTTGTAGAACTTGGATTTTGGGATCCGTTCCCCGTGAACGTTACTTTTTCCTAAAAATTTTCAAAAACACTAAAAAATATAAAATTTTCAAAAAATCCTAAAAAATAAAAAACATAAAAACCAAAAATATTTTTGCCTTGTTTTTCTTTGTTCGTTCTTTTGCAGGTGTATGCGCACTCGATCCACGTCTTATCAAGAGCCCGAGCCTCTCGATAACTTAGACATGGCTGGTGTACAAAACAACAATAACATACCACCTCCGAACAACAATAATAACAACAACAACCCGCCCTTCAACAACATGAACAATAATAACAACCATGAGCACCTTCCGGATAATCGCCCAATGATCGAATTGCTGCAAGCTCATGTTGATGGCAACACGGATCCAATTGTCATTCCTCCAATTGCCGCCAACAATTTCGAGCTCAAGTCAGGCTTTATCCAGATGGTCTCCGCTCAGTCGTTCTTGGGACGCACCATTGATGACCCACACGACCATATCAAGAGATTTCTACAACTCACCAACACGGTCAAGTTCAATGGAGTTCCACAGGAGGTCATAAGGTTACAACTTTTTCCCGTTTCTTTAGAGGGACAAGCCCGGCATTGGCTTGCTAAGGAACCGCCACAGAGTATTCTCTCGTGGACGGATTTGGAAACAAAGTTCATCAATTACTTTTTTCCACCCTCTCGTACTACCGCTTTGCGGAATGAGATTATAAACTTTGAACAAAAGTACGATGAGTCTTTCAGTGAATCTTGGGATCGTTTTAAAGATCTTTTAAGAAAATGCCCACAACATGGTTTTACCAAAGTACATCAAATAAATACTTTTTACAATGGTTTAAGCATGAGTGACCAAGATTCACTGAATAGTGCCTCAGGGGGTAATTTATTGGCTAAGACTTCCAATGCTGCTTGGGACATCATTGAGAACAAGTCTCGTGTGCAAACCAAGAGCGTTAGGACCAATGTTGCTAGTGCTAGCACTAATGACAGTGACAAGCGATTAGACAAAATCACCACGCTTCTTGAATCGCTTGTCACCCACACCGTCAGCAACAACAACAGCAACAACGCTAAGAACGCACAAGTCAACGTTGTCAGCCAACCTTGTGAGATATGCGGTGGTCCCCACTCCTACACGACTTGTACCGCCACCCAAGATTACCCCGCTGAAAATGTGAATGCGGCATATGGCACCTACCAATAACCCGCTTATCAAGCAAAACCCCAAGGTGACCGTAACCTGCTTAGCTATCGCAGCAACAACTATCTTTCACCACCTGGCTTTCCTCCTGCAAACCCAAACCAACAACAAAACCTTAATCGCCCTCCTCAACAACAACAACAACCTCGACAACCATACATCCCACCTCACAAGCAGCAACAACCACCTCAAAGAAACAATCAAGTCTACCAACAACCTGCTTACCAACCACCTGCATACAATGCTCCTCCCAACCAACCCACCGCTCTTCACCAAGAAGTGGAAACTTATATGAGGACTAACGATGCGATAGTGGGAAATCTTCAGAGAGAAGTGCTCAACCTGAAAGCCGATTTGGTAAAGCAAGGAAATGATTTGAGAGCCGATATGCGAAACACATTGGATAGTCAGACAAATGACTTGAGGAACATGATGGCTAGTTTTTTCCAAAGTAGTCAACCCTCTTCTTCGGGTACTCTTCCGAGTAACACCGTTGCGAACCCAAGAGGGGAGATGAAAGCAATCACCACTCGAAGTGGTAAAGGTACAAAGGAACCCGAGCTTCCTATACCCCCACCGGTGGTTGTGACTCAGGAGAACGAGTCGCCTGCTCCTATTCCTCCTCCTTCTCCTTCCCCAATTTCTCCACCTCTTCTTTCTACCCCTCCTCCACCCGTGCTTGTGAGTGATCCTATTCCCCTAAAGCCTTCCTCTTCTTCCAATATACCTTATCCTTCAAGGTTGAGGAAAGAGAAGCAAAAGAGCAAGGATGATATTCAGGTTTCTAACTTTCTTAAAATGTTTAAACAACTGAATTTCAATATCTCCTTCGCTGAGGCTCTCGCTCACATGCCCAAGTATGCTAAAATGTTTAAAGATCTTTTGAGCGACAAGGAAAAGCTCCTCGACATTGCCAACACCCAACTTAATGAGAACTGCTCTGCAGTGCTCTTAAGGAAATTGCCAACCAAGCTTGGTGATCCGGGTCGTTTTCTTATCCCTTGCAATTTCCCGGGAGTAGAGAATTGCATGGCCCTAGCCGATCTAGGTGCCAGTATTAATCTCATGCCTCTAAGTGTGTGGAAGCAATTATCTATCCCAGAGCTAGTCCCCACTAAAATGACTTTGGAATTGGCCAACCGTACGGTTGCTTATCCAGTGGGGATAGCCGAAGATGTTATTGTAGGAGTCGACAAATTCACCTTTCCTGCTGATTTTGTTGTCGTCGACTACGAGATGGACCCCCGTGTGCCACTTATTGTTGGTCGTCCATTCCTTAGGACCGGTCGCACTCTCATTGATGTTGAAGCCGGAGAGCTTATCATGAGAGTGGGTGACGACAAAGTAGTCTTCAACATGGGTAAGTTGTCTAAACAGCCTTATTCATATGAGAGCGTTAATTGTATTGACGTTCTCGATGAGGCTTGTGAAGAACACTTTAATGATGCTTGCAAAAGTATTCCTACCTCTCTTCCCACTGTTGAGACCGTGTCCTCCATTGATTCCTCGTTGTCTCTATTTGGAGATAGTGATTTATTCTGGAACAATCTTGAAGATGCCATGGGAGATGCGAATTTAGCTACTAATGATTCTCCCACCGAGGGGGATGAAGATATGAGTTTCTTTGACAATCTTCTCACCGAAGACAATCCTTCACCTCCATCTCCCACGGTCATTGCTATCGATACTCCGACTTTGAAAACGCCTCCCGTCGAAAATCCTCCGGATTTGGAACTTAAGGAGTTGCCGCCTCATCTCGAGTACGTGTTCCTTGACGACAACAAGAAATCGCCCGTCATTATTGCGAAGGATTTGAAAGATGAAGAGAAGACTCGCCTCGTCGCCGTGCTGAAGGATCATAAGAAGGCTATTGCGTGGAAAATCTCGGATATTCGTGGAATTGATCCTCACTTCTGCACGCACAAAATTCTCATGGAGGACGACTATAAGCCCACTATTCAAAGCCAACGAAGGGTGAATCCAAAAATACACGAAGTCATCAAAACAGAGGTTATCAAACTTCTTGATGCGGGTATGATTTACCCTATTTCGGATTCACCGTGGGTTAGTCCAATCCATTGTGTGCCCAAGAAGGGCGGAATAACCGTTGTTCCCAATGAACACAACGAGTTGATTCCCACTCGTCTCGTTACTGGGTGGAGAGTTTGTATAGACTACCGCAAACTCAATGATGCCACAAGAAAGGATCATTTCCCTCTACCTTTTATGGACCAAATGCTTGAACGATTAGCCGGTAATGAATATTACTGCTTTTTGGATGGTTTCTCGGATTATTTTCAAATACCCATCGATCCCCAAGATCAAGAGAAGACTACATTCACTTGTCCCTATGGCACTTTTGCTTACAAAAGAATGCCTTTTGGCTTATGTAATGCGCCAGGGACGTTCCAAAGGTGTATGTTAGCTATCTTCCATGACATGGTTGAACAAACCATGGAAGTCTTCATGGATGATTTCTCGGTCTTCGGGGATTCCTTCTCTGCTTGCCTTGCCAATTTAGAACGTATGCTAAAGCGATGCGAAGACACTCGCCTTGTTCTAAATTGGGAAAAATGCCATTTCATGGTAAAAGAAGGCGTCGTGCTTGGACATAAGATTTCGAAAGCCGGTCTTGAAGTAGACCGTGCTAAAGTCGATGTTATAGCAAAGTTGCCTCCACCTTCCACTGTGAAGGGTGTGAGAAGTTTCTTGGGTCATGCGGGCTTCTATCGTCGATTCATCAAAGATTTTTCTCAAATCGCTCGCCCGATGACCCACCTCTTGGAAAAAGATACTCCTTTTATCTTTTCCAAAGAGTGCCTTGAAGCCTTTAACTCACTTAAGGATAAGCTAACTAAGGCACCCGTCTTGGTTACCCCTAATTGGGAGCTGCCCTTTGAGTTGATGTGCGATGCTAGTGATTTTGCTATTGGAGCGGTTCTTGGACAAAGAGTGAACAAACACTTCCAACCGATCCATTACGCTAGCAAGACAATGACTGGGGCACAATTGCATTATACGACAACCGAAAAGGAGCTTTTAGCTGTTGTTTATGCTTTTGAAAAATTCCGCCCCTATCTTGTCCTTTCCACCACCATTGTGTACACCGATCATTCCGCGCTGAAGTACTTGTTGACAAAGCAAGATTCCAAACCAAGACTTCTTCGCTGGGTTTTGCTGCTCCAGGAATTTAAAATAGACATCCGCGATAAAAAAGGAGCGGAAAACTTAGCCGCGGACCATCTTAGTAGACTTGAGGATCCTTACCAAGGGGATCATCCGACCAAAGAAATCAATGATTCTTTTCCCTTGGAGACATTAATGTCTATAAACTCGAAGCCGAATGAAACCCCGTGGTTTGAGGACTTTGCAAACTACTTGGCGGGTGGAATTCTCAAGGAAGGGTTGACGTCCCAGCAAAAGAAGAAGTTCTTTACCGACATCAAGACTTACTTTTGGGACGACCCTTACCTATTCAAACAATGTGCTGATCTGATAATTCGCCGATGTGTTGATGGACCGGCAGCGTCTGAAATCCTTGATGCTTGCCACAAAGGACCCACCGGTGGTCACTTTGGTCCCAACTACACCGCTAAGAAAGTGTTTGATTCGGGATTTTATTGGCCCTCCATATACCGTGACGCTCACGATATGGTCAAAAGATGTGATGTTTGCCAGAAGCAAGGCAAAATCACACATAAAGACGAGATGCCTCAGAATTTCATTCAAGAGTGTGAAATTTTTGATGTATGGGGTATCGACTTTATGGGGCCATTCCCTTCATCTAAAGGAAACAAATACATCCTTGTAGTCGTTGACTACGTTTCAAAGTGGGTTGAAGCCAAAGCTTTGCCCACTAATGACGCAAGGGTGGTTTGTAACTTTTTGAAAGCTCTTTTCGCTCGCTTCGGTGTGCCTCGTGCCATTATTAGTGATCGTGGGACTCATTTCTGCAATGACCAATTTGCTCGAGTCATGGCTAAGTACGGTGTAAACCATCGTCTTTCCACAGCCTACCACCCACAAACTAATGGCCAGGCTGAAATATCCAACCGAGGGCTGAAGCGAATTCTTGAAAGGACCGTGGGAGAGCATCGTGCCGCATGGGCTGATAAACCCGATGATGCTTTGTGGGCTTTTCGTACTTCTTACAAGACCCCGATCGGCTGTACGCCTTATCGTCTTGTGTACGGGAAAGCGTGCCACCTCCCCATTGAGTTGGAGCACAAGGCTTATTGGGCCTTGAAGTGGGCTAATTTTGATATAAACAAAGCCGGTGACCTACGCAAAATCCAACTCAATGAGCTGAATGAACTTCGGAATGAGGCTTATGAAAATTCTTTGATCTATAAGGAACGAACTAAGCTCATTCACGACTCCAAGATCAAAAACCGAGAGTTCCATGTTGGAGACAAAGTCTTACTTTTTAACTCTCGGTTGAAAATCTTTTCGGGCAAGCTCAAATCTCGTTGGTCCGGCCCATTCACCATCGCCCAAATTTTTCCATATGGTACTCTCGAGCTCGCTCAACCTGATGGACCAAATTTTAAGGTGAATGGCCAACGAGTGAAGTTGTACTTTGGTGAGGACACCTCTCACGAGGTGATTCCATCCCTCACCACGTTCCCCATGAACTAATTTTGGGTCGAGTCAGGCTCGTGACTCGGTTATCAAAAACAAGCGCTCCTCGGGAGGCAGCCCGAGTATCTATCCCTTTAACCCCCTAAGTGTAGGGGACGACCTATTTTGGTCGTTTGTGTTTGTATGGTGATGTGCTTACAGGGATTACTGCAATCTTGGACATCTTTGAAGAACCGTGTTCCCATGTTATCCGAAATCCGGTTCTATCTCTCAACTATCGTGATTCAATTTTCTTCATACTCACATTTGAAATTGATCACTTTAGTCGTCTCTTCCTTAACTTGAGTTAACCAACGTGCACAATGTCATAAGTGTAGGGGAGACTTCTCCCACATGCTTAAACATTGAGGACAATGTTTATCTTAAGTGTAGGGGAGACTTCTATCGAAGTTTTAAGTGGACTTTTCCATGAAAATGCCTTCATTTAACCGGAAAATCCTATTTTTCAGCATTTTTCAAATTTTTTATTAACTTTGGCCATTTAGTCGTAATTTTTAAATTTTTATCGTTGTTTTCATATGTATATATCCCGCAATAAAGTCAAAAATATTAATAAATTGGTGTAGCTAGTTTAGAAGTCTTTGACATATTAGGCCCGTTGCGTTTATTTTGACTCAACCCGAATAGACTTATCCAAGCTTATTCTAGCTAGTATCCTTAACCATGTAGACCTTAATTGGTTTATTAGGCTAAGTGTCCACGAGTCTCATTATTTGAGATTTTAAATTGTGGAGGACGAGAAATGATAGAGTCAATTATAAGTCGGTAATCTTGCGCAAGCTCACTTGGTGTAATTATTTGCCTATTCTCTCATCACTTGCTAATAATTTATCTGCAATAAGTAAGGTCTTACGATTTGAAAAGTTACTTAGCTTCTAGCCCAAGATCGTTTAAAAGTTGCTCGGTAATGATAAGAGTTCATAGCCAAGGCATAACTTATGAAGCGGGGCGCGAAGATTGGCGAGTCCGAAAAGGCCCTAACAAGGCATGAGGATTCAATTTTATTGCTGAAGATCCAAAGTGATGTGAAAAGCATTATTCCTAAAGTCAATATGAAGGATCAAGACTCACGACGAAAAGCAATCAACTCCCATAAAGATCATGGAGAAGTCTATCCGAAAAGACCCTAACAAGGTATGAGGATAAATAGATCCAAGTCCGAAAAGGAGGCGGATCGTTGTATCTCAAAATCCCAAATAGAGATTGAAGAAATAATCATGAAGTCGTGGTCAACAAAGTTGGAGTACCCCTCAAAAGTCTCCAAGTGAAGAAACTCTATTATGATGAGAAGACCATTATCTCAAGAACGTCTCTCGAAGATATGAATCATGAAGTGCATGCCAAATATCGGCCCGAGAAAGGTCTCAAATCGTGAACCAAGTTATGCCAAGATATGAATTTTTGATATCCCGAGAAGCAGTTTTAAGAGATTTTGTCCTTTAGCTAACTATTGATCAAATCGTCCCACTTTGCTTTCAGCCCTAATAAACTATCGAAATAAGTCCAAAAATGCATCTTCATGATCATTCTAAGACAAAAATAAAATATAAGAGATACAATTAGGAATAAGGGAGTTTAAGCATTTAATTAAGCCATGTGTGTAAGTGTTTGATTTACTGACTTATAATAACAATGATCTCGTTTTTAAGCTTAGTTTGGGGAACGTGAAACTTGAGGGTGATAAATCTTCGCAACACCAAAGCCCTAATGTAAGTCTTTAATTTCTTTACAAGTTATTTCCATCCTTTTGTTTATTTTAAAGTTTTAAGTTCTCTTAGTATTTTAATTATTGTTTAGTAGGATTTAAATAAGGCCAAGGTTGATTAATTATGAGAAAAATGTAAATTTGCTTTATCACTAAGCATTGCATGAGGGCATGGCAATGGTTAAGTGTAGGGGATTTGATAGGTGTGTAAACACCCATCCTTTTACCACTTAATTCTGGCTAAAACAAGACCAAAACACGTAATTAATATCATTTGTTTGGAATTATGCGTGGTTTTTGTGTTTATTGTGATTTCAGAGCTGACCGGATGAATACTAAAGAAAACATGGGATTGCACGGGTTTTATCAAGGAAAAAGACTCAAGATAAAGTCTATTGTCCAAGAGATGCAAAAGATTTGAAGTCACTAGGCCTATTCGAAGATTTATCGAAGAAAAGGACTAAAGACGGAAGATTTTCATAAGTCGAAGAAACTCAAGTCTATTTAACGAAGAAATTAAAAGACGAGTTGGATTTAATCGACAACAAATCCCGAATCAGAATCGAAAACGTCAACTTTTCTGAAAAGACGAGAAGACAAGAAGAAGAGGAGAAAGCCCACTTACCAACCAACCATTAGGACTATAAATAGATCACTCCCTTCACTAGGGAGTTAGTTTTTCATTTTTCCTTTTTCCCAGGCTTTGTAGTTCGTCTCATCACAAACTCCATTAGGGAGTTTGGTGATTTTCATCTTTTTCTTTTAATCTTGTAATCTTTAATCAATACTCTTGTTACTTTTCCCTTAATCAATCCATTCCATCTTTTCATTAATCTTGTTCTTCATCATCTCTTTTTGCAAGTTCTTAAGTTTTTATTTGATTCAAGTTTGATCTTAAATAGTTGTTGATTTAGTGTTTTTATTAGTGGGATTTGTTCCTTATGGTATGTTAATGATTATTGGATAGTTTGGTTAAACCTTTTTGAGTATTTAGTTTGATTTTGGATTTTATTCATTCTCCTTGTTTCATGTTTACTGCTACTGTTCTTCGCTGCCCAGTTTTTCCGAGTAGAGCAATTTATTCCGAATAGGCAAGTTTCTATTTGCCTTATTCGGAACATTTCACTTTTTTCCGAATAGGGTTGTTCCCGTTTTCCTATTCGGAACTTTTCAATTATTCCGAATAGCCTTTCTCAGTTTCCTTATTCGGAACTTTTTCCGAATAGCCTTTAAATTCCGAATAGCAATTTTTAATTTTCCTTATTCGGAACAATTTTCCGAATAGCCTTGTTTTTCCGAATAACCTTGTTATTCCGAATGATCATATTTTCCGCATAGGGAAGACTTTCCGCATAGACTAGTTTTTCCGAGTAGGGCAATTTATTCCGAATAGCTGATTTTTCCGAATTGCCATCCTTTCCGCATAGAGATCATATTCCGCATGGTGTAAACTTTCCGAATAGAGCAATATTTTCCGAATGGTCAAACTTTCCGCATAAGGGTTACATTCCGCATAGGGTATTTTCTCATTAGAATATTTTTCCAGTTTAGCTTATTATTTGTTACTTGTTTTAAGTTTACTTCATTACCATTATACTCACTTATCTGTTTAGTAGACTAGAAAACCAAATCCAATCCACTTTTTGTCACCAAGAACAAATCATTCTGCTTTTGACTGAGATCAATTCGAGAGGATTCCGAGAATTCTGAACCACACAAAACGCATGTATCACTCAACGCTTTCTTTCGCGCTACTTTCCACCATCCATGGTCACAAGCCTTCGCAATCAGATCAGCGGTTTCATGCAAGACCCTGATGAATCTCTTTTCGACGCTTGGGAGAGATATAATGTCTTGATCGACCGTTGTCCAAACCACAACATGCTTCCGGTCACCTTGATCGATACTTTCTACAACGGATTGACTTTTCGAGATCGTGATACGATTAATGCAGCCGCCGGTGGCACATTCATGAAAAGGAGACCCGAGGAGTGTAGAGAGTTAATAGAGAACATGACTACTCATCATAAGAACTGGGATTCCTCTGCTTCTTCTAGAAACAACACGAGAGTCAATGTTTCTTCTACCTCAGCAAACCCTGAGATGACCGAACTCACCCGCATGATGGCTGAAATGAGCAAAAGTATTACGCTTCTCGCTTCAAACCAACAACAACAAGTTAAAGCGGTCGCTAATCCTTGTGAAACATGTGGCGCTCCTCACTCATACACCGATTGTCCTTCGACACAAGGAAATCCGGAAAATGTGTATGCAGCTTACGGTAATTATTCACCAGAAAATTACCAAGCTAGACAACAAGGGGATAGAAACCTGCTGAGCTACCGTTCTAACAATTACCTTTCACCCGGTTTTTCTCCTCAAAACCAAAACCCCGCCAACAACTACAATAGAAGCAACCAAATCCCACCTCGTGCTTCTAACCCTTATCAACCACCCACCCAACAACACCCACCTATTAACCCCGATGTTGACACAATCATGAGAACTCAAGGTGAGCAAATCAAGAATCTACAGAGCCAAATAATCAATTTGAAAGGAGATATCTTGAAGCAAGGTAATGACATCAGAACCGAGGTTCGTGAAAACCTTCAATCCTCCTTCATCACTCAAACAACTGAATTAAAGAATCTATTGGCTAGTTTCTTGCCCGAAGCTCAACCTTCTTCTTCCTCGGGTTCTCTACCTTCAAACACCGTCACTAATCCGCGAGCTAATGTGAGTGCTATAACTACGCGTAGTGGAATTACCATTGTCAATCCACCTGACTCACCACCATCATCTACAACTCCTCCACCACCATGTATCCCTATTTCTCTTCCACCTAGTAGTAGTACACCATTACCGTCTCCGCCTCGTCATGACGATGTATCTCGGAAGGACCCTTCAACATCACAACCTTCACCAAATACACCTCCACCTAACCCTTATCAGCCCAGAATCCCATACCCTTCTCGCATAGGCAAGACCAACGAGCTAACCAAGAATGACTGTAATGTAATGAAATATGTGGATATGCTATCTAAAATGACCATCAACATTAGCCTTGTTGAAGCACTTTGCCACATGCCAAAATTTGTCAAAGCATTCAAGGAATTGCTTAGCAAGAAGGAGAAGCTGATTGAACTCGCCAACACACGATTAAATGAAAACTGCTCTGCAGTCCTTCTTAGAGAACTTCCAGAAAAGCTTGGCGATCCCGGTCGTTTTGTGTTTCCTTGCGTGTTCAACAAAACTGAAGAATTTACTGCCCTTGCTGATCTCGGGGCTAGTATTAATTTGATGCCACTCAGCGTTTGGAAAACACTATCATTGCCCGATCTCATTCCAACAAAGATGACTCTCGAACTTGCAAATCGCACTCTCGCTTACCCTGTTGGTATAGCCGAAGACGTGTTTATCAAAGTTGGCACATTTACTTTCCCGGTCGATTTTGTCGTAGTTGATTATGAAATGGACCCTCGTATTCCTTTAATACTTGGTCGGCCATTCTTGAGAACCGGACGTGCTTTAGTAGATGTGGCCGAAGGTGAGTTAATCTTAAGAGTCGGGGATGATTCTAAAGTTTTTAAAATGGGGAAGCTTACAGACAAATCCTTTGGAGGACGAGAATCAGTGAATATGATAAATGTGCTCGATGACTTTACCGTCTATGACAATCCTCTATTCGAGTCTTCTACTGATAATCCACTCTTTGAAGATAATGTGCAAGATTCTTCCCCTCATTTGGACGCTTCTCCCATTTTTGATTCTCCACCGGTCTTCGATGCTTATGATGATGATTCTAGCTCAGATTCAGATGATTTTGATTGTACTTCTGAGTATCCCGAGTTGCCTACTTTCGATGATTTTGATGAGGATGATACTCTTTCGAGCGACTCTTCACATGATGAAGATCCTCCACCATCACTCGATCCTACTTTGGACGATTATTCATTTGAGGAAGATTTCTCTGAATTTCTCAACACATACTTCCCTCATGAGAGTGATGCTCCTCCTTTGGACTTTGAAGATTATCGTCTTGATCCTACTTTGGATTTGAAGAGCATTTTGTCAAAGGAGAAGAAACAGGTCGACACCGAAATCCGTTGCACGTATGATTTAACACCTCTTTGTCCCACTTCTGAGGACGAGGTTGTGCTTCTTTGCGGATCTTCTTCACACTCGGCTGAGCCTGAGTGCTATTTTCCCTTAAAGGAAAAGGTGTTCGACCCCGGTATTGAAGTCTTTAAGCCATCTCAGTATCCACCTGATGAAATAAAAGGAAATATCTTTGGAAATTTTGAAGACATGCTTGCTCCATTTCAACTTTGCTTCCACCGTGCTCCATCGCTGCTTAAGGGAACCTTGCCATTTCTCTTTTGGCTTGCCTTGTTCGCCTTAAGCTCGTTCTTATTGATGGATGAAAACTATGTTTTTGATCCGGGTGGATTTGTTTCATGCTACTTCCGTTGATGATCAAGGTCGAGTCAGGCTCACGACTCGGTTAACAAAAACCAAGCGCTTCTTGGGAGGCAACCCATGCATCTATCTTTTCGCTTTCTTTACCATAAGTGTAGGGGGGACCCTTTGGATTGCTATTTCCTCTCCTCACTTCTTAATCAGGGATTCGAGCTTCAATGATCCACTCTTGACGATTCTTGACGACCCGTAATTCCGTTTTCTACTTATTCCCGGTTCTATCCTAAACTCTTTTCGATTCACTATTTTATATTTTCTCAATATTAAAATAGGAATCTCTTTAGTTGTCTTTTCCTTATCGAGATTTAAACAACGTGCACAATGTCCTAAGTGTAGGGGAGCTTACTCCCACATGCTTAAACATTGAGGACAATGTTTATCTTAAGTGTAGGGGGGACTTCTATCGAAGTTAAGTGGTCTTTTCCTTGTTTTTGTCCTCATTTTAACCGGAAAATCAATTTTCCGACATTTTTCAAAATTTTTGATCTATTTTGGCCTATTAGTTGTTATCTTTGTATAGTTATTTTCTTTCTCTGCTAGAATAAATGTTTAATAAGTGGTTTTAATTTTCAAACGTTGTGAATCTTTTGACTCAATCCGAGTTTACTCTAGCTAGTATCCTTAACGTGTTTAAGTCAAGCTTTGCTAGGCTTTTATATAGGGAGCTATAAAACGCGAAAGTCTTAACTCACACGGGTTAAGAACAAGAACTTTTCGCAAGTTCCTATAATTGATCCTAGAGAGTCATTTAGCAAGGGAACTTTAAAATGCGATTTCTAAACTTGAAAGAGTCTAAGAATTTGCAAGATCCTATAGGCGACTCGAAAACCCAAAACTTTGATTTAATAGGCTAAGCATCTACGAGTCTCATTACTTGAGATATTAAACTGTGGAGAACGAGAGATGATAGAGCCAATTATAAGTTCGGTATTCTTTCGTGAATTTATGTGAGTTAATTATAAGCCTATTCTCCCATCGCTTGCTAATAAATTTATCTGCTAATAAATAAGGTTGAACGATTTGAAAAGTTACTTAGCTTCTAGCCCCAGATCGTTTAAAAGTTGCTCGGTAATGACGAGAGTTCATAGCCAAGGCATAACTTATGAAGCGGGGCGCGAAGATTGGCGAGTCCGAAAAGGCCCTAACAAGGCATGAGGGCTATGTTTTGTTGCTAAAGATCCAAAGTGATGTGAAGAATCATTTATCGAAAATCAATATGAAGGATCGAGACACACGACGTAAAGCAAAACTCCCCAAAAGTCATGGAGAAGTGTATCCGAAAAGACCCTAACAAGGTATGAGGATAAATAGATCCAAGTCATAAAAGGAGGCGGATCGTTGTATATCAAAGTCCAAAATAAAGATTGGAGAAAAATGAAGAAGTCGTGGTCCAAGTATGAATCTCTCAAAACTTCAAGTGAAGAAATTCCAAATATGAAGAGAAGACCATTATTTCATGAACGTCTCTCAAGATTTGAAGTATGAAGTCGCTGCCAAATATCGGCCCGAGAAAGGTCTCAAATCGCGAACCAAGTTATGCCAAGATATGAACTTTCTGATATCCCGAGAAGCAGTTTTAAAAGATTTGGTCCTTTAGCTAACTATTGATTAAATCGTGCACTTTATTTTCAGACTAAATAACTATCGAAATAAGTCAAACAATGCATCTTCATGATCATTCAAGACAAATAATAAAATATAAGAGATACACCTAGGAATAAGGGAGTCTAAGTGAGTAATTGGCCCACATGAGTTCGTGTTAGTTTACTAACTTATAATAACAATGATCTCGTTTTTAAGCTTGGTTTGGAGAAAGTGAAAACTTGAGGATGATGATTATTCATAACATTTTCAAAACCCAAGGTATGCTTTTGATTTCTTTATTTTGTATGTTTTTAATTTTCTATCTCTTTAATAAAGGCCAACGTGGATTGATTACGATGAAAAGTGTAATCTTGCTTTGTAACTAATGCATTGCATGAGGACATTGCAATGGTCAAGTGTAGGGGATTTGATAGGTGTGTAAACACCCATCTTTTCTACCACTTAATTACAATAATAACCGGACCTAATCGTGTATTTTATGTCTTTTATGTCGGAATTATGCGTGGTTTGTGTTTTGTTGTGATTTAGGATGAAAAGGTGAAAAGTGGAGAAAACACGGACATTCACGGGCATTTATGGACTTTTATTTAAGAAAAGGATAAAAGACGAAGTCAAGAAGTCAAGAGTGCAAAAAGAACGGAATTCCACGACCAATTCTGAAGATTTATCGAAGAAAAAGTCAAAAGACGGAAGTTTATCAAAAGCCAAAGAATTCAAGTCTATTTTATTGAAGAATTTAAAGACGAGTTCAAAAGAAATCCCGAAGTCAAAAGTCCCTTGAGTCCAAGATTAAAGAAAATTAGAAGAAAAGGACTAACGACGCAATTAATGAAGAATTAAGAAGAAAGGGACTTAATTATGCAATTAAGAGAAAAGGAAAGAGGGGAGGAAGCTTCCTTAATCCTCCCCTATAAATAGACTAGGATGTTTATCATTTCATTTTGTTGGCTAAGGTGACAATTAGTCTTCCACCTTTTAAATACTTGTTCATTTACTTTTCATGTCATTTAAATTCATGTTATGCACCTTAATTACCATTTAATTCCAAGTAAGTTTTCATTTTAATTCTTGTCAAATCTTTATTTTATCTTGTCAATCTCTTATCTACCTTTCTTCTTCTTTAATTCATGTGTTTATGTTATGTTCATGTTTATGCTTTTTGTTTGATCTTAATGGTTTTTGATTATTGTGGTTAAAGTTGTTTGATTTCATGTTTTTGATTGTGTGTTGATGCTTATTCATTGATTCGTTACTGTTTTAATCTATCCGTGTGTTTGATTTTGGTTAATTTATGTTTATATCTGCTACTGTTACCATCTTCCTTGTTCTTCGGAAGATTTTGCCTTGTTTCTGATCTTTCCAGAAAAAGTTCCGAACCAAAGAAAGGATAGAAAGCTTCATTCGGAAGTCCAAAGTTCCGAACCAAGGTGTTTCATTCGGAAGTCAAAACTTCCGAACCAAGTCTGTTCATTCGGAACTCAAAAAGTTCCGAGTCAAGGAAACTCATTCGGAACTTCAAAAGTTCCGAATAAAGGAGCTTCATTCGGAAGTCAAAACTTCCGAACCAAAGATCTTCATTCGGAACCTTCCGAACCAACTCCAAGTTCCGAACCAAGGGCCTTCATTCGGAAGTTCTAAACTTCCGAATCAAGGAGCTTCATTCGGAAATTTCCGAATCAAGGGGTGACCAGAAACTTCCGAATCAAGGAAGAATTTACAAGTTCCGAATCAGCAAGTTCCGAACGAAGCATTGTTTTGGATAAGTGACATATTCAGACCAATTTGTTCCGGATCAAGGACTTTGGTAATATTCCAAGTGAAGAAGAATCATTTCAACCAAAGGTGACATTTAGGACGAGTGATTGTTCCAAACGAAGGTTTATTCCAAATGAGCTGTATTCAGGTTCTTATTAGCTTTTGTCTTTGATTTTTATCTTCAAGCTTTATTTTACTTGCCTTTTTATTTAATTGCACTTTTAGATTATTTGCCTTAGTTTTAGTCGCACTTTAAGTTTGCCTTAGATAGATTTAAGTTTACGTCATTTTACTTTAGTGCCCTTTAATTTTAGTCACGTTTTTAAATACTCGCACTTTACTTTAATTAGACTTAGATTTACTTAAAAAGCACTTTTACTTTTAATTCTTTGCATTTAAATTTAAAATCACCCAAAAATATTCTTTTTCACCAAAGATCAACTTAGTCACACATAGGAGCCTAGATCAATTCGTTAAGATTCCGAGAACACGAACTCAATCTTTAATTTATAACTAGGTAAAACCTAGTTATCACTCCCCCGTTCTCTTAAGGAAATTGCCCACCAAACTTGGTGATCCGGGTCGCTTCTTGATTCCTTGCAACTTCCCGGGAGTAGAGAATTGCATGGCCCTAGCCGATCTAGGTGCCAGTATCAACTTAATGCCTTTAAGCGTTTGGAAGCAATTATCTCTCCCCGAGCTAGTCCCCAGCAAAATGACTTTGGAATTAGATAACCGTACGGTTGCTTATCCAGTGGGGATAGCCGAAGATGTCTTTGTTGGCGTTGACAAATTCACCTTCCTGGCGGATTTTGTTGTCGTAGACTACGAGATGGATCCCCGTGTTCCATTAATCGTTGGATGTCCCTTCTTGAGGACCGGTCGCACTCTCATTGATGTAGCCGCGGGCGAAATAATCATGAGAGTTGGTGACGACAAAATTGTCTTCAACATGGGTAAGATTTATAAGCAACCTTATTCATATGAGAGTGTTAATGCTATGGATGTTCTTGATGAGGCTTGTGAAGAACATTTTCATGATGCTTGTAAAAGTACTCTCTCTTCTCTACCCAATGTTGAGACCGTTGCCTCAATTGCTCCGGCATTGACTCCTTTTAGAGAAAGTGACTTGGATGATTTCGAAGCTAGCTTGGGTCCTCTCGATATTAAGTATGATGATTCTTCCACTAATTGGGATGAAGACATTTGTACTATTGAGAGACTTCTCAATGAAGACCCGTTTCCTCCTCCCTCTCCTAAAGAGGTGACTAATGATGATCCATCGTTAGTTACACCATCTATTGAGGATCCTCCTACTCTTGAGCTTAAGGACCTACCTCCTCATCTTGAGTACATTTTCCTTGAAGACAACGAGAAGTTACCGGTCATCATCGCGAAGGACCTAAAAGAAGAAGAAAAAGCCCGACTTGTCGCCGTGTTGAAGAAGCATAAAAGAGCTATCGCTTGGAAAATCTCCGACATCCGTGGAATTGATCCTCACTTTTGCACACATAAAATTCTCATGGAGGACGACTTTAAGCCCACAATTCAAAGCCAACGAAGGGTGAATCCTAAAATCCATGAAGTCATCAAAAAAGAGGTTATCAAACTTCTTGATGCGGGTATGATTTACCCTATTTCGGATTCACCATGGGTTAGTCCAGTCCATTGTGTGCCTAAGAAAGGCGGAATTACCGTTGTGCCCAATGCAAACAACGAGTTGATTCCTACCCGTCTCGTTACTGGGTGGAGAGTTTGTATAGACTACCGCAAACTCAATGATGCCACGAGAAAGGATCATTTCCCTCTTCCTTTTATGGACCAAATGCTTGAACGTTTAGCGGTTAATGAATATTACTGCTTTCTTGATGGTTTCCCGGGTTATTTCCAAATACCCATCGATCCCCAAGATCAAGAGAAGACAACATTCACTTGTCCCTATGGCACATTTGCTTATAAAAGAATGCCTTTTGGCTTATGCAATGCCCCCGGGACTTTCCAAAGGTGCATGTTAGCTATCTTCCATGACATGGTTGAGCAAACCATGGAAGTCTTCATGGATGATTTCTCGGTCTTCGGGGATTCCTTCTCTTCTTGCCTTGCCAATTTGGAACGTATGCTTAAGCGGTGCGAAGACACTCGCCTTGTTCTAAATTGGGAAAAATGCCATTTTATGGTAAAATAAGGCATTGCGCTAGGACACAAAATCTCGAAAGCCGGTCTTGAAGTCGACCGTGCTAAAGTAGATGTCATAGCCAAATTACCTCCACCTTCAACCGTGAAGGGTGTGAGAAGTTTTCTGGGTCATGCGGGCTTCTATCGCCGATTCATTCAGGATTTCTCTAAAATCGCTCGCCCGATGACCCACCTCTTGGAAAAAGATACTCCTTTTATCTTTTCTAAAGAGTGTCACAAAGCATTCAATCTTCTCAAAGATAAGCTAACTAAGGCACCGGTCTTGGTCACCCCTAATTGGGAGCTGCCTTTTGAATTGATGTGCGATGCTAGCGACTTTGCTATTGGTGCGGTTTTGGGCCAACGAGTGAATAAACACTTCCAACCAATCCACTATGCTAGCAAAACAATGACGGGGGCTCAATTGCATTATACGACAACCGAAAAAGAGCTTTTAGCTGTTGTCTATGCTTTTGAAAAATTTCGCCCCTATCTTGTTTTATCCCCCACCATCGTATACACGGACCATTCTGCGTTGAAGTACTTGATGACTAAACACGACTCTAAGCCAAGACTTCTCCGCTGGGTTTTACTCCTTCAAGAATTCAACATTGAAATTCGTGACAAGAAGGGTGCTGAAAACCTAGCCGCGGATCATCTGAGCAGACTTGAGGATCCATATCAAGGGGATCATCTGAACAAAGAGATCAATGATTATTTCCCCCTTGAGACCTTAATGTCTATAAATCTCAATCTTGATGGCACCCCGTGGTTTGCCGATATTGCAAACTACTTAGCGGGTGGTGTTCTCATCCAAGGGTTAACATCCCAACAAAAGAAGAAGTTCTTGAACGATGTTAAGACTTACTTTTGGGATGACCCTTTTCTATTCAAAAAATGCGCTGACTTGATTATTCGCCGATGTGTTGACGGACCGGCCGCTTTGGACATTCTCCAGGCTTGCCACAAAGGACCCACCGGTGGTCACTTTGGTCCCAACTACACCGCCAAAAAAGTGTTTGATTCGGGATTCTATTGGCCCACCATTTACCGTGATGCTCACGAGATGGTTAAACATTGTGATGCTTGCCAAAAACAAGGCAAGATCACACATAAAGATGAGATGCCTCAAAATTTCATACAAGAATGTGAAATCTTTGATGTATGGGGCATCGACTTTATGGGGCCATTCCCTTCTTCTAAAGGCAACAAATACATCCTTGTTGCTGTTGACTACGTTTCCAAATGGTTTGAAGCCAAGGCTTTACCCACTAACGACGCGAGGGTGGTTTGTAATTTCCTGAAATAACTGTTTGCTCGATTCGGTGTTCCTCGTGCTATTATCAGTGACCGCGGGACTCATTTTTGCAACGATCAATTTGCAAGAGTCATGGCTAAGTATGGTGTCAATCACCGTCTTTCCACCGCTTATCATCCTCAAACCAACGGTCAAGCCGAGATATCCAACCGTGGATTGAAGAGAATTTTGGAACGTACTGTGGGAGAGCATCGTGCCTCGTGGGCTGATAAACTCGATGATGCTCTGTGGGCTTTCCGTACCGCCTATAAGACACCGATTGGTTGTACACCTTATCGTCTTGTGTACAGGAAAGCTTGCCACCTCCCTATGGAGCTGGAACATAAGGCATATTGGACCTTCAAGTGGGCTAACTTCGACATCAACAAAGCCGGTGATTTTCGCAAGATTCAACTCAACGAGCTACAAGAATTGAGGAATCAAGCTTACGAGAACTCATTGATTTACAAGGAGAAGACCAAGATTATCCACGATGCTAAAATCAAGTACCGAGAGTTCTACGTTGGTGATCAAGTCTTACTCTTTAACTCTCGGTTGAAGATCTTCTCAGGCAAGTTGAAGAGCCGCTGGTCTGGTCCATTCACCATCGCCAATGTCTTTCCCTATGGCACCATTGAGCTTTCTCAGCCAAATGGGCCCAACTTCAAGGTGAATGGCCAACGTTTGAAATTGTACTTTGGTGAGGACATTTCTCAAGAGATGATTCCATCTCTCACCACGTTTCCCTTGAATTAGTTCGGGACCGAGTCAGGCTCGCGACTCAGTAAACAAAAACAAGCGCTCATCGGGAGGCAACCCGAGTATCTATCCCACTTTCCCGTTTTTCATCTTAAGTGTAGGGGGAGCTATATAGGTTGCTTGTTTTTGGATGGTGATGTGACTACAGGGATAAATGCACTCTTGGAATCTTTGAAGAACCGTGCTCCCGTGTTATCCGAAATCCGGTTCTATCTCTCAACTATCGTGATTCAATTTTCTTCATACTCACATTTGAAATTGATCACGTTAATCGTCTCTTCCTTAACTTGAGTTAACCAACGTGCACAATGTCATAAGTGTAGGGGAGACTTTTCCCACATGCTTAAACATTGAGGACAATGTTTATCTTAAGTGTAGGGGAGACTTTTATCGAAGTTTTAAGTGGACTTTTCCATTAAAATGCCTTCATTTAACCGGAAAATCATCTTTTTCAACATTTTTTCAAATTTTTAATTATCTTTGGCCATTTAGTCGTGATTTTTAAATTTTTATCGTTGCTTTCATATGTATATATCCCGCAATAAAGTCAAAAATATTAATAAGTGGTGTAGCTAGTTTTGAAATCTTTGACATATTAGGCCCGTTGCGATTATTTTGACTCAACCCGAATAGACTTGTTTAAGTTTATTCTAGCTAGTATCCTTAACCATGTAGACCTAAATTGGTTTATTAGGCTAGGCATCCACGAGTCTCATTACTTGAGATTTTAAATTGTGGAGGATGAGAAATGATAGAGTCAATTATAAGTCGGTATTCTTGCACAAGCTCACTTGGTGTAATTATTTGCCTATTCTCCCATCACTTGCTAATAATTTATCTGCAATAAGTAAGGTCGTACGATTTGAATGGTTACTTATCTTCTAGCCCAAGATCGTTTAATAGTTGCTCGGTAATGATAAGAGTTCATAGCCAAGGCATAACTTATGAAGCGGGGCGCGAAGATTGGCGAGTCCAAAAAGGCCCTAACAAGGCATGAGGATTCCATTTTATTGTTAAAGATCCAAGGTGATGTGAAAAGCATTATTCCCAAAATCAATATGAAGGATCAAGATTCACGACGAAAAGCAATCAACTCCCATAAAGATCATGGAGAAGTCTATCCGAAAAGACCCTAACAAGGTATGAGGATAAATAGATCCATGTCCGAAAAGGAGGAGGATCTCAAAATCCCAATTAGAGATTGAAGAAATAATCATGAAGTCGTGGTCAACAAAGTTGGAGTACCCCTCAAAAGTCTCCAAGTGAAGAAACTCTATTAACGAAGAGAAGGCCATTATCTCAAGAACGTCTCTCGAAGATATGAAGTATGAAGTACATGCCAAATATCGGCCCGAGAAAGGTCTCAAATCGTGAACCGAGTTATGCCAAGATATGAACTTTTTGATATCCCGAGAAGCAGTTTTAGGAGATTTTGTCCTTTAGCTAACTATTGATCAAATCGTCCTACTTTGCTTTCAACATAAATAAATTATCGAAATAAGTCCAAAAATGCATCTTCATGATCATTCTAAGATAAAAATAAAATATAAGAGATACACCTAGGAATAAGGGAGTTTAAGCATATAATTAAGCAATGTGTGTAAGTGTTTGAATTTCTAACTTATAATAACAATGATCTCGTTTTTAAGCATAGTTTGGGGAACGTGAAACTTGAGGGTGATAAATCTTCACAGCACCAAAGCCCTAATGTAAGTCCTTGATCTCTTTGCAAGTTATTTTCATGAAGCTATTTTCAAGTGAAAATGGTTTTCTATCCTTTAGTTTATTTTAAAGTTTTAATTTCTCTTAGTACTTTAATTCTTGTTTAGTAGTATGTTAATAAGGCCAAGGTTGATTGATTATGAAAAAAATGTAATTTTGCTTTATCACTAAGCATTGCATGAGGGCATGGCAATGGTTAAGTGTAGGGAATTTGATAGGTGTGAAAACACCCATCCTTTTACCACTTATTTCTTGCTAAAACAAGACCAAAACGCGTATTTAATGTCATTTGTTTGGAATTATGCGTGGTTTGTGTGTTTGTTGTGTTTTCAGAGCCAACCGGATAAATATTGGAGAAAACATGGGATTGCACGGGTTTTATCGAGGAAAAAGACGAAAAGATGAAGTCTATAGTCCAAGAGATGCAAAAGATTTGAAGTCAATGGGCCTATTTGAAGATTTATCGAAGAAAAGGACCAAAGACGGAAGATTTACCTATGTCGAAGAAACTCAAGTCTATTAAATGAAGAAATTAAAAGACGAGTTGAAATTATTCGTCGACAAATCCCGAATCGAAATCGAAAACGTCAACTTTTCTGAAAAGATGATAGGTGTGAAAACACCCATCCTTTTACCACTTATTTCTGGCTAAAACAAGACCAAAACACGTATTTAATATCATTTGTTTGGAATTATGCGTGGTTTTTGTGTTTATTGTGTTTTCAGAGTCAACCGGATGAATATTGAAGAAAACATGGGATTGCACGGGTTTTATCAAAGAAAAAGACTCAAGACGAAGTCTATTGTCCAAGAGATGCAAAAGATTTGAAGTCATTGTGCCTATTTGAAGATTTATCGAAGAATAGAGCCAAAGATGGAAGATTCATATAGTTCGAAGAACTCGAGTCTGTTAAACAAAAGATTATAAGACGAGTTGGAATTATTCACCGACACTTCTCAAAATCCAAAGTCGGAAACGTTTATTTAAAAGAAACGTGAAGACTAAAGAAAAAAGAAAAAAAGAAGCCCAAACCAAAGCCCATTTACAAGCCCACCATCACACGCCTATAAATAGGACTTTACTTCACAAAATTAGTAGTTAGTTAGTTTTAGTTAGTTTTTAGTTTTTCATTCTCTCTAGTTTTAGAGAGAGAAAGTTCTAAACTTTCTCTCACTAGTTTTCATCTTTCTTTCTTTCAAGATCAAACCTTTGTATTGTTTTTCATTAATCAAATTTAAATTCAAGCTTTTAATCTGTAATCTCATTCTACCTTTCTTTGATTTTGATTTACTTTTGGTACGAATTACTTATGATCCGTGTTGTTCATCTATGTTTTCGTGCTTAAAAAGTTAATCTTTTTATGTTTCCTTAAGTTTCTACACGAATAAGCTTTAAGATCCTTGTGCTTATTGGCTTATTTGTTAGTTTTGCTTATTTACTTTTTATAAGTTTTCTTAAAAAGTTTATCTTTTTATCATTTGATTTATGAGTTTGCTTATTTGAAGTTTAGATAAGTTGTTATTTATGCTCATTTGATTTGTTTCATATTAGATTCGAGCTAGTTTGGGTATTAGTTTATTGAAATAGCTTATTTACCTTGCTTATTTTTCGGATCACATAGGCATCGGAAAGGGTTATAAACCCCTTTCCGATTGGGTTATTCCGACCAGCACATCGGCACCTTATTCCGATCGTAGTGATCGGAAAAGGGTTTTAATATTCCGATTGGTGGCATTCTCCATATTCCGATCTAAGGGTTTTGGTTTATTCCGATTGTAGCTTACTTTTAAGTATTCCGATCAGCTCTGTTTCGATTATTCCGATTAGTGTAATTTTTTAAACATTCCGATTAAGACTAGTTTTGATATATTCCGATTGTGAATTAATCCCCATATTCCGATTGGCCAGTTTTCAGTTATTCCGATTGGAGTGTTTTTAGTAGTATTCCGATTGCCCCTTTTTAGTCCCTTATTCCGATCAGTCGTATTCCTATACATTCCGATCATCAGATCGGAATATATTCCGATATGGGTCTTTTAGTGGTATTCCGATTTGGGTTAAATTGTTTGTTTAATTTCTTGTTTTTGCAAAGCTTTCAAGTGTTAGTTTTATTCATTGTCCAAGTATTTTCTAATCTTACCTTTAAGTTTTCAAGCATTTATTTTTAAACTCGTCTTTTTAGTTTAATCTTTTAAAGCTTTAAGTTTAATCTTCGACACTTAATTACTTGTTATTAGTTTAATTTAGATAAACAAACCATCACCTTTTTATTAACCAAGAACAAATCATTCCACTTAGAACCGAGATCAATTCGAGGAGATACCGAGAGACATAATCTTGAACCCCATGCAAAAGCAATGTATCAAATGGCGCCGCTGCCGGCTCTTCTCGTTAAGATTAACAGATTTTTGTGAGAACTTGGATTTTGGGATCCGTTCACCGTGAACGTTACTTTTTCATAAAAACTTTCAAAAACCCTAAAAAATATAAAATTTTCGAAAATCCTAAAAAGTAAAAAACATAAAAAAGACAAAAATATTTCTTGTTTGCTTTGTTAGTTCTTTTGCAGGTGCATGCGTACACGATCAACGTCTTATCAAGAGCCCGAGACTCTCGATAACTTAGACATGGCCAGTGTACAAAACAACAACAATAACCCACCTCTCAACAATAATAACAACTATAACAATCCTCCTCTTAACAACAATGAGCCTCTACCGGATAATCGCCCGATGATTGAACTTCTGCAAGCACATGTAGATGGTAACGATGATCCAATTGTCATACCCGCGATTGCAGCCAACAACTTTGAGCTCAAATCCGGCTTTATCCAGATGGTCTCTGCTCAACCATTCTTGGGGCGTACCATTGATGATCCACATGACCACATCAAGAGATTCCTGCAACTCACGAATACGGTCAAATTCAATGGTGTTCCACAAGAGGTAATCCGTTTACAACTTTTTCCCTTTTCTTTAGAGGGACAAGCCCGACATTGGCTTGCTAAGGAACCGCCACAAAGTATTCTGACGTGGACGGATTTGGAGACCAAATTTATCAACTACTTTTTCCCACCCTCTTCCGCTTTGCGGAATGAAATTATCAATTTTGAACAAAAGTACGATGAGTCTTTTAGTGAATCTTGGGACCGTTTCAAAGACCTTTTGAGAAAATGCCCACAACATGGTTTTACCAAAGTGCACCAAATTAACACTTTTTATAATGGTTTAAGCATGAATGACCAAGATTCACTAAACAGTGCCTCGGGGGGTAATATTTTGGCTAAGACTTCTAATGCCGCTTGGGATATCATTGAGAATAAGTCTCGTGTGCAAACCAAGAGTGTTCGGACCAATGTCGCTAGTGCTAGTACTAGTGACAGCGATAAGCGACTTGACAAAATCACTGCGCTTCTTGAATCGCTTGTTACCCACACCGCCAACAACACCAACAGCATCAATACTAAAAACGCTCAAGACGCTCAAGTCAATGTTGTTAGCCAACCATGTGAGATATGCGGGGGGCCTCACTCTTACACCACTTGTACCGCCAGCCAAGACTACCCTTCTGAGAATGTGAATGCAGCATACGGTACCTATCCTCAACCCGCTTATCAAGCTCGTCCTCAAGGTGACCGCAACCTGCTTAGCTACCGCTCCAACAACTATCTCTCACCACCCGATTTTACTCCTAACAACCCAAACCAACAACAAAACCTCAACCGCCCTCCTCAACAACAACAACAATCTCGTGGACCATACATACCACCTCACAAACAACAACATCCACCTCAAAGAAACAACCAAGTTTACCAGCAACCTGCTTATCAACCACCCGCATACAATGCTCCTCCCAACCAACCCACCGCATTACACCAAGACATTGGAACCTACATGAGGACTAACGATGTGATCGTGGACAATCTCCAACAGGAAGTGCGCAACTTGAAAGCAGACCTGGTGAAACAAGGGAACGATCTGAGAGCTGATATGCGAAACACTTTGGATAGTCAAACGAATGACTTAAAGAACATGATGGCTAGTTTCTTCCAAGGTAATCAACCCTCTTCATCGGGTACTCTTCCGAGTAACACCGTTGCGAATTTAAGAGGGGAGATGAAAGCAATCACCACTCGCAGTGGCAAAGGTACCAAGGAACCCGAGTGTCCTCTACCTCCACCGGTGCTTGTGACTAAGGAAAACGAGTCCCCTGCTCCTATTCCCCAACCTTCTACTTCCCCAATTTCTCCACCTCTTACTTCTACCCCTCCTCCACCCAAGGATGTGAGTGATCCTATTCTCCCAAAGCCTTCCTCTTCTTCCAATATACCTTATCCATCTAGGTTGAGGAAAGAGAAGCTTAAAAGCAAGGATGATATTCAGGTTTCGAACTTTCTTAAAATGTTCAAACAATTGAATTTCAACATCTCCTTCGCTGAGGCTCTCGCTCACATGCCTAAGTACGCGAAAATGTTCAAAGATCTTCTTAGCGAAAAGGAGAAGCTTCTTGATATTGCTAACACCCAACTTAATGAGAATTGCTCTGCAGTGCTCTTAAGAAAATTGCCAACCAATCTTGGTGATCCGGGTCGTTTCTTAATCCCTTGTAACTTCCCGGGAGTAGAGAATTGCATGGGCTTAGCCGATCTAGGTGCTAGTATTAATCTAATGCCTCTAAGCGTTTGGAAGCAATTATCTCTCCCTGAGCTAGTCCCCACCAAAATGACTTTGGAATTGGCTAACCGTACGGTTGCTTATCCAGTGGGGATAGCCGAAGACGTCTTTGTAGGAGTCGACAAATTCACTTTTCCTGCCGATTTCGTCGTCGTCGACTATGACATGGACCCTCGTGTGCCATTAATTGTTGGTCGTCCATTCTTGAGGACCGGTCGCACTCTCATCGATGTTGAAGCCGGTGAGCTTATCATGAGAGTGGGTGACGATAAAATCGTCTTCAACATGGGAAAGTTGTCTAAACAGCCTTATTTTAACGAGAGTGTTAATTGTATTGACGTTCTTGATGAGGCTTGTGAAGAACACTTCAAAGATGCTTGCAAAAGTATTCCTACCTCTCTTCCAAATGTTGTGACCGTTTCCTCTATCGATTCATCACTATCTCTATTTGGAGAAAGTGATTTCCTTTGGAAAGATTTGGAAGCCACCATGGGCGATGTGAACTTAGCTAATGACGATTCTACCACCAATTGGGATGAAGATCTTCGCCTCATTGAAAACATTCTTAAAGAAGACAATCTTTCTCCACCATCTCCCACGGTTATTGCTATCGATGCTCCGACTTTGAAAACGCCTCCCATCGAAAATCCTCCGGATTTAGAACTTAAGGAGTTGCCGCCCCATCTCGAGTACGTGTTCCTTGAAGAAAACAAGAAGTCGCCTGTCATCATCGCGAAGGACTTGAAAGAAGAAGAGAAATCTCGCCTCATCACCGTGCTTAAAGATCATAAGAAGGCAATTGCTTGGAAAATTTCCGACATCCGCGGAATTAATCCGAACTTTTGTACTCATAAGATTCTCATGGAAGATGACTTTAAACCCGCAATCCAGAGCCAAAGAAGGGTTAATCCTCGCATTCATGACGACATCAAACAAGAGGTTATCAAACTTCTAGATTCCGGCTTGATTTACCCTATTTCGGATTCGCCATGGGTAAGTCCCGTCCATTGTGTGCCCAAGAAGGGCGGAATAACCGTTGTTTCCAATGAACACAACGAGTTGATTCCCACTCGTCTCGTTACTGGGTGGAGAGTTTGTATTGATTATCGCAAGCTCAATGATGGCACGAGAAAAGATCACTTTCCTCTTCCTTTCATGGATCAAATGCTCGAGCGTCTTGCGGGTAATGATTATTTCTGCTTTTTAGACGGTTTCTCCGGGTATTTTCAAATTCCTATTGATCCCAAGGACCAAGAAAAGACCACATTCACTTGTCCCTATGGAACATTTGCTTACAAACGCATGCCTTTTGGTTTATGTAATGCTCCTGGGACGTTCCAAAGGTGTATGATGGCTATCTTCCATGACATGGTGGAAGACACTATGGAAGTATTCATGAATGACTTCTCGGTTTATGACGATTCTTTCTCTGCTTGCCTTGCCAATTTAGAACGAACGCTTAAGCGGTGTGAAGACACTCGCCTTGTTCTTAATTGGGAAAAATGCCATTTCATGGTAAAAGATGGCATCGTGCTAGGACACAAGATCTCCAAAGCCGGTCTCGAAGTAGACCGTGCTAAAGTCGATGTTATCACCAAGTTGCCTCCACCTTCAACCGTGAAGGGTGTGAGAAGTTTCCTGGGTCATGCGGGCTTCTACCGTCGATTCATCAAAGATTTTTCTCAAATCGCTCGCCCGATGACCCACCTCTTGGAAAAAGACACTCCTTTTATCTTTTCCAAAGAGTGTCTTTAAGCCTTCAACTTGCTCAAGGATAAGCTAACTAAGGCACCCGTCTTGGTTACCCCTGATTGGGAGCAGCCTTTCGAGTTGATGTGCGATGCTAGCGACTTGGCTATTGGTGCGGTTTTGGGCCAAAGAGTGAATAAACACTTCCAACCAATCCACTATGCTAGCAAGACAATGACGGGGGCACAATTGCATTATACGACAACCGAAAAAGAGCTTTTAGCTGTTGTCTATGCTTTTGAAAAGTTCCGCCCCTATCTTGTCCTTTCCACCACAATCGTTTACACCGATCATTCCGCGTAGAAGTACTTGTTAACTAAACAAGATTCCAAACCAAGGCTTCTCCGCTGGGTTTTGCTTCTCTAAGAATTTAAAATCGAAATTCGCGATAAAAAAGGAGCTGAAAACCTAGCCGCGGATCATCTCAGTAGACTTGAGGATCCTTACCAAGAGGATCATCCGAACAAAGACATCAATGATTCTTTTCCCCTGGAGACCTTAATGTCTCTCAACTCGACTTCTGATGAAACCCCGTAGTTTGTGGATATTGCAAACTACTTGGCGAGTGGAATTCTAAAGGAAGGGTTAACATCCCAACAAAAGAAAAAGTTCTTTAAAGATGTTGAACATTATTTCTGGGACGACCCTTACCTATTCAAACAATGTGCCGATTTGATTATTCGCTGATGTGTTGATGGACCGACAGCTTTAGAAATCCTTGACGCTTGCCACAAAGGACCCACCGGTGGTCACTTTGGTCCCAACTACACCGCCAAAAAAGTGTTTGACTCGGGATTTTATTGGCCCACCATTTACCGTGATGCTCACGAGATGGTTAAACATTGTGATGCTTGCCAAAAACAAGGCAAGAGCACACATAAAGACGAGATGCCTCAGAATTTCATTCAAGAATGTGAAATCTTTGATGTTTGGGGTATCGACTTTATGGGGCCATTCCCTTCTTCTAAAGGAAACAAATACATCCTTATAGCCGTTGACTACGTCTCCAAATGGGTTGAAGCCAAAACTTTACCCACTAATGACGCAAGGGTGGTTTGTAACTTTTTGAAATTGTTATTCGCTAGATTCGGTGTGCCTCGTGCCATTATTAGTGATCGCGGGACTCATTTTTGCAATGACCAATTTGCTAGAGTCATGGCTAAGTACGGTGTAAATCATCGTCTTTCCACGGCC
This sequence comes from Glebionis coronaria, assembly GCA_025667525.1. Classification (NCBI taxonomy): domain Eukaryota; kingdom Viridiplantae; phylum Streptophyta; class Magnoliopsida; order Asterales; family Asteraceae; genus Glebionis; species Glebionis coronaria. The sequence continues at coordinate 122,453,888 of CM046876.1, forward strand.
TACCACCCACAAACTAATGGCCAGGCTGAAATCTCTAACCGAGGATTAAAGCGAATTCTTGAAAGAACCGTGGGAGAGCATCGTGCCTCATGGGTTGATAAACTTGATGATGCTTTGTGGGCTTTTCGTACCGCTTACAAGACTCCGATTGGTTGTACACCATATCGTCTCGTGTACGGAAAAGCGTGCCACCTCCCCATTGAGTTGGAGCACAAGGCTTACTGGGCCTTGAAGTGGGCTAATTTCGATATCAACAAAGCCGGTGACCTACGTAAGATCCAACTCAATGAGCTGAATGAACTCCGTAATGAGGCTTATGAAAATTCTTTGATCTATAAGGAGAAGACTAAGCTCATTCACGACTCTAAGATTAAAAACCGAGAGTTCCAAGTTGGAGACAAAGTTTTACTCTTTAACTCTCGGTTGAAAATCTTTTCGGGCAAGCTGAAATCTCGTTGGTCCGGCCCATTCACCATTGCCCAAATTTTTCCATATGGTACTCTCGAGCTCGCTCAACCTAATGGACCTAATTTTAAGGTGAATGGCCAACAAGTGAAGTTGTACTTTGGTGAGGACATCTCTCAGGAGATGATTCCTTCCCTCACCACGTTCCCCATGAACTAATTTTGGGTCGAGTCAGGCTCGTGACTCGGTTATCAAAAACAAGCGCTCCTCGGGAGGCAGCCTGAGTATCTATCCTTTTCTGTTTTAACCTCCTAAGTGTAGGGGGACCTATATAGGTGTTTGTATTTGTGTGGTGATGTGATTACAGGGATGAATGCACTTTTGGAACCTTTGAAGAACCGTGCTTCTGTGTTATCTGAAATCCGGTTCTATCTCTCAACTATCGTGATTCAATTTTCTTTATACTCACATTTTGAAATTGATCACTTTAGTCGTCTCTTCCTTAGCTTGATTTAACCAACGTGCACAATGTCATAAGTGTAGGGGAGACTTTTCCCACATGCTTAAACATTGAGGACAATGTTTATCTTAAATGTAGGGGGGACTTCTATCGAAGTTTTAAGTGGACTTTTCCATGAAAATGCCTTCATTTAACCAGAAAATCATCTTTTTCAACATTTTTCAAATTTTTAATTAACTTTGGCCATATAGTCGTAATTTTTAAATTTTTATCATTGCTTTGATATGTATATATTCCACAATAAAGTCAAAAATATTAATAAAGTGGTGTAGCTAGTTTTGAAATCTTTGACATATTAGGCCCGTTGCGATTATTTTGACTCAACCCGAATAGACTTATCCAAGTTTATTCTAGCTAGTATCCTTAACCATGTAGACCTTAATTGGTTTATTAGGCTAAGTATCCACGAGTCTCATTACTTGAGATTTTAAATTGTGGAGAACGAGAATTGATAGAGTCAATTATAAGTCGGTATTCTTGCGCAAGCTCACTTGGTGTAATTATTTGCCTATTCTCCCATCACTTGCTAATAAATTATCTGCAATAAGTAAGGTCGTACGATTTGAAAAGTTACTTAGCTTCTAGCCCAAGATCGTTTAAAAGTTGCTCGGTAATGATAAGAGTTCATAGCCAAGGCATAACTTATGAAGCGGGGCGCGAAGATTGGCGAGTCCGAAAAGGCCCTAACAAGGCATGAGGATTCAATTTTATTGCTGAAGATCCAAAGTGATGTGAAAAGCATTATTCCCAAAATCAATATAAAGGATCAAGACTCACGACGAAAAGCAATCAACTCCCATAAAGATTGTAGAGAAGTCTATCCGAAAAGACCCTAACAAGGTATGAGGATAAATAGATCCAAGTCCGAAAAGGAGCCGGATCGTTGTATCTCAAAATCCCAATTAGAGATTGAAGAAATAATCATGAAGTCGTGGTCAACAAAGTTGGAGTACCCCTCAAAAGTCTCCAAGTGAAGAAACTCTATAACGAAGAGAAGATCATTATCTCAAGAACGTCTCTCGAAGATATGAAGTATGAAGTACATGCCAAATATCGGCCCGAGAGAGGTCTCAAATCGTGAACCAAGTTATGCCAAGATATGAACTTTTTGATATCCCGAGAAGCAGTTTTAAGAGATTTTGTCCTTTAGCTAACTATTGATCAAATCGTCCTACTTTGCTTTCAGCCTAAATAAACTATCGAAATAAGTCCAAAAATGCATCTTCATGATCATTCTAAGACAAAAATAAAATATAAGAGATACACCTAGGAATAAGGGAGTTTAAGCATTTAATTAAGCCATGTGTGTAAGTGTTTGATATGCTAACTTATAATAACAATGATCTCGTTTTTAAGCTTAGTTTGGGGAACGTGAAACTTGAGGGTGATAAATCTTCGCAGCACCAAAGCCCTAATGTAAGTCTTGGATCTCTTTGCAAGTTATTTCCATCCTTTTGTTTACTTTAAAGTTTTGATTTCTCTTAGTACTTTAATTTTTGTTTAGTAGTATGTTAATTAGGCCAAGGTTGATTGATTATGATAAAAATGTAAATTTGCTTTATCACTAAGCATTGCATGAGGGCATGGCAATGGTTAAATGTAGGGGATTTGATAGGTGTGAAAACACCCATCGTTTTACCACTTATTTCTGGCTAAAACAAGACCAAAACACGTATTTAATATCATTTGTTTGGAATTATGCGTGGTTTTTTTGTTTATTGTGTTTTCAGAGTCAATCGGATGAATATTGAAGAAAACATGGGATTGCACGGGTTTTATCAAAGAAAAAGACTCAAGACGAAGTCTATTGTCCAAGAGATGCAAAACATTTGAAGTCATTGTGCCTATTTGAAGATTTATCGAAGAATAGAGCCAAAGATGGAAGATTCATATATGTCGAAGAACTCGAGTCTGTTAAACAAAAGATTATTAGACGAGTTGGAATTATTCACCGACACTTCTCAAAATCCAAAGTCGGAAACGTTTATTTAAAAGAAACGTGAAGACTAAAGAAAAAAGAAGAAAAGAAGCCCAAACCAAAGCCCATTTACAAGCCCACCATCACACGCCTATAAATAGGACTTTACTTCACAAAATTAGTAGTTAGTTAGTATTAGTTAGTTTTTAGTTTTTCATTCTCTCTAGTTTTAGAGAGAGAAAGTTCTAAACTTTCTCTCACTAGTTTTCATCTTTCTTTCTTTCAAGATCAAACCTTTGTATTGTTTTTCATTAATCAAATTTAAATTCAAACTTTTAATCTTTAATCTCATTCTACCTTTCTTTGATTTTGATTTACTTTTGGTACGAATTACTTATGATCCGTGTTGTTCATCTATGTTTTCGTGCTTAAAAAGTTAATCTTTTTTATGTTTCCTTAAGTTTCTACACGAATAAGCTTTAAGATCCTTGTGCTTATTGGCTTATTTGTTAGTTTTGCTTATTTACTTTTTATAAGTTTTCTTAAAAAGTTTATCTTTTTATCATTTGATTTATGAGTTTGCTTATTTGAAGTTTAGATAAGTTGTTATTTATGCTTATTTGATTTGTTTCATATTAGATTCGAGCTAGTTTGGGTATTAGCTTATTGAAATAGCTTATTTACCTTGCTTATTTTTCGGATCACATAGGCATCGGAAAGGGTTATAAACCCCTTTCCGATTGGGTCATTCCGACCAGCACATCAGCACCTTATTCCGATCGTAGTGATCGGAAAAGGGTTTTAATATTCCGATTGGTGGAATTCTCCATATTCCGATCTAAGGGTTTTGTTTTATTCCGATTGTAGCTTACTTTTAAGTATTCCTATCAGCTCTGTTTCGATTATTCCGATTAGTGTAATTTTTTAAACATTCCGATTAAGACTAGTTTTGATATTTTCCGATTGTGAATTAATCCTCATATTCCGATTGGCCAGTTTTCAGTTATTCCGATTGGAGTGTTTTTAGTAGTATTCCGATTGCCCCTTTTTAGTCCCTTATTCCGATCAGTCGTATTCCTATACATTCCGATCATCAGATCGGAATATATTCCAATCTGGGTCTTTTAGTGGTATTCCGATTTGGGTTAAATTGTTTGTTTAATTTCTTGTTTTTGCAAAGCTTTCAAGTGTTAATTTTATTCATTGTCCAAGTATTTTTCTAATCTTACCTTTAAGTTTTCAAGCATTTATTTTTAAACTCGTCTTTTAGTTTAATCTTTTAAAGCTTTAAGTTTACTCTTCGACACTTAATTACTTGTTATTAGTTTAATTTAGATAAACAAACCATCACCTTTTTATTAACCAAGAACAAATCATTCCACTTAGAACCGAGATCAATTCGAGGAGATACCGAGAGACATAATCTTGAACCCCATGCAAAAGAAATGTATCAAAAGACGAGAAGACAAAAAGAAAGGAAGAAAGCCCACTCACCAACCAAGGGAGAAGCGTATAAATACTCCCCCTATTCAAGACTTTCCACTAGTTCTTTTCTGTTACAGTTTTTCCTATTTCGTAGGAAGAAAACCATCTCCCTTAAGGAGTGGTTTTCATCTTTGTTTGATTTCTTCCAATCTTGTAAATTTGATCTTTCCACTTTGTTTGTTGAATCCTAAATCATTAATACAAGTCTACTTTTAATCTTTCCATCATCTTGTTCTTCATCTCTTTTTGATTCTAAGTTCTTAAGTTTTATTTTATTGGTTTGATCATAAAAAGTAAGTGGATTTTATGTTTTTGTTGTTTTGAATTGATGTTTACCTTAGGTAAACGATTAGTGGTAAAATTGGTTTAAGTTTTCATTGAAAACTTGGTAAATTTTGGTATTAAATTCGTGCCTTTGTAATTCCCTGTTCTTCGCTTATTGTTACTGTATTCACCAGATTCCGAATAGAGGTTGGTGACTTACTGTTGATTCGGAATTTTTCCATATTCCGGATCAAGGTAGAGAATTTGTCGATTACTCGGAATATCTAATTATTCCGGGTAGGGACTATATTCCGCATAGAGCATTCTTTGATTGTGTTGATTATTCGGAATATCAAAATATTCCGGATAGAGTTTGAGATTTTGGTGTTGGTTCGGAATATCCAGTTATTCCGGATCGAGGTGTGACTGTGTTTGTTTACTCGGAATATCAAATATTCCGAGTAATGCTAATATTCCGCATATGGTTGTTCTTTTAATTATTCCGCATAGATTTTCTCTTCAAAACATTCCGTATAATGGTTCTCATCAAAACATTCCAAATAGGGGTATTTCGTAAATATTCCGCATAAGGGTCTCCATCATAATATTCCGAGTAGGCTTATTATTCCATATAGAGTTACTATTCCGCATAGCATTGACGTATATTCCGCATTATTCCGCATAGACTGACATTCTGAGTAAGAGCAAATATTCCGGATAGCCATTTTTTCGAATAAGGTAAATTTCCAGTTTTAATTTCCAGTTTTCATGTTTTACATTCTAGCTTTATTTTTACTCTCAGTAATTGCTTTTATTTTAAATTTAATATTTCTAGCACTTATCATTTTAGTAGATTTAGACCAAAGCTCCCCCTTTTTAGTCACCAGTTACAACTATTCCACTTTTGACCGTGATCAATTCGAGAAGATACCGAGAACGAAACAACGACATATATCAATTGGGTACGAGCAACACAAAGAAAGATCTTGCAAGCAAAACCTTTTATTAACCAACCAAAAGTCAGTTATTACCCTCCTCTAGAATGGGAATTTGACCTCCAAAAGAAGACTCATGGGGCATGGATGGGGTCTTAAGTATGTTAGGACTGGCCTGGCCTGCTTCTAAGCTAGAACCAATAGTCCTAGCTCCACCCATGGCACCAACCACACTTGTGGTGGTGGTTCTCTCTGCAACATGGCTCGAACCACTAGAGGAGAACACTCTAGCAGTCCTTTGGCGTTTTACCGACCTAAATTCAGGGGGTGTAGAAGATGATGTGGATTGGGTGTCTGTGTGAATGTTAAGGGGTGTTTGGGTTTGTTGTAAAAGGGTGTCAGCGTTTGGATTTGGAGTGTCAACGCCAACATTTAACGTGTCATCGTTGAAGGATTCTTGGTCAACTTCCATTTGCTGAGGTGATGGTGGTTGTTCAGGCAATGGGTCTGGTTGTGGTTGAGGGTCTTGTTGTGGTTGTGCTGCTGCAATAATAGCAAGCATGGCTTGGGTGAGGGGTAAGTCTCTATGAGGTGGAGAATTCATCTTCCCAAAAATTGCTTTCTTTTAAACATGGATCGTATAAAAATCATTGTGATCCCTATTGCAATATCTTTGTAAATCAAACACCATTTGTAAAAACCTTGGGTAAGCAAGAGTCATCTTGCTACCCTTGTTATGACACATGCCATCAAAAATCATTTTTGAAAAATTATATTTTTGCCCAGTAGCAATACACACAATGGCACTCCCAATAGATCAGTTGATTTCATTGTGTGTAGTACACTTGGGACTCAAACATTGAAGAATGACATGTATCAAGTACTTCCAAGCTGTGGAAAATTCTTGTTTTGTATATTTGTTTAAATAGCCATATTTTAGAAAAGTGTAGGATATGTAAATCTTGCTTATGTTTTTAGAGAGAGAAAGAGATAGAGAGATGGTAAGAACACACACACTTAGAGAGAGAAAGTGAAAGAAAAACACTTTTTCACTATGTGTAAAAATGAAGAACACACACCCTCTCCATCAAAGGAGAGGGTTTATATACCCAAGCCTTGTGATGGGCTTGGGCTTACAATGTTGGGACGGCCTAAACATGTTGTAGGCTAGGCTTGACTTTGTTTGTTTAATAAAGATATCTAGACTACGAGCTACTACTTAATATATTGTCGGAGTGACCGAATCTTCCTAAATACGTAAAAACGTATTTCCAACAATCTCCCCCTAAGGGAGGTCACTCCAAACAAGGGCGTCACCCGAGTTACAATAATAAAATAAACCTAGCATACTATGCTTGTCTTGGGCTCGTAGTCTTCGTCTTTCTTTTCTTTTTCTTTTCTGGTGAACATGCTAATGTGATCTTTGATATCAATCTTTAGCATTAATCTCTTGCCTTGATCTTGTGCATCCATCACTTGTGATCTTTGCCTCCTCGTGACACCGTGTCCCACATACTTATACCTTCGTAATTCTTGAAAGCTTCAGATTTCGATACAGCGGAAGACTTAACATTTAGGCTTTCTTGAATTAGATGAGGTATTAAGTGCATAAAGTATAAGCATGCGGGGACGACTTCTTCTTGGATTCCGCAACGCCACCGTCTTCAAATGCCGCAACATAAGTAGACACGAACGAAATGGCTTTGAACATTTCATTCTAAATCGGTAGCATTTTACCTCCGGTCGGTGAAGACCGTTGGACGATATTAGATATCGTACCCGTGACGGATAGTTTCAATTAAGTAACTTCCTGACAGGATTTTGCGGGTAAACCTGTTCTCTTTATTCGACCGTCCAAATCTGACTGCGAACATAAAGACTGAATCATTTGGATAATAATATCCACATGATTTGAAGCCGTCAATTCATGTTCCTGGAACAAGTGAAATTCAATTAAGAATCGCACCATCGTTGCTTTCCAGTTGTCACGAGCTTGATTCGTATAGAATCTTGCAAGTTACCTACCAAGTGCTGTTTGAGGTTAACACTAGAAGGATTTCCACTCATCACTGTGAACACTAAGGCATCACTCTGAGTGTTCTGGCAAGATCACTGAAATTTTGCGTAGAGGCCTGGAACGTGTTTAAATTCAGTTAAGAATTAAACAGCTGTTGCTTTCCAGTTATCACAAGTTTGATTCATAAAGAATCGCACAAGTCACCTACCATGAGCTTTTTGATATTCGCTCAAGAAGGATTTCCATCTTCATTGTAAATACCTTCGTATTACTCGGATGTTCAGGCAAGATCATGAAGATTTTGCGTAGGACTCTTAAAATATTTCTTACTTTTCACAGTGTGTGAAGAAGCAAGGAAATATGAAAGTGTGTCCTAATGAGATATTTGACGATCTCAAATGGCTCTAGACTCAATCGTGCATTTTGGATTTTAGTGATCGGAGGCTGGAGAGGAGTGCCACCTTTTCAATACCAATTTATTCGGTGTGAATAAATCAATAGATAACGTGTTATCTCCGTGTGATTAAAACAAATACCTTTTGAGAGATATCTGAGTTAGCTGGGATGGGTTGTGCATTGCATCACTGGGTCCATGATGTCTTATCTTCAATATCAAGCATCATTAAAAATGATCTCAATAGCATATGTATTGACCCGGTTTCTGCCTAAGGTTATAAGGAGGGCTTCTTTCTTTACACCCTTTATCTTTACAATTCTTTTTCATTCTTCAACCCCTTCAATGCTTACCAATACGTCATAACTAGCACCTTGTTGTGATTATTCCAGTGCTAACTTAAGTACTTGGTCGGCATTTGATAGGTGTGTAAACACCCATCCTCTTTACCACTTAATTACAATAATAACAGAGCCAAAACGTGTATTTTATGTCAGAATTATGCGTAGTTTGTGTTTTTGTTGTGATTTAGGACGAAAAGGTGAAAAGTGGAGAAAACACGGGCATTTACGGGCTTTTATTGAAGAAAAAGATGAAAGACGAAGTCGAGAAGTCAAGAGTGCAAAAAGAACGGAAGTCCAAGACCAATTCTAAAGATTTATCGAAGAAAAAGTCAAAAGACGGAAGTTTACTTAAAGCCAAAGAACTCAAGTCTACTTTATTGAAGAATTTAAAGACGAGTTCAAAGAAATCCCGAGCCAAAAGTCATTAAAAGTCCAAGATTAAAGAAGATAAGAAGAAAAGGACTAAGCATGCAATTAACAAAGAGATTAAGAAGTAAGGGCTTAATCTTGCAATTAAGAGAAAATGAAGGAGGGGAGGAAGCTTCCTAATCCTCCCCTATATATAGATTAAGATGTTAATTATTTTTGTTTGTTGGCTAAGTGTGACAATTAGTCTTCCACCATTTATTTACCTTGCACCTTTAAATTCATGTCATTTAAATACTTGTCAAATTTAAATACCTTGTCTTGCACCTTAAATTCCTTTAATTTCAAGTAAGTTTCTATTTAATTCTTGTCAATCTTTATTTTATCTTGTTAATCTCCTATCTACCTTTCTTAATCTTTGATTTTTATGTTTATTTTTGTGTTCATGTTCATGTTCTTATTTTGATCAAAGTGGGTTTTGATTATTGTGGTTAGATTTGTTAGTTTTATTGATATAGATTGTTTGTTTATGATTATTTGTTGTTTTGTTATTAGTTTGGTTAAATCTTTTGTTTGATTTTGATTAATTTGTGGTTAGATTCGTTGTTACTGTGTTCCCTGTTCTTCGGGGGTGTTTGTTTCTGTTACTGTGATTCCCAGGAAACTTCCGAACCAGCAAGGCCAAGAGCTTCATTCGGAACATTCTAAGTTCCGAACAAAGGGTTTCTGTCTAAAAGATCTGAACCAAGCTATTTCATTCGGAACATTGAAAGTTCCGAACGAAAGTTCCGGATCAAAGACAACTTCCGAATCAAATCTTCCGGATCAATTCATTTGTTCATTCGGAAGTTTTCCAAGTTGTTCATTCGGAAGACTTCCGGATCAAGACTTCTGGATCAGATTCTCTTGTTCATTCGGAAGAGTTCCGAACGAAAGTTCCGGATCAAGAGTTCCGAACCAGAGGGTGTTTATTCGGAACATCAATAGTTCCGAGCCAGAGTGCTTCATTCGGAAGAGTTGGTTCATTCGGAAGTGCTCATTCGGAAGTGCTCATTCGGAAGAGTTCCGAACCAAGAGGTTCCGAACCAAGGGTTGACCAGAAAGTTCCGAATCAAGGCAAGTTTGAGAAGTTCCGAATCAGTAAAGTTCCGTACGAAGGATTGTTTTGGATAAGTGACATATTCAGAATAATTTGTTCCGGATCAAGGATTTTGGTAATATTCCGAGCGAAGAAGAATCATTCCAAACGAAGGTGACATTCCGGATGAGTGATTGTTCCGAACGAAGGATTATTCCGAATGAGCTGTATTCAGGTTCTTTTTAGTTTCTGCTTTTAATTTTTAATTTCAAGCTTTATTTTTCCCGCCTTTTTCCTTACTCGCACTTTAAGTTTAATTGCCTTAGCTTTATTTTAGCCTTGCCGTAGTTTAAGTTTTAGTTGCGTTTTAAGATTGCCTTAGATAGATTTAAGTTTGCGTTATTTACGTTTAGTGTCTTTTAATTTCAGTCAAGCTTTTTAATACTTGCACTTTACTTTTAAATTAGACTTAGATTTAAATTACCTGCCTTTTACTTTAATTGTTTTGCACTTTTAAATACTACAACGACACATTTTTGTTTCACCAAAGAACGACTGAGTCACACATAGAACCTAGATCAATTCGATTAGAACACGAGAACGATAATTTTTATACTAGCCAAAAGCCATGTATCAGCATTCAGCTACGTTCACAATCTTTCTCCATCTTTCCTAAGGACTACTATTTCTAGCTATGGAATGTCCTTGGGAAGATTCCTCCGGTTCTGGAAGAATCATTGGACTTAACCTATCCTACCATCCTTATGTCACCACAATCTTCATCGTCGTGAAATAAATGGGTTTTGGGTAAGTATATGTCACCATGAAAATCCATTTTTGATATGCAAATCCGTTTTGCTCCCCCTTAACATATGCCACGATATTCGAAAACATTTTGCACATGTCGGGATGAGCCAGCACATTAAGTCAAACCATTTGTGATAATATCCCATATTAAATCACATTTTCTCCCCCATATTAAAAATATTAACCCAATCGATGTTTTTAATATCAGTTGATTTAATGAAGTTTTAACAAAGGTTTTGGGAACAAAAATGCAAGTCCAGTTTTATCTTCATGATATCAAACGTATGAGATATGATACCGATTTGTAACATGATCACATATTCACCATATTAGAAAAGAATTTGACAAGGTTGGACCTGATAGATGAGAACATCATATGAGAAGATCAAATGGTTCTTGTCAGCATATGTTGGTCGCCTCGTCACGTCTGAAGTCATCTCTTGAAACCACATGTACGATTGGTATTGTTGTCTTGACACCAATTAGTGAGCTTGGCACTTTCAGCATCAAAGATTCTGAATGCTTGACAATTGCTCCCCCTCAATTGTTGACCCCTGTTCTATTGAAAGAGTTGTAGTCGTTGGTTGAGTAGTCGCATCGTCGAGTATGTAGATACCAATTGTAGATTGCTATGGTTGTAGAGATGATAGCTTCATAAAAACAAGACTTCTCTTGTTTTAACAAATAAATGCACTGAAACGTACATAGATTTGTCTTAGACCAAGTTATAAAGTAAACTTGATCCCTTACAAGGTTTTAAAGTAAACCTTGCACGAGAAAATTAATTCCCGTTGTTAGCCAAAGCTTTCATAAGAAATACCTGACTTTAATGTGAAAACCGGGTTGCAGTCAGAAATATCTATAAGCCATAAGGGCATGTTTTATGAAATATTTACAACTTTTGTACGAACTCTATTTATGGCGTCGTGTCGATATTAATCAACATTTCTAAGGCCGTAAATATTATCGTACCAAAAGACATGCCTTTAAAAAATAAAGTAAAAATATTTTTGGATTTTTCTAGATTTTTTAATTTTTATGGTTTTATATGGTTTATATTTTTGTATTTTGCTTTTGTGGATAAATATATAAACTATATATACAAATGATCACCAAGGATACAGAGAATAGTTTTACCACCACTATTCTTTCGCTTCATCTGCCAGTTCCTTTAGAGTCTCAGGCGAGAAAGTTCTCATTCCTAGCTTGTCGGCCAAAAATTCAATTCGAGCGCGATCTAAAGCCTTCGTGAAAATATCCGCCAATTGATACTCAGATCGGACAAAGTAAAGCTCTATTACTCTATTTTCCACTTGCTCCTTGATGAAATGGTAGCGAATGTCAATATGCTTCGACCGGGAGAATTGAACATTGTTGCAACATAAGGCAATTGCACTCTTGTTGTCGCAGTACATCGGAATTTTGTTGAAACCTAGACCATAGTCGGTTAATTGCGATCTCATGCAAAGAATTTGAGCACAGCAACCGGACATAGCTATGTATTCTGCTTCCGTACTTGAAATTGCAGCGCTTTTCTGCCTTTTCGATGCCCAACTGATTAATCGATCTCCTAGTAGTTGCAATGTTCCACTCGTGCTACGCCTTGTATCTTGACAAATCAGCGGTTTCATGCAAGAATCTGATGAATCTCTTTTTGATGCTTGGGAAAGATATAATGTCTTGATTGATCGTTGTCCAAACCACAACATGCTCCCTGTGACATTAATTGATACTTTCTACAACGGTTTGACTTTTCGAGATCGTGATACGATTAATGCAGCCGTCGGTGGAACATTCATGAAAAGGAGACCCGAGGAGTGTAGAGAGCTTATAGAGAACATGACTACTCACCACAAAAACTGGGATTCCTCCGCTTCTTCAAGGAACAACCCGAGAGTCAATGTTTCCTCCACTTCAGCAAACCCTGATATGACCGAACTCACCCGTGTGCTGACTGAAATGAGCAGAAGTATGCAACTCTTGGCTTCCAACCAACAACAACAACAAGTTAAAGTGGTTGCTAATCCTTGTGAAACATGCGGCGGTCCTCACTCATACACCGATTGTCCTTCGACACAAGGAAATCCGGAAAATGTGTATGCAGCTTATGGTAATTATTCACCGGAAAATTACCAAGCTCGACCTCAAGGGGATAGAAATCTGCTGAGTTACCGATCTAACAACTACCTTTCACCTGGTTTTTCTCCTCAACACCAAAACTCCGCCAACAACTACAATAGAAGCAACCAAATCCCACCAATAGCTTCTAATCCTTATCACCCACCCGCCCAACAAACCCCACCCATTACTCCCGATGTTGAAGCCATCATGAGAACCCAATGTGAGCAAATCAAGAATCTGCAGAGCAAAATTATCAATCTTAAAGGAGATATCACAAAGCAAGGAAATGAGATTAGATCCGAGCTTCACGATAATATTCAATCCTCCTTCAGCAATCAAACAATTGATTTGAAGAATATGCTTGCTAGCTTCTTGCCCGCAGCTCAACCTTCTACTTCGAGTTCTCTACCTTCAAACACTGTCACCAATCCGCGAGCAAATGTGAGTGCTATTACTACGCGTAGTGGAATTACCATTGTCGATCCACCAATCCCACCCCCATCATCTACACCTCCTCCACCACCATGTATCCCTACTCCTCCTACACCTAGTATTAGTTCACCATTACCGTCTCCGCCTCGTCATGACGATGTATCTAGCAAGGACCCTTCAACATCTAAACCTGTACCTGCTACGGCTGCACCTTCACCACCCAAACCCAATATCCCTTATCCTTCTCGTTTAGGCAAGACCAAACTGCTAACCAAGGAGGACTCCGAAGTGACACGCTATGTGAAGATGATTTCTCAAATGAACTTCAACATTAGCTTTCTTGAAGCACTTGTCCACATGCCCAAATTTGTTAAAGCATTTAAGGAATTGCTTAACAAGAAGGAGAAGCTGATTGAACTCGCCAACACACGCTTAAATGAAAACTGCTCTGCAGTTATTCTTAAAGAACTTCTAGAAAAGCTTGGAGATCCCGGTCGTTTTGTGTTGCCTTGCGTTTTCAACAAAACTGAAGAATTTACTGCCCTTGCTGATCTCGGGGCTAGTATTAATCTTATGCCTTTGAGTGTTTGGAAAACACTATCATTGCCCGACCTCACTCCAACGAAGATGACTCTTGAACTTGCAAATCGCACTCTCGCTTACCCCGTTGGTATAGCCGAAGACGTGTTCATAAAAGTTGGCGCATTTACTTTCCCGGTCGATTTTGTCGTAGTTGATTATGAAATGGACCCTCGTATTCCTTTAATACTTGGACGGCCGTTCTTGAGAATCGGACGAGCTCTAGTTGATGTGGCCGAAGGTGAGTTAATCTTAAGAGTCGGGGATGATGCACAAGTTTTTAAAATGGGGAAGCTTACAGGCAAATCCTTTGGAGGCCAAGAATCAGTGAATATGATTAATGTGCATGCTGATTTTATCGTCTACAACAATCCTCTATTCGATTCTTCCATCGATAATCCACTTTTTCAAGATGATGTGGATGATTCTCGCCCCAATTTGGAACCTTCACCTATTTATGATTCTCCACCGGTCTTTGATGCTTATGATGATGAGTCTAGCTCAGATTCGGATGATTATGATGACCTTACTTCTGAGTATCCCGACCTGCCCACATATGATGATTTCGATGAGGCTGATACTCTTTCGAGTGATTCTTCACATGATGAAGATACTCCGCCATCACTCGATCCTACTTTGGACGATTACTCATTTGAGGAAGACTTCTCTGCATTTCTTAACACTTACTTCCCTCATGAGAGTGATGCACCTCCTTTGGACTTTTAAGATTATCGTCTTGATCCTAATTTAGATTTGAAGCACATTCTTTCAAAGGAGAAGAAACCGGTCGACACCAATATCCGCAGCACGTATGAGTTAACACCTCTTTGTCCCCCTTCTGAGGACGAGGTTGTGCTTCTTCGCGGATCTTCTTCACACTCTGCTGAGCCTGAGTGCTATTTTCCCCTAAAGGAAAAGGTGTTCGACCTCGGTATTGCAATCTTTAAGCCATCTCAGTATCCACCTGATGAAATAAAAGGAAAAATCTTTGGAACTTATGGAAATCTGCTTGCACCACTTCATCCTTGCTTCCATCGTGCTCCATCGCAGCTTAAGGGAACCTTGCCTAATCTTCTTTGGCTTGCCTTGTTCGCCTTAAGCCTCTGCTATTTGATGGACGAAAACTATGTCTTTGATCCTGGTGGATATGTTTCATACTTCTTCCGTTGATGATCAAGGTCGAGTCAGGCTAATGACTCGGTTAACAAAAATCAAGCGCTTCTTGGGAGGTAACCCATGCATCTATCTTTTTGCTTTCTTTATCATAAGTGTAGGGGAGACCCTTTGGTTTGCTTTCCTCTCCTCCCTTCTTATAATCACGGATTCTAGCTTCAATGATCCACTCTTGATGATTCTTGACGACCCGTGATTCCGTGTTCCATTATCCCGGTTCTATCCTAAACTCTTTTCGATTCACTATTTTCTATTTCTCAATATTAAAATAGGAATCTCTTTAGTTGTCCTTTCCTTAACAAGATTTAAACAACGTGCACAATGTCCTAAGTGTAGGGGAGTTTACTCCCACATGCTTAAACATTGAGGACAATGTTTATCTTAAGTGTAGGGGGACTTCTATCGAAGTTAAGTGGCCTTTTCCTTGTATTTGTCCTCATTATTAACCGGAAAATCAATTTTTCGACATTTTTCAAAATTTTTGATCTATTTTGGCCTATTAGTTTTTCCCTTTGTTTTCTTTCCTTGTTAGAATAAAATTTTAATAAAGTGGTTTTAATTTTCAAACGTTGTGAATCTTTTGACTCAACCCGAGTTTACTTATCTAAGTTACTCTAGCTAGTATCCTTAACGTGTTCAAGTCAAGTTTTGCTAGGCTTTTATATAGGGAGCTATAAAACGCGAAAGTCTTAACTCTCACGGGTTAAGAACAAGAACTTTTCGCAAGTTCCTATAATTGATCCTAGAGAGTCGTTTATCAAGGGAACTTTAAAATGCGATTTCTAAAACTTGAAAAAGTCTAAGAGTTTGCAAGATCCTATAGGCGACTCGAAAACCCAAAACTTTGACTTAATAGGCTAAGCATCCACGAGTCTCATTCCTTGAGATTCTAAACTGTGGAGAACGAGAGATGATAGAGCCAATTATAAGTTCGGTATTCTTTCGGGAATTTATGTGAGTTAATTATAAGCCTATTCTCCCATCGCTTGCTAATAAATTTATCTGCTAATAAATAAGGTTGTACGATTTGAAAAGTTACTTAGCTTCTAGCCCAATATCGTTTAAAAGTTGCTCGGTATGGATTAGAGTTCATAGCCAAGGCATAACTTATTGAAGCGGGATGCGAAGATTGGCGAGTCCAAAAAGGCCCTAACAAGGCATGAGGGCTATATTTTGTTGCTAAAGATCCAAAGTGATGTGAAGAATCATTTATCGAAAATCAATATGAAGGATCGAGACACACGACGAAAAGCAAAAACTCCCCAAAAGTCATGGAGAAGTGTATCCGAAAAGGCCCTAGCAAGGTATGAGGATAAATAGATCCAAGTCATAAAAGGAGGAGGATCGTTGTATATCAAAGTCCAAAATAAAGATTGGAGAAAAATGAAGAAGTCGTGGTCCAAGTATGAATCTCTCAAAACTTCAAGTGAAGAAATTCCATTATGAAGAGAAGACCATAATTTCATGAACGTCTCTCAAGATTAGAAGTATGAAGTCGCTGCCAAATATCGGTCCGAGAAAGGTCTCAAATCGCGAAGCGAGTTATGCCAAGATATGAACTTTATGAGGTCCCGAGAAGCAGTTTTAAAAGATTTTGTCCTTTAGCTAACTATTGATTAAATCGTTCACTTTATTTTCGGACTAAATAACTATCGAAATAAGTCAAACAATGCATCTTCGTGATCATTCAAGACAACAATAAAATATAAGAGATACACCTAGGAATAAGGGAGTCTAAGTGAATAATTGGCCCACATGAGTTCGTGTTAGTTTACTAACTTATAATAACAATGATCTCGTTTTTAAGCTTGGTTTGGAGAAAGTGAAAACTTGAGGATGATGATTATTCATGACATTTTCAAAACCCAAGGTATGCTTTTTGATTTCTTTATTTTGAATATTTATAATTTTCTATCTCTTTAATAAAGGCCAACGTGGATTGATTATGATGAAAAATGTAATCTTGCTTTGTAACTAACGCATTGCATGAGGACATTGCAATGGTCAAGTGTAGGGGATTTGATAGGTGTGTAAACACCCATCCTCTTTACCACTTAATTACAATAATAACCGAGCCAAAACGTGTACTTTATGTCTTTTATGTCGGAATTATGCGTGGTTTGTGTTTTTGTTGTGATTTAGGACGAAAAGGTGAAAAGTGGAGAAAACACGGGCATTTACGGGCTTTTATTGAAGAAAAAGATGAAAGACGAAGTCGAGAAGTCAAGAGTGCAAAAAGAACGGAAGTCCAAGACCAATTCTGAAGATTTATCGAAGAAAAAGTCAAAAGACGGAAGTTTACTTAAAGCCGAAGAACTCAAGTCTACTTTATTGAAGAATTTAAAGAAGAGTTCAAAGAAATCCCGAGCCAAAAGTCATTAAAAGTCCAAGATTAAAGAAGATAAGATGAAAAGGACTAAGCATGCAATTAACAAAGAGATTAAGAAGGAAGGGCTTAATCTTGCAATTAAGAGAAAATGAAGGAGGGGAGGAAGCTTCCTAATCCTCCCCTATATAGATTAGGATGTTAATTATTTTTGTTTGTTGGCTATGTGTGACAATTAGTCTTCCACCATTTATTTACCTTACACCTTTAAATTCATGTCATTTAAATACTTGTCAAATTTAAATACCTTGTCTTGCACCTTAAATTCCTTTAATTTCAAGTAAGTTTCTATTTAATTCTTGTCAATCTTTATTTTATCTTGTTAATCTCCTATCTACCTTTCTTAATCTTTGATTTTTATGTTTATTTTTGTGTTCATGTTCATGTTCTTATTTTGATCAAAGTGGGTTTTGATTATTGTGGTTAGATTTGTTAGTTTTATTGATATAGATTGTTTGTTTATGATTATTTGTTGTTTTGTTATTAGGTTGGTTAAATCTTTTGTTTGATTTTGATTAATTTATGGTTAGATTCGTTGTTACTGTGTTCCCTGTTCTTCGGGGGTGTTTGTTTCTGTTATTGTGATTCCCAGGAAACTTCCGAACCAGCAAGGCCAAGAGCTTCACTCGGAACATTCTAAGTTCCGAACCAAGGGTTTCTGTCTAAAAGATCCGAACCAAGCTATTTCATTCGGAACATTGAAAGTTCCGAACGAAAGTTCCGGATCAAAGACAACTTCCAAATCAAATCTTCCGGATCAATTCATTTGTTCATTCGGAAGTTTTCCAAGTTGTTCATTCGGAAGACTTCCGGATCAAGACTTCCGGATCAGATTCTCTTGTTCATTCGGAAGAGTTCCGAACGAAAGTTCCGGATCAAGAGTTCCGAACCAGAGGGTGTTTATTCAGAACATCAAAAGTTTTGAGCCAGAGTGCTTCATTCGGAAGAGTTGGTTCATTCGGAAGTGCTCATTCGGAAGTGCTCATTCGGAAGAGTTCCGAACCAAGAGGTTCCGAACCAAGGGTTGACCAGAAAGTTCCGAATCAAGGCAAGTTTGAGAAGTTCCGAATCACTAAAGTTCCGAACGAAGGATTGTTTTGGATAAGTGACATATTCAGAATAATTTGTTCCGGATCAAGGATTTTGGTAATATTCCGAGCGAAGAATAATCATTCCAAACGAAGGTGACATTCCGGATGAGTGATTGTTCCGAACGAAGGATTATTCCGAATGAGCTGTATTCAGGTTCTTTTTAGTTTCTGTTTTTAATTTTTAATTTCAAGCTTTATTTTTCCCGCCTTTTTCCTTACTCGCACTTTAAGTTTAATTGCCTTAGCTTTATTTTAGCCTTGCCGTAGTTTAAGTTTTAGTTGCGTTTTAAGATTGCCTTAGATAGATTTAAGTTTGCGTTATTTACGTTTAGTGTCTTTTAATTTCAGTCAAGCTTTTTAATACTTGCACTTTACTTTTAAATTAGACTTAGATTTAAATTACTTGCCTTTTACTTTAATTGTTTTGCACTTTTAAATACTACAACGACACATTTTTGTTTCACCAAAGAACGACTGAGTCACACATAGAACCTAGATCAATTCGATTAGAACACGAGAACGATAATTTTTATACTAGCCAAAAGCCATGTATCAGCATTCAGCTACGTTCACAATCTTTCTCCATCTTTCCTAAGGACTACTATTTCTAGCTATGGAATGTCCTTGGGAAGATTCCTCCGGTTCTGGAAGAATCATTGGACTTAACCTATCCTACCATCCTTATGTCACCACAATCTTCATCGTCGTGAAATAAATGGGTTTTGGGTAAGTATATGTCACCATGAAAATCCATTTTTGATATGCAAATCCGTTTTGCTCCCCCTTAACATATGCCACGATATTCGAAAACATTTTGCACATGTCGGGATGAGCCAGCACATTAAGTCAAACCATTTGTGATAATATCCCATATTAAATCACATTTTCTCCCCCATATTAAAAATATTAACCCAATCAATGTTTTTAATATCAATTGATTTAATGAAGTTTTAACAAAGGTTTTGGGAACAAAAATGCAAGTCCAGTTTTATCTTCATGATATCAAACGTATGAGATATGATACCGATTTGTAACATGATCACATATTCACCATATTAGAAAAGAATTTGACAAGGTTGGACCTGATAGATGAGAACATCATATGAGAAGATCAAATGGTTCTTGTCAGCATATTTTGGTCGCCTCGTCACGTCTGAAGTCATCTCTTGAAACCACATGTACGATTGGTATTGTTGTCCCCCTCAATTGTTTACCCGTGTTCTATTGAAAGAGCTGTAGTCGTTGGTTGAGTAGTCGCATCGTCGAGTATGTAGATACCAATTGTAGATTGCTATGGTTGTAGAGATGATAGCTTCATAAAAACAAGACTTCTCTTGTTTTAACAAATAAATGCACTGAAACGTACATAGATTTGTGTTAGACCAAGTTATAAAGTGAACTTGATCCCTTACAAGGTTTTAAAGTAAACCTTGCTCGAGAAAATTAATTCCCGTTGTTAGCCAAAGCTTTCATAAGAAATACCTGACTTTAATGTGAAAACCGGGTTGCAGTCAGAAATAACTATAAGCCATAATGGCATGTTTTATGAAATATTTACAACTTTTGTACGAACTCTATTTATGGCGCCGTGTCGATATTAATCAACATTTCTAAGGCCGTAAATATTATCGTACCAAAAGACATGCCTTTAAAAAATAAAGTAAAAATATTTTTGGATTTTTCTAGATTTTTTAATTTTTATGGTTTTATATGGTTTATATTTTTGTATTTTGCTTTTGTGGATAAATATATAAACAATATATACAAATGATCACCAAGGATACAGAGAATAGTTTTACCACCACTATTCTTTCGCTTCATCTGCCAGTTCCTTTAGAGTCTCAGGCGAGAAAGTTCTCATTCCTAGCTTGTCGGCCAAAAATTCAATTCGAGCGCGATCTAAAGCCTTCGTGAAAATATCCGCCAATTGATACTCAGATCGGACAAAGTAAAGCTCTATTACTCCATTTTCCACTTTCTCCTTGATGAAATGGTAGCGAATGTCAATATGCTTCGACCGGGAGAATTGAACATTGTTGCAGCATAAGGCAATTGCACTCTTGTTGTCGCAGTACATCGGAATTTTGTTGAAACCTAGACCATAGTCGGTTAATTGCGATCTCATCCAAAGAATTTGAGCACAGCAACCGGACATAGCTATGTATTCTGCTTCCGTACTTGAAATTGCAACGCTTTTCTACCTTTTCGATGCCCAACTGATTAATCGATCTCCTAGTAGTTGCAATGTTCCACTCGTGCTACGCCTTGTATCTTGACAACCCGCGTGATCCGCATCTGCATATGCCATTAGTGCAATCGAGGAGTCCTTCGAATACCAAAGTCCCCGATTAATGGTTCCTTTAAGATACCGAAAGATCCGTTTCAAAGTAGCTAAGTGTAACTCAGTAGGTCGAGTTTGATACCGAGCACACATACATATAGTAAACTGAAGATCATGTCGACTAGCTGTGATATACAGAAGGGTACCGATCATTCCACGATAAAGTGTCGGATCAACGGTAACTCCATGTGGATCTGCATCAAGTTTAGTTCGTTCCACCATTGGAGTATCTACGGGGTCGCAAGATTCCATCTTATACTTCTTTAGCGATTCAAGGGCATACTTGGATTGATTGATAAAGATGCCTCTGGGACTCTGAGATATCTGAAGACCTAAGAAGAATGATATCTTGCCCATCATTGACATCTTAAACTTGGAAGACATGAGTGTCCCAAACTCATCCGATAAGGTTTGGGTCGAGGCTGCAAATATAATATCATCAACATATATTTGTACCATAATCATATCTTTACCTCGTTTCTGAATGAACAGCGTGGGATCCACCTTGCCTTTAGCGAAGCCTTGCGAAATGAGAAATTGTGACAATAGATCATACCATGCGCGTGGAGCTTGCTTCAACCCATAAAGAGCCTTCTTAAGCTTGTACACATGATTAGGATATTTAGGATTCACAAAACCATCCGGCTGTTGAACATAGACCTCTTCCTTGATATCATCATTCAGAAATGCCGTCTTCACATCCATCTGATAGACAATCATATTTATGTGGGCTGCATAAGCGAGGAATAGTCTAATAGCTTCTAAACGGGCAACAGGCGCAAAGGATTCCATAAAGTCGATGCCCAATAATTGCTTGTATCCACGAGCCACTAGTCGAGCTTTGTTCTTCAATATTCCTCCTAACTCATCGAGTTTCACCTTGTAAACCCATTTCAAAGTGAGTAACTGCACTTGATCCGGGCATGGGACAAGTTCCCATACTTCAAGACGTATAAATTCATTAAGTTCTTCTTGCATAGCTTCTATCCAACATGATTGAGTAAAAGCTTGTTTCCATGTCTTAGGTTCAACTTCAGTGAGAAAAGCATCAAAGTGACAAAACATTGTACTTTCTTGTAACTGACTTCGTGTGGATACCGGACGATTTGGGTCACCAATAACAGAATCTATAGGATGATCCTTCGTCCACTTGCTGTCATGTTCACAAATCCATGGATTGGAGTAAACTGTAGTTGGAGCTTCCTCTGAGGTGGACGACCCGGCTTGATTAGGGTCGGGAATTGGTACACCAAAGAATGGAAGTTCACACATTTGAGCGAATTCCAAATCGTGATCATCATCATCCTCTTCATCATCAATAGTCATGACATGGGTAGTTGAAACAGGTGTTGGTTCAGAATTACTTGTTGATGGTATATCTTGACCAATTGTAGGTGCAGATGTGTCTGATTGTGCTACGGTTGCTGGAGCGACAACTTCGGTTACCGGAGCTATTACCTCAGGTTCTGGAGCAACAATAGTTGGAGGAGAAAAGAATTCATCAAAGAACGGTTGAAACAACGTATCCCATTCAGTCCTAGAAGGTGGTGTAAATGATGATGAAGTAGGGTTGTTTGGGACAAGACCAGAACTAATGTTACTGGGTCCCATTTCATGAAGTGCGGGTTCAGAGCTGCTTTGCTCAGAAGCCATTGCTGTCAGCTCATCAAAATCAACATTCATAGTTTCGAGGATCTTGCGAGAGTTACGGTTGTAGATTCGGTATGCCTTCTTTGCGGGTGCGTAACCAATGAAAATACCAATATCAGCCTTTGGTTGAAGTTTTCCCAAATTGTCACCATCATTATTTGGATAGCAAAGAGAACCAAATACATGAAGATATGATAAATCTGGTACTTTTCCATGGAGAAGCTCATAAGGTGTTTTACCATGGCGTTTACGAATTAGTGACCGGTTTTGGGTATACACTGCTGTAGATACTGCTTCTGCCCATAAGAACAATGGAGCCTTTGCGTAAATTAACATCGTTCGAGCAGCTTCCATAAGTGTGAGATTTCGCCTTTCAACAACACCGTTTTGTTGTGGAGTGCGAGCAACGGATGTTTCATGAGAAATGCCAACTTCTTCATAATAATCACGCAAAATTTGATTCACAAATTCGGTTCCATTATCTGTACGAATGCGTCGGACAGTAGTGTTGAGACGCACTTGAATCATCTTGAGAAATCCGATGATGAATTTAGGTGCCTCATTTTTTGCTTTAAGAAATTTCACCCATGTAAACCGAGAGTAATCATCGACAATGACGAGGATGTACTTTTTGCCACTAAGACTTTCAACACGCATTGGCCCACAAAGATCCATATGCAACAAATAAAGTTTCTCTTGGTTGGTGTCTTCAGTCTTTGGTTTGTAAGACTTCTTAGTGCTTTTCCCCATTGTACACGCGGAACACAAATGATCCTTGTGAAATGATAGTTTAGGAAGACCACGAACAAGTTCGTTTTTCGCCAAGTGATTAATAGCGTCAAAGTTAAGATGAGATAACCGTCGATGCCATAACCATGACTTAGTCTTCGATGCTTTGGAGAGAAGACATACGGGAGAAGCGGCCATCATGTCTTGTAGAGACAAAGTATACAAATTATTCCCTCGAGTACCTTTCAATAAATCAACCCCTTCCAAATTACGAATGAAGCAGGTATGCTCTCGAAAAGCAACTTCTAGGTTTGCATCACAAAATTGTCCCACAGAAAATAATTTGTGACCAAGACCTTCCACGTAATACACTCTTGAAATTATAACATTCCCAATATGATATTCACCGTAACCCATTATCTTTGCAATATGATCATTTCCAAATCGAACCGTACCAAGAAACTTGCTGACGAAATTTCTGAGCTGAGAGCGATCTCCGGTCATATGCTTGGAGCAACCAGAGTCCAAATACCAGAGAACAATTTGGACCACCTGTTTTCAACAACAACAGTAGACAATGCATTGGAAACTATTGGTTCCATAGTGTTAGCAGATACAGATAAAATATTATCAGAATTGCTAACGTCTTTGTGACCCTTAGATTTCCTGCGTTTTCTAATGTGAGTCTTAGCACTAACAGGTTTTACTATTCCAACTTTCTTATGTTTTGGATTATTCGCGGGCACTACAGTGGGAGTAGACCTATTTAAAGGGCACTTGGTTCCTACGGTAGTGTCGGTGTTCCTAGTTAAAGGACACGCTTGTGTTTTGGTAGCCTTGGTACTCCTAGTTAAAGGGCACGCTTTCTTCGCTGTAGTGGGAGTGATCCTAGTTAAAGGGCACGTATTTCCTACTATAGTGAAAGTTCTACCAGTGGGGCGCCACATCCAACCAACTTGGGTTAACACTTTCCCAGTCGGTTTCCATTCTAATCCATTTTTCAGGGCATACATCTCATTCATATGGTCAATAAGGCAAGAGTCATGATGACTAGAAAACATACATTCATTGCAATTCCAACATTTCAAATTTGAATTCACACTAGGCTTATAACGCTGCACAACCGCAGAGCCTTTAGGTTTAGCTACATGATTCTTTTTATTCAAAACAGAAATAACATTCCTAGGATGGGCTTCTACTTTCTTCTTCACTTGACTACTAGATGGGGGCAAGATCCTATCTTTCTTCTTGTTTCTTTTAAGCTTAGATCTTTGAGCCTTAGTAGTGGTGCTTACTCCTGTAGAAGGCAACACGGGAATATTAGAAGCTGGTTTTGATTCTGCCTTATCTTTAGTGACCAAAGTTTGAGATGGTTGAGTCCTAGGGCCCTTGTTAAGTGGTGTGACGGCTATAAGGTTCCTTTTGATTGCACTAGAGGACGGTGTTGAGACAGTGGTTGCGTTATCCACAACATTCTTACCTTTTAGAGTACGAAGTGTTTCCTTTAACTCAGCCAAGACGAGATTCTTATCACAAATTTGTTCCCTCAAATCAGATATTTCCACCGAATTTCGATTCAATTGTTCAATCAATGATTGATTATGTGCAGTGGTATCAACACATGCGGGCTTTACTGAATAGAAAAGTCGTGTATTTTTCTGTTTTAAGTTATCAACTTTGGACAAAATCTTGGAAACTCGATTATCTAGATCCAGTTTAAAATTCTCAGTGGCCTCAAGTACGTTCACACAGTTAAGCTCCTTAGATTTCTCTATTTCTATCGGCAGAGATGTAGCAACTTTGTCACTTGGCCGACGCTGTTTTGATTGTAAATTCAATTGAAAATTCTTTTCAAAGTTTGCATCATCGATATTAACACCTTCGAATGACGTTTCAAAGATTTCTTGAATAAATTGTTGCTTGCATTCAAGCGAAATACAATGTGTTTGAATCTCATCAAAACGTTTTGAAAGCGAAGAATATGAGTCTTGAAGCTTTAAAAATTCAGCGTCAGATTCGTGACAATTACTATCTACCATATTATCCACAGATTCAACATTATGCACAATAGAATCATTATCAACACTTTTATTCACACAGACAGAAACTATATCATGAGACATCACTTGCTTCAGAAGCTGATCATTTTGGCGTGAAACCCGTTCTATTTCAAGTAAACTGTTTTCAAAAGCATCTTCCATTTCATTGAAAACACGTCTAACTTCTTCTATTTCCAAAAACAAATCTTGATCAAGATTACTAAGACAAGCCTTAACATTGTCTACAAACGGAACAATTTCATTTCGGAACACAACTCTAGTGTGCTCAAAGTTCCATTCACCTTCCGTTATGGCCGAAGCCGTCGTACGTTCCAAAATGACCTTGTCAAAATCAGCTAAGTGTTGGTGAACTGCATTTAAGTTAACGGACGCCTTGCTTACCGGTGGAATTAACTTTGTTAAATCCGTTTTGACAAGTGTAGGAGACGTACTAGGAAGAGATAGAGAGATGGTGAGAACACACACTTAGAGAGAGAAAGTGAAAGAAAAACACTTTTTCACTATGTGTAAAAATGAAGAACACACACCCTCTCCATCAAAGGAGAGGGTTTATATACCCAAGCCTTGTGATGGGCTTGGGCTTACAATGTTGGGCCGGCCTACACATGTTGTAGGCTAGGCTTGCCTTTGTTTGTTTAATAAAGATATCTAGACTACGAGCTACTACTTAATATATTGTCGGAGTGACCGAATCTTCCTAAATACGTAAAAACGTATTTCCAACAATAAGGATAACCCAAAGCTTGGAGTCCTTGTTCTAGCTCTCCAATGTGTAGGGTGGTTATACCATCTGCATCATTAAGATGCAAAGCTTGGCAAACCAGAGCTTCAGTAACCACCCATGGAAGCCCATGGACAATTGCAGTCAATGTAGTCACATTATTAACTGTTGAGGAAGTGATTGTATTCCAAAACTGTTTAATATGTGTGACAGGGATAAGTGGAGCATGAGAAAGTGCATACCTTAAAGGAGATGCATTCAGATACTCAACCATCTGAGTATATTGGGGAAATAGAGCATCATCAGCTTCTAAATAAGCAACCATGTTATGCTGACTTCTGAACCCCAATTCCAAATCTCTTGGTTTAAACTTAGGCGCCATTGATGTAGAAAGCTATGATAAAAGTTATGAAAGATGAAGGTTTGAGAAAATTTAGTTAGATAATAATAAGCAGTTACCCTGTTTAAAAGAAACGAGCCAAATATATAGGAGAGGTGAAAACATGTGATTGGTCAAAGCATGAGGCAGTTATATTCAAATTATAATGATGAAAATCTTGAAAAAGATATAACTTATCTCTTGCATTAATAAAAAGTTACCAACTCCTAAAATTACGGCCCATATTTTCGTCAAAAATAACAACTGGGTAGGACCCAATATTTATCAACGGTCAAAAATAACTTATCAGCGCCCAACGGTTATATTCTTGTCAACGTTGGATTTAGCCATGTCAACGTCAAAATTGGTCTTAACAACACTTGGTAAGAAAACTGTCAGCGTCCAAAAATAAAAATAAGTTAAAAGAAAAAGGACTTTAACAAATTAATTTATCCTAGTGAAGATAACTTATAGACTGAAAATCACCATATGGTGGCAAGCACTGTCCAATCATGCACACTTGCTTAAGCAAGATAGACATAATTGTCCTCAAGTGTCCCTTGTTAACCAAAGTTCTTAACAATGAATTTATCTTATAGAATCCTTTGTAACTTCCCAGGTAAGCCCAATAAAAATCATACCCAAGTCTCCCAACAGATCACATCTAATTCTAGGTCAAAAAGTCTTGGCAGCATGCAAAGTATATCAACTTTGCATGCTACAGTGCCTCACGATTTAGTAAACTAACTCGTACTCACCAGTGGACACAATCCAGAATTGTGATAAGAGTATTATATGAATACCCAAAAAGTCCTAAAGGTTTCCTAAACCTCCCCTTAAAATATGATACACAGGTTGCCAAACATAAAATAAGCAATAAAAATTTATGTCAAGATAGGAATGTAAACATTCCAACCATCATCCATAAACTTGAACACACTCCAAGTAAGCTCCAAAGATCCATAAGCAACTCTGTATCCATTTGTACAATGCTCATAATGCCTGCATAATTAGATCAAAAACCACAAAACTAACATTTTGCTGTCAACATCCATTTTAACACTTATCAGCGTTAAAATAACCTTTGTCAGCGTTTGACAAATAAAGTGGAAAACCTAATTTTGTACAAAGACCAATAACAGTGCCTATTCTATACATACTTTTACAATAAGTTCTAAAAACACATATTAAGTAAGATTGATCATTCTAATACTTGTTACCAAGTATTGAAATCTACCAGCATCAAAAGGTTTAGTTAATAAATCTGCCACATTTTCTTCTGTGTCAACCCTATCTGGTTGTATTAAACCTTTTTCAAAACAAACTCTTATAAAATGATGTCTAATTTCTATGTGTTTTGTTTTAGAATGATGTACATGATTCTTAATAATGCATAAAGTACTGTTATTGTCTACAAAAATCTTGGTATGCATAAAATTATACCCATAATCCAACAGTTGGTTCTGAATCCATAAGACTTGTCCACAACAAGCAGCTGTAGCAACATATTCTGCTTCAGTTGTAGAGTTGGCCACCACTGTTTGTTTCTTGCATTGCAAAGATATGAACCTACTCCAAAGAAATTGGCATCCACCAGTTGTGGATTTTCTATCAAATTTGTCACCTCCATAATCACTGTCTGAATAACCAATAAGCTCCAATGGAGAATCCTTTGGATACCATAATCCCAAGGTGGGATAGCACCTAAGGTATCTAAAAATCCTCTTGACAGCTTGAAGAAGACACTCTTTGGG
Source organism: Glebionis coronaria (assembly GCA_025667525.1). NCBI lineage: Eukaryota > Viridiplantae > Streptophyta > Magnoliopsida > Asterales > Asteraceae > Glebionis > Glebionis coronaria. The sequence goes on from CM046876.1 coordinate 122,481,837, forward strand.
AGTCACTTGATGGCGTGCACATGCACACACAGCAAACATAATGTCAGGTCTAGAAGCTGTAAGATACATCAATGATCCAATCATTGACATATAGTGCCTGACATCCACCTCTTTTCCATCTCCAATCTTTCCCCAAGGGTGTTCCCTATCCATGGGTGTGCTAGCCCGTTTTTCATGTGGAGAAAAGCCAAACTTCTTCAAGATCTCTGCTACATATTTGTCTTGAGAGATGAAGATACCATCTTCTTTCTGTTGAACCTATAAACCTAGAAAGAAATTCATCTCTCTCCCATTGCACTCATCTTGAATTTGTCTGTCATGAGCTTGGAAAAGTCTTCACTCATCTTTGGACTTGAAGAGCCAAAGATGATATCATCCATATAGACCTGAACAAGTAAAAAGTCCTTACCAATCTTCTTGGTAAACAAAGTATTATCTATGGTGCCCCTCTTGAATCCATTTTCCACCAAATAGGGGGACAATGTACCATACCATACTCTTAGGGCTTGATGAAGTCTGTACATTGCTTTCTTCACCCTATACACCTTTTCTAGATGTTCTGAATCCTCAAAACCAGGAGGCTGCATTACATAAACCTCCTCTGCGATTGTGCCATAAAGAAAAGCACTCTTCACATCCATTTGATAAACTGTGAAGCCCATGCAAGAAGCATAGGCTAGGAAAATCCTTATTGCTTCAATCCTTGCAACATGTGTAAACACCTCTTCATAGTCTATCCCTTCTTCTTGTGTATAGCCTTGAGCAACTAAACGTGCCTTGTTTTTTTACCACAATCCCTCTTTCATCCTTTTTGTTTCTAAGAACCCATCTTGTCCCTATAGGTCTGACATATCTGGGACAATCAACTAACTCCCAAACATCTTGAATAGCAAATTGGTGAAGCTCATCCTGCATTGCTTCCACCCAACTTGGTTCTTTGAGAGCATAAAAAATCTTCTTGGGTTCCCGTTGTGACAGAAAACAAGCAAACAAACATGCCTGTACAAGAGGGGTATCAACCTTCTTGTGAATATTAGCAAAAAAGCCTCCTTGATTCTGATGAGACCTTCTAGTTTGAACAGGAGACATCACATCACCAATGATTAGAGAAGAAGGATGACTTTTGATAGTATATGTAAGTATTCCTCCTTCAAGAGTTGTGTTGTCTTCAATTTCAGTCTCCAGGTTGCCAATATCATCTTCAAATTCTCTCCTCCATCATCCCTGAATGAACCCCTCCATGAACTGCTCAAGGCTCACCTTGTTCAAAAACACTGGAAGAGAATAAATGGTCAAAAGAGTTGTCAACGCCTGAACTAGGTCTGTCAACGTTTGAGCCTCAACGCCTGAATTTGGCCTGTCAGCGCCAGATTTTCCTTTGTCAGCGCTTGAATATTCATGCATGTTTTCATTAATTGGTTTTTCTTGTGGACCATCTTTTTCCTTTGCAGCAGCAGCAGCAAATCCATCTGCCCAAATAGGAATGGTGACATACTCAAGTATGGGAGCTGATTTGACTGCTTGTGATCCTACTTCCTTATCAACCTGTATACCTGAAATTTCAACAACTAGTTCTTACACAACATTTGAATTCACTTTCACAATGTCTGGATTAGTAACATGCATATAATTCAAGGTTCTAGACAAAGGTTCTAAGTCAAAGAACCAATTTGGTCCTCTCAGGATCACTAGGTTTACTTTCAAAAAAACTAACATGTACCTTTTCAAGTATACGTTTTTCTTTCTTAATGTAAACCCTATATCCTCTACTCTGCACTGAATAGCCCATAAAGTAGCCTTCATCACCTTTAGCACTAAACTTCCCTAAGGCATCACTAGTATCAAGTACAACTACATGACATCCAAAGGGTTTAAGAAAACCAATATTAGGTTTCCTATTCCAAAATAGCTCATAAGGTGTCTTATTGTGGATTTTGTTGATCAATGCCCTATTTTGAACATAGCAGGCTGTATTTACAGCCTGAGCCCAAAAAGCAATGGGAAAATGAGTATCAACCAACATTGTCCTAGCTGCTTCTATGAGTGTTCTATTCTTCCTTTCAGCCACCCCATTTTGTTATGGGGTTCTAGCTACACTAAACTGCCTAGTAATCCCTTTATTGACACAGAAGTCATCTAACAACTTATTTCTAAACTCACCACCATTATCACTTCTAAGTATTTTAACCTCATTCCCTGTTTCTTTTCAATTTGGGTAATAAAGTTAATCAAAACAGTGGCAGTTTCACTTTTCAAAGCCAAAAAGAAAGTCCAAGTAAATCTAGAAAAATCATCAGTTATGAAAAAACAAAAAGATTTACCATTTAAGCTTTCTATATTAGTTGGACCAAACAAGTCCATATGCAACAAGTGAAGTGGTTTGGAACTAGAGTGCATAAGTTTAGACTTTTAAGAGACTTTGTGTTGTTTGCCTTTAAGGCATGCAACACAAGAATGATCATTGTGGAAAGCCTTTTCAGGCAAACCATCAACTAAACCATGTCTCACAAGTCTGTTTATGTTCTTAAAACTTATGTGCCCTAACCTTTTGTGCCAAAGATTACTTTCATCAACTAAAGCCTTAGCATATAGACATGACAGATTATTATTCATCCTAATTCCATTAAGATTCACATTATAAATGTCCTTATGCCTAGGTGTCTATAATCAATGAACTTCTCATCAGGTATTTTAAAGTCTTTGATTAACACCAAGCATTCAGTATCAGTGAAAAGAACCTTATTTTTTGTTATCAAAAACTTGTGATACACTAAACAGATTATAATCAAGTTCTTTTACCAGAATACGTTTTCAAAACGCAAATTATTGGTGATAAGAGTTCCTTTTCCAGTAATAGTTCCATATCCTCCTCCAAAGTACACTTTGTCACCATCTTTAATGGGGATAAAGTTTGTCAAATAATCTTCCTTCCCCGTCATGTGCCTAGAGCATCCACTATCCCAATAGCCATAATCATTTACCTGATTTTGAATGCCTTGCACATAAAGAAAACAAATTAGTTTTCTTTGGGAACCCAAGCCTGAGCAGACTTGGATTCATTTGGTTGTTCAACAAGTACATACTTAGTCCTTATAACAACCCCTTGTTCATCCCTTTTAGGATTGAACGCCCAGTTAACCCCAATTGGTTTAGTTATGACCTTTGAAATATAATGAGATCTGTTACATGTCATAGAAATCCCATCTGAATTAGGGTTTTGGTCTCGTTTGGGTCTCCAAGTTAAGCTAAAGAAGCTTTAGACCCCTTTCCCTTTGGTTGCAAGTATTTGTTATTACTTGGTCTAACAGCGTTGGAAACATTCCTGTCAACGTTAAAATTGTTCTTGACAACGCTAAAATTGCACTTGTCAGCGCCAAAACTAAGGTTTGCTACAGGAACCCATTGTCTGTTAGACCATGTATTGGTATTTTTAGAAGGCCTTTGTCCATAAGTATTAGAACCTTTATTAAAGAATGGAGTTGGTCTAATGACTTGTGGACTTTTTTGGACAAAAGGTCTGGGTTTGACAATAGTTGACCTTTTATCAACGTTAACTTTTGAAGAATTGACACACTTATAAGCCAAATGTGAAAAACTCCCACAAGTATAACAAGCTTTTCTAGACATAACTCTAGGTCTAGATGAAAAGAAGCCTGTCCCATTATCACTAGCTTGACTTTTTGGTGATCTAGGTTTTCTATACATTTCTGCATATTTAATACTAGGTTTTCTATCAACATTTAAGCTAAGGTCAACAGGTTTTCCAGGAGAAGGGTTGGTCACCTTAATGGGTGTAGATTCATTTGGGATTTCATTTAGCATGCCCCCTTTAACAAACAAAGTAGGATTGGATTTCTTCCATTGGTTCAAATTAGTCAATTTCTTCTTATATTCCTCTATTGGAGTAAGAAATCTTGGTGGAGGAATGAATTCCTTTTCTTGGAGTTTTGGTATACCAGTCCAAGACAAATCCTTTCTAAGGACACCATAGAAGTTCCCAGCAGGTGGTGGAACATCAGCATACTCTTTCATCCCAATCCCAGTCATATCCCTAGAGTCTCTTTGTTCACTAACACATTTTTCTAGGGTTTGAGAAGCTTTATCAAATCTTTGAATTTTAAGCCCTACATTATCTTTGTTTTTAATGGCCTCATCCAACTCAGCTTGTATGACACCTTTGGATCTCTCCAAAATATCCCTGAGGTCAACACTAACTGTAAGGTCATACGACAAAATGTTAATTTGATCTTTTAGGTCACGCTCCATTTTCTTATATTCAGCCACAGTCTTTTCAGTTTAAGCAAGTGCGAGTTGATAATTAGATAACTTGCATTTTTCATCAAAAACATCTGATTTTAACTTTAGAATTTCTTTGTTAAGTTTTTTAGTGTTTAAACGACAACCTTTACTACAAAATGCATCATCATATATCTCATTATCTGATGAAGATGAAGAATGTGCCATGAGAGCATAGTGAACATGCTCCTCTTCCTCCTTTTCTGCAACCAAGGCTTTGTTCTCTTCCACATCTTTGGCCAAAAAGCTACAATCCCAGCCAACACCATCAATTTCTTGCATGGCAACCATAGCCTTTGTGTCTTCAACCTTGATGATTTGGCTTGAACGTTTTCCAGCATCAGATCTTCTTGGAGATCTGCATTCTCTCATAAAATGACCCATTCTATGGCAATTGTAACACTCAACCTTGGATTTATCAAACCCAGCAGTGTCTTTAGCAGTAAATGTCATCTTATTCTTGAATCTCCTATTCCATCTATTGGCCCTTATGCTTGCAAGTGCCATATTCTACTTTATGTCCATCTCCTCCAAATGCTCATCACTGATTTGCTCAAGGTCCTCATATGTAATCACTGAACCATTGGGCAATGCAGCAATGTATGCACATACTGTGTCTAGATCAATTATGTGACAATCCGTAAATTTCAGGTCGTTATTTTAATCTCGACTACTAAATATTATATGTTTACTTTAATGAGAATTTTAAATTATCGATTGACCGAGAAGGTTATGGCTTGGAACTTAACATAAGAATATCGTTTCGATGAAGACCGACAAGAAAAACATTAAGTATCGATAATATATTCTCAAATTTATCATATGAATGATTTTATTATATTTATTTTTATTTCTCGTATTTTTCGTTTTAACGAATGACGAGAACTACGAATGATCGCGATACCGACGGATGCCCAAAAATTTACGTTTTATTATCGATTGTCTCGATATTTAATATTTTCGACGTTTTCGATTTAATTACGTTTTAAGTCGTGTCGAAGTTATATTAATTTATTCTTGAAGCGTTTTTACTTTTAAAAAGTATTTTTACGAAACCCGAGTCCCGTAAATATTTTTAAAATGTAATATTTACATTTTCTACCCTTATAACCATTTAATTAATTTTTGGACCAAAACTATACCTTATTGGCAAATCTACCCCACTACCCCACTATATATTAAAATTCCACTAGCCATTTTATATTAAAAACTCATTTTTATAAAAAAATCAAAAAAATCCTCCTTCTTTCTCTTGTTTTAGCCGTCCACCTTCAACAACAAACACCCTCAAAATTTTTGATTCACTTTGAATCATTCAAAACTAAGAAAAGACCCATGTTGGAAATTTGATGGTGATCATTTTGATGTAAAAATATACAACATGCAACAACTTTCAAATTTTGATGAAGAACAAGGGTGTTTGATCTATTTCTATGCTTGTAAGTAGTGTTAATATTATTATATTTAAAAGTTTGAGTGGTTGCATGCAAGATTTTTATATATTTAATTTTTGTAAGATTGAATTTGAGGATGATATAGGTTAGTTAGATGTGTTAGGATAATATTGGGGTAATATTAGGAGTATACAAATTGTTGGAATGGGTTGAAAAATTGTTTTAGTATGATTTTTAGAAAGGCATTTTAGACCAGTAGGTAAAACGTAATTTTTGAAAATTTTACTGTTTGAAAATGATGAAACTAATAGGATAGGCTTGTAGAGGATTCTTTTAGCTTCGATTTGCCGCTTGAATGAGCTTCTAACTCATTTCGAGCGAAAAGTTATGCTACTTTTAGTATTCGTGTACCGGGAGACGGGTATCGGCACAATCCGAAAATTGTTGTCGATATTTGGATCGAATCTCGGGGACTATAGAATGAGTTTTAAAAATGTTCAAGGACTGATGTAAGTTGCTAAGCCTCAGGTCATGAGTCTATTTTCAAACCCGAGTGTCGGTTTTATAAACGGAATTGTTTAGATAAGTCGAAATGGTTTTACAATTCAAAGACGTAAATCTGTCCCGTTTTTATAACACGAAGATGTGTCGGGCAGAAGGTCTTAGAAGTAATATTTTTGAATGAAACTTTTACTGAGTCTTATTCATATTATGTGTGAGTTTGTCACCAAGTTTCGTCGAAATCGGACAAGTGTAGATAGGGTAGATTGGTGTGTACATTTGGAGTGTACATGCTGAATGGTATTTTGGACACGTAGTTCAATAATTATGTGGCGTGAGTTGAGTATTCGCCATTGGACATGGTAATTTACTCAAGTGTTAAGTCATTATATAAATGACTTAGCTACTGGTCCGAGGGAAGTAAAATGATAAGTTGACTTGCGTTGACTTGGCGTCTTATGACGGGTCAATGTAGAGTGCAAGTTTTTAAATGGTTAAGTGTTGAATAAAAGGGTATAGAATAACACTTGTATCGTTAAATTTTTCGGGATTTGTCTTGGTTTTGTAATTTTGATTTTTATATTATTTAAGTATGATTTATACTTAAGTCGATTATTTACGAACGCGCCTTATTTGGTAGGTTGCGGTTTTCGTGTTTTAACGGGCATCACTAATCGTCGGCGATCGTCTCATTACCACTAATGGCTAAGGTGAGTCTATAGCCTCGCTCTTAACATGTTTACTTGTTTTATAAAACCCGCGAGGGGGATAACATGCTTGTTTTACTAAAATAAAAGGGGGCAACGAGAAGTTGTGGAAACCCTTATTTTACTTGAAGTTATTGAAATTAAAGGGTACAACAACAAGTTGTGGAAACTCTACTTATTAGAAGAGTAGGGGTGCAACGAGAAGTTGTGGGAACCCTTATTATTGGAAAAGTATTTGTTATAAATGAAAAGGTGCAACGAGAAGTTGTGGTAAACCCTCTTCGTTTTAAAAATTGAACCCAAAGGAACTTGATTGTATGCTCAGACGAAAGTTGTTATATAAGTTTGTTTAGCCTTAAAGACCCATGAATCGTGAATTGTTAATCGAAAAGAACGCTAATACTATGGATAGATCTATCGGGGTGACGCCCAGTCCGGTCGCGACTAGCTATCGCGTGGTGTTGTGATGCACCAGTAATGAAACATCGGATGCAATTGTATAAGAGAAATATACGCACTTGGCTAGGTGTGTTGGGCTGAAATAATATATGTTAACGTTCAATTTCACGAGACTTATAAAAATAACAACGATAATTATGTCCATACAACATGGTCGTCTTTGATAAATTATTAACCATGGAAGGTTATTTTTCATACTTGTGTTCACTTTATTTAAAATTAAAACTCTATAGATTCACTCGGCAAATTTTGCTGACTTTTTAGCATGTTTTATCTCAGGTCCACTTAGAAGGCACTCGATGAAGGCGGTTTCGTGAAGCTTGCGTATTTGAAATATTTTGGCCCGCTTTTCTAAAACATATCCATTCAAATAACTTTTATCATTTATAATAGTTTGTAAACTTTTGAATCATCCGGGACCATGTATGAAATTTTATCTTGTTTAAATGAAACTGAATGGATGTTTATTAAAACGACTTGTTTTGAGCCGTTTTCTATGATTATGAGATTGAACCATGATAGTAACACCCAATGACCCTTCCGCTGTTATGAACGAAATTGGGGGTGTTACAGATTGGCATCAGAGCTCAAGTTATAGAGAACGAAAAGATTTTCCAAAAATGAATTTTTGAAATCTTTTAACTATAACTGTTGCAAGCGAAACCTCCGAGTTGCCAATGGACGAGAATGATAGTATTTATATATATATGTCATTATATATGTTGCTGTAATCTTTATCGATTATTTGTACTTGTGAATTACAAGGTATGTTTTCATTTTTTTTTAAAAATTATAAATGATAGTTTTATATTGATACGAGGTATTATTATGACGCAGATTGTCATGGTTTTGTAACCTATCGCATATCGACTTGTTTAAATTCGATTGTTATCATCGTATCGTGATGTGCCATTTTTGGACATCTCCTTTCGAAACGTAATTAATAAATGCGATGTTCGTGTTTTCGTTACTACTTATGATTTTGAAGAATCATTTATCTGAGGCGACATCTTCTATGTAATGCGACGTGTGATTTGAGTTTATATGACCACGTTTTATTGGCGAAAAGGAGAATGCCAATGTTGGACTTAAGATATATATATCCTAATCAAATATATATAGTTTGGGTACAACAATGATATGCTCGTAGTAGCCATTCGGTTGAGTGACTTAATATTGTGTATCTAAATGGAATGGGACATTTAGATATATAGATTTTAACTCACCCAACTAAGAGTCGTTTAATGTTGTCTTACTTAAATGGATTAGGCCATTTGAATAAGAATATTTTAAACGACTGGACCTTAGATCGTTATGATCTCCTTATTCAAATGGAATGGGACATTTGAATACGGAAATCATGATGTAAGTTTATTTGACACCTTATATTTACTATGGTATTTGGATATGATATCGTGTTGAGAGATAGTAATACTTGAGTAGGATGACTTATAATCGTCTTGTTGAAATGGATTGGGACGCCTTTTCATTTGAACAAGAAAGTTATAAGTTTCCGAACCGTAAATTTATAAACTCTTGTATACATGAAGGGGGACGCCTTTTGATGTAGACAAGGAGTTATAAATGAGTGGGCCCAAGTATGTCTGGCTCGATTTGTGGATTTTTGGTGTGCGTACGTCTTCCTTCGACTCGTATTTCGTTGGTAAGAATCGTTCGATGTTGTCGTCATTATGATGATCGTCGATTATCATCTATGTACAAGTAACCCGTTGGACTTCTCTCGAGTTATGATTTGTTTTAATAGACCATTTCTAATGTGTCTCGATGATCGCGAGCTTTATAAACAGATTGTTAAGAACCGTTGACCGTTCCGAGAATAGGCGACTCACTTAAGCGTCACCATAATTTATGTGTGTACTTGCGGATTGACTGAGGATCAGTTATCAACGACAACTTATCGTGGACGTGAAGATTTTGTAATTTTACTTGCTACTATCGAAGGGTCACCGAAGACTTTTCTTGATGACGAAACTCTTGGGGCTAGTATGACGAACTAAAAACGAGGAATATGATGCATCACCTTGAGCACTAAAGTCGAAATTATTGGGACGCCTTTGTACGATGAACGCTGAAGCAAAAATTAGTGGGACACTTTTGTACGTTGAACACTGGAGTAGAACTTAATGGTATGCCCGATGTGTTGTGAATTCTCGCCAATGGACCGAATTTCTTAATGACTGGAATTAACAAATTCGTTTTCACTTCGAAGAGTAGGTTGTTGCCGACACTGCAAGTGGAAAGACTTTAGAGATCGAGTTGTATTATCAAGGGCTAGTCCAAGGTTTTATCGATGATCAACGACGGAGATTTACATTTGATGTTTATGTTTGACCTTTGTTTTTAGATACTTATGTGGTATGTGATCGAGTTGAGTGATCGTAAGTTGTGAGAACTTGAGGCGGCATTGTCCAATGACGTCCGATCATGGAGAACATGTACCATATAATATCTTTTGACTTTCTTTGGAACTTAGACGATGACTATCCTGTTTTTCACTCTTCACTGTTACACTGAAGACTATCGTATGCGAATTAAGCGCCGGGACGTCGCTTTCTAGGAAAAGTTATGCCAAGCTATCACCATGAGAAGGTGTTATGTATTTTGGAAAACGTGGGAAGTTAAGTCCCCGTTAGTTTGGACCATTCGAGATGATATCGATGGAAGGTCCGATGGCATGAAAACTTAAATTACCTCGAGAGCCGCAAGGAATTCGCGATACTTTTCATATGTCGAACCTAAAGAAATTTCTTCTCGACGAAGATCTTATCATCCCTCTTGATGAAGTATGAATCGACAGTAAGTTGCATTTCATCAAAGTACTTGTTGATATTATCGATAAGGAAGTTAGGCAATAGAAACGAAGTCGGATTTTTATTGTCATGTGTGATGGAACTCTAGACGAGGACCAAAATACGTTTAACTCTTTGATTTCAACAAGCGATCGAGGAAGAACGCAAGTTGATCTTCGGGACGAAGATCCCAATTTGGTGGGGATAATGTGACAATCCGTAAATTTCAGGTCGTTATTTTAATCTCGACTACTAAATATTATATGTTTACTTTAATGAGAATTTTAAATTATCGATTGACCGAGAAGGTTATGGCTTGGAACTTAACATAAGAATATCGTTTCGATGAAGACCGACAAGAAAAACATTAAGTATCGATAATATATTCTCAAATTTATCATATGAATGATTTTATTATATTTATTTTTATTTCTCGTATTTTTCGTTTTAACGAATGACGAGAACTACGAATGATCGCGATACCGACGGATGCCCAAAAATTTACGTTTTATTATCGATTGTCTCGATATTTAATATTTTCAACGTTTTCGATTTAATTACGTTTTAAGTCGTGTCGAAGTTATATTAATTTATTCTTGAAGCGTTTTTACTTTTAAAAAGTATTTTTACGAAACCCGAGTCCCGTAAATATTTTTAAAATGTAATATTTACATTTTCTACCCTTATAACCATTTAATTAATTTTTGGACCAAAACTATACCTTATTGGCAAATCTACCCCACTACCCCACTATATATTAAAATTCCACTAGCCATTTTATATTAAAAACTCATTTTTATAAAAAAATCAAAAAAATCCTCCTTCTTTCTCTTGTTTTAGCCGTCCACCTTCAACAACAAACACCCTCAAAATTTTTGATTCACTTTGAATCATTCAAAACTAAGAAAAGACCCATGTTGGAAATTTGATGGTGATCATTTTGATGTAAAAATATACAACATGCAACAACTTTCAAATTTTGATGAAGAACAAGGGTGTTTGATCTATTTCTATGCTTGTAAGTAGTGTTAATATTATTATATTTAAAAGTTTGAGTGGTTGCATGCAAGATTTTTATATATTTAATTTTTGTAAGATTGAATTTGAGGATGATATAGGTTAGTTAGATGTGTTAGGATGATATTGGGGTAATATTAGGAGTATACAAATTGTTGGAATGGGTTGAAAAATTGTTTTAGTATGATTTTTAGAAAGGCATTTTAGACCAGTAGGTAAAACGTAATTTTTGAAAATCTTACTGTTTGAAAATGATGAAACTAATAGGATAGGCTTGTAGAGGATTCTTTTAGCTTCGATTTGCCGCTTGAATGAGCTTCTAACTCATTTCGAGCGAAAAGTTATGCTACTTTTAGTATTCGTGTACCGGGAGACGGGTATCGGCACAATCCGAAAATTGTTGTCGATATTTGGATCGAATCTCGGGGACTATAGAATGAGTTTTAAAAATGTTCAAGGACTGATGTAAGTTGCTAAGCCTCAGGTCATGAGTCTATTTTCAAACCCGAGTGTCGGTTTTATAAACGGAATTGTTTAGATAAGTCGAAATGGTTTTACAATTCAAAGACGTAAATCTGTCCCGTTTTTATAACACAAAGATGTGTCGGACAGAAGGTCTTAGAAGTAATATTTTTGAATGAAACTTTTACTGAGTCTTATTCATATTATGTGTGAGTTTGTCACCAAGTTTCGTCGAAATCGGACAAGTGTAGATAGGGTAGATTGGTGTGTACATTTGGAGTGTACATGCTGAATGGTATTTTGGACACGTAGTTCAATAATTATGTGGCGTGAGTTGAGTATTCGCCATTGGACATGGTAATTTACTCAAGTGTTAAGTCATTATATAAATGACTTAGCTACTGGTCCGAGGGAAGTAAAATGATAAGTTGACTTGCGTTGACTTGGCGTCTCATGACGGGTCAATGTAGAGTGCAAGTTTTTAAATGGTTAAGTGTTGAATAAAAGGGTATAGAATAACACTTGTATCGTTAAATTTTTCGGGATTTGTCTTGGTTTTGTAATTTTGATTTTTATATTATTTAAGTATGATTTATACTTAAGTCGATTATTTACGAACGCGCCTTATTTGGTAGGTTGCGGTTTTCGTGTTTTAACGGGCATCACTAATCGTCGGCGATCGTCTCATTACCACTAATGGCTAAGGTGAGTCTATAGCCTCGCTCTTAACATGTTTACTTGTTTTATAAAACCCGCGAGGGGGATAACATGCTTGTTTTACTAAAATAAAAGGGGGCAACGAGAAGTTGTGGAAACCCTTATTTTACTTGAAGTTATTGAAATTAAAGGGTACAACAACAAGTTGTGGAAACTCTACTTATTAGAAGAGTAGGGGTGCAACGAGAAGTTGTGGGAACCCTTATTATTGGAAAAGTATTTGTTATAAATGAAAAGGTGCAACGAGAAGTTGTGGTAAACCCTCTTCGTTTTAAAAATTGAACCCAAAGGAACTTAATTGTATGCTCAGACGAAAGTTGTTATATAAGTTTGTTTAGCCTTAAAGACCCATGAATCGTGAATTGTTAATCGAAAAGAACGCTAATACTATGGATAGATCTATCGGGGTGACGCCCAGTCCGGTCGCGACTAGCTATCGCGTGGTGTTGTGATGCACCAGTAATGAAACATCGGATGCAATTGTATAAGAGAAATATACGCACTTGGCTAGGTGTGTTGGGCTGAAATAATATATGTTAACGTTCAATTTCACGAGACTTATAGAAATAACAACGATAATTATGTCCATACAACATGGTCGTCTTTGATAAATTATTAACCATGGAAGGTTATTTTTCATACTTGTGTTCACTTTATTTAAAATTAAAACTCTATAGATTCACTCGGCAAATTTTGCTGACTTTTTAGCATGTTTTATCTCAGGTCCACTTAGAAGGCACTCGATGAAGGCGGTTTCGTGAAGCTTGCGTATTTGAAATATTTTGGCCCGCTTTTCTAAAACATATCCATTCAAATAACTTTTATCATTTATAATAGTTTGTAAACTTTTGAATCATCCGGGACCATGTATGAAATTTTATCTTGTTTAAATGAAACTGAATGGATGTTTATTAAAACGACTTGTTTTGAGCCGTTTTCTATGATTATGAGATTGAACCATGATAGTAACACCCAATGACCCTTCCGCTGTTATGAACGAAATTGGGGGTGTTACAAATTAGCAGGTCTAATCCTTGGTGAGTCAACATTGTATGTGTTAGCGTCTGAATGTGGGGTGCTGACAAAGCTTGATCCAATGTTGACACAAGGTGATCCAGTAACGGGGTGCACGTATGACTCTCTTTGATCAAATTGACCTTCACTATGTGAGAAGAAGGCCATGTTTCGATTGGTAGATTTGCTTCCTTGATCCAAAAGGATTTCATTCTCTACAATTTCGGTTTATTGTAGACGTCATCAAAAGTGGAACTTTTATGAGCATTGGTAGCAATAATAGATCTTGCTTCAATCTTCCATGCATCACCAAGACTTTTAAGGAAAGTGGTAATGATATCAGCATCATCATACACTGTTCCTATAAATGAAAATTTGCTTGTGATATCAAGAAGTCTGCTTCTCACCCCACTTAGCTTTTCATTGGGAAGAGCTTTGAACACAACATACTCATGCAAGAGTTGCTTCTTCTTCTCTGATGCAGTATCATCATTACCACTATAATTGACTTAAAGGGCTGCCCAAAGATCTTTGGCAGACTCAAAGCCTCTATACTTGTGCTGATTTGATGGTCCCAAAGAAAGTTTGAGAATGCTTAGAGTTTTCATGTCATTCCTTCTTTTTTCAATATCTTCAGTTGCAACAGCTCTTCCATCTGAAGGTCTTTCTTTTCGATCATCTTCAGTTGAGCCCTGAATTGATCTTGCAGCAATAGCAGCAGTAATCCTAGCAGCCTTATCGAATGTGTTTCCATATTCAATAATTTCCCATAGAGTGTGATCATGGATTTGAAGATAGTGCTCAAAATTGAACTTCCATATCTCAAAGTTGTCAGGGTCTAGCATGGGGATTTTTAGATTGTGGCTTGAGGAGGAGGTCAGCTCTGGGGTAGACATATTGTCTGGTTTTTAGGGTTTCTTGAAAAATTAGGGTTTTTGGCGATTTAGGGTTTTTAGGGTTTTGTGTTATTTAGATCAAAGTTCCTCAACAAGCTCTGATACCACTTGTTGATCCCAAACTTAGATCGATTTAGCGTTGTGTAAACGAGAATGAATCAAGTTAAACACTTAGAGAAACTTTGTTGTATATGAAACATTGTAAGTATTATGCGGAATTAATACTAAGAACAAGAACACACAAACAGAATAAACTAAACTTTCAATTTGATTGATGATTGAACTTGTGTACAATGAAAGTGTAAAACATATATTGAACTAAAACCTAAAGGCCTCCTTTTATAGATTAAGGAACCTTGTACAAGAGTCTACGTATCAGCTATTTTAGGTAAAGATAAACATAAAAAATACATTGTCGAACATATCTTTACTAGAAACATAAAACGTGTAGACTAAGTATTCAATCAGTGCTTGACTTCTTCTCATCAACGCTTGACTTCTTCTTATCAACGCTTGATCTGACAACGCTTGATTTCTTCCTATCAACGTCCAATTTCCTCTTGTCAGCATCTAAGTGTCTTGGCTTCATTTTATTCCCAACAAATTGATTATCTTCTTGAACCATTCGATTGTACTCCAAATGAAAATAAAGAGATTGACCTTGACTTCATTCTTGATGTCATTTGTAAAAAGCGTATTGGAAACGTTGTAAGAAGCCTCCACTCTACCAAGCGTCAAGTAAAACGCTATGAGGTTCTCTTAAGTGACCTAAAAGACTGTATGGTTCGTTGGGCCGACATCCTTAGGTAGAATGTATTTTGTCTTGGCGGAAACTGGGATCATATTCCGGCGTGTATGCCGCACATGTTATGGTATCCCTACCGACGCCAAGTACAATCTCGCATACTATATTGCTCGACGAATCACCTATGTTCTTTCCAAACCTAAAACAAATCTTCCCTATGCCATGCTCCTTACTCGCCTTCATAAGAAGGTTGGTGAAGATTATCCCGACATCAACATTTCTCGCTTTCGTTCGGTCGAACGGCTTATGCTACCTATTCAAAAGGTACAACCACGAAAAGCTAGAAGTGATCGAGGTTCAAGAAAATCCGGTCCACAAGAGTCCGATGATGAGGACTTTGATATGTCACCAAGTGATGGTGGTGGCATAGGTACAAGTGCTCATGTTGGATCTTCGAGTAACTCCCACCCATCCATGGACCCATGGAAGGGTTAGAAGAAATCATCCCTCCTCCTCACTTTGCTACTGGTGGACTTCTCGAAAACTTCGGTCTCGAGGATGTCTACCGAGCTAATCTTAAAACATAAGGTGAGTTGTATGATTATCTAGTGGAGTCAAGAGGATCGTTCAAGAACATAGGCAATTTGACCAAGGGACTTGGCAAGAAGAAGAAATGAAGCATTGTTTCATCAAGGTTTACATGTTTGAAAACGTGTTTGAATTGTTAATCTTTTATTATGGTTGTCTACTAATACTTTATGTTTGGATTGTTAGTATTTTAATCCTAATAGTTGCATTGCTTTATGCATATTATGTGTTTGTTAGCCTTCTAGATTTTGACTTATAGTTAACTTTGGCTTGATATTTACCTGTGTGAAATCTGGGCTGACCAAAGTTGTTGGAAGTGCACTTTTCTGTCACCACTAGACGCGGTTCCATATCGAACCCGCGGTTCTTTATCGATAAGGAACCGCGGACCTACGTAAGGAACCACTTGTTCCTATTTTGATAGAATATTTGCTTTACACTGTTTTCCTTAATCTGTGTAAAACTTTGATAAATTTTTTTGAAAAACCTGCACTTTCCTAAACTAGGGTACCTAATTTCTTTATTCACCTAAATGATTTTAACCCATTACTAGTTTGGATCATTCCCTTATATTGTTAAACCCCCTCATGTTGATTGTGTTCTTCATCCCTTCAACACTTCTCTAAACCTCAACACACAATCATGGTTCCCACTAGAACATCCACTTCTTCCAAAACTTCTTCCTCAAAAAGAAGCCTCAAAAAATAAGATCAAGATACCCAACATTGGTTCTTCATCTTTTTATACTCCCAAAAATGAGATCTCTCCCGTTCTCATTTCATCTTCACCATCACCACCCCTTTCTCCGTGCAAGACAAACTCAACCCATGGTACTAACCCTTCTCATGATTCTACCTCCTATTCATTCCAATCAAGAATGAATGAGCTTTCTTCACCTTTCACCCCTAGTCCTCCTTTGGATGGGATTTCTGAACCTCAACGTTTACAAAGTATCCCCTTTGTACTTGAGCCTTTGGTCACCTCTCCTTTCACTCTACCAAACTCTCCCATCTCACCCTTGGACACCATGCCTCCACCACCTCCTCTACCTTCTAACACTAATGCTCCTATTTTGGGCATTCCTATCCCTCACTTCATGGGTGATCCTTACTTCTTTGGGTTCTTAGAAGCTCATGGTGCAAATTACCCATGTTGTCTTTATAATAACTACATCATTCAAAACCTAAGGATGGAAATTCTTGGTCTTCATAGAAGGTTGCATGACTTCTTGCTTGTCTTGTTCTCCATGCCTCCTCCTAGGAGATGAATGATGGTTTTCAAATTAACATGTTTTTTTTAAAGAAGGTCAAGCCAAAGAGAACTATGAACTCAAGACCTAGGTGTTAGCTATCTTTGTAGTAGTTAATTGTCTTTTTAATTCTTGTATTTCTTTTCCTTTCCATCATGATTTTTTCATGTGGATGATTTATGGATTTAGTTTTTATGTGCTTTAATCTATGTGATCACATTAAACAACTTCAATTTATTTAAAATTGAACCCAAATCTATTACAACCTCTAAAAACTTGACTTAAAATTGGACCAAAATGTTATTTAAATATTTTGTCGCCCTTTGTCAAGACATTCTTTGTGAATGTGTTCCTTTTATGCAACCCTAGCATACTCTAGTGCTAAAAGAGGTAAAAATCCAAGATTTGAAATTTTTTGAAAAAGTCTTATCTTTCTCCAAAACTTTTGAAAATCTGGTTTTGCAGTCCACTGGACGCGGTTCTCAAGCCTCTAGACGGTTCTATATCGATATGTAACCGCGGGCCCCTTTAAGGAACCGCGCCCAGTAAAGCCGATTTTGGCTTATTTCTGGTCTTTCTTCTTTCACCACTGTTTTGGTTAAGATTCTTTGTTTACCTAATTTGGCTAAACATTCTCTAAAACCTTTTCTTTTCATTTCAAATCTTTGCCTTGTGTATTTTATTTAAATTCTTCTCTTTTGGGAGTTTTTTCCTTCATCCCTCACAATGCCTAATTCTTCCTTTTCTAACCTTGACATTTCTTTGTCACAAACTTCTCAACCTAAAGCTTCCTCTTCTAAGCTTTCAAAGAAACCGAAAATCTCGGTCAAACCCATTTGGATAAAAAAGAACAAGAATCCTCATGATTCTTCTTCTTCAAAATCCTCCAAAAATTCCTCTTTCTCTCCGATTGAATATTGGAATGAGACTTACTCTATAAATCCAATTACCAGAGAAAAAGAAATTCTTCCACCACCACCTAAACCTTTCAACTCTCCTCAACTCAATGACCTAACTTCTTTCCCTAACCTCACTAGGAATTGTGAAAACATCTCTTATCTATTATCTCCCTCTCCACCAACCTCTAATCTTGATGGACCTCCCCCATCTAACGACTTTGTTTTGCATCATGGTTCCTCGTGTGCGTGTTGTCGTTTTCAACAAATTGAACTTGCTCATATCTATGACAAGCTAAATTTTCTTGAATTCCTCCTCACTCGACCTCCTCTCAAAGTTTTCGTTCCCGTGAACAAAACTTCGAATGATGCTTCGTCTTCTTTCTTTTCCAACTAAGGCACTCTTTGTACTTTAGTTGTTTGAGTCAATAAATTTTTAGCAATCTTAGAAGATTATCACTATTAGAATAGCTTATGTTTAGTGGTCTATTTTCCATATTTTTTATTTTTAATATTCATATTGTGTGTATGAATATTTATCTTGTATGTTATTTAATATTTTTGTAATATGAATGTTATGTGTGTTACATTTCCCTCTAATTTTATTACACACATTTGTTTAGGAGTTGATCATGGTTAAAACTTAAAATTAATTATAGGTGATTCCATAAATTCTTAATTGTAACCCATTGACATTTTAAATCATCTTTGATTGGTTTGGATGTTTCTTTTCTTCCTTTATTCCACCAATTGAACTATGATGTTGTCAATACACACTCTTTGGACATACTTAGCAAATGCTTACTTCTAATTTGAGATTTCTTTTCCTTCTCCCTCTCAAGTTAGTTAGTAAGTAGTGCACATTCATACATTGGTGTTTCTTTTCTTTCTTCTAACCTTTGTGTAGCATGTCACCTTAGCTCATTGACTTGGTGCCCCAAGCAAAGGGGAGTAAGCACCAAGGGGGAGCTACTAGCAAAAGTCCGTTTCTTTTCTTCTTCAAAGACTTGTGCTAACCTTTTTGCTTCGACAAAGGGGGAGAAATGATAGTGATAAACTCGTTAATAATTCGAATAAACTTGTATTTTAAGTAAATGAGTTTATAGTTTGTCGTAATCAAAAAGGGGGAGATTGTTAATGCATAAGCAATGCCTAAAAACATTGTTAGTATTAATTAATCTTTCTTAGTTTTGATCACGAAAAATTACAAATACATTTATTGTCAAACACAATCATAAAACGAATTATCTAACAAACACTATCATCAAGGTAATAATAATTACGCTAACATATCTTAATCATGCTTAGTGATCATAAAAGTGATTAGCCTTAAAACTCACTTTTTTCAAACATTACAAAAGATTTTTAATAAACTTTATTTTTAAGAAAATGTTTTATTAAAATGAAAATGCAAATTTATATATGGCATATTCCATATGCCATAAGAATATCCTTTGAAGGTTTAAACAGCCTCAGATATTTCAAATTGACTAAAATAAAAAAAGGAGCGGAGTCTACGCCAGTGGTACCTTAGCACCTATGGCGGTTCCTTATCGATAAGGAACCGCGGGTGCCAATAAGGAACCACGGGTAGATATTGTCGTTGGATGTTTTGTCCTATAGATAGTGAACCAAATATGCATTCTCATCAACCCTTTTTGGACATCTTCTTTAGCCTTCTTTCTCCTTTCTAATCCTAGTCATTTGTAAATGATCACTTAATGTGTTAAGTATGTTTACTCATGATTATCCTCTTGATCTCCTTATTTACCTTGTCCAAAGAGAAGATCACTCACACACTTGTGATGTGATTAAAGATGTAGCAGTGATGAAGATCACCTCCTCCTAAAGATCTAGTCATGTTCATCATTTGTTTATTTGTGTCTTATGTAGATCCATTGTATTTGTGAATACTTGGACTAGTTGTGTTCATCCAAGTTATTTGTGAATACTTGGATTAGAGTTGTGTACATCCATTGCACATGTGTGTGCTTGGATTTATGTTGTGTAGATCCAAGCTACATGTGTGTACTTGGATATGATTAGTTGAGTTGTAACTAGTTGTGTTAGTTCTCACTAAACTATAAAGTGATATGGTTATGTCTTGTGAGTTCTCACTAAACTATAAAGTGATATGTAGTTGTGTTGTGTGAAGTTCTCACTTAGCTTCAAAGTGAAGATTCGTGAAGATTGGTTCTAGCTTTGGATTAGAACTCGACATCTAGCCTTGTGTTGGAAAATGGTGAATTAGGAAACGTTGTGAAGATTAGTTCTATCTTTAGATTAGAACTCGACATCTAGCCTTGTGTCGTAAAAGAGTGAAGTGGGCGACGTTGTGTAGATTCGTCCTAGCTAAGATTAGGTCTCAACATTTAGCTTAGTGTCGGAAAATAATGTAAGCGACATTGTAAGGTTTTCTCCGCCAAGAAGGGAGCTTGTGGATATAGTGGAAATCTCGAGTAAGGTGTACTCGAGGAGTAGAGTAGGAACGAGGATAGAGCCTCGTTGCCGAACCACTATAAATCTTGGTGTATTCCTACTAGGTTGTTTCTTTCCTTACTCTTTACTCACATTCATTATCACTACACTTACTATACATTGTTAATGCAATAGAATTGCACCTAATCATTATTCAACTAGCTTTTAAGTAAAAGATAGTTTTGTGCACTCACCTAATTGAAAGGAATTTTAATTAGGAGATAAACCGATTAGAAACTATTCAACCCCCCCCCCCCCCCCATTCTAGTTTCTACAGAGTCCATTAGGATCCTTTTAGCTTACGCTTGTGCATTAGATTTTAAGCTTCAACAAATGGATGTAAAGAGTGTGTTTCTTAACGGTTTGATCAATGAGGAGGTATATGTGGCTCAACGTCCCGGCTTCATTGATTTTGAGAAACCGGATCAGGTTTACAAGCTTAAGAAAGCTCTTTATGGTCTTAAACAAGCACCCAAATCTTGGTATGATAGACTTAAATTGTTTCTTGAAAAACATAAGTATACCATGGGGATGGTAGACAATACACTCTTTATAAAGAAGAAAGGTTCTCACCTCATAATCGTACAAATTTATGTTGATGACATTATATTTGGTTCAACTTGTCAAAGTTTGTGTGATGACTTTGACAAAATCATGCATGACGAGTTTAAAATGAGCATGATGAGAGAACTTAACTTCTTTTTAGGAATCCAAATTAAACAAATAGACGATGGTATTTTCTTTAATCAATCTAAGTACATTAAAGAAATGCTAAAGAAATTTGGATTAGAGGAATCTAGACCAATGAAGACCCTTATGGCCTCGGATACTAAACTCACCGTAGATGATGATTGTAAGTCGGTAGACAACACCAAATATAGAGGTATGATTGGTAGTTTGTTGTACCAAACGGCAAGTCGATCAGATATCATGTTTAGTGTTTGCCTTTGTACTCGCTTCCAAGAGGCTCCTAAAACCTCTCACCTTGAAGCGGTTAAGCGTATCTTCCGATACATTAAAAGCACTATAAATTTAGGATTATGGTATCCTAAAGTGACCGACGTAGAAACCATAGTACACGCAGACTCGGATCATGCGGGAGACTATGTGGACCGGGAAAGCACTAGTGGAGTTTTTACCTTCATGGGTTGTTGTTTAATTTCTTGGTTCTCCAAGAAACAAACCGCTCTTGCTATATCCACCACGGAAGCCGAGTATGTGAGTGTCGGTAAAGCTTGTCAACAAGCTCAATGGATGAAGCAAGTGCTTCGGGATTTCACTTAATGATGTTTCCATCATGTGTGATAATAAGGGTGCAATAGACCTTAGCAAAAATCCCGTGCAACACTCGCGAACCAAGCACATTGAGATTCGCCACCATTTCCTTAGGGATAATGTTCAAAAGGGGAACATTTCGATTGAGAAGGTTTCGTCGGTAGAAAACTTAGCCGACTTCTTCACTAAGCCACTTAAGAGTGAACCTTTTAATTATTTTCATCTAGGTCTAGGTTTAAAGGAACATATTCCTTAATTGCGCTTTACTTTAATCGAGTCTTTCTCTTCTTTTAATCTTTTCATTTTTTTTAGTCTTTGAGTCTCTTAAACTCTTTTTGAAAAATTCCTCTTCTCCTTTTCAAAGATCTCAGAGTTCTTTCGAAAATGGTCAAGAAATATTTTTGCATTGTTAATTCAATCTAAAAACGTTTTTCATAGCTTCTTGCTATTGACATCGAGCATACATAATTCATATGTATGGGTCTCTCAAATATAGCAAGAACGATAATAAAATATGGAGGATCATTGTGTCATGACCATGTGTCTAGATCAACACACCTCCAACATCAACTTTATTTCAAATCCATGGTTTTTGGTCAAAATATTGTTTTGTGTGTTCTTATGTGTTTTCTGTGTGTTGCTTTTTAGCATGTATTTATGATTAGTTAGACTATAAAATTAAGATTTGTTGAATTGGAAAATTCTTCTTATCCCCTAAAATATACCCTCTATACACGGTTCTCCAAATAGCCCGCGGGTCCATATATATGGCACCACAGGTGGAGATAAGATACCGCGGCCAGAACCTTCAAATTTTGAGTTTTCCGTAACTCCAAATTTGCTCCAACACTTTTTGGAATCTTTGGTTCAAACCTTTGACCATCCCAAAAGTGTCTTGTGTTTTCTCTATTTAATCATAAGCATTTTGCATCCTTTCTCATATCAAAATGTCTTATTCACCAAATGAAAGCCTTGATTCTCCTCCATTTTCCCTAATCTCATTGAATCCAAATTTACCAAAGAACACTCAAAATCACACTTCTTATCCTTCTAAGAATGTTGATTGCGGAGCCTCTACCTTTCCACCACATCCTTTTTGTGTTCTTCCTCCTTCACATGATAATGTCATGCATCATGGAGCATATTGTCAATGTTGTCAATATCAACATCTTGTTATGGGTCATATCTATGAGGAGTTGATTTACATCAAGAGTCTCCTAGTCAAACCTCCTCTTCACTAGACTATGAGATCACTAACAAGCCACCACCACCACTTTGTCTTTCATGTAAGCATATGGATTGCTTATCTCCAAGACATCTACTTCAAGCAAATCTTTAAGTTTTAGTTTAACTAGGATTAGATTTATGCTTTTCTTTTGGCTTATTTTATTTTTCATACAACTTTGTATGATTTTTCACCTTGTATCTTTATTTCATGTTTCATTTTAACATGACTTATCTTGGGTTATCTTCTCTTTTCTTTTCTTATTTTTTCTTTTTATGTGAGCTATTCTATATCTTGTTGGGTGTTTCTTTTCTTCTGCTAACCCTTCCATGTAGCTTGTCACCATAGCTCAATTCCTTGGTGCCCCAAGCAAGGGGGAGTAAGCACCAAGAGGGAGCACTTGCAAATTCTGATTCTTTTCTTCCTCAAAGACTTTTGCATCCTTTTACTTCGACAAGGGGGAGCTTCTTCAAAGTCCGATTCTTTTCTTCCTGAAAGACTTTTGCATCCTTTTTGCTTCGACAAGGGGGAGAAATGAAATAAACTCGTCTTCGAAAATCTTGTTTTTTATATGATTGAGTTTATGTGTTGTAGAAATCAAAAAGGGGGAGATTGTTAATGCAATGATGCCTAAAAACGTTACTTGCATTTTCGGTCTCGCTTTCTTTTGATTACGACAAAATATAAAAACAAGCATTTACGAAAACAACGAAAAATGAATTCTTGAGTTTAAGTATTTTTTTCATTTCATCCATTATCACTTAAGGTATGAACAAACAAGTTTTCATCTTACTTAAGTGATCAAGGATTTAAGTTTTCTTAAAACTCACCTTTTATTAAATGTGACAAAGTTCTTTTAATAAATTTTATTTTTAAGAAAATGTTTTATTAAATTAAATATTTAAAAATTTGAAAATGGAATATTCCATTTGATTTCAGAATATCCTTTGAGGATAACTATTCCCCCAGATGTGACTACCCTACTAAAAGACAAAAGGGAGCAAAGTCTATGAACACGGTCCCTTAAAGGTCTATGCGGTCCCTTATCGATAAGGAACCGCAGGCACAATTAAGGCACCACGCTCAGATATGACCGTTGGACATTTGTCCTATAAATAGTGGACCATTCTCAGATTTTCTCTTCACCTCTTTTGCACACAAGTTTCCAGATTCAAAAATACTTCTTAAATCATTCAAATCCTTGATTATTTGGTTGATCACTACTTGTGTAGAAGTGAATCTTTCTCCTCCCATCTCTACCTCTTTAAGTGCAAAGAGTAGAACACTTTCATCCTTGAAGTGTTGAGTCTACCTCAATATCTATTGAAGATCAAGCTTTATTCATTTATTATAGTTGTGTTGTGTCGATCCAAGTAGTTGTGTTATATGAAAGTTGTGTTGTGAAGATCCAAGTAGTTGTGCTATTTGGTAGTTGTGTTGTGAAGATCCAAATAGGTTTGTCTATTTGGAAGTTGTGTATGTATTAGGGTTAATACTTAGTCCTCAAAGTATATTGGTGTAGATTGGTCCTAGCTATGATTAGGGCTCGACTTTTAGATTAGAGTCAGAAATTGGATAAGAGACATTATGTACGGTTTCACAACCTTAAGGAGCTTGTCGATTAGTGAACTCTCGAGTAAGAAGTACTCGAGGAGTGGAGTAGGGACGAGGAGTGAGCTTCTTTGTCGAACCACTATAAATCATTGGTGTTTGGTTTGATCTTTATTTTTCTTATCTCTTTACATTCATTATTCTTTATTAGCATATACTTTTGATTATTAGTTTAGTTGCACTATCCCTTGTTCATATTGTGTATAAGAATATTTCACATAATTGCTCAAGCCTAAATTTTTAAAAGGATTTTTGAAAACCCTCGTTTAACAAGTAAATTTTAAGAAACTATTCAACCCCCCCCCCCCCTCTAGTTTCTACAACAACTAAAACAACATGATGTACATTATTTTAATGGACCAACTCAAATATAATTTAAGTAATACAATTTCAAAAGCTAAATGTACAACTATTTTAGCATACAATAATTACAAAAAAATCATTACCATCAATTTCTAAAATAAATTTTAATTAAAACATGTTACGATTATAAAACATATGTTACCAATACACATTAATTAATATATTAAACACTCAAATTAATAATATTTTAAAAATACCCCTAAGCTGAATAATACATCTTATTATACATACAACTATTAAAACACAAAAAATACTTTATATAACTTACAAGTTGGTGGTACATATGATTTTAAATCAGACCAGGTCAACGGGTTTAAGAAAATCGGCCGAAACCTATGCAAATAAGCAAACCAGACCTAACCGGAATCATTTTTACCTTTCTCTAATTAATCACAAGGTACCCACCGCCGCATCGCGCGGGTACCCTGCTAGTATAATATTATATGGCATGTTAGTTATTCAAAAATACATAGTATTCCTACGACCATCATTTAAATAGGTTACATTCAGGATTATTGTAACGTTCCACTGACTAGCTATAATCAGTACAATTCGCTAAGGTCAGTTTAATATGCCCACTTTTAATTGTTTTATATCATCTTTTGGGTGAGAACATTGCTTGATTTTACGGATGAACATAAGTACAAATTTATACGTTTACCTATAGTGGTCTAAGTCCCTCATAACCTAGTATGCTTTAGCCTACAATCATAAACCGTTTATTACTTGGTGTAAGCGTGAATGTTATGGATAAATCTATCGGATTGACGCTCATGTCTGACTAACATTAGTCAAACAGATGCAGTTTCATTTGAGTCAGTTACAAATATTCTAGGTTATACATTTGCTTTGGGCCATCATACATTGTTCGGTGTCATGAGCTTAGATAGTAGTAGTAACCGTACTTAGCCTAGTGTCGGAAAATAATGTAAGCGACGTTGTAAGGTTCTCTCCGCCAAGAAGGGAGCTTGTGGATATAGTAGAAATCTCGAGTAAGGTGTACTCGAGGAGTGGAGTAGGAACGAGGATAGAGCCTCGTTGCCGAACCACTATAAATCTTTGTGTCTTCCTATTAGGTTGTTTCTTTCCTTACTCTTTACTCACATTCATTATCACTACACTTACTATACATTGTTAATGCATTAGAATTAAACCTAATCATTATACAACTAGCTTTCAAGTAAAAGATAGTTTTGTGCACTCACCTAATTGAAAGGAATTTTAATTAGGGGATAAACCGATTAGAAACTATTCAACCCCCCTTTCTAGTTTCTACAGAGCTTATGCTTGTGCATTAGATTTTAAGCTTCAACAAATGGATGTAAATAGTGTGTTTCTTAACGGTTTGATCAATGAGGAGGTATATGTGGCTCAACCTCCCGGCTTCATTGATTTTGAGAAACCGGATCATGTTTACAAGCTTAAGAAAGCTCTTTATGGTCTTAAACAACCACCCAAAACTGGTATGATAGACTTAAAGCGTTTCTTGTAAAACATGAGTATACCATGGGGATGATAGACAATACACTCTTTATAAATAAGAAAGTTTCTCACCTCATAACCGTACAAATATATGTTGATGACATTATATTTGGTTCAACTTGTCAAAGTTTGTGTGATGACTTTGACAAAATAATGCATGACGAGTTTGAAATGAGCATGATGAGAGAACTTAACTTATTTTTAGGAATCCAAATTAAACAAATGGACGATGGTATTTTCTTTAATCAATCTAAGTACATTAAAGAAATGCTAAAGAAATTTGGATTAGAGGACTCTAGACCAATGAAGACCCTTAAGGCCTTGGATACTAAACTCACCGTAGATGATGATTGTGAGTCGGTAGACAACACCAAATATAGAAGTATGATTGGTAGTTTGTTGTACCTAACGGCAAGTCGATCGGATATCATGTTTAGTGTTTGCCTTTGTGCTTGCTTCCAAGAGGCTCCCAAAACCTCTCACCTTGAAGCGGTTAAGCGTATCTTCCGATACATTAAAGGCACTATACATTTAGGATTATGGTCTCCTAAAGTGACCGACGTAGAAACCATAGTATACGTGAACTCGGATCATACAGGAGACTATGTGGACCAAAAAAGCACTAGTGGAGTTTGTACCTTCATGGGTTGTTGTTTAACTTCTTGGTTCTTTAAGAAACAAACCGCTATTGCTATATCCACCACGGAAGCCTAGTATGTGAGTGTCGGTAAAGCTTGTCAACAAGCTCTATGGATGAAGCAAGCGCTTGTTGATTGCGAGATTTCACTTAATGATGTTCCCATCATGTGTGATAATAAGGGTGCAATAGAGCTTAGCAAAAATCCCGTGCAACACTCGAGAACCAAGCACAATGAGATTCGCCACCATTTCCTTAGGGATAATGTTCAAAAGGGGAACATTTCGATTGAGAAGGTGTCGTCGGTAGAAAACTTAGCCGACTTCTTCACTAATCCACTTAAGAGTGAATCTTTTAATTACTTGCATCTAGGTCTAGGTTTAATGAAACATATTCCTTAATTACGCTTTACTTTAATCGAGTCTTTCTCTTTTTTAATCTTTTCATTTTTTAAAGTCTTTGAGTCTCTTAAACTCTTTTTGAAAAATTCCTCTTCTCTTTTTCAAAGCTCTCGGAGTTCTTTTGAAAATGGTCGAGAAATGTTTTTGCATTGTTAATTCAATCTAAAAACGTTTTTCATAGCTTCTTGCTATTGACATCGAGCATACATAATTCATATGTATGGGTCTCTCAAATATAGCAAGAACGATAATGAAATATGGAGGATCATTTTGTCATGACCATGTGTCTAGATCAACACACCTCCAACATCAATTTTATTTCAAATCCATGATTTTTGGTCAAAATATTGTTTTGTGTGTTCTTATGTGTTTTCTGTGTGTTGCTTTTTAGCATGTCTCTATGACTAGTTAGACTAGAAAATTAAGATTTGCTGAATTGGAAAATTCTCCTTATCCCCCAAAACACACCCTCTATACACGGTTCTCCAAGTAGCCCGCGGGTCCATATATATGGCACCACAGGTGGAGATAAGATACCGCCGCCAGAACCTTCAAATTTTGAGTTTTTTGTAACTCCAAATTTGCTCCAACACTTTTTGGAATCTTTGGTTCAAACCTTTGACCATCCCAAAAGTGTCTTGTGCTTTCTCTATTTAATCATAAGCATTTTTCATCCTTTCTCATATCAAAATGTCTTATTCAGCAAATGAAAGCCTTGATTCTCGTCCATTTTCCCCAATCTCTTTCAATCCAAATTCACCCAAGAACACTCAAAATCACACTTCTTCTGCTTCTAAGAATGTTAATTATGGAGCCTCTACCTTTCCACCACATCCTTTTTGTGTTCTTCCTCCTTCACATGATAATGTCATGCATCATGGAGCATATTGTCAATGTTGTCAATATCAACATCTTGCTATGGCTCATATCTATGAGGAGTTGATTTACATCAAGAGTCTCATAGTCAAACCTCCTATTCACTATGACTATGAGATCACTAACAAGCCACCACCACCTACTTCCACCACCACTTTGTCTTTCATGTAAGCATATGGATTGCTTGCCTCCAAGACATCTACTTCAAGAAAATCTTTAAGTTTTAGTTTAGCTAGGATTAGATTTATGATTTTGTTTTGGCTTATTTTCTTTTTCATACAACTTTTTATGATTTTTCACCTCGTATCTTTATTTCATGTTTCATTTTAACATGACGTATCTTGGATCTTAGTTATCTTCTCTTTTTTTATCTTATTTTTTCTTTTTATGTGACCTATTCTATATCTTGTTGGGTGTTTCTTTTCTTCTGCTAACCCTTCCATGTAGCTTGTCACCATAGCTCGATTCCTTGGTTCCCCAAGCAAGGGGGAGTAAGCACCAAGAGGGAGCACTTGCAAAGTTCGATTCTTTTCTTCCTCAAAGACTTTTGCATCCTTTTACTTCGACAAGGGGGTTCAAAGTCTGATTCTTTTCTTCCTGAAAGACTTTTGCATCCTTTTTGCTTCGACAAGGGGAAGAAATGAAATAAACTCGTCTTCGAAAATCTTGTTTTTTATATGATTGAGTTTATGTGTTGTCGAAATCAAAAAGGGGGAGATTGTTAATGCAATGATGCCTAAAAACGTTACTTGCATTTTCGGTCTCACTTTCTTTTGATTACGACAAAATACAAATACAAGCATTTACGAAAACAACGAAAAACGAATTCTTGAGTTCAAGTATTTTTTTTCATTTCATCCATTATCACTTAAGGTATAAACAAACAAGTTTTCATCTTACTTAAGTGATCAAGGATTTAAGTTTTCTTAAAACTCACCTTTTATTAAATGTGACAAAGTTCTTTTAATAAACTTTATTTTTAAGAAAATGTTTTATTAAATTAAATATTTGAAAATTTGAAAATGGAATATTCCATTTGGTTTCAGAATATCCTTTGAGGATAACTATTCCACCAGATGTGACTATCCTAATAAAAGACAAAAGGGAGCAAAGTCTACGAACACGGTCCCTTAAAGGTCTATGCGGTCCCTTATCGATAAGGAACCGCATGCACAATTAAGGCACCACGCTCAGATATGACCGTTGGACCTTTGTCCTATAAATAGTGATTCTCAGATTTTCTGTAATACCCAGAAACCGAGGTCACTTATCTTACCCTAAATTACGCCTATTTTTGAAATTTTTAAGAAATTTTATTTACTATATATATTATCGTTTTGGTTGAAACCAATGTTTGAGGTCGTAATCTTGACGATTGACGACTTAAGAAGAACGATGACGACTACGATCCTGACGGATGCCCAAATTTCTATGTTTATTGTCGCCTTATCGATATTATAATTTTTCGAGGATTTTATTTTCGGTTCGTGTTAAGTCGAGTCGGGTGCGTTTTATTTCTTTCCGGGTGCATTTAAATTGTCCTAAAAGTATTTTGGAATGTTCGGGATGACCCCCGACTCCCGCAAAATTTTCCAAGTCGACTAGTAAGTCATTCCCGC
The DNA here is from genome assembly GCA_025667525.1 of Glebionis coronaria. Taxonomy (NCBI): domain Eukaryota; kingdom Viridiplantae; phylum Streptophyta; class Magnoliopsida; order Asterales; family Asteraceae; genus Glebionis; species Glebionis coronaria. The sequence goes on from CM046876.1 coordinate 122,511,555, forward strand.
AAACATTTGAGGTCGTTTTTAAACAAGGCCAAAAGAAATCCTAAATTGCACAAGAAGTCCTTAGAAATTTACAAAAGGGGGAAACTAAACACACACAACACAAAAACACATTCAAAAAAATCCCACCCTCTCTCTTTTCTCTCCTTTGGCCGTCGGCCACACCACCACCACCACCACCAAAATCTTTTTTTTCTTGTTTTAAATTAAATCCAAGGTTAGACCATATTATAATTATCAATTTCAAGTGTTTTGATGTAATTTATTCCAACGTGCATTCATAAAAATTTTCAAGAATCAAAGGGGTTTTTCAAAAATTTGTTTTGATGTAAATGGAGGTTATGCATGTTTAATTAGAGTGTAGATGATGATTAATCACCCAACAAACCAACCAAAATCAATTTGGTTGGGTTGTTTTGAACACCAACACCCCACGGCAATATGGGGGTGTTTGGTTGTTCATGGTGGTTGATGGTTTTTGTGATGGGTTTATGTTTAAAACCTTGTGTTTGATGTTTTTAAAAGGGTTAAGCTTGTTGCATGTTTGATTTGGTGAATGGGTTTTAGGATGGATTTGATGTTCTAGGTCCTAAGGACTGATTAGAGTGTTTATAAATGGTTAGGAGTGATTAAGTTAAGGTTAGGTGTCATTAAAATCGTTTGGAAACAAGTGTTGGGTTGATTTTGAGAAAGGTAATTTTAGGCAGATTGTTTAGGCTTGTTTTCATGGGTTTGACTTTGTAAACAAGTCATGAGACTAGGATATAGTTGTAGAGCGTCGTCTTAGCTTCTATTTGGTATAAGAAAGAGCTTACGACTCCTAACGAGTCAAACGTTATGATGTTTTGATAATACGTGTACCGGGAGATGAGAACCTACATAATCCGAAATTATGTTTGGTTTTGGGTCAAATCCCGGGGACCATAGATAGAGTTTGGTAATTGATTAAAAGTTTATTTTTGTTCTCAAACCTGCATTTGTGAGTCTATTATTAGGCTTAGGTGTTGAACGGGTCAATGGTGTATTTTAAATGGGTCAAACAAGTCCAACATGGTCAATGTGCAAAATCTGTCCGAAAAATGTATGTCTAGTAATGTGTTGAGTAACGGGTCATAAAAGTGAGAACTTTTAATGGGATTAAAAATGGGTTTTCTACAGGTCTTGAGGTATTTTTGAGAATTTTCTTAAATTTTATAAAAGGGTTTAAGTCTTAGAAAACAACCCATACTTTTGGTAAGTATCGGCGAAAAATGTAAAAAGGGTAGTACCATTAACAACGTAGATGAATCGTATAAAACTAATAACAATTACTTGTTTGGTTTAGGCGTGAGTTTTTAATTATCACAATTGACTAATATGTACATATTATACAGTACTTAAAGTTTATAAATGAGATTGACTCATTACGCGTTATTGTTTGTTAGGTGTTGAATTTCTCGGGCATCCTCACCATCGTCAGTGATCGTCATTCGTATCGTCGACTACTTCTATATACATAAGGTGTGAATTTGTAGCCTCGCTTGCTACTGTTTTCAATTGTTTTTACCCGCGAGGGAGATGCATGCTAGTTTTATAAAATGAACATATGTTATGAATGATTGTTGGACCCGAAAGTTGCCTAAATTGTGTTGAGTACCTAGTTGCAAAAGACCCTATATTCATGAACTATTAACTATTGTTTAATCCTTGTGTGGATTGAAAATAGCCGCTTATACAATTGATAGTACTATGGGGTTGACGACCCTATCCGAGACGAGGGCTAGTACGTTGAGTACCCCCTGCGGACGGATAACTTGTGATAAGAAATAAGGTATAATTGCAACTAATGCCTTTAGAAGGGGCAATGGTTTCATCTTAATCACGCTGGTAATTATACGTGAGTGATTGAGTTAACGGATTAGTGTCATGAGCTTAAACACAATTGTCATAACCTTGATAAATAGATTGTTTGTGTGGAAACCTTGGTTTCCGGATCTTTTAAGCAACTAGGAATGCACCATGTTCATATGATTAACAAATCAAAGCGGAATTAGAACACGACACATTAACAAGGTGTTTAGGCACGAATAACATAAATTAAAACAATTGGATTGCCCATTATATTAATAACGAACAACCACTAGACGTGTATACATTGAATCCCACGTCTAGTCGACACACACTTTAGGTTTACATTGTGAATGAATTGAATGAATAAAACCTAAGACCCTTGTTCCTTTTATAGTGGAAGGAACAGAATTTACAAGAGATAAAATCAAATAAACATCTAAATCTTCTATTTAGATAAACTATATATTGTGTATATCATAAATAATATACTCAATATATTCCCCAAATAGAATTCTCCATCAAATCCATCAGCGTTGACTTTTGTTGACTGCGTTTGACTTTTGTTGACTTCTGTCAACGCCTACATTGCTCTTGTCAACGTCTATATTACTCTTGTCAACGCTTGAGTAAACGTCCTTCGATTTTGAGTTTCTGCCACATCAACTTTTTGACCCAACAATCTTCCCCTAGTTGATAGTGGCAAAACTTCTATGTGTATCTCTTGTAAGTTGTACATGATCTTCAAATTGCTTCCCCTCAAGTGTAGCACGTATTTCTTCCCCTTTTTGTCACATCAACAAGGAAGTAAACAATGTTGCAATGTTGAAGATTCTCCATATGTAGGTCTAAGTAATGATCTTGACGAAAATAAATAAGATATTCTTGATGTAGAAGTAGAATAACCCAATCTTGTGTTCCATGTCTTGTACTATCCATGTGACTAAGAACTTATACTCATGGCACAAAGTATAAGTAGACCTCGATCCCTTGTCAATATTCTCATCCTTTGTGAGACACTGAGCACGATAATGTAACTCCTTCAAGTGTTATGACAAGTCTTCGTCACCAACCATGTAAGCACGAACAAGTTACCTTAAAACCAATGGGGTGCTAGCCACATGATTTAAAGATATGATAAAACACAAACTCGCGAAAATCTTCTTCAATCATCAAACTTACCAGAAAGAATTCTTCCCCTTAAGCCAACACCTCTTCATGACGAATTTTAATGAAATAACATCTTCATACCATATGTAAAAGTATGGTAATGGATAACTCTTTCACAAGGCTATCCCGATTACATAGTTTAAAATATCCATCAAATTCTCACGAATAGTTGCTAACTCGCTTTAAGATCATTAATTCCTTTCAAAAATATCCGAGCCATAAATATCAACATGATATTCTATATTAAAACGGAGATTCCATGTACCTTCGTGTGTATAATCCTCCTTTTTGTGTGCTCAAAACGTACCAATTTTCTCAAACAGCAGTGATTCTTGTGTTTTCCAATATCCTTTTTCATCCAAGATCTAAGTCAGATGTATTGTCCGATATCGGACAATACGTGTCAGCGTTAAAAATCTCATATATCGGACAACACTGTCAACTCTATCAACGTTGACTTATTCTGTCAGCGTCAAACTTCTTCTTGTCAGCGTCAATTCAATAATCCTTGTCAGCGTCATCTTCAAACATTGTCAACGTCAAATTAATTATCATCAACGCCGCTGTTGACCAAATTAATTTTCTTGTAAAGGATTGAATTGTTTATGAATTCAATTGTAGCTCCGTGTGAACACACCATAAAGCAATACATCACAGTCGTGTGAACACAAGTTTTATATTCAAGGTTGAATAACTTGACCGTACATCACCTTTTTGGCTGTTCTAGCTTTAAACAATTCCATCCCCACGTGACATTCATTCCATATGAATGAATCATATGATCTGATGACGTCCCAATCAAACAGTAGCTTTAAACAATTCCTCTTGTCGCTTGGCAGCTTTTTTACTTTTGACTTTCTCCAAAAATATTACACTAAATAAATTGTGCCCTAAAAATCAGGAAAAAGAATAGTCTAATAAATTTGGAGAGATCTATTCGCTGTTGATATCAACGTGACATCTTTCAACCATAGTTACTTCCATCTAATCACAGCGTTGTAACCGTGTGAACACACTTCTTTGTTTCTTTGACCGTGTGAACACAACCATGAAGAACCAATAGAAACGTTTGCATCATGTGAACACAAAATTGCAATATATAAACTTTACTCCTTTGGCCGTGTGAACACAAGTATCCTTCACCAATGGGATAGCTTGCATCGTGTGAACAAAAATAACATTAGCTTGCATCGTGTGAACAGAAGTAACATTGTTAAGCAATACTTGTTTTCCTTTCTGAATAATACAATCGAACATCACACAGCAACATATTAGGACTATATCAGAACTGCTACACGTGAATGATTTATCCTCATGTGAACGAACATAAGGACAAACAACTTGTACTTTAGGCAGCCTTCACACCCAAACGTGGATCTAGGGTTTATAACAAACCCTAATAATTTAACACAACTACAACCATGCTGCCTACGATTTGATTTGCTGCAATCATGTTGCTAGGGTTCATCACCAGTTCATGAAGAACTGATTCCCCAAAGCTAACAACATGTCTTCTTTTCTGTATAGAATCGATCTAGGGTTTGTTGAAACCCTAAATCATGATTTCATGCAAATCTGAAAATCTGAAAATCATCACTGCAGCCCACTTTGACGCCTAATAACTTTTGCCTGGGGATAAAACTCGACAATCCCTCTGGTGGATGTTTAGATCTATGTATGTAGAACACACATATAAAATTTCGTGACGATCCAACGGTTCAATCAAAAGTTATGACCTTCTGAATACTGTTGCGCACACAAAAACGTCCAGAAAAACCCTAGACGGATTTTTCTTTTCTTCTCGAAACACGAACACCTTGTTGGTCCTAGCATCACGAGCCACGAGGCTCTGATACCAATTGTGAAAACCTTGGTTTCTGGATCTTTTAAGCAACTAGGAATGCACCATGTTCATATGATTAACAAATCAAAGCGGAATTAGAACACAACACATTAACAAGGTGTTTAGGCACGAATAACATGAATTAAAACAATTGGATTTCCCATTATATTAATAACGAACAACCACTAGACGTGTATACATTGAATCCCACGTCTAGTCGACACACACTTTAGGTTTACATTGTGAATGAATTGAATGAATAAAACCTAAGACCCTTGTTCCTTTTATAGTGGAAGGAACAGAATCTACAAGAGATAAAATCAAATAAACATCTAAATCTTCTATTTAGATAAACTATATATTGTGTATATCATAAATAATATACTCAATATATTCCCCAAATAGAATTCTCCATCAAATCCATCAGCGTTGACTTTTGTTGACTGCGTTTGACTTTTGTTGACTTCTGTCAACGCCTACATTGCTCTTGTCAACGTCTATATTACTCTTGTCAACGCTTGAGTAAACGTCCTTCGATTTTGAGTTTCTGCCACATCAACTTTTTGACCCAACAGTTTGATCGACAATTCTATGAATGATCGTGAATGATTTTTATAACACTTATGTTCAAAATGAGATTGTAAAACCTATGAATTCCACTCAACATTATTTGTTGACCCAATTTAGCATGTGTTTCAGGTAATCGATGAAGTATAGCATGGAGCATGCAAAGGATGGGAGTTGTGTGTGGCTTCGCGGTCTACTTGTTTTCCACCCATTATTTAACTTGAACACTTTTATTTTTCTGTCATGTGAACGAAAATGTATCTTTTGGGGTTGAGATTCGTGGGGACCAAACGCAAACTCTGTGTTGTTACATCTTGGGATATGGAAAATCGTAGACTTGTATGTTTTTGACAATGTTTAAATTATGCTAAAACTTTTACGTCTCTTTGAGTCGTTTGATATGGATTGTGTGTGATGATAACTGCCTAGCACCCAAATGTTGTAGTTCCGTTGCGCATAGCATTTGTGGGGGTGTTAGAGATTGGTATCAGAGCCATGAGTTATAGAGAACTAGGTCGTTTTGGAAAATCCTAAACTATAACTTTTGGTGTCGTAAGAAATTGCCCAAGCACACAACTGTCATGCATGGCTCCGGTAAGGTTTATTTTTGGTATTGATGGTATAGATGTATAACTTTGAGTTGAAGTAATATGTAGGTATTTATTACGTAGATATTGAACTACTATATGTAAACGTTGGAATTGTACGTGGAGTACTTGATACCATAATTCTTGTATTGCATATGCATGAGCATCATATTATCGCATTTTGGGCATGTGTACCACCTTTGCATTGCATTTGCATGCATATATTTATAAATATTGAATAATAATCTTACGTACCCTCCAAAATTCTCTGTTATTGCAGAAATGGCCGAGGTACCGCCTAACGAAAATGGAGACGAATACGTCGTAGGACACGAAGGGGGACCGTTTCTTCCGAACCCACCAAATGGTGACAATGGATGGATAGTTCAAGAAGAAGCGATAGAGCCGACAAATGACAGTGATGAAAGTGATGTGGACAACTTCAGCGTTAGTGACGATGGTGGAGAGGATTCTGAGGAGGAGGATCCGGTGGACGATGGGATTCCAGCAAATGCCGTCGGTCAGACCGAGCCCGATTTGGTTCAATCTCCAAATTCGCCGAAAGGATATGAAGTGCCTCCAACAGGCCGATATAATCAGCTACCTATTCGTCCTCCAATGGATATTTGTAAGGATTACCTGAGGACGATGCCAGGGTTTACTCGGGTGAGTAATGAGTTTGGTGCGGAATCCAGTAATGCAACTAGATCACGTTCTCTTCATGAAAATGTGGCGAAGGTTTATTTTCCAAGGCCGAGAAACTATTGGGATCCTGAAAATCGTTTGAGAAGGATGGATAGACTGATGTACGAACGGTACGTGGTGGAAACTAGAGTAATCAAAAGGTTTGACGAGAATGAGAGGGCACATCAGAGGTTGTTGGCAAGAACTGCAAGGGCTGAATTCGATGGAGTAGCGAATAAGAGTGATATTAATAGTTTGAGATCGATGATAGCAAACCTGAGTACTAGTCTTGAGCAAGTTAAGGAAGATCAGGCTAGGTTGGCTAGGATGCAGAGTTGGGAGCACCGTGTTAGAGCATCCCTGCCACAAGATTGGAGATTTGTAGATGACTCCGAGCTGGAGGCTAATGATTTCATGGTTCAGCCACCCGCCAGGGGTGAGTGTGTCACTTTAGGGAATCAGGTAGCATTGGAGTTTGGATCTACTTCTGGAATGAAGAAGGTAACTGAGTGTGAGCCGAGTGATAAGGGGAAGAGGAAGATGGACGAGGAAGAAGAAGACAGTGACGAAGAGCCCGAAGAGGATGAAGAAGAACCACCATCCAAGAGGTCGTGTGGATCACACGTGACTAGTTACTTGTATTTTATTTTATCTTTTGATCGTTGTAATCGAACTATTTTAGACTCCTGTATGATGGTATTGTGATAAAAACTTGATGACTTTAAGTTTTTTGGTGTATGGTTGTAGTGGCATTACTTGTCACAGATTTTGGTTGATCTATCAATGCAATCCATGTTTACCTTTCATAATCTATGATATGTCTTTAATATGCTCTTTTGTGATGTGATTGATGAATATTAGTAACCTTGTAGTGATGTGTTGTTGTACTTATATTATGTCTTGAAAGAGAAATCCATCTTAATCTTGATGTGTATACTTACCTTGTTTTCTATTTTCCCTGTCTTCGCAGAGAGGTGTAATTGAGAATTCACCATGCCTCCAAAGCTGACAGCTAACCGTGTGAACACAATGATTCAAGAAGCAATTGCCAATGCACTCGAAGCGGATCATGTAAACCGAAACCCAGATCAAGGTGGAAATGCAGGAAGACAGCAAGCCCCAAGGGAGTGTTCTTATGCCGGTTTTATGAAATGTGGTCCCACACAGTTTCGTGGTACCGGCGGAGCTTTGGAACTCGGTAGATGGTTGGAGAAGATCGAAAGCACTTTCAAAATTAATGGGTGCTCAGAGGCAAATAAAGTCAAGTTTGCAGCTGCCACTTTTCTCGATGACGCCTTAAGTTGGTGGAACAATCAAGTGGCCACTGTCGGATTAGCGGTAGCAAATGCGAGGACTTGGACTGCTACCAAGGCTCTCTTGACCAAAAAGTTTTGTCCCGAAGAAGAGCTGGGTCAGCTAGAAGATGAGTTAAGGAATTTGTCTTTGAGGAACAATGACATCACCGCATATACAAGGAGGTTTAATGAGTTGAGCCTTTTGTGTCCCGATGCCTTTGCTGATGATCACAAGAAAATGAAGCAGTACATCAAGGGTTTGTCAAGCAATATCAAGGGTGAGACAACTTCATCCAAGCCTGGGTCATTCGATGAAGCAGTCCAAATGGCTCACGCACTAATGGATGTCAAGCTGCAAGATAAGAAGGACTACATTGCCGAGGGGAACAAGAGAAAATGGGAAGCAGCTCAGGGGAATCAATCCCAAGGTCAAAATCGTGGGGGAAACCGTAACAATCAAGGTCAGAACCACAACCAGCAGTTCAAACAGAGAACAAATGATGGGATGAGAGCTGTCACTACCCCTAGAGGAGCTAAGGTAAATCCTCATTGTGGTCGATGTAATTTGTACCATATAGGGAACTGCCCACATGCGTGTAGCAAATGTGGAAAAGCGGGTCATAGAATTGCATATTGCCGAGCTAAAGGGGTGGCTACTGAGGCAAATGCCACGAAGGTAATGGTTTGCTTTGGGTGTGGAGAAAGGGGGCATAAGCAAGGGAACTGCCCGAAAACTGGAAATAGGCAAGGAGGAAATAATGCTGCTGCTGTGTATCGAGTAGGTACCGCTGATAAACCTCAAGGCCCGAATGTGGTTACCGGTACGTTTCTACTTGACGCTCGTTATGCTAGTATATTGTTCGATTCTGGTTCCGACAAGAGCTTTGTAGATGTAAAATTTAGTCGTCATATCAATAGAGAACCGGTAATGCTAACGACTAACTATAACGTGGAATTAGCCGATGGGAAGATTGTTAGTACAAATTCTATACTAAGAGGGTGTACCTTGAAGTTAGGGAATTATGCCTTTGATATCGACTTAATGCCTATAGAGATAGGATCTTTCGATGTGATCGTTGGGATGGATTGGTTAATGGCGCATAGTGCCGTGATCGTTTGTGGAGAAAGATTAGTTCAAATCCCGTTGAGGAATAGGGTTTTGACTGTGAAGGGAGATGAATGTACTTCTCGTTTGAAAGTAATATCTTGCTTGAAAATGATGAGGTATGTAGAAGAAGGATGTGATGTGTTTCTGGCACAAGTTTTTAGTGATGGTGAAATAGAGGCAAAGTTGGAAGAGGTGCCTGTAATTCGAGAATATCCGGAAGTTTTTCCTGATGAGTTGCCGGGTTTACCGCCCTCCCGTAAAGTCGAATTTCGAATCGATTTGATTCCAGGAGCTGCACCAGTTGTTCGTGCACCTTATCGATTAGCACCGTCAGAGTTGAAGGAGTTATCTGATCAATTGAAAGAATTGATGGATAAGGGGTTTATTCGACCGAGCTCATCACCATGGGGAGCTCCAGTGTTGTTTGTAAAGAAGAAGGATGGGTCGTTTCGGATGTGTATCGACTATAGAGAGCTCAACAAGTTGAGGGTTAAGAATCGGTATCCATCGCCGAGGATTGACGATTTGTTTGACCAATTGCAAGGTTCCTGTGTGTACTCAAAGATCGACTTGAGATCAGGGTATCATCAACTGCGAGTTAGAGAGGAGGATATTCCTATAACTGCCTTTCGTACGCGGTATGGACATTTTGAATTCCGAGTGATGCCTTTTGGGCTAACAAATGCGCCTGCAGTATTCATGGATCTTATGAATCGAGTGTGTAAGCCGTATTTGGATAAGTTTGTCATTGTATTTATTGATGATATTCTTATTTACTCCAAGAGCAAGGAAGAACATGAGAAGCACTTGAGGAAGATATTGGATCTGCTGAAGAAAGAGAATCTGTACGCGAAATTCTCAAAGTGTGAGTTTTGGTTAGAATTTGTACAATTCCTTGGGCACGTAATTGATAGCAAAGGAGTTCGTGTGGATCCTGCCAAGATTGAGGCAGTTAAGGAATTATCGGCACCGACAACGCCGACTAAAGTTCGACAATTTCTTGGTTTAGCTGGTTATTATCGGAGATTCATCGAAGGGTTTTCGTTGATTGCAAAGCCGTTGACCAAGCTTACTGAGAAGAATCGGGTGTTTGAATGGGGAAATGATGAAGAAATCGCTTTCAAAACACTTAAGGACAAATTGTGTTCTGCTCCGATTTTGTCATTGCCAGAAGGAATCGAAGACTTCATGGTGTATTGTGACGCGTCTCGTAAGGGTTATGGAGCTGTGTTGATGCAGCGTGAGAAGATGATCGCTTACGCGTCGAGACAATTGAGGAAGAATGAAGAAAACTACACTACGCATGATTTGGAATTGGGAGTTGTAGTTTTTGCGCTTAAGTTGTGGAGACACTACTTGTATGGGAATAAGTGTGTTGTATTCACTGACCACAAGAGTTTGCAGCACATTTTAGACCAAAAGGAGTTGAATATGAGACAAAGGCGATGGGTGGAACTACTGAGTGACTATGACTGCGAGATTCGCTACCATCCTGGCAAGGCGAACGTTGTAGCGGATGCACTTAGTAGGAAGGATAGAGAGAAACCATTGAGAGTCAGAGCATTAGTGATTACTGAGGGTGTTGATTTGACCGAAACAATATTGAAGGCTCAAGAGAAGGGATTAATGAAAGAAAATGTTGGTGCTGAGTGTGACAATCCGTCAATTTATGGTTAATATTTTATTCTCAATATTTATTTGAAAACATTATTTTAATGTTACATTATGTACTCACTTATTTTTGGGAAGTAATTTGGATTTACGTCTTGAAGTAGCGTCGACTACGTCTAAACCGGAGGATTCAACGTTACGTGCTTACGTTTACATACACCGTTTTTGGTGACAGTCCGACATTTCAGAAAATAAATTTATCCGTGAATATTATTTTGGAGTTTTAAATTTTTGTTGGTTCATAAACTCACAAATTTACGAGAAGAGATTAGGACTTACGATTTTATTTTAACGTCCTTTACGACTAAACCGGAAACCCTAGGATTACGTATTTACGTTTTCGAACTCCGTTTTTGATGAGACAATTTTTATTGGATTCGTTTTGTGACGTTGATTCATAATTTATAAAAACGTTTTTCGTAAAACGACCCGAGGGCACGCAAATCGAGGAAACTAGAATCGAGGAGTACCCGTAAATAAATGGGGATGAGACAAGTGGGACACTTGTCCCACCCCCACTATATCCGGCCTTATTAAGCTAACAATGCAACATATGTGTCAAAGCTTACTAAGTAAGCAATGACACTTGTCTTAAAAGCTTACAAAATAAGCTAGTTTTTACACAAAACCACCAACTCTTACCATTTTCTCACAAACAACATGCAAAACCATCTCAATTTCCTCTCTACTCTCTAAAGATGCCGTCCCATTTCTCACAACAAACCACCATCACTTGATCAAAATCAACCACAAAATCTCATGTTATTCATATACATGTTGATGCCCTTTTGAAGCCCTATTGATTGGTGCAAGTTATAACATCCAAGGAGGAGTTTCCATGAAGTGTTAGGGAAGATTTTCCACAAGGAGTACATGAAGCATGGTGGTCTTGAAGATGGTCATGGTTATTCACAAGTTTCTCCATCAAAAACCATGTCCAAATCACAACCTACATCAACTTGGTGGTATAAAGATTGTCCTCCTCATCTTCTTGTTATTTTGATTATGTAAACATGTATTTTATTTCCTATTGTATATGTATATGATGATTATATGATGATAAAAATGTTACGTGTGGATTTGGTGTTGATAAACATGATTAAAAAGGTGAAAAACCATAAGAAACAAGGTTAAAATCTTGGTTAAATTTGTTGGCTGTATAAAACAGTAAAGAAACAGGTCATGGACTGATAAAATGATGAAGTAGAATCCATTTACAGTAAGCTATATGTCTTTTACACATGTGAGAGTTGGCCATGCAATGGAATCAAAGTAATGAGTGAGATATGATCAAAACAAGTTTAAGGTATAAATCTGAGTTCACTGTTTTGGACGATTTTTAGAAAATATTTAGAAGATGATTCAACAGTAGCTATAGAAGAGTTAAATGTAGCACATATCATGTAGTTTATGTGATAAAAATTTGAGCTTCTATCTCCATATATAACTCAAGATATGGCAGTTTTGGTGAAAGTGAAGATAAAAATCAGATTTTTGGAAATTAAAGAATAATACTATTATATAAGCACTCAAAATTTAATAGTATAAAATATAAATTAAAATCCACTAACTTATAAAACTTATTTATATAAATATGTAAAAGGATAAATGAATGAATAACTTATATAAATGGTAGTGAAATAATACTTATAAGTTATAAAACTATAAACATTGTTTTTACGACTTTTTCGGCTAATACCGTAAAAATTAACGTTTTTATTAAATAAAACTTAGATGGTTGGACCCGTCTAATGAAAACTTTATAAAACTTATATACTGATATATAGACATGTATAACAAGTAAAAACCGATAAAACCCGAACTATAGGGCATACAGACATTAACGAGCTAAGTAAACATATTGGACTAATACTTGGACTAATACTTGGGCTAATAATTGGACTAAACAAGATGAACACTCATAAAAAGAACTTATTGGGCTTAACCCATTTAGACCCAACTTGTAAAGTGTAGATACTTATAATGTAAGTATAACACGGATTAATACAAGTTAAGAACTTATAATAGGCTTATTGGACCTAAAACACGTAAATAGGTAAAACGAGAAAACTAGTATAAAAGTTATCGACACATAACACAAAAATGAGGATATGTAAACCCACTTGATCATCATATATATGTATAATCATCATATGTATACATAATTGGTATTTTTATAAAGTCATTGGACATGAGTCTAAGACGAGTATTATTTGTCTAGGTTTCCGTGATTGAAGCACGTACCGTACATCCGAATTGCCGACAACCCGCCTTCCCACATCAACGTGAGTTCATAGCCTCGCACTCTTTTAAATGTTTTTATGAAATGTTTTATAAACCCTCGAGGGAGATAACATGTTAGTTTTTATAAAATAGGACATCGTTTGTCCCGATTGTTTGTTTATTGAATTGGACCCGAATGATTGTATGACCCGATTGTATGACCCGATAAATGATTGAAGGACCCGATAGATGAAATTAAATGGATTATTAAAGTTAGGTTATGTCACTAAAAGTCCCATTAGCATGAATTGTGAACTACCGGGATTTGGTAGACGCTTATGCATTTAATAGTACTATTTGGGGACAATCACCCCAGTTCGCGCCTTGACGGTTGATCCCCGTCGTGCCACATTGATTGGTAAGCGAATTTATGTATGAGAAGATTTCCATAGCGTGACCTTTGTGACGACACGCTACTTTAGATGGGCAAATTGTGGATCGGGTTAGCTACCCGTTGTTGGTTTAGTAAGGTAACAATGTCATGCGGCTTATAATAATCCAAAAACTAACGAAATACTGCTAGACGCTCCGAATTACGATGTATTGCCTGACTAGCAATACTGGGTCATACTATTGATATTATGTTTGTGTTTTGGTTTTCATAACCATATTCATATAACGGTTTTTGGTTTCATACAACGTCATAAGACGTATTGTATGATGTTTTTACGACATTGGCTCGTATAATAATTTTTAAGGCAAATGCCTATATTATGATTTTCGATAAGGATTTATATAAAATGACTTTGGCTATTTTATGGCCTACTACAAAGATTTGTATAAAATGATTTTGGCTATTTTACGGCCTATTACAATGATTTGTACGAATTGATTTTTGGTACTAATTCTATACCAAATTTATATTGATGGAATTTATTAAACTCTATGAATTCACTCGGCGTTATCGCTGACCTTTTCTTTTAACATGTTTTATCTCAGGTACTTGAAGGTGATTCTCGGGAAGACGACAAGAATTCATGGCCCGCACTTAAACAATATTTTTCCATTCAAACACTTTGTAAAACTTTTGTATGAAATGTAATGACTTGGGACCGATGTAACTTTGATAATTTATGAATGGAAATGATTTATTAATAAACGACGCGATTTTTAAGCGTTGTCTATGATGTGAGTAATGTGCTATCCCGTAACACCAACTAGTCTTCCGCTGTATTGAGTTGTATAAATTTGGGGGTGTTACAGTTTGGTACCAGAGCTCTCGTTATAGAGAACGAAAGATTTTTAAAACCAAGGTTTTGAATAAAACATTTCAAAATCTTTTAACTATAAACATTTTTCACAAAATGTCTAAAAATCTTTTGACTATAACGGTGCCGAAGAATTCCCGAGTTACCGACAAGGCCAAGACTGAGAAGTGTTATTTTAATATATATATAACTTGGATTATATGTATATATATGATGTAATTTTATTACATGATTGTTTGATGATTATTTTGATATTTATACGAGGTATTTATACGACGTAGATTGTCACAAGAAACCCTAACTCCCATAGTAAATCAATCGAAGCTATTCTCGTAGGAATTCTAGCTATCCTAGATCTAAACCAAGTTGTGGATATTTATGATCCCGACAAATGGTTGATATTCGTAGAAATGTAGATATTAATTAATTGTGATATTGAAAAAAAAAAGAATTGGCGAGATTAAATCTGATATCGATGTCATGACGTTCTTTCCTTATAGAGTGGAGTTTGACAAAACGTTATCACCTGGAAAGATGTCATCTGATTCGTTGTCATCCAATTCTTAAATTTGAAATCGAAAGGGTGAATGTTGCACTTGAGGCCGTAATTGGAACCATTACCCAAAAGCCTCATGCCACTAGTACCTTTCCGAGAAGTCTAGTTGAATGATCAAGTCATTTCATACTAGTGACTCATTTGATAATTGTTGTTGTAAGAACTATAAGATTGGAAATTAAGTATTGATTCATATTGAGCTTTTATTGCCCTTTTAAGGTTTATGAATAAGATTGAAAGTATTGGATAATAAGGTAGGATATCGAATTGAGTATAAAATTTTTGAAAGTTGAATAAAGTAAAAATTTAACTCGTATGGAATATGAAATTATTAAAAGGAAGCCGTTAAGTTCTGTGATGGAATTATAAGGTATTAAATGATTGTTTGTTTGTGTTAAGGGTTGTTCCTAGGCCATTGTCCAAAAACGAGGATGCCCAGTGTCCAACAAATAAATTGAAGAAATCTTCTTCTGAATTGGGACCGATGGATCTTCCGGGACATATGGAACACCTAATGACACTTGTAGATTAGTATTCATTGTGGTATCTTTTAAGAATCCCTAACTTAACTGAGATATCAGTTGGTAGGATGAGTTCTGAGAATTGTATGACATAGTGACACGTAATGTGTTACGGTACAATTTTGACTTGTTTGTGATTAATAAAAAGACTACCTTTGATTGCTAAATTCTACATGTATCGATGTTATCTATCCTTTATTGCTTCATCCTAATGTTCGCATTAGTGATGCAACCATTGAACAAGTACTCATCTTGAATTGAGTTACGTTGTAGATTATTCTTTTGAGCGCCATCGAGATCATGAACCTCATGATTATTTGGCTAAGCTCATTTCCTATCATATCATAGTTAATTCTTGGTGAACAAGCTTTCATCACTCTTTTGCAGATCATTCATTGTTTTTATAAGATAAAACAGTATCATTTGAGGAAATTGAATTTTCATCACTATAAGGATTATTCAAAGTGAGATTTATAAGTGATTGTTATCGAAATGAAGTTGTTTATAAAACACCCTAGAAAACTTAATTGTTTTCATAACAAAGAAAATATTTGTAAATTATTTTTGATTCTTATTTAAGAATTAAGCATGAAAATGTTTTTATTATAAACATGATGATAAAATTTTGACGAAATGAGTATTGCATCGTTAATCTTGAAATTGTATATAGTTGCGCGCCTACATACAATTTGGAATGGACTATGCAAGGCTGATTAGTAGTCACCATAAAACTAATGAATAAACACTACATTTTCTTTGAAGATTGTGTAAGATTAAAATTTATGAGATCTGCAAGAATTAAAAAATAAGGACATAGTGTTAGGGACACCTACATATGTGCCTGTAGCATCTATTCTTCTGAGTCGAATTTAGTCATCTGTGGAAATTGTCTTATTTGACAATTGACAATTCTTTCTTGTCCAATTCTCTCATAGTAAGATTCTTAGGAAAAGTATCTGATTACCGAGTGTTGATACCCGACTGGATGTATCGACGTTCCTGGTGTTGCGGTTTTTAGTCGTTTACTATCTTTTAGGAAAAAGTAAGCAAACACTAAGTCGTAGTAAGTATTAATCAATACGCTTTAGGAAAAACGTAAAGACGACAATCGAGTTCGTTCTCGGTGGAGGTATGGTGTTTAGCCAAAATATATAGACGTATTTAATCGAGTGATTTCGTTTTTGGAAAGACGAAAAGAAAAGAAAACGGAATCGGACTACGCTCAAAACGGACGAAAACGCGCGAACGTACGAACGTATAAACGCGACCCAACGAAAAATTTCACCTAAAAAATAATTAAAAATTACTAAAAAGTCCTAAAAAATCTAATTAAGAATAAAATATAAATTAAAAAATTTGAAAGTGCTTAAATAATTTAATATTAATATTTAAAGTTAATTAAATTTCCTAAAAAAAATAAATTAACTAAGAAAAGGACAAAATTCAAACTTTATTATTTGCAAACCTAGTTTATACTATTTAAAAACTAAAAATATTTTTTTGTAACTTTTTCTAAACTTTTTTCTATTTTTTATGACTTTTTGAAATTTTAAAATGAGAATAATCTTAGAAAACAAAATAATAAAAAGAAAATTATGAAATTTAAACTTTACAAAAGCAAAATTATTTTTCCTACGTCCTATATGCTAAAAAAAAAAATTTTGAAAAAAAGAATTGTATTTTTTTGTCTTTTAAATAATTTATTATGAATTAAAAACTAATTAAACTAAATAAATGATTAAAAAAAATACTAAATGATTTTTTCAAAAGTCCAAAAAAATTAAAGAAAATGAAAAACGCTGTTATAAAACTAGGAAAAATGTCAAGTTGAAAAGATAAGCTCACATAAGCTCGAATTAAGCTTAAACAAGCTATTTAGCTTAAAATATAAGAAACAAAAAAAACAATATAAGAGTAAAATAGAAGGAACTAATAACAAAAAGCAATCATAGAGCAGATGGTGATTTGGTGGGCTGTTGCGTCATTTCTGTTGCACAAGGTCAAGGGTTCGAACCCCCTGCTGGCCCTTTTTGTTATTTTCTTTTATTACCAGCTTTGAGCTGAATACACGAAATAACAAAGTATAAAAAGAAAATGTAAAGAACTAAAAACAAAACGGTCTAACAGATCAGATGGTGGGATGTGTAAGTGCTGCGTCTGTATGGTGATGTGCTGATCAAGGGTTCAAAACCCACAGCTGCCAGTTTTTGTGATTAATTCTTTGGACAGCTTTGGCTTTTTTTTAGGTTGAGCAAATAACCAGACCAGTAACAGTGCAGATTAGGCCTCTAAATAAGCTGTAAACACAAGTTTAACTTGAAACAGATAATTTCTAACTTATAAACTACAAGTATGCCGAATTTCATCTCTTAAGACTTAAAATCTAATCCTTGAACTAATATGGTGCATATGACCAGATCCTAAGCTTACGTGAGTGACAGTTTGAATGCAAATGTAGTCGAATCCTAAGCCAAAGCTTCTAAACTTCTAAAAAAAATAACTCAAAGTGAAAATGACCAAACACAAATCACAAGCAATCTTATACAATCTCCAAGCTGCGTTCATAAATCAATTACTAAGGATAGGACAGAAAGTAAAAATAGACTAACTTTTTTGTGTTTTTGACTTTCTATGAAGCTTAAAAGCTGATGTAAATTACTCTAATCCTATAAGATATGGTGCAAATAAAACTTAAAACTAAGACTTACGAATTGACGAGATTCAACTTATGCCAAACACTATGTAAACATTTCGCTACTATCAAACCTAAAGCAAATACAAACCAAGGACTAAATACCTACTTTAACACACCACATGAAGTAAAAACAAGCTGCAAATAACGAAGATCAAATACCACTACATGATGAACAGTAGCAGAAAGTTATAGTACACGTATACAAACCAGAAAATGTAGACTGTTCGCAAGCAGAAGTTTTAAAGAGACTTCAAACTTGAATTTTTTTTTCTTTTTGACTCTTACAATGAAACCAATACTGAATTCAACTATACTAGACCTCCAAAGTAGGCTGCAAATCAAAACCTATCCTAAAGCCTACGCTAATGACAGAAATAACTTAAGCCTAACACCACCTTATGAGCAGATTTTGAAAACTACAATGTGAAATAGTAAACTAAATGGAACATGGATACATTAAAAGCAAATAAAGTAAACAAGCAACAAAATAAGCAGGAAACAACGATCAAAAAGCTAATAAGCAGTTAACCACAAGCATAGGCAGAATTATAGACAAATAAATGTAGAAAAAAAAAGGGGGAAGTCACTCACCAAGGGTCCAAGCTTTTGAGGCTTTAACGCACGATCAATAAGCACCTCAACCTTTCCTTTTAACACTTACGACACTATAAACCACCTCCGCTTCTTCTACAGCTTATTAAACCGAAGGATAAGAACTAAGAACTTATATGATCTTCAAATCATCTACAATCATCTCCAAACATCTTCAAGGTAACTTGTCACGTATTATAAGCACACAAACAAGCTTTTTGTCAAAAAAAACTTTAAGGTAGCTTATGCTACAATACGTGAACAGTAACCACAAGCAATAAAAAAAAATCTCTATTTTTTTTTTTCAGTAACTGGAACAAGTACTCTCCCTTTTTTTTTCTTTCGGTACAGTAACACAAAAAACCATCTTTTTTTTTTTCTTGTCACTCAGTGACCAACAACAACTCCTCCCTTTTCTTTTTTATCCAGGTACAACGCAAGTAATCAACCAAAATTTAAAGGTGCAATAATTTAAAGTGACATGAATTTAAATGACTGGAATTTAAAGTGCAAGGAAATATAAAGATGGAACTCAATTAAATCCAAAATTCGTATATTACAAAAATTTAAGAGAAAAATTGGAACAAGGCTGCATACAAACTAAGTTATCTATATATAATAGATGAGGAGACATAAACCCTAGCTGAAAAATGTATACAAAAGCCCGAAAATGCCCTAAAAGATCCATTGGCATATTCTTGGAGATGCTGATCTTGAAATCGTTCTTGAAGCTTCTAAGTAATCTTGGTGGTTGATTTGTTGTGGGCAACAAGGAGTATGATCAAAACCATTCGTCTGGTCAAGTAATTTTGTAGTTTAGCTCAACCCGTGACTTTTTCTCTATTTGGTGAGGTCCCCTCTAGCTGACTTGGCACTGGAACAAACACATGGGTGTGATTGTTGTTATGTTAATTATGCTTCTGGTAAGTCACAACAAAAAGCCCTTTGATATTGATTAGGGATTGGTACTGGGTAGATTTAGGGTTTATGGGATATGGATTAAGGGATGGTGATGGTGACAGTGTTTGTTAGGAAAGTAAGATTTGACTTTGGTTTGACCACACCTTAATAGAAACCAGGTATTGGTTGGGTGATATGGTGGGTAAGTGGGTTATGGGTTTCATAAATGGCAATATTAACCCCTGAATTCCTTAAAACTTAGCAAATGCAATCTCACAGCTTTTTATTCCAATTCCTTTGATATAAGTTTGGAGCATTTGTCATTTTTGGCACAATGACTTTCAAACATGATATAAGGACCCTATATGTAATTTATCTTTCCTCCAAGGGCTTGTTTTGACAACTCTTAAATCTTTGAGGAATTTTCTTGTATAAAGTGATTCTTCAAGGACCATTTTTGATAAGTCTTCAAAGATGAGGGACCAAACTTGACAAATATTCAAACTTCAAGGACTAAACTTGACAATCTTTAATTCTTCAAGGGTCATTTTGCAATTTTCCAAACTTGGGCCCGGTTCATTGTGCGACTTCGTTTCCCGTGTTCGTTTTTGCTTTGTTTCTTTGTGATCTTTTGTCTTTTTCTCGATATCCGTACCTAAAATACACAAGCAACAAACACGAGCATATATTTGGTATTTTTAATGATATTTAATGCATTTTAAGCCCAATTTGGACGATGAGACTATGTATAAAAGCAGTCTCATCACTCCCCCATACTAAACCATTGCCGTGCCCTCACGCAATGCTAGAATAAAGTATCAAAGCACCTCCAAAATTCATTTTATGATGACATTTATTGAAAACGTAAACTTAAATAAACTACTACACGTGTTTTAGACATAATGTATGATTTTCATCACGATAAAGTGACTTTTAGGGTCAAAGAATAAGAACACGTGAATGCCTCATAGAGATAAGTTCGTCATCCTCGATTTTCACCCAATTCCATGCTAAGCGTGTAACAAGATCATTGTTATTATAAGTTAGCAACACGATCACATCTCATGAGTGTTAATTACGAACCTAAACTCCCTTATTCCTACTTGGTATCTCTTATATTTTATTATGTCTTAATGATCACGAGGATACATCATTGACTTATGCGTGAATAGAGATTAAGTCTAAAAATAGAGTCTTAGCGGTGTAACCAAAATCATTAAATTAATAATTCATCCCAATAGACAACGATGTCAAAAAATTAAGTCAACAAGAAGGATCGATAAACACGGTTTTATAACGGTTTTGAACATGAGACTTATTACCATGACTTTTATTATCCGCCATCATCGGTGGTTTTATTATCATGGTTTACCTCCATCTTTTATTCAACTTCGCCATGAAGCTTTTATTATGACTTCGGTCTTGCCTTGCCTTTTATTATCCGCCTCATCGGTGGTTTTATTAGCCAAAGACGTATATCCTCACGCTAAAGCGAATTTTGGATCTTTAAAGCTTCGAAGATTAAGGCTTGATTCACTTTCAATTTGGGCATAGATTTTTCGGCCTTGTGAGCTTCAAATTTTTGCTTAACTTAGGTGAGCACTTGAAATCTTATTATTAGGTGAAGCTTTCGATTATTCGGGTGCCAATACTTCAAAACCGTGACGCTGGCGATACCTTAATGTTTTCCCAATTTAATTACATGGAAGCTACCAAAACAAATTAGAAACCCAACAATAGTGACTAAACCGCCAAATCAATATTTATTAACAATTTATTATACAAAAAAGCGCTGGGAGAATAAGCTAATAATTACTACCCATAAGATCGTGACGATTACGAGACTTATAAATAACTCTATCATTTCTCGTCCTCATTTAAGAGACTTAGCCTAAAAAGTTAAGGAATCGAAGCTAAGTGCTCAACACACACGGTCGAGTCAAAAATTACTCTTATTCTCACCATCGGAAAACCTACATTCGTGTCTTCAAACACTTATGAAAAATAAGAAAAAATTTAAAATTTGGCCATTTTTAGCCTTATTTGCAACAGAACGATAACAAAAAGATGAATATTGGATTGCGTGTTGACATAAGCAAGGTGAAGTATCTACTCACCCCCACACTAAAACTAAACATTGTCCTCAATGTTTCGAGTCTAGGGGTGTAAACACCCCCATACTAGAGACGTGGTCGAATGCTTAATCTCGAGCATGGAAAGGGTAAAACGAATAACCTAAAAGCCGTTTATGAATTATGCTAATAAGATAAACGTTAGAACATAAAAGGATATCATCGGATATCGAAATCTCCAAAGGCAATGATCGAAGCTCGAGTGATCCGTAAAACGAACACGAGAGGCTTCAATGATGACGATGAACCTAATGAATCACAATCACAAACAACCACGAAACAAAGGTAGGAAGAGCACAAGTCCCCTCGTTACATTAAACTAAGAAAGCGATAATATATACAAGGATAAGCATGAGAATCCCCCACGAGGCACCTTGTTTTTGATAACCGAGTCAAAAGCTCGACTCGAATCCCCATAAATGTGATCATTTAGGGATAATCTTGGTTTGGTCATTTTTGGTGGGACTTACATGTAATCAAGGCCCAAAAGCAACCGTGAATAAAGGCAAAACCTCTATACCGGGATCAAAGATCGTGTCTTCGTTTTCGGATGATAAACGAAACAACACGACTTTCAACATCATCGTCCCAAAGGGACACAAGAAAATAGCATAAGAAGAGAAGGGTGGGACAATGGTTGGGCATAAAAATCGAGTTACTCGAGGTAAACTCTCACCGTAAGTGTAGAAAGAATTTCTAGTGACTACTTCGGTAAAAGACCGAGATTTTATCTTAAACGTGATACCAGGGTCAAAAATCTCGTCCTCGGTGGAGAAGTGTGAGGGAACAAATGGGGCTTCCCCCATACTAGATCCACACAAAACGTCGTCAAAAGAAGTAGACGCGTTTGTAGCAAGCTCAATTAAGCGAGGTGATGACGGAGTTAACTTTGGAAAAAATTTAAAATCAATTTTAAAATCATTCCCTTTTTCATTTTTTAACTCTTTGTTACGAAAATCCAAGTTGATTAAATTGAAAATATTTGGTGTTTCTAAAACAATTCTAGGCACACTTCAAATTTCCACATTTATCTTGAAGGCGGGAGGAGGATTCGAATTTTTAAAACGTGAATCGATTAATAAATCATCCCCCTCCGGGCTAACGCGACGGTCCTCATCAAACTTGAAAATAGAAGGTGGATCATCAAAAATACGTTTGATCTCGGAAAAGTCGCCATCGGGATCAAAAACGTCTTCTCTTCCTCGTGGAAGAGGTTGGGAAATTACGTCGTCGATAATCGAGTCGCTAGCTTCAACCGTCGTGAAACTAGGAATAGAAGGCTCTTCGATTGAAGATTTTGCCTTTGTCGTTTCGACCTCGACATCGAAAAACGTATCGATGTGAGGAAGACCATCGGCGGACTTCTCACATGATAAATCCAAAATCTCACTCGGTGTGGGATTAGGAGTAAAAGGCTCGTCTCGTGACGATTTTGCCTTGACGGTTTCAACCTTGTCCTTCGAAGGGATCGAACGTGGGTTCTCGAACATTTTAGCAAAATTACTAACACGTCCCTTCGGAATTAATTTCCATTCATCTTGTAAAAACGAGGGTTTAACGATTTCCTTTAAAACCTTTTCACATTTTTCTTTTTTAAAATCATTTGATGGAATTTCTTCGTCAAAATTAAGTGTATATTGATTTAGAAAATCCTCAATAATTTCATCCTCATTAGAAAAATTAGGTTTAGAAGGTACAAGATTTAAATATCCCAAGTATCCTACGAGTTTTTCCTTTGGTTTACTTTCAAAAACATTTTTCAAAACTTCGTTGGATGACGTTTTTGTTTCCTCTACGTTTTTGCAAGACGACGAAGGTTGCACGACTCTAAAATTCGAGAGATAGGGATCAATACGAGACGTACGAGTCTCAGGAGTCGAAATAACTTGAACCTCTCCCTCGAGATTAGGATTGGTGACGTTCGATGAAGAACTTGACTCGTATGAAGCTACTTTTTTCTCTAAGGTCTCAATCGTTGAAAGAAGTTCATTTTGCTTAATAGTGTAAGCCTCCACAACTTTATCAATACCTTTATTCCATCTCTCGTCAAGTAGGTCAGATAAACGTTCTTGTTCTTTAAAAGCGGCATCATATTCGTTTTCCAACTCGGTTATCATGGAGGCCATTTCCTTTAAGTAAAATTCCTTTTGAGTTTCCAATTGTTTTTCGTGATGTTCCTTAAGGTTCCTAACTTGTTCTTGAATCATCATTAAGTTTGCATTATTTCGTCTCATATAATCACAAAAGGTGTTTTGATTCATTCCATCATTTTGATTTTGATCACAATTAAAAGACGAATCATGTGACGAGTAGAACGAAGACGATGGGTGATCTTGGTCGTAAGATTGAAAATTGTCACCAAGACCACGTGGAGCGGAGTTATAGATATAACCCTCTCGACCTCCAATAACCTTACAATTAAAACAATTGGCACCATCGGGCGGGCCTCCACAATATGGACACGAATAATATCCACTATCATTCGACATGATGCAACGAGAACGGTGTTACGAGAATTAAACGTTATAGAGGGTGAAAGAAGAGAATTATGAAATTAGAGGGAAAAATCGAAGAATCTTTTTGTGTTTTTGTTTTTTTAATTTTTTTTGGAATTTTGGGTGTATTACGTAGAGATTAATCTACAAAAATTATCCACTAATCAAAGGTCTCGATTAATGAATCCAAGAGGAGTGAAGGCAATTACGTGAAGTAAAAACCCTCGTCGACTTTGAAACGTTGGCGGAACGCCAAAACGTTTCGAGGTTCAATAATTAAAACTCACAAAAATAGATTAATAATACTTGATTTGGCAAACCCCTAAATAATCGTCACTTTCAAAACACGCACAAGCGAGCGGAGAAAACGAGGCGGCGCGAAGCACTTAAGAGCCTTTTTTCTTTAGGTCGTGAAATACAACCGCCTTATACCCACCTTATAGTTTGTATTTATCGAGATTAAATCAATTAAGAGTATTTATCTATTTTGCCTTTGATTTCGTTTGAATTCGATACAACAATAGTGACCGGAACGCTCAACTATTGAGGTGCGATTTCTCGCGTATTTGGATAATTATTGTGTGTTAATTGTTCTACGTAAATACAATATATTATAGACAATAAAAACGAGAAAACGATTTTGTGTTAATTGAGTTCAATTTAACACTATTTATTTGTATGGCTAATAGTATAGAAAAATAAAAAGAAGTATTTACGATAAAACGTAAACACTCAAATAAACACGATAAATAAATATGGCTAAACACACCTCCCCGGCAGCGGCGCCATTTGGTGTTGCGGTTTTTAGTCGTTTACTATCTTTTAGGAAAAAGTAAGCAAACACTAAGTCGTAGTAAGTATTAATCAATACGCTTTAGGAAAAACGTAAAGACGACAATCGAGTTCGTTCTCGGTGGAGGTATGGTGTTTAGCCAAAATATATAGACGTAATTAATCGAGTGATTTCGTTTTTGAAAAGACGAAAAGAAAAGAAAACGGAATCGGACTACGCTCAAAACGGACGAAAACGCGCGAACGTACGAACGTATAAACGCGACCCAACGAAAAATTTCACCTAAAAAATAATTAAAAATTACTAAAAAGTCCTAAAAAATCTAATTAAGAATAAAATATAAATTAAAAAATTTGAAAGTGCTTAAATAATTTAATATTAATATTTAAAGTTAATTAAATTTCCTAAAAAAATAAATTAACTAAGAAAAGGACAAAATTCAAACTTTATTATTTGCAAACCTAGTTTATACTATTTAAAAACTAAAAATATTTTTTTGTAACTTTTTCTAAACTTTTTTCTATTTTTTATGACTTTTTGAAATTTTAAAATGAGAATAATCTTAGAAAACAAAATAATAAAAAGAAAATTATGAAATTTAAACTTTACAAAAGCAAATTTATTTTTCCTACGTCCTATATGCTAAAAAAAAATTTTGAAAAAAAGAATTGTATTTTTTTGTCTTTTAAATAATTTATTATGAATTAAAAACTAATTAAACTAAATAAATGATTAAAAAAAATACTAAATGATTTTTTCAAAAGTCCAAAAAAATTAAAGAAAATGAAAAACGCTGTTATAAAACTAGGAAAAATGTCAAGTTGAAAAGATAAGCTCACATAAGCTCGAATTAAGCTTAAACAAGCTATTTAGCTTAAAATATAAGAAACAAAAAAAACAATATAAGAGTAAAATAGAAGGAACTAATAACAAAAAGCAATCATAGAGCAGATGGTGATTTGGTGGGCTGTTGCGTCATTTCTGTTGCACAAGGTCAAGGGTTCGAACCCCCTGCTGGCCCTTTTTGTTATTTTCTTTTATTATCAGCTTTGAGCTGAATACACGAAATAACAAAGTATAAAAAGAAAATGTAAAGAACTAAAAACAAAACGGTCTAACAGATCAGATGGTGGGATGTGTAAGTGCTGCGTCTGTATGGTGATGTGCTGATCAAGGGTTCAAAACCCACAGCTGCCAGTTTTTGTGATTAATTCTTTGGACAGCTTTGGCTTTTTTTTAGGTTGAGCAAATAACCAGACCAGTAACAGTGCAGATTAGGCCTCTAAATAAGCTGTAAACACAAGTTTAACTTGAAACAGATAATTTCTAACTTATAAACTACAAGTATGCCGAATTTCATCTCTTAAGACTTAAAATCTAATCCTTGAACTAATATGGTGCATATGACCAGATCCTAAGCTTACGTGAGTGACAGTTTGAATGCAAATGTAGTCGAATCCTAAGCCAAAGCTTCTAAACTTCTAAAAAAAATAACTCAAAGTGAAAATGACCAAACACAAATCACAAGCAATCCTATACAATCTCCAAGCTGCGTTCATAAATCAATTACTAAGGATAGGACAGAAAGTAAAAATAGACTAACTTTTTTGTGTTTTTGACTTTCTATGAAGCTTAAAAGCTGATGTAAATTACTCTAATCCTATAAGATATGGTGCAAATAAAACTTAAAACTAAGACTTACGAATTGACGAGATTCAACTTATGCCAAACACTATGTAAACATTTCGCTACTATCAAACCTAAAGCAAATACAAACCAAGGACTAAATACCTACTTTAACACACCACATGAAGTAAAAACAAGCTGCAAATAACGAAGATCAAATACCACTACATGATGAACAGTAGCAGAAAGTTATAGTACACGTATACAAACCAGAAAATGTAGACTGTTCGCAAGCAGAAGTTTTAAAGAGACTTCAAACTTGAATTTTTTTTTCTTTTTGACTCTTACAATGAAACCAATACTGAATTCAACTATACTAGACCTCCAAAGTAGGCTGCAAATCAAAACCTATCCTAAAGCCTACGCTAATGACAGAAATAACTTAAGCCTAACACCACCTTATGAGCAGATTTTGAAAACTACAATGTGAAATAGTAAACTAAATGGAACATGGATACATTAAAAGCAAATAAAGTAAACAAGCAACAAAATAAGCAGGAAACAACGATCAAAAAGCTAATAAGCAGTTAACCACAAGCATAGGCAGAATTATAGACAAATAAATGTAGAAAAAAAAAGGGGGAAGTCACTCACCAAGGGTCCAAGCTTTTGAGGCTTTAACGCACGATCAATAAGCACCTCAACCTTTCCTTTTAACACTTACGACACTATAAACCACCTCCGCTTCTTCTACAGCTTATTAAACCGAAGGATAAGAACTAAAACTTATATGATCTTCAAATCATCTACAATCATCTCCAAACATCTTCAAGGTAACTTGTCACGTATTATAAGCACACAAACAAGCTTTTTGTCAAAAAAAACTTTAAGGTAGCTTATGCTACAATACGTGAACAGTAACCACAAGCAATAAAAAAAAAATCTCTATTTTTTTTTTCAGTAACTGGAACAAGTACTCTCCCTTTTTTTTTCTTTCGGTACAGTAACACAAAAAACCATCTTTTTTTTTTTTTCTTGTCACTCAGTGACCAACAACAACTCCTCCCTTTTCTTTTTTATCCAGGTACAACGCAAGTAATCAACCAAAATTTAAAGGTGCAATAATTTAAAGTGACATGAATTTAAATGACTGGAATTTAAAGTGCAAGGAAATATAAAGATGGAACTCAATTAAATCCAAAATTCGTATATTACAAAAATTTTAGAGAAAAATTGGAACAAGGCTGCATACAAACTAAGTTATCTATATATAATAGATGAGGAGACATAAACCCTAGCTGAAAAATGTATACAAAAGCCCGAAAATGCCCTAAAAGATCCATTGGCATATTCTTGGAGATGTTGATCTTGAAATCGTTCTTAAAGCTTCTAAGTAATCTTGGTGGTTGATTTGTTGTGGGCAACAAGGAGTATGATCAAAACCATTCGTTTGGTCAAGTAATTTTGTAGTTTAGCTCAACCCGTGACTTTTTCTCTATTTGGTGAGGTCCCCTCTAGCTGACTTGGCACTGGAACAAACACATGGGTGTGATTGTTGTTATGTTAATTATGCTTCTGGTAAGTCACAACAAAAAGCCCTTTGATATTGATTAGGGATTGGTACTGGGTAGATTTAGGGTTTATGGGATATGGATTAAGGGATGGTGATGGTGACAGTGTTTGTTAGGAAAGTAAGATTTGACTTTGGTTTGACCACACCTTAATAGAAACCAGGTATTGGTTGGGTGATATGGTGGGTAAGTGGGTTATGGGTTTCATAAATGGCAATATTAACCCCTGAATTCCTTATAACTTAGCAAATGCAATCTCACAGCTTTTTATTCCAATTCCTTTGATATAAGTTTGGAGCATTTGTCATTTTTGGCACAATGACTTTCAAACATGATATAAGGACCCTATATGTAATTTATCTTTCCTCCAAGGGCTTGTTTTGACAACTCTTAAATCTTTGAGGAATTTTCTTGTATAAAGTGATTCTTCAAGGACCATTTTTGACAAGTCTTCAAAGATGAGGGACCAAACTTGACAAATATTCAAACTTCAAGGACTAAACTTGACAATCTTTAATTCTTCAAGGGTCAGCAATTTTCCAAACTTGGGCCCGGTTCATTGTGCGACTTCGTTTCCCGTGTTCGTTTTTGCTTTGTTTCTTTGTGATCTTTTGTCTTTTTCTCGATATCCGTACCTAAAATACACAAGCAACAAACACGAGCATATATTTGGTATTTTTAATGATATTTAATGCATTTTAAGCCCAATTTGGACGATGAGACTATGTATAAAAGCAGTCTCATCAGTTCCTATCATTTCTTTTGATTTGATTTCATTTGAATGACCTGGGTAACGATCCGAGGAGCTTTCGAATGCGTACTCGAATCATGAAAACATGGGATATATTCATATTCGTTAAATGTTTTCGTCTGTATCTGATTTGAAATTCTCTCGCATAGATTATGCGTTGACCTTACTCTTTTAAGGTAGTTATGTCTCCTGATATCCTTGAATTTGTGAAGGATTATGAGTTATTAATTAGTCTTTTGAAAAGTTCACATCTTATCAACGGCAATGAAACTGAAAGTTGATAATGCCGGTAGAATGGATTGATTGATTATGACATGACGACATTGTCTTAATTGATGGGAACTCGAGTAGAATTTCCCTAAATGATAAGATGTTGATTATCAAAAGTGATCTAAATAATTCTTGATGGATGACCCTATCCTGCATTTAGACTTAAAATCATACGATGAATGGTTATGAACTAGTCATAGATATTATAACCTAGAAAGAACTTAATATGAATATACTAAAAGATGTTTATGCTATCTAAATCATTAGGAGGTATTTGTTGATGGATTACTTAGACTTTCGCCATTAAGGCAAGTTGAATTTGGTATTGATTATATTCTCGGTGTTGCACCTGTGGCGTGTGCACTGTACGTCAGTACCATCTAAATTAAAGGAATTACCGCACAATTGAGAGAGTTGTCGGAGAAAGATTTTATTATACCAAGCCCGTCATCCTGAAGAGCTATGGTGTTATCATTCTTTATATTTATAGATTACTGTGGACTGAGTAAATTGACAATCGAAAGCGATATCCATAACTCGAAATGGAATATTTGTTCGATCATTTACAAGGTTTTTGATCCATGGCATAGTTATCATCAACTTCGCATCTGCGAAAAAGGATTATGTATTCCAATCACTACATCCTGTACTTGTAATGAACATTATGAGTTTCACACGATGTCGTTTGGATTGACTAATACACATGTAGCATTCATAAATTTGGTGAATCACGTGTGTAGGCTGTAATTTGATAAATTCATGCTCGTGATCATTAAGGACTATATGTTTGTTTATAAGAATAAGAATGAGTTAATAATTATTTATAGATTGCTCTGAATTGGCCAAACAATGAAAACCTATACCTTAAATATTTAACATGTGATTAAGGACTTAATCCTTTATATTATTTGACCGTGTGATAATAGAAAATGGAATACATTGACTTTTCAAAAATTAGAAGTCATTTAGAACTTTGAGTTATACTAAAAAGAAAGTGCAAATATATTTTGACAAATGTTTTAACAAAGGATTTTGAGGGATTATTCCCCTTATAACCGAAACATTTAACTAAACTTCTGTTTAGGGGTAAATGTATTTGCATACCTTAAGACAACCTAAGAAGGAATGAGGAAACCCATTTAAACCATAACTTGAAATTTGAAACGATAATTTTTGCTTTTCAAACTAAGAAAATTTTGATCACGGTATAACCAAAGATTTTTCGAACATTTACGAATCTTATTAATTATTTTTGATAAATCAACGAAATCTTGTTAATTAAACTCAAATTTATTTTGAACATTTTATATAATTGGTCGAACTAAGAAATTTAAAACTTTTACGTTTACGCTTCATAAAAATTAACTAATAAATATTTAATTAATCATAATAATTATCGACGCTTTAGACGCCTGATTGAGAAAAACTGATAAAAATGATAGTTGAGACGAAACTGAAACATAAATGATATGAAGAAAGAATTTTGGATAAATGCAGTCATGATATTTGTTTCATCAGGTGAAGGTGAACGTAATTAGTGACGCATAATATAGAAAGAATATCTGAGTGAATTGTGGACATGATAATTATATCATCATGAGAAGTGAATATAGATACTGACACATTATGTAGAAAAGATAAAGAACCAGTTAGGACATGTTCCTTAATAATGAAGGTGCAAAATAAATTGCCGAACGATATAAAAACAAACAATGTTTGTAAAAAGGATAATAAGATAATAAAAAGGGGTTCGCGGCTAATGTGAACCATTAAAATTGAGAAGCCGATGGTGTTAGATGTATAAAATACCACTTGTGATTGTCTAAATATGGAGAATTGTGAGATATAGTTATGTTGGAATTTGTAAGTATAAGTATTCTATTTATGTCATTTATGACTAAAAGTATCTTTGTCTAAAGAAGTTGTACTAATGACAAATTATGAAGGCAGACATCGCCTCATACATTAGTAAACGTCTAGCTATTGCAAAGGTTATCATCTGAATTTAATTCGATTTGGGTCATCGTTGACAGACTGACCAAATCTGCTAATATCATTCTCGTTAATGATAAATGCAAAAGAGTTATGTAAACATAGCATGCCTGTATCGATCATCTATATCAAGATCCTCGCTTCGCATCGAATTTCTAGAGATTTGCTCAGAAATCATTGAGAACGAACCTTGATGAGAGTACTATGTACCACCCCAAATCGAAGGGACGAGGTAAAGTAACGATACAAGGTAATATAAGTGTTGTTTTGTGTTTGAATGATTGACCTTTGGTAATGAACCGTATAATCGTTTTCCTTTGAGAGATTATCATTGATAATTATCGTATTAGGATCGAGATCTAATCTTGTTAGGATCTAAATCTTAGAGCATCTGTAAGCAAGAGTTGAGATGAAGACACCCGACATACACCCACTGTGAGTTGGACATGTCTTTTAGGTTTAAGGTTTCCTATGAAGGCGAACCTATCCTTGCAAAATAACCAACCCGCGAGATCTGAAATGATTGTTGAAATTAGGATTTGATTATTAACCGCCGATAGTGGGCAAGAGGTTATGTGAATGTGAAATGTAGATCTTGAAGTGCCAAATGGGTAGCGAAGTTATGCCACAATTTTTAACCTTGGAAAAATGAATTCATGATCTGACAAATCATGGGATATAAGTCCCCATTGTATGGGACCATTGAGATGATGTAAAAGTTGGGATTGAAAGGCATATAAGTTGGATCTACCCTAGGACTTCAAGAACTGCGTGAATTATGTTTCGTAAATCGAACTTGATAAAATGCCTATCAAGTGAAAATCTGATTGTTCTTAGTAAAGCTTAGATCGGCGAAAAGTTGCATTCATCAGAAACCCGTGAACATCATGGATAGAGAAAGTAAGTCAACATTTAGCCTGGTCGTATTCCTGTAGTTATGTTTGATGAAACTCGCGTATTGTAATGAATTACACCTGTGAGAAAAGACCGAATGTGGAGGAAATACCCACATGGCTTTAACTCTATAAGAAGCGAGTAGTAAGGTAAGATGATCTTTGAGGACAAAGATCCTGTTTAGGGGTAAATGCTGTGACAATCCGTCAATTTATGGTTGATATTTTATTCTCAATATTTATTTGAAAACATTATTTTAATGTTACATTATGTACTCACTTATTTTTGGGAAGTAATTTGGATTTACGTCTTGAAGTAGCGTCGACTACGTCTAAACCGGAGGATTCAACGTTACGTGCTTACGTTTACATACACCGTTTTTGGTGACAGTCCGACATTTCAGAAAATAAATTTATCCGTGAATATTATTTTGGAGTTTTAAATTTGTGTTGGTTCATAAACTCACAAATTTACGAGAAGAGATTAGGACTTACGATTTTATTTTAACGTCCTTTACGACTAAACCGGAAACCCTAGGATTACGTATTTACGTTTTCGAACTCCGTTTTTGATGAGACAATTTTTATTGGATTCGTTTTGTGACGTTGATTCATAATTTATAAAAACGTTTTTCGTAAAACGACCCGAGGGCACGCAAATCGAGGAAACTAGAATCGAGGAGTACCCGTAAATAAATGGGGATGAGACAAGTGGGACACTTGTCCCACCCCCACTATATCCGGCCTTATTAAGCTAACAATGCAACATATGTGTCAAAGCTTACTAAGTAAGCAATGACACTTGTCTTAAAAGCTTACAAGATAAGCTAGTTTTTACACAAAACCACCAACTCTTACCATTTTCTCACAAACAACATGCAAAACCATCTCAATTTCCTCTCTACTCTCTAAAGATGTCGTCCCATTTCTCACAACAAACCACCATCACTTGATCAAAATCAACCACAAAATCTCATGTTATTCATATACATGTTGATGCCTTTTTGAAGCCCTATTGATTGGTGCAAGTTATAACATCCAAGGAGGAGTTTCCATGAAGTGTTAGGGCTTATTTTCCACAAGGAGTACATGAAGCATGGTGGTCTTGAAGATGGTCATGGTTATTCACAAGTTTTTCCATCAAAAACCATGTCCAAATCACAACCTACATCAACTTGGTGGTATAAAGATTGTCCTCCTCATCTTCTTGTTATTTTGATTATGTAAACATGTATTTTATTTCCTATTGTATATTTATATGATGATTATATGATGATAAAAATGTTATGTGGGGATTTGGTGTTGATAAACATGATTAAAAAGGTGAAAAACCATAAGAAACAAGGTTAAAATCTTGGTTAAATTTGTTGGCTGTATAAAACAGTAAAGAAACAGGTCATGGACTGATAAAATGATGAAGTAGAATCTATTTACAGTAAGCTATATGTCTTGTACACATGTGAGAGTTGTCCATGCAATGGAATCAAAGTAATGAGTGAGATATGATCAAAACAAGTTTAAGGTATAAATCTGAGTTCACTGTTTTGGACGATTTTTAGAAAATATTTAGAAGATGATTCAACAGTAGCTATAGAAGAGTTAAATGTAGCACATATCATGTAGTTTATGTGATAAAAACTTGAGCTTCTATCTCCATATAGAACTCAAGATATGGCAGTTTTGGTGAAAGTGAAGATAAAAATCAGATTTTTGGAAATTAAAGAATAATACTATTATATAAGCACTCAAAATTTAATAGTATAAAATATAAATTAAAATCCACTAACTTATAAAACTTATTTATATAAATATGTAAAAGGATAAATGAATGAATAACTTATATAAATGGTAGTGAAATAATACTTATAAGTTATAAAACTATAAACTTTGTTTTTACGACTTTTTCGGCTAATACCGTAAAAATTAACGTTTTTATTAAATAAAACTTAGATGGTTGGACCCGTCTAATGAAAACTTTATAAAACTTATATACTGATATATAGACATGTATAACAAGAAAAAACCAATAAAACCCGAACTATAGGGCATACAGGCATTAACGAGCTAAGTAAACATATTGGACTAATACTTGGACTAATACTTGGGCTAATAATTGGACTAAACAAGATGAACACTCATAAAAAGAACTTATTGGGCTTAACCCATTTAGACCCAACTTGTAAAGTGTAGATACTGATAATGTAAGTATAACACGGATTAATACAAGTTAAGAACTTATAATAGGCTTATTGGACCTAAAACACGTAAATAGGTAAAACGAGAAAACTAGTATAAAAGTTATCGACACATAACACAAAAATGAGGATATGTAAACCCACTTGATCATCATATATATGTATAATCATCATATGTATACATAATTGGTATTTTTATAAAGTCATTGGACATGAGTCTAAGACGAGTATTATTTGTCTAGGTTTCCGTGATTGAAGCACGTACCGTACATCCGAATTGCCGACAACCCGCCTTCCCACATCAACGTGAGTTCATAGCCTCGCACTCTTTTAAATGTTTTTATGAAATGTTTTA
This sequence comes from Glebionis coronaria, assembly GCA_025667525.1. Lineage (NCBI taxonomy): Eukaryota > Viridiplantae > Streptophyta > Magnoliopsida > Asterales > Asteraceae > Glebionis > Glebionis coronaria. Next base: position 122,546,131 of record CM046876.1, read on the forward strand.
TAAACCCACAAGGGAGATAACATGTTAGTTTTTATAAAATAGGACATCGTTTGTCCCGATTGTTTGTTTATTGAATTGGACCCGAATGATTGTATGACCCGATTGTATGACCCGATAAATGATTGAAGGACCCGATTGTGACACCCTAGAATCGAGGTCATTAACGATACCCTAAATTACGCTAATTTTTGAAATTTTTATTAAATTATAATTTCTATACTTATAAGTATTTTGGTTAGAGCCGATGTTCGAGGTTATAATTTTTACGTTTGACGTTTTAAGAAGGACGATGACGATTACGATCCCGAGGGATGCCCAATTTCATATAATTTTTGACGATTTATCGATAATGTAATTTTTCGAGAATTTTATTTACGATTCGTGTTAAGTTGAGTCGGGTGAGTTTTATAGCCTTCCAAGTACATTTAAAGTATCCCAAAAATATTTTGGAGCGTTCGGGAAGATTTCCGACTCCCGTAAAATTTTCAAAATTGACAAATGAGTCAAACCCGCAAAGTTTTGAGGTCGTTTTCTATTTAAGGACAAAAGAAGCCCAAAATTGCACAAAGGTCCCTCCTAACTATCAAAAAGGGCCAAAATTGAAACACACACAAACACATACAACATTTCACCAAAAATTAAAACCATCACTCCCTCTTGTCTCTCTCAAACTCACGGCACACCCAACCCAAACAAAAATCCACCTAAAATCTTTTCTACTTGATTTTTCAAAAATCTAAGGTTAGACCACGCTTAGTTTGGTCATTACCCACCTATTCATGTGCTCAAATCCAACATGCATTGATAAAAATTTTTCAAGATTTTTCATATGATCCAAATTCGTTTTTGAGGCTAAATGAGCTAATGCATGTTGATATTTAGTGTTATGGAAGTATAAACACCATGAAAACCCACCAAAATTAATTTGGTTTTGGTGATTTGGTCACCCAAACCCCACGGCAAAGGGGGTGTTTGGGGAGCCATGGTGGTTGTTGAATTTGCATGTTATATTTGTGTTTGGTTTGTTGTTTTAGAAAGATTCATATAGGTTTTATTACTTGCATGTCTATTTTCTTTGATTTTTGATATTGAGATTGGTTGATCAATAGGGGTAGGATGGAAGTTTGATGTTAGGATATGTTTGGGAAGGCTTAGGATGATGTTTAGTGTTGGTTAGAAGTCTTGGAATCGAGTCTAAGCATGTTTTTGATATAGTCATTTTTAGGCAGAAACATTTGGTCTATTTTATAAAAATGATTTTTGTTCCAGGTCTTGAAAACTAAATATAGTGATAGAGGGTTTTTCTAGCTTTAATTTGGTATAAGGTAGAGCCCGTGACTCAAAACGAGCTAAAAGTTATGACATTTTAAAGATCGGGTACCGGGAGACGAGGACTTTCACAATCCGGATTTGTGCAAAGTTTTAGTCAAATCCCGAGGGTCACAAGTATAATTTGGTGAATGATCAAGGGTCAAAACTTGGTCCCTAACCTGTACAAATGAGTCTATATGTTGACTTATGAGTCAAGGAAGTCAAAGGTATTTTTCATATAGGTCAAAGTGGTCAAAATTGGTCGAAGCGCAATTTCAGCCCGTAAAATGTAGTCGTGGAAATGAGTTGCGTGACGGGTCGTAAAAGTGAAAACTTTTGTTGGGCTTAAAAACATGTTATCTACAGGTCATATAGGATTTTTGGAAATTTTGTCAAATTTTATAAGCATGGTTTAATAAGGTAAAACAGCCCGTACTTTAGTCAAGTACCGGCGAGAACGTGTAAAAATGGACAACGTAGGTTATAAGAATGAATGGTATAAAATGAATGATACTTGTTGTTTTTGTTTTTGGCGTGAGTTATATTTGTCTTAAGTGACTTGTATATATGTATTTTATACAGTACCGTAAGTATTTAAATGAGATTACTCATTACGCGTTATTTGTGGTAGGTGTTGATTTACCCGGGCATCCGTAACATCGTCAGTGATCACTCCTCGAACTACCGACTACTTAATATCTAAGGTGTGAATTTATAGCCTCGCTTATATTATTTCAAATTGTTTTACCCGCGAGGGAAATGCATGCTAGTTTTTAAAAAGGAACGTATATCATGAATGATTGTTAGACCCGAAAGTTGCCTTAGAAATTGTGTTGAGTACCAAAGTTGCAAAAGTCCCTAAATTCATGAACTATTAACTATTGTCTTGCCCTTGCGAAGGGGGAAATAGCCGCTTATGCAATTTGTAGTACTACGGGGTTAACGACCCAATGCTAGCCGAGAAGCTGTACTTATAGTAAGTTCTGCGGTAGATTATTTTGTATGAGAAATAAGGTATAATTGCAACTGATGCCTTTAGAAGGGGCACTGGTTTCATCTGAATCATGCCGGTATATTTACGCGGGTGATTGAGTTAACGGATTAGTGTCATGAGCTTAAACACAATTGTCAGTATCCTGATTATAGTTTGTTTGATCGACAAGACTATAAATGATCACGAATGGTTTTTATTATATATACGTTCAAATGGATTGAAAAACCTATGAATTCCACTCAACGTTTTCGTTGACCAAATTTTTGGCATGTATTTCAGGTAACCGCTGAGCAGTAGGATGGAGCATGCATGGGATGGATGTTGTGTGATCGGCTTGGCGTCCGCTTGTTTTTCCCTCCTTTTCTACTTAAACAATTTTTATGTTTAATGTCATGTGGTTGTAAAACTGAAGTTTTTGGGGTTGAGATTCATGGGGACCGAAAACGCTAAACTCTGTGCACTATTTGGGGTTGGAAAAACTGTGGACATGTATCATCTAACAATTTTAAATGTTGAATTTTTAAGTCGACGTCTTTTTAGCGTCGTTTGATATATCTTGTGTGCAATGAATACTGTGTAGCACCCATTGTTGTAGTTCCGCTGCGCATAACAATTGTGGGGGTGTTACAGATTGGTAATCAGAGCCACGAGTTATAGAGAACTAGGTCGTTTTTAAAAATCCTAAACTATAACTTTTGGTGTCGTAAGAAAGGGTCCAAGCACACACAACTATCCTGCATGGCTCCGGTAAGATTTATTGTTGTATTTATGGCATTTGACGTATACTTTTGAGTAAAGTATATATGTGGGTAATTATTATATAAGTATGGAATTACTATATGTAGACGTTAAATTTTACGTGGAATATCCGACATCGTAATTTTCATATTAATCATGCATGAGCATCATATTATTACATTTCGGGCATATGTACCACCTTTGCATTGCATTTGCATGCATATATTTATAATTATTGTATAATTACTTATGTACCCTCCGAAATTCGCTGTTATTGCAGGAATGGCCGAGGTACCGCCCAACGATAACGGGAACGATTACGTCGTAGGTCACGAAGGGGGACCGTTTCCTCCGAACCCGCCGGACAATAATAATGGATGGATCGCTCCAGAAGACGAAATAGGGCCGGAAAACGACAATGGCGAAAGTGAGGTGGATAATTTCAGCATGAGTAGTGACGACAATGAGGATTCCGAAGAAGAGCCCGAGGAGCTATTGGATGATGGCATTCCCGAGGATGCCGTAGGCCAGACCGAACCCGATTTGTTTCAATCCCCGAGTTCGCCGAAGGGTTATGAGGTACCACCGACCGGTCGTTATGAGCAGCAACCCTTTGATCGCCCGATGTACAATAGTAATGGGAGCAGTGGAGAGTCATCCAAGTCGCCATCGATTCATGAGAATATTGCAAGGGTCTATTTTCCGAGACCGAGTCACTACTGGGATCCCGCAGGTCGTTTGGGGAGGATGGAAAGGTTAATGTATGAGCGGTTTGTAGTTGAGACTAGGGTGATTAAGAAGTTTGATAAGACTGAAAGGGAGCATCAAAGACTGTTGGAAAGGACTTCAAGGATTGCGTATGATGGGATGATGAACACAAGTGCCATCAACAGTTTGAAATCAATGGTTGCGAATTTGAGTGCTAGTCTTGATCGTGTGAGGGAAGATCAGATGAGGTTGTCGAGGATGCAGAGTTGGGAGCATCGTGTGAGGGATTCATTGCCCCCGGATTGGAGATTCGTGGACGATGTGGAGATGGAGGCGAATGACTTCATGGTTCAGCCGCCTACTGGAGGTGCTTGTATTTCGGTGGGAAATCAAGTAGCGATTGAGCATGGATCCACATCAGGGATGAGGAAGGAAACAGAATGTGGGCCGGATGAGAAAGGAAAGGGAAAAGTGGATGATATGGATGAGGAAGTGAGTGATGAGGAAACCGAGGAAGACGACGACGAGCCGCCATCCAAGAGGCAGTGTGGATCACCACATGCCTAGTTACTTGTTTTGTATTTTTCTTTGATCATTGTAATAGAACTATTTTAGACCTTTGTATGATGGTATTATGACGAGAAACTCAAGTACTTGATGTTTTGTGGTGAATGATTGTAGTGGCATTACTTGTCACGATTTTGGTTAACTATCAATACAATCTATGTTACCTTTCATGATCTGTGATATGTCTTAAATTTGATCTTTTGTGGTGTGAATTGATGAATATTAGTAACTCCGTAGTGATGTGTCGTTGTATGTATTTTATGTCTGGGAAACTTGATATGAATACTTACATTGTTTTTCTATTTTTCTTGTCTTGCAGAAAGAGATATTCGATAACACAATGCCTCCAAAGTTGACTGCCGATCGTGTTAACAACATGATTCAGGAAGCAATAGCTAATGCGTTGGAAGCGGACCGAGCTGGGAGAAATCAGGATCCAGGAAGGAACGCGGGGAGACAACCAGCCCCAAGAGTGTGTACCTATTCAAGCTTTATGAAGTGCGGTCCTACGCAGTTCCGTGGATCGGGTGGAGCCCTAGAACTTAGGCGATGGTTGGAAAAAGTTGAGAGTACGTTTGAAATCAGTGGTTGTGCAGAGGCGGATAAAGTAAAGTTTGCAGCAGCTACATTTCTGGATGATGCGTTAAGCTGGTGGAACACCCAGGTAGCTACGGTGGGATTGGCTGTGGCGAATGCGAGAACGTGGAATGCGACCAAAGCTTTGTTGACCAAGAAGTTCTGCCCAGAGGAGGAATTGGGGCAATTGGAGGACGAATTGAGGCATTTGACCTTAAGGAACAACGATATAGCTGCTTACACCAGGAGATTCAATGAGTTAAGTCTTTTGTGTCCGGACATATTTGCCAATGACGCCAAGAAAATGAAGCAGTATATAAAGGGTTTATCTAGCAACATCAAGGGTGAAACAACTTCGTCGAAACCTGGAACGTTTGACGAAGCGGTTCAAATGGCACACGCTTTGATGGACGTTAAGCTTCAGGATAAGCAGAACTACATTGCTGAGGGTAACAAAAGAAAATGGGAGGCAGCACAAGGCAATCAATCCCAAGGCCAGAACCGAGGAGGAAACCGAAACAACCAAGGGCCGAACCGTAATCAGCAGTTTAATCAGAGAAGGAACGAAGGGATGAGGGCAGTGACAAACCCTAGAGGTGTGAAAGTGAATCCCCACTGTGGAAATTGCAACTTGTATCATGTTGGAAACTGCCCGCCGGCATGCGGCAAGTGTGGAAAGGCAGGTCATAGGACTGCTAGTTGTCGAACGGGAGGAGTAGCCACTGGGGCTAATGCTATCAGGATGAGAGGATGTTATAGCTGTGGAGAAAGGGGGCATGTGCAAGCAAATTGCCCGAAGGCAGGGAACAGACGGGGAGGAAATAATGCGGCTGTTGTGTATCAAGTGGGAACTGCTGATAAACCACAAGGTCCAAATGTGGTTACCGGTACGTTTTTGCTAGACGCTTGTTATGCTAGTATTTTATTTGATTCTGGCTCCGACAAGAGTTTTGTAGACGTTAGATTTAGTCGTCATATCGATAGAGAACCGGTGTTGTTAACGACTAGTTATAATGTTGAATTAGCCGATGGAAAAATTGTTAGTACGAATTCTATACTGAAAGGGTGTACCTTGAAGTTAGGGAACTACGCTTTTAAAATCGACTTGATGCCTATAGAGCTAGGATCGTTTGACGTGATTGTGGGAATGGATTGGCTAATGGCGCATAGTGCTACAATCGTCTGTGGTGAGAGATTGGTGCAGATTCCGCTGAGGAATAGGGTTTTGACGGTAAAGGGAGACGAATGCACTTCTCGTTTGAAGGTGATTTCGTGTTTGAAGATGATGAAGTACGTAGAGAGCGGATGCGATGTGTTTTTGGCACAGGTTTCGAGCAATGGTGATGTAGAGGCGAGGATTGAAGAGGTACCAGTTATTCGCGAGTATCCGGACGTTTTTCCAGACGAGTTGCCAGGTTTACCGCCTAATCGTGAGGTCGAGTTTCGAATTGATTTAGTGCCAGGAGCTGCACCGGTTGCACGTGCACCTTATCGCTTAGCACCATCTGAGTTAAAGGAGTTAGCGGATCAATTGAAGGAATTGATGGACAAAGGATTTATTAGGCCGAGCTCATCACCTTGGGGAGCGCCAGTGTTGTTTGTAAAGAAGAAGGATGGTTCGTTTAGAATGTGTATCGACTATAGAGAACTCAATAAGCTGACGGTTAAGAATCGGTACCCATTACCGAGGATTGATGATTTGTTCGATCAATTACAAGGTTCCAGTGTATACTCAAAGATCGATTTAAGATCAGGGTATCATCAACTGCGTGTAAGAGAGGAGGATATTCCTGTAACTGCCTTTCGTACGCGGTATGGACACTTTGAATTTCGAGTGATGCCGTTTGGGTTGACGAACGCGCCTGCTGTATTCATGGATCTTATGAATCGCGTGTGCAAGCCGTATCTAGATAAGTTTGTTATTGTTTTCATCGACGACATACTTATTTACTCTAAGAGTAAGGAGGAGCACGAGAAGCACCTGAGAAAGATTTTGGAGTTGTTAAGGAAGGAGAAACTGTATGCAAAATTCTCTAAGTGTGAGTTTTGGTTGGAATCAGTGCAGTTTCTAGGTCATGTGATTGATAGTGAGGGAGTTCGTGTAGATCCTGCTAAGATCGAAGCGATCAGGGAATGGTCAGCACCGACGACGCCGACTGAAGTTCGACAATTTTTGGGTTTAGCGGGGTATTATCGAAGGTTTATTGAAGGATTTTCGTTGATTGCGAAACCATTGACGCGGCTTACCGAGAAGAATAGGGTGTATGAATGGGGAAATGAGGAAGAGCTTGCTTTCGAAACGCTCAAGGACAAGTTATGTTCAGCGCCGATTTTATCATTGCCTGAAGGAACCGAAGATTTCGTAGTGTATTGTGATGCGTCTCGTAAAGGTTATGGAGCGGTATTAATGCAACGTGAAAAGGTGATAGCTTACGCGTCGAGGCAATTAAGGAAGAATGAGGAGAACTACACGACGCACGATTTGGAATTAGGAGCGGTAGTGTTTGCGTTGAAATTGTGGAGACACTATCTGTATGGGACAAAGTGTGTTGTATTCACTGATCACAAGAGTTTGCAGCACATTTTAGATCAAAAGGAGTTGAATATGCGACAAAGACGATGGGTTGAACTACTGAGTGATTATGACTGCGAAATTCGCTATCACCCTGGGAAGGCGAATGTTGTAGCGGATGCATTGAGTAGGAAGGAACGGGAGAAACCTTTGAGGGTTAGAGCTTTAGTGATGAGTGAGAGCGTTGACTTAACCGAAACCATACTGAAGGCTCAGGAGAGAGGATTGATGAAAGGGAATGTTGAAGCCGAGAACTTGGGACGAATGTTGAAACCTCTTTTTGTGATTAGATCTGACGGACTAAGATATTTTGAGAATCGGATTTGGTTACCATTGTGTCTATCTGAGGAAGGAAAGCCTGGAGTTCGAGAATTGGTTATGAATGAGTCGCATAAGTCGAAGTATTCGATACATCCCGGATCGGATAAGATGTACCACGACCTGAAGAAAGTCTATTGGTGGCCGAATATGAAGGCGGATATTGCTCGTTACGTTAGTAAGTGTTTAACTTGCGCGAAGGTTCAGGCAGAACATAAGAAACCATCTGGATTGTTGGTACAACCGGAAATCCCAGAATGGAAATGGGAGAAAATCGCAATGGATTTTGTGACGGGTTTACCTAGGACTCCTAGTGGATGCGATATGATATGGGTAATTGTGGATAGGTTGACGAAATCTGCTCATTTCTTACCTATGAAGAAGACGGACAGCATGGAAAAGCTCGCCAGCGTGTACGTGAGAGAGATCGTCTGTAGACATGGAGTGCCGTTATCGATCATTTCGGATCGTGACAGTAGATTTACGTCGGAATTTTGGAAATCGCTTCAACGTGCGATGGGCACTGAACTGAGTTTAAGCACGGCTTATCACCCGGAAACTGACGGCCAGAGTGAACGAACGATTCAAACGATGGAGGACATGCTCCGAGCGTGCGTGATTGATTTTGGAGGAAGTTGGGAACGCCACTTGCCTCTAGTGGAATTTTCGTACAATAATAGTTATCATGCGAGTATCAAAGCGGCACCGTTCGAAGCATTGTATGGAAGGAAGTGTAGATCGCCTGTGTGTTGGAGTGAAGTAGGGGAAAGTCAATTGACTGGACCCGAAATGGTACTAGAAACGACAGAGAAGATCGTGCAGATCAAGAACCGACTACTTGCTGCGAGAAGCCGACAGAAGAGTTATGCCGATAACCGAAGGAAACCGTTGGAGTTTGAAGTTGGAGATATGGTTATGCTCAAGGTATCGCCATGGAAGGGTGTGATTCGTTTTGGGAAGAAAGGAAAGTTGAGTCCGAGGTATATTGGACCGTTTAAGATCGTTGAACGAATTGGACCAGTAGCGTACAAGTTAGAATTGCCGACCGAGCTTAGTGCTATTCATGACACGTTCCACGTATCGAACCTGAAGAAGAGTTTGGCGGACAAGGAATTGGTGATTCCTTTGGACGAGATTCGACTAGACGACAAAATGCACTTTGTGGAAGAACCTGTGGAAATCATGGACCGGGAGGTCAAGCGGTTGAAGCGTAGTAGGATTCCCATTGTGAAGGTCCGATGGAATTCTAAGCGTGGACCGGAATACACCTGGGAACGTGAGGACTTTTTCAAGGAAAGGTATCCTCATCTGTTCCAGTAAGACGAAATGTGAGTCCAAGAAGAGGCGAGCGCCGGGACGTCGCTCTCTTTAAGGAGGGGTGGATGTGACACCCTAGAATCGAGGTCATTAACGATACCCTAAATTACGCTAATTTTTGAAATTTTTATTAAATTATAATTTCTATACTTATAAGTATTTTGGTTAGAGCCGATGTTCGAGGTTATAATTTTTACGTTTGACGTTTTAAGAAGGACGATGACGATTACGATCCCGAGGGATGCCCAATTTCATATAATTTTTGACGATTTATCAATAATGTAATTTTTCGAGAATTTTATTTACGATTCGTGTTAAGTTGAGTCGGGTGAGTTTTATAGCCTTCCAAGTACATATAAAGTATCCCAAAAATATTTTGGAGCGTTCGGGAAGATTTCCGACTCCCGTAAAATTTTCAAAATTGACAAATGAGTCAAACCCGCAAAGTTTTGAGGTCGTTTTCTATTTAAGGACAAAAGAAGCCCAAAATTGCACAAAGGTCCCTCCTAACTATCAAAAAGGGCCAAAATTGAAACACACACAAACACATACAACATTTCACCAAAAATCAAAACCATCACTCCCTCTTGTCTCTCTCAAACTCACGGCACACCCAACCCAAACAAAAATCCACCTAAAATCTTTTCTACTTGATTTTTCAAAAATCTAAGGTTAGACCACGCTTAGTTTGGTCATTACCCACCTATTCATGTGCTCAAATCCAACATGCATTGATAAAAATTTTTCAAGATTTTTCATATGATCCAAATTCGTTTTTGAGGCTAAATGAGCTAATGCATGTTGATATTTAGTGTTATGGAAGTATAAACACCATGAAAACCCACCAAAATTAATTTGGTTGTGGTGATTTGGTCACCCAAACCCCACGGCAAAGGGGGTGTTTGGGGAGCCATGGTGGTTGTTGAATTTGCATGTTATATTTGTGTTTGGTTTGTTGTTTTAGAAAGATTCATATAGGTTTTATTACTTGCATGTCTATTTTCTTTGATTTTTGATATTGAGATTGGTTGATCAATAGGGGTAGGATGGAAGTTTGATGTTAGGATATGTTTGGGAAGGCTTAGGATGATGTTTAGTGTTGGTTAGAAGTCTTGGAATCGAGTCTAAGCATGTTTTTGATATAGTCATTTTTAGGCAGAAACATTTGGTCTATTTTATAAAAATGATTTTTGTTCCAGGTCTTGAAAACTAAATATAGTGATAGAGGGTTTTTCTAGCTTTAATTTGGTATAAGGTAGAGCCCGTGACTCAAAACGAGCTAAAAGTTATGACATTTTAAAGATCGGGTACCGGGAGACGAGGACTTTCACAATCCGGATTTGTGCAAAGTTTTAGTCAAATCCCGAGGGTCACAAGTATAATTTGGTGAATGATCAAGGGTCAAAACTTGGTCCCTAACCTGTACAAATGAGTCTATATGTTGACTTATGAGTCAAGGAAGTCAAAGGTATTTTTCATATAGGTCAAAGTGGTCAAAATTGGTCGAAGCGCAATTTCAGCCCGTAAAATGTAGTCGTGGAAATGAGTTGCGTGACGGGTCGTAAAAGTGAAAACTTTTGTTGGGCTTAAAAACATGTTATCTACAGGTCATATAGGATTTTTGGAAATTTTGTCAAATTTTATAAGCATGGTTTAATAAGGTAAAACAGCCCGTACTTTAGTCAAGTACCGGCGAGAACGTGTAAAAATGGACAACGTAGGTTATAAGAATGAATGGTATAAAATGAATGATACTTGTTGTTTTTGTTTTTGGCGTGAGTTATATTTGTCTTAAGTGACTTGTATATATGTATTTTATACAGTACCGTAAGTATTTAAATGAGATTACTCATTACGCGTTATTTGTGGTAGGTGTTGATTTACCCGGGCATCCGTAACATCGTCAGTGATCACTCCTCGAACTACCGACTACTTAATATCTAAGGTGTGAATTTATAGCCTCGCTTATATTATTTCAAATTGTTTTACCCGCGAGGGAAATGCATGCTAGTTTTTAAAAAGGAACGTATATCATGAATGATTGTTAGACCCGAAAGTTGCCTTAGAAATTGTGTTGAGTACCAAAGTTGCAAAAGTCCCTAAATTCATGAACTATTAACTATTGTCTTGCCCTTGCGAAGGGGGAAATAGCCGCTTATGCAATTTGTAGTACTACGGGGTTAACGACCCAATGCTAGCCGAGAAGCTGTACTTATAGTAAGTTCTGCGGTAGATTATTTTGTATGAGAAATAAGGTATAATTGCAACTGATGCCTTTAGAAGGGGCACTGGTTTCATCTGAATCATGCCGGTATATTTACGCGGGTGATTGAGTTAACGGATTAGTGTCATGAGCTTAAACACAATTGTCAGTATCCTGATTATAGTTTGTTTGATCGACAAGACTATAAATGATCACGAATGGTTTTTATTATATATACGTTCAAATGGATTGAAAAACCTATGAATTCCACTCAACGTTTTCGTTGACCAAATTTTTGGCATGTATTTCAGGTAACCGCTGAGCAGTAGGATGGAGCATGCATGGGATGGATGTTGTGTGATCGGCTTGGCGTCCGCTTGTTTTTCCCTCCTTTTCTACTTAAACAATTTTTATGTTTAATGTCATGTGGTTGTAAAACTGAAGTTTTTGGGGTTGAGATTCATGGGGACCGAAAACGCTAAACTCTGTGCACTATTTGGGGTTGGAAAAACTGTGGACATGTATCATCTAACAATTCTAAATGTTGAATTTTTAAGTCGACGTCTTTTTAGCGTCGTTTGATATATCTTGTGTGCAATGAATACTGTGTAGCACCCATTGTTGTAGTTCCGCTGCGCATAACAATTGTGGGGGTGTTACACCGATAGATGAAATTAAATGGATTATTAAAGTTAGGTTATGTCACTAAAAGTCCCATTAGCATGAATTGTGAACTACCGGGATTTGGTAGACGCTTATGCATTTAATAGTACTATTTGGGGACAATCACCCCAGTTCGCGCCTTGATGGTTGATCCCCGTCGTGCCACATTGATTGGTAAGCGAATTTATGTATGAGAAGATTTCCATAGCGTGACCTTTGTGACGACACGCTACTTTAGATGGGCAAATTGTGGATCGGGTTAGCTACCCGTTGTTGGTTTAGTAAGGTAACAATGTCATGCGGCTTATAATAATCCAAAAACTAACGAAATACTGCTAGACGCTCCGAATTACGATGTATTGCCTGACTAGCAATACTGGGTCATACTATTGATATTATGTTTGTGTTTTGGTTTTCATAACCATATTCATATAACGGTTTTTGGTTTCATACAACGTCATAAGACGTATTGTATGATGTTTTTACGACATTGGCTCGTATAATAATTTTTAAGGCAAATGCCTATATTATGATTTTCGATAAGGATTTATATAAAATGACTTTGACTATTTTATGGCCTACTACAAAGATTTGTATAAAATGATTTTGGCTATTTTACGGCCTATTACAATGATTTGTACGAATTAATTTTTGGTACTAATTCTATACCAAAGTTATATTGATGGAATTTATTAAACTCTATGAATTCACTCGGCGTTATCGCTGACCTTTTCTTTTAACATGTTTTATCTCAGGTATTTGAAGGTAATTCTCGGGAAGACGACAAGAATTCATGGCCCGCACTTAAACAATATTTTTCCATTCAAACACTTTGTAAAACTTTTGTATGAAATGTAATGACTTGGGACCGATGTAACTTTGATAATTTATGAATGGAAATGATTTATTAATAAACGACGCGATTTTTAAGCGTTGTCTATGATGTGAGTAATGTGCTATCCCGTAACACCAACTAGTCTTCCGCTGTATTGAGTTGTATAAATTTGGGGGTGTTACACTGAGCATCTGGGAAGACTGCTGAAACCTCTTTTTGTGGTTAGGTCAGACGGGCTGAGATATTTTGAGAATCGGATTTGGTTATCGCTATGTCCATCCGAGGAAGGAATGCCTGGAGTACGAGATTTGGTTATGAACGAGTCTCATAAGTCGAAGTACTCGATACATCTTGGAGCGGATAAGATGTATCATGATCTGAAGAAAGTCTACTGGTGGCTGAATATGAAGGCGGAGATTGCTCGTTACGTTAGTAAATGTTTGACTTGTGCGAAGGTCAAAGCTGAACATAAGAAACCGTCTGGGTTGTTGGTACAACCTGAGATCCCAGAATGGAAATGGGAGAGGATCGCTATGGATTTCGTGACGGGTTTACCTAGAACTCCTAGTGGATGTGATATGATTTGGGTAATAGTGGATAGATTGACGAAATCTGCTCACTTTTTACCTATGAAGAAGACGGACAGCATGGAGAAACTTGCCAATGTGTATGTGAAGGAGATTGTTTGCAGACATGGTGTACCTTTATCGATCATTTCGGATCGCGATAGTAGGTTTACTTCGGAATTTTGGAAATCTCTTCAACGTGCGATGGGCACCGAATTGAGTTTGAGCACGGCCTATCACCCTGAGACTGATGGCCAAAGCGAACGAACTATTCAGACGATGGAGGACATGCTCCGAGCATACGTGATTGATTTCGGAGGAAGTTGGGAACGCCACTTACCTTTAGTGGAGTTTTCATATAATAATAGTTATCATGCGAGTATTAAGGCTGCACCATTTGAAGCGTTGTATGGAAGGAAGTGTAGATCTCCTGTGTGTTGGAGCGAAGTAGGAGAGAGTCAGTTGACTGGCCCGAGATGGTTTTGGAGACGACAGAGAAGATTGTGCAAATTAAGAACCGTTTACTTGCTACACGAAGCCGACAGAAGAGTTATGCCGATAATAGAAGGAAACCGTTGGAATTTGAGGTCGGAGACATGGTCATGCTTAAGGTTTCGCCGTGGAAGGGGGTGATTCGTTTTGGGAAGAAAGGAAAGCTGAGTCCAAGGTATATTGGACCGCTCAAGATTGTTAAACGAATTGGACCGGTAGCATATAAGTTAGAATTGCCGAATGAGCTTAGTGCTATTCACGACACGTTTCACGTATCAAATTTGAAGAAGAGTTTGGCGGATAAGGAATTGGTGATTCCTTTGGACGAGATTCAGCTTGACGATAAAATGCAATTCGTGGAGGAACCAGTGGAGATTATGGACCGAGAGGTTAAGAGGCTGAAGCATAGTAGAATTCCCATTGTGAAGGTACGATGGAATTCTAGGCGTGGACTGGAATACACTTGGGAACGTGAGGATTTTTTCAAGGAGAGATATCCTCATCTGTTCCAGCGGCACGAAATGTGAGTATAAGAAGAGGCGAGCGCCGGGACGTCGCTCTCTTTAAGGAGGGGTGGATGTAATACCCAGAAACCGAGGTCACTTATCTTACCCTAAATTACGCCTATTTTTGAAATTTTTAAGAAATTTTAATTACTATATATTTTATCGTTTTGGTTGAAACCAATGTTTGAGATCGTAATCTTGACGATTGACGATTTAAGAAGAATGATGACAACTACGATCCCGACGGATGCCCAAATTTCTATGTTTATTGTCGCCTTATCGATATTATAATTTTTTGAGGATTTTATTTTCGGTTCGTGTTAAGTCGAGTCGGGTGCGTTTTATTTCTTTCCGGGTGCATTTAAATTGTCCTAAAAGTATTTTGGAGTGTTTGGGATGACCCCCGACTCCCGCAAAATTTTCCAAGTCGACTATAAAGTCATTCCCGCAAACATTTGAGGTCGTTTTTAAACAAGGCCAAAAGAAAGCCCAAATTGCACAAGAAGTCCTTAGAAATTTACAAAAGGGGGAAACTAAACACACACAACACAAAAACACATTCAAAAAAATCCCACCCTCTCTCTTTTCTCTCCTTTGGCCGTCGGCCACACCACCACCACCACCACCAAAATCTTTTTTTTCTTGTTTTTAATTAAATCCAAGGTTAGACCACATTATAATTATCAATTTCAAGTGTTTTGATGTAATTTATTCCAACATGCGTTCATAAAATTTTTCAAGAATCAAAGGGGTTTTTCAAAAATTTGTTTTGATGTAAATGGAGGTTATGCATGTTTAATTAGAGTGTAGATGATGATTAATCACCCAACAAACCAACCAAAATCAATTTGGTTGGGGTGTTTTGAACACCAACACCCCACGGAAATATGGGGGTGTTTGGTTGTTCATGGTGGTTGATGGTTTTTGTGATGGGTTTATGTTTAAAACTTTGTGTTTGATGTTTTTAAAAGGGTTAAGCTTGTTGCATGTTTGATTTGGTGAATGGGTTTTAGGATGGATTTGATGTTCTAGGTCTTAAGGACTGATTAGGTTGTTTATAAATTGTTAGGAGTGATTAAGTTAAGGCTAGGTGTCGTTAAAATAGTTTGGAAACAAGTGTTGGGTTGATTTTGAGAAAGGTAATTTTAGGCAGATTGTTTAGGCTTGTTTTCATGGGTTTCACTTTGTAAGCTGGTCATGAGACTAGGATATAGTTGTAGAGCGTCGTCTTAGCTTCTATTTGGTATAAGAAAGAGCTTACGACTCCTAACGAGTCAAATGTTATGATGTTTTGAAAATACGTGTACCGGGAGATAAGAACCTACATAATCCGAAATTATGTTTGGTTTTGGGTCAAATCTCGGGGACCATAGATAGAGTTTGGTAATTGATTAAAAGTTGATTTTTGGTCTCAAACCTGCATTTGTGAGTCTATTATTAGGCTTAGGTGTTGAACGGGTCAATGGTGTATTTTAAATGGGTCAAACAAGTCCAACATCGTCAATGTGCAAAATCAGTCCGAAAAATGTATGTCTATTAATGTGTTGAGTAACGGGTCATAAAAGTGAGAACTTTTAATGGGATTAAAAATGGGTTTTCTACAAGTCTTGAGGTATTTTTGAGAATTTTCTTAAATTTTATAAAAGGGTTTAAGTCTTAGAAAACAGCCCATACTTTTGGTAAGTATCGGCGAAAAATGTAAAAAGGGTAGTAACGTTAATAACGTAAATGAATCGTATAAAACTAATAACATTAATTGTTTGGTTTTGGCATGAGTTTGTAATTATCACAATTGACTAATACGTACATATTATGTGACAACCGTGGTTTTGAGGTTCGTCACTTGGTCTTACTTTTAGGTTATTTTATGTGTGACTACTTGATTTTTGTGCTTACGTGTTTACTTTGTGTGAACGAGGTTGGTGTGATTATCGTTTATGAGTATAGAGTACTCATAAGTAAATCGAGAAACGGTTAATTCATGTTCATGAGGTCACAATTAGTGACTATGAAATGAAATGGTGATATTTTGGTGGTTACGTATAAGTATTATAGTAATAGTGTATTTTTTTTAGGATTTACGGTTTAGCATTTAGGGGTCTCGGATAAGGTAATTAGCCATATGAATATTTTTCGGGATGGTTTTAAGTCATTTAGGACATAGTTATAAAGTTTATTTAAAAATTTGAGATTTTTTTTAAAAGTGTATATTTTACGTCTTTTACGATAAAACGCGTAAAATTGACTAGTTTTACGGTTTTAGGGTTTTGGAAGCTTTAGGAGCTGTAATAAATTAAGGTAAATTAAGGTAATATTAATAAGGTATTAATTAACAATAAAAAGAAAAAAAATAAAGGAAAAAACGAAATTAGGGGTGTTTGGGTCGGTTTAGAAGAGAAAAAAAAGGAAAAAAAAGAAAAAAAAAGGAAAGTGGGCTTTGGGTTGGACTAGGATTCACCCATACCCTATATATTATTTTGTACACAACCAAAATTCATTATCTATCCCCTGGAGAAAAATTAAATTCGTGGGTTTCACAAAAATTAGGGTTCTTCATATTTTTTTTGGGGTTTTCATAAATCGAAGGTAAAGTCTTTAATCCCTTTTTAATTTAATTGTTTTAATGATTTCTTAATCATTCTTATGATGGATTAGGGTTAGGGTTTATATAAAATCAGTAAATTAATGATGTTATAATCATAATATGATGATCATATAATCTAGGGCTTGTATTAGATGGGGTTATGGGTAATTAATTAGTTCAAATTTGTTTAAACCCGTTTTTAAAAACTGGGCAGATTTTGAGTCAATTGTTTTGATCATATCGGGAGTTCTATAAACTCTTACTTTACGATCCAAGTACCCCTGGAAAGATATTTGAAGTGGCTTTCCAATGCAAGAAACGAGAACTAAATTGGAGGTCGGGAAGTGGGCCAAAAATAGGTTACAACAGTCGGAGGTCAAAACAGTTTTGAATTCAGCCTGTTTTCTTTTTAAGTTTTGGGTTGTTTGGGGAACTTAGGGTTGCATTGGGATCTTCTCACAAACGTGAGAGACGGTTTATATATTGTAGTTAATATCTGCACTTGGGCTAAGGTGGTGGTTTAGGGTAAGACCCCTTAATGGTAACAAACTTTTAGTACGTTTAAAATCAGGAAATCTGGAATGACAAAAGTAGATATATATGAATCGGGGCCTTAACAGTAGCTTTAAGGTTAGGGCAAGTGGGAGGTGTTAGCCAACATATGTAAGGGTATGAATATTTCTTTTACAGAAACCATGGGTAGGTTTAAGTGGGCGTTTGACCTAAAGTTTTGAGACCTAAAACTGGGACTGTTTTGGGTAAAATACGAACGGGTTAGTTATTAAACTTAACCAAGTTAAGGACTTGTTAAGGAAGGGTATTGGGGTAATTAGAGCTTATTAATGAGATATATATGTGAGAATATGCTAGATGTCCATCATAGGTTAATGAGCCATCTTAGTGATTGGTTCGTTTATTGATTTCGTGTTTTGGTTTGTTAGCTTGTTGCTAGTGCAAGGACGTGTGAAGGAGCTATCAGGTGAGTTTCATAGTCCCATGTTTAATATTGATTTTGACTTCCAGATGGGATGGAAGAGACACTGTGTTGAGTTATTTCTAAATTGTTGTTGTGAATGTTTTTATGGTTTGTGATGGACTTGTGTGTACATTATGTGATTAACTGCTATGTGATTTTTGATTGTGTATGATTTGGATCGGGGACACGTGCCGTCTCAGTTATTGTGGTTTGACAACGTAGTGGCCTTGTGGTTTGACAAGGTAGTGGCCTTGTGGTTTGCCAAGGTAGTGGCCTTGGGATAGGTACATAGGGTGATCATCTAAGGTACCATGATGTTGTTTGGCAAGGTAGGAGCCTTGGATTGG
The DNA here is from genome assembly GCA_025667525.1 of Glebionis coronaria. Lineage (NCBI taxonomy): Eukaryota > Viridiplantae > Streptophyta > Magnoliopsida > Asterales > Asteraceae > Glebionis > Glebionis coronaria. The sequence continues at coordinate 122,564,404 of CM046876.1, forward strand.
TTTGGTATGATTGGTCTTGATTGATAGTTGTTAATACATAATTGTAACACATTGTCCATATGTTCTTTTGTTGATGATTGTTATTCATAGCTTGTAACTGATTTAGCGTTGGAGTCTAAACCTATGACTCTCACCAACTTTATTGTTGGGTCAATTCAGTGCCTGATTTGTCCCTTGCACAGGATTTGGATGTAAAGTATCCTAAGTAGTGTTAGTCACTGAACTTACGTATGTTATAAATTCAGTGTGTCATTCTTTAGAGTTCTTTAGAGTCTACGAGATAGACTCGTCATTAGCTGAGGCGGATCTCAGTAAGTGTGCAAAGAATCAAGGATGATGGAGTTAGTAAGTGATGACATAATAGCTTACTAACTCCTCAAGACTATTACTGATTACAAGACCTGAAGATGTTAAGAAGACCTGAAGAAGTGTCTTATGTATTAGTGGGCACATGTCTTATTAGCAATGAAGACAAAGGTTCAAGAGGAAGGCTTACTTTGTCAAAGGTGCAAAAGATGAAGACAACAAAGTACAAGGTGGTTACTTGTACTTTAGTAAAGCTTCTCAAGGAAGCTTCACACTCCCACTATATATATGTGGTCCTTGTAATAGAATAGTCAATGATTCCCACCCACAGAAACAAACATGTAATACTTTAGTGGTTTAGGGTTTCATCCTCCCATTGTTGCATATGCTTAGCTAGCTATGAACATGGGAGTTTAGTTTGTCATTCATCGCCCGGTTGTTGTTCCGCAAACAACCGAGCAAGTCATGTATATTTGTTGATTCATTATTAATAATATATACATACGATGAAAAGTACAAGCTTGTGTTATTAGTTAGTCAATTGGTTATTTGTGTACATTGTTCTTCATTGTTCTTTACAGATTCATTATGTGCACAAGTGTCGTGGACCAACAATTGGTATCAGAGCGGGTTGGATTAATTACTATCTAGATCCGTTCAAAAATGGCTGCTAATAACATATTTTTTTAGCATAGTCAAATTTATCAGTATGTTCAAAAACTGCATATGCAGTAGCAGTTTTTGAGGGGGAGAGATACTACTGATATTTTACTACTGTATAAGCATTTCCACCTTATCCCCTCCCAAACCACGTGTATCCCTCATACAACACAACAATCCACCACCGACACAAAGTGAAATAAAAAAAATAAAAAAAACAGATCCAACCCCATTCTATTCTACCGGATCTACTCCACCCACCGTCATAATCAACAAAAGTCATCTAACAAGTTCCTCCCTATTATCCACCGTCACTCTCACCTATTTAAACAATACTCACCGTCATTCATTTTAAAACAATATCTTCATCATCCTGCTCATTATAACCGGAAAAAAAAACCCAATGATGCCATTCATAGATCCAGGTGTCACCTATCTCAAAACAACCAATCAAATCCTCATTACAACCACGAAATCATCAAAACCCATAAAATCAATTAAAAAAACACTTCCTTGTGGCCACAGGAAGGTAGATGATTACAAGATAATCACGTTCCTCAAGATTGGTAAAGATGTAGAGATGCTGGATGTTGGGGTGTTTGTATTAGCTTCAAAGATAAGCTAAAAGGAAATGGGTTTGAGCAGACAAGTAAAGTTGGATTAAGATATTCGCGTATGATATGGTCAAATGTTAAAAAGATTTGGTGATAAAGACTACTGACGTTAAGGGTGAATCTCAGCGGTTGTGAGATGATGTTAGTAGGGTCTGAGCTTGTGCGGTATATGTCAGTTTTGTTGAATGGTTATTGTCGGTATAGGTGAATACGGGGTATAGCATGATTCGTGATACGATTGTTGTCATTGGATTGTTTGCTATTACTTGGATGTGGTGAAAAAAAAAATCAGTCAAAGACTGATTTTGTTTTTGTTGTATTGAGTCAAAGACTGAGACAAGGTGTTTGGTTGTATTCAGCCAAAAGGATGTTGGGACAAGGTGTTTGGATAAACTTCAGTGACACAATAATGGGGCTACTTTGTGTTGATAGCAGCTAGAGGGTATGGAAAATGTCAAGAATGAGTAATAAAACTCATGGGCATGGTTATTTAATCTCGATGGAAGAAGAATGATTGTGGATGAGCCGGATGAACCATCCAGGGACAGTGAACTAAAACCCCACCAACTTAGGTCGTTTGACTCTTTAACGCTGAACCGGGACACCCTCTGGACCCTTCCCGTCCAATATCTGACCCCTCGTCAGCTACCCCTGTCTTTGAATGCAATCACTGATCCCCCAGTCATTTAAACCACTGGTAAATGTGTGAACCCTATCGCTGTATAAACCCCCAGAGGTCGCTGAAGAATTGAACCTTGTCGATGTACGTCCCCAGATCAGCGATCCTTCCAGTGATCATAGTCAGAGAACCCTCTGAAGTCTGAATCTAGCATGTTGCTGTGTATCCAACTGCTGAACCTTTACCAGCGACCCTTGATAGACTCGTGTCGTTGGAAGAAATGACACAATTGAACCCTATTCATCAGAGACCCCTGCATTTTGAACCCCTGCTGAAGTGATCCATGTGATGAACCCCTGTCATGAAACCCCCTGGTCAAAGACACTCAAATCAGCGAACCCATGAACCCTCTGTGATCCTGTCAACTACAAATCGCTGAACCCCCAGCCATTTGTGACCCTCATCGCTGGTGTGAACCCCTGGTCAGAGATCCTGTAATTGAACCCCCATCAGCGAACTCCTCTCAGCAGCTGAACCCCTAGGGTCGCTGAAACCCAGGTCGATGAACCCTCAGCTGAACCCCAGGTCGCTGAACCTCCAGGGTAGTTGAACATCAAAGTCGCTGAACCCCCAGCTGAATCCAAGGTCGCTGAACCTTTCTGGAGCTGTGAACTTTCCAGCAACACTAAAACCTTGTCCCCAACTTCTCTCTCTGTCCCCAACTTCTCTCTTTGGACCCCTGTCCCCAAGTCCATAATTCCCCTGTCTCTGAACCCACAGTCATTTCTCATAATCACAGCCGAAACTCTTCGCTGATATAAAACCCTGTCAACAGCGAACCCCTGTCAACAGCGAACCCCTGTCAAAAGATGCTGCTAAAGCTGCATATTTTGAGGGGGAGAGAACCACGGACATACACACCGCTGTGATATTGATGACGCTGTGATCCACATGCAACTGTGATATACCCCCCCAAACCATACACAAAACACACAACCCAAAATCCACAAAAAAAAAATCAGCTTAACAGGTATTCGCTGGCAAGATGACCAGCTGATCAACATGCTATCTTCAGAGCCTTCAGCTGTTGAAGGACTTGGTCACTCAGGATTTTTTTTCTCACACCAAGACAAAGAAAGAAGATATGTTCACAGCCCCCCTCCCCACCCCAGCAGTTGTCACCCTCCCCTACCCCGCTGTAACCACAGCCACAGAGTTTTTGAGAGACCAGGCTGTGTTACAGGGGTTTGATGAAACATTTATTATACAGGGGTTTGATAACATTAGGGGGTTGCTAGGAGATGAAATTCAGGGGGAGTTGTATTTCAGGCGAGATGAAGACCATCACGCTATGATGTGTACTAGTATGTAGCCGGTCAAAAGTTGCTTGGTTCCCTAGCAAATTTTGAGGGGGAGAGAAGCGAGGACAGAGGTAAACTTGTGTTTATGTGAAGAAACATCAAGTTTACTCAAGCTACATACATACTATCATACACAACACATAACCTTCAGGGACTTAGAATGTTTACATTTGGCTGATTGAGCAAAGTCACTGAAGATGGGTTGCTAAACAAGTTGCATTGTCTGATCTTTTATGGTTGATGCGTCAACCATTGACCACACTTCTCTGATTGAAGGTAAATGAACTCGTGATCTACATTGATATAATATGCTACTTTAATATATGCTAGGGTGAAGCATATGGTCTTTATGGCAAAGCATATAATATACTTCACTGATGACCTAAGGTGAAGTTACCTTTATGAGTTCTATATAAGCATCAGGGAATTGGTTCAAGTGTTTCTCAAAGTACAAGATCAGACATTGCAGTTCAGTAACAACTACAACAGGTACAAGACGATACAAGTTAGAGGATGACTTGAACTAGTAAAGCTAGTTATTCTTGGTATTCATTGTTGTAACATAACAGGTAAGAAGAAGCCTTTATGCTCACTTACTGCTATTTAACTTGTGCTACTTTTCTATCCAAATAGGGGGAGATTGTTGGGTCAATTCAGTGCCTGATTTGTCCCTTGCACAGGATTTGGATGTAAAGTATCCTAAGCAGTGTTAGTCACTGAACTTACGTATGTTATAAGTTCAGTGTGTCATTCTTTAGAGTTCTTTAGAGTCTACGAGATAGACTCGTCATTAGTTGAGGCGGATCTCAGTAAGTGTGCAAAGAATCAAGGATGATGGAGTTAGTAAGTGATGACATAATAGCTTACTAACTCCTCAAGACTATTACTGATTACAAGACCTGAAGATGTTAAGAAGACCTGAAGAAGTGTCTTATGTATTAGTGGGCACTTGTCTTATTAGCAATGAAGACAAAGGTTCAAGAGGAAGGCTTACTTTGTCAAAGGTGCAAAAGATGAAGACAACAAAGTACAAGGTGGTTACTTGTACTTTAGTAAAGCTTCTCAAGGAAGCTTCACACTCCCACTATATATATGTGGTCTTTGTAATAGAATAGTTAATGATTCCCACCCACAGAAACAAACATGTAATACTTTAGTGGTTTAGGGTTTCATCCTCCCATTGTTGCATATGCTTAGCTAGCTATGAACATGGGAGTTTAGTTTGTCATTCATCGCCCGGTTGTTGTTCCGCAAACAACTGGGCAAGTCATGTATATTTGTTGATTCAGTATTAATAATATATACATACGATGAAAAGTACAAGCTTGTGTTATTAGTTAGTCAATTGGTTATTTGTGTACATTGTTCTTCATTGTTCTTCACAGATTCATTATGTGCACAAGTGTCGTGGACCAACATTTATGTTGACGTGTTTTAGTGTCTCTTTCAGGTGATACCATGGTTAAGCATGAGAAAATAAGTTGCTAGGATGGGAGAAGCATAGGATTGCATATAGAAGGAGAATCCCCGTTTCCTTCTTAGTTTTATTTGATTGTTCTTTTAATAAGTGATATCGTTGGCACCTATATGTTTGTTTTGTTTGTGATATTTGATTGTCTTGGGTAAGAGGTAGGACTGTTACCTACTTACCTAGACTCCTGCATTGTTGAGATATTGTCATGACCTTCGTGTCACCATTTTTACGACATTTCTTATTTCATATAGTTATCTCTATAGACACGCCATGTTGTGATGATATCCATACGTCGCGCCCCATGTTCCGCCATGGTGGGGTGTGACATAATGGTATCAGAGACAATGGTTATAGAGAATTAGGTTGCCTAGTCGTGTAGCCTAGTCTATAGCTTAAGGGTCCCTGCATATAGGCGTCGTAGGAGTATGTGTGCATTTTATATTAATTGATGTGTTTGGATGTTATTTATTGCGATGTTTTGACTAGTATGAATGGAACCGTAGTATGTTCATACTTAGTAACATGTTATTTTCTTTTCAGGTTTGTGACTAGTGCGGGTTGAACCATAATCGTCCACGCTAGTCACTGTTGTATTTTGCTTAAATGGTACATTATAGTACATAATTTAGTACAAGGTAGTTTCTATCTTTTATCGAGTTATTCTACATACCTGAGGTATGTTATTTTTCTTTCGATGTTTAAGTCATGTTCCCTAAGAATCGTGTGGTGGTTCGAGTTACTAGGAGTAGGTGGATAGGAAGGGTTTTAAGCTGTTTTCCACTCTTACGGGCGACATGACTTATAACTGATTATATTTTTGTTTTGGATTTAGTCTAGGCTGTTTTAGCTAGACTATGGATTTTGGTATTCCAAGAGTTTTATTATGTTATTTTTATAGTTGGAGTTTTGGACCTTATTGGTTATGTGGTTATGAGCTTATGTGAGTATATGGGTTTATGTGTTATATGTTGTATTGATTCTTATAAGTGTCATCATAGGAGGGAGTGCATTGGGGAAAGGGTAATTGTATAAGTATGGTGGCCAACATAGTTATACAAGTACCACAACTTCAATGGGTTCTCAAGTATGATTGCATGAAAGAGGGTTAGTACATGCTTGTATATGATGAGATGTAGAATTTGGGTATACGTATAATATATGGGTTTATGTAATGGCTGCCTATGATATGGCTATTGTTCTTTTGTGTTATATGTTTTGGGTTATAGTTGTGTTGTGTGATTATGGGGTCACACGATATGGTTTGGTTTTCGAGGTGGGCTTATTGCCTTGTTGTGGCACGGTGAGAAGGTGATTACTCGTATGGAAAAACGAGTGTATGACGCGATTGGTTGATCTGATATGTATAGTAACGAGTATGTTTTGGGTGGTTTAATAGGTATATATATGCGAATGTATATATACTACTATGTGTTAAGTTATGGTATATGGTCGTTCACTAGTTATTATAACTTGAACGTACCTTGTGTTTGTTCGTGTTTTATGGTGCTGGAGTTGATGGAGTTTCAACAACGTTTCGAATTTTTGAACTGTGTCTTGTAGCGTATTCTTTGAGTTCATATTTCACGTGTACGTTTTAAAATGTTGTTCTGGGTTTTAAGTCCGTTGAAATAAATGGAAATTTCTTTTGGGATAATGAAATCTTTTGGGTTGATTCTTACATTTCTTTTGGTTGGTATATGGAAAAAGGGGGGGACTTGGAAATCTACTATTGAGGTAGATAGTTGGTTGTATTCGGTAAAATAAGGGTAAGGTATTGGAGTCATGTTTGAAACAAGATGTAACATAAGTTTTTTTTTTTATCAACACTTATTTATTTCAAATTCTAAAAGACTTTCTTTAAAATAAAGCGAAGTAAAATTTCTTTCTACTTACATAGTTTATATAATTGGATTTAACCGATTCATGTCATTTATAGTTATTAATACAAGGTTAAAAGGAGTTTATGAATATTTCACATACAATTATATCTTTCCTTGAAAAGGATTGCATTGATCACTAAGTCTATTCTTTAGTTTTTAAAACAACTAGCATAAAATTGTTTTGGTCGTAACTTGTTCGTTTTTAAAGCTTTTTGGGTGATTCAAAAGCCAAATATTATGTACTCGGAACGTACTTTTCAAATATTCAGAATGTATAGTCATGGGAGGTCGGTATCTTGGCCGAAATTATTGTACAAGTGTCGGGTTAAAGGTTGAGTTTGAATAGTAGTTTATTTTTTTTATGATTTTGGATGCACGGGATACCTAGTCTTTGAGTTGAGTTTTGAGATCGTCTAGAAGGTTATTTGTAGATTGTTTGAGTCACATAGATGTGGGAGGTAATAATAAAAAAAATAAGATATAAATTCTTTTGGAAAAGTCGATCTTTTGCACGGTTTAAATAATATGTCGCGGGGCGTAATATGTTTGGTTACCATTGGGTGTTTCTTGGATTATTTTTCGTTGTCATGGGTCATTTGGAATTGATACATGTTTTGGGTTTGAGTTTTCTTTGGAGTCTCGTGGTTTTTGATTTGTTTTAATTGGTGCACGTGAAATGTCGTTAGTTATCCGTGGGTTTAATTCATCGATCGTATCTGGTGTATTCAGGATGTAGTTTTGGTTTTGTATGGTTTAGGAGCGTTGAGGTAGAACCTTGAATAGAGCAAGTAGGAAAAGTGAGAGGAGTTGTAGTTAGTGTCTTCCAAGGCAAATCGTTGATGGAGTGAATTAAGAACAAGAGCTGTTAGAAATTGCAAGGAATTTATTCGTATTGCCGCTAAGAGAGGGTGTGAGGAGGACATAGTTGAAATTGCTAAGGATGTTGTATGAACGCTTTGGGTTTAGGGTTATGCATTTGGCTTCGCCAAAGCACTAGCGGTTTTCATGGAGTCAATGAACCGAGTGTGCATGAACGTATATAAACGAGTTGTCATCGGGAGCATCGACGACATCTTGATCTACTCAAATCTTAGAAGGAGGATGAGGCGAATTATTTGTTGGTTTTGGAGTTGTTAGTAAAGGGAATGAAACGTGAGATTTTCAAGTGTGAGTTTTAGGTTTTAGTTGGCCAGGACTAGTAGTCAGAGATGATGGCATATCGTGGAACCAGCAAGGGGCGAAGTGAAGAAGGACGAGGAAGCATTTTGGAGGCTGAAGAGGTGGATTGGATGATGAGCAGATCTTGGAATTATCGGAAGGACTGGATGAATTCGCGAAGCATGACAATACGTGGAGCAGGGATTTGGACGCGTACGAGGACAACAAAGAAAGGCGATCGCTTATACGTTGCAGGAACTGAAGATTTGGAAGAACTGGATAGACTTAGTTAGTGGAGCTAGACTGTTATATCTGCCTAGAATGCAAGAGGCATTTGGTGTACGAGACGTGGAGAATGATCTATACGGATCATAACGTCTCCAACACATATTCAGTCATCTTGATTGAACATTTGGCAAAGGTGATGGGTGGAGTTAAGTGATGAAAGAAAATTGCAAGGCCAAGTACCATCTGGGAAAGGCAAGCATGGTTGATGAGACATGGAATAAGAAGAATGAAGTGAAGCTGAGACGAACTTGAACTATATGGATGACGTATTAGGGTGGTTTGGATGAAGGATGTAGGTTGCACGAGTTGAGTTGTCTAAAGCAGAGAACGCGTCAACACGTATGTTGCGTGGCTTGGATAATCATATGGAGAAAAGGGACGTAGACTATACTTCCTACATAGATAGGAGTAGCTTAGAAAGGGCGATGTAAGGACGAAGTTGGTGAAAGGGATGCATAAATGGGTGGAGGAATAAGTACGATTAGAGTAGGGTGATAGTCGATAGACTGCCTAATTCATCACATATTTCAAGAGGGATGAGAAGTCACATAGTCGAGAAATTGTAAGGATTGCGTACAGATGTGATGGGATAGGAAGTTTTGTGTAAAACTTAGCCTAATATGTATGGAATGCCTTATGAAGGATTATGGCAAGGGAAGAAACGATGGAAAGCAAGCGTAGTATACCGTTGATAGACTAATGGTTGGTATGAGTATATTATAGGGGTAATTGAGAAAGACGCCTAGAGCATTGGCGTAAGGTTTGGAGATAGTTGGAGAACGTGTTACATCAGCAAGAAGTCTCCTACAAGGAGAGAGTCACCGGTGAGAGGGGCATGTTCCCTATTAATGAGGATGTAGGGAATAAAGGAGGAAACCACTAGAGTTAGTGACAGAGTTATGTATGAAGTTTCACCCATAGTAACGGGTGGTATGTTTTGGTAAAATAGAAGAGTTGATGTAGAGTTTTGTAGGTCCATATAAGATCTTTGGAAAGATCGTACCATTAGCTTATGAGCATAGAATTACCTGGGGGAAATGAGTTGTATACATGATACATTTCATGTATTGGGATTGGTAAATGTTGTTTGAGGATGCATATTTGCATGTCCGGTTATTCGGGTTTTGTGCTAATAAGAGTCTTTGTTTTATAGAAGAGTCATTTGTGAGATTTATTGACTGTGAGGTCAAGAGTTTGGCAATGGGTTTAATTATTTTTGGTTTGTACATGTGGTATCTTGAAACTTGAACTAAAGTTCACGTGGAAATGAGGGGAGTTCATTTAGAACAAGTATCCTCGTGTGATTTGATGTTTGTGTGTTGATCCTAAGGAGTAAATCTCGGGACGAGATTTCTATTAGGAGGGAGTGATGTGACAACCTTGGTTTTGAGGTTCGTCACTTGGTCTTACTTTTAGGTTATTTTATGTGTGACTACTTGATTTTTGTGCTTACGTGTTTACTTTGTGTGAACGAGGTTGGTGTGATTATCGTTTATGAGTATAGTGTACTCATAAGTAAATCGAGAAACGGTTAATTCATGTTCATGAGGTCACAATTAGTGACTATGAAATGAAATGGTGATATTTTGGTGGTTACATATAAGTATTATAGTAATAGTGTATTTTTTTTTAGGATTTACGGTTTAGCATTTAGGGGTCTCGGATAAGGTAATTAGCCATATGAATATTTTTCGGGATGGTTTTAAGTCATTTAGGACATAGTTATAAAGTTTATTTAAAAATTTGAGATTTTTTTTAAAAGTGTATATTTTACATCTTTTACGATAAAACGCGTAAAATTGACTAGTTTTACGGTTTTGGGGTTTTGGAAGCTTTAGGAGCTGTAATAAATTAAGGTAAATTAAGGTAATATTAATAAGGTATTAATTAACAATAAAAAGAAAAAAAAATAAAGGAAAAAACGAAATTAGGGGTGTTTGGGTCGGTTTAGAAGAGAAAAAAAAGGAAAAAAAGGAAAAAAAAAGGAAAGTGGGCTTTGGGTTGGACTAGGATTCACCCATACCCTATATATTATTTTGTACACAACCAAAATTCATTATCTATCCCCTGGAGACAAATTAAATTCGTGGGTTTCACAAAAATTAGGGTTCTTCATATTTTTTTTGGGGTTTTCATAAATCGAAGGTAAAGTCTTTAATCCCTTTTTAATTTAATTGTAATGATTTCTTAATCATTCTTATGATGGATTAGGGTTAGGGTTTATATAAAATCAGTAAATTAATGATGTTATAATCATAATATGATGATCATATAATCTAGGGCTTGTATTAGATGGGGTTATGGGTAATTAATTAGTTCAATTTGTTTAAACCCGTTTTTAAAAACTGGGCAGATTTTGAGTCAATTGTTTTGATCATATCGGGAGTTATATAAACTCTTATTCTACGATCCAAGTACCCCTGGAAAGATATTTGAAGTGGCTTTCCAATGCAAGAAACGAGAACTAAATTGGAGGTCGGGAAGTGGGTCAAAAACAGGTTACAACAGTCAGAGGTCAAAACAGTTTTGAATTCAGCCTGTTTTCTTTTTAAGTTTTGGGTTGTTTGGGGCACTTAGGGTTGCATTGGGATCTTCTCACGAACGTGAGAGACGGTTTATATATTGTAGTTAATATCTGCACTTGGGCTAAGGTGGTGGTTTAGGGTAAGACCCCTTAATGGTAACAAACTTTTAGTACGTTTAAAATCAGGAAATCTGGAATGACAAAAGTAGATATATATATATATATATATATCGGGGCCTTAATAGTAGCTTTAAGGTTAGGGCAAGTGGGAGGTGTTAGCCAACATATGTAAGGGTATGAATATTCCTTTTACAGAAACCATGGGTAGGTTTAAGTGGGCGTTTGACCTAAAGTTTTGAGACCTAAAACTGGGACTGTTTTGGGTAAAATACGAACGAGTTAGTTATTAAACTTAACCAAGTTAAGGACTTGTTAAGGAAGGGTATTGGGGTAATTAGAGCTTATTAATGAGGTATATATGTGAGAATATGCTAGATGTCCATCATAGGTTAATGAGCCATCTTAGTGATTGGTTCGTTTATTGATTTCGTGTTTTTGGTTTGTTAGCTTGTTGCTAGTGCAAGGACGTGTGAAGGAGCTATCAGGTGAGTTTCATAGTCCCATGTTTAATATTGATTTTGACTTCCAGATGGGATGGAAGAGACACTGTGTTGAGTTATTTCTAAATTGTTGCTGTGAATGTTTTTATGGTTTGTGATGGACTTGTGTGTACATTATGTGATTAACTGCTATGTGATTTTTGATTGTGTATGATTTGGATCGGGGGACACGTGCCGTCTCAGTTATTGTGGTTTGACAAGGTAGTGGCCTTGTGGTTTGACAAGGTAGTGGCCTTGTGGTTTGCCAAGGTAGTGGCCTTGGGATAGGTACATAGGGTGATCATCTAAGGTACCATGATGTTGTTTGGCAAGGTAGGAGCCTTGGATTGGTTTGGTATGATTGGTCTTGATTGATAGTTGTTAATACATAATTGTAACACATTGTCCATATGTTCTTTTGTTGATGATTGTTATTCACAGCTTGTAACTGATTTAGCATTGGAGTCTAAACCTATGACTCTCACCAACTTTATGTTGACGTGTTTTAGTGTCTCTTTCAGGTGATACTGTGGTTAAGCATGAGAAAATAAGTGGCTAGGATGGGAGAAGCATAGGATTGCATATAGAAGGAGAATCCCCGTTTCCTTCTTAGTTTCATTTGATTGTTCTTTTAATAAGTGATATCGTTGGCACCTATATGTTTGTTTTGTTTGTGATATTTGATTGTCTTGGGTAAGAGGTAGGACTGTTACCTACTTACCTAGACTCCTGCATTGTTGAGATATTGTCATGACCTTCGTGTCACCATTTTTACGACATTTCTTATTTCATATAGTTATCTCTATAGACACACCATGTTGTGATGATATCCATACGTCGCGCCCCATGTTCCGCCATGGTGGAGTGTGACATATTATACAGTACATAAAGTTTTATAAATGAGATTGACTCATTACGCGTTATTGTTTGTTAGGTGTTGAATTTCCCGGGCATCCTCATCATCGTCAGTGATCGTCATTCGTATCGTCGACTACTTCTATATACATAAGGTGTGAATTTGTAGCCTCGCTTACTACTGTTTTCAATTGTTTTTACCCGCGAGGGAGATGCATGCTAGTTTTATAAAATGAACATATGTCATGAATGATTGTTGGACCCGAAAGTTGCCTAAATTGTGTTGAGTACCTAGTTGCAAAAGACTCTATATTCATGAACTATTAACTATTTTTTAATCCTTGTGTGGATTGAAAATAGCCGCTTATACAGTTGATAGTACTATGGGGTTGACGACCCTATCCGAGACGAGGGCTAGTACGTTGAGTACCCCCTGCGGACGGATAACTTGTGATAAGAAATAAGGTATAATTGCAACTAATGCCTTTAGAAGGGGCAATGGTTTCATCTTAATCACGCCGGTAATTATACGCGGGTGATTGAGTTAACGGATTAGTGTCATGAGCTTAAACACAATTGTCATAACCTTGATAAATAGATTGTTTGATCGACAATTCTATGAATGATCGTGAATAATTTTTATAACACTTATGTTCAAAATGAGATTGTAAAACCTATGAATTCCACTCAACATTATTTGTTGACCCAATTTAGCATGTGTTTCAGGTAATCGATGAAGTATAGCATGGAGCATGCAAAGGACGGGAGTTGTGTGTGGCTTGGCAGTCTACTTGTTTTCCACCCATTATTTAACTTGAACACTTTTATTTTTCTGTCATGTGAACGAAAATGTATCTTTTGGGGTTGAGATTCGTGGGGACCAAACGCAAACTCTGTGTTGTATCATCTTGGGATTTAGAAAATCGTAGACTTGTATGTTTTTAACAATTTTTAAATTATGCTAAAACTTTTACGTCTCTTTGAGTCGTTTGATATGGCTTGTGTGTGATGGTAACTGCCTAGCACCCAAATGTTGTAGTTCCGCTGCGCATAGCATTTGTGGGAGTGCTAGATTTTCTCTTCACCTCTTTTGCACACAAATTTCCAGATTCAAACATACTTCTTAAATCATTCAAATCCTTGATTATTTGGTTGATCACTACTTGTTTAGAAGTGAATATTTCTCCTCCCATCTCTACCTCTTTAAGTGCAAAGAGAAGAACACTTTCATCCTTGAAGTGTTGAGTCTACCTCAATATCTATTGAAGATCAAGCTTTATTCATTCATTACAGTTGTGTTGTGTCGATCCAAGTAGTTGTGTTATATGAAAGTTGTGTTGTGAAGATCCAAGTAGTTGTGTTATTTGGTAGTTGTGTTGTGAAGATCCAAATAGGTTTGTCTATTTGGAAGTTGTGTATGTATTAGGGTTAATACTTAGTCCTCAAAGTATATTGGTGTAGATTGGTCCTAGCTAAGATTAGGGCTCGACTTTTAGCTTAGAGTCAGAAATTGGATAAGCGACGTTATGTACGGTTTCTCCACCTTAATGAGCTTGTTGATTAGTGAACTCTCAAGTAAGGAGTACTCGAGGAGTGGAGTAGGGACGAGGATTGAGCTTCGTTGCCGAACCACTATAAATCCTTGGTGTTTGGTTTGATCTTCCTTTTCCTTATCTCTTTAAATTCATTATTCTTTATTAGTATATACTTGTGATTATTAGTTTAGTTGCACTATCCCTTGTTCATATTGTGTATAAGAAGATTTCACATAACTGCTCAAGCCTAAATTTTTAAAAGGATTTTTGAATACCCTCTTTTAACAAGTAAATTTTAAGAAACTATTCAACCCCCCCCCCCCCCCTCTAGTTTCTACAACAACTAAAACAACATGATGTACATCATTTTAATGGACCAAATCAAATATAATTTAAGTAATACACTTTCAAAAGCTAAATGTACAACTATTTTAGCATACAATAATTACAAAAAAATTCATTACCATCAATTTCTAAAATAAATTTTAATTAATACATGTTACGAGTATAAAACATATGTTAACAATACACATTAATTAATATATTAAACACTCAAATTAACAATATTTTAAAAATACCCCTAAATTGAATCATACATCTTATTATACATACAACTACTAAAACACAAAAAATACTTTATATAACTTACATGTTGGTGGTACATATGATTTTAAAATCAGACTAGGTCACGGGTTTAACAAAAAAAATCAAAGAAAACCGGCCGTACCCTATGCAAATAAGCAAACCAGACCTAACCGAAATCATTTTTACCTTTCTCCGATTAATCACAAGGTACCCGCCGTCGCATCGCGCGGGTACCCTGCTAGTATAATATTATATGGCATGTTAGTTATTCAAAAATACATAGTATTCCTACGACCATCATTTAAATAGGTTACATTCAGGATTATTGTAACGTTCCACTGACTAGCTATAATCAGTACAATTCGCTAAGGTCAGTTTAATATGCCCACTTTTAATTGTCTTATATCATCTTTTGGGTGAGAACATTGCTTGATTTTACGGATGAACATAAGTACAAATTTATACGTTTACCTATAGTGGTCTAAGTCCCTCATAACCTAGTATGCTTTAGCCTACACTCATAAAACGTTTATTAATTGGTGTAAGCGTGAATGCTATGGATAGATCTATCGGATTGACGCTCGTGTCTGACTAACATTAGTCAGACAGATTCAGTTTCATTTGAGTCAGTTACAAATGTTCTAGGTTATACATTTGCTTTGGGCCATCATACATTGTTCGGTGTCATGAGCTTAGATAATAGTAGTAACTGTACTTTTGGTATGACTTGTATTTGTTATATGTCATATGCATGTGTTAAAATTTTATTGTTCATCAACATCACTATTTCACTAAATCCATGAGTTCAGCAACTTTATGTTAACGCTTTAGTAACGATTTTCTGAACTATTAAGAAAGGAGAATGATTATGAAAGCTTATACATGTTTGTCTTTTCAAGATAATTAAAAGGATCATTTGTATCAACTTTGAAGACGTTATTTTTGTATGACCAGTGGATGTATCATACTTTGATAAACCTATGTATTTCTTATGTATGAAAAATGATCACCTTTTAAAACGACGTATTTAGAGGTCATTTTTTATTTCTGAGTGTTATGATTCATGAAGTCGTATGCCTTAGGTTACCATTATACTTTGATATTTTTGGGGATGTGACAATGATGACATTCAAGCATCTTGTTATCATTTAGATTCACATGATAAAAGGGATGTTTTTGGTTGGTCTTGTATGTGGGAAAAGACAAACACATACAAAATTGAGAAGTGAAGACACACTGATACACACACATACCTTCAATCCAAGGAAATCAAACACTGCACTTATAAATTCTTGGCATACCAGAGTTTTGAGTAGGTGAGGTCTAATTTAGAGATCTTAGTTAAGGTAGTTCGAGATCAGCTCCAACATGGCCCAGAGCTTCAAGTTTCTATGAGAAAAGCATTTAGAGCTATGCTAAATCAGAAAGAGAGGTTAAACGCCTTAACACTTTATATTATGTTATACTTTGGGCTATGTTGTTGAGTTACAGTCTAAAAACCCTAATACCATTATAGAGATTATAGTTGAAAGGACTCATGATCCTTCCCTGTCTACTAGCTAGGGTGTTTTAAAGAACATATTTGTTTAGGAGTATAAAATTTGGTTCTAAGGCATGCATTAGAGAGCGGTTGGGCTTACATGGTGCTTTCATCAAGGGGACATGCTAAGTATTAACTCTTGAAACTGATTCAAACAATGGTATGTACCAATTGTAATGCTTTGGTTGACGCAGAAAGAATTCATGGTGTTGGCTCTTACGTTGGGTGATGATGACAAAAAACTAATTCAAATTTTACATTTATCAATGATAGATAAAATGTTAGTATTATGCTTCACTTGTTGAATTCTTCAGTGGTAGGCCATGTAAATTCGTATTTCATCAAAGAATTTGTATGTGCAAGGTACTATTCCAGCCATTAAAACTGTGTTCTCAAGTGGTGAATGTGGAAAACCACAAAATAAATGCCGTAATAAAAGCATTCATTCAGATTTTCGAGTTAAGGAGCAACAGCGAAGTAACGCAAATTTTGAAATTACGATAATGCTCATGGTTGAAGAGTCAAAGAGGACTTAGTGTAACGACCGTTAAGTATAACGGCGATCGCGAGATCAAGCGGGCACCAAAAATCGACTTTTAAAATTAACGACAAAAATCCTGTTATATAGGGATTCAATTCGTAATATGGCCTCACTTTAGGGAAAAACAATATAATTTCCCTTTATTTTTTGTAATTTCAAAACAAAATTTATTCGTTTGAACTTTGAAGATAAAAATTTGAGATTGGAAATAAATAAAATAAAATAAACACCACTAGTATGTTCTTTCATCTTTTTCATTGTAAAGCAAAATCCAAATTAAATACTTTTTTGAGAGAAGGTTAATTTAATAGGAAATATTTATTTTTTTATTCCTTTAAAAATATTAATTGTTCCTTAATTTAGTAAAAAAATAATTTTTGTCAAATAGTGATGTAAATTCGTTTTTTTTTCAAATCGTGCTTAAAAAATATTGGTGTCACAAACGTAAAATATAAAACTTCAAAAAGCGGGGTAATTTGCAAACTTTTAAAGGGTTAAAACTAAATTTCATGAAAACAAAATCACACAGCAATTTCAATTCATTATCCAGTTGAACAAACACCCCGATATAAAGAAAACACTAGAACAACAATCGATCTATGATTCTCAGTAATTCAAAATATGATTGTTGTGTAACTTTATCAAATTTATTGGTCCAATTTTATCAATCTAATCCTTTGGATCGAATATGTGAAAACATTAATTACATTTGGTGTTTCTCTGGCATGAAGATAAATCTCTAAAACAAGAGGATGGTTGAATCTTCAAGTTCAGGTAATCTTATACAAATAAAATTGAACCAGTTTATTGAAGACATGCAAATGTTAAAAGGACATAAAAGAATAGGCCTCGAAGGCTTAACCACCTCCAAAGGTATAGTTCTTTGTGTATAATTGATTAATATGTTTGTTGGGAATCAACACAGAGGAGGAGATTTATGTTTTGCATTCTTTTGTTTACAGGCAGGTCAAAGGATTTTATGTCGACACCCATTTAGTGTATCAAAGAGAGCTTATGTCGTGCCACAACGTGTTGGGGATCTTATGTAGTGTTACTGGCCTGGAAGTGCAGGTGAGACTTGAGACTTTTATGTTTATAATGTGTTAAAAAAAATTTCAACCTCTAAGTTAGAAATTAAAAGTGTATGATTGTTATGTATACTAGGAGACAAAGCAAGAGAAGAATTGCTAACACTTGAGCAGATTAGAGAACATTAATGAGAGTAATTTGTCGAGCTTGCAGCTGTTATATTTTTAAAACTGGCTGCAATACTCACGCGTCTGATAACTCAAATAGGCTTGAGCCAAAACGGGCAGAAGAAATACGGTAGTGTTTTGATGTGATTGTGTTGTTTGTTAGAGTGTTCTTTTTTCAAGTTCTATTATGGGCTAGACCAGTTCCTGAGAGAATAGATAGAATGTAGAAATGTAAGTTTCTTATGATGATAGAATGTATTATGGTTTTGGAGGGTTAAACTGAATATTATCTTTGATTTTTACAGATAAGCCGAAGGGTTTTCAAGATTAAAGGACAGTTTGGCTGATATAGACGTAATTTAATGAGGAAAAGATTTATTGAAAGTTTATCCCGTGAAAGAGAACATTGCTGACAGTGATAATATGTCAAATAAGTTGAATGAAAGTCACCATGTGGCTTGAGAGAAAGATGGTACGCAAAATACTAAACCTTATGAATGAAAGAAAAAACACACAACAATCATCTTAAATAAGAGGCAGTTCATAGATGTAATATGTGATGTTTTGTCAGAATACAAATTTCTCGCAATCAGAGGGCTGATTTTGTTTTAGCTTGCAGGTATGATTAGGTTCCTATGTTACACTATTAAAGTAATAATGATCATGTCCAATTATGTAAAATGTTAGTTTGTAATGCTCATGGTATGGTCACATACTTACTTTTATGTATTTCATATATATATATATATATATATATATATATATATATATATATATATATATATATATATATATATATATATATATATATATATATATATATATATATATATATATATATATATATATATATATATATATATATATATATATATATATATATATATATATATATATATATATATATATATATATATATATAAATATATATATATATATATATATATATATATATATATATATATATATATATATATATATATATATATATATATATATATACTAGTTGCGTAACCCGCCCAACGGGCGGGTTCGATTCGTAAATCTTTTGTAAAAGTACATTTTTGTGTTACCTATATCTATTGGTAGTTGGACTCGTTTTTGTTAAACGAAAACTAAAAGGAAACTAATATTTGTTGTCATTTAGGCCTTGGCCCACCCAACGGACTTGTTTAGTCCATTGTTAATTTTATTTGTATAGACATAGCTAGTTTGTTCCAGTATACTTTTTTGTACAATTCAGTTGGACATATAACTCTCAGTGTGAGAATAATGTTTTTGGTTTTATTGTTCATTAAAAATATAAAATCTTCGCAATCAAACTCAGTTTTTAACTACTTTGGCACAAAATTGTATTTTAAATATTCTTATAACGATGATATGTTACTGATTGAAAACACAAAAAATATATATACATTAATACATGCAATATTTTTTTGTTAAGTAAATGTACGTTTAGCATGTTAAATATCAAAACTAACGCTAGTGAACTTATCTTTTAATGTATTTTCTCTAATGTAAGGTAAGTTTTTTATGTATACACGTATTTCGAGGTAGTTAATGGCCATTAAAAACATACTTAAACAAAATTGATTCATTTGGTAGACAAAAAATAAATAAAGTAATTGTAGGTGATTTTATGCAATACTTTTGATCCAGTTTCCGCAAAAACACACACATCCACATGATCATATTGAAGTTAAATATGAAATATACTATTTCATACTTGATGAATAATTTACAGTGCCAAATAAGCTATTAAGCGTCAACTACTAAATGCCGCCACAACATCAAGACATCATCATTTTACAAAATCATTATTATAAACCAAGATTTGTGTTATTGAATTTAGATAAGAATTATACATTTTGTTAAGGTGTATGAGTGTATGACCATAAGTCATTTCACTTGTTTTTTATTTGAGAATTCATTACTCCGGAGACTTAGAGACCGTTTGGTATCATGGGTTCACCCAAAAACTAAGGTTTTGCTAGATAACAATTGTTTAGATGAAAAAGAGAAGAGTATGGGCCGACATAAAAACCAAATAGTAACATTTTAGAAAAGGGGGCAGGGTATTAAGGATTAGAAAAACATACTGTTGCGATTTGAAGTTTTATGACGTGGGATTAGTATGTCCATTTATTTTGTTGACTTTGCACAAATGGTTAGATTACTATTTTTTATCTGATTATATATATATAATTATTTAATTTTTCTTCATTAATTCACAACTTATATCTTATCAAAATTTAAACACTTTACTTTATAAACTCACACCCAAAATAAACTTCGGCTTTAAACCAAATGAACACTTGACTTTTGCTGTGTGTTCCCAAACGACAAAGGGGGCCGAACAAAACGACTTCTAAAACCTTAATACGACGTCGTTTCAGTCAATGTTTAATATATATATTAATGGACCCTTAGTCAGTAAGATCAACACTTATACTTGGGCTCAAACTAATAAGTAGAAGCAACTTATTCTTCCTTAAAATACACTCTGACTTTTTTTATATACAAAGCCTTGATCCTACTTTAACTAATATAATCACTTTCGGTGGAGCTATTTTTCTCTAATTAGCTCAACAATTAGGTTCGAATTATAGCATAGGGGTATATGTAAATAGCGAGGTCTATGTGGGTTTCGGTGGTGAGTAAGTCATGTGGATTTGAGTGATGAGTGAGCGAGTATACCACGGGTAGTATTAAACCAAATAATGCAGGCCCCTAGATGAAAACAATCCATAATAACAATCCATAAACAATAAGATAGAAAAATAAATCCCAAAAAAACTATACCACAATAAAAAATGCATATATATTAGAAAATCATTTTTATTAAAAAGAGCGTAATCTTTGATAATGTTACCTTTGCTCACCCAACGGACGGGCTCAGTTTCATGTTAATCTTTGAAAGTACACAAATGTTAATAACATCTTTTTAAGTTATAAGAGTATTTGATATCTTAATCAAGTTTTCTTAGTCGGCTCTTTTAGAATTTGGACTAATCCTGATCACTGAGACAATGAGATTATCATGTGTTTGTATATGCATTTCTATATAATTTAGTTAGTTAAAAATGAAAGACTAACATAGTTTCTATGAAGGCTCCATTAACTTTTTTTACATTTTTCATTTTCAATACAAACCTAATATGATTGGTATTCCAATATTCAGTATATGGTAAGTTTGTAATGATTATAAATGCAAATGTATAGTTCTAGATATATACGAAGTACAACATAGTAACATTCGAATAAAAAAACAATTTTTTATAATAGATGAAATCAATAAATTGATAACTCTAAAAATGCAATAACTATCAACCCATGGCATTATAAAATGCACGACAACAAATATAGTCCTAATAAATAGAATACTTGTAATAAAACACAGCGGTGTTTGCTGCTTATGAAAGGGTTAATACCATAACCAATGTTTTAAAACCCGGCCTTTATTAATTGACTCGGTCAAGCTACCGGGTTACGGTTTAACCGAGACATAAGCGCACCCATAAAGAGTAAAGCGTCATCATGGCCTGAACTATCGACGAATAGCCAAGCGTCATCAAGTCGTTTCATCCATGATTTTGCTACTTCCCATTTAATATCCCTGTGACATAGAATATATAAATAATTAGTTACAGTTTATTATTTATTGTATAGATGAATCTAACATACCAGTCTAGGTGTTTTCTATGCAAATTTTAAACATAGAAATTTCTAAACATATTAGCCGACATAAAATTGGAGTATCATAAAAACAATCCAGACATGTATTAGACTAATTTTGGAGTTATATTGCCACAGATTATGTAACTTTCATTCAGCCGGTATGTTTCGACCCGTAGGATAGCCCATTCATTTGTATCATAACAAATAAAGAGAAAGCTGCCATCTTTCCATTATCAAGTATTCAAGTAACATACGCTGGCCATAAATGTGGCGTAGTACGTGTAAAAAAGGTGTCAATTTTAAAGCTTATAATCGCCTGAATAATTGACAAGAAGAAATAGTCTATATTTTAAGTTTGCGAATGAAAAAGAAGATATAAATTGCTAAATTGAATCGGGCTAAAAGAGAACACGGATATGGTTTGCAATAGTTTTACACTAACCATCCTTACACATGAAATTCCACATAATATAATGGGGCATTTACATATACCCCCATATAAACTCCATAAAGGCTGCAACTCATAATCCTAACTGATAAAAGCTTACTTTATGGAACTATCTGGTTAACGCAACTAAAGATCCTAATTGATGGTAAAGGTTACTCTATTGAAGAAAAACAAAAACTTCAGTAACCTTAATTGGTGGAAATTTCCATAATTCAACACACACTGATATGCAATATGAATATAGCGACTAACAGCAAAGAAAACATTATTACCTTGTTTTGCAGGCCGTGTGCATGAATCTCATCAATATACTTCACCACATAAAGAAGTCAGTCTTTGTTACCATCATCAATCTCGAATAGGGATTGATGTAAGTCCTCGTCGTAAATTACATATTCAATACATTAGCAACCAAAGAAGAAAAAACATGTATAATTAGGAAAGTGATAATGAAACTACCTGTTGGGCTGAATCTTGGTCATATAGAGCATCTTCGCTAGCTTATTTCGTCACGTCTTTGTTTTGAATATCTCACACCACAAATAAAAAAATTTCGACACTTCTATATCCTTTCTCCTCACAAACGAAATTTTCTATATAACGTCTTGTAAGCCAGGTCATCTCTATTCTCTGTAAATAATTACAAAAGCGGCAGTTATCATAAGAAGAAACTCTAAATATCACCATGTTTTATATTAAATACAAAATTTAACCTTTAGTGTCAAAGATACTTTAACCTAAACCTGTATATAACTCAATTGCATGACTATTTAACTATTTCTTACATATTCTAGCCACTGGACATATTCTGATGTCATCAGATTTATATTGTACTTGAAAAGGTCAGATTTAGAATGTGCCAAGACCAATGGTATTTGGAAATTGTTCTAACCTCCCAACAATGTGGTCGAGTGAGTTTCGAATATTTTACCATCGAATCCAGGAAATGCTCACACCTAGGCAATGACTCTACACTCCCATCTGCACCAGTCTTTAAAGAATACTTTAAAATATGGTGTGCTGCTGCGTGAACCATTATCCTTGTCTAAAAGTGTGATTTTGAAATGTTTAGAAACAAAGGAAAGCGGTTCAGCAGTATACACCCTTTCTTTCATCATATGCATAACGCCGCTTCCTGAGATGAGAGTCCCTGTAAATGTCACATGAGCTAGCTTTAAGGATTTTACATTGAAGGAGCAAACTTATCTATTTTGTAAAAGAAACTACATCAATGTACCTGCAATCCCGCATATATATAATTTGCACTCACCTGTAATAACTTCTTGCGTTGCTGCATTCTCACAACATTTCTCCAACATCTCGGATACAATCGTGTGCAGCTTATCCGATACATATTACAGCTGTCCTGCCTCCATGTTCGTCATAAATACCAAAGATCCCCTGATTTCGTAGCCACAAATTTCACAATTTGACTTCCTACCAGATATCACTTCAAAAATGTCAAATTTGACTTCTGAAGTTATTGGGAACCCAAAGTTCATAGGACCAAATAAGAGTCTCTATATTCAAAAACAGGGTAAATACCTACAACAATATGTGTAGAATGAACGGCCTAAATTTCAGAATCGATTATATTGAGTACCTAAAGAGCAAGTCGACATCAGGTTCACGTGCATCTAAATCCTACTTTATTGAAGAAAACTATACATACCTCTTTGTTCGTCGAATTCATCACCAGGTTCTCAATGTTTATAAGCGGGGCCACCAGGAGGTACCTACAGAAAGCCCATAATGTTATCAGGCACAAAGTTATAGATGACGAAATCTTTATAACTTATTGCTAATTGTGTAATGGTTAGGAAAAAAGGTTTCTTACTGCACATGACATGATAGTTTTTAAATAATTAGTCAAAGTATACATTGTTAGAGTCGATGACCTGCTGATATTCAAACCATTCAAATCCTTGGGTCTGACTTAATAATATAGTAAAAAACAAAGCCTCACAATACATAAATACATAAATTTCAAATATTAAGTATAAAGATAAACGCTATAGATATAGTTTTATGTATCGCATACAATAGTTTTATGTATCGGCATATAAATGAGATTATTATGCATATCATTCTTACTTTGGTGTAGGTATAACCATCAGATAACTTGTTTGTTGATGATTCAAGTCCTATGTTTTATGGTGGTGATTTATGAAGTTGGGTAGAAGTTGCAATATCTTGGTTGGCTAGAGAAACAACCAGAATTAAGCAGTTGGGCTGCCCAATTATGAGATTAGACAAACCTTTACATATATAACCAAACACACAGCCGTATTTTTAGACAACTAATTACCTTCTCAATGTAGGAACGCACCATAGCATTTATCTCATGCACAATGTTTTCAGATTGATCTTGTGCACAGGGGCACTGCAAGTGCAGATATAACATAAGTGTGAAATATTGAAGAAATTCAAAACAAAAAGTCCATAAAATTTTTGACTCGAAACAACTACTACGGTAAGACTAAGAAGATCATTTAATGTCAGGTTCACAACTGTCATAAATAGTATAATTACAAGTGACTTATTGTAAGCAAAAATATATACACATAATAGGTACAAAGGATAATATCTTACCAAGAGGAGAATAGATGTTGAGATATACAGGTCTTGATGAAATCAGACTATTAATGGCACACCGAATGAATGATATTGAGGATCCTGATACTATAACACATTCTAGTTGTCTGTACTGCAACTATAGAGGATTATGAAGGGGAGAGGGTTATAGAGGATTATGAAGGGGAGAGGGTTTGTTGATCAAAGAGATATGAATGGAATATGAATCGAATATATCGAATGGGTGAAAGATATATACAGATCTACTTTACAAAATAATATTCCGAATCATATAGTTTCTAAAATAAATTATATATAACTAAATAGCCAATGAGAAAATGCCATGTAGGATATGACATTGCGCCTATTTATTTTCCTATGTCAAACTTAGCCCCATATATATATTATAGATTCCATTTTAAATGGTTTGAGTGGAGACTGAACAATTTTCGAGTTTATGTGGATATCTAGGTTGATCATTGTATGACACTTGATGGGTCGAAGATCATTCGTCCAGTTTGTTGAGTCCTAAACGTGAGAACGAGTAATGGGGTTGATTATCATCTGAAGTTGGACTTTTCTTCTTCCTTTCGAATTGTAGTCTAAATGTGAAGTCCAAAGATACTATTAGGAGATAAATGGTCCAAGCCTAGTATGTGGGTTGGGTCTATTAGGGTTTCACCACTATTTATAGTGGATGAATAATAATATTATTTCTATGGTTATGCATTCTAACATGGTATCAGACCATACCCCGATCCTAATAAAAAAAAATCAAATCCTACAAACCCTACCTTCTCTAATGCAGCCTATCCCCACGGCTTCTATTTTTTTCCTTTTTTCCTTGATAGTCTTGCAAGGAATAAGGGTCTAAAGCCAGCAACTATGAGGGGGAATGAATCACAAGTGACCGATCAGATATTACCTACATTACGCAGCCTTGTTTCTTTTGTTTTTTCTTTTTTTTTCCTTTATTAATTTAGTTTATTAAAAAAATAAAAATATTAAGTTTAATTTTTGTTTGTTAGTAGAATCTAGGGTATCAAGCCCCGAGACGACTTTTGACTTTCAGCCGATAGATATAGGTTGAGTCTGTCGTGTTTCACAGATAGATGTACCTTGAGTCCGCCGCGTTTCGGCCGATAGATATGGGTTGAGTCTGTCATGTTTTACAGATAGATATACCTTGAGTCCGCCGCGTTTCGGCCGATAGATATCGGTTGAGTCTGTCATCGTTGACAGATAAATATACCTTGAGTCTTCCGCGTTTTGTTATTTATTAGTTTTCCTTCTCAAGATCCGATGCTTCTAAATTCTAAAGATCCGTTGCTTCTAAAAATTCGCTGCTTCTAATGTTACGCTGCTTTTAAAGATCCGTTTTTATTATGTTTTGTTTTTCTTTTCTAGTTTACCTCTCCAGTTCGAGCTTTCGCGATTTCGTCGCTCAAACTGTGAGGGTATTAGGAGATAAATGGCCCAAGCCCGGTATGTGGGTTGGGTCTATTGGGGTTTCACCACTATTTATAGTGGATGAATAATAATATTATTCCTATGGGGGTTTATGCATTCTAACAGATACTACTGTATTTTTTTGGGGGAAAAAGACCAATTTGGTCAAAATCATCCCTCAAAAGTTAAAGCATGGTCAAGTGAAAACATTTTGACGGATTTGGTAATACACAATTTCACAAATGCACAACTCCATCAAATGAACGCCACGTGTCCACTGACACAATATTATCAAAATAATAAATTACAAAAACACCCTTACCCTTTCTCTTTTCTCTTTCTCTTTCTCCGTTCTTCTTTCTTCTTTCATCACAGAAGCTGAAGGTTATATGGCCAGAGAACGTTTTGCAAAACTGGGATGGGAACAATTACTTAATTTCAAGCGTGAAAAAATCAATAGAACTCATTTCTACAACTTGACCTCCTTATTCCTCAACGGCCGTGCTAACTTGCGGAAGATTCTAGAAGTATATAAATCGGAGGGTCATTGTGGAGAACCAATGAAGCCAGAGAATGAACATCCACTCAGTAACCCAACTACTCAATACAATCCTCTAGACGGTGCTCAATTATAGCATAAATCCTCTCATAAGGATCTTCTAGAAGTTCTTGATGAGCTCTATTCAATTCGAGATTCAAACAATCTTTCAGGACTTGCTCCTGCGATTGTTCAGCTAAAGTTTTTTCTGATGTTATCATTTATTACAGGTAGTTATACTAACCATAAGTAATTTACAAACATATGCAAAACCCAGTCTTTCCATTTGCTTAGATTTTTTAATTGATGTTTCAAATTTTCAGCAATGCATTGGATAAAATCTTTTACTTAATGTGCGTCGATTGGCTGAAGATTGTCCTGCTCCTTCGTATCAACGTTTTCTGGATGACAGTCAAATTGAAGGTTTGCAATTGTTACTGTACAGTAAAAGTGATAATGTTATGTCAGCAAGGAACTTTGTGGAAAATATCTGCAACAAATTGACGACATGTGCCACCGGGATCCGAAAGTACCTAACATTTATAGAAATTGAGGTAAGACTAGTTTTCAACTATATGTTTCAATTTGTGTTGTAACTTTTATTGCCTACTTAGTTACCTTGTAGCTGATCTCCACCTAGTCTCACAGTACAAAGATACCCACTATCGAATTTTCCATCAATTACACCAGAAACAGGTAAGCCTATTGGTGATTCTGTAGAACCTACAATGTTGCACCCAACAGTTTTGAGTCTTGTAAAACATTCAAACTAACAAAAAAGAATTCAAGCAAACTAAAAATAATTATAAGGGGTGTTTGTATATGTGTTTATAAACGGATTATCTCATTACTGGTACTTGTGGTGGGAATGATAAGTTTTTATTGTTTGCCTAAACTGATCCTCCTGATTTATTAGATTTATTTTAACATTCTGAAAAACAGAATATGCGACTGTTTATATGATTATTTAGGGGGTTGAAAAAACGATTTCGACTACTCGGTTCAATAGGTAAGATTACCATTTAGCCATCTCAAAATGTGTCTCCTATGTTCATTTTATGTACTAAATTCTTAAACACGTGGAATTAGTGATGCACTCAGATAGATCCCTCAACCCATTTTACTACGGATTACCATCCGAGTCTGATTATCCAAAATCACTTTGAAAGCTTAACTACAAACACCCACTTAACGCCTGACAGTAAGAATGTATAAGAGATCATGATAGCAACCTTCAGGTAACGACTCTTGTTCTATTATCGGCATCTGTCTCTACTAAAGGTGGTTGAATTTCTGATGGAGCCGTCAGATGTTGCAGAGGATTCATTTGAACTTCAGGTGATGGAATCAGGTAACGACTCTTGTTCAGTTATCGGCATCTGTCTCTTCACTGAAGGTGGTTGAATTTCTGATGGAGCCGTCAGATGTTGCAGAAGATTCATTTGAACTTCAGGTGATGGAAGCAATCTCATAAGCCTTTTCACTTTGGATTTTCTAGCTTATTTGTGGTATTTATAATTTTACCATTAGATGGTCTAGCCATTCATTTGACTTAGAGCTCTTGGTACGGTGGAGCCGTCGAGCTCGTGCCACGGTGAAAAGTGGTGCCATATCCCACTTTTCCTATAACATCAAACTCCACCGTAACGAGAAACCCCTCCTTGGTTAATGACCTCAAAGCTTTTGAACTTTTTTATAATGAGTATCAACTAGATTATAAAGAAAGACACATACCAGCATCTGTTAAACTTAAAGCTAAGGCACAAGTTCTCAACTCTTTCATCAAATGCACAAATGCTCAACTTTTTCTTTAAATGCAAAAGTGGTCAAACTTATGCACAAGTGCTCAGCTATTTCATCAAATGCACAAATGCTCAACTCTTTCATCAAATGCACAAGTGCTCAACTTTTTTTTATGGTTTGCAGATTACAAACCTTTTCAAGCTTCAATAAAGTCTATTCATAGATATACTCGTACACATTATAGTCCAAATTAAAGGATTTCATAAATCGTTTACTTTAGGAATAGAAGTTTCTCAATGGATATGTCTAAATCATCGACAAAGAAAGAAAATGTACCGAAGAAAAAACAACTGTCTCCACTGTCACCAACCTTCTCCATTGATATCATGAAGAATTGGTCTAGAATCATCAGTGGTTGTTACAACGTAGTGACTTGTACCTGTACCTTGGTCAGAAGAGTCGGTGACAGAAGTTGTAGGAGCAGTTTGAAACGATGGAAAATTATCATTCAAACTAAAACCAGTAAGGTATCCAGGGCGAGCAATTACACTAGTTAGTTCTATATCTCCTGAAAGCATTGCTATCACTCGTGACATTGATGGTCGTTGCATTGGTGAGGTTTGCATGCATAAAAGAGCGACTCTCATTACTCTTCTTACTTCATTCTCGTCATAAAGTTTGGCTAACCCAAAATCTGAGATCTTGGGCTTCAATTCAGAATCAAGAAGCACATTACTAGCTTTAACATCTCGATGTACAACCCGTATCCGTGATTCGTCATGCAAATATGTAAGACCACGTGCTACCCCCAAACTTATTTCAAACCGAGTAGACCATCTAAGAGATAACTTCTTCTTGCCTGCGTCACAGACTTCAGATGTTCCATAACAAAAATAAATTTATCTTTAAAGTTCACTTTACATAATTCATGTCTAACGTGTACTTACCAAATAATGCTTGATCAAGACTCTTGTTCTCAAGATGCTCATAAACAAGAAGTCGTTTTTCTCCATCAATACAACATCCAAACAGTTTCACCAGGTTGCGATGTTGGACAACATATATTGTTGCAATTTCAGCCATAAACTGGCTCTTGCCTTGGTGAGACGCTATCGAGAGTTGTTTAACGGCTATTACTCTCCCATCATCAAGTGTTCCCTTTACCATAAATGATATTAGAGACTAATTGTAGTTCCGTATAACTTTAACTTCAAGAAACAAAGATGCATTCTTGTTTACAAGTATAAAGTACCTTGTAAACAGGTCCAAAACCTCCTTCACCAAGCTTATTTGCTGCACTAAAATCATCTATTGTAGTTCTTAATTCTGTGTAACTGAAGGTATTTGGTCTGGCTTCGATTCCTAACATCAGTTGGTGCATGAGATGAGCGTATAATCTGATGAAGATCGGTGTCCATTAACTCATACACGATGTAAACATCATTGAACTTCTTCTTATCTTGTGGCCGTATGATGTCCTTAATTTTTACAACCTACAAAACATTTCATGTGATAGAGTGAACGAGTGCAGCCAAAACTAAGCAGTTAAAATCAATAATAGGCATATATTTACATAACATAATATTTATTTAACAGATTAGAATATGCATCACTATGATGCAAGCTCAGTTTATTAACAGCAATGCAACATGTCAATAGCATCAATATTGAATGGCCGTACTTACATTTTCATGATCCATATGGCAGAGGAGTTTGATTTCAGGTAAAGTCCTTTTGGCATCAATATTGTTATCAAATGCATTCCCGATTTTCTTGATAGCAACCTCTTCTTTTGTTTCAGCAGTTTTAGCATAGCTACAATAGGTATAGACAATAACACCCAGTTACAAGTTGTCTTTCGATAATAATAAAAATAACCCATTGTCTGAAATAATTATAAGGGGTGTTTGTATATGTGTTTATAAACGGATTATCTCATTATTGGTACTTGTGGTGGGAATGATAAGTTTTTATTGTTTGCCTAAACTGATCCTCTAGATTTTTTAGATTTGATTTAACATTCTGAAAAACAGAATATACGACTGTTTATATGATTATTTAGGGGGTTGAAAAAACAATTTCGAATACTCGGTTCAATAGGTAAAATTACCATTTTGCCATCTCAAAATGTGTCTCCTATGTTCATTTTATGTACTAAATTCTTAAACACTTGGAATTAGTGATGCACTCAGATAGCTCCCTCAACCCATTTTACTACGGATTACCATCTGAGTCTGATTATCCAAAATCACTTTGAAAACTTAACTACAAACACCCACTTAACGCCTGACAGTAAGAATGTATAAGAGATCATGATAGCAACCTTCAGGTAACGACTCTTGTTCTGTTATCGCCATTTGTCTCTTCACTGAAGGTGGTTTAATTTCTGATGGAGCCGTCAGATGTTGCAGAGGATTCATTTGAACTTCAGGTGATGGAAGCAATGTTGTACTCATTCCAGACGTTGAAGTGGGTGTCGTTTGTGCACTCTGCCAAGTATCTATAGAGACTCACATGTTTAAATACGTAAATTAATAAACTACCGAAGGAGCTGGAATGTAAGTATACATACCAGAAGGAACAGGAGACCATGCTTTTGCCTTAAAATAATAAACTTGTTCAAAGTGGTAAATCAGTGACATATAATACTTTTGCAAGATAAAGGAAGCATTTCTAGCTGACGGTGGAAAGCTGAAGCAATTGGTCACATCCCACCATTTCTTTTCTTCAAGAACCTTCAGTTTGACCAGTATAAGGAAACAGTTGATGAAAATGATAAAAGTCATTTTCCACGAAAACAAAAACTTTTAGATATATAATAACAAGAGAAAAAAAGGCACCTTTGAAATGCCTCCACGAGAAGTGACTTCCATAAAAAGGCGATCCAAGTCTAAATCCCTTCCACCAATAATAGGAATCCTGCATCAAACAATGCAGACATATTTAGTTACAAAACTCATATCCAAACACTCACTAATCCTCAACACAACCTTTCTATACAAAGACTGGAACGAAAATAATTATCTGACAACTTCCGTTGGCCAACAGTCAAGTGCATTGCATTGTATGTCATGTAGAGTGTACAACATCAACTTTACATAATAATTATGCTAAATATAAGGGTTATAGTAGAAGCTTACTTGAATTTAGTCCCCATAACAGCATGGAATTTCCCAAGAGTATCCATGAAGAATTTGGGACTGGCTATAACATCCTCATATCGGCAGATAGGAGTTGGATATAGATAATACTGCTGCGTGGATTTGTCTTTGATTGAAACCGCACTTTTGTTTTCGGCAGAAGAACATGCTGTCATTACCACTTCAAACTTCTCTTAATATGTCAGAAGAATGTTCCCGTGCTAAACACAAAAGTAGGACAAAACAAAGCTCAAATAAATACGATGACATGTGATTAATTCTTGTTGATTGAGCCCACGATCAACTTGTCGTTTCTCTTGATACCATATTATATAAGAAAAAAATACATTGAAGTCTGAAATGGCCTAAACATGTAGTAACTCTTATGATTGTAAATTGATGAATAAAAAAATAAGCTGTAAAGAAGGATCCAAGAATATTGTTTTATTACAATGATCATACAAGAGACTCATGTCCAGGAGTTATTACAAAACAGAAGAATGAGATTTAGACAAACATATAAGCAGTTTTTACAGTTTACATAATCAGCGTGCTTCTTACAGTTTACATAAGATAAGCAGTTTTTAAGATTTTTTTGGATAGCTTATCCAAACTGCTTACCAGATAGTAGTATTTTATTAGCTTCCAAAGAACAAGGATAGCCTTGCTAACGAAGAACTAAAAAAATGACGCTATGAACAACCACTAATCCATAACCAACCATATGTTATGTCTTCCTACGCAAGTTAATTTCCATATAAAAGAATCCTTTCTTACTCTACTAATAAAAATTACCTAAACTGAATTTGCAGGTCCATACCAAAATCTTTTTGCTGGCATTCTAAACACATTAACTCTACATTGGTTACTCAGGGGGTGTTTGGTTTGGCTTATATAGCTTATATAATATAATTCCGGAACCGATCAATTTAACCTACCCAGAACCGACCAATTTAACCTACCCATCTTGACATCTATAATGGTCTTTCATACAGTTTTTAGATTAAATGTAAAACAAATTTTACAACAACTACATCTTTTTAAATTAACCAAGAACATACCACATCACGATCTGAACTCGGTCTGATTATCTTTAGTGAAGCAATATGTCTTCTAGGAGTAGAAGCAGTGGGTTTTACACGAGTGAATCTCGGGGTTCTGACACTCAAGATACAAAACAGAAGAAAGAAGAAGAAAGAAGGAAGGGAAAGAGAAAGAGATAAGAAAAAGAGGAGGGTATATTTGTAATTTTAATATTTTATTAATATAATAAATATTGTGTCAGTGGACACATGGTGATAAAGTAGTAGAGTTGTGCATTTGTGTAGTTGAACATGACCATATATGTCTTTTTCTTTTCACTTGACCATGGTAAGGTTTTCAGTTGCTCAAAATGACCAAATATGTCTTTTTCCCTTTTTTGGGTACCCCTATTGGTACCCTTACCCCACAAAAAAAGTACAAAAAGTACACTAATTGTGTAATTTTTGTCTCCTAGTTTTTTCTGGACATTGTTTTTCAGTTTTTGTTGCGTATTTTTGTCAGTTTAACAGTTTTTACCTGTTAAACTTTATTTTATTGATTTTGTATATTCCGATTCACAGTTTTATAACAAAACCAAAGTTATAAAAAAAATTCAGGGGATATAGATGTGAGTTTTGGGAGGTCTTCATAACCTGACCTTTTTTTTTGTTACTTCTATCAAAAAGAGAGTTTGTGTACTAAAAGTTGTTTGGCTCATCCTTTTATTAGGCTGGTGGGAGTAGGATGATTCTCACTCGTGGGTTTGTAACTCGCTCGTGGGTTTCCATTCCCTCCCATAAATGTCGCGCGCGAATTACTTCCACCAAGCAAAAAACAGGGGGCAACTCACCTTGGGTGAGTTATAATGTTGTAGGCCTGAGTGATTTTATTTTTTTAGTTAGGTTTATTATTTGGTGTTTTTTGTGAGTGGGGTGTGTTTAAATAATAAAAAAAAATAGGTATGAAAGGTGAGTTGTAGTGAGTTTGGGTGAGTGTCATTACCTCCTGTGGACAGTTTGGGTGAGTTGTAGCTGATGTGTCGCTGACGTGGCGGTGAGTGGGTTTCTTACCACTCTCACCAGCCTTACGCTTTGTTCCCGAGTTTATGTTTTGGAGTGAAAAGGAAAGGTTTGGAGTGGTAACAGAAAAAGTTTGTGTTCCTGAGAATTTTTTAGAGAGGAAAGGGAAGTAAAGGATAGTAAATTACATTCAATTTACTCTCCTAATCTTCTTCCCAAATTGGAGTGAAAGGGAGTGAAGTTCATTTTTTAGCCTTATTCTTGGTTACTCCCTCCTCTTTTCTTTCCAACTCAGGAACACACAATAAAAAAATATGTCTTCTTCCTCTCCTTTTTACTTCTTTCCTTTTTTCTCTCTCCATCCCTTTCCTTCTCTTTTTATACTCGGGAACAGAGTGTTATTGTTTTTGTGGCTATTTCTTATTGGGAATACATGGGTCAAAAGTCGCAAATAATTGTGGTACTTACTGATACTTCACAATTTGTACGTATGTATGCTTCGTAAAAATGAATGCATTTTGTATCGGTCAACCTGATCAGACGCAATAGGAGTTGGGACTAACTGAATATCGAGAGGTCGTGTATCATGTTCGCTCTGAACAAGCATGCTATAAAGAATCAAGGAAAAGAGTATATGTGAGGTACGTACCATATAATCATATTCCTAGTTAAGTTACTACCCTATTGCATCCATGCACTGCCTATTAAAACTCTATCATGGGTGATCATGCTTGGACTGAGGTTAGAAGGAAAGGACGTCGTTCGGTGTTTGATAGGTTGGAGTTCCAGAAATCCAATAGGTCCATGATGGATGATTTAACGAGGATTTCTTTATTTGTTTACGTATCTAATTTCCCCCCTCATCTCACAATTAGAGAGCTTCGAAACATTTGTGGTAAGGTTGGGAAGTTGGTGGATATTTATATTGCCAAGCATAAAAACGCATTAGGGCAGATGCTTGGATTTTGCCGGTTTATCAAGGTGAATAATCAAGATAACCTCATAAACTCTCTTTGCAAGATTTGGATTGGTAAGCTACGGCTATATGCGTGTGTAGCCAAGCATGATAGGAAATTGGGGAGTAAGTCTTCCTTCTGTAGGGTTCAAGATGCTAAACCAGTAGCTCCTAAGGTGACGCCCATTTCTAATGCACCGTTGGCTTCTTCTTATGTCAACGTTGCTAAGGGTGAATCTAAGGGTGAGCAAAGACTTTCAATACTTCACATGAAGGTTCTGGTTCTCATTCTCCCTCCATTATTCTGACACAAGACTCTTTCAATGATTTTCCATTAGGCCTGATTGGTTGTTACAAGGATTTTAGGGCTATTGCTAGTACCAAAAGCATGTGTCTAAACGAAGGTTTTTTAACGTTGATTATAAATATTTGGGAGGTTTGTGGGTCCTTTTTTACTTTGGTTCAGAGGAATCTAGGAATAAATTCCTTTCTCATAAAGGTATTCTGAACTGGTTTTCTTCATTGATACCATGGTATAATGAATTTTTGGTGGATGAACGTCTTGTATGGCTTGAGATTGAAGGTGTACCCATTCGAGCTTAGGATAATCAAGTCTTCACTAAGATTTGTAATAGATGGGGGGAAATCATATTTAGTGATGACACTGATGTGAGCAATCGGCTTAACAAAAGGCTTTGTATTAAGTCGACTCATGCGGATTTGATTTTTGTCTCAATCATAATAACTTTAAATAATGTTAATTACACTATTCGTGTTAGAGAATTATGCAGCTGGACACCTTCATTTCCTTCGCTAGAAAATGATACTGATGAAGATATCTCTTCTGGTGATTATGATAAGTCTGATAACAACTTTAATGGAGACTGTGGTTCTGATTCTGTTGCGGATCATGGTGACGGTGGTTCTGAATCTGATGCGATTCCTGTTGTAGGTGAAGTGTTGGAAGATTTAGTCCATGATGAGGAAGTTGAAGATCAGGTTCTCGAAGACAATTTTACTACTCCCAAATCTGATGGTAAGGTTGTGGAACCTCCTAGCAGTGATCCGTTTGAACTTGAAGAGCTTATTAAAAAGAGTAGTAAACCACAAAAGTCACGTAAATCATTAACTCCTAAGTTAAATCCAGGTTTTTCTATGAATCTTAATAATGTGCATGTTAGTTTTGATTCGGTGCATAATTCATCTGTTGGTATTTCGTGTAAACATCCTGGGTTTTCAATGCTAGAACGCTTGGAGGAAACTATGAAAGTGGGATTGGCTCTAGGGCTTGATATGGAAGGGTGCGAAAAGACTCTTGCTTTACTTATTAATGAGATAGGAGATAAGGACTTGAATAAATGAATTGTATTTCCATAAATTCTCAAGGTCTAGGTGACCTTGATAAGCGAAGATGGCTTCGTGATTTATGTCATGTTAATAATGTTAATTTCTTAGCTATTCAGGAGACTAAGATGCTTAAAGTTGATATTTGGATGCTTAGACAAATATGGGGGAATGTTCACTTTGATTTTGCTTCTACCTCAGCTCGCGGAATGTCAGGTGGAATCATTTGTATTTGGAACTCTCTTGTCTTTCGTAAATCTCACATCTTTTGTAATGACAACTATGTCGTTATTGATGGTGTTTGGATTCCTAATTATGTTCATATTAGGTGGATTGTTGTCTATGCTCCCCAAAATCTTTCTGATAAAATTACTCTTTGGTCTTCGTTGGGTAATTTGCTTAATAATTAGAATGGCATTTCTATTATCATGGGTGACTTTAATGAGGTCAGGAACGAGGGTGAAAGATATGGCTCAATGTACTGTGATAGACATGTGAGGTATTTCAATGACTTCATAGCTAATAACTCTCTCATTGATGTTTCTATGGGAGGTTTTACTTTTACTTGGACGAATAAATGGGGATCTAAAATGAGTAGATTGGATCGGTTTTTGGTTTCTGATAATTTTTTTGAGATATTCCCTCATGCTACTGGTCTCGTTTCGGATAAGGGCATTCCGGATCATCGGCCTATTCTTCTTAGCGAAGTTATTGTGGATTATGGTCCCATTCCGTTCCCCTTTTTTTCACTCCTTTGGCTTGAAATAGAGGGTTTTCATGATATGGTTATCCAGACATGGAAGAATGATGGCATCATGGATGGGAATGGTTTCGTTTTGTTTAAAAAGAAACTTCAAATTTTGAAGAAGGCCATTCGGACTTGGATATCTAATTGGAAGACAGATGCTTATGTGATTAAAAAAGAACACCAACAAAAACTTTCTTCTATTGATTCCAAAATAGATCAAGGTTGTGCCACTGAAGAGGATTTCAAGATGCGTAGTGAATCTATTGCTATTTTGGGTGATTTTGATCGTCTTGAGGCCAAAGATTTTGCATAAAAAGATAGAATCAAATGGGCTCTTGAAGGAGATGAAAATAAAAAATTCTTCCATGGCACTCTTAAGAAAAAAAGGAGACAACTCGCGATAAGAGGTGTTCATAAAAATGGCGACTAAATTGATAGGCCGGATCTTGTTAATGAGGAATTTTTATCCCACTTTCGTGATCGTTTCAAGTGTCATAATGGTCCTTCGATAGGTATTGACTCGCTGGATTTTAATACTATTTCACAAACGCATTGTGATTATTTGGAGCTACCTTTTTCTCGTGATGAAATTAAAAGGGCTGTTTGGGATTGTGGTGGAGAGCGAGCCCCTGGGCCGGATGGTTTTACCTTTCGGTTCTTCACTACTTTTTGGGACACTATGGAGGAGGATGTAGTTCGTTTTGTGCAAGAGTTTGCTACCTCCTATGAAGTTCCAAAAGGTTGCAATCCGTCTTTCATTGCCTTAATTCCAAAATATCATAATGCTAAGCTTGTTTCTGATTTTCGTCCTATAAGCCTTATAGGCTACCAATATAAGATTATTGGTAAGCTTTTAGCTAATCGACTTAATACCGTTATTGGAGATTGTGTTAATCCTGTTCAATCGGTGTTCATAAAAGGAAGGTTTATTCTTGATGGTCCCCTTATTTTAAATGAGGTCTTGGCTAATTGTCGAAATTTAAAGAAAAAGCAGCTTCTCTTAAAAGTTGATTTCGAAAAAGCTTTTGATTCGGTTCGTTGGGACTATTTAGACGCGGTTATGAGAAAGACGGGATTTGGTGTTAAATGGCGTTCTTGGATTTCTGGTTGTCTTCATAACGCGCGATCATCTATCCTTGTTAATGGCTCCCCGACAAGTGAATTTGAGCTTTCTAAAGGTCTTCGGCAGGGAGACCCTCTTTCCCCTTTCCTTTTCATTTTGGCAATGGAAGGCCTTCACTCTCTCACTTGTAATGCTGAAGAACAGAATCTTTTTAAAGGTGTTCCATCGGGGATGGCAACATAAATATATCCCACCTTATGTACGCTGATGATGTGATTTTCTTTGGTGAATGGTCTTGGACTAATGCTCAAAATCTTATTAGTATGCTTCGTTGTTTTTATCTTATTTCAGGGCTTAAGATTAATGTTCATAAAAGCAAAGTTCTTGGTGTGGGTGTTTCAGATGATGAGGTTTCTCAAATGGCGCATATCATTGTGGGATTTTGAAGTTCCCATTTAAATAATTGGGTGTGCCGGTCGGGTGTAGTATGAATCGATGCGTTAATTATAGTTCTATGGTTAATGTCTTCACTTCCAAGGTCTCCTCTTGGAAAGCTAGGCTGCTATCTGTTGGTGGGCGGTTATCTCTTATTAAGGCGGTGCTTGGTAACCTCCCTACTTATTACATGTCTATATATTTGATGCCTACTTCTATTCGTTCTAAGCTTGAATCAATGCGTAGCAAGTTTTTTAGAGGTGCTGATATAAATGAAAGTAAGATGGCTAGGGTTAAGTGGGAAAAATGTTTGGCAAGTAAAAAGAAAGGGGGTCTTGGAATTGGTAATATTTTTGGTCTCAACACTGGTCTCTTGTTTAAATGGATGTGGCGTTTTCTCACGTGTCAGTCAGACTTATGGGTTCGTATTATTCGGAGTATTTATGGTCCTTCAGGTAGTCTTTTTAATTGTCCAAATGGCCGGTTCAAGAACTCTACATGGGGCGCTATTTTGAATTCTGTTCATCGCCTCAAAGACAAAGGTATTGATTTACTTTCTCTCCGTTCTCGCAAAATTGAAAATGGATCTTCTACTCGGTTTTGGGAAGACTCCTGGTATGGTAGTTCCCCCCTTAAGGTTCAGTTTCCTCGTATTTACTACTTAGAAACTGATAGGAATTGTTCCATTTCTGCGAGAGTTCCTCTTTTGTGTTCGGTTCTTCGTAGACCTCCAAGGGGGGGGGGGGGGGGGGGGGGGGGGGGGGCGCTGAGCTTTGTCAATTCAGAACTCTTTTTGATGTTATTCAGAAGGTTACTCTTACGGATCATCGAGACTCATGGTCTTGGTCTATAGGCCCTAGGTTCTCGGTTGCTTCTACCCGTCTTTTAGTTGATGATTCGTTGTTAGATACAAGTCTTGAGGCTACTAGAGGGGATCGGTATATTCCTATTAAAGTAAATGTGTTTCTTTGGAGATTGCGTTTAAATAAACTTCCTTCTAAGGTGAATCTTGATCGGAAAGGAATTGAGGTTGATTCTTTACTATGTCCTATGTGCAATGAAGATGTCGAAACTGTTAATCATACCTTTTTTAATTGTGACTTTGCCAAAAATCTTTGGTCACATTTGGCTAAGTGGTGGAATTTGGATATTCTGTTTTGTTCTAATATTGAGGATTGGTTTGATTGGCTTGATCATGCTCGAGTTGATGCTTATATTCGGTTGGTTCTCGAAGGTGTGGGGGGAACGCTTATGTGGGCTATTTGGAATCATCGGAATCATCTTCTTTTTGCTAGTCCTCTTAGGAAGACTCCTCTATGGGATTTCATTGTTTCTCGATCTTTTTTATGGATTTCTTCTAGAAATCTAGCATGTAATGTTAGTTTGCTAGGTTGGTTACAATGTCCTATAGCTAGTTTGCAAACTATGTAATTTTCTTTACTATCCGCCGTTAAAAAAAAATTGTGGGTACTTACTGAGTGATAAAGAGAAAAAGTTTCCTGCTAGAATTGAGTTTACGAGCAATATGAAATTGCATGTCCTTTCATTGTTTTTTTCTTTTTGCTAAACCATATTAGCGATAACTAAGCAGCAACCACATGCTATATCTTTTTTTATGTTTGCTGTGTGTTTATGAAACTTGCAATAGATTGTTTCGTGTATAATGCAATCAAACTTATAATGAAAACAAAATGTGATGTACTTAACTATTATTGATTGTGATTGTAGCATTGATTATTACTGGTATATACATGAATCTTAATTGCAGTATTTATACATCACTTTTGTTAACAATATTAGTTGCCGTAATTTTCTTTACAACTATTACTATATCATCTAAAATTCAACTATTTATTATTTACTCTAAACAATTACGTGAAAATAAAACAATACAGTAAAAATTATTATGTACGATATAATCGCGCCATTTAATTTAAACTCACAATATATATATGTAAATAATTTTTTTTTAAGAACACGGGCATTATAACTAGCTATCAAAATAAAATTAAATTAAAAAGATTTGCTTCAGTTGAGCATATTCTTGTCTATTTTGGTCAACAACCTACCTTGGGATGCAACGAGGCAACCAGATATATCATTGGGAAAAGGTGTTTGCAACGGATTCGAGTATGACTTATATAAATGTGTATGCATTTCTTGAGATGCCGACTTGGCAACGTCAGCCACTACTCAACCTGTATAATAGGGGCACAATGTTGCTATTATCAAGTAATTATTCAATTTTACTTAATGAAAGATATCATGAAATGATTTGATTCCATTTTTTATTAATCTATGATGGCTCGACAGCATAACAAGCTTGTTGTTTTGTGAATCATGTGAAACATGTGATCATTATACTATCATATATAAATTTGCTACATGTTAAATTAATGTGATCACTATACTATCATGTATTCATGTATAAATAGGGTAGTTTATGCAAGCTGTGTGTTGAGCATCCTAAGATGAGTTTTGTTAAAGTATTAGCTGAATCGCCTAATCTCAACTCCATACCTTCTAACTACACCTACTTTGCAAACTCAAATGAGCCCCCGGTTTCAGACCTTCAAGATTCAGTCCCCGTCATCGACTACTCCTTACTGTCTTCTACTGATCCTGATCAACGGTCTAAAGCTATCAAGGAGCTCGATAACGCCTGCAAAGATTGGGGCTTTTTTCAAGTATACCTGTTATCTATCTCCAGTCTGTAAGTTTATATATGTGTTTCTTTATACCCATTCTGATGATTTTTAAAAATTGTTTAGGTTATAAATCATGGCGTGCATGAGTCTTTGATGAAGAAGGTTATAGAATATACAAATGAGTTTTTTAATATGACGGATGAAGAGAAGAAAGAATTTGAAGAAAAGGATGTTTTCGATCCAGTTAGATATGGAACAAGCTTTAACTCTAAGAAGGATGAAATTTTCTACTGGAGAGATTTTCTCAGGGTTCTAGTACATCCCAAGTTTCACTCCCCGAATAAGCCTTTAGGTTTCAGGTTATTTACTATGTTCATGCTCCAAGGTTATTTTTTTTCGTAATAGGAAGGAATGTTTGGTATCTGACTTTTTCAGTCAAAATGGTAGTGTAACTTAAGAAAATTTCTTTACTTGCTATAAAAACAATAATGAAGAATGTCAAAAAATGCTATAGATTGATAGTGTTCTTTTAATGGCAAAACAGAAACAAAAGGGCTGCTTAAATTGCTTGAGACACGAGAGGGGCAAGGTGGGCACGTGCCCCCTACCGAAAAAAATTGTAGTATAGCTCCCTCAACTATAACTTTATGGCTCCGCCCTTTAGTTTTATTTCCAACTCATTCTTACCATGTGTTGCAGTGAAGTTCTGTCCGAATACTCAAGAAGAACCAGAGAAATAACAAAAGGTTTGCTTACTGGGATATCATCAAGCCTAGGAATTGACCTATCTGACATTGAACAAGATTTAGACCTAAAATCCAGTTTACAAACATGCGTGATCAATTTTTACCCTCCCTGCCCCCAACCCGAACTTGCAATGGGGATGCCTCCTCATTCGGATCATGGCCTCTTTACTCTCCTCATCAACAATGGTGTAGGTGGACTACAAATCAAACGCAATGGCAAATGGGTCAATGTGAACGACACCATTCCTAACGCATTTATAGTAAATGTTGCCGACCATCTTGAGGTAAGTGAATTGTGTGACGGGTGAAAACAGATTCGTGTTGAACCCATTGATTTTTCATATGAGTTAAACACATGTTAGCATGGGTTGGGTACTTGGGTTAACGACTAAACATTTTGTTGTCCATTGAAGTTTTTACAGTAAATCCTTAACTTTTGGTAATATCACTATCAAAGCAAATTCAAGGCCATCAATAATATGATTATAGGTTTGTGCGACCCATTTATGTTACAACAAGACCCAAATGGACCACTTTATAAGCAAATGTGTGGCAACAAACAGTCACCTCTAAATTGAACCAACCAAAACTTGCGATTTAGGGGTCGTTAAGTTTATCTCAAAGTGATTAATATAATGCATCTTTATTTGTGTAGATATTCAGTAACGGGAAGTACAAGAGTATAGAGCATCGTGCTGTCGTGAACAATGCAGTCACAAGGATATCTGTAGCTATGGCACATGGACCGTCTATGGATGCAGTGGTGAAACCGGCACATCAGTTGGTGGATGAAAAAATTAACCCGGCAGCATACGTTCCAATGATGTACAAACAGTACGTGGGTTTGCAACAAAACAAGCCAGTCGCTGGGAAAAAAGGTCTAGACCGGGTTCGGGGTACATGAGTAAATGTATATGCATTTTGTGTGATTTGAGTCCAAGCAGCTTGTCAACGCTTGTTATTCAGAGTTATAAGTAACTGCTGCTTCATTATCAAGTATTTATCAATGTAAAAGAAATACAAAGTATTGCATTATCATATGTGTTAAGTCTTGTTTGCTAATGTTTTTCTTTTCTATGTTAGCATCTATTTTTATAAAGTATAACCTGGCCTAGTTAATATACGTGTGGAATGTTTTGGAACGAGGTGGAAAGAGACCTATGCGTTGCAGCGGGTAGGGGTGACCATGGTTCGGTTTGGTTCGGTTTTTGTATAAAACCGAAACCGAATTAACAAATTTCGGTTTCTGATTTTTAGGAACCATTCGTTTTCGGTTTTGTGTCGGTTTGG
Source organism: Glebionis coronaria (assembly GCA_025667525.1). NCBI lineage: Eukaryota > Viridiplantae > Streptophyta > Magnoliopsida > Asterales > Asteraceae > Glebionis > Glebionis coronaria. The sequence goes on from CM046876.1 coordinate 122,606,980, forward strand.
TTTTTCGGTTTTTGATTTACTTTCGTTTTGGTCTTTCGGTTTTTCAGTTCCTATATGATTTATCGAGTTTCGCTTTTACAAGTCGATTTTGAATATACCATAAACCGACACGTTAAAGCTTTACATAAACAATAACAACAAGAAACACAACATTAACAATAACGAAAAAAATATCATATAAAATCCTAAAAAAATCATTTATATGTATAAATCAACACAATAGCAACGATAAAAACCTAATTAAAAAACAATCGAAAAGAAAACTTTTTATTTAGTCATGTTCAGTAAGCATATGAAACAATGATTAGTTATTAAACATGATAGAATTAATCTACCGTAACATATTCATCGTCCATTAGATTCGACGTGAACTTATATATATATATATATATATATATATATATATATATATATATATATATATATATATATATATATATATATATATATATATATATATATATATATATATATATATATATATATATATATATATATATATATATATATATATATATATATATATATATATATATAGGGTTGAGATATATGCAGAACCCATTTTAAGCGTAGAACTCTGCAGAACTATTTTAGACCAATGAGAATTCAGTTTAATTATATCTTTTTGTTTAATTCAAAAGGGCATATTAGTAAAATTTCATTTTCTTTCTTATTTGAATTATTTAGTAATAAACATTATTTAATTGAAAATTGTTAAAAAAATTACCAGACATTCATGTTTTAAAAAAAATTCGAAATTATTACCTATATATATATATATATATATATATATATATATATATATATATATATATATATATATATATATATATATATATATATATATATATATATATATATATATATATATATATATATATATATATATATATATATATATATATATATATATATATATATATATATATATATATATATATATATATATATATATATATATATATATATATATATATATATATATATATATATATATATATATATATATATATATATATATATATATATATATATATATATATTCTCATGTTTATAAAGATCGGTTCGGTTTATATCGGTTTTCTTTAATGCTAAAACCAAATCGAACCAAAAGCTTCGGTTTTTTCAAAATGCAAAAACCGAACCATCGGTTTTTCAATCAGTTTCGGTTTTTTAGGTTTCGTTTCTTCGGGTTTTTTTGGGTTTAGGTTCGAGTTTTCGGTTTCTTGCACACCCCTAACAACGGGCGCTAGTTTTTTTTTGCTTGTATATTATATAATTCTTTCATAAGTTAGAGGAGTGCAAAAGGTTTTAACATTAGGTAGTTAGGTATTAGTACATAATGTAGAGAGCATACAATTATACATATGGATTGCGTAAGTAGTATAAAAGGATAGTGATAAGAATCTGGTTTATTGATGGAAAGATTGAGATAAGTCCCTGATGAGCACCGATTTTAGCATATTATGATTTTCTAGTATTTTCTATCTATATCTATAAATTGCAAGTGTACGGCTAAGAATAAGCCATGACATAAATTATATTCTTTGATGTATTAGGAGTCTGGTCCTCTCTACAGACTAGTTGATTTCGTTGAAGTTTCGGTGTCCAGATTCTGCACCGTTCTTTGATAAATCACACATATCGTTCTCTATTCAGATTCTATTGAAGTTCTTTGTTCAGATTCTGCATTGTTTCTTCAATAAATCATTCCTATCGTCCTATATTCATATAACCCTTAGCCTGGTTCTGTCATTTGGTTCCGATGCCGGGAAATTCAAAATGGTGCAAACCCGGAATAGCGACTTGGGAGGATCATACTTACTTGCTGGTCCCCAACCTTTCGGGGTTCCAACACTCAGAGTGGTGGCCTATGGAGTGGTGGCTTGGATCCGAAGAAGAAAAAAAAAGGGTGTCAACCGTGACCAACATAGCCATGACCAACGAGTTCGAAGTGGTGGCCTATGGAGTGGTGGCTTGGATCCGAAGAAGAAAAAAAAGGGTGCCAACCGTGACCAACATAACCGTGACCAACGAGCTCGAAGTGGTGCCTATCGAGTGGTGGCTTCGACCCAAAGAGCGATTGGTCAATATCCACAATTTTGCCATGAGGACAAGGCAATTTTTCAGGGGTGAAGTATTGATAAGAATCCGGTTTATTGATGGAAAGATTGAGATAAATCAGGATCACTGATTTATTGCAATCCTTGATCTTCAGCACCGATTTTAGCATATTATGATTTTCTAGTATCTTCTATCTCTATCTATAAATTGTAAGTGTACGGCTAAGAATAAGGCATGTCATAAATTATAGTCTTAAATTATAGTCTTTGATGTATTAGGAGTCTGGTCCTCTTTACGGACTAGTTGATTTCGTTGAAGTTTCGGTGTCCAAATTCTGCACCGTTCTTTGATAAATCACACCTATCATTCTCTATTTAGATTCTATTGAAGCTCTTTGTTCAGATTATGCATTGTTTCTTCAATAAATCATTCATATCGTCCTATTTTCATATAACCCTTAGCCTGGTTCTATCAGATAGGATTCGTGTTCATTCGTATGTTCCTAGAGATGGAGAGCCCCTGCCTTTTCTAGCCTCTCCTTCTTGCTTGCTTACCTAGCTCTTGTCTTAGTGACTCTTCCTCTTTTCTAGGTTTTGGCTATTCTTTTCTATTGAAAAGGAGTCAGCTGTCTGCGCGAGTCATCTTCTTCTAGGCTCCGCTGGACGACACGGCATTCTCGTTTAAATAAATAGATGTCGGCCGTACTTGTGATGGTTCCCAAGGATCCAATATGACCACTTCACTTAGGTCTACGTTGCCACGATATCGCTTCGGGTCGATGCACTAAAAGAAAAGGACCGGGAAAGGCGGCGTGGCATGTGCAAGCACATCGTGCAACATCGACATTTTTCATAGAATTGGCCATCGTGGCATGATAAACACCCGTGAAGTATATAAAGACATACAAATGGGAATTGATATCAAATAACGTAAAGGTTAGCAAAATATTGTACTCACACAAAGAACGTGCTGGTTGGGCATAATCTCCGACAGAAGACCCTCGACACTAAGCTCCAAAGTCACAACTTTTAAAATTCCCAACGCTGCTATTTCTAAGAAAATTCAAACATCCAAGGTTGTCGCTGAATATAACGTCATCAGTATATGACTGCACCACACTTGGGCTCTAATGCGCTTGTAACATTTTCTTATTAACTCAAGTTTCCATTGATAGGACCCATTCGATTCAGCAAAATATATTATATTATACATAAGAAATATCAAAAGAGTTACTGAACTTGGTTGATATATGACAATGAACATTTAAATGAACATACCTGGGATCAGTCTTGACCAAGAGATGGGAAATACAAATGCTTCCAACCTGTGTCTGCCATAAGCTAAATGTCTTCCTGCAACATAACCACAATCAATGTCAAGCAAGCTATCAAGAATCGCCTTGTATAATAGTCTCCCTGTAATCAGACAGCATTTCAATTTAATCAGCTTAAAAAAGTTGTGATAGTACTTTTTTGGCATGTCTGTAAAAACCTTTGGGTTTTTTTTTTTACTAAACCTTTGGTTGATTAATGCAGAAGAACAATTTGGCATGAACACATTTCAAATTTCATTCAAATTTATTTCTGACTCTCCATGGCTTATGAGCTTATAAGCTCTGAAAAAATGAGTTTATGAGCTTTTCTATTTTAAATAAGCTCATAAACCTAAAAAATAAGCTAATCAAAACACCCCTAAGTAACACCTTATAGATTTATGGTGCCGAGTTTAAAGTATGATACATATCAGAAGCCTAAAAAAATATGAACCACCTACATCACCTTAAATATGCAAATAGCTAAACGTACTATAAGATTTAATGCAATATAAACTACTTAAAACTACAACTAAAAGCATAAGTGTATAACAAAAATCGTCGTTAATGTTTTTCTTAATTTGTTAGTATTATGACCCACCTTTTATCACGGTAGAAGAGCATTCCTCATTCCAGCCTCGACGCTTCATGGTCCAGTTTTCTTCCCTACCCTGCACCGCAAAAACCAGCCCATCGCCTTCTCAACTTTCTTTTAAAATTTGCAAAGAAAGGTCGTCGAGCTCCTCAACTTTCATGTTACAAAAGAACATACTCACAATTAAATGTAAAACTGAAACCTTCAAAAGAAATCTATTATAAAAAACGAGAGCTAAACTCTGTTGAGTCTTAGGATCTAGACTCATCTGGGATATCATGATCATGATTGTAACATGCACAGCGGAATAAGAATAAGAACAATCATAACCAAGAACAAGGCTTTCACTAATAAATGATTACTATTAATAAGCTTACTAATAAGCTACTAGTCCTGGCGCCTTATAGGCTTGACGCTAGGAGGAACACACACACACCTATGGTTTACATTGTTTATGAATGAGTGAATAAAACCAAGGTGTCTACCCTCTTTATATAATAGAGGGACTAGGGTTACATCACAACCCTAGCTTACTATCTAAGCTAACGTATTACTACTAGGTCCTTCATCTTATTTTGTCATATCAACTCAAGATCTCTAAGTCCCAACAATCTTCCCCTAGTTGATTTGACAAAACCAGTAAGCACAAGCTTTCCCTGAAGCTAATATAGATGAAGGCTAAGCTTCCCCTTGATCCATGCATTCTTCCCCTTTTTGTCACATCAACTCAAAAAGGATCGTCTTCCCCTTAAGAAGTGCACGGCAAATCCAGTAAGCTCCATGGAGAGATCACTGATGAAGAAAATCAAGTATAACGAATTTGATGAAGAAGTGGAATCTCCCAAACTTGTGTCTTATGTCTTGCACTAACCACGTGACGTTGAGCATGAACAAAATTGATATGAGCTTAAACTCATATCCTTTTATCAACAAATAACCCTAAAACATGAAGCAAAATACCCTTTTATATTGTAAAAAGCAGTGTTATGTGGTATGTTTGTGTTTGTGTGATCTTATATAGGTAAAAGGATACAATTTCAAGCAAACAAGGAAAAACCAAGCTCAAATGGATGAAAAAGACAAAAGAGGATCAAAAGTGACAAGACTTTGAAGTCAAAGGACCTATCTTGACAAATTGTGAAAGTTGGAGGACTTAAAGTGCAAATTATGGAAAGTCAAGATTAAAGTCAAATTTGGTCAACTACAAAGTCAACTCAAGTCAAAGGGCCATTTTTGTTGAAGAATGAAAGTTGAAGGGTCAAAATTGTCAAAGGAATGAAGTTTCTAGCCTTAAAGAGAAATCTGCCAAGTTAAGGGGCTTATTCTGCCAAGTTTGGAAAGTTAATAAAGATCAATCCATGTCAAAAGGAAGAGAACCAATGAGAAGCAGGGATTCACTTCACACGGATTGAGTATTAATTACCCACTTCCGCCGCCTTCATTTAATACAGGATCTGTACAGTGTGATCCGTGTGACACTTTTTCATCCAATCAAATTCTTCCACGTGTCCTTCTCCTTCACAAGAAATATTTCCAGATCGCGTTTTTGATAGAATGCATTTCAGAAGAAAATCAAAACACCAATCTTGCTCGTCTTGAAGAGAGGAATCCAATGGTGCAACTTAATTAGCATATTATCCAATGGATCAAAAACACCCAAATGAGTTCATCACCTTCAAAGTGGGTTTGCAGAATTCCTCCACGTGTCAAGCTGTGATTGGCCCGAACACGTCACATCTCCAACAAACTCTCTTATCTTGCCTATAAATACTTAGCTAGTACTTCATTTGTATGGAGCTTAATTTTGTAAACACCTAGTTCTCTCAATTTCACTTTTCTCTTTTTCCCTCCTTTTCACCTAACAACTCAAGAGTCTGACAAACTCTTGAGTTAGTTAGTTAGTTAGAACCTTGTAACTACCTTTTGTAACTGATTTCATCAATAAAATTTCAAATCCAAGTTTTCTCGCCAAATTCTGTTCTTCAATTCCTGCTACTTTACTGCTGTTGTGTGATCACATTGTTGCTGTTTGAAGTTTGTTATGATCATACATTGATCATAACTGACTTTGTTGAAGAATTGTTGCTGTTTGATCAAAATTCCAGTTCATTCCTAGTTCTTGAAGGTTTCATGGCAGAATGATGATTTGTAGCTGTTTTGGTTGTTGATTTGAGTTGATAGCTAGTGATAGGTGGTGGTATCACTAGGGCAAGAGAGCTCAGCGCTCCTCTTCTACCCAAAGGATCTCTACAATAGGTTCTAAGCTTCTGTTTTTAAGTTCCTCTAAACAAGTACTTGCCTGCTCAATTCCCTAGTGTAATATTGATGGCTGCCTGATTCTACTTGATAAGTAGTTGTTGATTGAGTGATCCTAGTGTATTGTAGCTTGTTCTTGTGCTTTTGAGTTCAGTTTTGTAGTTATAAGCTCATTTTCAGTAACTTTTTAGTCCTATACCTTAATTGAGTTCTAGTTGGTAAACTTGCTTGATTTCAGTCTCATTAGCTTTAATTTGGATCACCTAAACTAGTTTGCTATAGCTCTTTACTCAGTCTTAATCATTACTCATAAATCCTTTGTAAAAGTTTGATCATAATCAGATAAAGGTGTGTTTGGGACTAGTTGTAAACCAGTTTTCAAGTGTTGTTAATTGGTGTTTAAGTGTTCATTTCTACTTAATAGGAGTTAACAAGTAGTTTTGAGCCTTTTGTAAGTCAGTATAATAGTCAAAAAGGCAATTGGTTGATAAAAAGTTTGGGTCATACTTGAATTCAGTTTTCATTACAAAACTTGCCAAATTCATTTGATCATTTCTCCTTCATTACTAGATCAAATTTGCTCAAACCAGTTTCTAGTTATAGCTTATAACATAATCTTTCAGACTTTAAGAGGAAATTCTACAGTATCAAGAAATAAGCAAGAAAACAGCTTATTAGTTAAGGCCTGAGCATTTTGCATTCTCTGATGTGATTAGCTTACTGTTTTACTAGTTCTAATAATCCACTTCATAAAAGTTGTAGTTTTCTTTCACAAACCTGTTTAGTAAGTGTTGAATATGAGATTTTGAGATTTTGAGCTTTTTCCAAAATCTGGTCAACGTTTGGTCAACATAAGCTCATTTGAGCTTATTTTCAGATATCTGGCTTATTTCTGGATGAAAATTGTTCTAATTTGATTTCCCCTTCCTTAAATCAAGTGCTTAATCAGTTTTGAAAAAAAAATCAAGTTGTGGATGTTTGGATTATGCTATAGCTTATTTTGAGCTTATTAATAAGCACTCTTTTGCTTATTTTGGACTTTTAGCCAAAATCTTTGAACACACGTTTCTTGATTTGGATTTGAAGTTGTTTGCAAGTTGTTTCAGCTTAATTGGTTGAGAAATAAGCTCAAACGAGCTTATTATTTCTTTGTGCCCGTTTTTGGTTATAATTTTGGTTAATTTGCACTTTAGTCCCTATAATTCTAATCTGTTTCTAAACCTAGCTAATTGTCCTAATTTTGTGGTAATTGCAAAACTTGGTCCCTGGATTTGTTAGTTTGTTAAATTTCAGTTTATAAGTTTGTTAGTTTGTTAACATTTGGTTAGTTTGTTAAAGTTTTTACAAGTCTAGTCCTTATAGTTAACTGTTTTACATTTTTAGTCCTTATAACTTTTAGGATTTACATTTTAAGCATTTTCATTTTATAGAAATTACATTTTAATATTTTACTTGAATAAAAATTTGGAATTTGCAATTTGTTTTACGTATAAGTAGGTCTATATTTTTCATTTTTAGATAGCTTTGTTTGAATTAGCAATAGATTACCAAGCAAGCTTGAACAACCAAAAACAATTATAAATTTGATATTGATTGGACTTTCTATTAGTTAAGAACTGAGAAAACGAACTTGCATTATACACATTTCAAATGGCGCCGCTGCCGGTTCTTTGACTACACGAGAGACTATCGATTGACGGTTTTCATTGGCTTTTGGGATCCGTTCACGTTGTGAACGTTATTTTTACATATCATAAATCAAAAACAAATAAAAAATCAAAAATATAAAAATATATAAAAACTAAAAAAATTAACAAAACAATTCTTTTCCTAAAGAATTGACCAAAAAAATTAAAAAATCCAAAAAGCAATCTTTTTCCTAAGAGATTGCACCCAAAAATATATATTATTGGATTCTCTCGGTTTTTATGTACATATAGTATTTTCCTTTAAAAAACTCATAAATACAAAAATATTTTCCATATATTATTATAAGTACATACGTATACGTATAAGAACAATCAATCTACATATCTTCCATAAGTATTGCCGAGGCAATACACCGTGTTGAGGGGCGCTCCGGTCCTTGACACGCGTATCGATCAAACAAAATAAAGCAAGAATAGATAAATACTCTCAATAAGCAATAATTCGAAGAATACGAACATTTAAGTGAATAGAAAGGCGATGTGCTATAAAATGCCATCTAAGGGTCAATAGGTACTTAAGTGCTTCGCGCCACCTAACCCCCCGTTCACTTGGGAGTATTCTAAGAAGGAAAGCTTCATTGAGGGTCTTGCACCCAAAGTAGTATTACATATATTGTTACTTTCTTGTGGATATTTAATATCGAAACTCGAAGAGGATAATCTTATTCTTTTCAAAGTCACACGAGAGCTTCTCTCTCATTCCTCGTATTGAGTTGCATGCTCACTCGCGGGCGTGCACAAATACCGATTGGTGTACAACCTCTTCCTCCGAAAAGGAAGAAAAAGAGAAAGAGTAAGACCACCATCGTTCACCAAGCCGATCACGAGAATCGTGCTTTGTCACCACCACGAGGAGCCATGGCTGTTGATAACCGTACTTTGTTTGAACGTATGCAAACCAACATTCATGGATTTGTTAGTGCCATTAAGATTCCCGACTATCCCGCTAACACATTTGAGCTACATACATCTATGATCAATATGGTTGCTGCATCACCTTTCTATGGAAAACAAAATGAGGACCCCCATGCTCATCTTAAGAGATTCCTTTCACTTTGCAATACCATTAAGCATAATGGGGTTCCACCGGATGTCATTAGATTGTTGTTAGTGTCATTTTCACTAGATGGGAGTGCTAAGCATTGGTTAGACACCCAACCACCCGATAGTATCACCACTTGGGAAGAGTTTACCACTAAGTTTTTGAACAAATTCTTTCCTCCACAAAAGACTATGGCTTTGAGGAATTTGATTATGGGCTTTACACAAAAACCTAGTCAATCCTTTGGTGATGCTTGGGAAGAGTATAGTGAGTTGTTGAGGCGATGCCCTAATCATGGAATGGATGATCTAAGCCAAATCAATACTTTCTATAATGGCCTTAAACCTCACCACCAAGATTCACTAAATGCTTCCGCGGGAGGGAGTATTCATTTCAAGACATACCAAGAGGCTTTGACCATTATTGAGACTAAGGCAATGGTTCAAACAAATGATCCATTTGAAGAAAGAGTTCATGTTATCCAAAACACTTCTCAAACACCTTGTGATAACCAATTCCTTAAATACCACCAAGAGATCCTTCAACAAGTCAAACAAGGACAACAAGAAATGACTCAAGAGTTAGTTCAAGCCTTGAAGAGCTTGACATTGAACAATTCCTCAAACAATGTGAATGCCATCACCATTTCTTGTGTTACTTGTGGAGGTCCTCACTCTTATGAACAATGTGACAAGGTGCAAGGTTATCAAGGGGAATGCTATGCTTACCAAGAGGAACACCGTGAACACTTCAAGCCTAACATCAATCCAAATAATCTTTCTTACAAATCCCAAAATTACCTTACTCCACCCGGCTTTCCACCCCAACCACCCACCCAAATTCAACAAAATCCTCCTCAAATTTTAGCAAGGAATCAAGGGCAAAGACAACCATATCAAAGAAATAACTACAAGGCACCAAATCAATTTCAACCTCAAGCAAGTACCTTTTATCCACCAAATCAAGGATTTAATTCCCAACCTTTACCTTTCCAACCTCAAGGTTTTCAAGGTTATGTGCCACAAGAGTTAAACACAATGGATCTTTTGCAAAAGATGAATCAAGAGAATGAAAAGAAATTCCAAGCTATGGACAAGAAAATGAATGACCAATTCAATAAGCTTTTCATGGCATTAAATCAAAGACCACAAGGGGCCTTACCTTCCAACACACAAACAAATCCTAGGGCCAATGTCAATGCTATTACAACAAGGAGTGGTACAACAACAAAGGATCCTTCACCTCCTAAACCTACTATTGTTCAACCCACTTGTGCTCCTACTTGTGACAAGCCCTCTACTTCTACTTCACCACCTCAAAATGCTCCCATTGCTCCACTTTCAAAGCCTATTCATGAAATGCTCAATAAGGAAAATCCTTCATCCACACCTCTACCACAACCAAAACCAAGTCTTCCTTATCCCTCAAGATTGAGAAAAGAAAAGCTTAAGAACAAGGATGACATCCAAGTTTCTAACTTTTTGAGGATGTTCAAGCAACTTAACATCAATATCTCCTTTGCGGAAGCCTTAGCCAATATGCCTAAGTTTGCTAAGATGATTAAGGACTTGCTTTCTAACAAGGAAAGATTGGTGGATTTGCCTAATGCTTCTTTGAATGAAAATTGTTCCGCGGTGTTGCTTAAGAAGTTGCCTACTAAGCTTGGAGATCCGGGGCGATTTTTGATTCCTTGCAATTTCCCGGGGGTGGAAAATTGTATGGCTTTAGCGGATTTAGGAGCAAGCATAAATCTTATGCCATTATCGGTTTGGAAGAGACTTTCACTGCCCGAGCTTACTCCTACAAAGATGACTCTTGAGTTGGCTAACCGTACTATAGCTTATCCGGTGGGAATTGCGGAGGATGTTTTTGTTGGGGTTGATAGATTTACATTTCCCGCGGATTTTGTGGTAGTTGATTATGATGTGGATCCTAGAGTGCCTTTGATTGTTGGTAGGCCATTTTTGAGAACGGGTCGTACTTTAATCGATGTGGCGGAAGGAGAACTTACAATGCGGGTAGGAGATGAGAGAGTGGTGTTTAACATGGGAAAGTTGTCCAAAAAGTCTAATGAGCCCGAAGCGGTAAAACATATTGATGTTGTGCATGAGGAGGAAACACAAGATGATCTTCTTGATGAAGTTTGTGATGAGTACTTTTATGAAGCTTGTTCAAGTGGAGACTTTGATTACCCTCATATTGAGACCATTGCTTCCATTACTTCCTCTTTGGATTTTCATGAACCTCAAGAGCTAAACTTTAGTGAAGTTACATATGACACCCCATTTTTCCACCATACTAATCACTTTGATGAGGACTTAAGTCATGAGGGATCTTTTCTTTGTGATTCACCAACATATGATGACTATAGTGATGATGAGCTTTCTACTTGTGACTCTCCATTTGTTGATGATCATACTTCCTTTGGTTTTGAGGGATCACCCATCTTTGATAGACCAATCTATGATGTTTATGGTGATGAGGAGGATTCTATCATTGATGAGAGTGATGAGTTTTTATTGGAGGATATATCTTTTGAATATACTCTTGGTTACCTTGATGAGGAGGGGGACATACTCTATCTAGAATCTTTATTGCTTGAAGATCCTTTACCTTCTTTGGCCACCCAAACCTTTCTCCAACCAATCACTCTACAACCTTTCTCTCACCATGTGACCTACAAAGGAGAATCTTCTAAGGCAACCATCACTTGTTGTTTTCCCATCAAGGAACGGATTTTTGATCCTGGCATAGAGCTTGCTAAACCTTCTCAGTATCCACCTGATGCAACAAAAGGAAACCTTGTGAAAGATTTGAGAACTTTACACCATCACCTTGGAGAGAACATATGGGAAACCAATTTAGAGAACTACACCTCATTCTTGTCACCATTAATTGGGAAGCTAGTTGTTGGCTTGTGTTATAAGTGGGAGGGTAATTATGTATTTGATCCTGGGGGATATTTATGGAGTTTTGATACATGAACACTTGTTTTACCTCATCATGGAGATTTTTCTTAACAAAAGGGAAAACATTTTCTTCTCCATGATAGGTTTTAGACACTTTTAAGTGAGGAACGAGTCGAGCTAGAGACTCATTAACTCAAGCATCGTATAACTAGGTTAGAGTGTTGTAGGTTAGAAATAAAGGCATAGATTTGGAGATAAGTGTAGGGGAGACCTTCTTTTGTCTTCATGCTTGTTTGTAGGGTTGCTCACTCATCTCATGCTTTGGAGCTTATGGAGGAGGCCTTTGTATCCGGTTCACTTCGTTACTTTAGTGATTTTTCATTGACACGTTGTGCTTAAACTTGATTTCACTAATAGTAGTCCTTTTCTTAACTTGGGATTAAGCAAAGTCTATTCATTGTCATAAGTGTAGGGGAAGTTTTTATACTTCCATGCTCTTAAAACATTGAGGACAATGTTTAGCTTAAGTGTAGGGGGGTCTTCTATCGAAGTGACCTTACCTAGAACTTGTCATTGTCTTGCATGATAACATGGAAAATTGGATTTTCAACATTTTTCAAATTTTTGATCTACTTTGGCCAACAAAAATATGCATTCATAATTTTTGCATCAATCATTTTTCATTTGCATAACACATTTGCATTGTATATGTTTCTTCTTTTGCTTTTCATCAAAAATATATAAAAGAAAAAATATAATAAAACATGGTTTTAACAAGTTTAGATTTCTTTGACATATTAGGCCCGCCATGGATATTTTGACTCAACCCGAGTTTGCTTATTTTAGCACTCTCTAGTTAGTATCCTTAACCATGTAGTCCTTCATTGGTCTATTAGGCTAAGCTTCCACCAATTTCATTCTTTGAAATTTTAAATTTGTGGAGAATGGGAAATGATAGAGTTGAAGCAAGTGTAAAAGGGCTAGATAGACTTCATGGCAATTACTTGTGGCTAAACCCTTCTCTTCTTTACCTCTATTTTCTTCGCTTGTATATAATTGTTAATAAATAATCAAGTACGGTTTTAATTGGTTCGTAATCTCTTATGCATTTTTGGCTAATCATTTATGGTTGATATGAGTACGTCTTAAGATTCTAAGTTAGCACGTTTTATGTGTACTAGACTTGTGTCATGCTCCATATTTAGCGGGTGTTTTTCCTTTTCTTCTTTGCAAATTTCTTGGTGAGGAATAAAGAAAAATAAGAGCGGCTTATGAAAAAAAATGAGTGGCTAGAAAAAAAAAAAAAAAAAAGAAAAAAAAATATTGCAAGACTTCCAAGAGGGGCAGTGTGGTGTTAATTATAGTGACTATTGAGTTCCAATATTACCTTGACGGGTTGCGGGGATTCAATAGATTGCTCCAATCCAATATTACCTTGACGGGTTGCGGGGTTGAAGATCCAAAATCTCAAAAAGATGCGGATGTAAATTATTGCGTGAGTTTTATTTTTCTTTTCTTAGCGAGTGTGTAGTTACTTATGAAAGCATGACATGAGGATTTTACACATAAGGCGAATGACTTATTACTCTTAATACGGACTTATATTAATTGTGAGCGGTTTTTCAAGTAATGGATGAGAAGATTACTTAGGATTAAAACCGTCCTTCCTTATTTTTGGATTTTACACTTCTTATATTTCACGCTTTAATAATGACAAATTTGCCCACAAGCAATTTGCTCAAATAATAACCGGTTCCACATTTAATTGTCATGAATAAGTTGATGCACTTTTTACTTGTGAATGCAATGATCCCATTTACTAGCTTGGTATGGGGAAAGTGAAACTTGAGGGTGATAAGTGTCCATGGTATCCAAGCCCTAATCCAAGTCATTGAGTTCTTTATGAGTTATTCCCATCAAAACCATTTCAAGAAAAATCAAAAAGAGATAAATAGAATTGTATTTTAATCCATAGCATTGTTAAAAGTCAAAATCATGCATCATCTAGTTTAGAGTAGTGTAGATGCATCTCATATGGCCAAGGTGAATTAATTATGAGGGAAATGTAAATTTTTAAGCCTTGAAAGATAATATTGCATGAGGACATGGCAATGCTCAAGTGTAGGGGAATTTGATATGAGCTTAAACTCATATCCTTTTATCAACAAATAACCCTAAAACATGAAGCAAAATACCCTTTTATATTGTAAAAAGCAGTGTTATGTGGTATGTTTGTGTTTGTGTGATCTTATATAGGTAAAAGGATACAATTTCAAGCAAACAAGGAAAAACCAAGCTCAAATGGATGAAAAAGACAAAAGAGGATCAAAAGTGACAAGACTTTGAAGTCAAAGGACCTATCTTGACAAATTGTGAAAGTTGGAGGACTTAAAGTGCAAATTATGGAAAGTCAAGATTAAAGTCAAATTTGGTCAACTACAAAGTCAACTCAAGTCAAAGGGCCATTTTTGTTGAAGAATGAAAGTTGAAGGGTCAAAATTGTCAAAGGAATGAAGTTTCTAGCCTTAAAGAGAAATCTGCCAAGTTAAGGGGCTTATTCTGCCAAGTTTGGAAAGTTAATAAAGATCAATCCATGTCAAAAGGAAGAGAACCAATGAGAAGCAGGGATTCACTTCACACGGATTGAGTATTAATTACCCACTTCCGCCGCCTTCATTTAATACAGGATCTGTACAGTGTGATCCGTGTGACACTTTTTCATCCAATCAAATTCTTCCACGTGTCCTTCTCCTTCACAAGAAATATTTCCAGATCGCGTTTTTGATAGAATGCATTTCAGAAGAAAATCAAAACACCAATCTTGCTCGTCTTGAAGAGAGGAATCCAATGGTGCAACTTAATTAGCATATTATCCAATGGATCAAAAACACCCAAATGAGTTCATCACCTTCAAAGTGGGTTTGCAGAATTCCTCCACGTGTCAAGCTGTGATTGGCCCGAACACGTCACATCTCCAACAAACTCTCTTATCTTGCCTATAAATACTTAGCTAGTACTTCATTTGTATGGAGCTTAATTTTGTAAACACCTAGTTCTCTCAATTTCACTTTTCTCTTTTTCCCTCCTTTTCACCTAACAACTCAAGAGTCTGACAAACTCTTGAGTTAGTTAGTTAGTTAGAACCTTGTAACTACCTTTTGTAACTGATTTCATCAATAAAATTTCAAATCCAAGTTTTCCCGCCAAATTCTGTTCTTCAATTCCTGCTACTTTACTGCTGTTGTGTGATCACATTGTTGCTGTTTGAAGTTTGTTATGATCATACATTGATCATAACTGACTTTGTTGAAGAATTGTTGCTGTTTGATCAAAATTCCAGTTCATTCCTAGTTCTTGAAGGTTTCATGGCAGAATGATGATTTGTAGCTGTTTTGGTTGTTGATTTGAGTTGATAGCTAGTGATAGGTGGTGGTATCACTAGGGCAAGAGAGCTCAGCGCTCCTCTTCTACCCAAAGGATCTCTACAATAGGTTCTAAGCTTCTGTTTTTAAGTTCCTCTAAACAAGTACTTGCCTGCTCAATTCCCTAGTGTAATATTGATGGCTGCCTGATTCTACTTGATAAGTAGTTGTTGATTGAGTGATCCTAGTGTATTGTAGCTTGTTCTTGTGCTTTTGAGTTCAGTTTTGTAGTTATAAGCTCATTTTCAGTAACTTTTTAGTCCTATACCTTAATTGAGTTCTAGTTGGTAAACTTGCTTGATTTCAGTCTCATTAGCTTTAATTTGGATCACCTAAACTAGTTTGCTATAGCTCTTTACTCAGTCTTAATCATTACTCATAAATCCTTTGTAAAAGTTTGATCATAATCAGATAAAGGTGTGTTTGGGACTAGTTGTAAACCAGTTTTCAAGTGTTGTTAATTGGTGTTTAAGTGTTCATTTCTACTTAATAGGAGTTAACAAGTAGTTTTGAGCCTTTTGTAAGTCAGTATAATAGTCAAAAAGGCAATTGGTTGATAAAAAGTTTGGGTCATACTTGAATTCAGTTTTCATTACAAAACTTGCCAAATTCATTTGATCATTTCTCCTTCATTACTAGATCAAATTTGCTCAAACCAGTTTCTAGTTATAGCTTATAACATAATCTTTCAGACTTTAAGAGGAAATTCTACAGTATCAAGAAATAAGCAAGAAAACAGCTTATTAGTTAAGGCCTGAGCATTTTGCATTCTCTGATGTGATTAGCTTACTGTTTTACTAGTTCTAATAATCCACTTCATAAAAGTTGTAGTTTTCTTTCACAAACCTGTTTAGTAAGTGTTGAATATGAGATTTTGAGATTTTGAGCTTTTTCCAAAATCTGGTCAACGTTTGGTCAACATAAGCTCATTTGAGCTTATTTTCAGATATCTGGCTTATTTCTGGATGAAAATTGTTCTAATTTGATTTCCCCTTCCTTAAATCAAGTGCTTAATCAGTTTTGAAAAAAAAATCAAGTTGTGGATGTTTGGATTATGCTATAGCTTATTTTGAGCTTATTAATAAGCACTCTTTTGCTTATTTTGGACTTTTAGCCAAAATCTTTGAACACACGTTTCTTGATTTGGATTTGAAGTTGTTTGCAAGTTGTTTCAGCTTAATTGGTTGAGAAATAAGCTCAAACGAGCTTATTATTTCTTTGTGCCCGTTTTTGGTTATAATTTTGGTTAATTTGCACTTTAGTCCCTATAATTCTAATCTGTTTCTAAACCTAGCTAATTGTCCTAATTTTGTGGTAATTGCAAAACTTGGTCCCTGGATTTGTTAGTTTGTTAAATTTCAGTTTATAAGTTTGTTAGTTTGTTAACATTTGGTTAGTTTGTTAAAGTTTTTACAAGTCTAGTCCTTATAGTTAACTGTTTTACATTTTTAGTCCTTATAACTTTTAGGATTTACATTTTAAGCATTTTCATTTTATAGAAATTACATTTTAATATTTTACTTGAATAAAAATTTGGAATTTGCAATTTGTTTTACGTATAAGTAGGTCTATATTTTTCATTTTTAGATAGCTTTGTTTGAATTAGCAATAGATTACCAAGCAAGCTTGAACAACCAAAAACAATTATAAATTTGATATTGATTGGACTTTCTATTAGTTAAGAACTGAGAAAACGAACTTGCATTATACACATTTCAAAAATCCTCAAATAAATGAGACACTGAGCACAATAACGTAACCCCTTCAAGCGATAGCAAATGTACGCATAGAGCAAGTTATCTTAAAAAGGCTACTACTCCTTCTAAGATATGAATAGATCGTACCCCTTCGCTAGATATGTCGAGTCTTCTTCACCATACAAACCAAACAAGTTATCTTAAAAGGTACTCCCTTCCTTTTAAGATATGATAAGAATACAAAACCTGTGAAAATCAACTACAACATAAAATCAGTGATAATCGAATGTCTTCTTCAATGAATCACCCCAACGAAATGATGATGGCTGAGAACTCCTCCTCCAGTAACAGTAGTGACATCAGACTAGTCACTAAAACAGAGTAGTATCAATCTTACTTGACTAGAAGGAACCAAAACCGGCCAAAGAAAGTTAGTATACAACAAGCCAGCAGGAACCAAAATCAAGTCAACAAGAACATACGCCTACTAGGAGGAACAAACCAGTAGGAACCGACCAGTGGTACGGACCAGTAGGAACCGACTAATATGAACCGATGATTCAACCAGGAGGAACCATCAAATATTACTAGGAGGAACCAAGAACACAACCAACATGAATATATGAGACCAGTAGGAACGACCAGCAGTAACGAAAACCTACCAGTAGCATCTCAAACCCTTTTTCTTTTTTTTTCTTTTTTTTTAATTTTAATTTTTTTTCTTTTTTTTCACATTCTGTCACCACCTGTTGCCAAAGCTGTTTCTGTTACTGACCAAAATATGACTGCTGAAATCTCGTACATATTAATAAAACCACCAACGTCTGTTACAGCTGCCCATAATATCCAATATTGCTCCTTAAATTTCGTAGCCTATAACATGTAACCTCCCAAAGTAACATAGACTCACTCTTGCAGCCATATCCAAAGTCAACAACACAAAAAGCATATAATCCCGAAATACCAGAGATTGCATGTCAAGGTCAATACCAATCTTCAATGTACCCATCAATCAACTAGAATAAATTTCCTAAACATTAGGAGTTAATAACAGATACACGAAAGAGAGAATGATTTCCATTTTTAATCACAC
Organism: Glebionis coronaria; assembly: GCA_025667525.1. Lineage (NCBI taxonomy): Eukaryota > Viridiplantae > Streptophyta > Magnoliopsida > Asterales > Asteraceae > Glebionis > Glebionis coronaria. The sequence goes on from CM046876.1 coordinate 122,625,079, forward strand.
GTGTTTGACCTAGAACCCACGTTCAACAATCAGACTTAAACAGAGTTCCTACAAACTAGGAGTTATACGATCAAATTAAGTGACTTCCAAATATATCTCAAATCCCATAAAATATACGCTGGAGATATGGTAGGAAGATAAATAATAATTCCTAGAAAGTAGTACACTGACCTTATCACACCAAAACTCTCGGATCAACCATCACATGACCAAAACTACTGTATTATTTTTTTCTTTTCGTATTTTGTGACTTTAAACAAACCAACGAGTCACCCAAGGTAAGCCCCACATATCACCCGTCCCTTTCTGTTTACGTGACATTTTGAACAATATATCTTGGACCAAATGCATGTAAACACCTCCATAACGCATTACCATGTCGGCATTAATTTTTATATGCAACCAAGTTTTATCATATGCACAGGGACCACTTGTTCCTTGAAAGTAATAACACGTGAAAGAATTTGAAGTCAAGAGTCGAACAGTACCTTTGCCCTAGCTAGGTACCATCCTCACGTGATCTTACATGATACGAGAAGTCAAATCGTACCTATTCCTTGGCAGCAGCATTTTAATAACCATAGTAGAGAGAATCATGTTTTGGTCCCCATCATCTTTCTCAACACAAAAAACAACTCTAAGCGAATTTAGAGTTTATAGAAACCCTAGATTCCTCAAAACTGTTTCATCACAATGAATCTGATTTGAGATCTGTCTTGAAAACATCATTCTCTAACAGCCATCATGATCATACGGGGTTCATTGTTGATTCAAGAATCAACTCCCCAAAACCAGTATGATCATCCAGGAACCAGTAACAACAGCAACATCATATGAACAGCAGCAACAATCATCTAGGGTTTGTTGGGAAAAACCCTAGATCAGCAGGGACATCATTATTTATTCAAAAACAGAAAATAACATAACAACGAAAACCTTGTAGATCAACCAGATCGAGAGCCAACAAGCTCTGATACCACTTGTTGAGTCTTAGGATCTAGACTCATCTGGGATATCATGATCATTATTGTAACATGCACAGCGGAATAAGAATAAGAACAATCATAACCAAGAACAAGGCTTTCACTAATAAATGATTACTATTAATAAGCTTACTAATAAGATGACTACTAATAAGCTACTAGTCCTGGCGCCTTATAGGCTTGACGCCAGGAGGAACACACACACACCTATGGTTTACATTTTTTTATGAATGAGTGAATAAAACCAAGGTGTCTACCCTCTTTATATAATAGAGGGACTAGGGTTACATCACAACCCTAGCTTACTATCTAAGCTAACATATTACTACTAGGTCCTTCATCTTGTTTTGTCATATCAACTCAAGATCTCTAAGTCCCAACAAACTCTTAAAACTAAATTACAATCCAAACTTTTAAAAACGTATGTAATCCGAAACACAATTAAATGAAAGGGTTAATACATAGCTAGGTAACTAACGTTTCTAAAAATGTGTGCCTAAAGTAACAATGTTTCATTTTGTTCATTTAAGTTACTCAAGTAAACGGGTTGTTCACATTAGATACTAACGATTCATGAACCTTATGGTTAGGTTACTTTGTGGACTAGTAACCGGCTAAACCCTTTTTACCCTTGCCACGTTGGATTTCCACTACTTCCTTTCTTTAAAAAAACCCCAAATACAGTCCATTGTTTATCTTCTTCATCACACTTTATTTTATCAAAAAAATTAGGGTTTTTCAAGAACCACAATGAATCACAACATCAATCAAAACATTAACATACTTTGTGGGTGTGGTGATCCAGCAAACTTGCAAACCTCATGGACCCAGAATAACCCAGCAAGAAGGTTTATTGGTTGCCCTAATTACTTTGATCCAACAAGGAATTGCAATTTCTTCAGATGGATTGATGCTCCATTGCCAAATCGTTGGTATCAAGCTAGGATGTATCAAAATCATGTTCAGTTAGTAAATTCACAACAACAGCTTGCTCTACTTCAGAATCAACAGTCCCGATCTAGATTCTACAATAGGGTTATGATTGTTGTGATTGTTAGCATGATGGTTGTTAGGTTCTTTTAGGTCTTTGTTGTCTTTTGTTGGATCTTTTGTTGTATCTTTTGTTGGTTAATGATGGTTGTTATGTTCCTGTTTAGGTCTTTGTTGATCTTTTGTTGTATCTTTTGTTAGATGTTGTAAGGGTAACATTATGTTTAATATGAAGTAACCTTTCCTTTACTTGTGTTTTTAAGCTTAAAATTAATAAAAGTTATAATACAACAAGGTTTTTGATACATAAACCATTAACATTAATAAGATTCATAATACAAATAAGATTGTTAACATTTCTTGTTCATACTTGTTACATTTACCAGGAATACATCAAGAGTTACATAATTGGCAGATATACAAAACAGCCTAACATTTGGCCAGCCAATACAACAAGTTTGTCATAGTTAACTACATGGATGGGTCACTAATGTGGATTGGCAGATATACAAAATGGCCTAACAAATGGCAAGCCAAATTTCCACACATTCCTAAAAACTACTAAACTTCTATGGTGTCATCAGGATGTAAACCTAGTCCAGGTGAGAGTGTTGCTCATTCTTCTATGCTTAATTCTTTCTGACTGTCTTCTTACCACAATTGGATGTGAGTCATCTGAATGATCTTGATCACCATCATCCTGTTCCTCATCCCTTGGATGTGTCTGAGTTATAGCAATCTCTGATTGAACTTCTTGTTGTGGAATGTCAGACTCAGCTTCTTGTTGTGCATCAAGTTGAGCTTGGATGATGCAATCCTGTGGAGTAATACCTGGAGGCCAAGCATGTCTAGGAAGACCCGTATAATTCTGTATCCAAAAAAAGAGAGTTAGATCATGTATCATATACAAAGCTATATAGTAAATTAGGCTAATGAAGTAAACTTACCCCTAACATAGTCTCTCCATCAACAGGATCCCAAGACACACCATAACCTATTGGCCTTATTCCATCTGGATACATTCTAGACTTTGATCCATCTCCCCTGCCTCTTTGTCACACAAATTTTCCATTGATTGTTTCTGGTCTAGGCCTACTACTACTAGCACCATCTTCTACATTTCTTGAGGATCCACCACCTGTTGTGCTAATTCCCCCACCCCTAGTCCTCACACCACCTCTTGTTCTCACACCTCCACCCCTTGTCCTCACACCACCTCTTTTCCTCACACCCCCACCCCTCCTAGATTCTGGTTCTTGCATCTCAAATCCAGGAGGTGGAGATGTTACTAGTGGTGACTGTGATTCTGTGACAAGAACCCTACTTGGGTCACTCACACCCCCAGGTTTAGTAACAACTTCACCTCTGCCTAACCCTCTCCCACCTCTCCCACCTCTGCCTAACCCTCTCCCACCTCTCCCAACTCTCTCACCTCTCCCACCTCTAACTGGACCTCTACCACCTCTAACAGAACCCTTTAAAACCCTTAAAACTCTTTCAACCACATAATCATCAGGTTTACTAGGACATGATCTAACATTGTGACCTGGTGCTTTGCAGTATTGGCAATGTCCTAGTTGTCCTCTTCTACTAATCCTAGTCCTATTGGAATCATCTTCAGTAGCATCTCTTTTCCTTTTATGTGGAGGCCTACCAGGCATTCTTCTCTTCACAGGTGGCAAAGGTTTTTGATAATCAGTTAATGGCCATTGTTCCATGCCATTCATCCCCTGAATATAATGGTCATAAGCAGCAACAAATTTGTCTTTGTGATACCAATCAGATACATAATCTTCCGGCTCCATGTGTAAAGAGTAAATTGTGGCTATAGCATGCTCACAAGGGATACCAGATAACTGCCAAGCTCTAAAACTACACACCCTTAAACCTTCATCCACTTTGAAACCTCCATATCCATTACAGACCTCAAATTTTCTTTCACCACTTGCAACTACTTTCCAATCTCTACAAAAAAAACAATAATTAGATACCACTTTGTGGAGGTACATTTATATTAAAGACAGTAAATACATTTACCTGTGGTTATCCTTTATTTTTTCAAGTTTTTTCTTGATATTTGGACAGATACCAGACTGCCACTTTGAGTGCTTTTCTCTCATCTTCTGTAACCTTTCCATACACATGATCCTAATATCCTCCAGCATGTTTATTATGGGTTCCCTTCTTGCATAAACTATGAGTGCATTGAAACACTTTGAGATGCCATTTTCCATTGCATCACATGCCTTGTCAGTTGTGAGGTAAGCTCTACTCCATGATTCAGGATTCCTATCCATCAAGTGTTTGTGTGCTTCTTTGTTTATACTCCTAATTTATGTCATTACTTTCTCAAACTTTGAAGTATATGTAGCCTTTGCAGCTTTCCAGAATAAGTTCCTGTATTGCACACCTGTGTACTTCTTCTGGAAGTTAGCATAAATGTGCCTAGCACATTGTCTATGCTCAGCCAAAGGAATAACCTCTTTTTCCGCTTCTATAATACCCTGCAATCAAATTTTTTTTTCATAATAATGGTCTACAACATTAAAATTATATAATTGAAAGATAATTAAAAGTACCTTATGTTGATCAGATATGATAGTCAGGCCTTCACCAGTTTCCACGTTCAAGTCATTCATCAGCAATTGAAAAAACCACACCCAATTCTCTTTATTTTTTACATTAACCACAGCCCATGCAATTGGAAAAATTTGATTATTCCCATCCCTACCAAATGCTGACAACAACTCTCCCTTACATATGGTTTTCAGAAAACTTCCATCAATGCCTATTACTCTTCTACATCCAGCCAACCAACCATCCTTTAACCCCTTGAAGCAAACATAGAACCTACTAAAGTAGTTTTTACCATCCATAGCATCAACACTAATCTTTCAAGTAGAACCAGGGTTGGAGTTAAGAATTTCAGAGGCATATGACCACAACATGCCATATATGGTCCTCTAGACAACTCTCATATTGAGTTAAGGCTTTCATTTTTCCCCTCCTAGCCTGTCCTATACTTACCTTCCACTTATACTTCTTCAAGATTAAAGCAACTATGTCAGCAACCTTGATACAAGGATTAATCATGATTTTTTTTGCAAAGTTTCTTGCAATCCAATTACTTGTAATCAAGGTTCCTGATAGGTGTGTAAACACCCATCCTTTTTCCACTTAATTCTGGCTAAAACGAGACCAAAACACGTATTTAATATCATATGTTTGGAATTATGCGTGGTTTTTGTGTTTATTGTGTTTTCAGAGCTAACCGGATGAATATTAAAGAAAACATGGGATTGCACGGGTTTTATCGAAGAAAAAGACTCAAGACGAAGTCTATTGTCCAAGAGATGCAAAAGATTTGAAGTCACTGGGCCTATTTGAAGATTTATCGAAGAAAAGGACCAAAGATGGAAGATTTACATAAGTCGAAGAAACTCGAGTCTATTAAACGAAGAAATTAAAAGACGAGTTGAATTTAATCGACGACAAATCCCAAATCAGAATCGGAAACGTCAACTTTTCTGAAAAGACGAGAAGACAAGAAGAACGGGAGAAAGCCCACTCACCAACCAAAAGACAAGACTATATAAAGTCCACCCTTCACACTTTTCATTCAGTTTTTAGTTTTTTCTTTTCCCATCTTTTTCTCCCTTTCTGTTCGTAGTCATCACCAACACCACTAGGGTGTTTGGTGATTTTGATTTTTATTGTTCCAAGAATCTTGTAGTTTAATCTTTGTCTTGTGATTTTTAAAACCTTAATCATTCAATATATCAATCTTTCCATTTCATCTTGTTCATCTTAATCTTTTTGATTCCAAGTCTTAAAGTTTATTTTGTTAAATTTGATCTTCAAAAGTTGTTGGGTTTTATGTTTTTATTGATGGGATTTGTTGTTATTGGTTAGTATATGATTCGTGTTTAGTTTTATTTAAGTCTTGGTTAAAAACTTGTTGATTTTTGGATTGGATTCGTGTTCCCCTGCTTATTTCTGCTGCTACTGTTCTTGAGTATTTCCCAGGTTCCGGATGAACACAAAGTTCCGGATGAACAAAAAGTTCCGAATGAATGTAGTTTTCAAAAGTTCCGAATAATTTTTATGTTAAGAAGTTCCGAATCAGTCTTTAAGTTCCGAATCAGTTTTATCTTCAAAAGTTCCGAGCCAAGTTCCGAGTGAACTTCCGGACAAAAGTTCCGAGTGAACTTCCGGACGAAAGTTCCGAGTGAACTTCCGAACCAACTTCCGGATCAACTTCCGAGTCAATCTTCCCGATAAACTTCCGGACGAAAGTTCCGAGTGAACTTCCGGACGAAAGTTCCGAGTGAATGATTTTTCAAAGTTCCGGATGAACTAAATGTTCCGAATCAATTTTCCTTAAAAGTTCCGGATCAACTTCCGAGTCAATACTTCCGAACCAACTTCCGAGTGAACTTCCGAATCAAGGTCAACTTCCGAATCAATTTTCTTTTGAGCATTTTTAAGTCTTACTTTCTGTTTCTTCTTACTTACTGTTTCTTCATTTTATATTTATATTTTAATTTTAATTCTAGTTTTCTTAATTGTCATTAAATTAATTGTTTTTTATTTAAGTTTTCATGTTAATGTATTTAAACCTTTTAGTAGATTAGAAAACCAACCCCCCTTCTTAGTAACCAAGAACAATCATTCCACTTAGAACCGAGATCAATTCGAGAGGATATCGAGAGAATTTAGAACCCACTAGCAATAACCTAGTATCAAATGGCGCCGCTGCCGGCTCTTCTCGTTAAGATCCACAGTTTTTTGTGAGAACTTGGATTTTGGGATCCGTTCACCGTGAACGTTACTTTTTCATAAAAACTTTCAAAAACACAAAAAAAAAATATATAAAAATTTCAAAAATCCTAAAAATTAAAAAAAAACATAAAAACCAAAAATATTTTTGCTTTGTTTTTGCCTTGTTAGTTCTTTTGCAGGTGTATGCGCACTCGATCAACGTCTTATCAAGAGCCCGAGCCTCTCGATAACTTAGACATGGCCGGTGTACAAGACAACAACAACATACCACCTCAAAACAATAATAATAACAACAACAACCCACCTTTCAACAACAATAATAACAACAACAACCCACCTTTCAACAACAATAATAACAACAACAATGAGCCTCTACCGGATAATCGCCCGATGATTGAACTACTGTAAGCCCATGTAGATGGCAACACTGATCCAATTGTTATACCAGCGATTGCAGCCAACAATTTTGAGCTCAAATCCGGCTTTATCCAGATGGTCTCTGCTCAACCATTCTTGGGGCGTACCATTGATGATCCACATGACCACATCAAGAGATTCTTGCAACTAACCAACACGGTCAAATTCAATGGTGTTCCACAAGAGGTAATCCGTTTACAACTTTTTCCCTTTTCTTTAGAGGGACAAGCCCGACATTGGCTTGCTAAGGAACCGCCACAGAGTATTCTTTCGTGGACGGATTTTGAGACCAAGTTTATCAATTACTTTTTCCCACCCTCTCGTACTACCGCTTTGCGGAATGAAATTATCAATTTTGAACAAAAGTACGATGAGTCGTTTAGTGAATCTTGGGATCGTTTTAAAGATCTTTTAAGAAAATGCCCACAACATGGTTTTACCAAAGTGCACCAAATTAACACTTTTTATAATGGTTTAAGCATGAATGACCAAGATTCACTAAATAGTGCCTCAGGGGTAATCTTTTGGCTAAGACTTCCAATGCTGCTTGGGATATCATTGAGAATAAGTCTCGTGTGCAAACCAAGAGTGTTCGGACCAATGTTGCTAGTGCTAGTACTAGTGACAACGATAAGCGACTTGACAAAATCACTACGCTTCTTGAATCGCTTGCTACCCAAACCGCCAGCAACACCAACAGCATCAACGCTAGAAACGCCAAAGACGCTCAAGTCAATGCTGTCAGCCAACCATGTGAGATATGCGGAGGTCCTCACTCTTACACCACTTGTACTGCCACCCAAGACTACCCTTCTGAGAATGTGAATGCAGCTTATGGCACCTATCCTCAACCCGCTTATCAAGCTCGACCTCAAGGTGACCGTAACTTGCTTAGCTACCGCTCTAACAATTATCTCTCACCACCCGGTTTTCCTCCTACCAACCCAAACCAACAACAAACCCTCAATCGCCCTTCTCAGCAACAACAACAACCTCGTACACCATACCTACCACCTCACAAACAACCACAACCACCTCCAAGAAATAACCAAGTTTACCAGCAACCTGCTTATCAACCACCCGCATACAACGCTCCTCCCAACCAACCCACCGCTTTACACCAAGAAGTGGAAACCTATATGAGGACTAACGTTGTGATCGTGGGAAATCTTCAGCGGGAAGTGCTCAACCTGAAAGCAGACCTGGTCAAACAAGGGAACGATCTGAGAGCCGATATGCGAAACACTTTGGATAGTCAAACAAATGACTTAAAGAACATGATGGCTAGTTTCTTCCAAGGTAATCAACCCTCTTCTTCGGGTACTCTTCCGAGTAACACCGTTGCGAATCCAAGAGGGGAGATGAAAGCAATCACCACTCACAGTGGCAAAGGTACCAACGACCCCGAGCTTCCTATACCTCCACCGGTGATTGTGACTAAGGAGAACGAGTCACCTGCTCCTATTCCTCATCCTTCTCCTTCCCCACTTTCTCCACCTCTTACTTCTACCCCTCCTCCACCCAAGGATGTGAGTGATCCTATTCTCCCGAAGCCTTCCTCTTCTTCTAATATACCTTATCCATCTAGGTTGAGTAAAGAGAAGCTCAAAAGCAAGGATGATATTTAGGTTTCGAACTTTCTTAAAATGTTTAAACAACTGAATTTCAATATCTCCTTCGCTGAGGCTCTCGCTCACATGCCTAAGTATGCGAAAATGTTTAAAGATCTTCTGAGTGACAAGGAAAAGCTTCTCGATATTGCCAACACCCAACTTAATGAGAATTGCTCTGCAGTGCTCTTAAGTAAATTGCCAACCAAGCTTGGTGATCCGGGTCGTTTCTTAATCCCTTGCAATTTCCCGGGAGTAGAGAATTGCATGGCCCTAGCCGATCTAGGTGCCAGTATTAATCTAATGCCTCTAAGCGTTTAGAAGAAATTATCTCTCCCTGAGCTAGTCCCCACCAAAATGACTTTGGAATTAGCTAACCGTACGGTTGCTTATCCAGTGGGGATAGCCGAAGACGTCTTTGTAGGAGTCGACAAATTCACTTTTCCTGCCGATTTCGTCGTCGTTGACTACGAGATGGACCCTCGTGTTCCCTTGATCGTGGGTCGTCCATTCCTGAGGACCAGTCGCACTCTCATCGATGTTGAAGCCGGTGAGCTTATCATGAGAGTGGGTGACGGTAAAATCGTCTTCAACATGGGAAAGTTGTCTAAACAACCTTATTCATACGAGAGTGTTAATTGTATTGACGTTCTAGATGAGGCTTGTGAAGAACACTTTAATGATGCTTGTAAAAATATTCCTACCTCTCTTCCCAATGTTGAAACCGTTTCTTCTATTGATTCATCACTGTCTCTATTTGGAGAAAGTGATTTGTTTTGGAAAGATCTTGAAGCCACCATGGGAGATGTGAATTTAGCTAATGATGATTCTCCCACCGATGGGGATGAAGACATGCATTTCTTTGAAAACCTTCTCAACGAAGACAATCTTTCTCCACCATCTCCCACGGTTATTTCTATCGATACTCCGACTTTGAAAACGCCTCCCATCGAAAATCCTCCGGATTTAGAACTTAAGGAGCTGCCGCCTCATCTCGAGTACGTGTTCCTTGAAGAAGAGAAGAAGTCGCCCGTCATTATCGCGAAGGACTTGAAGGAAGAAGAAAAATCTCGCCTCATCGCCGTGCTTAAAGATCACAAGAAGGCAATTGCTTGGAAAATTTCTGATATTCGTGGAATTGATCCTCACTTCTGCACACACAAAATTCTCATAGAGGACGACTTTAAGCCCACAATTCAAAGCCAACGAAGGGTGAATCCAAAAATCCATGAAGTCATCAAAACGGAGGTTATCAAACTTCTCGATGCGGGTATGATTTACCCTATTTCGGATTCACCATGGGTTAGTCCAGTCCATTGTGTGCCTAAGAAAGGCGGCATCACCGTTGTGCCCAATGCAAACAACGAGTTGATTCCTACCCGTCTCGTTACTGGGTGGAGAGTTTGTATAGACTACCGCAAACTCAATGATGCCACGAGAAAGGATCATTTCCCTCTACCTTTTATGGACCAAATGCTTGAACGTTTAGCGGGTAATGAATATTACTGCTTTCTTGATGGTTTCTCGGGTTATTTCCAAATACCCATCGATCCCCAAGATCAAGAGAAGACAATATTCACTTGTCCCTATGGCACATTTGCTTACAAAAGAATGCCTTTTGGCTTATGCAATGCCCCCGGGACTTTCCAAAGGTGCATGTTAGCTATCTTCCATGATATGGTTGAACAAACCATGGAAGTCTTCATGGATGATTTCTCGGTCTTCAGGGATTATTTATCTTCTTGCCTTGCCAATTTAGAACGTATGCTGAAGCGGTGTGAAGACACTCGCCTTGTTCTTAATTGGGAAAAATGCCATTTCATGGTAAAAGAGGGCATCGTGCTAGGACACAAGATCTCCAAAGCCGGTCTTGAAGTAGACCGTGCTAAAGTCGATGTTATCGCTAAGTTTCCTCCACCTTCAACCGTGAAGGGTGTGAGAAGTTTTCTGGGTCATGCGGGCTTCTACCGTCGATTCATCAAAGATTTTTCTCAAATCGCTCGCCCGATGACCCACCTCTTGGAAAAAGATACTCCTTTTATCTTTTCCAAAGAGTGTCTTGAAGCCTTCAACTCGCTTAAGGATAAGCAAACTAAGGCACCCGTCTTGGTTACCCCTAATTGGGAGCTTCCCTTTGAGTTGATGTGCGATGCTAGTGATTTTGCTATTGGAGCGGTTCTGGGACAAAGAGTGAACAAACACTTCCAACCGATCCATTACGCTAGCAAGACAATGACTGGGGCTCAATTGCATTACACGACAACCGAAAAAGAGCTTTTAGCTGTTGTCTATGCTTTTGAAAAGTTTCGCCCCTATCTTGTCCTTTCTACAACAATTGTGTATACCGATCATTTCGCGTTGAAGTACTTGTTGACAAAGCAAGATTCCAAACCAAGACTTCTTCGCTGGGTTTTGCTACTCCAAGAATTTAAAATCGAAATTCACGATAAAAAAGGAGCTGAAAACCTAGCCGCGGATCATCTCAGTAGACTTGAGGATCCTTACCAAGGGGAACATCCAAACAAAGAAATCAATGATTCTTTTCCCTTGGAGACCTTAATGTCTATCAATTCGAATTCTGATGAAACCCCGTGGTTTGCAGACATTGCAAACTACTTAGCGGGTGGAATTCTCAAGGAAGGGTTAACATCCCAACAAAAGAAAAAGTTCTTCAACGACATTAAGACTTACTTTTGGGATGACCCGTATCTATTCAAACAATGTGCCGATTTGATTATTCACCGATGTGTTGATGGATCGGAAGCTTTAGAAATCCTTGATGCTTGCCACAAAGGACCCACCGTTGGTCACTTTGGTCCCAACTACACCGCCAAAAAAGTGTTTGACTCGGGATTTTATTGGCCCACCATATATCGTGACGCTCACAATATGGTTAAACGTTGTGATGCTTGCCAAAAACAAGGCAAGATCACACATAAAGACGAAATGCCTCAGAATTTCATTCAAGAATGTGAAATCTTTGATGTTTGGGGTATCGACTTTATGGGGCCATTCCCTTCTTCTAAAGGAAACAAATACATCCTTGTAGCCGTTGACTACGTCTCCAAATGGGTTGAAGCCAAAGCTTTACCCACTAATGACGCAAGGGTGGTTTGTAACTTTTTGAAATCTCTATTCGCTAGATTCGGTGTGCCTCGTGCCATTATTAGTGATCGTGGGACTCATTTTTGTTGATCCCAAACTTAGATCGATTAGCTTTGTGTATACGAGATTAGATCAAGTAATACACGTAGAGAAACCTTTGTATATGCTTTATGAATCTAAGTGTTATGCGGAATTTAACACTTAAACAAGAACACACAAGATATAAACAAAACTTTCACTTTGATTATGAATGTCGAACTTGCTTACAATGAAAGATGTTTACGAATGAAAACTTGATTAACTTGGTAATAAACTTTAACCTAAAGGCCTTCTTTTATAGATACAAGAAGCCTTGTACAATAAGCTATGTATCAACTATTCTAGGTAAAGAAAAATATAGAAAATACATTGTCGTTTCTATCCTTACTAGAAGTATTCTAGAATATAATAAACGTGTAGATTATATCTTCCATCAGTGCTTGTCTTCAATGTGTCAACGCTTGACTTTAACTTGTCAACGCTTGACTTTAACTTGTCAACGCTTGAGCTGTCAGCGCTTGCTTTGTTCTTGTCAACGCTTGAATTGTTCTTGTCAGCGCTCAAGTGATCTGGCCTTAATTTATTCCCAACAATCCTCCCCTAAACTTGATATCCACTCTTATGATCAAGTTTCTGAATAAGCATTAAGGACTTGGAGGAGTCTGACAAACCTTCTCATATTGGTAATGAATAAATCTGATCAAATCTTTTGCCACGTCACTTGAATAATCTATCTCCAGCTGAGTGTCCTTCATCTTTTCCAAAATAGCCTTGGATATGAAATATTGAGCATCCACAAGTAGATACTCAGCAAACTTTGTAGAACTCAAATGGTATACACCAGCAGCTGAATATAACCTCCATTGAAGACCAATGAGGTCATCTTCAAGATCCTTCCATATTGCAGAATCTTCATCTTTTGGCCCACACATTATTTTGAATGTGGTCCAAAGTTTTATTCCATTAGCTGAAGTTGGTGCTTCAGCCTCATACTTGGTCTCCAGTAACCTCCAAAGGTCCACCAAGTCTTCTCTATCACAACTTGCTAACAAATATATGAGAGTGGTAAAAGTGTGTACCTCCTTGCCAAATCTAACAATCTTCCAGAATCCACATTCATCCTCATCATAACTCACAATTGGATTCCTGGAATCTAATGGTAACACTTGCACCATATCTGAAGCTTCTAATGGGGAGAGCTTGAGGCTCTTTCTTATAACTGCTTCACTTGGATATAGTGGATCCATATCTTTTGGAAATTCAAATTTAATTCCCTTCTTCACTGGCCTGGGAATCATCATAGCTTTCCTGATTTCCATTTCTTCTGCAAGTTCCTCCTTTCTTTCATCTGAAAGAAGTCTGAGAGTGTTTGCTTCCTGCACTCTCACCCAAATGGGATAAGCCCTGTTTTCCAACTCATCAAATGTCAAAGCCTTCAACTTCTGATGTGTCCATCCAATTCCATGACATCTGAGCAACATAAAGTAGAGCTCCCTTCTATCCCTTTTCAACTCTGAGAGAATGTTGCTTGCCTTGTGTTTCAAAATTACCTTACAATCCTTCTAAACTCTAAGAAGAAGTTCCAAACCCTATATTTGATCTGAAATGGTCAAGTCTGGATTATCCATGCAGTTTTCTTCCCAAGAATTGTACCTTTGAACCACCTCTGGCATGTCAAAGTCAACCTGCAACTTCAACTCTCTCAGCTTCTCTTTGGCCAACTCATCTCCATACTCAAGCCTTTCAGGTTCTATAATCATTACACTTGAGTCTGAGCCAGCTCCATCACTTTCTTCTTCTGAAGACACAACAAATGGTGACTTCTCCTTTTCATCTTGTTCCATGATTTGTGCAGCTAATCTTCTATCAAATTCAACTTGTGCTGCATCCTTTGGAACAATTTCTTCTACCAATTTACCCTTACCCTTATCTGATGGTGCAATGGTTAGTAAGGTAGATGGTAATACCTGAGTAGAAACTTCCTTGATGATAGATGATGACTGGGATACATCACCTTCATGTGCAGGTCTGTCAACGCCCAAATTTATCCTATCAGCGCCCAAAATACTTCTATCAGCGTCCAAATTTTCCTTGTCAACGCTCAAATATTTTCCCTCAGCGCCTTGTGTAACCTCTCTCAACATAGCTGTAAATGACAAATTCAAGTTGGTGGGAGAGATTAAGGACGTATCAAAACCTGTTTGTTTCTTCAAAGATGTAAGGGCTTCAGCAACATCCATTGATTGACCATCTTGGCTACCCTTATCACTCAGATTTATTTGATCTTCCTCCCCTTTGGAAGACTCCTCCATACCCCTCCTAGCATGATCACTTTCCAAAACAACAATCCTCTCCCTCAATTGCTTGAGCTCAAGGCCTTGTGAGCTGACAATTTGTACTAAGTCTGCATTTTGCTTTTGCAAGCTAATGCAGACTGCCGTCAATTCCAAAAGAGTCATTGGTTCCAGTCTGCCCTTTTCTAAAATAAGGATTTGACCTCCCAAGTCAGATTCATTGGGCAAGGATAAGGACTTAATGATGGTGGGACTGCCTTGGCCAACATCTAAGCCAGAACCAATAGTCCCAGCCTCATCCAGGTCACCAGCCACACTTGTGGTGGTGGTTCTCTCTGCTACATGGCTAGGACCACCAGAGGAGAACACTCCAGTAGTCCTTTGGCGTTTCATCAACCTATATTCAGGAGGTGTGGAAGAATGAGTGGATGTGGGTTGGTTAAGGGGTGTTTGGGATTGTGAAGGTTGGGTGTCAGCGTGGGAAATAGGCACATCAACGCCAACATTTAATGTATCAGCGTTGAAGGGTTCTTGGTCAAGGTGCATGTGTTCAGGTGAAGGTAAAGGTTCAGGAATGGGTTCAAGTTGTGGTTGAGGGTCAATTTGAGGTTGGGGGTCTGGTTGGGGTTGTGCTGCTGCAATAACAGCAAGCATGGCTTGGGTTAAAGGTAGGTCTCTATGTGGTGGAGAATCCATCTTCATAAAAATAGCTTTCTTTTGCTCAGGGATCTTATAAAAATCATTGTGATCCCTTGAGCAGTATCCTTGATCATCAAAAACCATTTGCAGAAAACGGGGATAAGCTAAAGTCATTTTTGTCCCCTTGTTTTTACACATCCCCTCAAAAATCATTTTAGAATAGTTATATTTTTGCCCTGTTGCAATGCACACAATGGCACTGGAAATGGATCTATTGATCTCATTGTGTGCAGTACATTTGGGACTCAAACATTGAAGGAGGACATGTATGAGGTACTTCCAGGCTGGGGGAAATTCCTGCTTATGATACTTACTGAGAGTACCTTCATCAGGAAAAGGATATCCCAAAGCCCTAAGCCCTTGTTCTATTTCATTTATGGGAAGAGTGGCTATACCATAAGCATCATCAAGATGCAAGGCTTGGCGTACCAAAGCCTCAGTAACCACCCAAGACCTCCCATGAACAATAGAAGTCAATGTGGTCACTCCATTAACTGTTGAGGAACTGATAGTGTTCCAAAACTGTTTAATGTGTGTGACTGGAATGAGTGGTGCATGAGAAAGAGCATACCTTAATGGGGATGCGTTCAAATACGCCACCATTTGTGTGTATTGAGGAAACAAATCATTATCAGCGTCAAGATAAGCAATCATGTTGTGTTGTGATCTGAACCCTAATGCCAATTCTGCTGAGTTAAACTTTGGTGCCATTGATGAAAGCTGTTAATTTTGAATGTAGAAGATGAAGTTGATAAGAGAAAAGTGTTAGACAAGAATTATAGATACCCTGTTTAAAGTAGTAGCCAAATTTATAGGAGAAAAAGAATGCATGTGATTGGCCCAAAAATAGGCAAAGATTTTCAAAAATCAATCATGAAAATATTGAAAAAGTTATAAGTTATCTCATGCATTAAATGAAAGTAACAACTCCTAAAATTACGGCTTGAAAATATGTCAAAAAGTAACAACTGGGTAGGTCCCATTGAGTGTCAACGGTCAAAAATAACCCATCAACGCCCAACGGCTATAATCTTGTCAACGTTTGCCTAAAGCCATGTCAGCATCCAATTTGGTCTCAACAACGCTTGGAAAATTCTTGTCAGCGTCCAAAAATAAAAATATTTTAAAAAGTGAAAAATGACCTTAACAAGTAATTTATCCTAGAGAAGATAACCAAAAGCTGATAATTATCATAGGGCGGCAAGCACTGTCCAGTTATGCACACTTGCATAAGCAAGATAGACATAACAGTCCTCTAGTGTCCCTTGCTAACCAAAATTCTTAACAACAAAGTTACCTTATAAAATCCTTGTTACTCCCAGGTAAATACCATATCAAAATCATTCCCAAGTCTCCCAACAGACCACAACCAATTCTAGGCCAAAAATGTCTTGGCAGCATGCAAAGTTGATATACTATGCATGCTACAGTGCCTCATGATTTAGTAAAACTAACTCATACTCACCTGTGGACACAATCTAGAATTGTGATAAGAGTATCATATGGATACCCAGAAATCCTAAAGGTTCCTAAAACCTCCCCTTAAACTATGATACAAAAAGTTTGCTAAAATCATGCATGAACATAAAATTTTTTTATGTCAAGATAGGAATGAAACATTCCAACCATCATCCATAAATAAAAACTTGTCCAAATGCTTCTCCATTGATCCATAAGCAACTCTGTATCCAATGGTATACTGCTAACACCATCTGCACATTTAGATTGAAAACCACAAAACTAACACTGTTGCTGACAACGCCCCGATAACACATAACAACGTTGAGGGAAGCTTTGTCAGCGTTAGACAATTATATTGCTAACGTTGCAAAAACACTTATCAGCGTTCAAGCAACCTTTGTCAGTGTTAGAAAAATATAGTGGAAAATCTAAATCATCAATAAGACCAATAATAATAATGCATCATCCTGTACATACTTTTACAAAAAGAATCCAAAACACATATTATGTGAGATTAACCATTCCAATACTTGTTACCAAGTATTGAAATCTCCCAGCATCAAAAGGTTTAGTTAATAAATCTGACACATTTTCCTCAGTGTCAACCCTATCTGGTTGGATTAAACCTTTCTCAAAGCAATCTCTTATAAAATGGTGTCTAATTTCTATGTGTTTAGTTTTAGAATGATGTACAGGATTCTTAATGATGCATAAAGTACTATTATTGTCAACAAATATCTTAGTATGCATGAAATTATACCCATAGTCCAACAGCTGGTTCTGAATCCACAAAACTTGGCCACAACATACAGCTGCAGCCACATACTCTGCTTCAGTTGTAGAATTAGCCACCACTGTTTGTTTCTTGCATTGCCAAGATATTAACCTGCTCCCAAGAAACTGACATCCACCAGTTGTGGATTTCCTATCCAACTTATCACCTCCATAATCACTATCTGAATATGCAATCAGCTCCAATGGTGAATCCTTTGGGTACCACAAACCAAGATTAGGATAGCATCTTAGGTACCTAAAGATCCTCTTCACAGCATAAAGGTGACATTCTTTGGGAGTCACTTGATGGCGTGCACAAGCACACACAGCAAACATAATGTCAGGTCTGGAGGCAGTAAGATACATCAAGGATCCAATCATGGATCTATAGTGCCTGACATCAACATCTTTCCCATCTCCAATCTTTCCCCAAGGGTGTTCTCTATCCATAGGAGTAGTAGCCCTCTTTTCATGTGGAGAAAAGCCAAACTTCTTCAAGATTTCAGCAACATATTTGTCCTGGGAAATGAAGATACCATCCTCTTTCTGCTGAACTTGTAAACCTAGAAAGAAGTTCATCTCCCCCATAGCACTCATCTTGAATTTGTCTGTCATAAGCTTGGAGAAATCCTCACTCATCTTTGGATCAGTAGACCCAAAAATGATATCATCAACATAGACCTGAACAAGCAACACATCCTTGCCTTTCTTCTTTGTAAACAGTGTCTGATCTATGGTGCCCCTCTTGAATCCATTGTCCACCAAATAGGTAGACAAAGTACCATACCATGCTCTAGGGGCTTGATGAAGGCCATACATAGCATTTTTTGACTCTATACACTTTATCTGGATGCTCTGGATCCTCAAAACCAGGAGGTTGCATGACATATACTTCCTCAACAATGGTGCCATACAAGAAAGCGCTCTTGACATCCATTTGATAAACTGTGAAGCCCATGCAGGAAGCATAGGCTAGAAAAATCCTAATAGCTTCAATCCTTGCAACTGGTGCAAAGACCTTCTCATAGTCTATCCCCTCCTCTTGTGTATAACCTTGAGCCACTAACCTTGCCTTGTTTCTGACCACAATACCTCTTTCATCTCTTTTGTTCCTGAGAACCCATCTTGTCCCTATAGGTCTGACATATCTAGGACAATCAACCAGCTCCCAAACATCCTGAATTGCAAATTGATGAAGCTCATCCTGCATTGCTTCCACCCAACTTGGTTCTTTGAGAGCATCAAATATCTTCTTGGGTTCTTCTTGTGACAGAAAACATGCAAACAAACATGCTTGCACAAGAGGGGTATCAACCTTCTTGTGTATATTGGCAATAAACCCACCAAGACCTTGATGAGATCTTCTGGTCTGAACTGGAGTCATAATATCACCAATGATCTGAGATGTGGGGTGATTCTTCATTGTGGAAGTGAGAACCCCTCCTTCAAAAAGTCTGGTGTCCTCAACTTCACGCTCCATGTTGCCAATATCTTCTTCATCAGACTCTCTTTGATCAACATGAACCTCTTCATGTACATTGGAAGGTCCACCTTGTTCAAAACTGGAAGAGAAAAGATGCCCATATGTGTTGTCAACGTCTGAATCTTGGTTGTCAGCGTCTGGGCTAACAGCGCTTGAAATGTTGTTGTCAACGTCTGAGCCATCAACGTCTGAATTGGTCTTATCAGCGCTAGATTTGCCTTTGTCAGCGCCTGAAGAACCATGCATGTTTGTATCTGGTGGTACTTGAAAACCACCATTATCTTGTCCAGCAGCAGCAGCAGCAGCAAAAGCATCTGTCCAAGTGGGAATTGTGACATATTCAAATGTAGGAGATGCCTTTTCTGCTTGTGATCCAACCTTCTCATGAACCTGTGTACCTGAAACATTAACAACTTGTTCCTCCACAACATTTGAAGTTACCTTCACAATGTCTGGATTAGTGACAGGCATATAATTTAAAGTTCTAGATAAGGGTTCCAAATCAAACAACCAATTAGGACCACTTTCAGGATCACTAGGTTTATTCTCTAAGAACCTAACATGTACTCTCTCAACTATACGTTTGTCCTCTTTAAGATAAACCCTATAACCCTTGCTCTGAACTGAATACCCCATGAAATAGCCCTCATCACCTTTTGCACTAAATTTCCCTAAGGCATCACTAGTATCTAGCACTACTACATGACATCCAAAAGGTCTGAGAAAACCAATATTAGGTTTTCTTCCCCAAAGTAACTCATAAGGTGTTTTGTTCTGAATTTTGTTAACCAATGCTCTATTTTGCACATAGCATGCTGTATTAACAGCCTCAGCCCAAAAGGCTATTGGAAAGTGAGCATCAGCCAACATTGTTATGGCTGCTTCAATTAGGGTTCTATTTTTCCTCTCAGCAACCCCATTTTGTTGTGGGGTTCTAGCAATACTAAATTGCCTAGTAATTCCTTTCCTGGCACAAAAATCATCTAGCTTCTTGTTCCTAAATTCTCCACCATTATCACTCCTAAGCATTTTAACCTCATTGCCAGACCTTTTCTCAATCTGAGTGATAAAATCAATAAGAACATAAGCTGTGTCACTCTTCATAGCTAGAAAGAATGTCCAAGTAAACCTAGAAAAGTCATCTGTGACAACAAAGCAATATGACTTACCATTCAAACTCTCTATATTTGTTGGACCAAAGAGGTCCATATGAAGCATATGAAGAGGTCTAGAACTAGTGTGCACCTGTTTGGACTTGAATGAGACCTTGTGCTGCTTGCCTTTAAGACATGCAACACAAGAGTGGTCATTGTGGAAGGCCTTCTCAGGCAAACCATCAACTAAACCAAGCCTCACAAGTCTATTTATATTTTTAAAATTTATGTGCCCTAGTCTCGTGTGCCACAAATTACTCTCATCTACTGAGGCCTTAGCATAAAAACAAGACATATTTTTATTCATTTTAATCCCATTTAAATTCACATTATATATGTCCTTATGCCTAGGTGTTCTATACTCAATATATTTCTCATCAGGGATCTTAAAATCCTTGCTTAACACCAGGCACTCAGTATCAGTAAAAAGAACCTTATTTTTGTTATCACAAACTTGTGATACACTAAACAAATTATAATCAAGTTCTTTTACCAGGAAGACGTTTTCAAAACGCAGATTATTGGTGAGAAGGGTTCCTTTGCCTGTGATGGTGCCATAGCCACCTCCAAAGTATACCTTATCACCATCTTTAATAGGGATGAAATTCGTCAGATAGTCTTCCTTCCCTGTCATGTGCCTTGAGCATCCACTATCCCAATATCCATAATCATTGATCTGTCTCTGAATGCCCTGCACATAAAGAAAACAAATTAGTTTTCTTTGGGAACCCAAGTCTCAAGAGACTTGGATTCATCTGGTTGTTCAATAAGAACATACTTAGTTCTCACAACAACCCCATTCTCATCCTTTTTAGGATGAAATACCCAGTTAACCCCAATAGGTTTTGTAATGACCTTTGAAATGTAATTAAATCTATTGCAAGTCATTGAAATCCCATTTTCATTAGGGTTTTGATCTTTCTTGGGTCTCCATGTTAAGCTTGAAGAAGCTTTAGACCCCTTACCTTGTGGCTGCAAATATTTAGGTCTGGTCACGTTTCTGTCAGCGTTAGAATTTGTCCTGTCAACGCTGAAATTACCCTTGTCAGCGTTGAACCTAGGGTTTGCTACAGGAACCCATTGCCTATTTGACCAGGTGTTTGTCTTTTGAAAAGGTCTTTGTCCATGAGTGTTAGACCTTCTAGAAAAGAATGGGGCAGGTCTAATCACTTGTGGACTTTGCTGCACACAAGGTTTGGGTCTGACAACGTTTGACTTCCTAACAACGTTGACTTTCTTCCTATCAGCGCTGAAATTGTTCCTGTCAGCGCTGGCTTTGGGAGCGTTGACACACTTGTATGCCAAATGTGAAAAGCTACCACAAGTGTAACAGGCTTTCTTAGACACACCCTTAGGTCTAGAAGAGAAGAAACCTGTTCCATGATTGCTAACTTGGCTCTTGGGTGACCTATTATTACATCTCTGCATATTAATGGTAGGTCTTCTAACAGTGTTTGAGCCTAGGTCAACAGGTTTACCAGTGATTGGGTTAGTAACCTTAATGGGTGGTGATTCATTGGGACTTTCACATAGCAAACCTCCCTTAACAAATAAAGTAGGGTTAGCTTTCTTCCACTCATTTAGGTCAGTCAGTTTTTGTTGATACTCTTCTACTGGTGTGACAACTCTTGGTGGAGGAATGAATTCCTCCTCTTGGCATTCTGGTATACCAGTCCAAGACAAGTCCTTTCTAAGGACACCATGGAAGTCACCAGCTGGTGGTGGAACCAGAGAGTAATCATTCATCCCAATCCCAGTCATGTCCTTAGGATCCCTTTGTTTAGCTACACAGTCTCCTAGGGTTTGGGTGGCTCTATCAAATCTTTGAATCTTGAGGTCAACATTATCTTTATTCTTAATGTCCTCATCTAACTTAGCCTGTAGATCTCTATTAACCTTTGTCATGATGTTTCTAACATCCATACTACCCTCTAGCTCATGTTTTAAGATATTGATCTTATCTTTTAAGTCAAATTCCATTTTCTTATATTCAGAAACGGTTTTCTCAGTTTCAGTAAGAGCTAGTTGGTAATTAGACAATTTACACCTTTCAGTGCTCATATCATCTTTTAGTTTTAACACCTCTTTGTTAAGTCTTTCAGTGTTTAACCTACAACCTTTGCTACAAAAAGCATCATTATATACCTCATTATCAGATGAAGAAGAGGAAGTTGCCATGAGAGCATATTCAACATGCTCTTCTTCTTCAATATCAGCAACCAAAGCTTTATCCTCTTCAGCATTCTTAGCCAGATAGCTCCAATCCCATCCTGTGCCATCAATTCCTTGAACCGCAACCATGGCTTTGGAATCCTGAGCTTTAACAACCTGACTTGAGGGTTTACCAGCATCAGATCTTCTAGGAGATCTGCATTCCCTCATGAAGTGCCCCATACGATGGCAATTGTAGCATTCAACTTTGGATTTATCAAATCCAGCTGTGTCTTTAGCATTGAAGGTCATCTTCTTTTTAAACCTTCTGTTCCACCTATTTGCTCTTATACTAGCAAGAGCCATGTTCCACTTGATGTCCATCTCTTCCAAGTGCTCATCACTTATCTGCTCAAGGTCCTCATATGTAATCACTGAACCATTGGGCAAAGAAGCAATGTAAGCACACATAGTATCCAAATCCAAACCAGCAGGTTTAACTCTTGGGGAGTCATTCTTGAATGTGTCAGCGTCTGAAAAAGAGACGTTGACAGGAATAGTTCCAGCGCTGACATATGATGATCCAGTAACTGGATGCATATAAGAGTCCTTCTGATTGAATTGACCTTCACTATGAGAGAAGAAGGCCATGTTGCTGGTGCTAGATTTGCTTCCATGCTCTTAAAGAGTTTCATCCTCCAACAGTCTTAGTTTGTTGTAGATGTCATCAAACGAGGAGCTCTTGTAAGTATTATTGGCAAGAATAGATCTTGCCTCAATCTTCCATGCCTCACCAAGACTTTTAAGAAAGGTAGCATTGGTGTCAACATCACCAACTTGTGTCCCCATGAAGGACAACTTGCTTGTGATGTCAAGCAATCTGCTTCTCACACTACTCAGTTTCTCATTGGGTTGAGCTTTGAAGACAGCATAATCATGCAGAAGTTTCTTTTTCTTTTCTTCCTTAGTGTCTGCATTGCCACCATATGCAACTTCAAGTGCTTCCCAAAGATCCTTAGCAGATTCATAGCCTCTATATTTGTGCTGGTTTTCTTGTCCCAAAGAGACTTTCAGAATTTTTAGGGCTTTCATGTCAACCCTTTTCTTTGCAATATCTTCAGCACCTACAGCTCTACCATCTCCAGGTTTTTCTTTCTTATCCTCTTCAGGGCATCCTTCAACAGCTGTTCTTTGACTAATGGCATCAAGAATCTTTTGAGCCTTATTGAATGAGTTTCCATATTCAATAATCTCCCAGAGTGTATAGTCATAGATCCCCAGATATTGTTCAAAGTTGAACTTCCATAAGTCAAAGTTGGTTGCATCAAGCATGGGAATCTTGATGTTTGGTAAGGCTGAGGAGGAGGAGGATATTGCTTCAGACATGATGTTGTTAGGGTTTTGGTGTTTTTAGGGTTTCTGAGAAAATTAGGGTTTTGGTGTTCGTGTATGGTGTTCTTTAAAGATCAAAAGTTCCTCAACAAGCTCTGATACCACTTGTTGATCCCAAACTTAGATCGATTAGCTTTGTGTATACGAGATTAGATCAAGTAATACACGTAGAGAAACCTTTGTATATGCTTTATGAATATAAGTGTTATGCGGAATTTAACACTTAAACAAGAACACACAAGATATAAACAAAACTTTCACTTTGATTATGAATGTTGAACTTGCTTACAATGAAAGATGTTTACGAATGAAAACTTGATTAACTTGATAATAAACTTTAACCTAAAGGCCTTCTTTTATAGATACAAGAAGCCTTGTACAATAAACTACGTATCAACTATTCTAGGTAAAGATAAATATAGAAAATACATTGTCGTTTCTATCCTTACTAGAAGTATTATAGAATATAATAAACGTGTAGATTATATCTTCCATCAGTGCTTGTCTTCAATGTGTCAACGCTTGACTTTAACTTGTCAACGCTTGAGCTGTCAGCGCTTGCTTTGTTCTTGTCAACGCTTGAATTGTTCTTGTCAGCGCTCAAGTGATCTGGCCTTAATTTATTCCCAACAATTTTTGCAATGACCAATTTGCTAGAGTCATAGCTAAGTATGGTGTAAATCATCGTCTTTCCACCGCCTACCACCCACAAACTAATGGCCAGGCTGAAATCTCTAACCGAGGATTAAAGCGAATTCTTGAAAGAACCGTGGGAGAGCATCGTGCCTCATGGGCTGATAAACTTGATGATGCTTTGTGGGCTTTTCGTACTGCATACAAGAATCCGATTGGTTGTACACCATATCGTCTCGTGTACGGGAAAGCATGCCACCTCCCCATTGAGTTGGAGCACAAGGCTTACTGGGCCTTGAAGTGGGCTAATTTTGATATCAACAAAGCCGGTGACCTACGCAAGATCCAACTCAATGAGCTGAATGAACTCCGTAATGAGGCTTATGAAAATTCTTTGATCTATAAGGAGAAGACTAAGCTCATTCACGACTCTAAGATTAAGAACCGAGAGTTCCAAGTCGGAGACAAAGTTTTACTCTTTAACTCTCGGTTGAAAATCTTTTCGGGCAAGCTGAAATCTGGTTGGTCCGGCCCATTCACCATTGCCCAAATTTTTCCATATGGTACTCTCGAGCTCGCTCAACCTAATGGACCTAATTTTAAGGTGAATGGCCAACGAGTGAAGTTGTACTTTGGTGAGGACATCTCTTAGGAGATGATTCCATCCCTCACCACGTTTCTCATGAACTAATTTTGGGTCGAGTCAGGCTCGTGACTCGGTTATCAAAAACAAGCGCTCCTCGGGAGGCAACCCGAGTATCTATCCTTTTCGGTTTTTACCCCCTAAGTGTAGGGGGACCTCTATAGGTGTTTGTATTTGTGTGGTGATGTGATTACAGGGATAAGTGCACTCTTGGAATCTCTGATGAACCGTGCTCCCGTGTTATCCGAAATCCGGTTCAATCTCTCAACTATCGTGATTCAATTTTCTTCATACTCACATTTGAAATTGATCACTTTAGTCGTCTCTTCCTTAACTTGATTTAACCAACGTGCACAATGTCATAAGTGTAGGGGAGACTTTTCCCACATGCTTAAACGTTGAGGACAATGTTTATCTTAAGTGTAGGGGGGACTTCTATCGAAGTTTTAAGTGGACTTTTCCATGAAAATGCCTTCATTTAACCAGAAAATTATCTTTTTCAACATTTTTCAAATTTTTAATTAACTTTGGCCATTTAGTCGTAATTTTTAAATTTTTATCGTTGCTTTCATATGTATATATCCCGCAATAAAGTCAAAAATATTAATAAAGTGGTGTAGCTAGTTTAGAAATCTTTGACATATTAGGCCCGTTGCGTTTATTTTGACTCAACCCTAATAGACTTATCCAAGTTTATTCTAGCTAGTATCCTTAACCATGTAGACCTTAATTGGTTTATTAGGCTAAGTATCCACGAGTCTCATTACTTGAGATTTTAAATTGTGGAGGACGAGAAATGATAGAGTCAATTATAAGTCGGTATTCTTGCACAAGCTCACTTGGTGTAATTATTTGCCTATTCTCCCATCACTTGCTAATAATTTATCTGCAATAAGTACGGTCGTACGATTTGAAAAGTTACTTAGCTTCTAGCCCAAGATCGTTTAAAAGTTGCTCGGTAATGATAAGAGTTCATAGCCAAGGCATAACTTATGAAGCGGGGCGCGAAGATTGGCGAGTCCGAAAAGGCCCTAACAAGGCATGAGGATTCAATCTTATTGCTAAAGATCCAAGGTGATGTGAAAAGCATTATTCCCAAAGTCAATATGAAGGATCAAGACTCACGACGAAAAGCAATCAACTCCCATAAAGATCATGGAGAAGTCTATCCGAAAAGACCCTAACATGGTATGAGGATAAATAGATCCAAGTCCGAAAAGGAGGCGGATCGTTGTATCTCAAAATCCCAATTAGAGATTGAAGAATAATCATGAAGTCGTGGTCAACAAAGTTGGAGAACCCCTCAAAAGTCTCCAAGTGAAGAAACTCTATTAACGATGAGAAGACCATTATCTCAAGCACGTCTCTCAAGATATGAAGTATGAAGTACATGCCAAATATCGGCCCGAGAAAGGTCTCAAATCGTGAACCGAGTTATGCCAAGATATGAACTTTTTGATATCCCGAGAAGCAGTTTTAAGAGATTTTGTCCTTTAGCTAACTATTGATCAAATCGTCCTACTTTGCTTTCAGCCTAAATAAACTATCGAAATAAGTCCAAAAATGCATCTTCATGATCATTCTAAGACAAAAATAAAATATAAGAGATACACCTAGGAATAAGGGAGTTTAAGCATATAATTAAGCCATGTGTGTAAGTGTTTGATTTACTAACTTATAATAACAATGATCTTGTTTTTAAGCTTAGTTTGGGGAACGTGAAACTTGAGGGTGATAAATCTTCGCAGCACCAAAGCCCTAATGTAAGTCCTTGATCTCTCTGCAAGTTATTTCCATGTAGCTATTTTCAAGTGAAAATGGTTTTCTATCTTTTTGTTACTTTAAAGTTTTAATTTCTCCTAGTACTTTAATTTTTGTTTAGTAGTATTTCAATAAGGCCAAGGTTGATTGATTATCAGAAAAGTGTAAATTTGCTTTATCACCAAGCATTGCATGAGGGCATGGCAATGGTTAAGTGTAGGGGGTTTGATAGGTGTGTAAACACCCATCCTTTTTCCACTTAATTCTGGCTAAAACGAGACCAAAACACGTATTTAATATCATTTGTTTAGAATTATGCGTGGTTTTTGTGTTTATTGTGTTTTCAGAGCTAACCGGATGAATATTAAAGAAAACATGGGATTGCACGGGTTTTATCGAAGAAAAAGACTCAAGACGAAGTCTATTGTCCAAGAGATGCAAAAGATTTGAAGTCACTGGGCCTATTTGAAGATTTATCGAAGAAAAGGACCAAAGATGGAAGATTTACATAAGTCGAAGAAACTCGAGTCTATTAAACGAAGAAATTAAAAGACGAGTTGAATTTAATCGACGACAAATCCCGAATCAGAATCGGAAACGTCAACTTTTTTGAAAAGACGAGAAGACAAGAAGAACGGGAGAAAGCCCACTCACCAACCAAAAGACAAGACTATATAAAGTCCACCCTTCACACTTTTCATTCAGTTTTTAGTTTTTTCTTTTCCCATCTTTTTCTCCCTTTCTGTTCGTAGTCATCACCAACACCACTAGGGTGTTTGGTGATTTTGATTTTTATTGTTCCAAGAATCTTGTAGTTTAATCTTTGTCTTGTGATTGTTAAAACCTTAATCATTCAATATATCAATCTTTCCATTTCATCTTGTTCATCTTAATCTTTTTGATTCCAAGTCTTAAAGTTTATTTTGTTAAATTTAGTCTTCAAAAGTTGTTGGGTTTTATGTTTTTATTGATGGGATTTGTTGTTATTGGTTAGTATATGATTCATGTTTAGTTTTATTTAAGTCTTGGTTAAAAACTTGTTGATTTTTGGATTGGATTCGTGTTCCCCTGCTTATTTCTGCTGCTACTGTTCTTGAGTATTTCCCAGGTTCCGGATGAACACAAAGTTCCGGATGAACAAAAAGTTCCGAATGAATGTAGTTTTCAAAAGTTCCGAATAAGTTTTATGTAAAAAAGTTCTGAATCAGTCTTTAAGTTCCGAATCAGTTTTATCTTCAAAAGTTCCGAGCCAAGTTCCGAGTGAACTTCCGGACGAAAGTTCCGAGTGAACTTCCGGACGAAAGTTCCGAGTGAACTTCCGAACCAACTTCCCGATCAACTTCCGAGTCAATCTTCCGGATAAACTTCCGGACGAAAGTTCTGAGTGAACTTCCGGACGAAAGTTCCGAGTGAATGATTTTTCAAAGTTCCGAATGAATGATTTTTAAAAGTTCCGAATCAATTTTCCTTAAAAGTTCCGGATCAACTTCCAAGTCAATACTTCCGAACCAACTTCCGAGTGAACTTCCGAATCAAGGTCAACTTCCGAATCAATTTTCTTTTGAGCATTTTTAAGTCTTACTTTCTGTTTCTTCTTACTTACTGTTTCTTCATTTTATATTTATATTTTAATTTTAATTCTAGTTTTATTAATTGTCATTAAATTAGTTGTTTTTGATTTAAGTTTTCATGTTAATGTATTTAAACCTTTTAGTAGATTAGAAAACCAACCCCCCTTCTTAGTAACCAAGAACAATCATTCCACTTAGAACCGAGATCAATTCGAGAGGATATCGAGAGAATTTAGAACCCACTAGCAATAACCTAGTATCAGTTCCATATTGGTAAGTTCTACTACATTTATGCTCTTCACAAAGTTTCTTAATCTGGAAAGTCCTTTCGGTTTGCATCCAAGATGCCCACAACCTAAATGGACAATGCCTCTCAGTCTCACCTTTACAACACTTAGCTAGTATCTTGTTTTGATTATTCACTTCATAATACAACCTATAACCATTAGCTAAAGCATAGTATGTTAAGGCCCTTTTAAGTTGTTCAGACGACTCATACTTCTCACCTAAAACTGGTCGCATTAACTTCCATTTTATATTAGGATCATGTGTTGGCCATTCATCACCTACCTTATCAGGTTGTATATCATTAACATCTTTTTCTGTATAAGCATCCCTAGGCAACCCATCATAAATCCTACTTAGAAAATTAGCATCAAACATCTTTTTTAGGCGCAACAGGGTCGGGAATCCTAGTCCTCACCTCATATCCCTCATCTTCACCATCAGATAAATGGTCAACACTAGCAGTATCACTAACTTCATCCTCACTGTTATAGTCAAACACATTATAATTACTGTAATTACTGTATAAATCCTAATTACTAAGTTGTAAAATAATCAAGGTTCCATATTGAGCTGTTAATTTTAACTAAACACTAATTAATTGTATAAACCCTAATTTTGTAACTCGTTAATTACTAAGTTAAAAAATTAATCAATGTGAAATAATAATGATTGAAACATACCTTGTTTTGTAAATAGTTAATCCATACTCAATTATGATATCAGATGAAAGATTGATTTTTAGGGAGTTTTTTCTAGGGTTCGTTTTTTTTCTTCTGGAAATGATAAATGGATTGGGATCTCCCAATCTATGTTTTATATAAAATGGTCAACGATGGTGGAAAGATTTTTGTAATAAAAAAATACACGTGGCTATTAACCGGTTACCGTAAGTAAATATAAAGGGAATAACTTAATTAGCGGTTACCATTACTTGAGTAACTTGAATGAACAAAATGAAACGTTGTTACTTTAGGCACACATTTTTAGAAACGTTAGTTACCTAGTTATGTATTAACCCTTAAATGAAATAACTTACGTGCACTACTACAAAAAACGTTAAAAACATCGGTTGTAACCTATTAAAAAGAACGGTTTTCAACCGCTCTATACAAGTGTGATCTTTTTAAGCAACACACAAATAGATCGGTTAGGAACCGATCTATCTATCACCGCAGATAGATCAGTTGATACACAAGAAACGTTCTATTTAGGAAAATTTCAAAATAAAAAAAATTATTGAAACCCATATTTTCTGGAAACTTTTGTTGTATCAAACAAAATTCAATAATATTCACATACATATTTGTTCAACAATATCATCATCTTAAAATAGGAAACCAAATATCTTCAAAACAATGTTTATAACTTGTTAACACATGTAGCCCCTGATCTCCTATGAGAAATGATAGATGCACCGTCACTAATGCTGCAAACCCATTCAACTTTCGACTTCCATCAAGAAGGCTTAGACTATGTCAATTAACTGTCATAAAGAGAACAAACAACAAGTTAATGGTCACCTTTAAGAATTAATCAACAATATAAAGTAACATGTATATTAACACAAAGTGGTGTAGACAGACTACAAGCAAGTTATACAAGAAACTAAGGACTAACAGTATATATAAAACTAAAGAAGTAAAGATTAGACAACCAACTTTCAACTTAAAGATTTCCAAGAAACTATATTTATCTTCAATTTAAGTTAACCACCTTCCTTAATATGGAAAAAAACCTTCAGGGGGCTTCACTTACCTGCAAGTCAAGCATGATTATATTTTCTGATTATTTTTTTTAAGGGGGGCTTCACTTACAATGGTCAATGCGCCAACTCTTTCACGATAAAGACTCAATTTCTTTGCATAACTTTGAGCTATAAAACATTCACCAACATCATCAACAAACATACGAATTCAGCATCTCCATATTGCCCTGTCATAACTTACATAAAAGTAACTGAATATTAATTGGTCTGTCACAAATTAAGATGTAAAAATATTACAAAGATATTATCCATAGTCAATTAATGTTCAAAGCACTAAACAACAAGCAAAACCCAAACATGTAACTTGTATACATGACTTTGCTATTAAACTACTCGTTAATGTCAGAACATACTTAAACACCAAGGATGCGTTTAACACTCAAAAACAATTAGCTACTCTATTAACATATACAGCTGGATATAGCTTTGCTCAAACCAATATTGGATATATTAAAAGTAAGATGTAACCAAGTTTTGAAGAAGATGTCCTCACCTCTCCAAATGCTTACAATGCGATTTAACAATACAAATGGTACTTTCTTCCTTGAAACTCGAATCTCCCCAAAATAAAAATACATTAACATCTAAGAATAATTAGTTTCACCATAAATCGAACCTAATAATCAATTAAATTAAAGAAAAATAAAGCTAGAAACGACCTTTAATGGTGGATTGGTCCTTAAGGTCGACTTTTGAAAATATTAGATATGAGTCAATCACATCTCCTTTGAGTTAATGACACAATTGATTTCGACCAATGATATATTTGTGATGATTTTAGACTGGATTCGTGAAGGAGAAGTACAAATCATATTATTGTTTAATGTCTCTCTATTTGCGAGTGAGCAAATTAAAGAGGGAGGCGGCAGGAGTTAGAGGGAATAAGTTCTAGGGTTTTGAACTTTTGATTTTGGTGAAAAGTGTACGCGGGATACTTGAAAAGTATAAGGGGATGTGAAATTTTCACAGTTAATGTATTGGAATCAAGTTAAATTTCACTTCCACAATAAATAAATCAGCTATTTACTATAGAACTGATCTATTTAAACTAGTGTGTGTGGGAGTTTGTGAATATAAATAGAACGGTTTATTCATAATCAACGTTCTATTTATATTTAAGATTTAATAGATCAGTTTTTAGCCCAACAAGCGAACTTTTTGTTACATGTTCCCCTCCTTTCCATTAAATAGATCGGTTTTTAGCAAAACCACACTATATGAAGTGATCTATTTAAGCTTTTGTGTAGTAGTGGTGCAATCTCATTTTGAACACGCACAACAAAATCGTTTTGAACACGTAAAAGAATGCATAAACAACTTTCAGAATATCAAAACTTAAATACGATAAACCTAAACAACGATTGTTGGTAAATCACGAACGTAAACGACTTTGATGATGAGCAGGTAAAAAGGTAGGTAAAGAGTTCCCTAGAAGACATATTTGGGCCAAACGAACAAACCATACAAACAGATCAAAATAAGCCTAGTAAATGGCTCACTTTTTTTATCGTCACATGTAGAGGTGATAAATCTTGTCCATTTTTATACATATAGGCATTTTTTTATACTTTTCAAAAAAAAGGATATATCACTTTTTGTCTATTCTTTATTATTAATGGGCTAAACGGGCGTATATGTAAAAAAACTAAATAGGCTTAATGAACGCACATGTAAAATATAATTAGACTACCTGGTGAATATTTTATATTTAATTTTTTATCCCCGACTTTCAAACAAGTATTTTTATTTTTTAATTCTACGTTTTTATATGTTTTTTTTCCGTTTTATCTTGCGCCCGTTTCGCCCGTCCGTTTTGTCCGCCCGTGCCCATTTAGCTCGCGCCCGTTTAGCCCGCCGCCCGTTTAGGCCGTCGACCGTGCTCGCCCGCTCGTTTTGCCACCTCTCACACAACATGCTTCATAGGATAGAAGATAAATATATAGTTAAATACCAACATGAATGCACAAAGAGTTCGAAACATCTAATTGCTAGCTAGTTTTATTAAAGGCTTTTTCTTTACGTAGTTACGTAGTAGAATATTGGATTAGAAAATTTACAAATCTAACAGCAAAGGGTTGTGTTATTAGTACTTAATCACTCTAGTTTTTTTTGTTTTTTGTTTTGTATTTTTTTAAGAAAAAAATTCAAATGTAATTTTGTTTTGGGCAAATGATGTCTGCTGTGAACAACAGGGAGTTTATCTACAGTGTGGGCTTTTTTCCACTTTTTACTCGTGGGCCCAAACTACAATTGTGTCAACTCTTTTCTCTTACTTTCTTTCTTGATAGAAAAGAGTGGGATTCTCATTACTTATTGCCAAACAGTTATTAACACTGAAATAAAACTAAGATCCCCAATTATACATTTGCAATTATTTCTATAATGGTTGATTCATGTGTAACATATATTCAAGAAGATGATGACATGTTGATCAATGAGATTGACAAAGGCAATCACATACATGGTGATGAAGAAATCGAGCTTCAATCAGATCGGTCATTATATATTCACTTAATTAAGCTATATCAATATTTATTTGCACCTTTTCTAGTAGTTAAGTAATTTATTTACTTTTAATGCAATAATAAGGTGAGGAGATTGAATTCGATCCAACGAGTGATTTCAGTAGATCTTTTGGGTACTCTTTAATCGTAAAAAGATTTGATAGTACAGGCGATGCATGTGATTTTTATAATCAGTATGGTCTTTCTAAAGGTTTTGGAATTCGTAAAAGTTACCATAATAAGAACTCAGTCACGAAAGAAATATATCAACACGTGTTTGTGTGTAACAAGGAAGGGTACAAAGATATGAATGACAAACGCACCACAAAGAATGTGAAACGACGTTGTACTAAGCGAACCGGATGTAATCCCATGTTAGGAGTGAAATTGTCTCATGACGAAAAGTAGGTTGTGGAAAATTTTATTGATGAACACAATCGTCCTTTTGACATTCCGTCACATGTGTCACGACAATGGTCTCACAACTCCTTTCATTATTCTAAAGAATGTAAGGATCTTGTTACTTTGTTGGCAAAAGAAGGTATAAGACCTAGTGAAATCACAAACATAGTGAATGCATATAGAGGTAACCATGAGGACAAGCTTACAAGAGTTTAATGTTCTACTATTGTTTGCGGCGAAAGAGGAAGAAACTTGGGCAAAGAGTATCATGGAGTCATTATGCATTTCAAAGAGAGAGCTGAAGTAGACAATGATTTTTACTTTGCAATGGATTTAAGTACTGACGGGATATTAAGAAATGTGTTTTAGGCCGATGGCAGATCAAAATCAGCTTATAGTCAATTCGGTAACGTAGTTATTTTTTATGTGACATACAAGACGAATGTTGGTCCCTAGTAATTCGTTATTACTTATTATCTTAAGTAATAACTCTTACTTAGACTCAAGTGTGTTATTTTAACAATAGATAAAAACTATGAAAGATTAAAACAACAATACCAATATACTTTTCAACGTATAGACTTTTATTAGAATCAAATAAAGAATCTATAACCCACTTTGTTTGCGAAATAACAAAGTGGTTGAATGACAATGGGTTTTGATCTCCTCTACTTAAACGTCTGACCAAAGTTAAAGTCTAAGCTCCAATCTAAACGTTCATATGCATCTTGGCTGTATGGTTTAGTTGGTATCGATAGAGAAAGGTTTTCCAGAGTTTAAGCTCTTGTATTGGTTTTCCTTTTCTCTCCCAATGTACACTCCTTATATAGGCAGTGTAAATTAGGGTTTGAATTTTGCATGTTCCAATGCATGGGTTTATCCAGTGGGTGGTTCATGCCCATGTTGGATAAACAGTACAAAGTACATATTAAACTATTCTAGAAAAGGTAAAGGTTGTACTTATATCTGAGTATACAAGCAATCTACTTTGACTTAAAGTTATCTTTTCCCGCCTAATGCAAACCATCAGAATACTAAAGAGTCTTCAGTATCCTAGAGGAGATCGACATCATTCAGTTTGGTATTGTCAAACCAAACTGAACTAAAAGCCCTTCTTCTGTCCTTGTTCTTCAGCAACTAGACCGCCTAGTATTTGAAGCGAAGACTCCTTTGTCTTCTAAGTTCACTGGAAGGAGAGTGCTAAACTTTCTTCAGCTATAAAGTCTTCAGTAAAAACTTTGTTCCTCTGGTCATCCTTCAGCAGAATGGCCTTACTGCTGAGCATGAAACACTTAGGGGGATTTTATATTCAAATCCTAGAGTTGTTTTAGGGTCAGTAAATACTGACCCAACAATCTCCCCCTATTTGGATATACAAATAGCTTAAGTCTAATGTCAGTAGTAAGTGAGCATAACAACTTCTTCTTACTTGCACTGAACAATTAATAGCTTATAAACATCAGATAATCATTTATTCAATAACATTACAAATTACAACAAAAATATTACAAATGGTTATTCAGTTTTCCTTTGGCCTAAGTTCTTCAATGACAGGGGTATGTACTGATGGATCAGAGTTTCTAAAGTATAGTATTGATAGTAAGCACATGTTGAAGGTTTTTGTAGCTTCAGTGAGTCTTGGACCACCATGGTGAGCAAAGAAGATTTTCTGAATGTTTCCAAGAAATTCATTGTTTAGATCATTAAGATCACTAATACCCACAAAGTCTTGTCGGTCACGATGGTTGAACATAATCATTCCCAATTCTGGTTCTTCTAACACATGACCAGGGAGATGATTTTCAAACTGAACAAGATCTTTGTATTTCTTGGTGGTAACAAAGATATCACCCACACCAGGTTGAACCAGATTGGCTCTCTTGTTTAATTCCAGAATTGGATCTTGATCCTCTAGTGAGATTTGGTTGCTGATGTTCAAATGCTAACCAAGCCTTTCATGATTTCTCATAAAGTGTTCAATTCTTGTACGAACCTCATCCCATCTCTTGGATTTTCTCTTTTCAATGTTTCTGCTCATCTCTAGCCATTTAGTATAGGAGAGCTCCTTCCCTTGGAAGTCATCTATAATTTCATCAGACCCATCCGCCTTATAGAACTTCAGATTGATATCTCCTTTATAAGTCATCATATCAACGTTTGTGATTTCTAAGAGATACCTTCTGTTCAACCTTGCTATACAAAACTTTTCGTATAACATCTTTTTCTTGAAGAGGCCTTTAACCTCATATTTTCCAATTCTTTCATACAAGCTCATCTTCAGATCCCTGAGCTTTTCTTCATCTTGAAGCTTGTGTAATTTATCAAGTTCTTCTTGATTGGCCAGCCCAAACTTGATAATTCTTTCATCTAATGTGAATTCACCTTTCCGTTTGGGTTTAATGAGAGGTGACCCATTTTCAGATGACTTAGTGCTGGTGGTAAGGCCATCAATATGAGTGTCCTTAGCTGAAGACTCCCCCTTAGGCTTAGCTGGACTGTCTTCACTGAAGGGAGATACATACACAAAAGGTTGTTTTTTGGGCCTTCTTATGTGCATGTTTCTTAAAGAGCTGCTGAATAGTGACTTTCTCCCCCTCAGCAGAAGAGTGCCCTACAACTTCTGATGAACCCCCAACAGGTAAACATGCACATAGAGAGTCTAAGGTGGATGATACCTTGGTCAACATTGCTGGAATATTTTCAAGAGCATTCAGTTTCTGTTGAACTTCATCAGATAAGTTCAGCTTTTGTTGTTCCAGCAGACCCACCCTATCCTTGATCTTTGATACTGAATCACATAGCTCATTAAGCTGATTAGGAATAAGCTTGAATTCAACAGGGAGCTCAAAATATGTAGTATTAACGGAGTCCATGAGGGAGGTGATCTCTTGCTTGATAGAAGTGGTAGTGGCCCCATCCTTCACTAATGGCTTCAATGCAGTGAGAATTGCATCTTTGATCTGTTCAGTAGTAGGAGGAACTGGCCTTGCTTTAAGAGTAACTAGTTCAGCATCAGCAATAGCCTTTTCCTC
Organism: Glebionis coronaria; assembly: GCA_025667525.1. Taxonomy (NCBI): domain Eukaryota; kingdom Viridiplantae; phylum Streptophyta; class Magnoliopsida; order Asterales; family Asteraceae; genus Glebionis; species Glebionis coronaria. Next base: position 122,661,012 of record CM046876.1, read on the forward strand.
CTTGAGATTGGTCACCTGTGTTTGTAGAACCAACACCTGATTTGTCAGTTCATTTACCTTAACGGTTCTGGGGGATGGAGGCTGGGGAGTTTGATCAGCAATGTCATCTTCAGATTCACTATCGTCCAGGTTTATAGGAGCTCTTTCACTTAACCCCAACTCCTTTTCCAAGTCCTCAGCAGACATGCTGAATATAAATGTAGGCAAGTGTCCCCCCTTGGCGCCAGTGGAGAGAGGCACTTCCTTCATTGTCTGCTGATCGCCACCTTCAGTGTGGTGGTCAGTTTCAAGTCCTTCACCACCAGGGTTGGTTTTACCTGGTGGATCCTGAGAAAGATTCCCTGATGAGTTAAGATCAATGATAATGTTTTTGGTTTCTTCAGTATGACCTTGTTGTGAGGAAACTACATCATGAGAAACAGAAGGGCCAGGTTCAGCGTCAGCTGTTGTATTTGCTGGCGCCTCATGCCCTGATGTAGACTCAGAGTGACAAATGATAGAGACTGGTAATGAAATTTGAGATGTATTCAGATTTAATTTGCTTACCAATGCTGACTCCACTCTATTGAGCTGAGAGTGCTCTCTATCTTTACCCTTCTCTCCTAAAGAAGTTGAGATATGGGTTGCCTTCAGGGCCTCTTGATGCATGCCACCTTCAGCAGAGACTGATGGTGGTGGCTGGCTTGGGATTCTGGTCCTTGGCCGAGGACTTTTGTTTCTTTGAAGCTTGGCCTTTGGGATCATCAGACCACTTCTTTGATGAAGATTCCGTGGGGTGCCTCCTTTTCTTAGACTCACGTCTACACTTAATAGTATTCACAGATGTGCTCTTTTGACGTCGTCCAGAAGAAGCTCCAGAATTTGTGCCTGTCAGATCCCCTTCTCCAGTTGGAGGAGTGTCTTGTGGAGCCTTGAACACTACTGAAGCATTCGCTGAGCAAATGTCCACCATGGACTGTGTGAAAGGAGGGTCTGTTGTGCTGACTGGAATGTTCCAGCGATTGGTATCAAATATTTGAAAACCTAATTTAACACCTAGGTTCTTTGAATACTCTTCACCAAAGTGGTCAGCAAAAATGAGGGATAAAAATCTGGTGTAGACCACATTCTTTTCCCTAGTTTTCTTCCCCATTTTTCCATGGAGATCTTCAAAGATTAATTTTCCAAATTCAGGTTTTATGCCCTTTGCCAGACAATACAAAATCAATGCATCCTTTTGGTTGATTTGATCAAGCCCACCAGTTTTCCCACCCAGACACTCAATTAAGATGGACATCAAAAGTTTCCACTTAGGTGGTAAACAGCTTCTCTTCAACCCACCTTTATCACCAATCTCTTCAGTGTACCCAATTTCTTTAAAAATGATTTGACAATAGAGAAATCATTGGGTACAACCTCATATTCACTAGAGTCCTCCAAATAGTTTAACCCTAAAACCATTCTAAACAACTTTAAACTTATTTTCCCATGAATACCTAAAGTTGTAGAATCAAACTCGATAGATTTCTTGTTCTTTGACCCTTTTACTGTGAACCATAATTATTTTAACACATTTTCAAACATAACCCCTGGATCCTTGAACAAGGCATCATGAATCACACATTTGGATAAAAAGTTTAGTACTTGCTTTCCAGGTTTAGACGTTAGGGTTTCTGGTTTGATCAAGGTAAGGTTGTTGGATTTAAAGAATATGTCCTCAATGGGATAGTTAACATGGATGGAAGGATTAAGGGTGATCTCAGCCTCTTGTGGTTGTGAAGAAGATTTAACAGCCATTGATGTTTGTTGTGTGTGTTTTCTTTTGAAAGAGAGAGAGAGTTGTGTGTGTTTTTATTGAAAGTTTTTGCAAATGATATGAATCTTCAATCTTCAAAATATATATGTAAACACTTTTTAAACTGATTTGTCAAAGTTTGTAAAACATTTGAAAATAGAATGAAACTTTTAGGGTTTCTTTTGAACAAATGACACAAACTCTCTCGTTAATGTTCTGAAAAAGGTGATGATTTTCTGTTGCTTTGAACAGTGAAACGCCTCATTGTGTCAGAAAGTTGTTGACTGTGATATGGACGCTTGATATTTCCTAGATAAACAATTGACACCTTTTGAAAGAATATTTTATTATCAAGAAATTTAATGCCATTAACTCCATTGAGTCACATGATTGATTTGTTTTAAATGTTGTTGCTCAGATATGCTGAAGCTTATGGCAATACTTGTGAGCTTCAGTGCGTCAGATGAGGCGACAAAACCCCATATACATGTTCACATAAGTGAACAAGACATATGACATTGCACGCTCCTCTACTCAGGCCTAGCTACTCAGTTGTATTTAAAAAATTTGTTCAGCATTGCTGAAGGAACCTTTTGATGACTGGTGATTATTTGTTCAGCTTCAATGAATCAGATAAGGCAACAAAACATCATATACACAATCACATAAAATGAAATAGCCACATGACATTGCACACTCCTTTACTTATACAATGCTACTTAACATTAATCAAAATCTTTTATGAAATGCTGAACCTTCAAGATTCTTCAGTAAATGCTAAAGGTTCAGGTTTTGTATCATCAATGTTCAACATACCAAGCTCTATTATCAATCTTTTGAAAGTTTGTTCATCCAATGGTTTGGTGAAGATATCAGCCAATTGGTATTGAGTGGGGATGAAATGTAATTCAATGTCCCCTTTCACAATGTGATATCTGATAAAGTGATATCTGATATCAATGTGTTTTGTTCTTGAGTGGAGGACTGGATTGTTGAATATTGCAATAGCACTAGTGTTATCACAAAAGATTGGTACCTTTTCATATTCTATGTCATAATCAGCCAGTTGGCTTTTTATCCAAAGAACATTGGCACAACATCCAGCCGCTGCTACATATTTAGCTTCTGCTGAAGACATGGCAACTATTTATTGCTTTTTAGCACTCCAACACACAAGCTTGCCACCTAGCAATTGGTAGGCACCAGAAGTGCTTTTTCTATCCAAATTGCATCCAGCATAGTTAGAATCGGAATACCCCTTTAGATCAAATCCTGAGGATTTAGGGTACCAAAGACCTAGACTCGGTGTACCTTTTAGGTATCTGAAGATTCTCTTTACAGTAGTAAGGTGTGATTCCTTTGGATTTGCTTGGTATCTTGCACAAAGGCATGTAGAGAATTGAATGTCAGGCCTACTTGCAGTTAAGTACATGAGTGACCAATCATACCTCTATACTGAGTCTCATTGACTGATTGTCTAGTGAGATCAGGTCCTAAGTTGTTAGGGGGTACCATTGGAGTCTTCACTGAAGCACAATTGATATCATACTTCTTCAGCAGATCCTTGACATATTTTTCTTGATTGATGGAGATGCCTTGGTCAGATTGTTTAATCTGAAGACCAAGGAAGTATGTGAGTTTTCCCATCATACTCATCTCAAACTTGCTGGTCATAAGCTTGGCAAATTGTTTGCAAAGTTTCAAGCTTGTAGAACCAAAGATTATGTCATCCACATAAATTTGTACCAGAATGGTGTCAGTTTTAGATTTATAGATAAACAGGGTGCTATCTATTTTTCCTCTGACAAATTTATGTTCAATGAGAAATGTTGAGAGAGTTTCATACCATGCTCTTGGAGCTTGCTTCAGTCCATATAAAGCTTTGTAAAGCTTGTATACATGATTTGGGTATTTATTACTCTCAAAGCCAGAAGGCTGAGTAACATAAACTTCTTCTTTTAGGTCACCATCTAGAAATGCACTTTTGACATCCATTTGGTAGATGGTGAAGTTCATTAATAACTGAAAAATCGTTCTTTGTGGTATGTCTAATCGAATTGACCACGGTTAAATGTGCGACTCAGTTGTCTTTGGTGAATAAAAGAAAGATGTTGTCGTTGAGTAAAATAAAAATGCAAACTTATCGTAAATGGCAAAGTAAATAAAAGTGATAAATGATTAAAACTCAAATGACGAAACATTAAAGCTTTAAAAATAAATGACAAAAACTGAAAACTTTAAAAGTAATTAAGTAAATTAGAGAAATTAAAGCTTGACAAAAAGTAAATTTGAAAACTCTATAAAAATGCAAACTTGAAATAAATCGAAGATGAAACAATTAAAATAACACTTAAGAAAATTGGCGGGAAAAATAAGGTTTAAAAACTAATTCGGGAAACAAAAACCAAAACCTAAGTCGGGAAATCAAATGCTTAACCTAATTCGGAATACAGATTCAAAAACTAAGTCGGAATGTAAATGGTGCACTTAATTCGGAATACAAGACTTGCAAGTAGTTCGGAATCCTAATCCTTCAAGTGATCCGGAATGTATACTCCACTCCTAGTTCGGAATATGAATCCCACTCCTAGTTTGGAATATGAATCCCACTCCTAGTTCGGAATATGAATTCCATACCTAGTTCGGAATATATATGCTATATGTAATCCGGAATGTGAAATCTACACATAATGCGGGAAACATGTCACAAATACAATCCGGAATGCTTGTGATAGACTTAATTCGGAATACATGTTTGGGAGTTAATCCGGAATGTGCCAAATTCCTATCTAATTCGGGATAATTAAGTAAACAGTAAGTCGGGATACTAGGGATGCTAGATCTAATTCGGGAAAAAGATAAGATGATGCACCTAAGTCGGAATAAGAGGGTTTTGGGAACCCGTATAAGGACTAAAAATTAAGCAAAAACTAAAATAAGCTAAAAACTAAATAAGCAATTATCTAAAAACTTAACCAAATCAACTTTAAGAAAAAGCAATTAAGCCAAAATTTAAAACTTTTAAAAACACTAAATAAACAAATTATTTAAAATTAACTATTTATAAAATAACTTTTAAAAACACTAAAATTAAAATTAAGAAAATCACATTAAAAGCTATAAGATCAATAAGCTAACACAATCAAACACATAAAAACATAAAGAACAATCAATTAAGCATAACAATAAGCACATAAGCATAAAACAAACAAGAAAGGTAGAATGAGAGATTAATGAAAAGCTTGATTAAAAATTAAGATTCAATAACACAAAATTAAAGACTTACTTGAATTAACTTGAAAATAAATGACAAGTATTACAAGACAATTTATAAAAATGGAGAACTAATTTGTCAAATTAGCTAACACCTCCTAATGACACATTGGGATGGTATTTATAGGAGGGGATGTTTTTGTTTTCTTCTTTCTTTCTTTTCTTTTGTCATCTCGTCTTTCGTCTTTGACAATAAACTTGTCTTTCACGACTTCGTCTCGGGATTTGTCAATAAATAAAATGAACTCGTCTTCTAATTTCTTCATTAATTAGACTTGGTTCTTTGACTTCGTTAAACTTCCGTCTTTAGAATTTTTCTTCGATAAATCTTCAGAATAGGCCTTTGACTTCCGTTCTTTTTGCACTCTTGATCTTTTGACTTTGTCTTTTGTCTTTCTCTTCGATAAGAGCCCGTGAAAGCCCGTGTTTTCTTCCCTTTTCACATTTTGGTCCTAAAACACAATAAAAACACAAACCACGCATAATTCCGACATTTACGACATTAAATATACGTTTTGGCTTGGTTATTGTTATAATTAAGTGGTAAAAGGATAAGTGTTTTCACACTTATTAAATCCGCTACACATGACCATTGCAATGCCCTCATGCAATGCATTAATTACAAAGCAAGATTTACATTTTCCATCATAATTAACCCATCTTGGCCTTTATCGAACACAAGACATTAATGAAACTTAAAAAGATAGAAAATAACAAAATATTTGAAGGAAGAAAAACAAGTAAAGAGATCGAAGACTTACATTAGGGCTTTGGTTGTCATGAATGTTTATCACCCTCAAGTTTCACGTTCCCCAAACCAAGCTTAAAAACGAGATCATTGTTATTATAAGTTAGCAAATTAACACAAACTCATGTGGCCCATTTTTTCACTTAGACTCCCTTATTCCTAGGTGTATCTCTTATATTTTATTTTTGTCTTGAATGATCACGAGGATGCATTTTTGACTTATTTCGATAGTTTATTAGGGCTGAAAATAAAGTAGGACGATTTAATCAATAGTTAGCTAGAGGACAAAATCTTTTAAAACTGCTTCTCGAAACCTCATAAAGTTCATATCTTGTCATAACTCGCTTCACGATTTGAGACCTTTCTCGGATCGATATTTGGCATTGACTTCATACTTCAAATCTTGAGAGACGTTCATGAAATAATGGTCTTCTCTTCATAATAGGAATTTCTTCACTTGAAGTTTTTGAGAGATTCTTCATAGTTGGACCACGACATCTTCATTTTTCTCCAATATTTATTTGGGATTTTGATATACAACGATCCGCCTCCTTTTAGGACTTGGATCTATTTATCCTCATACCTTGCTAGGGTCTTTTCGGATAGACTTCTCCATGATCTTTAGGGGAGTATTTGCTTTTCGTCGTGTGTCTCGATCCTTCATATTGATTTTTGATAAATGATTCTTCACATCACTTTGGATATTTAGCAACAAAATGTATCCCTCATGCCTTGTTAGGACTTTTTCGGACTCACCAATCTTCGCATCCCGCTTCAATAAGTTATGCCTCGGCTATGAACTCTAATTAATACCGAGCAACTTTTAAACGATCTTGTGCTAAAAGCTAAGTAACTTTTCAAATCGTACGACCTTATTTATTGCAACTAAATTATTAACAAGCGATGGGAGAAAAAGCTCATAATTAACTCACATAAATTCATTGAAAGAATACCAAACTTATAATTGACTATATCATCTCTCGTTCTCCAAAATTTAAAACCTCAAGGAATGAGACTAGTGGATGCTTAGCCAATTAAATCAAAGTATTGGGTTTTCAAGTCATCTATAGGATCTTGAAACTTCTTAGACTTTTTCAAGTTTAGAATTCACATTTTAAAGTTCCCTTGATAAACAACTTTCTAGGATCAATTATAGGAACTTGCGAAAAATTCTTGTTCTTAACCCGTAAGAGTTAAGACTTTCGCGTTTTAAAGTTCCCTATATAAAAGCCTAGCAAAACTTGACTTAAACACGTTTAGGATACTAGCTAGAGTAAACTTAGATAAGTAAACTCAGGTTGAGTCAAAAGATTCATGACGGGCCTAATATATCAAAGGCATCTAAACTTATTAAAACCATTTTATTAAAATTTATTCTAAATGAAAGAAAATTAACGATAACAAAGGAAAATACTACTAGGCCAAAATAGATCAAAATTTTTGAAAAATGTTGAAAAATTAATTTTCCGGTTAAAATGAGGACAAATACATGGAAAAGCCCACTTAACTTCGATAGAAGTCCCCCTACACTTAGTATAAACATTGTCCTCAATGTTTAAGCATGTGGGAGTAAACTCCCCTACACTTAGGACATTGTGCACGTTGTTTAAATCTAGGTAAGGAAGAGACAACTAAAGTGATTCCTATTTTAATATTGAAGAATATAAAATAGTGAATCAAAAGAGTTTAGGATAGAACCGGGAAGACGGGACACGGTATCACGGGTCGTCAAAAGTCATCAAGAATGGATCTTTGAAAGCTCGAATCCCTGCAAATGATAAGAAAGAAAACAACAAACACATACTAGGGTCTCCCTAGACACTTATTATAAAACGAATAAAAAGGATAGATACTCGGGTTGCCTCCCAAGAAGCGCTTGTTTTTGTTAACCGGGTCGTGAGCCTGACTCGACCTTGATTACAATGGTAAGAAGCTTGAAGAACATCCACCGGGGTCAAATACATGGTTTTCGTCCATCAAATAGCATAAGCTTAAGGTGAACAAGGCAAGCCAAAGAAGATTAGGCAAGGTTACCTTAAGCAGTTGTTGAGCACGGTGGTAGAAAGTATGATGAAGTGCAAGCATATCTCCATTGTTTCCAAAAGTCTTTCCTTTTATTGCATCAGATGGATACTGAGATGGCTTAAAAATTCCGATACCCGGATCGAACACCTTTTCCTTTAGGGGAAAATAAGACTCATGCTCATTAGAATTTGAAGAAGACCCGCTCATAAATTGCACAATCTCATCCTCAGAAGGTGGATAGAGAGGTGTCAAAACATAAGTATTGCGGATGTCGATGTGTACCGGTTTTTTCTCCTTTGAAACGGGTTTCTTAATATCCGAAGGAGGATAAAGACCAAAATCAAAGTCCAAAGGAGGAGAATCATTCTCACTGGGGAAGTAGGTATTGAGAAAAGTAGCAAAATCTTCCTCAAATGAGTAGTCATCCAAAGTAGGATCAAGAATTGTTGGTGGAGGATCTTCATCAAAATAGGAAGAAGGTCATCAATTGAAGAATCACTCGAAAGAGTATCTACATCATCAAAGTCATCATAAGTTGGCATGTCTTTATACTCTGAAGAAAAATCATCATAATCATCCACATCGGAACTAGAATATGCATCATAGATTGGTGGAGCATCATATATTGGTGGGGAATCTAAAGTGGGAGGAGGATCTTCATAATCTTCCACATTTTCTTGAAAAAGTGGATTATCATAGATAGGCTCGAAAAGAGGATTGTTGTAGACGACAAAATTATCAAGCTTTGTACTTTCACAAGTAGTTGTATCAAGCTCGTCTTGAAGCACATCAATCATATTCGCCGATTCTCTTCCATTGGATTTTTTTGTGATCTTCCCCATCTTAAAAATTTGTTGATCATTCCCGAACCTTAAGATTAGTTCACCTTCGGCAACATCGACTAAAACTTTCCGGTTCTCAAGAATGGTCTTCCAAGTATTAACGGAATACGAGGGTCCATTTCATAATCAACAACAACAAAATCGGCCGGAAAAGTGAAGGTACCAACTTTAACGAAAACATCTTCGACAATACCAACGGGGTAAGCGAGAGTTAGATTTGCTAGCTCAAGAGTCATGTTTGTTGGTGTAAGACCGGGTAATGATAACTTTTTTCTAACACTTAATGGCATCGAATTTATACTTGCCCTGAGATCGGCTAAGGCAGTAAATTCTTCGGTTTGGTTAAAAGTACATGGTAGCACAAAACGACCGGGATCTCCAAGTTTTTCCGGAATTTCTTTAAGAAGGGCTGCAGAACAATTCTCATACAATCGAGTATTAACAAACTCGGCCATCTTCTCCTTCTTACTAAGCAATTCCTTGAATGCTTTCACAAATTTCGGCATTTGGAGAAGTGCTTCAACGAGGCTAATGTTAAAGTTCATTTGTATAATCATCTTCAAAAAGGAAGTAACTTGAGCATCCTCTTTAGTGAGCACTTTGCACTTGTCTAATCGAGAAGGATAAGGGATATTTGGTTTAGGTGGTGTAGGTGTAGAAGGTGAAGGTGTGGTAGGTGTAGATTTAGATGTTGAGGGTTGAGAGGGTGAAGGTTTGGATGGTGAAGGGTTTTTCTTTGATACTTCTTCTGTAAGAGGTGGAGACGGTAATGGAGAACTAGTACTAGGCGTGGAAGTTGGAGGAATAAATGGGGGTGGAGGAGGTGTAGATGGAGTAACTGAGGGAGGGATAGATGGTCCTAATAGAGTTGCTCAATTGCGTGTAGTAATAGCACTCACATTCGCTCTTGGGTTGGTGACGGTATTCGAAGGAAGAGAGCCCGAAGTAGAGGGTTGATTACTTTGGAAGAAACTAGCCATCATATTCCTCAAATCATTTGTTTGATTGCTTAAAGAAGTTTTCATATCATTCCTAAGCTCGGTTCGAATATCATTCCCTTGTTTAGTGATATCACCTTTCAAGTTAATGATTTGGCTTTGAATATTCTTAACCACCTCTCCTTAGGTTCTCATGAAAGTTTCAACATCTTGATTATATTTCGTGGATTGAGCGATGGGTGGAGCTTGGTGAGCGGGTGGGTGATAAGGATTAGAAGATCGAGGTGGGTTTGGATTTCTTCTATTGAAGTTGTTTTGGTTGTGGTTTTGAGGAGAAAAACCGGGTGAAAGAAAGTTATTGGAACGATAACTTAGCAAGTTACGATCGCCTTGAGTTCGGGCTTGATAGCCTTCCGTTGAATAGTTTCCGATAGCCGCATACACGTTTTCCGAATTGTCATAAGTAGAAGGACAATCAGTGTATGAATGAGGACCACCGCAAGTCTCACAAGAAAGTGTTACAGCTTTAACTTGTTGTAGTTGATTCGTAGCCATGAGTTGGATATTTTTGTTCATTTCGGCTAGCATGCGGGTGACTTCGGTCATCTCGGGGCTGGAAGAAGTAGAAGAAACATTGACCCTCGGATTATTTCTTGAAGATACGGATGATTCCCAATTTTTGTGATGAGTGGTCATGTTCTCTATAAGCTCTCTACACTCCTCGGGTCTTCTTTTCATAAATGTGCCACCGGCGGCTGCATTAATTGTATCACGATCACGAAAAGTTAAACCGTTGTAGAAAGTATCAATCAAAGTGAAGGGGAGCATATTATAATTAGGACATCGATCGATTAAAACATTATAACGTTCCCAAGCATCAAAAAGTGATTCATCAGGTTCTTGTGTGAAACCACTGATTTGATTCGGAAAGCTCGTTACCATGGATGGTGGAAAGTAGCACGACAAAAATCGTTGAGTCATTTCGTCTCATGTATGAATTGAATTATTTGGAAGACGATCAAACCATTTTTCGGCATGGTGGGATAAAGTGTGCGGAAATAGATGAAGGCGAAGAAAATCCATGGTAACACCGGGCAATTTCATGCTTTGAGTGACGGTAATGAATTTGTCGAGGTGTTTGTTGTTGGTCCCTAGTAATTCGATATTACTTATTATCTTAAGTAGTAACTATTACTTTGACTCAAGTGTGTTGTTTTAACATAAGATAAGAACTATGAAAGATTAAAACAACAATACCAATATACTTTTCAACGTATAGACTTTTATTAGAATCAAATAAAGAATCTATAACCCACTTTGTTTGCGGAATAACAAAGTGGTTGAATGACAATGGGGTTTGATCTCCTCTACTTAAACGTTTAACCAAAGTTAAACTCTAAGCTCCAATCTAAACGTTCATATGCATCTTTGGCTATATGGTTTAGTTGGTATCGAGAGAGAAAGTTTTTCCAGAGTTTAAGCTCTTATATTGGTTGCCTTTCTCTCCCAATGTACACTCCTTTATATAGGCAGTGTAAATTAGGGTTTGCACTTTACATGTACCAATGCATCAATTTATCCAGTGGGTGGTTGATGCCCATGCTGGATAAACAGTACAAAGTACTTAATAAACTATTCTAGGAAAGATAAAGGTTGTAATTAGATCTAAGTATACAAGCAACCTACTTTGAGTTAAAGTTATCTTTTCCCGCCTAATGCAGACCATCAGAATACTAAAGAGTCTTCAGTATCCTAGAGGAGATCGACAACACTCAGTTTGGTATTGTCAAGCCAAACTGAACTGAAAGCCCTTCTTCAGTCCTTGTTCTTAAGCAACTAGACCGCCTAGTATTTGAAGCGAAGACTCCTTTGTCTTCTAAGTTCACTGGAAGAGGAGTGCTGAACTTTCTTCAGCTTTAAAGTCTTCAGTAGGAACTTTGTTCCTCTGGTCATCCATCAGCAGACTGGCCTTATTGCTGAGCATGAAACACTTAGGGGGATTTTATATTCAAATCCTAGAGTTGCTTCAGGGTCAGTAAATACTGACCCAACAATCTCCCCCTATTTGGATATACAAATAGCCTAAGTCTAATGTCAGTAGTAAGTGAGCATAACAACTTCTTCTTACTTGCACTGAACAATTAATAACTTATAAACATCAGATAATCATTTATTTAATAACATTACAAATTACAGCAAAATATTACAAATGATTATTCAGTTTTCCTTTGGCCTAAGTTCTTCAATGACAGGGGTCTGTACTGATGGATTTGATTTTCTGATGTCCACTATCGATAGTAAGCACATGCTGAAGGTTCTTGTAGCTTTAGTCAGTCCTAGACCACCATGGTGAGCAAAGAAGATTTTTTGAATGTTTCTAAGAAATTCATTGTTCAGATCATCAAGATCACTGATGCGCACAAAGTCTTGTCGTTCACGATGGTTGAACATAATCATTCCCAATTCTGGTTCTTCTAACACATGTCCAGGGAGATGATTTTTAAACTGAACAAAATCTTTGTATTTGTTGATGGTGACAAAGATATCACCCACACCAGGTTGAACCAGATTGGCTCTCTTGTTCAGTTCTAGAATTGGATCTTGATCCTCCAGTGAGATTTGGTTGCTGATGTTCAGATGCTGAGTAAGCCTTTCATGATTTCTCACAAAGTGTTCAATTCTTGTACGAACTTCTACCCATCTCCTGGATGTTTTCTTTTCAATGATTCTGCTCATCTCTAGCCATTCAGTATAGGAGAGCTCCTTCCCTTGGAAGTCATCTATGATCTCATCAGCCCCATCAGCTCTATAGAACTTTAGATTAATATCTCCCTTGTAAGTCATCATGTCAACATTTGTGATTTCTGAGAGACATCTTCTGTTCAACCTTGCTATACAGAATTTTTCGTATAACATCTTTTTCTTGAAGAGGCCTTCAACTTCAGATTTACCAATTCTTTCATATAAGCTCATCTTCAGATCTCTGAGCTTTTCTTCATTTTGAAGTTTGTGGATTCTATCAAGTTCTTCTTGATTGACCAACCCTGACTTGATAATTCTTTCATCTAATGTGGTTTCACCTTTGCTTTTGGGTTTGATGGGAGGTGACACATCTTCAGATGATTCAGTGCTGGTGGTAAGGCCATCAATATGTCCATCAATATGAGTGCCCTTTGCTGAAGACTCCCCCTTAGTCTTATCTGGACCACCATCACTGAATGGAGATACATAAACAAAAGGTTGTTTTGGGCCTTCTTCTGTGCATGTTTCTTGAAGAGCTGCTGAATAGTTACTTTCTCACCCTCAGATGAAGATTGTGTCACACCCCACCATGGCAGAATATAGGGCGCGACGTATGGATATCATCACAACATGGCGTGTCTATAGAGATAATTATATGAAATAAGAAATGTCATAAAATGGTGACACAAAAGTCATGGTAATATCTCAACAAATGCAGGAGTCTAGGTAAGTAGGTAACAGTCCTACCTCTTACCCAAGAAAATCAAATATCACAAACAAAACAAACATATAGGTGCCAACAATATCACTTATTAAACAAACAAAAGAAACTAAGAAGGAACGGGGATCTCCTTCTAAATGTATTCCTACGCAACTCCAAATCCTAGCCACTTCTATTCTCAAGCTTAACCATAAAATCACCTGAAAGAGACACTAAAACATGTCAACATAATGTTGGTGAGAATCATAGGTTTAGACTCTAACGCCAAATCAGTTATAAGATGTGAATAACAACCATCACCACAATAACATATGGACAATGTGTTACAAATATGTATTAACAACTAACATTCAATATCAATCATACCAAACCAAAATTCAAGGCCCTCAGCCTTACCAAACACCATGGTACCATAGATGATCACACTATGTACCTATCCCAAGGCCACTACCTTGTCATTATCCATTGGTCCCATAGATGATCACGCTATGTACCTATCCCAAGGCCCCTACCTTGTCAAACCACAATAACTGAGACGGCACGTGTCCGCCAATCCAAATCATACACAATCAAGAATCACATAGCAGTTAATCACATAATGTACACACAAGTCCATCTCAAATCACAAAAACATTCACAGCACCAATTTAGAAAATAACTCAACACAGTGTCTCTTCCATCCCATCTGGAAGTCAAAATCAATAGTAAACATGGGACTATGAAACTCACCTGATTGCTTCTCCAAAAGTCCTCGCACTAGCAACAAGCTAACAAACCAAAAACACGCAATCAATACATGAACCAATCACTAAGATGGCTCATCAACCTATGATGGACATCTAGCCTACTCCCATTTAAATACCCCATTCATATGCTCTAAACACCCCATTACCCTTCCCTAACAAGTCCTTAACTTGTTTAAGTTTAATAACTATCCCGTTCATATTTTACACAAAACAGTCCTAATTTTAGGTCTCAAAAACTTTATGTCAAACGTCCGCTTAAACATACTCATGGTTTCTGTAAAAGGAATATTCATACCCTTACATATGTAAGCTAACCCCTCCCACTTGCCCTAACCTTAAAGCTACTGTTAAGGCCCCGATATATATATATATATATATATATATATATATATATATATATATATACTTTTGTCATTCCAGATTTCCTGATTTTAAACATACTAAAAGTTTGTTACAATTAAGGGGTCTTACCCTAAACCACAAACTTATTCCAAGTGCAGATACTTACTACAATATATAAACCATCTCTCATGTTCGTGAGAAGATCCCAATGCAACCCTAAGTACCCCAAACAATCCAAAACTTAAAAAGAAAACAGGCTGATTACAAAACTGTTTTGACCTTCGACTGTTGTAACCTGTTTTTGACCCACTTCCCGACCTCCAATTTAGTTCTCGTTTCTTGCATTGGAAAGCCACTTCAATTAGCTTTCCAGGGGTATGTGGATCGCAAAATAAGAGTTTGTAGAACTCCCTATATGATCAAAACAATGACCCAAAATTCTGCCCAGTTTTTAAAAACGGGTTTAACTAAATTAACCTCATTAATTAACCCTAATCCCACTAATTACAAGCCCTAGTTTATGTAATCATCATGTTATGATTAATATAACATTAATTTACTGTTTTTATAATAAACCCTAACCTAAATCCATCATAAGATGATTAAAGAAAACATAAAAACAATTTAATTAAAAAGGGTTTGAAGATTTTACCTTAGATTTTTTGGAAAACAAGATTTTTGATGAATAACTCTAATTTTCTCCATGGATGTCGACCCATAATTGATCTCTAGGGATTTTATGAAGTGTTTTGATAAAAATAAGGCTTTCTATACTTTCCTAACAAGTCCTTGGCCCATATACAAAAGTCCGGTTCCCTTTTTCCCTTTTTTCCCCTTTTCTTTTCTTTTTTTTCACATAACCGACCTATACCCATTTAATTTCGTTTTTTTCCTTTTTATTATTAATATTTGTATTAATAATATTACCTTAATTTTCCTTAATTTATTTCAACTCCTAAAGCCTCCAAAACCTCAAAACCGTAAAACTAGTCAAATTTACGCGTTTTACCGTAAAAGACGTAAAATATACACTTTTATAAAAAATCTAAAATTTTGAAATAAACTTTATAACTAAGTCCTAAATGACTTAAAACCATCCCGAAAAATACTCCCGTGATTAAACACCTCATCCGAAACCTCAAAACGCTAAACCATAAATCGTAAAAATACGATTTTCTATAATACATATACGTATACGTAAACCACTAAATAACACCATCTCATTTCATAGTCACTACCATGTGAACTCATGAACATGAAATCATCAGACATCGTTTCACTCACAAGGTACCCCGTACCGGAAACGATATCCAAACCACAATCTATACACACCAATAAGCACATAAACACGTAAAGACACATAACTAGCACAAAATAAAACTAAGTGACGAACCTCAAAACCAGGGATGTCACATCACTCCCTCCTAATAGAAATCTCGTCCCGAGACTTACTCCTTAGGATCAACACACAACCAACAAATCACACGAGGATACTTGTTCTAAACGAACTCATCCCATTTCCACGTGAACTTTAGTTCAAGTTTCAAAATACCACACATACAAACCAAAAATAATTAAACTCGTTGCCAAACTCTTGACCTCACAGTTAATAAATCTCACAAATGACTGTTTGATAAAACAAAGAATCTTATTAACACAAGTCCCGAATAACCGTACATGCAAAATGCATTCTCAAACAACCTTTAGCAATCTCAATACATGAAATGTATCATGTATACAACTCATTTCCCCCAGGTAATTCTATGCTCATAAGCTAATGGTCTGATCTTTCCAAAGATCATAAATGGACCTACAAAACTCTACCTCAACTCTTCCATTTTACCAAAACATACCACCCGTTACTATAGGTGAAACTTCATACACACTTTGTCACTAATTCTAGTGGTTTCCTCCATCTCTACATAGCATCCCTTGTTGCTCTCATCCTTTCCACAAACACCATTACTACATTAGTAGCCTCTTTTACCAATTCTAGTCCACAATGGGGACAACTCACCCTATCCTTTCATATAGTGCCTCAAATGGCATTTATCGACTTCTAGTATGATAACTATCATTATATGAAAACTCAACCATCGCTAATGAGTTTCCTAACTCCCTCTAATCAATCACTCATGTCCTCAGTGTAACACCTAAGGTTGTATAAATATCTCACTAGCCTATCCTTTTCCAGTCAGCTGGACATACTCATATCCAATCATGTTTCATCAACCCCCTTTAGTCCGCACCCCAAACTACTTACAAATTCCAATTTCCTTACAAATAGACCTATGACGGTCTTTCACATATCCATTAGCTCTTCCAACCCAAATCAACTTATGATCTATACACATCATCGTAAGGACGGTTATCTCAGTTAGTCTATCAAATGCCATCCAAACCCATGCTACAGCTACTTCCATTAAATTTGGATAGCTCATTAGTAGCACCTATACACTTCTTTCTCACTTTTCTTCATCTTGTCTGAGTTAGACCAAGCTCTTCATCCCTATGGCACATCACACCTATAACTCCCCATCCATTCGATTATCGACACTAAGCCTCCCAAACAATCAGTATAGGTCGGTGCCATTTCCTTTTCCACACTACGACAATATTAGCCTGCGTTGTGCTTTATTCTACTCATTAAGCTCTACCAAAGTTTTACCTCCGGTTCCTATCTCCATATGATTGTCCAAGCCACGCAACATACATGTTGACGCGTTCTCTGCTTTAGACAACTCAACTCGTGCAACCTACATCCTCCATCCAAACCACCCTAATACGTCATCCATACAGTTCAAGCTCGTCTCAGCTTCACTTCATTCTTCTTATTCCATGTCTCATCAACCATGCTTGCCTTTCCCAGATGGTACTTGGCCTTGAAATTTTCTTTCACCTCTTAACTCCACCCATCACCTTTGTTAAATGTTCAATCAAGATGATTGAGTATGTGTTGGAGACGTTCATGATCCGTATAGATCATTCTCTACGTCTCGTACACCAAATGACTCTAGCATTCTAGGCAGATATAACAATCCAGCTCCACTAATTGAGTCATATCTAGTTCTTCCAAATCTTTAGTTCTTGCAACGTATAAGCAATCGCCTTTCTTTGTCGTTCTCGTACACATCCAAATCATTTCTCCACGTATCGTCATGCTTCGCAAATTCATCCAGTCCTTCCGATAATGCCAAGATCAGCTCATTATCCAATCCACCTCTTCAGCCTCCAAAGCGCTTCTTCATCCTTCTTCACTTCGCCCTTGCTGGTTCCATGATATGCCATCATCTCTAACTGCTCGTCATAGTACACTTAATCCTAAAACTCACACTTGAAAATCTGACGTATAATTCCCTTTCCTAACAACTCCAACCCAACTCATAATTTACCTCACTCTCTTTCTAAGATTTGAGTAGATCAAGATGTCGTCGATGCTCCCGATGACATCTCGTTTATACCCGTTCATGCACACTCGATTCATTGACTCCATGAAAGCTGCTAGTGCTTTGGCGAAGCCAAATGCATATCCGTAAACCCAAGGCGTTCATACAACATCCTTAGCAGTTTCAACTACGTCCTCCTTGCACCCTCTCTTAGAAGCAATACGAATAAATTTCTACCTTGTTCTACTCGCGAAAATCTACACGTATTCTATAAGACCAATACTTCCTCTTGTCAGACCACTCAACCGCTCCCACATCACATTTACTACCAGGCAACTCAACTTTTATCTCGCATTCCTTGCAAATTTCTAACAACTCTTGTTTTTAAATCATTCCATCAACAATTGCCTTGGAAAGGCACTATCTACAAATCCTCTCACTTCTCCTACTTGCTCTACTTATGGTTCTACCTCACAGTAATAGGCAAACCTACTAAATTTCAGGAAATTTTCGGAAACCTTACATGCCCTACGAACAATCATATGTACCTTTGAGGTATTGTACCCCTTCCAACACTCTCTATGGCGCGTTACTTGTGCCAATATCCATACATCTCACAAATCTCTATTCATCTCCCTTGGTACTCCTAATAGACCTCATGACCATATTAGTTCGTCTACGGACCTCTTTCCTCCCCACTAAGGGTATTCCGACCGTTCTATCATGGTCACCTACTTAATCGTGTAGGCGCGACCAAGTCTTTCATATGACTACCTCAACGCTCCCGAATAATACGAAACCAAAACTACCTCCTGAATCCATCAAATACGATCAACGAATCAAACCAACGGATAACTAACGACATTTCACGTGCACCAGTTAAAACAAGTCAAACACCATGAGACTCAAAAGAAAACTCAAACCCAAAATGTGTATCAATTCAAAATGACCCATCACAACGAAAAATAATCCAAGAAACACCCAATGGCAACCAAACATATTACGCCCCGTGACATATTATTTAAACCGTGTAAAAGATCGACTTTTCCAAAACAATTTATATCTTTTTTTTAATTATTATTACCTCCCACATCTATGTGACTCAAACAATCTACAAATAACCTTCTAGACGAACTCAAAACTCAACTCAAAAACTAGGTATCCCGTGCATCCCAAATCATAAAAATAAACTACTATTCAAACTCAACCTTTAACCCGACACTTGTACAATAATTTCGGCCAAGATACTGACCTCCCATGACTATACATTCTGAATATTTGAAAAGTACGTTCCAAGTACATAATTTTAGGCTTTTGAATCATCCAAAAAGTTTTAAAAACGAACAAGTTATGACCAAAACAGTTTTATATTAATGAAAGATAAAATTGTATGTGAAATCTTTATAAACTCAATTTAACCTTGTATTAATAAATATGAATGACGTGAATCGGTTAAACCCAATTACATAAACTATGTAAGTAGAAAGAAATTTTTACTTCGCTTTATTTCAAAGAAAGTCTTTTAGAATTTGAAATATATAAGTGTTGTTTAAAGAGAAATCTTATGTAACATGTTGTTTCAAACACGACTCCAACACCTTACCCTTATTTTACCGAATACAACCAACCATCTAACCCAATATATACCGACCAAAAGAATTGCAAGACCCAACACAAAAGATTTCATTATCTCAAAAGAAACCCCAAGTTATTTCAATAGACTTGAAACCAAAAACACCATTTTAAAACGTACACGTGAAATACGAAACTCAAAGAATACGCTACAAGACACACTTCAAAAGATTCAAAACGTCGTTGAAACTCCATCAAACTCGAGCACTAATAAATTGTTTAAACACGAGAGAGCACTAGGTACGTTCAAGTTATAATAACTACTGAACGACCGTAAATCATAACATAACATCTACTAGTATATATACATCCGCATATATATACCTATCGAATCTCCCAAACATACTCGTTATCATACATGTCAAGTCAATCAATCGCTTTATACGCTCATTTTTCCATACGAGTAATCACCATCTCACCGTGCCACAACAAGGCATAAAGCCCACCTCCAAAACCAAACCATATCGTGTGACCCCATAATCACACAACACCACTATAATCCCAAAACATAAAACACAAAAAGAACAATATCCATATCATAGGCAGCCATTACATAGACCCATATATATATACGTATACCCAAATTCCACATCTCATCATATACAAGCATGTACTAACCCTCTTTCATGCAATCATACTTGAGAACCCATTAAAGTTGTGGTACTTGTATAACTATGTTGGCCACCATACTTATACAATTACCCTTCCCCCAATGCACTCCCTCCTATGATGACACTTATAAGAATCAATACAACATATAACACATAAATCCATCTACTCACATAAGCTCATAACCACATAACCATATAGGTCCAAAATTCCATCTATTAAAATAACATAGTAATACTCTTGGAATACAGAAATCCATAGTCTAGCTAAAACAGCATAGACTAAATCCAAAACGAAAACATAATCAGTTATAAGTCATGTCGCCCGTAAGAGTGGAAACAACTTAAAATCCTTCCTACCCATGTACTCCCAGTAACTCGAACCACCACACGATTCTTTAGGGAACATGACTTAAACATCAAAAGAAAAAATAACATACCTCAGGTATGTAAAATAACTCGATAAAAGATAGAAACTACCTTGTACTAAATTATGTATTATAATGTACAATTTAAGCAAAATTCAACAGTGACTAGCGTGGACGATTATGGTTCAACCCGCACTAGTCTCAAACCCGAAAAGAAAATAACATGTGACTAAGTACGAACATACTACGGTTCAGTTCATACTAGTCAAAACATCGCAATGAATAACATCCAAACACATCAATTATTATAAAATGCACACATACTCCTATGACGCCTATATGCAGGGACCCTTAAGCTATAGACTAGGCTACGCGACTAGGCAACCTAATTCTCTATAACCATTGTCTCTGATACCATTCTGTCACACCCCACCATGGCAGAATATGGGGCGCGACGTATGGATATCATCACAACATGGCGTGTCTATAGAGATAATTATATGAAATAAGAAATGTCATAAAATGGTGACACAAAAGTCATGACAATATCTCAACAAATGCAGGAGTCTAGGTAAGTAGGTAACAGTCCTACCTCTTACCCAAGACAATCAAATATCACAAACAAAACAAACATATAGGTGCCAACAATATCACTTATTAAACAAACAAAAGAAACTAAGAAGGAACGGGGATCTCCTTCTAAATGCATTCCTACGCAACTCCAAATCCTACCCACTTCTATTCTCAAGCTTAACCATAAAATCACCTGAAAGAGACCCTAAAACACGTCAACATAATGTTGGTGAGAGTCATAGGTTTAGACTCTAACGCCAAATCAGTTATAAGATGTGAATAACAACCATCACCACAATAACATATGGACAATGTGTTATAAATATGTATTAACAACTAACATTCAATATCAATCATACCAAACCAAAATTCAAGGCCCTCAGCCTTACCAAACACCATGGTATCATAGATGATCACACTATGTACCTATCCCAAGGCCACTACCTTGTCATTATCCATTGGTCCCATAGACGATCACGCTATGTACCTATCCCAAGGCCCCTACCTTGTCAAACCACAATAGCTGAGACAACATGTGTCCCCTGATCCAAATCATACACAATCAAGAATCACATAGCAGTTAATCACATAATGTACACACAAGTCCATCTCAAATCACAAAAACATTCACAGCACCAATTTAGAAAATAACTCAACACAGTGTCTCTTCCATCCCATCTGGAAGTCAAAATCAATAGTAAACATGGGACTATGAAACTCACCTGATTGCTTCTCCAAAAGTCCTCGCACTAGCAACAAGCTAACAAACCAAAAACACGCAATCAATACATGAACCAATCACTAAGATGACTCATCAACCTATGATGGACATCTAGCCTACTCCCATATAATTACCCCATTCATATGCTCTAAACACCCCATTACCCTTCCCTAACAAGTCCTTAACTTGTTTAAGTTTAATAACTATCCCGTTCATATTTTACACAAAACAGTCCCAATTTTAGGTCTCCAAACTTAAGTCAAACGTCCACTTAAACATACTCATGGTTTCTATAAAAGGAATATTCATACCCTTACATATGTAAGCTAACACCTCCCACTTGCCCTAACCTTAAGCTACTGTTAAGGCCCCGATATATATATATATATATATATATATATATATATATATATATATATATATATATATATATATATATATATATATATATATATATATATATATATATATATATATATATATATATATACTTTTGTCATTCCAGATTTCCTGATTTTAAACATACTAAAAGTTTGTTACAATTAAGGGGTCTTACCCTAAACCACAACCTTAGCCCAAGCGCAGATACTTACTACAATATATAAACCATCCCTCATGTTCGTGAGAAGATCCCAATGCAACCCTAAGTACCCCAAACAACCCAAAACTTAAAAAGAAAACAGGCTGATTACAAAACTGTTTTGACCTTCGACTGTTGTAACCTGTTTTTGACCCACTTCCCAACCTCCAATTTAGTTCTCGTTTCTCGCATTGGAAAGCCACTTCAATTAGCTTTCCAGGGAAATGTGGATCGCAAAATAAGAGTTTGTAGAACTCCCTATATGATCAAAACAATGACCCAAAATTCTGCCCAGTTTTTAAAAACGGGTTTAACTAAATTAACCTCATTAATTAACCCTAATCCCACTAATTACAAGCCCTAATTTATGTAATCATCATGTTATTATTAATATAACATTAATTTATTGTTTTTATAATAAACCCTAACCTAAATCCATCATAAGATGATTAAAGAAAACATAAAAACAATTTAATTAAAAAGGGTTTGAAGATTTTACCTTAGATTTTTTGGAAAACAAGATTTTTGATGAAAAACCCTAATTTTCTCCATGGATGTCGACCCATACTTGATCTCTAGGGATTTTATGAAGTGTTTTGATAAAAATAAGGCTTTCTATACTTTCCTAACAAGTCCTTGGCCCATATACAAAAGCCCGGTTCCCTTTTTCCCTTTTTTCCCCTTTTCTTTTCTTTTTTTCACATAACCGACCTATACCCATTTAATTTCGTTTTTTTCCTTTTTATTATTAATATTTGTATTAACAATATTACCTTAGTTTTCCTTAATTTATTTCAGCTCCTAAAGCCTCCAAAACCTCAAAACCGTAAAACTAGTCAAATTTACGCGTTTTACCGTAAAAAACGTAAAATATACACTTTTATAAAAAACCTCAAATTTTGAAATAAACTTTATTACTAAGTCCTAAATGACTTAAAACCATCTCGAAAAATACTCCCGTGATTAAACACCTCATCCGAGACCTCAAAACGCTAAACCATAAATCGTAAAAATACGATTTTCTATAATACATATACGTATACGTAAAACCACTAAATAACACCATCTCATTTCATAGTCACTACCATGTGAACTCATGAACATGAAATCATCACACATCGTTTCACTCACAAGGTACCCCGTACCGGAAACGATATCCAAACCACAATCTATACACACCAATAAGCACATAAACACGTAAAGACACATAACTAGCACAAAATAAAACTAAGTGACGAACCTCAAAACCAGGGTTGTCACAGATTGCCCTGCAACTTCTGATGAACCCCCATCAAGCAACCATGCACATATAGAGTCTAAGGTGGAGGATACCTTGGTCAATATTGCCAGAACATTAGCAAGAGCATGTAGTTTTTGCTGAACTTCATCAGATAAGGTCAGCTTTTGTTGTTCCAGCAGACCCACCCTATCCTTGATCTTTGAAACTGAATCGCATAACTGATTAAGCTGATTAGGAATCAGCTTGTATTCAGCAGGGAGCTCAAACGATGTAGCATTAATGGAGTCCATGAGGGAGGTGATTTCTTTCTTGATAGAAGTGGTAGTGGCCACATCTTTCACCAATGGCTTCAGTGCAGTGAGAATTGCCTCTCTAAGCTGTTCAACTGTGGGAGGAACTGGCCTTGCTTTAAGAGTAACGAGTTCAGCATCAGCAAGAGCCTTTTCCTCCTTGAGCTTAGTCACCTATGATTGTAGAACCAACACCTGATTTGTTAGTTCAGTTACCTTGACGGTTCTAGGGGAAGGAGGCTTGGGAGTTTGATCAGCAATATCATCTTCAGATTCACTATCATCCAAGTTTACTAGAGCTCTTTCACTTAGTCCCAACTCCTTCTCCAAGTCATCAGCAGACATGCTGAATATGAATGTAGGCAAGTGTCCCCCCTTGGCCCCAGTGGAGAGAGGCACTTCCTTCATTGTCAGCTGATCGCCACCTTCAGCGTGCTGGTCAGCGTCAAGTCCTTCACCACCAGGGCTGGTTTTACCTGATGGATTCGATGCTGACTCCACTCTATCGAGCTGAGGGTGCACTCTGTCTTCACCCTTCTCTCCTAAAGAAGTTGAGAGATGGGTTGCCTTCAGGTCCTCTTGATGCATACCACCTTCAGCAGAGACTGATGGTGGCGTCTGGCTTGGGCTCTGGTCCTTGGCCGAGGACTTTCGATTCTTCAAAGCTTGGCCTTTGGGATCATCAGAATGCTTCTTTGATGAAGATTTTGTGGGGTGCCTCCTTTTCTTAGACTCACGTCTACACTTAAGAGTGTTCACTGATGTGCTCTTTTGACGTGGTCCAGAAGAAGCTCCAGACTTTTTGCCTGTTAGATCCCCTTCTCCAGTTGGAGAAGTGTCTCTTGGAGCTTTGAGCACTACTAGAGAATTTGCTGAGCAAATGTCCAGCATGGGCTGTGTGAAAGGAGGTTCAGTTGTGCTGACTGGAATGTTCCAGCGATTGGCATCAAAGATTGAGAAAACAAGTTTAACTCCTTCATTTTTAGGGTATTCTTCACCAAATTGGTCAGCAAAAATGAGGGATAAAAATCTGGTGTAGACCACATTCTTCTCCCTAGTTTTCTTCTCCATTTTCCCATGGAGATCTTCAAAGATTAGTTTCCAAAATCAGCTTTTATGCCCTTTGCCAGACAATACAAAATAAGGGCATCCTTTTGGTTGATTTGATCCAGCCCACCAGTTTTCCCACCCAGACACTCAATTAAGATGGACATTAAAAGTTTCCACTTAGGTGGTAAACAGCTTCTTCAACCCCATTTATCACCAATCTCTTTAGTGTATCCAATTTCTCTAAAAAATGTTTTGACAACAAAGAGATCATTAGGAACAGCCTCATATTTGCTAGAATCCTCCAAATAGTTTAACCCTAAGACCCTTCTAAACATCTTCAAATTTATTTTCCCATGAATACCCAAGGTAGTAGACACAAACTCAATAAATTTCTTGTTTGTTGACCCTTGTGATGTGAACCAAAACTATTTTAACACATTTTCAAACATAACCCCTGGATCCTTGAACAAGGCATCACGAATCACACATTTGGATAAAAAGTTTAGTACTTGTTTTCCTAGTTCAGATGTTAGGGTTTCTGGTTTTATCAAGGCGATGTTGTTGGGTTTAAAGAATATGTCCTCGATGGGAACGTTTACATGGATGGAAGGATTGAGGGTGATCTTAGTCTCTTGTGTTTGTGAAGAAAATTCAGCAGCCATTGATGTTTGTTGTGTGTGCTTTCTTTTGAAAAAGAGAGAGAGAGTTGTGTGTGTGTTTTTTTTGTTAAAGTTTTTGCAAATGATATGAATCATCAATCTTCATAAGATATATGTACACACCTTTTTAAACTGAGTTGTCAAATTTTGTAAAACATTTGAAAAGAGAATGAAACTTTTAGGGTTTCTTTTGAACAAATAGCACAAACTCTCTCATTAATGTTCTGAAAAAGGTGACGATTTTCTGTTGCTTTGAACAGTGAAACGCCTCATTGTGTCAGAAAGTTGTTGACTGTGATATGGACGCTTGATATTTCCTAAATAAACAATTGACACCTTTTGAAAGAATGTTTTGTATTTATTCTTAAGAAATTTAATGTCATTTACTCCATTGAGTCACATGATTGATTTTTTTAAAAGCTGTTGCTCAGATATGCTGAAGCTGATGGCTATACTTGTGATCTTCAGTGCGTCAGATGAGGCGACAAAACCCCATATACATGTTCACATAAGTGAACAAGACATATGACATTGCACGCTCCTCTACTCAGGCCTAGCTACTCATTTGTATTAAAATTTTGTTCAGCATTGCTGAAGGAATCTTTTGATGACTGGTGATTTATTTGTTTAGCTTCAGTGAATTAGATAAGGCGACAAAACATCATATACACAATCACATAAAGTGAAATAGACATATGACATTACACACTCCTTTACTCAAACAATGCTACTTAACATTAATCAAAAAATTTTAAGAAATGCTGAGCCTTCAAGCTTCTTCATTGAATGCTGAAGGTTCAAGTTTTGTATCATCAATGTTCAGCATACCAAGCTCCATTATCAATCTTTTGAAAGTTGGTTCATCCACATAAATTTGTACCAGAATGGTGTCAGTTTTAGATTTATAGATGAACAAGGTGCTATCTATTTTTCTTTTGACAAACTTATGTTCAATGAGGAAAGTTGAGAGAGTTTAATACCATGATCTTGGAGCTTGCTTCATTCCATACAAAGCTTTGTAAAGCTTGTAGACATGATTTGGGTATTTACTACTCTCAAAGCCAGGAGACTGGGTAACATAAACTTCTTCTTTTTCTATTTTCAAATATCAGATTTTATTTTTTATTTTATTTTTTATTTTGTATTTTTAGTTAAATTAAGTTTGTATATTTTGTCACTTGATATCTTTGGATTTGGTAAATCATGTTGAGGCGGGTATTTTGAAAGTATTAACGTGGAAAAATATTTGACGGGTTACAAGTTATTGTGGCCGGATATGAAGACAAAAGTGACGAGTCAAAATGACGGGCTTTATTTTTAGTGACTACGGATTTTTGATCGGGTTTGTTTTTTCAACATTTGAGCCGAAAACAATTTTTGAGTCGAGAAAAGAGTTACATCATCACTCGAGGATTTTTTAAGAGTTATTTACGGATCTTTCGAAATTTCTTCGCGACTCATATAATCCCGAATACAACCACAATCACAACTATCTTTCATCGACTTTCAATGGATTTTTTGAAATCAACATCGAACGAGGGAGAATTGCATCTTTTGCAAGACAAAGCTAGAGAAAGTGGTATCACTTCAGTTCGACTACGTCAGTCACATCTTATGACTATTGCATGGGTTCAAGGAGGAAGCGAATTTGTGACACTCTTTGGTCAACATCATTATACATTCATCAATTCACTATTTCTCAACTTGAACCACCTAGCTGAGCAACTTCACAAAGAAGACTTTAATCACTCTGCATCAGAAACTGCATATCAGGCTCTTGTGACACAACTCACGCCTTTCCTCCAATTCAATATCATCAAGTCTGACAATTCAGGGATATGCCGGTCATTTTTTCAATACACACATAACGAGGTTAAAGATTTCCGTGATAAACTGTTGAAATTTATGACATCGGTTTCATCTTCGATTTATGAAGATCCCAACTTCAGCAAGCGTATGATAATGGAGTGCAAGAATCTATGATGCAGATGCAAGAGGAGAATGGTCATACGGTTGACAACTTGGAGCCTAACGATGGCAAGAGCACGGAATCAGGAGGACAACATGATACCAGTGGCACGTCAGGCAATGTTCACGAGATCTCTTTTGATGACACCTTACCCGTTAATGACGAAGAGCCTGCGGACATGGTACAATGTAATGTTGATGATCTATATGCTGATGAAATACCACATATTGAGCATTCTGAACCTAACTATGACAAACATGGGATGGAAAAGAGTGATAGAAATACCACTTCTGATTCATCTAATGTGAGTCATAATGGGGGAGAAAGTGTTCACAATGCTTAACATCATGATAATTGTCTTATAACTGCTTCATTGACTGCTTCTGATTCCAAGATTAGAGAGCTCGAAACGATTGTAGCTCAACAATTAAAAGATCTTGAGGATGCCAAACTTGAATTTTCTAAGAAAACGGACAAATTTGAAACATACTTTGAAAAACTTGAAAAGTCAAACGTTGTTCTTGAAAGAAAATTGAATCAAAAAGTTTTAGATTCTAAAGCTGAAAAGGATAATCTTTTGAAACAAATTCAGTTACTAGAGTCTAAATTGGCATCCCAAGATAGATTGTTAAAAGAAAATGAAACGTTAAAAGCTCAAGTTCAGGAAAAGGTTTTTTCTATAGCTGCGTTGAAAAACGAGTTAAGGAAAACTAGAGGACCTAGTGTGGACACTAAGCTTGAAAAACCATCAATCTTGGGGAAACCGCCTACAAATCATTTCGTCAAACAACCGACTGTCAGACAACCTACTGCATTTAGATCCGAGCGACCACAATCCTCGAGACCGCGGTTTGCCTCCCAAGTTGATTTGGTTCATTTTCCTAGACCAGTCACTCCACCATCTAGGCCCAGTGTGACTAAAACAGCTTTTGCAAGACCTAATCACATGATTGCCTCTAGTTTCCCTAGACATAGTCCAAAGAACACATCTCAAACTAGTTCAAATGACGTTCGCCATACATTTGATCTAAGGGAAGCTAAGCAAAAGACACAAGTAAGAGATAGGAATTTCAAACCTAGTCAGATGCCTTCTAGTTTACCCAACACTGCTAACCGTAGCATGTCACATCCTAGGAGCATCAATCAATCATCTAGGAATTTTAGATCTTACTCGGACATTAAATATGCTACTTGTAAAACATGTAGGAAATGTGTCTTTAAAGCCAATCATGATTCTTGTATCAAAAAATTACTTAATGAGGTCAACTCTCGTGCTAGACTTAAATCCCAGTGGGTAGCTAAAATCAAACCCGTTGGTAAAATGTGGCGCCCCACTGGTAGAACTTTCACTCTTGTAGGAAACGAGTGCCCTTTAACTAGGATAGTCTCCGATTCTACTAAGACTACTAGGGAGGAAATTGAAAAGGAGGATACATCACTTAAGCCTGAACTTAAGGTTTTCTATAAAAGGAAACGTTTACCAGCTAAGACAAGTGAATCATCTCCTCAGGTCACCTCTAGCACAAGAAAAGAAAACTGTGAACCCCCACTTGCTTCTAAGATAGATATCGCTAACCC
Source organism: Glebionis coronaria (assembly GCA_025667525.1). Lineage (NCBI taxonomy): Eukaryota > Viridiplantae > Streptophyta > Magnoliopsida > Asterales > Asteraceae > Glebionis > Glebionis coronaria. The sequence goes on from CM046876.1 coordinate 122,689,817, forward strand.
ATATCAAAGCATGCAAATTCCAAATGAGAATGCAGGTACCAAAGAGGATGTTCCAAAAGAACGAAGCGGTCCAATCATTGTATACCATTCAATTAAGGACACTCTCAGAGTTTGGTTGCTGAAGAAGCTGATATCTAAGAAACAAGTGTCTCAGGGGATTTGTAGTTAAGCTTACAGTGTACAAATGACTTACAGTCACATAACAGTCTGTAACTCGATCTTCAAAGAAAGGAAAGTTTATCGCCGATGGTAAACTTATCCTAACAACGAGAAATTAATTTTTCTCGGGCATGAGCTTATATAAAAAACATTCCAAGTTTTTAAGCTCATGCACAATGGCTCACATTCAAATCACAGTATGTGACCCGAACTTCAGAGAAAGGGAAGTTTATCTCGTCAACGATAACTTTCCCTCAAAACGAGAAATTAAGTTTTCTCGGACACGAGCTTATCTTAAAACCAATCAAAGGTTTTAAGCTCGTGAATATGGCTCCTCGTTAAATGACAGACGATGACCCGGACTTCAGAGAGAGGGAAGTTTATCTACGCAACGATAAATTACCCTTTTAACAAGAAATTAAGTTTTCTTGGACACGAGCTTATCCTAAAACCATTCAAAGGTTTTAAGCTCGTGTATAAGGCTCATCATTAAATAACAGATGATGACCCGTTCTTCAAATAAAGGAAAGTTTATCGCCGATGATAAACTTATCCTTACAACGAGAAATTAATTTTTCTCGGGCATGAGCTAATAATAAAAATATTCGAAGTTTTTAAGCTCATGCACAATGACTTACAATTAAATATCAGACTGTAACTCAGACTTAAATTTTAGGAGAGCTTATCTTTAAAGATAGTTTATCCTCGTAACGAGAAATTCATTTTTCTCGGTCATGAGCTTGTCTTAAAACATTCTAAGTTTTAAGTTCATAAAGTAAAGTGTATCTTTTAAATAAGAGAACTTTTCTTCTTAACGAGAAATTCATCTTTCTCGGTCATGAGCTTTATGTTAAAACATTCAAAGTTTTTCAAGCTCATGAAAACGACTTCTAAGTAAATGTCAACTTATGACTCGTTCTTCAGTTAAAAGGAACGTTTATCGCCGATGATAAACTTATCCTTAACAACGGGAAGTTTACAACTTCTCGGACTTGAGCTCGTTTTATAAGATATTCAACATCTTAAGCTCAAGTAATTGGTTTTCAAAACTTTGAACACAATTTTTCGAGAATTTCTCAAAAGGTTTTTCTAAATCTTTCAAAATTGTGTGTTCAAGAATGTTTTGATAAAAAGAGCATGTCTTCTGGAATCGATAATATTTACGATACTAGAAATGTCATTCAATAATGACACGGGGATGTAAATAAAGTTCGAGAAGAAGTTCAAATGTTTTAAAACATGCTCAAAATGGCTTGCTATTATTTCTGATAGTAACCCGCTTTTCACATTAAAGTCAAGCATTTCACCAGAAAGCTTAGACTCAACAACGGGAATTAATTTTCTCGGGCATGGTTTACTTTATAACCATGTAAGGGATTATGTTTACGTAACAACACAATCTAACACGAATATATGTACGTGCCAGTGCATGTATTTGTTAAAACAAGAGAAATCTTGTTTTTATGAAGTTATCATCTCCACCAACCGTAGCAATTTAGAATTTATATCTACATACTCGATGAGGCGACTACTCAAACGGTGACTACAGCTCTTTCAATAGAACACGGGTCAACAATTGAGGGGTAGCAATTGTCCAGCATTCAGAATCCTTGATGCCGAGAATTCCAAGTTCACATATTGGAGTCAAGACAAAGATATCAATCATACACATGGAGTCAAGAGATAACTTCAGACCTGACGAGGCGACCAACATTCCTGAACAAGAACCATGTGATTCTATCATATGATGTTCTCCATCATTCAGGTCCAACCTCATAAATCGCTAATCTTGTGATTACATTATCATATATGATCTTTGCACGTGATAAATACCTTACACTTGTGTTTAAAAGGTATTTAATTTACGTTTCAAGTACACCCTCATTAATTTGAGGGGGAGCTTGTGTAATTCATGAAGATAATTAGGTTTGCATTTTTTCTTCCCAAATTTTCTTAAAATGCTATTAAATCAATTGATATTAAAAACATCGATTGGGTTAATATTTTTAATATGGGAGAAAATGTGATTTAATATGGGAAATGATTAATCATAAATGGTTTGACTTAACGTAATAGCTCATCCCGACATGTGCAAAATGTTTTCGGATACCATGGCATATGTTAAGGGGGAGAAAAATGGATTTGCACTTCAAAATGGATTTCATGGTGACATACACTTACCCAAAACATCTCTATTCACGACGGTGAAGTTTGTGGTGACATAAGGATGGTAGGATAGGTTAAAGTCTAATGATTCCTCTAGAACTGGAGGAATCTTCCCAAGGACATTCCATAGCTAGAAATAGTAGTCCTTAGGAAAGATGGAGAAAGATTGTGAACGTAGCTGAATGCCGACCAAGTACTTAAGTTAGCACTGGAACAATCACAACAAGGTGCTAGTGATGACGTATTGGTAAGCATTGAAGGGGTTGAAGAATGAAAAAGAATTGTAAAGATAAAGGGTGTAAAGAAAGAAGCCTTCCTTACAACTTAGGCAGAAACCGGGTCAATACATATTCTATTAAGATCATTGTTTAATGATTCTTGATATTGAAGACAGACATCATGGACCCAGTGATGCAAGGCACAACCCATCCCAGCTAACTTAGATATCTCCTCAAAGATATTTGTTTTAATCACACGGAGACAACACATTATCTATTGATTTATTCACTCCGAATAAATTGGTATTGAAATGGTGGCACTCCTCTCCAGCCTCCGATCACTAAAATCCAAAGTGCACGATCGAGTCTAGAGCCATTTGAGATCATCAAATATCTCATTAGGACACAGTTCCATAATTCCTTGCTTCTTCACACACTCTGAAAAGTAAGAAAGATCTTAAGAGTCCTACGAAAAATCTTCATGATCTTGCCTGAACATCCGAGTAATACGAAAGTATTTACAATGAAGATGGAAATCCTTCTTGAGCGAATATCAAAAAGCTCATGGTAGGCGACTTGTGAGATTCTTTATGAATCAAGCTTGTGATAACTGGAAAGCAACAGTGGTTTAATTCTTAACTGAATTTAAACACGTTCCAGGCCTCTACGCAATATCTTAGTGATCTTGCCAGAACACTCAGAGTGATACCTTAGTGTTCACAGTGATGAGTGGAAATCCTTCTAGTGTTAACCTCAAATAGCACTTGGTAGGTAACTTGCAAGATTCTACACGAATCAAGCTCGTAACAACTGGAAAGCAACGATCGTACGGTTCTTAATTGAATTTCACTTGTTCCAGGAACATGAATTTACGGCTTCAAATCATGCGGATATTTTTATCCAAATGATTCACTCTTTATGTTCGCAGTCAGCGTTGGACGGTCGAATAAAGAGAACGGGTTTACCCGCGAAATCTTGTCAAGGAGGTTCTTAATTGAAACTACCTGTCACAAGTACGATATTCTTATATCGTCCAACGGTCTTCACCGACCGGAGGTAAAATGCTACCGAATTAGAATGAAATGTTCAAGGCCATTTCATCCGTGTATATGTTTTGTTGTTAACTGTCTTATGCAGCGTAACAAGAAGGTGGCATTGCGGTGTACAATCCAGAAGAAGTCGTCACCACATGCTTATACTTTCTGCACTTAATACTTCAACAAATTCAAGAAAGTCTAAAAGTCAAGTCTTCCGCTGTATCAAACTCTGAAGCTTTCAAGAATTTATAAAAGTATAAGTATGTGGAACATGAAGTCACGAAGAGGCAAATATCACAAGTGATGAATGCACAAGGTCAAGGCAAGAGAACATGCTCAAGACTAAAGTCAAAGATCTCATCAGCATATTCACAAGAACAAGATCGAAGACTCAAGCATAGTATGCTACGTTTAAGATTTTGTAAAATGGTGTGACCTCCCTTTGGGGGAGATTGTTAGAAATACGTTTTTCCAAGGAAAGTCTCGGTCACATCATTATTAGCATAGATCACGAGCTATAGAGTATTTTGGACATTGTAACTTGGAGTGACCTCCCTTTGGGGGAGATTGTTAGAAATACGTTTTTACGTATTTAGAAAGGATCGGTCACTCTAGTGATATTGGGCTCGTGATCCAATATAGTCCATATAGCCCACATGTAGGGTGGGCTATATAAACCCCCTCCTAGCATGTTAGGAGGGGTTGCTCATTTGATCATTCACACTTTCATACAATAAACATTTTCTTTCTCTCTCTACACTTTTTCTCCTCTCCTTTCTCTCTATAGTTCATCTTCCATTTCCATCCATCTCAATAGATTAAACCATAGATTGCTTAATCCAAAGAAACTATGGACCTACAATTTGGTAGATTATGAAGTTCATGTAAGTGACATATGCAAGGAAGATTCGTATGGCTTCCATACGTGTAACTGGAGCAAAGGTTTGATCAACATCAACACCAGGCTCTTGATTGAATCCTTGGGCCACCAGCCTAGCTTTATTTCTGGTCACTGCATTGGTTTCATCTCTTTCGAGCTTGTAAATCCATTTAGTGTCAGTGGTTGATTTACCATATAGGAGAGGAAACAATTTCTAGACTTTGTTTCTTTCAAATTGATTGAGTTCCTCTTGCATGGCATCCACCCATCCAGGTGTGTGAGTGCTTCAGAAACCTTTGTAGGTTCAATTTCTAAGAGAAAATTTACATAAAGGCATTCTCTAGATGAAGCAGCACTCAGTTTCTTTGCCATAGATCTAGTGACTCTACCTTCACCAGGATTACCTATTATGTTCACCAGCTGTATGTGACTATTTTGAGTCCAAGATTTTTGTGGAGCTGGAGAATAGGTACTAGTATCATGATTAGAGCTAGAACTTGGAAATCCATGACATGGACTTGGACTTGGAATGTCTCTAGTGTCTACTGAAGGATATTCAGTGGACAAGGGTTCAATCATTGGAGGACTTCCTTCTTGGTCAGAAGAAGCATATCCAAGACCTAATTCCCTAGAGATGATAGGTGAGCTTTGAGCAAGGGGCTCAGATTGTTCTTCAGCAGTTGCATATGATTGATCATTTTGATCATGTGTGTCAGCATGCTGATTGTTTTGAGACTAACCGTTTTTGTTATTTGTGTTTCCTTGCTGATCATTTTGAGATTGATCATTATTTGATTGACAGCCATCAATATGTGATACTAAAGGATTTCCTTTTGTAGGACTTGTCATATCGTCAAATGGATCAATATGAGGGACTGAATTTCTTGTTTGATATTTTTGAGAAGGCTCATAATGATTAAATTCATCAGATGAATAATTTTGAGATTCATGTATATTAAGTTCATCATCTGATGGGTTTGTAAAAGTGAGAGCTTTAGAACTTTCATTGAATGTGATGTGATAGGTTTCTTTAATACATTGTCTTCTTGTGTTGAAGACTCTGTATGCTTTAGATACTAGGGAGTATCCAAGAAAATAACCATCATCAGATTTTTCTTCAAACTTTCCAAGGTGATCCTTGTGATTGTGAATGAATACTGGACACCCAAACACATGTAAGAATGAAATGTTTGGAATTCTCCCCTTGAAGACTTCATAGGGAGTTTTCATGTGTCTCTTCACAATAATGGATCTATTTTGAGTGTAGCAAGCAGTAGCTACATCATCAGTCTAAAAGTGCTTAGAGAGAGTAGATCCAGCAAGCACTGTTCTTGCTGCTTCAATCAAATTTCTGTTCCTTCTTTCAGCCACACCATTTTGTTCAGGTGTGTAAGGAGATGAGAATTAATGGGAAATTCCTTTGTCATCACAGAATTTGATCAGTGAGTGATTTCTGAATTCAGTTCCATTGTCAGTTCTGAGTTTTTTTACATGAGTGTCGTGATTTTCAACTCTTTTGATGAATGACATAATGGCATCTTGTGCATGGCTTTTCTTTGTTAGAAAATATACCCAGGTGTACCTTGAGTTCTCATCAATAATGACAAGTGTATATTTTTCATGAAAAATGGCCCTAGGTGATACTGGGCCAAAAAAATCCATGTGAAGCAAATGAAGACTTTCTTTGATTGAGAAAGTTTGCTTTGTTTTGAAACTGGCCCTACGGTGCTTCCTTTTTTTACATGCTGAGCATGGTTTGTCCTTGGAGTAGACAAGTGAGGGAAGACCAATAACAAGATTTTGTTTTACCAGCAGAGTTATTGTTTTGAAATTGAGATGTGAGAGCCTCTTATGCCAAAGCCAATTGGTAATATTGGAAGCTTTAGCAAAGAAGCATGTCTCCTGAGTAGAGTTCATGTTCATGACATAAACACCTTTGAATCTTGGAACAATCATCACAATTTCATGATTGGAGTTGAAGATTGTACTTTTTTTGTCATCAAACAGCACAAGATACTTTGCATCACAAAGTTGACTTATGCTGATGAGGTTGTGCTTCAATCCATTTACACATGCTACCCTTGAGAAAACTATACCATTGCATTTCACTGAACCAAATCCTTCAGTAGTAGCTGATGAGTTATCACCAAAAAAATCAACTTTAGGACCTTGTTCCTCCTTATACTTGTGCAGATAACTTATGGTGCTAGTCATATGCACAAGTTAAGAAAGTGATCAGTTTTGTTTTGAAACCCACCTTTGTTGGGTGGGGGTTTTAGATCTAGAAAGTGTTCTAGATCTGAAGGGTCCTCTTATAGAGGGTATGTGTGATTGCTCAGAGGGTTTGAACAGCTTTATCTTTCTTAGCCTGGAGGGCTTCACCTCTTCTGAACCACTCTATATGGTTGTGATCAGATGTAGCGTGGACATCGCTTCCACAAATCTCACAACATTTGGTAATAGAGTTTGGGTTTCTTGGTTTAATACCTCTTCTGAGTGAGATGATTCGATTATGTCCATGAGTGTCACGGTCATAACTTCCACAAATATTACAAACAAGTTAATAGTGGCAGTCATCTGGGTGATGATTGCCCATACCACAATGAATGCATGGTGGGAAAGGCATATTTCGCTTGGAATGAGATGCTTCAGATTTGTGAGCATCAGCACTTGTTTTGGCCAGCATATACTGAGTGTGTTCATAAGTGCGATGATCAGTCCTTTCACATTTAGTACAATAAATCACTCTTAAGCAAGTTTGAGTGAGATGGTTGTTTTAACCACATAACTCACAAGCTCTTTTGAATTGTGTCTTGTACTTTAAATGAGGAGAATCTGAAGGTTCATCTCTGAATCGTGTTGGTGTTTGCTGATGTCTGAGTTGTATTTTAATATCATTGATCTCTTGCATTACAAAATACATTCTCTTATCTTCCTCAAATTTAGCATTCTTCAGTTTATTTGATGAAACTAAAGGGGTAGTTCCCATATGTGAACCTTCTGCAGGAGCTGAAGAATTCTTTGAAGTGTCAATTTTGACATGTTTGGAAGAACTACCTTTGTGTGTGTTGTGTGACTTGATGATAGACTGGATAGATTTGGGTCCAATAGAGGGTTCAGCACCAGCCAGCTTCTCCAAAGGAGGAAGTGGGGTACTTACTTCAATCTCTATATCATCGTCTGAGTCATCCTCAGTAACTGAGGATTCAGCTTATGCTGAAGTGTCAACACATGCTTGAAACTCAGGAAGAAGGATTCGTCCAGTGTCATGATTGGGTAAATTCTCTTCACCTGACCTTTCAATGTCAGGGATCGAGCTACCAACCTCATTTGAGGCTTTGACAAAGACAATAGGTTTGGTGTTGGAGGATCCTTCAGCACCAAGCATTTTCTTCTTTTGAGCAGGTATTTTTTCACTTATGCATTGATTTACCCTATCAGAGTTTCTAAGCCAATATTTAACAATGTCTTTTGCTTCTTTTAGTTCCACTCTAAGAGAGTTAGTTTCCTCCAAAAAAAATTTGTTCAATTGTTGAAAAGTAAGAATATCAAGTTTAGCTTCTTTTAGCTCTATTTGCTTACTTTCAAAATCTTCAAGTTGTAAAACAAGTTTGTGAAATTTTTCAAGCAAATTGTTTCTTTGCTCTTCAACAAATTTTAGATCAATGCACAAGTAATCAAAGACAAATTTAATGTCATCTTTATCTTCTAATTCAAGAAGAGTTTGTACCTTTTTTATTGTGACATTGACCCATTCTCCATTTCTGGCACTTTATCTGGTGACAACATTTGATCTTGCCCTTCATCATCAGCAAGTGCCATTAACACTTTTACATTTACCAACTCATCATCATCTAAAGAAACATCTTCTTCATCCCATTCATATGCTTCAGCAACAACTCCTTTGTTCTTGTCTTGCTTGGGTTTCTTGGATGAGGAGCTTTCAGTACTCATTAAGGCCAATCTTGCCTTGATTTCTCTGTATTTGGCCTCAAAGTCTTTTGTAGGCCTGAGTTCAACCCTGCTTTGCTGAAATGGAGTAGAAGCAATTTGTTTTGGTTGAAATGATGATTGACCAGTTGGTCTTGTTTGAGCTGGTGAGGAATATGAAGGGAGAGATGTTTTTGAATAACAATCCATAGCATAGTGACTAGTCTTCCCACATTTGTAGCATTCAGTGTCAACTGAAGCTTTTGTGGAGTTGGAGAACTTGCCTCCCTTCGTAAAGAATCTTCTAGACTTGGCCAGAAGTGCTCTTTCATGAAATTCCTCTTTGAGGTCATTCAGATATTCCTCACTAGATCTAGTATCTACCTCATCATCAGGACTATCTTGGTAGTCTTGAATGACAGCTTCACTGAAGAAGGCTGTGGACAAGGGTGTAGCAATGTTTAATGCTTTACTCTTGATTGAGCCTTCATAAATCCTATCAACTAGGTTTTCATCATATTTCAGTTTCCCAAAAAGAGAGGCTAGATCACAATCTTTAATGTGATTAGCATTTCTCAAGCTTTAGCAAAAACTGAGCCACTTCTTTGGCAATGCATTAACAAAAACTACGTTGATTTCAAGTTTTGAAAGCTCAACACCATCATTCACAAGTTCATTCATCAGTGCTTTGTATTTGGTGAATGTTTGTATGAGGGTTTCCCCTTCTTTGTGCTTGAAGGTCTTGTATTGAAGCTTTAAATCCATGATTCTAGTTTCTTTTACATCAGAGGGTCCCTCATGGTAAAGAATAAGGTCCTCCCATGTTGATTTGGCTGTTTTGCAATTTACAACAGAATTCATTTGGTCATCTAGGAGTACAGACATGATGAGACTTTTGAGACGCTTATCAAGGTTAGCAGCTTTTCTCTCATCAGCAGTTAATTGTACTTCAGGTTTTTTATTGTCCCCAACCATGGGAACAAAAGGACCATTTTCAATGATTCCAAGGAATTGAGGTTCAATTCCAACCATGTGGAAAAGAAACCTCTTCTTCTAATTTATAAAGTTGGCTACCTCTAGTACAGGAGCAGCATTAAGTTGGCCACCCCTATATTCTAGGGTTTGTGGTATAACTTGAGCCATTTTGGATCTTGATTTGAAAACTTTTAAATGAGCAGTTTAATAAAATAAGAGTTTAAATAATCAAACTGCTCTGATACCACTTGTTGGTCCCTAGTAATTCGATATTACTTATTATCTTAAGTAATAACTATTACTTTGACTCAAGTGTGTTGTTTTAACATAAGATAAGAACTATGAAATATTAAAACAACAATACCAATATACTTTTCAACGTATAGAGTTTTATTAGAATCAAATAAAGAATCTATAACCCACTTTGTTTGTGGAATAACAAAGTGGTTGAATGACAATGGGGTTTGATCTCCTCTAATTAAACGTTTAACCAAAGTTAAACTCTAAGCTCTAATCTAAACGTTCATATGCATCTTTGGCTATATGGTTTAGTTGGTATCGAGAGAGAAAGGTTTTCTAGAGTTTAAGCTCTTATATCGGTTGCCTTTCTCTCCCAATGTACACTCCTTTATATAGGAAATGTAAATTAGGGTTTGCACTTTGCATGTATCAATGCATCAGTTTATCTAGTGGGTGGTTGATGCCCATGCTGGATATCAGTACAAAGTACTTAATAAACTATTCTAGGAAAGATAAAGGTTGTACTTATATCTAAGTATACAAGCAACCTACTTTGACTTAAAGTTATCTTTTCCCGCCTAATGCAAACCATCAGAATACTGAAGAGTATTCAGTATCCTAGAGGAGATCGACATCATTCAGTTTGGTATTGTCAAGCCAAACTGAACTGAAAGCCCTTCTTCAGTTCTTGTTCTTCAGCAACTAGACCGCCTAGTATTTGAAGCGAAGAATCCTTTGTCTTCTAAGTTCACTGGAAGGGGAGTGCTGAACTTTCTTCAGCTTTAAAGTCTTCAGTAGGAACTTTTTTCCTCTGGTCATCCATCAGCAGACTGGCCTTACTGCTGAGCATGAAACACTTAGGAGGATTTTATATTCAAATCCTAGAGTTGCTTCAGGGTCAGTAAATACTGACCCAACATTTGTTGGCATCATCATCCGGTAATCCGCGAAATGGACAAGTATTTTAAACTTGTTGGATCATGTAATGCTTCAACAAAAATTCAGGAGTCGTGATTTGCATCGGCGCAATCGGTCCTCCGCGTCCATTCATTGTTGGTTGACAAAGCTCCTCCATCGTACGAAGGTCAGGTTGAGGAACATGGTTGTTATTATTCATGTTGAGGTGGGGTGGATTATTATTGTTGTGCACACTGGCCATATCTAGGTCTTCAAGAGTCTCGGGCTCAGAATAAGACAAAGATCTAGTACGCATACACCTACAAAAGAAAAAGATAGCAAAGAAATAGAGGAAATATAGTTGACGTAAAAATAAAATCTTTTTTGTGCAAAACTTTTGAAAAAGAAATGCTTTTTATGAGTTTTTTTAAATGTTTTTGGATTTTTTTGAATTTTGTAATTTTTAGGATTTTTGAAAATTTTTGACACGAAGATAAGATGATGCACCTAAGTCGGAATAAGAGGGTTTTAGGAACCCAGATAAGGACTAAAAATTAAGCAAAAACTAAAATAAGCTAAAAACTAAATAAGCACTTATCTAAAAACTTAACCAAATCAACTTTAAGAAAAAGCATTTAAGCCAAAATTTAAAAACTTTTAAAAACACTAAATAAAAAAAAATTAAAATCAACTTTTTATAAAATAACTTTTAAAAACACTAAATTAAAATTAAGAAAATCACATTAAAAGCTATAAGATCAATAAGCTAACACAATCAAACACATAAAAACATAAAGAACAATCAATTAAGCATAACAATAAGCACATAAGCATAAAGATAAAACAAACAAGAAAGGTAGAATGAGAGATTAATGAAAAGCTTGATTAAAGATTAAGATTCAATAACACAAAATTAAAGACTTACTTGAATTAACTTGAAGAATAAATGACAAGTATTAAAAGACAATTAATAAAAATGGAGAACTAATTTGTAAAATTAGCTAACACCTCCTAATGACACATTAGGAGGGTATTTATAGGAGGGGATGTTTATGCTTTCTTCTTTCTTTCTTTTCTTTTGTCATCTCGTCTTTCGTCTTTGACAATAAACTCGTCATTCACGACTTTGTCTCGGGATTTGTCGATAAATAAAATGAACTCGTCTTCTAATTTCTTCATTAATTAGACTTGGTTCTTTGACTTCGTTAAACTTCCGTCTTTAGACTTTTTCTTCGATAAATCTTCAGAATAGGCCTTTGACTTACATTCTTTTTGCACTCTTGATCTTTTGACTTCGTCTTTTGTCTTTTTCTTCGATAAAAGCCCGTGAAAGCCCGTGTTTTCTTCCCTTTTCACATTTTGGTCCTAAAACACAATAAAAACACAAACCACGCATAATTCCAACATTTACGACATTAAATATACGTTTTGGCTTGGTTATTATTATAATTAAGTGGTAAAAGGATAAGTGTTTTCACACTTATTATTCATGTAAGTGGGATATGCAAGGAAGATTCGTATGGCTTCCATACGTGAAACTGGAGCAAAGGTTTGATCAAAATCAACACCAGGCTCTTGATTGAATCCTTGGGCCACCAGCCTAGCTTTATTTTTGTTCACTGCATTAGTTTCATCTCTTTTGAGCTTGTAAACCCATTTGGTGCCAGTGTTTGATTTACCATATGGAAGAGGAACCAATTTCCAGACTTTATTTCTTTCAAATTGATTAAGTTCCTCTTGCATGGCATCCACCCATCCAGGGTGTGTGAGTGCTTCAGAAACCTTTGTAGGTTCAATTTCTGAGAGAAAGTTTGCATAGAGGCATTCTCTAGATGAAGCAACACTCAGTTTCTTTGCCATAGATCTAGTGACTCTACCTTCACCGGGATTACCTTTTATGTTCACCAGCTGTATGTGACTATTTTGAGTCCAATATTTTTGTGGAGCTGGAGAATAGGTACTAGTATCATGATTAGAGATGGAGCTTGGAAGTCCATGACATGGACTTGGACTTCGAATGTCTCTAGTGTCTACTGAAGGATATTTAGTGGTCAAAGGTTCAATCATTGGAGGGCTTCCTTCTTGGTCAGAAGTAGCATATCCAAGACCTAATTCCCTATAGATGATAGGAGAACTTTGAGCAAGGGGCTCAGATTGTTCTTCAGCAACTGTATATGATTGATCATTTTGATCATGTGTGTCAGCATGCTGATTGTTTTGAGACTGACCATTTTGGTCATTTGTGTTTCATTGCTGATCATTTTGATCATTTTGAGATTGATCATTATTTGATTGACAGCCATCAGTATGTGATACTGAAGGATTTCCTTTTGTAGGACTTGTCATATCTTCAAATGGATCAATATGAGGGACTGAGTTGCTTGTTTGATATTTTTGAGAGGGCTCATAGTGATGAAATTCATCAGATGGATAATTGTGAGATTCATGTATATGAAGTTCATCATCTGATGGATTTGTAAAAGTGAGAGTTTCAAAACTTTTATTGAATGTGATGTGATAGGTTTCTTCAATACATTGTCTTCTTGTGTTGAAGACTCTGTATGCTTTAGATACTAGAGATTATCCAAGGAAGTAACCATCATCAGATTTTTCATCAAACTTTCCAAGGTGATCCTTGTGATTGTGAATGAATACTAGACACCCAAACACATATAAGAATGAAATGTTTAGAATTCTCCCCTGAAGACTTTATAGGGATTCTTCATGTGTCTCTTCATAATGATGGATCTATTTTGAGTGTAGCAAGCAGTGGCTACAGCATCAGTCCAAAAATGCTTAGAGAGAGCAGATCCAGTATGCATTGTTTTTGCTGCTTCAATCAATGTTCTGTTCCTTCTTTCAGCCACACCATTTTATTCAAGTGTGTAAGGAGATGATAAATTTTGGGAAATTCCTTTGTCATCACAGATTTTGATCAGTGAGTGATTTTTGAGTTTAATGCATTGTCAGTTCTAAGTTGTTTGACATGAGTGTCATTTTTATTTTCAACTCTTTTTATGAATGACATAATGTAATCTGGTGCATGGCTTTTCTTAGTCAGAAAATATACCCAAGTGTACCTAGAGTACTTATCAACAATGACAAGTATATATTTTTCATGACAAATGGACCTAGGTGATACTGGGCCAAATAAGTCCATGTGAAGCAAATGAAGACTTTCTTTGATTGAGAAAGTTTGCTTTGTTTTGAAACTGGCCCTATGGTGCTTCCCTTTTTCACATGTTGAGCATGGTTTGTCCTTCGAATAGACAAGTGAAGGAATACCAATAACAAGATTTTGTTTTGCCAGCAGAGTTACTATTTTGAAATTGAGATATGATAGCCTCTTATGCCAAAGCCAATTGGTAATATTGGAGGCTTTAGCAAAGAAGCATGTCTCCTGAGTAGAGTTCATGTTCATGACATAAACATCTTTGACTCTGGGAGCAATCATCACAATTTCATGATTGGAGTTGAAGATTGTACCTTTTTGTCATCAAACAGCACAAGATACTTTGCATCACAAAGTTGACTTATGCTGATGAGGTTATGCTTCAATCCATTTACATATTCTACCCTTGAGAAAACTATACCATTGAATTTTACTAAACCAAATCCTTCAGTAGTAGCTGATGAGTTATTACCAAAAACAACTTTAGGACCTTGTTCCTCCTTATACTTGTGAAGATAACTTTTGGTGCCAGTCATATGCCTTGAGCAGCCACTATCTAGGTACCAAATAGGCTTCCTGGGATCACACTACACATGTTAAGGTAATGGTCAGTTTTATTTTGAAACCCACCTTTGTTGGGTGGGGGTTTTAGATCTAGAAGGTGTTCTAGATCTAAAGGGTCCTCTTGTAGAGGGTATGTGTGATTGCTCAGAAGAAGAAGAGGTCTGAACAGCTTTTGCTTTCTTAGCCTGGAGGGCTTCACCTCTTTTGAACCACTCTATATGGTTGTGATCAGATGTAGTGTGGACATCGCTTCCATAAGTCTCACAACATTTGGTAATAGAGTTTGGGTTTCTTGGTTTAATACCTCTTTTGAGTAAGATGATTCGATTATGTCCATGAGTGTCATGGTCATAACTTCCACAAATATTACAAAGAGGGTAATAGTGGCAGTCATTTGAGTGATGATTGCCCATACCACAATGAATGCATGGTGGGAAAGGCATATTTCGCCTGGAATGAGATGCTTTAGTTTTCTGAGCATCAAAACTTTTTTTGGCTAGCATATACTGAGTGTGTTCACAAGTGCGATGATCAGTTCTTTCACATTTAGTACAATAAATCACTCTTAGGCAAGTTTCAGTGAGATGGTTGTTTAGACCACATAAATCACAAGCCTTTTTAAATTGTGTCTTGTACTTGAAATGAGGAGAATCTGAAGGTTCATCTCTGAATTGTGTTGGTGTTTGCTGTTGCCTGAGTTGCAATTTAAGATCATTGATCTCTTGCATTACAAGATACATTCTCTCATCTTCCTCAGATCTAGCATTCTTCAGTTTATTTGTTGAAACTGAAGAGGTAGTTCCCATATATGAACCTTCAGCAGGAGCAGAAGAGTTCTTTGAAGTGTCAATTTTGATAAGTTTGGAAGAAATACCTTTGTGTGTGGTGTGTGACTTGATGATAGACTAGATAGTATTGGGTCCAGTAGAGGGTTCAGCACCAGCAAGCTTTTCCAAAGGAGGAAGTGGGGTACTTACTTCATTCTCTATATCATCATCTAAGTCATCCTCAGTAACTGAGGACTCAACTGGTGATGAAGTGTCAACACTTGCTTGAAACTCAAGAAGAAGGATTCGTCTAGTGTCATGATTGGGTAAATTCTCTTCACCTGACCTTTCAATGTCAGGGATCGAGCTACCATCCTCATTTGAGTCTTTGACAATGACAATTGATTTGGTGCTGGAGGATCCTTCAGCACCAAGCATTTTCCTATTTTGAGCAGGTATTTGTTCACTTATGCATTGATTTACCCTATCAGAGTTTCTAAGCCAAGATTTAACAATATCTTTTGCTTCTTTTAGTTTCACTCTAAGGGAGTTATTTTTCTCCAAAATTTCTTTGTTCAATTGTTGAAAAGTAAGAATATCAAGTTTAGCTTCTTTTAGCTCTATTTGCTTACTTTCAAAATCTTTAAGTTTTAGAACAAGTTTATGAAATTTTTCAAGCAAATTGTTTCTTTGTTCTTCAACAAATTTTAGATCCATGCACAAGTAATCAAAGACAAATTTAATGTCATCTTTATTTTCTAATTCAAGAAGAGTTTGTACCTTTTTGATTGTGACATTGACCCATTCACCATTTCTGGTACTTTCTCTGGTTACAACGGATTCGCTCCTTCATCATCAGCAAGTGCCATCAGCACTTTCACATTAACCATTTCATCATCATCTGAAGAAACATCTTCTTCATCCCATTCATAGGCTTCAGCAACAAGTCCTTTGTTCTTGTCTTGCTTGGGAGTCTTGGATGAGGAACTTTCAATACTCATTAAGGCCAATCTTGCCTTGATTTCTTTGTACTTGGCCTCTTGTTGGTCTGAGTTCAACCCTTTTTTGATGAAATGAAGTAGAAGAAATTTGTTTTGGTTGAAATGATGATTGACCAGATGGTCTTGATTGAGCTGGTGAGGAATACGAAGGCGGAGATGTTTTTGAATAACAATCCCTAGCATAGTGACCAGTCTTCCCACATTTGTAGCATTCAGTATCAACTAAAGCTTTTGTGAAGCTAGAGAACTTGCCTCCTTTCCTAAAGAACCTTCTAGACTTGGCAAGAAGTGCTCTTTCATGAAATTCCTCTTTGAGGTCATTCAGATATTCCTCACTAGATCTAGTATCTTCCTCATCATCAGTACTATCTTGGTAGTCTTGAAAGACAACCTCACTGAAGAAGGCTGTGGACAAGGGTGTAGAAATGGTTAATGCTTTACTCTTGCTTGAGCCTTCATAAATCCTATCAACTTGGTTTTCTTCATATTTAAGTTTCCCAAAAATAGAGGTTAGATCACAATCTTTAATGTGATTAGCATTTCTCAAGCTTTGGCAGAAACTGAGCCACTTTTTTGGCAATGCATTAACAAAAACTGTGTTGATTTCAAGTTTTGAAAGCTCAACACCATCATTCACAAGTTCATTCATCAGTGCTTTGTATCTGGTGAATGTTTGTGTGAGGGTTTCCCCTTCTTTGTGCTTGAAGGTGTTATATTGAAGCTTTAAATCCATGATTCTGGTTTCTTTACATCATAGGGTCCCTCATGGTAAAGAATAAGGTCCTCCCATGTTGCTTTGGCTGTTTTACAATTTACAACAGAATTCATTTGGTCATCTGGGAGCACAAACATGATGAGACTTTTGAGACGCTGATCTAGGTTAGCAGCTTTTCTCTCATCAGCAGTCCATTGTGCTTCAGGTTTTTTATTGTCCCCAACCATGGGAACAAAAGGACCATTTTCAATAACTCTAAGGAATTGAGGTTCAATTCCAACCATGTGGACAAGAAACCTCTTCTTCCAATTTGTAACGTTGGCTACCTCTAGTATAGGAGCAGCATTGAGTTGGCCACCCCTATATTCTAGGGTTTGTGGTATAACTTGAGCCATTTTGGATCTTGATTTGAAAACTTTTAAATGAGCAGTTTAATAAAATAAGAGTTTAACTAATCAAACAGCTCTGATACCACTTGTTGGTCCCTAGTAATTCGTTATTACTTATTATCTTAAGTAATAACTCTTACTTCGACTCAAGTGTGTTGTTTTAACAATAGATAAGAACTATGAAAGATTAAAATAACAATACCAATATACTTTTCAACGTATAGACTTTTATTAGAATCAAATAAAGAATCTATAACCCACTTTGTTTACGGAATAACAAAGTGGTTCAATGACATTGGGTTTTGATCTCCTCTACTTAAACGTCTAACCAAAGTTAAAGTCTAAGCTCTAATCTAAACGTTCATATGCATCTTGGCTATATGGTTTAGTTGGTATCGAGAGAGAAAGGTTTTCCAGAGTTTTAGCTCTTGTATTAGTTTTCCCTTTCTCTCCCAATGTACACTCCTTATATAGGCAGTGTAAATTAGGGTTTGCATTTTACATGTTCCAATGCATGGGTTTATCCAGTGGGTGGTTGATGCCCATGCTGGATAAACAGTACAAAGTACATATTAAACTATTCTAGAAAAGATAAAGGTTGTACTTATATCTAAGTATACAAGCAACCTACTTTGACTTAAAGTTATCTTTTCCCGCCTAATGCAAACCATCAGAATACTGAAGAGTCTTCAGTATCCTAGAGGAGATCGACATCATTCAGTTTGGTATTGTCAAACCAAACTGAACTAGAAGCCCTTCTTAAGTCCTTGTTCTTCAGCAACTAGACCGCCTAGTATTTGAAGCGAAGACTCCTTTGTCTTCTAAGTTCATTGGAAGGGGAGTGTTGAACTTTCTTCAGCTATAAAGTTGATGAGACTGCTTTTATACATAGTCTCATCGTCCAAATAGGGCTTAAAATGCATTAAATATCATTAAAAATGCCAAATATATGCTTGTGTTTGTTGCTTGTGTATTTTAGATACGGATATTGAGGAAATGACAAAAAGATCACAAGAATCAATCAAAAACAAACACGGGAAACGAAGCCGCACAATGAACCGGACCTGAATCATGAATTTCCAAAAATGACCTTGAAGTTTTGAAGATTGGCAAGATTGGTCCCTCAACTTTTGAAGACTTGTCACTTTTGACCCTTGTAAAACTCTAAAATACAAGATTGGTCCAAAAGTTTCAAGATTTGTCATTAATGGCCCTTGAAGATCAAAGAAATTACATTTTTATCCTAATTCCATGTTTACAAAACAATCAAGGACTGAAAATGTAATTCACCCAAAGTTTTAACAAAGGGATTGAAGTTTCTGACTGTTTAATGGGAAGTAAAAGAATGAAGAGACTTAGGGGGCCAAAAGCCCAGACAAACAAACTCATTCCCCCACTCATAAGCCGCCACCTCACCCTCACCTTACACCTCACCCCTCCACGTCTGATTCCCACCCAACTTTTTAAAATGAGTTTATTAAGCACTAATTTGGGAGGTAAACACGTTTTTTGAAAATATAAACCCCCAAACCCAATTAAACGTCATCTGCTAATCCTGCTTATCCCCATAAACCCTAATTTCCTAAAACCCTTAATTCAAAGCGGTTTCTTCCAATTATCTCCAGAACCACCATTAACCCCATCCTAAACTAAACCCACCAACTAAACTCATGTCCCCTTCACCCAAAATGACCCCACCAGTGTCCCCTGTCTCCTCCAAAAAAGGAAAAATGGTATCTTGCAGAGAATCAACAACCAAGGCTCCAAAACTTGGTCCCAAAGCAAAATTCAAGGGCCAAGATCATAACAAGCTAGCTGGCAACAGTACAAGATCACATGTGCCACTTTGACGAATTTCAAACCTCATTGACCAGGGGCATTATAGGATTTTTAGCGATTAGGGTTTGCTATTCTAGATTATTCTATGCTTTAGTATAAATAGAGGACGACCTGTGTCCCTATTTCTTGTTCCAGATTTTTTCTCATTAAGTTGTAATGCCTTTTTAAATTAAATGAAAGTTGGTATTTTTATTTAAATGTAATTCCTTTTCTAGTTTAAAAGTTGGTGTATTTATTTGAGAGTTAATCTGAGTTCCACAAAGTTAACGTTTGTTCAAACCAAATTTGTACTTCCTTTTTTCATAAATTCTTGAAAAAGTTGGTAAAATTAGTTTTTCTTTTGATCCTGTTCTGGTTTGAAGTAAGATTTCAAAAAGATTGGTTTTTAAAGGTTTTAAGGTTTGGTTGTTTCAAAAGCTCCAAAGGCTGTTGAAAGAAAAAAAATTCAATTTCAAAATATTTTTGTTTTATTTTTATAGCTATAAGCTATAAGCTGACTTGTCAATAAGTCAAACTTATAGCCTATAAGCCCTTGTATCAGGTCACTTTTCCTTTGGTTTTATTTCTTGGCAGGTTCAAAATTTCCACTTTCAAGATATATTGGGGTGTTTGGGACTGCAGTAGTCCTCACCTAGCTTGGCTCTACACAAAACAGCTTCTCCACAAGCCATAAGCTCAACTTAAGCTGAAAGGAAGATGGCATCAGCCCATCCTTCTGATTTGGATGTAAATCAGATAGGTACATAGCTTGAACCCTTGTTTTCAAGATTTTAAGAGTGATTTCTGTGGATCTTGTGTGAAAGGTTGCTTATGTGTTTTTAATTGCTTAATTTGTTCCTATTTCATCTTTTATACATGTTTGAAGTATATTTGATCAGTTTGTTTTGAATTTGAGTAGATTTAGTTTGTTAAAATTCATTTTCAGATTTTTAAAGGTGTGTTTGGATTTGGGTATTAAAGATAAATTGGTAAAAGCTTTTGGGTTAAAACCAGTTTAGACTCACTTATTTTACTTTTTTAGGTTATATTACGTAGATTGGATTAGCTTAAATAGGTTTTAGAAAAGTTTTCATGTCATTTATTTGGTAGAAAAAGATAAAAAAATCAGTAATCCATTTTCTGCCAGTTTTTATGCAATCTAGACTTTGAAATCTTGGAAATTGTTAGTTGAACTGCAAATCTAAGGTTTTAAATAGCTTGCATGTTGTTTGGTTGGATTGTGTGCTAGATTTGAAGCTTTGAAATTCGTATTTGTGCACATTGCACCAGATCACTGTTCACAAAAACATACAAACAATATCAACAACTGAACTTGGCCATTTGTGGGTGATTTTTGTTTTGGAGTTTGTGTTTTTACTGCATTGCTAGACTCCCTACACTCCACTGAGTGTAGGGGTGCCCTATTGTCCAAAGAAAACCAAGGCAAGAGCTTTCCTAAGCTCAAAAGGTCCACATACCTCTTTTTTGTTCTATCAGTGGGAACAAAGTTCCCACTGTTTGTATTAAAATTCCCACTGCTTGGCTACCAGACAAAACAGTCCAAGTGTCACTATCAGTTCACTTAAAATTTTGTCTTTAGTGATCAAAAATAGGTTTTAGACCTTGAAACCAGTTTCTTTATTTTTCTTATTTTATTTTTGATTTTTCAATATTATTTATTTTTTTGTTACTGTTCATTTGATATTTTTTACATTTAATTGCATTTTTAATTACTTTTTAATATTCTGATTTTTGTCTTTTAGTGGTAAAACTAAATATTTTTCAGTTTTAAAATTTTTCTTATATTTAGAAAAATAGTTTAAGATTTTTAGTTTAAAAAGTTTTTACTATTCACTTTATAATTAATTTTTAGAATTAAATTTAGATTAATTAGGGTTTAATTAATATCAGTTTTGTCTTTTAGTGAAAAATTTTACATTTTTGAAACTTTTTCATTTTTCTACTGTTCATTAGTATAAATTAGGATTTTTAAAATTGTCAAATTAGTTTTAGCATTATTTTATTATTTTTTATGATTATTTTAGTTTAAAAATAGTTTTAAGTGTTTTAAAAATAGAAAAATAGTTTTTAAAATTTAGGAAAAATACTTCTTAGTCTTTAAATAATATAAGTGAGTTATTTGTTCAATAAAATAATATTTTGGACATTTTGTTAATTATATTTGATTTTAGGGCTTTAATTAGCATTCAAAATTGAATATTTAATTAATAAAAGGTTTTAAAATATTTTTGTTGAATTTTTATTCTTATTCATATTATTTTAGACTTATTTTAATCTTTTAATAATTTTTTTAGTTTAATTTTTAATTTTGTCGCGTTTTTCGTATTTACGTTCGCGTTTTACGACCTTTTCGTCTTAGTGTAATCCGTCATTATAACCGTCATTCTCTTCTTATCCCATTTCTATTTTCTTTTCTCATAATCATATAATCACAAAAGATAATCATTTCATTACACAACGTACTAGCCTCCTTGAAAACGAACTCACTTTAGGGTCATTTACACACGGTTTTCCTAAATCGTCGTGCTTACCCTACTTTGGTACTCTTTTCCTAAAGGGTATACAAAAACTCAACCATCATTTTGGTGCCGCTGCCGAGGAGGCGTGTTGTGTTTTGATTTGAACAATTGTTGTTTTTATATAGCCATAATAAGTGTTTGTATTAGTAGCACTCTACTAATACGTATTATCGGTTTTTCGTTTTTTGTGAATACTATTACTATATTGTATACGTAGAACAATAAATACACAAGTACCCCAAATACGTGAGAAATCACAACCTTGACTTGGGAGGTCATTACCCAATCATTGTATTCGAATCTCAAACCAAAGAAAAAAGGCAAAAATAGATAAATACTTTCGAGAAGCTCGATTTTGAAAATACAAACTATAAGGTGGGTATAAGGCGGATATTATAAAATATATCCTAAGGAAAAAGGATCTTAAGTGCTTCGCGCCGCCTCGTTTCCCCGCTTGCTTGTGAGTATTTGATTTTGAGAGCTAATCGAGGGTTTTGCCGCCCAAAGTATTATTAAGTATCATATATATTTTCTTGGTTTCATTGATTAAACCCTCTTGAATGTTTTGGTGTTCGACCAACGTTCTAAAGTCATCAAAGGCGTTCACTTCACGTGATCGTTTTCATTCCTTGAGGCTTCTTTAATTGAGAGATTTGATTAAAGAGGATATTTGTAGATTTTTTCTACTTAATACAATTCCAAAATCCAAAAAAAGTAAAAACAATCAAAAATCCAAAAAAAAAATTTGAAAAAGTTAAAAACACCAAAAAGAATCTTCTTTGCTCATCCTCACGTTGTACGTGACGTTTATGCTTACTCGTAATCAAGCAAGACGTGCACGTAAACAATAAAACAAAAAGGAGGCAACACCTACTCCTAATCTTTCTAGTGAAGAGACTCCAAGTGAGGAACCTATTGTAGAACAAGAAGCTATCATGGCTAATCGTACTATGATGGAGTTGCTTCAAGCACCCACCGAGGGTTTTGGAGAGGCCATTGTGATCCCGCCATCCTTGCGGAGAACTTCGAGATCAAGACGGGTTTAATGTCTATGCTTCAAGCCAACAAGTTTCGCGGACACGAAAAAGACAACCCACATTATCACATTAGGCAATTTAATCATCTCACCGCGACAAGCAAGTTTAAGGATGTACCACACGATGCCATTAAGATGATGTTGTTTCCATACTCGTTAGATGGACCCGCCAAGATATGGCTCGAGAAAGAACCCCCAAATTCGATTTTGACGTGGAGTGATCTCGTTTCAAAATTTGTGAATCAATTTTTTCCACCATCTAAAACAACACATTTAAAAAACGAGATTTCACAATTTACACAAAGATCTAATGAAAGTTTTTCAATGGCTTGGGAAAGGTTTAAAGAAATTTTACATGAATGTCCACACTATGATTTTTCCGAATTGCATCAAATTGACACTTTTTATAATGGGCTTAATGATCATGAACGAGATTACTTAAATGCCGTCGCGGGTGGTAATTTTTTGTGCAAAACGACCGAAGAGGCTTTAAAAATCATTGAGAATAGGTCTAAGGTTTATAGCCCTCGTAACACACCGAGTGTTACCAATTTGGGTTCGTCATCGTCTCGTAGCATTAATGCCTTGCAAGATGAAGAAAATGAGGAGAATCGGTTTTTCGATAGGTTTTCGACTCTTATGACTCATTGGAAAGCACAAGATGCTTTGAATTCCGCATCGGTTAAGGCGGTTGCCAAGAGTTGTATTTCGTGTGGTGGAGCTCATGATTTTTCCGAGTGCATTACCGCGGATGGTAACACTTCGAATGCTTATGTAGCCACGAGAACTTATAACCAAAACGGTCAAGGTTCCCGCCAAAATCAAGCTCCACAAAATCAAAATGCTAATAACTATCGAAACAACAATCAAAGTGGTGTTTATCAAGGAAATCAACGTAACTACAACAAGGGTAATTATCAAAGTGGAAATGGGCAAATTTCAAACCATAACCAAAACCGTGATTTTCAAACTACCACTCAAGGTTTTCAAAATGATCACACCAAAAATCTTCAAGGAGAATTTTTGAATTATGCTAAAGCAAACGATGCTAAGTTTGATAATATGCAACGTGAAATGGTTAGCTTAAGATCCGAGTTGAAAAACGAGCTTAAAAACGAACTTGCTAATGAACTTAAGACTCATGCTAATAAAATGGAAGGAAATGTTTAACGTCTCCAACAAAATCAACAAAAAATGGAGCAAGGTCAACATGAGATAAAGCAAGAGTTGTTAAAAGCGGATGCTAGGCAATCTAAGTTTGAAGACCGAATGGGAAAAATGTTTGAAGCTATCATGTGTAAACCTTCTTCTTCGGGTGGTCTTCCTAGTGATACCATCGTGAACCCGAAAGGAGAGTTGAAGGTTATTACTACTCGTAGTGGTAAAACTTTCAAAGAACCCATTTCTCGTCCAAGTACTTCTACGGAGAAGGAAAAAGAGAAAGAACCCGAGGTGGTGGTAGAAAAGGAGAAAATTCCTAGCCCACGAAGTACCGCTCAAACCACACCTACGGTTGAACCAATACCAATAGTGGAACCCGAGATTCCAAGGCCTTTGCCTATGCCCCAACCCACACCACCCTTACCTTACCCTTCAAGACGAAACAAGGAAAAGGCACAAGAACGAAATAATTATCAATTTGAACTTTTTATGAAAATGTTTCGTGACTTGCATTTTAATATAAGTTTTGCCGATGCCTTGGTCATGATGCCTCGATTTGCCGCGAACTTTAAAAGTATGTTGAATAACAAAGAGAAATTGCAAAAGTCGTCTAGTTGTTCTTCGGTTTTTCTTAGCCGCATACCTCAAAAAGTCGGTGATCCCGGTAAATTTTTAATCCCATGTGCAATACAAGATATGGAGGAATGCTACGCCTTGGCCGATCTTGGTGCTAGTATTAATTTGATGCCTCTTGAGATTTTTAAGTCGCTCAATCTTCCAAATCTCACTCCTTCAAGAATGTCAATCGAGATGGCCGATCATTCTACGATTCTAGCTTGTGGAGTAGCCGAGGACGTCTTCGTGAAAGTTGGAAAATTCTACTATCCCGTGGACTTTATTGTTGTTGACATTCCCATCGATCCTAATGTTCCTCTAATTTTAGGTCGATCATTTTTGGATACCTCGAGAGCACTTATCGATGTGCATGCTAGGAAAATCACTCTTCGTTTCAATGAGGAAGAACTCGTCATAAATGCAACTCAAAACTCCACACTTTCTCATTTGTATTCTATCACGTCTTTGAACAATGTTAATCCCATCAAAAACATTTGTAAAAGGATTTCAAAAAGAGTTTTAGAAGTTGATGATAAAAACGATTTTTCGCCCCCTCCGCCGGTGGAGGTTAAGAGTGTTAAGCCTACGATTCCAATCACGAATGATTCTTCGGATGATGAATATGTTGACCACGATGGGGAAGTTTTCTTTGTTGACAAACGTTTTGAGAACTTACCACCACCAAAACCAAAACGGTTTTCAAATGTGAGAATTTTTAGTGTGACTAACATTGCTTTAGAAACACCAAATATTTTTGACATAATTAAGTCGGGTTTTCATAAGGAGGGTTTAAAAGATGAAAAAGGGAAAGATTTTAAATTGGATTTAAAAGATTTTTCTACAGTGCTAACTCCGTCATCACCTCGTGTTTTGAGTGCTACAAGCTCGTCTTCTCTTTTTGACGATGCTTTGTGTGGACTTAGTGTGGGGGAAGCCCCTTATGTTCCCTCCCCTTTCTCCATCGAGGACGAGATATTTGATCCAGGAATTGCTTATAAAGGGAAATCTCGGTCTTCCACCGATGCAATAAATGGAAAATCTTTCTATTTGATTGGTGCGAGTCTACCTCGAGTATCTCATGGTTTTTTTGACTTACCCATTGTCCCACCCTTCTATTTCTTCTCATCTATTTTCTTGAAACCCTTTGGGTTTGTGTTGACACATGATGAAGTGGCGTTGATTTGTTTTTCCAATGAAAACGAGAACGCCATATTCGATCCCGATATTTTGCACCATCAAAGGACTTAGTCCTTAATACCGGTTGTTTTTGGGCCTTGTTTATCATGTAAGCCCCACTAAAAATTGACCATACCATGATTATCCCTAAATGATCACATTTATGGGGATTCGAGTCGAGCTTTTGACTCGGTTATCAAAAACAAGGTGCCTCGTGGGGGAAACCCATGCTTATCCATGTACATATTATTGCTTTCTAATTAGTTTAATGTGAGGGGATTTGTGCCCTTCCAACCTTTGTTCCGTGGTTGTTTGTGAATTGTGGTTTTTAGATCATGATCTTCACGATTGGAGCCTCTCGTGTTCGTTTTATGAGAGCAATCGATCGATTGCTTTGAAGACTTTCTCAATATCCAAATGATATATCCTTTTATGTTCTAACCTTAGGTTTTTAGCACACTTCATAAACGGCTATTAATTTAACGGTTGCACCCTTTCCATGCTAGGTTAGGCATTCGACTACGTCTCTAGTATGGGGGTGTTTGCACCCCTAGACTCGAAACATTGAGGACAATGTTTAACTTTAGTATGGGGGGTGAATAGATACTTGCCTTGCCAAACCTTCACGCTTTCCAAAGTTTATCTTTTTGTTTATCGTTTTGTTGCAAAATAAGGCTAAAAATGGCCAAATTTTAAAAAAATTCTCATGTTTTATAAGTGTTTGAAGACACGAATGTAGATTTTCCGATGGCGAGAATAAGAGTAATTTTTGACTCGACCGTGCGTGTTGAGCACTTAGCTTTGATTCCTTAACTTCACATTAGGCTAAGTCTCTTAAATGAGGACGAGAAATGATAGGGTTAATTATAAGTTACTATGCTAAACGTAGAGTACTCGTATTCTTTCAAAAACTCATGTGTTCTCGTTGTTTTCTTATTCTCCCTTCGCATGTAAATATTTTTTGCTTAATAAATATTGACTTAGCGGTTTAGTCTTGATTGTTGGGTTTCTAGTCTTTTCTAGTAGCTTCCGTGTAATTAAATTAGGAAGACATTAAGGTATCGCCAGCGTCACGGTTTTGAAGTATTGGCACCCTAATAATCAAAAGCTTCACCCAATAATAAGATTTCAAGTGCTCACCTAAATCTAGCAAACAATTTGAAGCCCCACAAGGCCGAAAAATCTATGCAAAATTGAAAGTGAATCTAGCCTTAATCTTCGAAGCTTTAAAGATCCAAAATTCGCTTTAGCGTGAGGATATACGTCTTTGGCTAATAAAACCACCGATGAGGCGGATAATAAAAGGCAAGGCAAGACCGAAGTCATAATAAAAGCTTCATGGCAAAGTTGAATAAAAGATGGAGGTAAACCAAAGATAATAAGGCCCTTCCGTTAGGGGGCGTATAAAAGTCTTGGTAATAAGTCTCATGTTCAAAACCGTTATAAAACCGTGTTTATCGATTCTTCTTGTCAACTTAATTTTTTAACATCGTTGTCTATTGGGAGGGGTTATTGATTTGATGGTCTTGGTTACACCGTTAGGACTCTATTTTTAGACCTAAATCTCTATTATCGCATAAGTCAAACAATGTATCCTCGTGAAACATTCAAGACAAAATAAAATATAAGAGATACAACTTAGGAATAATTTGGGAGGATAAGTACGTGATTAGGGCATATGAGTAGTGTTAGCATTACTAACTTATAATGACAATGATCTCGTTGCACGCTTGGCATGGAATTGAGGTGAAAATCGAGGACGATGAAATTATTTCTAAAGAAGCATTCACATGTTCTTATTCTATGAACCTAAACGTCCCATTTTGCGATGAAAATCATACATTATGTCTATAACACAAGTAGTAGTAATAGTAGTAGTGTAGCTAGTTTATCATTCAATAAAGTGAATAAAAATAAATTTTGGACGTGCTTTGATACTTTATTCTAGCATTGCGTGAGGGCACGGCAATGGTTTAGTATGGGGGAGTGATGAGACTGCTTTTATACATAGTCTCATCGTCCAAATAGGGCTTAAAATGCATTAAATATCATTAAAAATGCCAAATATATGCTTGTGTTTGTTGCTTGTGTATTTTAGATACGGATATTGAGGAAATGACAAAAATATCACAAGAATCAATCAAAAACGAACACGGGAAACGAAGCCGCACAATGAACCGGACCCGAATCATGAATTTCCAAAAATGACCTTGAAGTTTTGAAGATTGGCAAGATTGGTCCCTCAACTTTTGAAGACTTGTCACTTTTGAACCTTGTAAAACTCTAAAATACAAGATTGGTCCAAAAGTTTCAAGATTTGGCATTAATGGCCCTTGAAGATCAAAGAAATTACATTTTTATCCTAATTCCATGTTTACAAAACAATCAAGGACTGGAAATGTAATTCACCCAAAGTTTTAACAAGGGGATTGAAGTTTTTGGCTGTTTAATGGGAAGTAAAAAAATGAAGAGACTTGGGGGGCCAAAACTGCCCAGACAAACAAACTCATACCCCCACTCATAAGCCGCCACCTCACCCTCACCTTACACCTCACCCCTCCACGTCTGATTCCCACCCAACGTTTTAAAATGAGTTTATTAAGCACTAATTTGGGAGGTAAACACGTTTTTTGAAAATATAAACCCCCAAACCCAATTAAACTTCATCTGCTAATCCTTCTTATCCCCATAAACCCTAATTTCCTAAAACCCTTAATTCAAAGGGGTTTCTTCCAATTATCTCCAGAACCACCATTAACCCCATCCTAAACTAAACCCACCAACTAAACTCATGTCCCCTTCACCCAAAATGACCCCACCAGTGTCCCCTGTCTCCTCCAAAAAAGGAAAAAATGGTATCTTGCAGAGAATCAACAACCAAGGCTCCAAAACTGGGTCCCAAAGAAAAATTCAAGGGCCAAGATCATAACAAGCTAGCTGGCAACAGTACAAGATCACATGTGCCACTTTGACGAATTTCAAACCTCATTGACCAGGGGCATTATAGGATTTTCAGCTATTAGGGTTTGCTATTCTAGATTATTCTATGCTTTAGTATAAATAGAGGATGACTTGTGTCCCTATTTCTTGTTCTAGATTTTTTCTCATTAAGTTGTAATGCCTTTTTAAATTAAATGAAAGTTGGTGTTTTTATTTAAATGTAATTCCTTTTCTTGTTTAAAAGTTGGTGTATTTATTTGAGAGTTAATCTGAGTTCCACAAAGTTAACGTTTGTTCAAACTAAATTTGTACTTCCTTTTTTCATAAATTCTTGAAAAAGTTGGTAAAATTAGTTTTTCTTTTGATCCTGTTCTGGTTTGAAGTAAGATTTCAAAAAGATTGGTTTTCAAAGGTTTTAAGGTTTGGTTGTTTCAAAAGCTCCAAAGGCTGTTGAAAGAAAAAAAAATCAATTTCAAAATTTTTTGTTTTATTTTTATAGTTATAAGCTATAAGCTGACTTGTCAATAAGTCAAACTTATAGCCTATAAGCCCTTGTATCAGGTCACTTTTCCTTTGGTTTTATTTTACTTAGCAGGTTCAAAATTTCCACTTTGAAGATATATTGGGGTGTTTGGGACTGCAGTAGTCCTCACCTAGCTTGGCTCTACACAAAACAGCTTCTCCCACAAGCCATAAGCTCTGCTTTGTTAGAAATACGTTTTAACGTATATTAGAAGTATCGGTCACTCCACAATATGATTTATGTTGTAATAGCTCGTAGTTAGTAATTAGTTAAATGTTACTTATTAAGTTAAGTAAGAACCGGTCCATGGGCTTGTCATGGACCGGCCCAAGCCCAATGTTAGGCTTGGAGTATAAATACCCCTTTCCACCATGGAAAGGGGTTGGTTGTTGTTTCATTTGCATTTTCATAGTAATAAAATCATACACATTCTCTCTCACTTTCTCTCTCTAGTTTCTCTCACTAGAAAACATCAACCCACTTCATAGATTCATAGGTTATCAATATTCTACATTTGGTATCAAGAGCTATGGGGTGATTTAAGGTAAGGATTGTGTTGCTTTTTTAGTTTTTGAATCAATTAGTGATCTTTAGAAAAAATCAATCTTGAATCTTGTTGTTTTTGGTGTTTTTGTTATTGGGATTGATTGATAAGGATTGGGTTTAGCTTATTTTGGTAAAAATCATAAAACTTTTTGTGGTTTTGGATCAAAAATCGGGGTTAAAAGCTGCTTTTTAAGTCTCGGAAACATTTTTTCCAGAATTTTCCGAATAGGGATTCCGAATAGAAGTTTTTTCAGTATAGAAGGTTTATTCCGAATAGGGATTCCGAATAGGAGAAATATTCAGAATAGAAGAAGTTTCCGCATAGATTTTCCGAATAGAAGAAATCTTTCCGAATAGCAGAAATCTTTCCGAATAGCAGAAATCTTTCCGAATAGCAAAAAAAAAAAAAAAAACTTTCCGAATAGCCTATAATTTTCCGAATAGCCAGATTTTTCCGAATAGCCAAAAATTTTTCCGCATAGGAGAAATATTCCGAATATCTTTCCGAATTGCCCATCATTCCGAATAGGAGGTTTTTTCCGAATAAGCCAAATTGCCAGATATTCCGAATTGAAGAAATATTCCGAATAGGAGGTTTTTCCGCATAAGGGTTATTCAGCATAGAGTTTATTCCGAATAGGGTATTTTCAGCATAGGATTATTCCGAATAGGTGTTATTCCGAATAGGGTTTATTCTGAGTTGGTTATTCCGTATAAGCAAGTTCAAGGGGTATTTGAGTTTTTTCGACGATCTTTAGTGGATTTAATCTTGAGTTCAACCAACACAACACAAATTCTCAACCTTTCTTCACTGCTCGATCAACCGATAATCTTTGAGTCTGTTAAGTGATCACAATGAATGCAAGTTCATTAATGCCTCAGATGACATCTCTTACGGATATCTCGATCATAACGGGGACTGATAGTCGTCCACCGATGCTTATTAAAGAGGTGTTTGAAGCATGGCAGGGCCGTATGATGCAATACTTGAAGGGCAAACCAACATACGGAAGGCTTATGGTCAAATCGATTTTGAATGGTCCACTCGACTATGGTACCATTGTGGCAAATAACGTGTCTCGACCAAGAGAATATGAAGAACTCACACCGGCACAACAACTCATTGCTGATGCTGATGAAAAGGCTCTACAGACACTTCTCCAAGCCCTTCCGCATGATATTTATCATATGGTTAGTCAATATACGGTTGCCAAAGATTTGTGGGAACGTCTAAAGGTGTTGTTACAAGGTACGTCTCTCACCAAACAGGAAAGGGAGTGTCAGCTGTATGATCTGTTTGATAGATTCACGTACAGCCCAGGAGAAACACTACACGATTATTACTTCAGATTCACCACTCTAATGAATGATCTGAATGTATACAATCTGGTGATTGCTCCATTCCAGGTTAACACCAAGTTCTTGAATACTTTACCTCAAGCTGAATGGGGTGAGTATATTACCGATGTGAAGTTAACCCGGGATTTGCATAAGTGCAACTTAGATCAAATCTATGCTTTTCTTCAGCAGCATGAGAAGCATGTGATTATGCACCGTTCTCCTCGCGGTATGTACCCAGATTCCTTAGCTTTGATGGCGAATCAACCAAGCTTGTCACACAACAACACACCTTATATCTTGGGACATCAAGCTTATCATCCATCACCTTACATGACACCAACTTTCCCACAATACTCGATTCTACCGCAACCACCCACCTCACATCAGCAACAATATCGGTTCAATGCACCTTCACCACAGTATGCTTCACAACTTCATCCAGCAAATGTTGCACCTTATGCTCAGCCTTCATATTCTTCTTATCAAGAGAATGCAGCATATCCAACAAGATACCCTGATCAAATGAGTATTCCTTCTACTGATTATGCAGCTCATCCAGATCAAGCACTGTATTGTGATGATGAGGAAGTCCCCGTTCCTGTATTCCAACAAGGAGCTGACCCAGTTGAAGTGCTAACTACTATGTCTGCGTATCTCACAAGAACTTTAAGTAAACGAGGATACAGAGGATCAGCTCCTACCAACAATCAGTTGAGGAATTCATCCAATTCTCGCCAACAAGCTACTATTAAGAATGGCAGGGTCATGGTTCAGCCAATTCAACCATATCAGGGGAGATCTTCCACTTCAACCAATGCTCGCACGATTAATCCTGCTCCTGCTCCAATGGTCAACAATCCTCCACGGGCTAATACAGGCAAGTTGAGAATGATTACATGCTACAACTGCAAGGAAGAGGGTCATATGTCCAGGGATTGTAAGAAACCCAAGAGGAGAAGGGATGGACAGTGGTTTGCAGAAAAGATCTATCTGGTAAATGCTCAAGCGCAAGGAAGGGAACTTGATGAAGAGGAGCTTGCATTTCTTGCTGACCCAGGGATTGCTGAACAAGACGTTGTCACTACGCAGAATGCAGCTTACCAAGCCGATGATCTTGATGCGTATGACTCCGACTGTGATGACTTTCAATCTGCAAAGGCTGCTCTCATGGCAACTATCTCCAGCTTAGGGCCAGAAAAGAGATCTGAGGTACTTATTAATACCACCGATAATACCACTGATGCTAGTATTCAACCACATCAAGTTGTGCAAGAGAGTGCTGATTCGAATGAATCTTCGGTGGTGAGTCCTTCAAACGAGGAGACAAACAATGATAGCAATATCAATGTGAGTCCCCAGACTTTGAGTGAATCACAACCGGGACCCAGTTCGCATACGCCTACTCCTGCTCAACAAGATTTGGCCATGGTTCCTGCTACATTACTTAGCCAAATGAATGCTGCACTCTTAGAAACCTTAGCTAAGAATAAGAATTTGTCTGATGAGCTTGCCTTAAGCAATGAGAAAGTTCAAACCTTGGAATTAGTGCCCTCGTCTAGTGTTCTAACTAATCTCGAATATGATCACTTTAGAAACAAACAAATGGGTCACTTGCAAGAAATAGAAAACTTAAGAGCAAATTTGTCTAATGAACTTCAAGAAAAAGAGTTAGTGGTCACTAATTTTCAAAAACTTCAAACGGATTACGAATCACTAGAGTCTAAGAAGAATGAAATGGAGATTAATGCCACTAATAAGATTAGAAGTCTAGATTACTTGCTGTTAAGACAATACGCTGCTTCACAACTAGTTCACTTATTTGATGCTTCATTTAGAGAATTTAACTTATCACGTCAAAAAGGCCTTCCCCCTAATCCACGATATGCAAAACAAGCTTTAAGACATAGTCCTAGACTTTATAATGCAACTCAATTAGGATTGGCCTTAGAACCAATTGTTTTTCCTGGTGATCGAACAAGTAAGGAACTAGTTGATGAGGATCGGTCATACAATTCTGCAAAATATCCCGAGTGTGATTATTTTAAATTGAATAAGGAGCTTGCAAAAACGGATTTTAGAATTCGCTTCCATATGGAGAAAGATCTCATAACAGCACCAACCTACATATTAGATGAAGAAAACCCTAGTACGTTTCCTACACTTGTCAATATGGAAGGTCGTAAGGAAATTCCAAAGGATCTTCCACCTGTTAGCACTGTATGGTTAAACTTGCAAGAGATTAATCAATACTTTACTGATTTTGACAAGGTCAGTTTGGAACGTACGACTTCAAATGGCCTAAACGCCGGAGAATGGGCTTTCGAACATATGAACGAGGTGTTTAAAACTGAGATCAATCCGTTTGTCGAAAGTCTAAAAGGAATTTTTGCATCTCTTAAGGAAAATCTTGTTTTTGAAATTGGTGAAGTTCAAAAAGTGTTTTATGAAATGGACACCGCTTACGAACTACAACTAGTTGAAAAAGAAAAGATTTTAACCGAATATGACCGATTCTTGTCTGCAGTAATCTCGTGTGATGTGCTTACTACTGTAAATGTTAATTATTCGAATGAGCTTACATCCACTATGATTAATTGTGATGCTGTGCATATTTGTAATGATATTTGTGATGATGTTTGTGATATCTCTGTAAATGTTGCTGATACTGTAAATGAGGTAGAAAATCAGTCTTGTCACGAATCTAACGCTGAGTTTTTAAAGCTACAAGATTCTTACAATTTACTTTCAAA
Source organism: Glebionis coronaria (assembly GCA_025667525.1). Lineage (NCBI taxonomy): Eukaryota > Viridiplantae > Streptophyta > Magnoliopsida > Asterales > Asteraceae > Glebionis > Glebionis coronaria. The sequence goes on from CM046876.1 coordinate 122,723,373, forward strand.
ACGCTTTAATCAACTAGAACAACATTGTATATCTTTAGAATTAAAACAACAAACTCAAAATGAGAATCTTTTGATATCAAACGTTTGTGAAAACGGTGTTGAGAATAGTGACAAGATGATTGCAATTGTTAAAACATTAGAGGAAGAGATAATGAGATTGAAGAGAGATATGTCATCAAATGAAACACTCAAAATGGAACTAGCGGCTGCAGAGTCTAAAAACCAAGTCTTAGAAATTAGACTTTCGTCTGTTCTAGGGGAGATAGATCGGACAAGACAGGGATTATCCGCGCATTATGGTTCACTAGAAGAACGCTTCGCTTTTAATGCGGCACAGCAACAATCTTTTGTTGAACAACTGAACCAAAAGTGCGAGGAAATCTCTGATTTGAACATCCTGCTCATAGACAAAAATATGGTTTTGGCTGAGTTAAAGGAGACACTTCTTCTCACCCGACAAGAAGTTGTTGATAACTTAGCTACCGACTCTGCACCGTCCACTAGTGCTCCAACAACCAAGTCAGTAGTGCTTTACAAGAATCCGCTTCACAAGAGAAACCCGGTTACCTATGATGATTATATGAGGAATGCCATTAAGCATGTCGATCTTCTTAGGGATATTATAGACGATCTTTATGCCTTAGATCCCTCAAGTAGCGACTATTATTCGGCTCATGAATATGTTAAGCGAGTTCAATATTGCCTAGCATATTTGCAATATATAGGTACACCAGGTTCTGCACTACTTAATAATAGGCCCATTGTTGTCACTCCATTTAATAAGACTCCAGGAGCGAAACCATCATTGGCACAATCAAGTAAGACACCTTTAAAATCTGTTGCTAATGTTCCCACTTTGCCTTCTACAGGATTAAAAGAGACTACTAAGGCTAAAGGATCGCCACTCAAGAAAGCTAAGATCAAGCCCTCCACTAGTAGTGCCACAAAGAAGAAAGTAGAAGTCCACAATAGGAATGCTAGTCCAGTTTTAAATAAAAAGAATCATGTTAAGACTAAAAGCTCTGCGCCTGTGCAGCAGCCTAAACCATTCGTGAATTCTGATTTAGATTGTTGGAAGTGTAATGAATGTATGTTTTCCCAGCGTCATGATTTGTGTCTGATTGATCACGTTAATGAAATGAATGCTATTAAGAATGGTCTTGAATGGAAGCCAACGGGTAGAACTCGTGCCCAAGTTGGCTGGCAATGGCGTCCCACTGGTAGGACCTTTACACTAGATGGTAAAATGTGCCCTTTAACTAGGAATGCATCCATTGAGGTTAGGTCTGAGCGTCCTTTAGTTAGGAACACTCGCACTCAAGTATGGAAACAGCGCCCTTTAATTAGGTCAGCCCCCACTATAGTGCCTATCAGTGAAGAAATACCTCAGGATTTGAGCCAACTAGAATCTACACCACCAATTAAGAAGAAGAAGGCTAGGAAATCTAAGAAACCTAGAGTTAGCAAATCTAAGATTATTAAATCTGTACCTGCTAATAACAAGGAACACTCAGATTCCGATACCTCTACATTGTCTTTGTGTGGTGATATTTTCAGGTGGTCCAAATCATCCTGTGGTATTTGGACTCCGGTTGTTCAAAACATATGACCGGCAATCGCTCGATGCTCCGAAATTTCGTCAGCAAGTTTCTTGGTACGGTTAAATTCGGGAATGATCATATAGCAAAGATTACGGGGTATGGTGAATATCAGATTGGAAACGTGACGATTTCTAGGGTATACTATGTAGAAGGTCTTGGTCATAACTTATTCTCAGTAGGACAGTTTTGTGATTCCAACCTTGAGGTTGCTTTTCGACAACACACTTGTTTCATCCGCAACTTGGAAGGAAAAGATTTGTTGAAGGGATCTCGTGGTGCAAATCTTTACACTTTGTCCTTACAAGACATGATGGCCGCTTCTCCAGTATGTCTTCTCTCTAAAGCTTCTAAGACCAAGTCATGGTTATGGCATCGCAGATTATCTCATCTTAATTTTGATGCTATTAATCATCTGGCTAAAAACGAGTTAGTTCGTGGTCTTCCCAAGCTTAAATTCCACAAGGACCATTTATGTTCCGCGTGTTCAAGGGGGAAAAGCACCAAGAAATCTTACAAACCCAAAGCTGAAGACACTAATCAAGAAAAACTTCATCTTTTGCATATGGATCTTTGTGGACCGATGAGAACTGAAAGTGTGAGCGGTAAGAAATTCATTCTGGTAATTGTGGATGATTTCTCAAGGTTTACATGGGTTAGATTTCTACGTACAAAGGATGAAGCACCGAAGGCTATCATCACTTTTCTGAAATTCATTCAGGTACGTTTGAACACCACTGTCCGCCGTATTCGTACAGACAATGGTACAGAGTTCGTCAACCAGACTCTTCGTGATTATTATGAAGGAGTTGGTATATCACATGAAACATCCGCTGCACGCACTCCACAACAAAACGGTGTCGTTGAAAGACGGAATCGTACACTTATGGAAGCTGCTAGGACCATGCTTATTTATGCGAACGCTCCATTGTTCTTGTGGGCAGAGGCTATTTCTACTGCATGTTTCACCCAAAACCGTTCTATCCTTCGGAAACGCCATGGAAAAACACCTTATGAGCTTTTACATGACCGTAAACCCGATGTTTCATTTTTCCATGTGTTTGGTGCTCTGTGTTATCCAAACATCAATAGTGAGAACTTGGGTAAGCTTCAACCGAAAGCCGATATAGGTATTTTCATTGGTTACTCACCGTCCAAAAGAGCATACCGAATCTATAACCGTCGTCTTGGCAAGATTGTAGAAACTATGGACGCAGATTTCGACGAGCTGACAGCGATGGCTTCTGAGCAACACAGCTCTGAACCCGCGCTTCATGAGATGGGAACCGGTGCTATTAGTTCCGGATTAATTCCCAATAATCCTACTTCTACATCATTTTTACCACCAACAAGGCCCGAGTGGGATAAACTGTTTCAACCGTTGTTTGATGAATTCTTCGATCCCCCGACTGATGAAGTTCAAGCACCTGTAGTAATTGCTCCAATACCTGAAGTGGTTGCTCAAGCTAATGAACCTTTATCTAATGCATCTACAATTCACATTGAACCGGATGCACCTTCACCAAGTGATTCTCAAACTACACCTGAATCATCACCCCTACTTGTGCCTAATGATGTGGAAGAGGATTCTACTGATCACGACTTGGAATATGCTCACTTGCAAGAGCTTCCTTTCTTTGGTGTAGCGATCCCTGAAAACCCTTCAGCCGCGTCTACCTCAGAAGAAGCTCCTTCTATTGTTCACTCCAGACCACCTAGGATTGAAAACCATAGCACTAAATGGACAAAAGATCACCCAATTAGGAATGTTATTGGAGATCTAGATCGACCAGTCTCTACACGCCATCAATTACAAGAGAGTGCACTATATTGTTACTTTGATGCATTTCTCTCTGAAGTTGAACCCAAAAATTGGCAGCAGGCTATGACCCAATCATCTTGGATTGAAGCTATGCAGGAGGAACTAAACGAATTCCAACGACTTGAAGTATGGGAATTGGTTCCTCGCCCTGACAAGGTTAACATCCTTACTTTGTTATGGGTTTATAAGGTTAAACTTGATGAGATGGGTGCGGTATTGAAGAATAAAGCAAGATTGGTCGCTAGAGGATATAAACAAGCCTTGGGTATAGACTTTGAGGAATCTTTTGCTCCTGTGGCTAGATTGGAGGCGATTAGACTATTCCTTGCGTTTGCTGCTCATATGAACATGATCGTCTATCAAATGGATGTGAAGACGGCATTTTTGAACGGTGAATTAAGGGAAGAAGTTTATGTTAGTCAACCGGATGGGTTCGTCAGTACGGAGTCTCCTAATCATGTGTACAAGCTTAAGAAGGCTCTCTATGGGTTGAAACAAGCTCCACGCGCGTGGTATGATCTCCTGTCAACATATCTCATGTCGGAAGGCTTCTCCAAAGGCAAAGTGGACCCCACTCTATTCACTCTCAAGGAAGGCAACGACATGATTCTGGTACAAATTTATGTTGATGATATAATTTTTGCTGCCACTAACATAGAATTGTCAAACCGATTTGAGAAGATAATGTCCACACGCTTTCAGATGTCGATGATGGGAAAAAATTCATTTTTCTTAGGATTACAGATTTCTCAGAATCCCAGAGGCATCTTTATTAATCAATCCAAATATGCTCTAGAATCTCTTAAGAAATATAACTTTGAAAATTGTGACCCCGTAGACACTCCAATGGTGGAGAAATCCAAGTTAGATGAAGATAGGAATGGGACTATTGTCGATCCAAAACTTTACCGTGGGATGATCGGCACCCTTCTATATCTGACTGCTAGCAGGCCTGATTTGCAATTTGCTGTATGCATGTGTGCCCGGTATCAGGCTCGGCCTACCGAAAAGCACCTACATGTTGTGAAAAGGATCTTTCGGTATCTAAAAGGAACACTTCATCGTGGTCTATGGTATCCGAAAGATTCCTCAATTGCTTTAATATCATACGCAGATGCCGATCATGCTGGATGTCAAGATACGAGGCGTAGCACTTCTGGATCTGTGCAACTCCTAGGAGATAGATTGATCAGTTGGTCTTCAAAAAGGCAGAAAAGCACTGCAATTTCTAGCACGGAGGCTGAATACATCGCCATGTCCGGTTGTTGTGCTCAAGTCCTTTGGATGAGATCACAATTAACTGACTACGGTCTTGGATTTAACAAAATCCCGATGTATTGTGAAAACAAGAGCGCCATTGCCCTTTGCTGCAACTATGTTCAACACTCCCGGGCCAAGCACATAGACATTCGCTACCATTTCATTAAGGAGCAGGTGGAGAACGGAGTGATCGAGCTGTATTTTGTCACTACTGAGTACCAGCTGGCGGATATGTTCACCAAAGCCTTAGATTGAGGACGAATCGAGTTTTTGATCGACAAGCTTGGCATGAAATCATTCACTCCAGCGACTCTCAAAGAGTTGGCAGAAGAATCAGCTGAATAGTCGTGGTAAACTATTCAGAGTATCCTTTGTTCGTGATCATGTATATTATCGTAAATATATTAAACCACAAAAGAAAATACAAAAATATAAAACCAAGAAAAACCATAAAAAATATAAAACCAAGAAAAACCATAAAAATTATAAAATCAAGAAAAAAACCAAAAATATTTTTCGTTTAAAACGGGCATGTCTTTTAGTACGGTAATATTTACGGCCTTAGAAATGTCGATTAATATTGACACGGTGCCATAAATAGAGTCCGTATAAAAGTTGTAATGTTTTAAAACATGCCCATAATGGCTTGTAGTTATTTCTGACTGCAACCCGGTTTTCATATTAAAGTCACGTATTTCCTTGGAAAACGTTGGCTCAGAACAGGAATTAATTTTCTCGGGCGTGATTTATAAGCCAAATCATGCAAAGGGATCAAGTTTACTTTACAACTTGGTCTCACACGAATTAGTGTACGTCTCAGTGCATTAATTTGTTAAAATAAGAGAAATCTTATTAACACCACGAATCAAACTTTTTCAAGATATCAATTTGGAAATGTTTTTCATCATCATGTGCCTCGTTAAACAATGACTACAGCTCTTTAAATAGAAAACGGGTCATCGTTTAAGGGGGAGAAAATGTTTCATCATCTTTCACATCAAAAAGATCTTCAAAAGTTTTCAAGGAAACAAACAAAGCTTAATGGTTAATGGTTGGATTGCTTTGGCATTTGTATTGTTGTTGCTTATAAGTTTGTCGTGGATAGTTTTGTGCTTGTGTTAAGATAAGTTAATCACTAAGGCTCGGGTAGTTAACATAAGATAGGGTCAAAGTGACAAGTATTAAAACTTGGTAAACAAAAGAATGTTGAATGAAGCAAAAAGAAAAGTTGAGGGGGCAAAGTTGACAATATGTCTAACTTGTGGAAAATTTGACCTAGTCAAAACCTCCCCCCCGTTTCTTCTTCTATTCTTTCACTGTTTACTCTATCCTTTGCCGCCATTGATTCAAACACACTCGAAAGACACGAAATCAAAAACAAACAACGAAACAATCAACATCTTCTAGATCAGATCTTCACAAAAGGTATATAATCGGTTTAATCATTCAAGCATAACACTTTAATTAACTCTTTTAAATTGAACACAATTGAAATCAAATTACTGCTTAATTAGGGTTAATTAATTTGGGGGTTTTGCTTGGGTTGTATTCGGATTAGATCTAATTGCACTAATTTGGCCTTTAGAACACTTGCTTCAAACGATTTCATGCCTAAATTAAAAAATCGTCACTGATTGAACTTTCAGAATAGGATGATTTTCCGAATAGGGAATGTTTTCCGAATAGAAAAACTTTCCGCATGGTGAATCTTTCCGCATAGAAAAAAGTTTTCCGCATAGGCCAAATCTTTCCGCATAAGAGAAACTTTTTCCGAATAGGAATTTATTCCGCATAGGCAAATGTTCCGAATAAGGATTTTATTCCGCATAGGCCAAATGTTCCGAATAGGGAATTTATTCCGCATAGGTCAAATGTTCCGAATAGGGAATTTATTCCGCATAGGTGAAATGTTCCGAATACGGACTTTATTCCGCATAGGCCAAATGTTCCGCATAGAGAATTTATTCCGCATAGGCCAAATGTTCCGAATGGGGAATTTATTCCGCATAGGCAATGTTCTGAATAGAGTATTTTATTCCGAATAGGATCAATGTTCCGAATAACCTTTTTATTCAGAATAGGGATGTTTTTCCGCATAGGCTATATGTTCCGAATAGACTTATGTTCCGCATAGGACTTATATTCAGTATAGACCTATTATTCCGAATTGAGTGTTTATTCCGAATAGAAGATGTTTGAATGGTTTCAAAGCTTAAGGGATTATGTCATATGTCCAATGCTTAGGTTTAAAGTCATAATGTTATTCATACTTGTTTGTATCAACCTTTGTGTTTTATCTTAAGCAGAGACGATGACTAATCCTACCGTACAACAAATACAACACACCAGAGCCACCGCCATTGCCGAAGCCAAGACTCTAAAGTTTATTCCGAACAACTTTCGTTTGAAGGAGGTATCTCACTCTACCCATAATGGATTTAAGGTAGGTACAGCCATGCTTGATAAATCTCATTTCAAGCATGCGCTAAGGAGAAGTGCTTCAGTACCCTATGACTACCTTTACGAGTTCTGGGCTACCAAAGAGAGGACGTCCAACAAAATCACTTTTTCCTTGGACAACAAGCAGCAGACGCTTACTGTGTCAGACTTTAGGAAGATTTTTGGATTTCGGCCGACACTCAGAGACTTATCATACTCAGCCAACCCGACTAAGGACCAGATCATGGAGATGTTCACCGCCATTGGATGTCTTGACATACGAACCCCGTCTGAGTTTACTACTGCCAAAGTTGGTCAACCATGGAAAGCTATTTTTGGGATTCTAAGCCGATGTTTAACACCCAAAACAACTGGGTATGATGCTGTTCGTCCACCAATCATCAAGATGTTTTATGGTATGTTCAAAGGTATGGGTATTGATTATGCATCACTGCTGTGGGAGGAGTTTACTTTTCAACTCTTCACAAACACAAAGGGTAAGGTTAAAAGCTACCAGTACCCTAGGTTTATTAAGTTGATCATACATTACTTTATGGAAAACGATGCATCCATTAACAAGCGTGCAGGTAGTCGTCACCACATGATGGATGATGATGATTTGGTAGACTTAAGGCAGGAGACTCATTCGAATACGGTTATTCCTGGTCCCATTCCCAGTCATCTTCTAACCGATGAGATTATAGCATCTGAAGCTTATAAGAACTTGCTAACAGAAATTGAGAATCAACGAGCAAGTATTCTAGCAGGTGAAGACTCATCTACCACGGTTAAGAGCAAAGGTAAAAGGAAGCAAACAGATTTACCTGAACCCAAAACCAAGAAGAAGAAGACCGAGGGTAAGAAAGGAAAGGGTAAGGCTGATGAGATGCGTCTACGTGACGAAGAAAACATTGTTGATCCTGCTCTTGATAAGACTGAGAAACAAATGATGAAGATAGCTATTCAACGGAGCAGGAAAGATACTGGCGGTAGTGGTTCAGGTGTAAGGGTAGACGTTGAGGATGAGTACATGGAACCCGATGATGTTGATGAGTTTGGGTTACCTGAACATTATTCCACTTCAAAGTAGCCATCAATCCCTATTTCAGCAAGTATGGAAAAGGAGTCGGTTGCTCCTACGATCACGATGTCAACACAACCTTTAGCAACTCAATTTCAACCAACTCAACCCTTACCAACCAAACCGGTTTCAACACCTTTTCCTCCACCACCAATAAAGCCCATCCTCAGTACCGCAGTTACAACCGAGCCTATTCCATCAACCCAAAGCAGCTCTGCAACATCTGCAATGGCCGCATTGGTAATGGCCGAGATGTTGGATAAACATGTGGATACTAACAAGAGAGAAATGGATGAACTTCGTCAAGAGTTAAATAGAAGAGCTCAAAGTGAAGAAGCATCAAGGAAAGCTCAAGAAGAGTTGATTGCCAAGTTCGCTGCAGACATGGAATTTACACGTAAAACTCATGCAGAAGAACTTGCTCGGGTTAAAAAGGCTGAAGCTGATAGGCATAAAGCACGAATTACGAGACTTAAAGCTATTAAGGATGACCTCAAAGAGCAAAAAGCAGCTATTGAAGCTTCTATTGAGCAGAGAGTGAAAGACTCCATTGAATCCTTAATGCCTAAATTGCGTGATGATTTGAAAACGCTTGCTGCTGACAACTTAATGATCAAATCATCCAATCCTTCAGAAGCCGCCTACAAGATCGCTTATGACTTGACGGATTTTGAACTTAAGAAGATCCTCAAAGCTCGAATGAAGGAACTTGGATCGTTTGATAAATCGAGGAATCAACGGGCTCTCTTCAAATCCCTGAATGACGCTATCATGGAGGATGATAGGTTGTTCAAGACGTTTGGAAGTGTGGTACCCTACCACATTCTCCCTGAAGAAGAAAGGGAAGAGAGCGACGAAGAAGAGGGTACTGGTGGAGAGGAGGAAGAAGAAGAAGAAGAAGATAAGAATGAGGATGATGATGAGGATGATGAGGATGAGAATAATGATGATGATGAGGATGATAATGATAAGGATGATGATAATGATGATGAAGATGATGATCATGATGAGGATGAGGATGATGATGATGAGGATGAGGATGATGATGATAATGATGGTAATGATGGTGGTGATGGTCACCAGGAGAGTGTTAAGGGGAGCAATGCGGATAAAGGTGAACAGCCTGAGAAAGGGGATAAGGGTGCCAGCTCAAAGAAACCTGTTAAGTCGGGCACCAAATCCAAGAAAGATGCAGCACCAAAGGAAAAGTCTACATCAACGGAATCCAGACGATCGAAGTGGCGCCATGATGTGAATGCCACTACAGGGTCATCTATTCCTGGTACATTTATCCATGCATCAATACCTGTTACCACTAACCCTGTTAGTTCTATTGTTGTTGCTCCTGTGTTTGCAGAATCGGTAACCGAACCTGAAGCTGCACAACATTCACCCGTCCATGACACTGCTGAAATGCCTGAATCAGAACAAGCAGATGTTCACGTCTCCACTCCTCAGCAACAAAACCCACAATCTACTATTCCTGAACCAAGCACAAGGAACTGGGAGGACACGTTGGAGATCGACGAGACTGCTCCACCACAGGCTTGGATCACGGCAGCGGCGCAGTATGATCCGATCACCGACGCCGACAAAGATGTCTTGTATCTTCGTATCCGAAGTCCGATTGACTTATGTGCATTTCTTGCTCATGAGTATAAGACTTCGGTTACTCCATCTTTGGTGAAGAAAGTACTGAAGGATAAAAGACTTCGCGCCAAAACCCGGTTGACCCAAATGGAGTTCGAATATTATGCCGAGGAGATCCTGAAGGCTCTGAATACCGTTCAACGAGCAGGTCTTCATGAATCAGAAAGAGCTCCACCTCCAATGGATCCTACTCAAGATAATCAGATTGCTCTTGACTTCTTCGTCACCAATGATCTGGTGTATCTACTGAAGGGGTCATCAAAGTACGCAACCTCCCTGACCTTGCTGAAAGCTGCCAACTGGGGGACAATACCCTTTATCGAGGAAAAGGTAAACCGACTCTGGGTCCCTAAGATAAATCGTAATTATGATATGTATGCTGTCATAGGTGCATCTCATTGGGACGAACGAGTCCGAAGGGCGTACAGGGGTTGCTGCTTGGTCAATTCTGGAAGCAATGTTAGATCCGACATCCGCATCTCCAGCATTTTAGGGATGAAAACTGAAGCCAAGAATGGCTATTATCATGTGACGGAGATTCGTTTGAAAAGGGAGGATGACAGGGAATACAAAATCCAACAGGGAGATTTTTCCATCATTCGCCTTGAGGATATCGAAGATATGCTGCTTCTGATGACCAGAGATCAACTCACACATATTCCTCGTGAAGACCTCATTGCTTTGAATACAGCACTTCGTATGTTCACACGAAGCGTTGTGATCAAGACACGAGTTGAAGATCTTCAGTTGGGAGTCGAAAGCTATCAGAGGAAGCTCAACCTAACTCGTCCAGTGAATAAAGTGCTACCTCAACATGTAGAAAGATGTCCCTATACCGGCATTTCAGTCCCGAATTACGGCATCTTCTACTTGAACAGTCGAGGTTTAATGAAGTTCATGAGGGTGGGTGAGCTCCACAAGTACAGTGATGGGACTCTTCTACAAGTCAGAGGAAAGTTGGAGCATCTGAACTCGGGTGGGACTTTGCCAGAAATGACGGAGGATTGGCATCCAGGTTACCGGCAGATGGCGAAGTATGTCATCAAGAAGATCGATCAGAAGCTCCGTGAACGTAGATTGATGAGGAGCTTGGAAAGATTTGTGGGTGGTAGACCATATGGAGTGCACTACAGGACACTGCAACGATCCATCTAATGGGTCGTACATTTCAGGTCACTCTATTTTGGTACTATTTGTGAATATGTATATTTGTGAATAATGTGATTTAATGGCTTGTTGTAGTGTCAAGGTATGATAATTTTTCAAGAATTTCTCACGAGATTCTAAATCTTTCAAAATATATCATACTAAAGCACTACAACTATCCCTTATTAATTTAAGGGGGGAGCAATAACTTGTTCTATGGCCAAAATCGATTTCATTTTTACCCAAAGACCGGTTAATCCATTCAATATCCCAAATATTAATGGTTAACATTTTGGATAAGGGGAGAAAATGGGATTAAGGAGACCTAAGTGATACTTGGCTAAAAGATGAAAAAAGACTTAACGATATTCCAACTTAATATGTGCTAAGCACGTGTTAAGGGGGAGCGTTTTTGATGAACAAAACACCTAAGGTACAAAACTTTTGATTTTAATATCACAAGTACCTTATGTGATTTTCAATGATTTTTCATGGTGGCAATTCCTTCCAAAACACGCTTAATTCACGACGAATGTGGTGACAAAAGGGTGGTAGGAATAGGTTTAGTCCAATGATTCATCAGAGCCGATGGAATCTTCCCAAGGACAATTCCCTAGATAGAATTAGAAGTCCTAGGAAAGATGGAGAAAAAATGTGAACGTAGCTGAATGCCGACCAAGTACTTAAGCTAGCACTGGAACAATCACAACAAGGTGCTAGTGATGACGTATTGGTAAGCATTGAAGGGGTTGAAGAATGAAAAAGAAATGTAAAGATAAAGGGTGTAAAGAAAGAAGCCCTCCTTACAACTTTAGGCAGAAACCGGGTCAATACATATGCTATTGAGGTCATTTTTGCTAATGATTCTCGGTATTGAAGAAAGACATCATGGACCCAGTGATGCAATGCACAACCCTTCCCAGCTAACTCAAATATCTCTCAAAAGGTATTTGTTTTAATCACACGGAGATCAACACGTTATCTATTGGTTTATTCACTCCGAATAGACTGGTATTGAAAAGGTGGCACTCCTCTCCAGCCATCGCTCACTAAATCAAAACGCACAATCGAGTCTAGAGCCAAGAGATCATCAAAAGTCTCATTAGGACACTTTTCATTTATTCCTTGCTTTCTCACACACTGTGAAAAGTAAGAGATTTTCATGAGTCCTACGCAATATTCCTGTAATATTGCCAGAACATCCGAGTAATACGCAAGTATTACAATGAAGATGGAAATCCTGCTTGAGCCAACATCAAACAAGCTCATGGTAGGTTACACGTGCGGTTCTTTTAGAACCAATCTTGTGAAAAACTGGAAGGTAACAGTGGTTTAATTCTTAATTGAACTTAAACTCGTTCCAGGCCTCTTCGCATTATCATATGATCTTGCCAGAACACTCAGAGTGACTCTTTATTGACCACAGTGACGAGTGGAAATCCTTCTAGTGTCAACATCAAACAGCACTTGGTAGGTGACGTGCAAGATTCTTTATGAATTGAGCTCGTGACAACTGGAAAGCAACGATGGTGAAAATCTTAATTGAAATTCACTTGTTCCAGGTTTCATGAATTGACGGCTTTTAATCACAAGGATAATTTATCCAAGTGATTCACTCTTTATGTTCGCAGTCAGCTTTGGACGGTCGAATAAAGAGAACGGGTTCACCCGCGAAATCCTGTCAGGAAGTTACTTAATTGAAACTATCCGTCACGGGTACGATATCTAATATCGTCCAACGGTCTTCACCGACCGGAGGTAAAATGCTACCGAATTAGAATAAAATGTTCAAAGCCATTTTATTTGTGTCGTTGCTGTGTACCTGCTAAAGACGGTGGCGTTGCTGTGTACCTGTTGAAGACGGTGGCGTTGCTGTGTACCAGTGAAGACGGTGGTGTTGCGGTGTTCCTGTAAAAGTCGTTCCCACATGCTTATGTCTTTTGCAACAAAAATTCAAGAAAGTACAAGATGAAGTCTTCCGCTGTACCAAACTCTGAAGCTTTCAAGAATTCAACAAAAAGACGTAAGTGTGTAGAACATGAAGTCACGAGGAGGAAAAGTTCACAAGAAAGGCAAAGATCGCACGTGAAAGGCCAAAGAACAATGCTCTCAAGTCAAAGCCAAAAAGATCAAACCAACATATTCACAACAAAAGAAAGAAAAGAAGAAAAGACTACGAGCTAAAGAACGAAGACTTAGTATAGTATGCTAGGTTTAGAACTTTGTAACGTGGAGTGACCTCCCTTAGGGGGAGATTGTTAGAAATACGTTTTAACGTATATTAGAAGTATCGGTCACTCCACAATATGATTTATGTTGTAATAGCTCGTAGTTAGTAATTAGTTAAATGTTACTTATTAAGTTAAGTAAGAACCGGTCCATGGGCTTGTCATGGACCGGCCCAAGCCCAATGTTAGGCTTGGAGTATAAATACCCCTTTCCACCATGGAAAGGGGTTGGTTGTTGTTCCATTTGCATTTTCATAGTAATAAAATCATACACATTCTCTCTCACTTTCTCTCTCTAGTTTCTCTCACTAGAAAACATCAACCCACTTCATAGATTCATAGGTTATCAATATTCTACATGCTTAAGCTGAAAGGAAGATGGCATCAGCCCATCCTTCTAATTTGGATTTAAATCAGATAGGTACATAGCTTGAACCCTTGTTTTCAAGATTTTAAGAGTGATTTTTGTGGATCTTGTGTGAAAGGTTGCTTATGTGTTTTTAATTGCTTAATTTGTTCCTATTCCATCTTTTATACATGTTTGAAGTATATTTGATCAGTTTGTTTTGAATTTGAGTAGATTTAGTTTGTTAAAATTCATTTTCAGATTTTTAAAGGTGTGTTTGGATTTGGGTATTAAAGATAGATTGGTAAAAGCTTTTGGGTTAAAACCAGTTTAGACTTACTTATTTTACTTTTTTAGGTTATATTAGGTAGATTGGATTAGCTTAAATAGGTTTTAGAAAAGTTTTCATGTCATTTATTTGGTAGAAAAAGATAAAAAAATCAGTAATCCATTTTCTGCCAGTTTTTATGCAATCTAGACTTTGAAATCTTGGAAATTGTTAGTTGAACTGCCAATCTAGGGTTTTAAATAGCTTGCATGTTATTTGGTTGGATTGTGTGCTAGATTTGAAGCTTTGAAATTCGTATTTGTGCACATTGCACCAGATCACTGTTCATAGAACCATACAAACCATATCAGCAACTGAACTTGGCCATTTGTGGGTGATTTTTGTTTTGGAGTTTGTGTTTTTACTGCATAGCTAGACTCCCTACACTCCACTGAGTGTAGGGGGTCCCTATTGTCCAAAGAAAACCAAGGCAAGAGCTTTCCTAAGCTCAAAAGGTCCACATACCTCTTTTTTGTTCTATCAGTGGGAACAAAGTTCCCACTGTTTGTAATAAAATTCCCACTGCTTGGCTACCAGACAAAACAGTCCAAGTGTCACCATCAGTTCACTTAAAATTTTGTCTTTAGTGATCAAAAATAGGTTTTAGACCTTGAAACCAGTTTCTTTATTTTTCTTATTTTATTTTTGATTTTTCAGTATAATTTATTTTTCTGTTACTGTTCATTTGATATTTTTTAAATTTAATTGCATTTTTAATTACTTTTTAATATTCTGATTTTTGTCTTTTAGTGGTAAAATTAAATATTTTTCAGTTTTAAAATTTTTCTTATATTTAGAAAAATAGTTTAAGATTTTTAGTTTAAAAATTTTTTACTGTTATTTTTTTAATTAATTTTTAGAATTAAAATTAGATTAATTAGGGTTTATTTAATATCAGTTTTGTCTTTTAGTGAAAATTTTTACATTTTTCAAACTTTTTCATTTTTCTACTATTCTTTAGTATAAATTGGGATTTTTAAAATTGTCAAATTATTTTTAGCATTATTTTGTTATTTTTTATGATTATTTTAGTTTAAAAATAGTTTTAAGTGTTTTAAAAATAGAAAAATAGCTTTTAAAATTTAGGAAAAATACTTCTTAGTCTTTAAATAATATAAGTGAGTTATTTGTTCAATAAAATAATATTATGGACATTTTGTTAATTATATTTGATTTTAGGGCTTTAATTAGCATTAAAAATTGAATATTTAATTAATAAAAGGTTTTAAAATATTTTTGTTGAATTTTTATTCTTATTTATATTTTTTTAGACTTAGTTTAATCTTTTAATCATTTTTTTAGTTTAATTTTTAATTTTGTCGCGTTTTTCGTATTTACGTTCACGTTTTACGACCTTTTCGTCTTAGTGTAATCCGTCATTATAACCGTCATTCTCTTCTTATCTCATTTCTATTTTCTTTTCTCATAATCATATAATCACAAAAGATAATCATTTCATTACACAACGCACTAGCCTCCTTGAGAACGAACTCACTTTAGGGTCATTTACACACGGTTTTCCTAAATCGTCGTGCTTACCCTACTTTGGTACTCTTTTCCTAAAGGGTATACAAAAACTCAACCATCAAAAGTCTTCAGTAGGAACTGTGTTCCTCTGGTCATCCTTCAGCAGACTGGCCTTACTGCTGAGCATGAAACACTTAGGAGGATTTTATATTCAAATCCTAGAGTTGCTTCAGGGTCAGTAAATACTGACCCAACAACGAATAACTTGTTCTTTCTGTTTGCTCCATTTGCTGGATTTAATCATCACAATCAAACTATTTTGTTAGGAGGAGCATTATTGGAGAATGAGACCGAGATAACGTTTACATGGTTGTTTAAACAGTTTCTTAAATGTATGCACGATTGCCCACTTGTTTCTATTATTACCTGAACAAGATTTGGCGATGGGTATAGCAATAGAAAAGGTATTTCCACAAACAAGGCATCGATATTGTGCTTGGCATATTCAAAAACATGTTCTCGAACATCTTCAACCATTTCGGTCTCGATATGATGACTTTCAAGATACATATACTAAGTGGGTTAAAAGCCAAAATATTGAAGGTTATGAAGCAAAATGGGAAGAATTGAAGGATAAATACCACATGATGATGATTGTTGGTTGAAAAACATGTACAAATTACGTCATCATTGGATAAAAGCCTACTTGAAGGACACTTTTTTTGTTGGCATGACAACTAGCGGAAGAAGTGAAAGCATTCATTCTTCTTTTTATGATTTCGTTAACTCGAAAACCATGTTAAATGATTTTGTTGTACAATATGACAATGTTGTGAATTCACGAAGAAGTGTGGAAGCTGAGCACGATTTTAGAATTTTAGACTCGAACCCCACATTGTATATTGATCACCCAATTGAATCCATGGCAGCAAAATATTATACTCGAAATATTTATGAAAATTTCAGAAAATAGTGGAAGGCTAGTGGTGATTGCGCTCATGAAAAAAAAGCAAAGTTAATGACTTGATAAAATATCGTGTTGGTTTTATAAAAGGTAACAAAGAAGGCTGGAAAGTTGTTGAATATAAAGCTGGTTCAAATTTCGCTACTTGTTCATGTGCAAGATTTTAGACTTATGAAATATTGTGCAAACATACTCTCTATATTATGAAGAGAAAGCTTTTTGTATCTATTCCTGATTACTATATATTACCAAGATGTACAATGAAAGCAACATATAATGTCGGAAGTATTGGAACGAGATGGAGTGCCGTTCACAGGATTGCCACTCGACATGTTAGTTTCATGACTTTATGGTCTATTAGATCAATGTTCAATAATTTTCTTGAAGGAGTAAGAGATCCTCAACCGAAATTGAAAAACTCAATACATTCTTTGATGATTATCTTAACAAGCAACATCAAAGACATAACATAGGAGCTGAGGTCGATTCTGTTATTAATTCTATGATACCGGCCACTCAAAGTGAGCAAGACATTATTGCTTCTGATCCTATAAATCCTGTTAAGACAAAAGGGCGTCCAAAGGCTGCTACAAGAATAAAGGCTGGTTTAGAAATTTCCCGTAGGCGAAGAAAAGAAAAAAGTGTTGTTATTGTAAAGCAAAAGGTCACAACTTTACCAGTTTCCCAAAGAAAAAGGTATGACTGATTTTTTTTTATAGAATAGAAAGATATGGTTGATCTTGATGCTAGAGTATAAATGTTAATTTTTTATAATACTAAGAATGACTACTCTATTATTTCAGATGGATGAACAAAGGCTAATAATAGAGTTGAAGTGCCTGCTAATGATAGAGTCGAAATACCTGTTGAGTCTGGTACAGTGTCATAGTGGCCTAAGTACAAATAACAAGCATGCCCAAGTACTTGTATGTAATGAGACTCATTTTTGGTTCATATACGTTTCCCACTGTTTTGCATTTTGTTATATTTTGTTGCATTGCTGATTCCCACATTTTTGTAATGTAGTTAATGACTTATGCTAGTGATATTCAGTTTGGCTACATATTCTATCTTTCTCAGTTTAGAAGTCTTCAAAATCATATTCTGTGTTTCTAAGGTTATAAATTATGCTAATATTATGTCAGACATTGGGCTAAATTTACCTATTTTTACTCAATGGGCCATCTGACAAAATACCAACTCACTTATTAGACAGATTATGTGTCGTAACTGGATGTCATTAGCAGTGTGTTTGGTTCTGTCATGATGCAGGGTATTTAGTTATTCAATTCTAATATGTTCAATTCTTGCATAAAGGGTGTGTTTGGTTATGTAGTTCAAATCAATAGTAGCATGTTGTTCTGATTTATGTTGGTCTGAGTTACAGTTCGTGCTGAAACCTAATATGATGTGAGTTTTAGTTTAGATAGGGTTTTTCTAAGTGCCCAAAGGGTCATCATTTTTTGGTTGCTGCTAGTCCTTTCTGTTTCGTCAGTGTATGTGTTGTGGTATATTGCTTTATGGATGTTCCAAGTTTAGAAAAGATATATTTTGGATCCAAAAAGCCTTTTCACTTATGGTGCAGCAAGGTGTTTGGCAAGGTTGCATTAATATCACTCAGTCCCAATGTTCCTGGGCAGGTATTTGTAACTTAATTTTGAATTTGAGTCTTATATCTGCAATGTTAGTATACTTCAATAAATTATTTAATTTTGCGCTTGTGATAGATGGGATGTATAGTCAGCCCGTTGGTGATATCTCATATGAGCAGTTTCAAATATACCCTCTCTTATCTTAAAACAATTAGCCTAGCGGTGAAAAGAATGTGTGGATTGGATGTTTTGGATGATGGGTCAATATGAGTTTGTGTTGAAACATAGTTTTTAGGACTGGTTGACCTGCAGACTATATTTATGGATTTTGTAATCAGATTTAATTATTTACTGCTAATAAGTTTTTTGTTTGACACGTAAAAAAGGGCCAAATCGACCCATTTATAAGTCGATGGGTTGACAATCCTTACAAGTTACAAACCTTTGTTATTATAACTCAAAAGTGCAAGTTTAAGTGGTTTTGTACAAGAAATTGTTAGGACTGAAAGCTTTATAGTTTGGCAACACTCTTTGTTCCTCCTAAGAAATTGTTGCGTCATGTTCTTGTTCTTGATATGGTATTACAAACCTTTCTCCTTTCTTGTTCTCAAGCTACTTAATAGCCATAATGCATTAACTTTGCCTTTTTTGTTGGTAGCTTGTACTTACATTTTTTGTATCAAGCTTCTCGGCAGCAGTTGGAGTAGGGCAATTAGGGAAGCAAGGGAACTCGCATGCTGGTTGGCTACCGATATGTCAAGTTCCTAAATTTTGCCACCACGTTACAAGATCTCTAATAGCTAGTTTTGTCGCAGTCATTTTGTACTTTATGCTCCTTCTTTGCTCCCTCAACAATGTTCTTGATTCGGTTGCTTTTAAAGCTTAGTTATATACTCCTATATCAATGCGCTTACCATTCTAGAAATACTTCAAGTACCTATTTTATAGTGTTCCTGGAAAAAATTCATGGTGTTCGATTTTTGCAAGTAAAGTATACTATTTTATCTTGTTTAGAATATTATGACATTACTTATTTCGTACCAGGTATACAAATTTTGTATGTAACCAAGTTGTTCACCAGAGTTATCCTATAATGATTTGTATCTTATTCAATGAAACTTACACATTGTTTCGGATCGGACGTGTTATGTGCATTCTTTATATATCGCAAAAGCGTGAGATAGGTCATTCTGTTTGCAGAATACAATCTACAACAAATTCCTTTCTCGTGTCAAAGATTCAAAATTTTCAACATCTTCAATCTTCAGGTGTATGACGCCATGAGCATCATGGTCAACCTTGATGACTTGATAAAAAGATCACACATTAGCTTCAAACTCAAAGACTTTTATATTCTGTCACTCCTTTTACTTAAGTTTTCACAGCAAGTAAATAAGATCCAAAATCACATTCTTGGTAAAAAAAATTAATATAATAAAAACCGTCATCACAAACTATTAAAGGCGAGCAATAAATGACAGCACAATAAATTATTAAACGAAAGAATCAATTTACTAAGGATAATATCGCATTAGCGCTCATGGCCTAACATTTTACAAACATCCGAACACTTAAATAGAGATCTATTGTAAAAGGTAGAAATAGATCATATCAATTCTTAGTCAACAAGACACAACCCGTCCACATGATAATCGTTTACACCTTTATACACTTTTCCTATAAAAGACCATTGTATTTGATAATTATTTGTGCCATGATGCAAAGATTGTTAAATGGGCCATGATGTGAAGATTGGCAAAAGAAAGCCCACATTGCAAATAAATTCCCTGTTGTACACAGCAGGGATCATTTTCCCTTTTGTTTTTACTCACAATCAGGGGACACATATAGACCCTTGGTTTGAGTTTGATCCAAGGGAAGAAAATATTATAAGATTTAATTTAATAAACCTTTTTCTGTGTCATTATATAAACTTTTTTTTCTTTCTTTTTCTCATTTAGACGGTTTTTAAACACACACATACTATATGTTTTCCATCTAATCGTTTTCCCATCTCGCATTCTGTAAAACACCATCCTTCATCAATTTATTAACACCGATTCTTCAAGATCATCACAAGCATCGATTCTTCATCATCATCATCATAAATTTCTTATTGATTCCTCATTATCATCATCGATTCTTAATCATCACTGGTTATTGAACCTCATCATCATTGATCATTCATCTTCGATTAGCTCATGGATTTCAATCTAAATCAACCTGGTGTTTCAGATTCATAAAGTGTGCATGTTTTGAATGTATCTGGAGGTGATGCAAGTGCTTATGTTGATGTACATGCAATTTGTGAATGTAAGTTTGATTATTTAGATTTTTATGTTTATTATACTGTATTAGTTGTCATTTATATTTTATTTTTGCTTATTTTTTAATATGCCGATTTTCATGTCTTTCACTTAATCTGATTGTGGTATCACCAGTGATATTATATTTTTTTTATTTTTATATTTTTTTGGTTTTTCCAGCTTTATATGTTTAATATCACTAGTGATATTGTATAGATTTTTATTTTTACTTTGTTAGTATTTGTTTGTTTGAATATCTACTTATCATCAGTGATAGTCTAAGAAATTTCACTATTAATTAATTTAAATAAAAAAAACTGTTAATTTTTTATTTGAAGTATCACTTATGACATTGATAAATTCTTATGTTTCCTTATTTTTCACTTTTAATATTTGAGCTAAGAAATTCACTCGTGGTGTAAACTGTTTCATAGGGGATAACGATGCTCAGATGCTCATTAATTGAATGGAACAGAGGAAAAAGTATACGAAAATTTTTTCTTTTGAATTTTTTTTTGAGAATGTCGAGTTGTGTTGGATGTTTTGGGTTGATGAGGTTGTTGAGTGAAACTACAAAGAGTTTGTTGATATTGGTTTGTTTGATGCTACGTGCAAAACTAACAAGTATGCTTCTTCTTTTTTACATTTACAAATAAACTGAGTTATTTCAGTTTTTTCCTATAAATTTTTATATTTATTATCACTTGTGATAAACAATGAAACTTGTGAAAAACTATTCAAAATAAAACACGTTGGAGATAAAATGTTGAGTGTCACTTGAAATATCACTAGTGATAAGCAATTAAAAAGGTTATATATTTGATATATCGTTGGTGATAAATTACATCATCTTTATAAGAATTATCTAAATCAATTATCACTGGTGATAAATGACAATTATTTATCATTTATCACTAGTGATAAATCAAAATGAGAACTATTTAAATCAAGGTTTTTAAGATCAGGAGCTTACATAAGATCGTTTTCATCTTTGTAAAATCGAGATCGTGAAGCAGGATCACGATCATAAGATCCTAGTATAATGTAGTTTTATTAGTAGTCTTTGCAATATTTTACTAATTTACAAATTAATATACATCGTAAACACAAAATTATACGAATATTTCATAAAAATGTGGTCCTAAATTATGATTATGAAATGTATAAGAAGATTCACATGTTGTTTTTTAGATTATACAAAATAGAACCTATAAATTTGTAGTTTTTTAGTTTGTCGTTCGAGAAAAAGTAAGATCGGATCATGGTAGATCCTAAGATCATATGTCCAAGATCGGGATCCAATAAGATCTTAAGCATGCAAAGATCCTACATAAGATACAGGTCGTTTTTTCTTTGTAGTATCGTAAAATGTAAGATATTAAGATCAAGATCGGGATCTTGACAGCCTTGATCTAAATACATTATCAATTATGATACATAAATTAGAGAACTAAAATCTATTTTTCGGGCAAAAGATGGCTTTTGTTCCATGATGACGCATGGTCCCTAGTCGGGCTGAATAGTCCGACTCATGGGTACTACCCGTATCCATCAGGAATGGATTAATACTTATGCGATGTGCGCACAGCCCAGGAGGCCCGGTAAGTCGATGTCGCACATACGGTTCATTACTTAAATGTGTCCTTGTCATGTTGTGACCGGATTAGACAAGAATATAATACATCTTATGATTATATTCGCCTAAGGAAAGAGGATATACACTTGCCTCAATTATGCGATAAGGATCAATCTATTTTGAATCATTATCTCTTCTTTAGGCCGCAAGAACAGGGAGCCCAGCCTGGACTCTCTCGAGTATAAAAGGAACCCCCATGGTTCCACAAATGTACGATATACACAACACCCTAAACCCTAATATACTCAAATCGATTACTTACTCTCACACCGGAGTCTAATCGTGGGTCACAAACTCACGATAAGCCTAATGGTGTCTGTTTTAGTGCACAGGGTCCTTAAACAAATTTCACTTGGTGCAAGAGCCAGAGTCCACAAGACCCCAAATTAAGCCTAATTTGGGTCAAGCTCGGTCCATCCAACTTTTGTTTCAACAAGTTGGTGCCATCCGTGGGACCCTACACTAAAGCTCAAAGCAATGACGAAAAACGGTATGAACGAAGGCCATCGAAGATCCTCGACGGTAGATGGTCACATTGCATCCACGAATGTTACTCCTGGATTTGCCAGTGAGGCAAACACTCGGGATGTAGTAAATCCACCTTTTAGAGGAATAGGTGTACTATTCTCAACTCCCCTACCTATTGTTGAGGAAAGAAACGTAGAACAGGAGTCAACTCAGCCTACCCCTAATAAACAAAAAAGAAGGATACCCCCGCATCTGAAGAAAGCGAGGAAGTAATCGCTACTGAGGCGCGCGCGATGGAGGAATGCGTAGCTAATAATCTACAAGCCCTCATCCCACTGGTTACCAAATACAGGAAAAAACAGAAGGGAACGAAAGGAAAAGAGCGCACAGAACACGATCAATCCCCTGAAAGCAATCTATCAAGATCGGGTGAAAACCACCCTAAAAAGCGCAAGCGTGAATGTTACTCCTCAGATGACCAAGTCTTTTCACAACCTTGGAGAAGAGCTAGGAAAATGCTTTCACGAGACGCATACAGTATTACTCGGATACAATAAAGCGCCGCATGCCAGCACACGTAAAACGTATGATGGAACCTCTGATCCGGAAGACCACCTAAAGGTCTTCGAATCCCAAGCATGCATTGAGCAATGGCCAGAACCTGTATGGTGCAATGTGTTCAACTCTACACTCGTAGGAACCGCGCGGATCTGGTTTGACAGACTTCCGCCACGAACAGTTAATGGGTATGAAGTATTGCGGAAAGCATTCAAAAGAAACTATGTGCAAAAGAAAAGACATGATAGGAGTGCTGTATCACTCGCCAGAATCAAGCAGAAACAGGGTGAATACCTGGAGGATTTTTTAGAACGTTTCAAGAGAGAATGTCTTCAAATAAAAGAATGCACAGAGATCTAGAAAGTATCTTGCTTCATGGCAGGTATACGCAACAGTGACCTAATAAAAAAGCTGAATGAAAGAACCCCAAAAACCTTTGATGGAGTACTACGGCGAGTAAGATCCTTCATACAGGGGGAATCAGCTGCCTCAGAAGTCATACAAAACGCCCATGGTAATAGACCTCGCGACACGTCTAATAAAAGGTCAAGCATGCAAAGCAGGCCTGGAGGTCTTGATTACCAAGGAAATAAAAGAGAGGGGCGAGCGAATAACTTCAGGTTTACTCCCCTCAAGTTAACTCGAAGGTAAATCCTTAGATCAGAAGGTGCGAACTTCCCAAGACCATTGCCAATGACCACCCCGGTAGAAAGGCACATTAGCAACAGATATTGTGAATATCATGATGAGAAGGGGCACGCTATGAATGAATGTATTCAGCTGCAAAAACATATCGAGAATATGGTAAAAGAAGGCAAGCTAAAACTCCTTGTCAAAGAAATCGCGGAGGACAAGAAACCAAAAACCGCTAACGCAAATGTTTACATGGTAGAAGCATGGCAGCGAAGGACACAACAAAAGGTGAGACAAAAATTCTCGAAAGGAAGAGACATCTCCTCCCCCCCCCCCCAGCGCGAGGAATATGGTAGAAGGCCCGTTAGTGATAGAAATAAACATCAGTGAACACAGTATACATCGTATGTATGTCGATGGAGGCTCGTCAGCAGAAATAATGTATGAACACTGTTTCCTGAAACTCAGCGTAGAAGTAAGGAGCCAAATGGTACCTGCAACCTCCCCGCTCATTGGATTCAGTGGGGAAGCGGTGTGGCCTTTGGGCCAACTAAAGATAGTAGTAAAAGTGGGAAACGACGAACATTCGACAAAAGTCTCAAGGAACTTCTTGATCATATGGTCGCCATCGCAGTATAATGGAATCATTGGGCGACCTTCCATACTAGGAATGCGAGCAGTACCTTCTACGGCCCATGGCATGATGAAGTTCCCAGTGGAGGGAGGAATCGTAACGATCTTCAACACAGCGATAGCATTCCCAGAGTGCAACACGATCACAGAAACCCATCGGGTTACAATGGAACCCAGGATAGACTCGCCGCCGAACCTAAAAGTGGCAGTCCATCCGCAATATCCAGACCAGGAGATAACGATCAGGGGGCACTGTCCGACGAAGGAAAGGCTGACATGTGCCGCCTCCTAAAGGATAACCTAGACATCTTCGCGTGGTAACCTAAAGACATGACGGGGGTAGCAAGGTCAATAGCTGAACACAAGCTTCAAATCCACGAAGGATACCCCCAGTTAGGCAAAAGAAAAGAGGACAGGCCCCAGAGCGCAACAAGGTGATACTTGAGGAAGTGAATAAGTTGGTAGACGCAGGAATCGTGAGGTAGGTTTACTACCATGATTGGCTCGCTAACCCAGTAATGGTTAAAAAACATGATGGCAGCTGGCGCATGTGTGTTGACTTCACAGACCTCAATAAGGCTTGCCCCCAAGACTTCTATCCACTCCCATAGATAGATTGGAAAGTAGAATCGTTGTGTAGATATCCTTTTAAATGCTTCCTGGACGCGTACAAGGGATGCCACCAGATACAAATGGCAGAGCAAAATGAAGAAAAAACAGCATTACATACAAGCTAGGGTGTGTATTGCTACACAAAAATGACATTCGGACTTAAGAACGCATGGGCCACGTACCAGCGGTTGGTTGATAAAGCGTTCGAAGGTCAAATAGGGCAAAATTTGGAGGTGTATGTTGATGACCTGGTAATAAAAAGTCACAAAGAAAGTGAACTTATCCGAGATATAGAGGAAACATTCTCAACACTTAGGAGAATAAACATGAAGCTAAACCCAAAGAAATGCACTTTTGGGGCAACAAAAGGCATGTTCCTAGGATACATGATTGACCCCAATGGTATCAAACCCTGCCCAGAAAAGACAGACGCAGTCATTCAGCTTCAAAGCCCAAAGACAAAAAAGGAAGTACAATCGCTAAATGGGAAGCTCGCAGGGTTGAATAGGTTTTTGTCCAAATCCGTAGAGAAGTCGCTCCCTATATTTAAAACACTTACAAAGTGTATCAAAAAAGGAGACTTCAATTGGAAAAAGGAAGCTGAGAAAGCCTTCGAGGAACTAAAAACACATTTAGCTTCACTCGCTATGTTAGTCGCGCCATGCCCAAAGAAAAAAACTGATAATGTATTTGTCAGCCACACACGGAGCAATCAGCGCGGTGCTAATGACGGATAGGGAAAATGTGCAAACACCAGTATACTTCATAAGCAAAGCATTACAAAGCTCATAACTAAATTATACCCCAATGGAGAAATTGGTGCTCACACTAGTATTTGCAGCAAAAAGGTTGCGCAGATACTTCCAAGCACATCCTATAGTGGTGATCACAGATCAACCCATAAAACAGATAATATCAAAACTGGACGTCGCAGGTAGATTACAGAAGTGGAGTGTTCTACTTGGGGAACACAACATTATGTACAGACCGCGCAATGCCGTAAAAGGACAAATTCTGGCAGACTTCATCATCGAAAAACCAAAAGAAGGTGTTCAGCAAAACAAAAGGAAGAATACCAAGACCCATGTATCTTATTCACTGATGGGTCCTCTTGCACTTATGGATCTGGCGTGGGGCTCATACTCACCAATCCTGAAGGAATGGAATTTACATACGCGCTGCGTTTTGAATTCACAACTACAACTAACGAGGCAGAATATGAGGCGCTTATAGCACGACTAAGAATTGCGGGCCGAATGGGCGTGCGCAACCTCGAAGCAAATGTAGATTCTCGCCTGGTAGCAAACCACATACTTGGTGAATATGAGGCAATAGAAGAGAACATGATACAATACTTGCAAAAAGCCAAGTCATTGATTGAAGGATTCGAAAAGTTCCTAATACGCTAAGGACCTGGAGGGGAGAACAAGAAAGCAGACGCACTCAGTAAAATAGCGTCCATCAGCTTTGCACACCTATCAAAGCAGGTCTTGGTAGAGATCCTTAAAGACAAATCAATAAAATAGCAAGAAGTCACATCGGTAGTGGAGGAAGAAGGTCCTACATGGATGACACCGATCGTGGACTATTTGACGAAAGATTCACTCCCGCATGACGAAATCGAAGCGCGGCGAATACGAAGACGCTCAAGGCAGTTCGAATTCAGAGACGGGACTCTTTACAAACGCTCATTCCTTCAGCCATGGCTGAGATGCGTAGGGTCGCGACAAGCGCATTATGTTATTAGTGAATACACGAGGGATCATGTGGCATGCACGCAGGACCAAGGTCAGTGGTGGCAACAGCGTTGCGCAGTGGGTATTATTGGCCGGCCATGTATGCGGATGCACGTACACTGATAAACAAATGCAATGACTGTCAGGTACACAGGCCGATACCATGTCAACCCCAAGAGCACTGACACCTATCACTTCTCCTTGGCCATTCTTCAAGTGGGGAATAAACATCGCAGGACCTTTCCACGTAGTCACGGGTGGAATTAAGTTTCTATTAGTCGCGATGGATTACTTCACGAGGTGGATTGAGGAAAAGGCAGTCACAACAATCACAGGGAACCAAGTAAAAAGGTTCGTATAGGACAATATAGTATGTCGCTTCGGGCTGCCTGGAGAGATCGTATCTGATAATAGAAAACAATTCGCGGAGAACCCATTCAAAGATTGGTGCACGAAAAACAACATAAACCAAAGGTTCGCATCGGTAGCCCATCCACAAACAAATGGACTTGTGGAAAGAGCAAATAGGAGTCTGGGAGACGGCATAAAAGAGCGGTTAGGGGAACACAACAAAAAATGGGTCGACGAGTTATCACATGTCTTGTTGGCACATCGCACAATGATAAAAATAGCTACGGGCGATACCCCTTTCGCCCTAACGTATGGAACAGAGGCAGTTATCCCAGCCGAGATTGGATTACAAACGCTCCGCACAGCAGAAGTAGACATGGTCACAAATGATGACGAATTACGATTGAACCTAGACATAATCGATGAGCGAAGAGAGTTGGCAGCTATCCACGAGGCCAAGTCAAAAGCAAAAATGAAGGGTTATTACGATGCTAGGGTACGAAAGACTTCCTTTAGGCCAAGCGACTCCGTGTATCGCTCAAACGCGGCCAGCCACGCTGAAAATACAGGAAAACTTGGGCCTAAGTGGGAGGTACCTTACATGGTGACAGATGCATTGGGAACGACGCATATCGACTGCGCGACATGGATGGTCGCGACCTACAGTGGCCTTGGAACATATGCCACCTAAAGAAGTGCTACCTTTAGCAGCGAACTTCTGAAACCAATGTATTATTTTTCTTTTATTTCATGTATTTAAAATTTTGCGAGTATTAATAAAACTGTCGTGGTCCCTAGCTAGTTCCACGACGCATTCTAAAAACTTTTATTTTTATCCTACGTATACTTTGTCTATGTTATATATTGCCTACTGGCGCACGCGTTCACAACGTTTCCAGGAGAAATAAAAGGAATGGGTCTACCCTACTAATTAGACTCGTCGAGTAAGAGGGATGCAACCCCATCGACCGTGGATCATGTATCCTTGTTAGGCCCCTTGCTATTAATGACGTCGTAGCAAGTTATACAGCCAGTACACTCTGAGACTGATAAGACACAATCATGCACACTTAACAACTGGTCAGCCTCACCTGGCCGTCCTTATGGTAGTAGCGGTATACCGCACGTAATGAGTTTGCCTCCCCCATAAGGACCATTTATGAGTGTACATCAATTCATAATACGAATCTGCGCTATAAACATTAAAGTGTAGAAACATATTTCTCATAACAAAAAGAGGAAAGTGTTCATTACAAATACAGGGCGAACATTCGCACATACAAAATACACAACGTATTAACAAATCAGCTAAAATGTTGGAAAGTAAATTAGTGTCAGACAAAGATCTCTTCAACTTTTAGAGGGGGCAATAAGTTATGGCGTTGTGCTCTTTCATGTCCTTCTTCATTAGATCCAGCACGCACGCGTCCCTCTTTAGCAGCGGCAAAGGTAGAACGGGGATAGAGGAAGAAAGGTGGGCCGCACCAATAAAAGGTGCAGCATCTATGTTCAGCACAACCATCTTGGCAGCAACACGACTATCATGTGCCGTGAGCACCTCAAACAACGATACTTTCTTCTCAACCCTAAAAGGGTCAAGCACATCTCTGGGCTGAGCAAAAATTAGCACTGTTAACTGCTCCAAGGAAGGCTTCAAGTGAAAGTCCGCCTGTGCTTCTGCACCCTCTACCTTATGGCGCGCTAGAGTTAGGCCTTCCATCACAACCTTAATAGGCAGCTCATGGTCCTTGTGGCCAAGACCGAACGATGACAAAGGACAAACACCCATATCCTTCAGGGCAGCCGTGAGCTTAGACTCAGCAGTAGGATCATAGAAGGGCACCTCTGCCAAGTCCTTCTTCAACAATTCAGCTTCGTGCGCCTTTACTAGGCCATTAGAGGTACCCTTATTTATCGCAGCAATAATGGACTGGGCAAAGGTGGCCCGCAGTGTAGGATCTTCCAAAACCCATGGCGGCTAGGCGCAAGCCATGGTGCACCAACCAGTGCTTCTCAGCTATCTCCTTCATCATACGTAGATACAAATCGGTGTCCAGCTCGATGCTCAGCCTTTTCAACTGGCTGATGAGGTCCTTCACATCACCACTTAACCTTGCGCCCAGCGCATCCACACCAGCCACAAACTGGTCCTTCCCTTGCTCAAAGATTTTCATCGCCTCTTCATTGGAAGCCTTGAGTTGGGCGAGTTGTGCGTGCTCACCTGCAAGAGTGGCAGTCAAGTCATCATTTTCTTTAGTGAGGGAGTGGATGAGATTGGTATCTTGACGTCCTCTTTCAGCTTCTTGGTCAACTTTTACCTCCATCTGCCTCAAGGCAAGAGACTTCTCCTCGACCATTTGCCCAAGTCTCTCTTCAGTGGACTGGACTTGGGCGGATAACTCTAAAAACCTCTTCTTTATGTGCGACATCAATGTCACATTCTACGACGAAAAATAGCTAACTCCGTCTGCCAGAACCACGTCGCTCATCCCTTCCAGTATCGTAGCTCGGTCAGGGGGCACGATGTTGTCTAAGAAGCTGGAGCAGTCAAATGCACTGGTCAACTCCGAGGACACAGGAAACTCCCAGTCCGGAGCAAACACGGGGTCTTGAGGGAACGCGCTTCCCCCCGCTGTTGAAGTCTCCTTTTGGGGGGAAGGCGCGACATCAGCCTTCGTAGAGGACTTTTCTTGGTCATCACTGATACAAGAAAGAAGAGATTAAAGAAATATAAGGAAGAATATGGACGGTAATCATGAAACAAAGACAAGTGTTTACCTTAAGTTGATGGTGGCAGGGGGAGTACGTAAAGGAGTCCTCGCAACATTTTCCTCAATCTCCTCTTTAGTCACACGCGCTTCTGTCCATGAAGGCCCAGCCCCCGTGCAAGCAGCTTTGCGCGAAGCTGCTGGGGGGCTCCTTTGCCTCTTCCCCAAAACAGAGTTCTCTTCCTCTTCAAATTGTTGAGCGGCGATCTCAGCATCCTTAGTGAAATTATCCGACGATAGCGAGGAGCTGAGAAACGGTGGTGGTTGATGTTGTGCTGGTGGTTGTTGTTGTACTGGTGGTGGTGATGGCTACTCTACGTTGGTGTCCTCATGTTCTTGCGCTACGGAAGCCTCCCTAACTTCCAGCTCTATGGTGTTCTTTTGAGCGCGTTCCTGAATTGACTCCTCATTCTCCTTCTCATGGCGGGAGTAAACTATCAAATCTTCAGGGAAGGCACCACGAACAAGGTCAAGAATATCCATGGCTGAGTGACCAACAAACAGACAAACAAGAGAACAAATTTTAGTTTCTTAGAACAAGATGGTACTTACAGGATGTTATGAAGAACGCGGGAAGAACCACTAACATTGGACACTCTGGGTACGGAAGACAAGTATCTGATGCGCGAGATGACTACATGACTTAGGCCAAGAATAACCAACAAAGCCTCCGGATACAGTTGTATGGGAATGCGGTTTTTATTCAGAGTCTCCGCGTCCCCAGTATTGTAGGAATCAGGGCCAGGTGTTGGGTCCTTCCTCACCGTTCTAGGGGTCAAAAAAGGGAAATAAAAGGGAAAGGCGGCTTCGTCAACCCAGAAGAACCTGTTATTCTAGTCCCTTAGGAAATCTATTTTCCCATCATAACATTGCATCCCACTCTTTCTCTTAGCAAAGGAAACCAAACCATTGGCTAGTTGTCGTTGGTAGAAGACGCGAAATAAGTCTACGGTGGGTTCAATATCTAATGTGCGTCAATTAATTTCAAAGTTATAAATTTTGGTCCCCCCCTATGCAATGCAATTGAGATACGTGGATCTCGTAATGCATCAACACGCTGATGAGGAAGTGCGACATAGGAATACGCTGATTAGCTTAGTCGAAAAAGCGGGTGTATACTCCTATTTTTCATTCGAGCGCCTAGCTCATATTGTGCCGAGGGTTAGGAATTTTTTGGTATAGATAATTCGGTATGTAGTAGTCCGTCGTGAACTGGTCTAGCTCCCCTATAGTCAGGATCAAAGTGACATCGGATAACTGTCACACCATGATGGCGCGTATAAAATAAGATGGTCGCAAAGGTTACCTTAGAAGGAATCTGGTAACGACGGAATTTTTTGAGACGTTAATGGAAGCTTGAGAGCTTAGAAGTGAATAAACAGTCAAAGGGGGGCGTCGAGGGTATATATATAGCCCTTCCAAGTTAGTGTTCAAATCTTAGATCTGTGCCACGTGTTACCCACTTGCTAAATCCAACGGTGGAAGATGAAGGGGTAACTATGACGTGGTAGACGCTTTTCCTGGGTTTCGAGGAGGTTAGGTAAAAGGAGGGATGAATGTATTCTTGGCGGGAATGTTTGAATTATTTACTCATGTGTGGTCTATGCGTATTGGTTTTTGAGTGCTTAGAAGATTGTAGTCTAGTAGCCGCGGTTAGAACCTGCGACCACTAGACTGGGGGGACATGATGACGTATAGTCCGTAGTCGGACTGGATAGTCCGACTCACGGGTACTACCTGTATCCATCAGGAATGGATTAATACTTATGCTATGTGCGCACAGCCCAGGAGGCCCGGTAAATCATTGTCGCACATATGGTTCATTGCTTAACCTTTTCCTTGTCGCGTTGTGACAGGATTAGACAAGAATATAATATATCTTATGATTATATTCACCTAAGGAAAGAGGATATACACTTTCCTCAGTTATGCGATAAGGATAAATCTACTTTGAATCATTATCTCTTCCTTAGGCCGCAAGAATAGGGAGCCCAGCCTGGACTCTCTCGAGTATAAAAGGAACCCCCATGGTTCCACAAATGTACGATATACACAATACCCTAAACCCTAATATACTCAAATCGATTACTTACTCTCACACCGGAGTCTAATCGTGTGTCACAAACCCACGGTAAGCCTAACGGTGTCTATTTTAGTGCGTAGGGTCCTTAAACAAGTTTTACTTGGTGTAAGAGCCGGAGTCCACAAGACCCTAAATTAAGCCTAATTCGGGTCAAGCTTGGTCCATCCAACTTTTGTATCAACATTCCATTTATTCCAACAAACAATCATCAAAGATATGTCACTCTTGGTTCTGGGCTGCTAAAGAGAGAAACAACAAATGCTTTGGATGGTTACTATGAGCGTCCATGAAAGCTTTTGGTCATTTAGGCTAATATATGATATAGTTGTGACTGATCAAAATGATGTTATGCTAGTTGTTGTTGTTGCCGAGTTCCCTCTATCTAAGGCTTTGTGGTTCAATAACGATGTTTTTGCTTTTTTTGCGATACTCTTCTTCATGTTTCCTACCTTTATAGCTTTTGACGGTATTTCCAAATCTGCATAAGTATATCTTATATTAATTTATGAGCACCATGTTTTTGTTTTTCAATACCGTATGTGTGATACAAAAAACTGAATTATGTGTCATAAATTTTATAATATTGTTTTCTTTATCACACTTTGATATTTCTAGAATGAAACATGCTTATATCTTACAATTTATCTTTAGTTTTACCGATCTTCGGGGACGGGTTTAAAAATTTGGATGATTTGAGAACTGCAATAACAATTGTATTCAGAGAATAAAATGATGTATGAAATTCTAACATTTTAACAGTTTTATTATTAGATACTAATCCTTTAGAGCTTCAGCCGTCTTCAGATCGGCATAAATTTCTTCATCTACATTAACAAACCCCAATTTTAGTAAATGCTTTATCACTGGTGATAAACTATATACAAATCCGTTAAATAGTCAAAGTGACACCTAACGCAACTTGTAATCTCTTACAATCTCAGAAAAATAATTTTATCACTAGAGATAACCTACATATGAATACTATAATCAAACATCGTTTTTAAAACAAATTGAAAATTTTAGTGAATGTTTTATCACTGGTGATAAAATACATACCACTCCCTTAAACAGTCAAATTGACACCCAACGCAACTTGTAATCTCTTACAATCTTAGAAAAAATCATTTATCACTAGAGATAAACTGCTTACCAGTACTATAATCAAACGTCGTTCTTAAAAAAATAAAAAATTAGTAAATCTTTATCAGTTTTCATAAAATATCTAGTAAACTTCGTTTTTTTCTTTTTATCATTAGCACAAGTTTATCTTCTTTGTTTCACCGGGACAAGTTTACGTCATTTGTCATGCATAATGTTAGGGAGATAACAAAGGTAATCTCATCATGATGAAAGAAACAAAAACAAATAAGGTAAGCTCTTTGTTATGTAATTAACAAACCCTAAAATCTGTTAAATGTTTTATCACTAGTGATAATATACATACAAATCTTTTAAACCAAAAACAAAGAAGGTAAGTTCTTTGTTGTGTAATTAACAAACCTCAAAAATTTTTAAATGTTTTATCACTAGTGATAATATACATACAAATCCTTTAAAAAAAAGAAGGTAAGCTCTTTGTTATGTAATTAACAAACTCCAAATCTTTTTAAATGCTTTATCACTAATGATAATATACATACAAATTCCTTAAACCAAAAACAAAGAAGGTAAGTTCTTTGTTGAGCAATTAGCAAATCCTAAAAAAAATTAAATATTTTATTACTAGTGATAATATACATACAAATCCCTTAAACCAAAAACAAAGAAGGTAGAATCTTTGTTATGTAATCTGTTTATATTATCTCTAGTGATAAAAGCCATATCAATATAATAACTAAGCACCATTTTTTTAATCAAGTTGAGCAGGTTAGTTATTGCTTTATCACGGGTTATAAAACATGTACCAAATTTCATTATTGTCTTTTCATAAGGACAAGTTTATCTTTCTTAGTGTTTTGTTTCATCAAGAAAAGTGTACCTTGTCATCAAAGAAGGTAAACTTGTTGTGTTTAAACCAAAAAAACTAAGAAGGTAAACTAGTCATTGAATAACTTTTAATTTCTAATATTATATCTAGTGATAAACTGCCTATAATACTTTTATAAAATCCAAGTTCTAATCCGTTTATATTATCTCTAGTGATAATTGCCTATTAAATCAATAAAAGCACAATATTAACAAACAAGCGTATTAAATCAATAAAAACATAAAATGCTACTTAAATCTAATTAAAAACATAATCTACTTAAATCTAACTGAAGTTTTGTCGCCTATCAATAGAGATAATATAAAATCAACAATAAGCATATTAAATCAAAAAAATCACAATAAGCTACTCAAATCTAATTAAAAAGATAAATAAGAAAAACGGTTAGAAACATCATACCATCATTCGAAGGTTTTAATGGTTTAGGTTCCACAATCGTTTCTCTAATATTAGGGTTTTTAGATCTAACCATCTTTGTTTTTTTCGTTCATTCGAAGGTTTTGATGAATCCAAATTGACTATATTGTAGAGATTTTTATGACTTTTAGAGAGAGATAGTTGTTTCAGATTCTAGAGAGAAGGAAAATGGTGTATGAAAAGGGAAGAAAGAAATGGATGTGATATATGTTTTAACTAGATGTGGTAATTTCAACCCATTCAATCAAAAGTAGGTCAATTTCATAACCTTATGGGTTGGAATGGGTTAAGCAAAACTAGAGTGATCGGTCAAATGGGTCACCCCCTTTCTTTGTGTAAAATGAAGTTTGGGTCAAACTGGCTTAGGAATGGGTCAAATGGGTTTAAGAATGGGTCAAACGGTTCCTAGTATTGGACCACAAGCCCAATAGTCTAAATAGTTAGATCATATTACTAAATCGAATTTTATACGTTTTCCTCCGATTTTTTACGTGTTCGTAAGTTTCTTCGTTTTCGTCTGATTTTAACGTTTTCGTCCGATTTTTACGTTTTTGTCAGTATTATTACGTTTTCTTTAATAATTTTACGTTTTTATCAGCATTGTTAAATTATCGTCAATATTTTTACGTTTTTATCAGTATTATTACGTTTTCATCAGTAGTTTTACGTTTTCATCAGTATATTTAAGTTTTAGTCAGTATTTTTACATTTTCATCAGTATTATTTTGTTTCATCAGTAGTTTTACGTTTTCATTGGTAACTTTATGTTTTCATCGGTATTTTTAAATTTTTCGTCAGTTTTTTTACGTTTTCATCAGTATTATTACGTTTTCATCGGTATTTTTACGTTTTCATCAGTAATTTTACGTTTTCATCAGTATTTTTAAATTTTCGTCAGTATTTTTACGTTTCATCAATATTATTACGTTTTCATCAATAGTTTTACGTTTTCATCAGTAATTTTATGTTTTAATCAGTATTTTTTAATTTTCGTCAGTAATTTTACATTGTCATCAGTATTACTCTCTCCGTCCCATATTAATAGTCCAGTGTTGACTTTTTCGGTCTTAATTATGCAATTTTGACCTTAGATATCTTTATTTGTGTTATATGGTACTTGACGCAAAATATACAAATGGACTAGGTTACATAGTATTTATTTTCATTGGTATAAATTTCATCAAGTATCATATAATAGAAACAAAGATATTTAAGGTCAAACTATAAAATTAAGACCGAAAAAGTCAACATTTGACTATTAATATGGGACAGAGGGAGTATTACGTTCTCATCAGTAGTTTTACGTAATGATCAATGATTTTACGTTTTCATCAGTATTTTTAAATTTTAGTCAGTAATTTTACGTTTTCATCATTATTATTACACTTTCATCAGTAGTTTTACGTTTTCATCCGTACCTTTACATTTTTGTCAGTATTTTTAAAGTTTGTAGAGTCCATGGGTCGTTAGACTCAATGGCTAAAAACCATTAATCTAGGATTATCAATGTTCATATGTAGATTACATAGCGGAATAGAACATTAATAAGAACAAGGTATTGGACACACAAGATGAATTACTCCAACGATTACTTGTATTAATAACAAACGATTACAAGTAACCTCTAGGTGTGTATACCTTAATCCCACGCCTAGAAAACGAAATCAAATATAGGTTTACATTGTGTAAGAAAGTTATATAAAACCTACGTCCCATGGGTTCCTTTTATAACATAAGGTCATAAGGATACCAGGGAATATTTACAAAAGATAACTTATTGACTAATGGGACGCTTGGTTAAACTGAGGAGAATGGAAATGGGCAAGGGTAAAGGAGTACGGAAGAATGCAATGAGCATTCCTTAGTATTATCATTACCATTGTTGGTGCTTGGTTAATATAAGTTGTGATGGTAATTGGAGATGGTGGCAACAACTGTTAGGGCCATTGCAATAGACGATTGTGGACTTGTGGTAGTCGACAGAGGTGGCGATCGGAGGTGGAGGCGGTGGTAATGGCGTGCTTTGGTGGTTTTTTTGTGGTTATTAACGGTTGGTGGTTGCAATAAGTGGTTGTGGTAGTTGGTATAGATGGCGAAGGGATGTAGAGGTTGTGGAAGTGGTGATAATCAGCGGTGTGGTGGTGGAGGCCATTGGTGGTCGTTAATGATGGTGATAAAGTGAGGTGGTGGCATCAGTAGAGGTGGTGCTATGGTGGTGGTAGTGGTGACGTCATTGATAGCCGTTAATGATGGTGATAGAGTGTGGAGATCACATCGATGGAGGTGGTGGTCGTTGGAGGAAAAATACAAACTTGAATCTACGGTGATGTTGGTCGCGGTTATGGTCGATGGTAGGGGTGGTGATTGTGTGACGCGTTACTATGGTTAAGTGGTAGTAGCCGGTGCCAGTGGTGGTGGTAATGGCATCAGAGAGTGGTGGTATCGGAGAGTGGTAGTGGCGTTGGGAGGGTGATAGCAACATGGTGGTGGTGGTGGTGACGTCGGAGAGTGGTGGTGGTGGTGGTGGTGGCGTCAGAGAGTGGTGGTGGCGTTGGGAGGGTGGTGGTAGCGAAAATGGTGGTGGTTAGTGATCGTGGTGGTGGTAGGTGGAGACACACATATACTACGTCAATCTAGTATCTTGAATCCATTACCCCTAATTTATAGGAGAATGGTTCATTGTTCATTAGTGGGTAATGATTAATTATATTTTCCTTAACCAAGTATTATTAATCATTCTCATTTCCATTTCTTACCCTCTAATACCCTTAACCAAGCACACCCTAAATCTCTTAAACATTCAGAATATATTCTAAGATAAAATCTTCATATTTTGTCCACTAGCTAGAAGAATTCGTCATTGGCATACTTAGTCCTTGTCTTTGTGTTTTGACTTATCAACTCATATTTTTTACCCAAAATTATTTTTTCCACCAGTCAGTATTTTTACGTTTTCATCAGTAATTTTTAGTTTTCATCAGTAATTTTTATGTTTTTTGTAAGTATTTTTACGTTTTCATTGATAACTTTACGTTTTCGTTAGTAATATTACATTTTCGTCAGTACTTTTAGTTTTTCGTCTGTAATTTTACGTTTCCGTCTCTAATTTTACGTTTGTTTTTAATTTTACGTTTTCGTTTGAAATGTTACGTCTTCTACAGTAATTTGTACGTTTTCGTCAGATTATTTACGTGTTCAAAACAATACTTATGAAAACGTAAAATTACTGATGGAAACGTAAAAATTCTGATGAAAACATAAAATTACTATTGAAAACGCAAAATACTGATGAAACCGTAAATGAAAACGTAAAAAAACTGATGAAAATGTAAAAATACTGACGATATTTAAAAATACTGATGAAAACGTAAAATTACTGATGAAAACGTCACACTACTAACGAAAACGTAATAATAATGATGAAATCGTAAAAATACTGACGAAAAAATACTGACGAAAATTTAAAAAGACTGATGAAAACGTAAAATTACTGATGAAAACGTAAAACTGCTGCTGAAAACATAAAAATATTGACGAAAATTTAAAAATACTGGCGAAAATTTAAAAATATTGATTAAAACATAAAATTACTATTGAAAACGTAAAACTACTGAAGAAAACGTAATAATACTGATGAAAACGTAAAAAAAACTGACAAAAATTTAAAAATTCTGACAAAAATTTAAAAATACTAATGAAAACGTACAATTACTGATGAAAACGTAAAATTACTGATTAAAACGTAAAATTACTGATGAAAACGTAAAATTATTGATGAAAACGTAAAATTATTGATGCAAACGTAAAATTACTGATGAAAACGTAAAACTACTGATGAAAACGTAAATAATGACGAAAATTTAAAAATACTTATGGAAACGTAAAGTTACTGATGGAAACGTAAAAGTACTGATGAAAACGTAATAATACTGATAAAAACCTGAAAATACTGATGAAAATTTAAGAATACTGACGAAAATTTAAAAATATTGATGAAAACGTAAAATCACTGATAAAAACATAAAACTACTGATAAAAACGTAATAATACTGATGAAACTTAAAAAATACTGACGAAAATTTAAAAATACTGATGAAACCGTAAAACTACTGATGAAAACGTAATAATATTTATAAAAAGCTAAAAATATTGCTGAAAACGTAAAAATATTGATAAAAAACGTAAAAAAACGGAGAAAAGCGTAAAATAACTGACTAAAACGTAAAAATCGAACGAATAGAGATAAAACGTATGAAAATGTTAAAAGATATGAAAACATTGTAAGGTGGTATGTCTACCCGACCCGTTTGACCCATAACCCGTTAGATCCATTATTGCCCAAAATCCCAGGAACGGACCTGACAATTATGCCGCTAACTATAGTTATACTTCTGTTTAGATAAGTAAAAAAGAAGATTATAGAAGAAAAGAAAAAGTGGCTTTGAACATGTGATTCGGTTTGTGTGTTCAGAAGTCTCTCTTTCAAATTGTCAAGAGTTATGTGCTCTAATTGTGTTTTCGGCTGGGTGGTGGGGTGCGTGGCCATGAAGTAGATGTGTGGCCAAATATAATAAGCTACTTTTTTCTCTAATAAAACTTTAAAATGTAATTGAGTCATTTGATATCCGTAACTTAAATCTAGCTAATCAATGGATTCACGAATTGAGAGCACAAGATATAGTGTAGTGATGCTTCCATAATTAGCCCATGACCACATATCACCTTATCTTGAACTAGCCAAAAGACTCGCAGCTAGCAACTTTCATATATACTTTTGTTCAACCTTAATCAATCTTCAATACATCAAGAAGAATCTCACCCAAAAGTACTCGCAATCAA
Organism: Glebionis coronaria; assembly: GCA_025667525.1. Lineage (NCBI taxonomy): Eukaryota > Viridiplantae > Streptophyta > Magnoliopsida > Asterales > Asteraceae > Glebionis > Glebionis coronaria. The sequence goes on from CM046876.1 coordinate 122,762,321, forward strand.
TCGAGCTTGTTGAACTTGATCTGGCGGCCTCGGCGGATCTCCCTCCTCACCACAACACCACAAATGCTCTCCCTCCACACCTCCACGCCACACTAGAAGATGCTTATCAAAACTCTACTCCCTATTTCACTACCATAGTAGGAAACCTTCGACCTCATTTGGTTATTTATGATTTCAATGGTTCGTGGGCAGCTGATGTTGCTTCGTCTTTCAGCACCCCTTGTGTTCAATTCATTATTTTTCTTGCATCGTTCTCTTCTGTGGTACTTCATTTCTCTACCAAACCTTCATCTGATGAATAATACCATTTTCCTGAAATATCACTTAAAGATCATGAGCATAGGTGAATGATACATACATACATACATACATACATACATACATACATACATACATACATACATACATACATACATACATACATACATACATACATACATACATACATACATACATACATACATACATACATACATACATACATACATACATACATACATACATACATACATACATACATACATACACACATACATACACACATACATACACACATACATAAATACATACACACATACATACACACATACATACACACATACATACATACATACATACATACATACATACATACATACATACATACATACATGTATATGTGTTTTTACACACACTATAATAGAAACTCACATACAAAAAGAGATGAAATAACACGAAAATCTAAGCAAGTCATCAATGTACTCAAAGCACACTCAAACATATGAGATAGATAATGAGTCATGAATGGTTCCTTGTTCAGAAATTTTCATTAAAATAAAATCTACCTTGTATGCACAACTGGGATACTACTAAACACTTAACACTGGTAGGTTATGATAACCTTTGATTTGTAACAACCATTATCAGTACTGGGTACTATTTGTGAATAGACAATTGTTAAAAAAAAGGCTTATTGTAACACCCCATTTAATATAATAGAGTGCTACAGTAAATTATAGCGTATCATCAAAGCATGCAAGGTAAATGTCTAAACATTCATGACCATAAATAGAAATACCGGAATCAAACATCGGTAGTCTAGTAACTCACACACAATGCAATATAAGTACTGTAAATGGAAAGGACTAAACAATGTCCAAAAGAAGTAAAGTATGATAAAGTAGGAATAAATGCATGAGGTAAAAGAGGCCGGATAGCTTCCAATACGAATGCACATACTCTGGAGTTTCTACTTGCGTCCTTGGGTACCTGCCGTTTGGGAACGTGGAAAAGTAGACGGCTGAGCGTAGCGCTCAGTGCATGGATATACAATAAAACATGGAAAAACATAGAGTATAGAAGCATATAAAGAATATAAAGCATGAATGGCAACAGAAATGAATAAATCCTGGAAAACCTAGTTGTCTGTCATGTTAACTGGTTTTAGTTCTGAAAATATAGCTTATGTTACTTATGAAAATCTGTATTAGTTAATGTACCGTAATAGCCAATATAGGTCATGAGGTCAACAACGTGCATGAATACTTGGAGGGGAGACCTCATCATGCAATTAGAGGGACTGCCTCTAATTAACTGGTAAGTGGGTAGGAGGGATCAGCTCCTTGTGAAGGATGCAAGGCACACACCACATTCACCATGAAATCTTGACTGAAACATGTAACTAGGATGCACCCATACGTCCCACATGATAATATAATAATATAATGTCCAAATAACTAAAAGGGGACGCCACGAGCTATCACTCTACCTTGGTGAAGTCATAACACTAGTGCCTCTAGTGTTATGGTTATGGTACCTCCATAACTAGGTGAAACTGGTCATGCATGTATATGGCTAAGGTAACTAATAAAACATAAGCATTTAATCTGTAACTACTGGGGAAAACAGTTGGCTGCATACGGGAAATCCTAATGAAAGAAGAGATTGTCCTTACTAAAGGACGGGAAATCCGTACCTTATGTCCAGTAGAAGCTAACGGAAACGATAAAGACTAATCCGCCTTGACAGATAACACTATATAAGAAATATGGACGTGTATGAGTTGTCTGAGTTACATGTGTTTTGCTGGTTCCATGTGTTATTAGCTTGTTATATGTATTCTGTCATGTTTTACTGTTTACTGTGTTAACTGTAGTTATTCTGATGTTCTGTTGTGTATTATTCATGTATTAGTGTATTATAATACTTGTATTGTAATACTAAGTAACTTTCTAAAAATAGTAGGTTTCCATAAATAGTAAGTTTCCAAAAATAAAAAGTTTCTAAAAATAGAAAGTTCCCAAAAATAGTAAGTTTCCATAATTAGAATTAAGCTGAATTATAAATAATAAGGGAAGTTAATTTAGTACAATACAAGTCATGGTTATAGATTAATAATTAAATAACTGGTTAATTTAATTAAACTATACGTTATATGATTTTAATTAAAATACATGTTTTAATTAACATGACTAATTATAAATACCTTAGGTTATACATGAATTAATTTAATAGATTACTTAACCTAAAGTTAAATATGACATGATTTATAAAAAAATAGTTTTTATAAAAACCCGAATCTCGAGCCCGTGTTCTAATATAAGCCGAACCATATAGGGTATAACAAAGTCCCACCGAGACCTTGGAGGGGTCTCGTTTGACACTACTTAATAAACAAAACATGTAAACATACCCCGACTCGAAGTCGGGGTCCCTTTGGTCTCGGGTCTGATTAACAAAAACCAGCCGAGCCCCTTGGGGGTCTCGGTGGTGTCTCGGTTACACCCAACCGAACAAACAAACATACCTCGACCTTCGGTCGGAGTTTCTTGCCTGCGTCCGAGCCACAGCCAACCAAGCCGAGCCCCTTGGGGGTCTCGGTGGTGGTGAATAAAACAAGACGAACCCCCTTTAGGGTCTCGGTTGTCTCGGCCTGTCCAAACCCACACCAAACCAAACCCGAAAACATGATTTAATTAATCTATTACATGTTTAATATTTGTTCTTGATGATTAATTAAATAATAAGTGAATTAATTAAGAATTAATTGAAAAAGAGAGAGGTTTGATTTATACCGAATGCATGGAAAGAAAAAGAGAAAGATCACGAACATAAAACCAAACACAAAATTCGTCCGGTTCCTCCTTCTTGTTTGCTATGGCCGGCAGCACTAAGAGAGACAAAGAGAGAGAGCACCAAATTTTGTAAACCTAAATTATGAGAAAACAAATCTCCTGATATTTTTATTAAAATTGGTGTTGGGCCAAAAGGCCCACCTTGGCCTCCTTCTCTTTGTTGCCGCGTCTATGGGGCCCACTAAGGGGTAACCTGTAGTTTTTCGTGTGTTAAATAATTTACGTGTGTGTTCGTGATTTAATATTCGTGATTTTGGTATTCGTGATCGTGTCATATTTATAATATTCATGATTGTTCGTTATTTATTGTCGTGACACGTGTATTAATATTATAAATGGAAAGTTTAAATTTTACCGTGTTTTCGTAAGTTACTATTCACGTGTACTGTTCATAAGTTTTTAATGCGTGTTTTACAACTCTTCCCCTCTAAAAGAACAATTCGTCCTCGAATTGGAGAAACATAAACTGAAAGAAAACATACCCGAATTAGAACTGGAAATGAGGGTAAGAAGCCCGTATTGACTCCTCCGTCTCCCAAGTGGCTTCCCGCTCAGGATGATCCCTCCAGAGGATTATGCCGAAAGGGATCGTCTTCCTCCGCATGACACGATCTTGTCGCTCAAGAACTCTCTCGGGTTCTTCGACATATGAAAGATCCTCTCGAATCTGATGAAGTGGATACTGGAAAACATGAACTGGATGATAGTTGTATCCTCTGAGTAAGGACACATGGAACACGTTGTGAACGTGTGGTAGCTGAGGAGGTAACGCTAAATGGTATGACACTTCACCAACGAATTCTATGATGTTGAACGGTCCGATGAAGCGAGGACTGAGCTTCCCTCTGATTCCAAAACGTTTAACTCCTCACGCAGGTGATACCTTGAGGAAAACGTGATCTCCTACGTTGAAAGACACATCTCTACGACGTTTATCAGCATAGCTCTTCTGACGAGCACGAGCTTCCTGAAGTTTTTCCTTGGCGACAGCGACCTTCTCATTGGTCACTTCAATCATCATTGGACCTTCAAGCAGTCGTTCGCCCACTTGATCCGTGCAGATTGGGGCGCGACACTTTCCACCATACAACATCTGAAAGGAAGCACACTTGATGCTAGCGTGCCAGCTGTTGTTGTATGCAAATTCTAGTAGGAATATATAATCATCCCAGCTTCCGGACCATTCTAGAGCACACGATCACAGCATGTCCTCCAATGTCTGAATGGTACGTTCCGACTGTCCATCGGTCTGAGGATGAAAGGCAGTGTTGAGCTTAAGTCTGGTGCCCCAAGCTTTCTTCAGACTCTGCCAGAAACATGATGTGAAACAGGGATCTCTGTCAGAGATGATTTCTGATGGAGTACCATACAGTCTCATGATCTCCCTCTGGAATGTGTCTGCTAATTTGCTGACCGGATGCTCCTTGCGAGTCGGCAGAAAATGAGCAGAATTAGTCAACCTATCCACAATGACCTAGATAACGTCATTCTTCTTCTGAGTAACCGGAAGACCAATAACAAAATCCATGGATATTTTGTCCCACTTCCACGCTGGAATATCTAATGGTTGTAGTAAACCACTAGCTCGCTGATGTTCGATCTTCACATGTTGGCAGATCATACATTTAGAAACGAAGGTGACAACATCCTACTTCATACCACTCCACCAAAAGTGTTGCTTGATGTCGTGGTACATCTTGGTAGAACTAGAATATATGGTAAATGGAGAACTATGAGCCTCAGTCAACACAGCTTCCCTAAGAGTAGAGTCATCAGGAACCACTAGTCTAGTGCCCTGCCATAAGATACCGTCGTCGTCAACACGAAACTCCGTCTACTGATCAAGGTTTTGAATAATAGACCAAATCTCACCATCGTCCTTCTGAGCTTCCTTGATCCTAGAATGTAATTCTGGTTACACTCTAAGATTAGCCCAGTAACAATGTTGTCCTCGTATACAGAACTCAATGTCAGTCCTCTCTAGGTCACGGATGATCTCCTTTGCAATCCAAATTCCAGCAATCATACCAGACCTTCTGCTTAGAGCATCTGCCACCACATTCGCCTTACCAGGATGGTACTGAATGTTGGTGTCGTAGTCCTTCAATAGCTCTAACCATCTCCTCTTTCAGTTCCTTCTGGGTGAAGATGTACTTGAGACTCTTGTGGTCGGTGAATATGTCACATGATTCACCATACAAATAATGTCTCCAGATCTTCAACACGAAAACAACTGCTGCAAGCTCTAAATCGTGAGTAGGATAGTTTTCTTCATAAGATTTCAGTTGTCGTGATGTGTATGCAATAACCTTCCCATGTTACATGAGAACGCAGCCTAAACCCTTTCCTGAAGCGTCACTATAAATCTGAAATCCACCTGAGCCAGATGGGAGAGTAATAATAGGTGCAGTTACTAACTTCTGCTTAAGATCTTCAAAGCTCTTCTCTCGCTCTTCTGTCCAGACGAATTTCTCTCCTTTCCTCATCAGCTTAGTCAAAGGTAAGGCTAACCATGAAAAGTTCTCTATAAACCTGTTCTAGTAGCCAGCTAAACCCAGAAAACTTCTAACTTATGTTGCAGATGTAGGTCTTGGCCATTTAGTGATAGCTTCAACCTTGGTAGGATCAATGGTGATCCCCTATGCAGATACAATATGGCCCAGAAATGCCACCTTAGCTAACCAGAACTCACACTTAGAGAACTTGGCGTACAGATGCTTCTGACGAAGAATCTGTAAGACTGTACGAAGGTGTTCCTCATGTTCCTCCTTGGATTTGGAGAATATCAGGATGTCATCAATGAACACAATAACGAACTTGTCCAGAAACTCATGGAAGACACGGCTCATCAAATCCATGAAGACATTTGGAGCATTAGTGAGTCCGAATGGCATGACTACGAACTCGTAGTGCCCATAGCGTGTAGGAAATCAGTCTTGGAGATATCCTGCTCTTTAACCCGTAACTGTTGGTAGCCGGACCTCAAATCGATCTTGGAGAAATGCATGGCACCCTGAAGTTGATCGAATAGGTCATCAATTCGCGGCAAAGGATAACGATTCCTGATCGTGATCTTGTTCAGCTCACGATAGTCTATACATAAACGCATGATGTCGTATTTCTTCTTTAGGAACAGTACCGGTTCACCCCATGGCGATCCACTAGGACGGATGAAACCTCGTTCCATATGTTCCTGCAGCTATTCTTTTAGTTCCTTAAGCTCTATAGGAGCCATACGGTAAGGAGCTTTGGAAATCGGCTCTGCACCTAGTATGAGCTCGATTCCAAACTCGACTTCACGAACAGGTGGTATGCCCGGAAGTTCATCTGGAAATACGTTAAGAAACTCTAACACAATAGGCTGATCTTGGATTGATGGAGACTCGGAAGTAATGTCATGAATATTGGCTATGAAGCCCTGACAGCCGTGTGATAGCAATGCACACGCCTCCATGGATGAAATAATCTATACTGACCTCCCTGGCAGAAAACCATGGTGTATGTACTCTAGAGATTTAACATCACCGAAGATAACCCGATAAGTGTGGCAGTCAATCGTGGCCTGGTGTTTGGATAACCAGTCCATGCCCAATATCAAGTCAAAATCGCACATGTCCAAAGGAAGTGCGTCAACTCTACAGATCTTGTCATCAAATTCTAAAGGAAGATCTCTGTACACTTGAGTGATTTGTACAGATTCCTTAAGTGGCGTGGAAATACATAAGGCATTATCTAATGGCATCGGGGAAATCCTAACACGTACGGCAAAAGTGGCGGACACGACTGAATGCGTCGCTATAGTATCAAATAGAACACATGATGCCAAACCATTCATAAAGAGATTTCCGGTGATATTATCTGAAGTCTTATTCGCCTGATCTCGAGTAGTAGTGAACACGCTACCAGAAGTAGGAGGTGGCTTGGTGTCGGTGTGTTCAGAGGTGCCTTCTATCTCACCCTGGCGACAGTACTTCTGCTGATAGCCTTGTTGGCCACACTTGAAACAACCACCAGTACCTCGGCGACAAATACAAGAGTGTTTGCGCGAACAAGTAGGACAGACAGGATACGTGAATCCTCCAGCAGGCGTCCTAGTTAGTTGAGAGCCTTTTTAAGGATTACATGCATGAGACATGATCGTGGAACATAAAGATGATTTACATAGAAGGTGTAAAATGTACCAGATGAGGTAGAATGGTTAGACTGTGAACCCCTACGGTCCTGATCCCTGCCGTTACCATTGTTCCTGGATTAACAATTGTTGGAGTGTCAGAATACCATAACATAAAATAGTTGAACATGAAAGAAGGTTAATGTAGGGACTTGTTGTTGTTCGAGTTGTTAGCGTTGTTACGGTAACTATCGTTACCGCCACGCCTCTCAGAACTAGAACGGTCGTTAGTCTGACCGTTTCCCTTGGATGCTTGCTACTGAGCGACCGCAGGCTTACGGTTGTCAGTCTTCTGCCTGGAATATAAATATTGTTGAACAGAGGATTATATGAATGAAAAATACTGGTGGAAATGAATTGTTTACAATTGGTGATTGAAGATACCTCTTTACTGCTCTGTCATCACCGAATTCCTCTCGTTCCTGAAGCATTTCGAGCTTACGGGCTGCATCGGCCACCTTTGCCACTGTAATGAAAGTAGCACATATCGGGTTGTTGGCAACTGAAGTGCGAAGTGCCCAGCAAAACTTCTCAGCCTGCTCTGCAGCAGTTCCTGCGGTTGGACCCAGAAAACCTGCTAACCGGAGAAACCTTTGCAAGAATTCATTGCTGTTTTCACCAGCAATCTGCCGAATGTTGTGGTAGTCCCTCTAGAGCTTCTCTTGCTCAGCATGCGGAAAGTATTGATTAAGGAAGAGCTCCTTAAGCCGGTCCCATGTCAGCTTTGTAACCCAATTGTCACCACCGTTGGACTGCTTGACCGATTTCCACCACTGCAGTACATCACCTTCAAACTTATAGCAAGCCAGTCTAACTTGTAAACACATCGCAGCCCATTGCATCGAAAATCTTCTCGATGTGAGAAATCCAAGCTTCAGCCTCGTTGGGGCTGTCAGTCTGCTCAAACGAACGGGGTCGCTGTTTGTTGAATCTCTCCAACCAAGTCACAATAGTAACTGGTGGAGGAGGAGGAGGGTTGTTGTGATTACCATGAGCCTAGAATTCCGCCTGAAGTTCATCTCTGATTTCATTGCGAAGTTGGGGAAGGAGGGCTTGCAGAGCTGCATTGACAGCTGCTGTCAAATCTGGAGTATTGCGATTGTTCACCATCTGACAGTTTAAAACAAAAAATACAGCATAAATTATAAATCTGAAATGAGATAACATAAGAATGCATGAACAATGCATAATTCAAAGAAGCAGTTTATAATGCATGAAACTATGTAAAAATGCATGATGCAGTTTATAAAACGTTTATATGAACGGGAGTGAACGCCTATGGTCAGTTTACTCAAAACAAAAGACATGGCGCGGGGACGCCAATGGGTCGGTCCCAAAGTTAAAAGTTTCGATAAAAGCACATGCGACTATATAGGGCCAGTCTTGTACCAAGCACTAATTAGTCATAAACCTGCTACACTGATATGAATGCATGAAATTAAATGAAAATGAATGAATGCATGAAAACCAACTGTCATTCTAGGAAGACACTGGTGACTACCCGTAAGTCACAGGTCATGTTTTACAGAGCTACAGGTCGAAACCTTGACTCTGATACCATAATTGTAACACTCCATTTAATGGGATAGAGTGCTACAGTAAATTATGGCGTATCATCAAAGCATGCAAGGTAAATGTCTAAACATTCATGACCATAAATAGAAATACCGGAATCAAACATCGGTAGTCTAGTAACTCACACACAATGCAATATAAGTACTGTAAATGGAAAGGACAAAACAATGTCCAAAAGAAGTAAAGTATGATAAAGTAGGAATAAATGCATAAGGTAAAAGAGGTCGGATAGCTTCCAATCCGAATGCACATACTCTGGAGTTCTTACTTGCGTCCTTGGGTACCTGCCGTTTGAGAACGTGGAAAAGTAGACGGCTGAGCATAACGCTCAGTGCACGGATATACAATAAAACATGGAAAAACATATAGTATAGAAGCATATAAATAATATAAAGCATGAATGACAGCGGAAATGAATAAGTCCTGGAAAACCTAGTTGTCTGTCATGTTAACTGGTTTTGGTTCTGAAAACATAGCTTATGTTACTTATGAAAATCTGTATTAGTTAATGTACCATAATAGCCAATATAGGTCATGAGGTCAACAACGTGCATGAATACTTGGAGGGGAGACCTCATCATGCAATTAGAGGGGTTGCCTTTAATTAACTGGTAAGTGGGTAGGAGGGATCATCTCTTTGTGAAGGATGCAAGGCACACACCACATTCACCATGAAATCGTGACTGAAACATGTAACTAGGATTCACCCATACGCCCCACATGATAATATAATAATATAATGGCCAAATAACTGAAAAGGGACGCCACGAGCTATCACTCGGCCGTTGTGAAGTCATAACACTAGTGCCTCTAGTGTTATGGTTATGGTACCTCCATAATTAGGTGAAACTGGTCATGCATGTATATAGCTAAGGTAACTAATAAAGCATAAGCATTTAATCTGTAACTACTGGGGAAAACAGTTGGCTGCATACGGGAAATCCTAATGAAAGAAGAGATTGTCCTTACTGAAGGACAGAAAATCCGTACCTTATGCCCAGTAGAAGCTAACGAAAACGATGAAGAATAATCCTCCTTGACAGATAACACTACATAAGAAATATGGACGTGTATGAGTTGTCTGAATTACATGTGTATTACTAGTTCTGTGTGTTATTAGCTTGTTATATGTATTCTATCATGTTTTACTGTTTACTGTGTTAACTGTAGTTATTCTGATGTTCTGTTGTGTATTACTCATGTATTAGTGTATTATAATACTTGTATTGTAATACTAAGTAACTTTCTAAAAATAACAGGTTTCTATAAATAGTAAGTTTCCAAAAATAGAAAGTTTCCAAAAATAGAAAGTTCCCAAAAATAATAAGTTTCCATAATTAGAATTAAGCTGAATTATAAATAATAAGTGAAGTTAAATTAGTACAATACAAGTCATGGTTATAGCTTAATAATTAAATAACTAGCTAATTTAATTAAACTATACGTTATATGATTTTAATTAAAATACATGTTTTAATTTAATATGACTAAGTATAAATACCATAGGTTATACATGAATTAATTTAATAAATTAATTAAACTAAAGTTTAATATGACATGATTTATAAAAAAAATAGTTTTTATAAAAACCCGAATCCCGAGCCCGTGTTCTAATATATGTCGAACCATATAGACTATAACAAAGTCCCACCGAGACCTTGGAGGGGTCTCGGTTGACACTACTTAATAAACTAAACATGTAAACATACCCCGACTCGAAGTCGGGGTCCCTTTGGTCTCGGGTACGATTAAAAAAAACCAACCGAGCCCCTTGGGGGTCTCGGTGGTGTCTCGGTTACACCCAACCGAACAAACAAACACACCCCGACCTTCGGACGGGGTTTCTTGCCTGTCCGAGCCACAGCCAACCAAGCCGAGCCCCTTGGGGGTCTCGGTGGTGGTGAATAAAACAAGTCGAACCCCCTTTGGGGTCTCGGTTGTCTCGGCCGGTCCAAACCCACACCAAAACAAACCTGAAAACATGATTTAATTAATCTATTACATGTTTAATATTTGTTCTTGATGATTATTTAAATAATAACATGAATTATTAAGAATTAATTGAAAAAGAGAAAGGTTTGATTTATACCGAATGCGTGGAAAGAAAAAGAGAAAGATCACGAACACAAAACCAAACATAAAATTCGTTTGGTTCCTCCTTCTTGTTTGCTATGGCCAGCGGCACCAAGAGAGACAAAGAGAGAGAGCACCAAATTTTGTAAACCTAAATTATAAGAAAACAAATCTCCTAATGTTTTTATTAAAAGTGGTGTTGGGCCAAAAGGCCCACCTTGGCCTCCTTCTCTTTGTTGCCGCGTCTATGGGGCCCACTAAGGGTTAACCCGTAGTTTTTCGTGTGTTAAATAATTTACGTGTGGGTTTGTGATTTAATATTCGTGATTTTGGTATTCGTGATTGTGTCACATTTATAATATTTATGATTGTTCGTTATTTGTTGTCGTGACACGTGTATAAATATTATAATTGGAAAGTTTAAATTTTACCGTGTTTTCTTAAGTTATTGTTCACGTGTACTGTTCACAGGTTTTTAATGCGGGTTTTACACTTATTGACAGAATTTCCAGCAAAAGTTGTTTTGTAAGTCAGATGTCTAGAGACTAACTGACCTTAAATGGAATGAAAAAGAGTGAGCTAGTTAGTACAAACAAACTTGCTAAGAAGTAACCCTCGAAAAGAAAAATATTTTCCCAAAATAGTTTTGACTAATAGTATTAATTTTAGCACTAATAGTACTAAACTATTACCATTACCAGCACTAACTTTTACAAACTATACATAGCAAAAAAAAACCTTTTAGAAGAAACTGTTAAATATTAATCATTCCAACACTTGTCCTCAAGTATAAAAATCTTTTAACATCAAACCCTTTAGTAAAAAGATCTAAAAACTCTTTTCAGTATCAATATTAAGCACCTGAATTAACTTTTTCTCATGACAATCCCTTATAAAATGGTGCCTAATTTTAATATATTTAGTTTTGCTATGTTGAACTGGATTTTTAATCATGCAAATATTACTGGTATTATCAATGTACATAATCGTGTTCATGAAATTATACCCATAGTCCAGCATCTGATTCTGAATCCACAACACTTTCCATAGCAATGAGCAACAGTAACATACTCAACCTCAGTATATAAATTCGTCATGACAATTTGCTTCTTGCACTGCCACGTAATGAGTCTGCATCCCAAAAACTGACATCCTCCTATTGTAGACCTCTTGTCTAAACTGGCACCAGCATAATCACTGTCTAGGTATGCCACTAAGTCAAAAGGAGAGTCCTTTGGATACCACAGGCCAAGTTTCAGATGAGTCTTTAAATATCTAAAGATTTTCTTGAGTGCTTGAGAATAAAAAGTTTTAGGACTAACTTGAAACCTTGCACATGCACATACAAAAAACATGACATCACGCCTGGATGGGGTAAGATACATCAAAGACTCAATCATAGACCTATAAGAATGTTCATCATATTCTTCACCATCTTCATCCTTAGGTAATGTTGTATCAGCATCAATTAGAGTATTAGCTGGCTTAACATCCTACATATTGAACTTCTTTAAAATTTCAGTCACATACTTGTCTTGGCTAATAAAAATGCCTTCTTTTCTTTGTTTCACCTGAAGTCCAAGAAAGAAAGTAAGTACTCCTATAGAACTCATCTGAAACATTTCTTTCATAAGCTTCTTAAACCCTTCACACATATCAGATTTTATAGAGCCAAAGATAATATTATCTACATAAACCTGAACTAGCATAATATCATGATTGAGCCTTTTAGAGAACAAGGATTTATCAATATTTACCCTTTGAAAACCATTTTCCATTAAATATTTTGTTAGTGTTTCATACCATGCTCTTGGTGCCTGATAAAGAACATAAAGTTCCTTTTTATCTTTGTAAACCTTGTCAGGATACTTCAAATCTTCAAAACCAGGAGGCTGACAAGCATATACCCCCTCATCTATAATGCCATAGAGAAAAGCACTTTTAACATCCATCTGATACACCATAAAGCCCATATAAGAAGCATAGTTGGATAGATGCATTTGGTTATAGTCTACATGTGTGAGAGGTCAGGGGCTCAACTCCTACCATCCCATGTGGGGGATTTTCCCAGAATTGGCAGCCGGGTTCGAATCCTAGCGCAATGCCTTGAAGCCCTAATACAAGGCTTTTACACCACGTATAAGATTTCGTTGTTCCGATCTTTTCGAATTGACTATTGGTTCAAAGTGCGACTCAATTGTTCTTGGTGGAAATGAAAATGGTTTGGTTGATTATCTATTTTAAACTAATAGCAAGTAAATGTAAATGTCGTTGAGTAAAGTAGAAGTTTAAAGATTAAACTAATAATGACGAGTTAAAAATAAATGCTTGAAAACATAAAGGAAAGATTAGAAAAATACTTGAACACTTAATAACACTAAAACTTGAAAACTTTGCAAACACAAGAAATTAAGTCTGTCAGAATCCTTGGTCGGAATTCCATCGGAATGTCTAACTAATATGTCTAATCGGAATGAATCAAAACCAAGCAATCGGAATAATATGAAGATGACTCCAATCGGAATGTATAGAAAAACATTCAATCGGAATGTATAGCAACAATACTGGTCGGAATAATTAAGGCATCCAGATCGGAATGCTATGCAAGACTCCAATCGGAATGAGGCCAAACTTAAGCAATCGGAATGTATAACAACAACCCTGATCGGAATGTTATAATAAACGCCCAGATCAGAATATGCAACTACCTAATCCGATCAATGCGATCGGAATAATGGGTGCCAAATCGGAATACTATTAACCTTTTTCCGATTTGGAGATCGGAAAGAGGGTGGTGATCGGAATACGTGATTGGAAAGGGATTTACCCTTTCCGATACCTTTTTGATCCGAAAATTAAGCAAGTAATAAGCTATTTTGATAAGCTAATCACCAAACTTGAACGAATCTATAATAAAATGGACTAAATAAGCACAAATAACAACTTATCCAAACTTAAAATAAGCAAACTTTTAAATCAAACCATAAAAAGATGAACTTTTTAAGAAAACTTTTAAAGGTAAATAAGCTAAAAGAAGCGAATAAGCCAATAAGCACAAGGATCTTAAAGCTTAATCGAATGAAAGCTTATGTAGGAACAAAAAGATTAACTTTTTAAGCACAAAAACATCAAGATCAACACGGATTTAATGTATTTCGCACCAAAAGTTAACTAAAATCAAGAAAGGTAGAAAGAGATGAAAGATTAAAAGCTTAACTAGAACTTGATTAATGAAATCAACAATACAAAATGTTTAATCTTGAAAGATTAAAAGAAAGAAAAGATGAAAACTTAGTGAGAGAAAGTGGAGAACTTTCTCTCTCTAAAACTAGAAAGAAAAGTGAAAAAATGAAAACTAAAACTAAAAAAACTAACCACCCTCCTAATGTGTATTAGGAGGGTATTTATAGGAAAAATGGGAAGGAGTGCATGTGTTGCCTCTTCTTTCTTTCTTTCTTCACGTCTTCTCGACTCGATTTAATTCTTTGTCTTTTCTCGACGTCGTCTTGGGATTTGAACTTGTCTTAATTTTCTTCTTTAATTTGGACTTGAGTTCTTCGACTTCATTAAACTTCCGTCTTTAGACTATTTCTTCGATAAATCTTCAGAATAGACCTTGGACTTTCGTTCTTTTTGCACTCTTGATCTTTTGACTTCGTCTTTTCCCGTTTTCTTCGATAAAAGCCCGTGAAAGCCCGTGTTTTCTTCCTTTTTCATCTTTTGGTCCTAAAACACAATAAAAACACAAACCACGCATAATTCCGACTTTTACGACATAAAATACACGTTTTGGTCTTGTTATTATTGGAAATAAGTGGTAAAAGGATAAGTGTTTTCACACTTATTAAATCCCCTACACTTGACCATTGCAATGCCCTCATGCAATGCATTAATTTTAAAGCACGGTTTACATTCTCCGTCATAAATAACCCACCTTGGCCTTTATTAAATACTAAACATTTAAGGAAAGTAAAAAGATAAAAACAAGTAAAGAAATCAAAGACTTACATTGGTTTTCGGCTGCCATGAACGTTTATCATCCTCAAGTTTCACGTTCCCCATACCAAGCTTAAAAACGAGATCATTGTTATTATAAGTTAGCAGACTAACACGAATTCATGTGGGCCAATTATTCACTTAGACTCCCTTATTCCTAGGTGTATCTCTTATATTTTATTTTTGTCTTGAATGATCACGAGGATGCATTGTTTGACTTATTTCGATAGTTTATTAGGCTGAAAATAAAGTGAAAGATTTAATCAATAGTTAGCTAAAGGACAAAATCTTTTAAAACTGCTTCTCGGGACCTCATAAAGTTCATATCTTGGCATAACTCGCTTCACGATTTGAGACCTTTCTCGGACCGATATTTGGCAGCGAGTTCATACTTCAAATCTTTGAGAGACGTTCTTGAAATTATGGTCTTCTCTTCATAATAGGGATTTCTTCACTTGAAGTTTTGAGAGATTCTTCATCTTTGGACCACGACTTCTTCATTTTTCTCCAATCTTTATTTTGGACTTTGATATACAACGATCCGCCTCCTTTTAGGACTTGGATCTATTTATCCTCATACCTTGGTAGGGCCTTTTTGGATAGACTTCTCCATGATCTTTTGGGGAGTTTTTGCTTTTCGTCGTGTGTCTCGATCCTTCATATTGATTTTTGATAAATGATTCTTCACATCACTTTTGGATCTTTAGCAACAAAATGTAGCCCTCTACCTTGTTAGGGCCTTTTCGGACTCGCAAATCTTCGCATCCCGCTTCAATAAGTTATGCCTTGGCTATGAAATCTAATCCGTACCGAGCAACTTTTAAACGATCTTGGGCTAGAAGCTAAGTAACCTTTTAAATCGTACAACCTTATTTATTGCAGATAAATTTATTAACAAGCGAAGGGAGAATATGCTTATAATTAACTCACATAAATTCACGAAAGAATACCAAACTTATAATTGACTCTATCATCTCTCGTCCTCCACAGTTTAAAATCTCAAGGAATGAGACTCGTGGATGCTTAGCCTATTAAATCAAAGTTTTGGGTTTTCGAGTCGTTTATAGGATCTTGCAAATTCTTGGACTTTTTCAAGTTTAGAAATCGCATTTTAAAGTTCCCTTGATAAACGACTCTCTAGGGTCAATTATAGGAACTTGCGAAAAGTTCTTGTTCTTAACCCGTGAGAGTTAAGACTTTCGCGTTTTATAGCTCCCTATATAAAAGGCAAGCAAAACTTGACTTAAACACGTTAAGGATACTAGGTAGAGTAAACTTAGATAAGTAAACTCGGGTTGAGTCAAAATGTTCACGACTTTGAAAAAATTTTAAAACCACTTTATTCTAGCAAGGAAGGAAAATAACCATAACAAAGGAAAATACAACTATACAACTAGGCCAAAATAGATTAAAAATTTTGAAAAATGTCGAAAAATTAAATTTTCCGGTTAAAATGAGGGTAAATTCATGGAAAAGACCACTTACTTCGATAGAAGTCCCCGCTACACTTGATATAAACATTGTCCTCAATGTTTAAGCATGTGGGAGTAAACTCCCCTACACTTAGGACATTGTGCACTTTGTTTAAATCTTGCTAAGGAAAGGACAACTAAAGTGATTTCAATGTGAACATATAAAATATGAAGTATTGAATCACAAGAGTTTAGGATAAAACCGGGAAGATGGGAACACGGTATCACGATTCGGAAAAAGTCATCAAGATGCTCTTTGAAGCTGTAATCCCTGCACAGCACAAGAAACAAGACAACAAACACATACGGGGCTCCCCCTACACTTATTATGAAAGCAGTAAAGGATAGAACACGGGTTGCCTCCCGAGAAGCGCTTGTTTTTGTTCACCGAGTCACGAGCCTTACTCGACCCAAATTTAGTTCATGGGGAACGTGGTGAGGGATGGAATCATCTCATGAGAGATGTCCTCACCAAAGTATAGCTTCAAACGCTGGCCATTCACCTTGAAATTGGGCCCATTTGGCTGAGAAAGCTCAATGGTCCCATAAGGAAAGACTTTGGCGACGGTGAATGGACCAGACCAGCGGCTCTTCAACTTGCCAGAGAAGATCTTCAACCGAGAGTTAAAAAGTAAGACTTGATCACCAACGTGGAACTCTCGGTTCTTAATCCTTGCGTCATGAATGATCTTGGTCTTCTCCTTGTAGATTAGTGAGTTCTCGTAAGCTTCATTCCTCAGTTCGTTGAGCTCGTTGAGTTGAATCTTGCGAAGATCACCGGCTTTGTTGATGTCAAAGTTAGCCCACTTCAAGCCCCAGTACGCCTTATGTTCCAGCTCGATGGGGAGGTGGCATGCTTTCCCATACACAAGACGATAAGGTGTACAACCAATCGGGGTCTTATAAGCAGTACGGAAAGCCCACAGAGCATCATCTAACTTATCGGCCCACGCGGCACGATGCTCACCCACAGTACGCTCCAAAATTCGCTTCAATCCACGGTTGGAAATCTCGGCTTGACCATTGGTTTGGGGATGATATGCGGTGGAAAGACGATGATTAACACCGTACTTAGCCATGACTCTTGCGAATTGATCATTGCAAAAATGAGTCTCGCGGTCACTGATAATAGCACGAGGAATGCCGAATCGAGCAAAGAGTTGCTTCAAAAAGTTCACAACCACCCTCGCGTCATTCGTAGGTAGAGCCTTGGCTTCAACCCATTTAGAAACGTAGTCAACGGCTACGAGGATGTACTTGTTCCCTTTAGATGATGGAAATGGCCCCATAAAGTCGATGCCCCATACATCAAAGATTTCACATTCTTGTATGAAATTTTGAGGCATCTCATCTTTATGTGTGATCTTGCCTTGTCTTTGGCAAGCATCACAATGTTTAACCATATCGTGAGCGTCATGATAAATGGTGGGCCAATAAAATCCAGAGTCGAATAATTTCTTCGCGGTGTAATTGGGACCAAAGTGACCACCGGTGGGTCCTTTATGGCAAGCGTCAAGGATTTGAACCGCTGCCGGCCCATCTACACATCGACGAATAATCAGATCCGCACATTGTTTGAAAAGGTAAGGGTCGTCCCAGAAATAATGTTCAATATCTTTAAAGAACTTTTTCTTTTGTTGGGACGTGAGCCCTTCCTTGAGAATCCCACCCGCTAAGTAGTTTGCAATGTCCGTAAACCACGGGGTGTCATCGAGATTAGAATTGATAGACATTAAGGCCTCAAGGGGAAAAGAGTCATTGATCTCTTTGTTCGGATGATCCCCTTGATAAGGATCCTCAAGTCTACTGAGATGATCCACGGCTAGGTTTTCAGCTCCCTTTTTGTCACGAATTTCAGTGTTGAATTCTTGAAGGAGCAAAACCCAACGAAGAAGTCTTGGCTTAGAATCTTGCTTAGTCCTCAAGTACTTCAATGCGGAGTGATCGGTATACACGATGGTGGTAGAAAGGACAAGATAGGGGCGGAATTTTTCAAAAGCATACACTACAGCTAAAAGCTCTTTTTCGGTAGTGGTATAATGCAATTGAGCCCCCGTCATTGTCTTGCTAGCATAGTGGATCGGTTGGAAGTGTTTGTTCACTCTTTGGCCCAAAACCGCTCCAATAGCAAAGTCGCTAGCATCACACATCAACTCAAAAGGTAGCTCCCAATTAGGGGTAACCAAGACCCGTGCCTTAGTTAGCTTATCCTTAAGAAGATTGAAAGATTCAAGACACTCTTTGGAAAATATGAAAGGAGTATCTTTTTCCAAGAGGTGGGTCATCGAGCGAGCGATTTTAGAAAAATCCTGAATAAAACGACGATAGAAGCCCGCATGACCGAGGAAACTTCTCACACCCTTCACGGTTGAAGGTGGAGGCAATTTAGCAATAACATCGACTTTAGCACGGTCCACTTCAAGACCGGCTTTGGAGATTTTGTATCCTAGCACGATGCCCTCTTTTACCATGAAATGTCATTTTTCCCAATTTAGAACAAGGTGAGTGTCTTCACACCGCTTAAGCATGCGTTCTAAATTGGCAAGGCAAGCAGAGAAAGAATCACCATAAACCGAGAAATCATCCATGAAGACTTCCATAGTTTCTTCAACCATGTCATGGAAGATAGCCATCATACACCTTTGGAATGTCCCAGGAGCATTGCATAAGCCGAAAGGCATTCTTTTGTAGGCAAATGTTCCGTAAGGACAAGTGAATGTGGTTTTCTCTTGGTCTTTGGGATCGATGGGAATTTGGAAATACCCGGAGAAACCGTCCAAAAAGCAGTAATAGTCATTACCCGCTAGACGTTCAAGCATTTGGTCCATGAAAGGAAGGGGAAAATGATCCTTTCTCGTAGCATCATTGAGTTTGCGGTAGTCTATACAAACTCTCCACCCAGTAACGAGACGAGTAGGAATCAACTCGTTGTTTTCATTGGGAACAACGGTGATTCCGCCCTTCTTAGGCACACAATGGACGGGACTAACCCACGGGGAATCCGAGATAGGATAGATCATTCCCGCATCAAGAAGTTTGATAACCTCTTTTTTGATTACGTCATGGATCTTAGGATTCACCCTTCTTTGGCTTTGAATAGTGGGTTTAAAGTCGTCCTCCATGAGAATTTTGTGTGTGCAGAAGTGAGGATCAATTCCACGAATATCGGAGATCTTCCAAGCAATCGCTTTCTTGTGATTCTTCAGCACGGTGATAAGTCGGGATTTTTCTTCTTCTTTCAAGTCCTTAGCGATGATGACCGGTAACGTCTTGTTGTCTTCAAGGAAAACGTACTCGAGATGAGACGGAAGATCCTTAAGCTCTAAATCCGGAGGATTTTCGATGGACGACGTAGTCAACTTCGGATCATCGGTAGAGATATCCTTAGGAGATGGTGGAGAAGTTTGGTCCTCATTGAGAAGTTTCTCAATGGTACGAATGTCTTCATCCCAATCGGTGGGAGAACCTTCATACTTAAGATCGAGAGGGCCCAAACTAGCTTCAAAATCATCTAAGTCACTTTCTCCAAAAGGAGTCAATGACGGAGCAATTTAGGCAACGGTCTCAACATTGGGTAGAGAAGAAGAACCACTTTTACAAGCGTCTTTGAAATGTTCT
Organism: Glebionis coronaria; assembly: GCA_025667525.1. Lineage (NCBI taxonomy): Eukaryota > Viridiplantae > Streptophyta > Magnoliopsida > Asterales > Asteraceae > Glebionis > Glebionis coronaria. The sequence goes on from CM046876.1 coordinate 122,782,339, forward strand.
TCACAAGCCTCATCAAGAACAACAATGAAATTAACACTCTCATTTTCCGAAGGCTGCTTAGAAAGTTTACCCATGTTGAAGACGATTTTATCGTCACCAACTCTCATGATTAATTCGCCAGCGGCTACATCAATGAGAGTGCGACCGGTCCTCAGGAATGGACGTCCCACGACTAATGGAACACGGGGGTCCATCTCGTAGTCAACGACAACAAAATCCGTCGGGAAGGTGAATTTGTCGACACCAACGAAGACGTCTTCGGCTATCCCCACTGGATAAGCAACCGTACGGTTAGCTAGTTCCAAAGTCATTCGTGTGGGGACTTGCTCGGGGAGAGATAATTGCTTCCAAACACTTAATGGCATTAAGTTAATACTGGCACCTAGATCGGCTAGGGCCATGCAATTCTCTACTCCCGGGAAGTTGCAAGGAATCAAGAAACGACCCGGATCACCAAGTTTGGTGGGCAATTTCCTTAAGAGCACTGCGGAGCAGTTCTCATTAAGTTGGGTCTGAGCAATATCGAGAAGTTTCTCCTTATCACTGAGAAGATCTTTAAACATTTTAGCGTATTTGGGCATGTGAGCGAGAGCCTCAGCAAAGGAGATATTGAAATTCAGTTGTTTGAACATTTTAAGAAAGTTCGAAACCTGGATATCATCCTTGTTCTTCAATTTCTCTTTCCTCAACCTCAAAGGATAAGGTATATTGGGTTGAGATGAAGGCTTTGGGATAGAATTCGCACTCACATCCTTGGGTGGTGGAGGGGTAGAAGTAGAAGTTGGAGGAATAGAAGATGGAGGATTCGAAGAAGGAGACTCGTTTTCCTTTGTCACAATCACCGGTGTAGGTGTAGGAAGCTCGGGTTCCTTTAAACCTTTTCCACTGTAAGTGGTGATTGCTTTCATCTCCCCTCTTGGATTAGCAACGGTGTTACTCGGAAGAGAACCCGATCCAGAGGCTTGATTACTAGGGAAGAAACTAGCCATCATATTCCTCAAGTCATTCGTTTGACTTGCCAAAGTGTTTCGCATATCAGCTCGAAGATCATTCCCTTGCTTCACCATATCTGCTTTCATGTTGGCCATTTCCCGCTGAAGATTTTGCATGATCACATCGTTCGTCCTCATGTAGGTTTCAACATCTTGGTGTAAGGCTGTTGGTTGGTTAAGAGGAGGAGCATGGTAGGCGGGTGGTTGATAAGCAGGTTGTTGGTAAACTTGGTTGTTTCTTTGAGGTGGATATGGGTTTCTTTGGTTTTGATATTGATTTGGAGTTAGAGTACGTGGTTGGTTTTGATTGTTGCGATTGAGGTTGTTTGGGTTTTGTGGGGGAAAACCAGGTGGTGAAAGAAAGTTGTTTGAGCGATAGCTGAGCAAGTTGCGGTCACCTTGAGGACGTGCTTGATAGCCTCCCGTAGCATAGGTACCGTTGGCGGCATACACATTTTCTGGATTGTCATGAGTCGAAGGACAATCGGTGTATGAGTGAGATCCCCCGCATATATCACATGATTGGCTCAAAACATTAGCTTGGGCATTGAATTGTTTGGCATTGTTGGCAGTTTGTAAAGCAAGCGATTCCACAAGCGAAGTAAGCTTATCAATTCTTTTGTCGGCATCACTAGAACTAGCACTTGCTACATTAGTTCTAACACTCTTGGTTTGTACTCTAGATTTGTTCTCAATAATATCCCAAGCAGCATTAGAAGACTTAACCAAAATATTACCCCCCGAGGCACTGTTTAGTGAATCTTGGTCATTCATGCTTAAACCATTGTAAAAAGTATTTATTTGATGTACTTTTGTTAAACCATGTTGTGGACACTTTCTTAAAAGTTCCTTAAAACGGTCCCAAGATTCACTAAAAGACTCACCGTACTTTTTTTCAAAGGTAATAATTTCATTCCGCAAAGCGGTAGTACGTGAGGGTGGGAAAAAGTAGTTGATAAACTTGGTCTCTAAATCCGTCCACGTAAGAATACTTTGTGGCGGTTCCTTATCAAGCCAATTCCGGGCTTGTCCCTCTAAAGAGAAAGGAAAAAGTTGCAAGCGAATCACTTCTTGTGATACCCCATTGTACTTAACCGTATTGGTAAGCTGAAGAAACCTTTTAATGTGGTCATAAGGATCATCAAGTGAGCGGCCCAAGAAGGGTTGAGCAGAGACCATTTGTATAAAGCCAGATTTGAGTTCAAAGTTGTTGGCTCCAATCTCAGGGATGACAATTGCATCGGTGTTGCCTTCTATGTGCGATTGCAAAAGCTCGATCATTGGTTGATTGTACATGGTGACAATTGGTTGAGTAATGACTTCGGCTTGAGCTACTCTCTTCTTACAAGCACGAGTACGCATGCACACCTACAAAAGGATTAGAAAAATAGAAAAGAAATATTTTAAGTTTTTATGGTTTTTCAATTTTTTTGTATTTTTGAAGATTTTATATTTTTTAGGATTTTTTAAATTTTTAAAGCAAGGAAAATAACGTTCAAAGATGAACGGAACCCAAAATCCAATGCGTCTCTCACTAAAAACCTTTAATCTTAACGAAAAGAGCCGGCAGCGGCGCCATTTAATACAAGGCTTTTACACCACGTATAAGATTTCGTTGTTCCGATCTTTTCGAATTGACTATTGGTTCAAAGTGCGACTCAATTGTTCTTGGTGGAAATGAAAATGGTTTGGTTGATTATCTATTTTAAACTAATAGCAAGTAAATGTAAATGTCGTTGAGTAAAGTAGAAGTTTAAAGATTAAACTAATAATGACGAGTTAAAAATAAATGCTTGAAAACTTAAAGGCAAGATTAGAAAAATACTTGAACACTTAATAAAACTAAAACTCGAAAACTTTGCAAAAACAAGAACTTAAGTCCGTCGGAATCCTTGGTCGGAATCCCGTCGGAATGTCTAACTAATATGTCTAATCGGAATGAATCAAAACCAAGCAATCGGAATAATATGAAGATGAGTTCAATCGGAATGTATAGAAAAACATTCAATCGGAATGTATAACAAAAATACTGGTCGGAATAATTAAGGCATCCAGATCGGAATGCTATGCAAAACTCCAATCGGAATGAGGCCAAACTTAAGCAATCGGAATGTATAACAACAACCCTGATCGGAATGTTATAATAAACGCCCAGATCGGAATATGCAACTACCTAATCCGATCAATACGATCGGAATAATGGGTGCCAAATCGGAATACTATCAACCCTTTTCTGATTTGGAGATCGGAAAGAGGGTGGTGATCGGAATACGTGATTGGAAAGGGGTTTACCCTTTCCGATACCTTTTTGATCCGAAAATTAAGCAAGTAATAAGCTATTTTGATAAGCTAATCACCAAACTTGAACGAATCTATAATAAAATGGACTAAATAATCACAAATAACAACTTATCCAAACTTAAAATAAGCAAACTTTTAAATCAAACCATAAAAAGATGAACTTTTTAAGAAAACTTTTAAAGGTAAATAAGCTAAAAGAAGAGAATAAGCCAATAAGCACAAGGATCTTAAAGCTTAATCGAATGAAAGCTTATGTAGGAACAAAAAGATTAACTTTTAAGCACAAAACATCAAGATCAACACGGATTTGATGTATTTCGCACCGAAAGTTAACTAAAATCAAGAAAGGTAGAAAGAGATTAAAGATTAAAAGCTTAACTAGAACTTGATTAATGAAATCAACAATACAAAAGGTTTAATCTTGAAAGATTAAAAGAAAGAAAAGATGAAAACTTAGTGAGAGAAAGTAGAGAACTTTCTCTCTCTAAAACTAGAAAGAAAAGTGAAAAAATGAAAACTAAAACTAAAAAAACTAACCACCCTCCTAATGTGTATTAGGAGGGTATTTATAGGAAAAATGGGAAGGAGTGCATGTGTTGCCTCTTCTTTCTTTCTTTCTTCACGTCTTCTCGACTCGATTTAATTCTTTGTCTTTTCTCGACATCGTCTCGGGATTTGAACTTGTCTTAATTTTATTCTTTAGTTTAAACTTGAGTTCTTCGACTTCATTAAACTTCCGTCTTTAGAATATTTCTTCGATAAATCTTCAGAATAGACCTTGGACTTTCGTTCTTTTTGCACTCTTGATCTTTTGACTTCGTCTTTTCCCGTTTTCTTCGATAAAAGCCCGTGAAAGCTCGTGTTTTCTTACTTTTTCATCTTTTGGTCCTAAAACACAATAAAAACACAAACCACGTATAATTCCGACTTTTACGACATAAAATACACGTTTTGGTCTTGTTATTATTGGAAATAAGTGGTAAAAGGATAAGTGTTTTCACACTTATTAAGCCCCTTAATGGAAAACTGGAGGGCTAGCATGGGGGTTAATATTCTCTTCGTGAGATGATTCAAACTCGGGTCGAGAGACTTGGTGCCTCGGTGGCAAGCAAGATACTCCGTTGCACCAAACTGCCGGTCAAAAAAAAGAAGCATAGGCTAAGAACAATCTTATGGATTCAATTCTTGCTACTGGAGAAAAAAATTCATCATAATCAAGTCCTTCTTTCTATGTAAACCCTTGAGCAACTAATCTTGCCTTGTTCCTTACCACTATTCCTTTTTCATCAGATTTGTTCCTAAAAACCCATCTAGTGCCAATTGCCCTTATTCCAGTAGGTAAATCACAAAGCTCCCAAACATCTTGCAATTTAAATTGTAGAAGCTCTTCTTGTATGGCTTCAATCCAAGAAACATCTTCAAGAGCCTTTTTAATCCTTTTAGGTTCTTCTTGAGACAAAAATCAAGCAAAAAGACAAGCATTAACATCCCTGTGCTCCTTTTCTTCATAAATGACACTAATGAGCCCTTCCTGATTTATAGTCCTGACTCTGGTCATTCTCCTAGTTTAGACAGGAGATTTAACATCACCAATAACATTTTCCAACTAGTGATCTTTTATAAGTCTTGTACCTGGTGTTTTCAGCACACTATAAGAATTAGGTAGGTTGCCAAAATCAGCATCCTCCCAATCATCTACAGTGCTATCATGAAAGTCATCATCTTGATCAGGATCTCGTTGATACATTTTTCCACTACCATTATTAGAACTTGTACTTCTAGCATTAACTTCTGGTAGAATAGTATTAACTTCATTAATGTTATTTGTAACTGTATTGTTGAAGCTCATAACTTTCTCAACTCTATCTTGAGTGTATGTATTAGTTACATCAGCTGAAGCATCCTTTTCAGTACTTGCATCTTTTGGAACCCTAAAATCACCATCTAAATGTGGTAATAGAATGACCCCTCCTCTAAACCTGCATTTTTGTCAGTATTTGTTCCTGCAATTGGGACATAATTCCTAGTGTTTGACAGAGTGTCAATGTCAAACATCCATTTAGGCCTAGAAACATAATTAACAGGTTTGTTCTTAAAGAACCTAATATGCAGACTTTCTTCAACCAGTTTGGTTCTAAGATTGTAAACTCTATATGCTAGACTATTCAAAGAGTATCCAACCAAAAATCCTTTATCAGACTTCCCATTAAACTTCCCCAAATGATCTAAAGTATTGAGAGTAGTCACATGACACCCAAATGGTCTTAAGTAATGCAGTGTAGGAGCTCTTCCTTTAAATAGGTCATAGGGAGTCTTGTTATGAGGCTTAACAACCAAAACCCTATTTTGTACATAACATGATGTACTAATAGCTTTTGCCCAAAAGTGAGTGGGCAACTTTGAATCAGCCAACATGGTTCTTGCAGCTTCAATGAGAGTTTTATTTCTTCTTTCAGTAACTCTATTCTATTTTGTACATAACATGATGTACTAATAGCTTTTGCCCAGAAGTGAGTGGGCAACTTTGAATCAACCAACATGGTTCTTGCAGCTTCAATGAGAGTTTTATTTCTTCTTTCAGCAACTCCATTCTGTTATGAAGTTCTTGCAGTACTGAATTCTCTCCCAACCCCTTGGCTTCACAAAATTCATTCATCTCTTTGTTTTTGAACTATGTTCCATTGTCACACCTAATTGCCTTGACATAGTTCTCAGTACGATTTTCAGTTTTAGTAATAAAGATCTTGAGAATGTGAGATGTTTCATCCTTGGTCTTAAGAAAGAACACCCAAGTAAATCTACTGAAAACATCAGTAATCACTAAACAATACTTCTTGTTATTTAGATTGTACATAAAATAGGTTCAAACAAATCCATATGAAGAACTTCTGGAGGTTTACAAGTAGAGTTTATGATTTTATACTTACAGGAAGCTCTGTGTTGTTTCCCTTTCAGACAGGCTACACAGGTTTGATCATTGAGAAGACGTTTTGAAGGCAAACCTCTAGCCAGATTTTCTTAAACCAGTTTATTGATGTTCTTGAAGTTTGCATGACAAAGCCTTATATCCCAAAGCATTGCCTCATCAGATGTAGCTTGTGGAACCAATGCAGTTAACCCTTTTTTAGGAATCATGTTCTTCATATCAACACAATACATGTTTTTCTTTCTTCAGACTTTAAAGAGTACTTGATTATCATCAGGCATCTTAAACTCTTGTGAAAGAACTACACATTCTATGTGAGTAAAAAGTACAAAAGTCCTTTTGTCACATATCTTAGATATGCTAAAAAAAGGTTATATTGAAGCTCTTTCACATAGTACATATCCTCAAAGTCAATGTTGCCAGCCTTGAATGTAACTTTACCGTATATTTTACCACTCGTTGATCCTTCAAAGGTAACATTTCCTCCATCAAATTCCTTGAAGTCAGAGAGAAACTCTAAGTTTCCTGTCATGCGCCTAGAGCATCCACTATCAAAGTATCCTTCATCCTTAAGCTCATGTAGTGACATGCCCTGCATAAGGTAAAAGAGAAATCAGTTTCCTTTGGGGACCCAAGTCATAACATACTTAGATCTGCCTTGTACATCAATGTAATTTAGTCTTTGAAAAACAATTGATGCACCATTAGGCTTGTCAAATTTGCAAACCCAACATGTTGAAGGCTTAAAAGCATTGAACCCATTTCCTTCTCTCCTACTGTTATTTATCACCTTTGAATTTGGTCTAAAATTGTTTCACCAACTTGATTTCTGAAAACGAGTATTAAAACCTGTATTACGATAATTAAACCATGACATACCAGAATAAAAGTTTGATTGGCCAGCATTAAAATTAGGTTTACCAATATTAATTCTTTGATTAGGTTTTTGAAGGTTTAAGACTGATTTTCTCTGACATACTCCTCTATCATTTAGTTGTGCTTTAAATGATTTTGATTTTGCACTACCAAAATGTGGTCTTGTGTTGAAAGCAGCAGAGAAATTACCAGAATTAACTGGTTTTGGTCTACAAGTATTTGTATTACCACCATGATTACACCCATCCCTGTTTTTACTATTAAGTCTACATTTAGCTTTCAGATAATCAATGCTTCCACATAAGTAACAAGTTTTCTTATGCATGACAAACCCTTTAGCTAGCTGTTGAGATTTTAGATTATTCTAATTTCTTTGATTCCCTCTAGGTTTTCTACACATCTCACAATACTTAACAGTTTTATTGTCAGCTTTATACTTAGGTGCATTTGGGTTCAACTTACTAGGACTTTTAGCCACTACCTTTCCATTCAAATTTTTAGTGGTTGAAGAACTAGAGTTTAAGCTATCAAGTTTAAGAGTATTGTTTTCAGTACTAGTGCTGCAAATAGGTATATCATGTGCAGTTTCTACACTAGTAGTGGCAAGGATGACACTATCATCCTTTTTGACTTCTTCTATCTTAATAGACTCATACTCAGGTTCCTTATAATGTTGGAATTATAGAAGTCTAGTAGATGCCAAATCTTCTAAAGGAGGAAAATAAACAAGTGTAGGCTCAACAGCATGGTAGTCACCATTATACCCTAAACCCCACTTGCATTTTTTCAGGAACCTAACTACCAATCATCTTTTCTAGATTCTTTGTAGCACTTTCAAAACTCTTGAATTTTAATTCATTTTCAAGTTTAGCAATATCACTAGCCTCTAGTTTAGACTTAAGATCAGTAATTTCCCTAGTTTAAGCATTTATTTCTCTTTTTAAAAGAATAATAGAATCTTTAAAGGCTACTTCTTTTTCCTTATAACATCCTATTTGTTCTTCCAATCTACCCACTCCCTTTTTATAACTTAATATTTTAGACTCTAATGAATTATAATTTCTGGTGATTCCATCAGCATATTTTTTAATTCATCATATTTTTCTTTACAAACACTAGTACAGTGTTTATTAAGAATTACCTCATAGTCCGATATTGCCATAAGACCCATGTTAATAAACCTCTTCTTCACTCTCCATGTACTACTAGTCAGCACCAATCTCGTCAATTGCCATCAAATCTTTTAAAGGAATTTCTTCAATAGTCATCTTTCCTTCTTGTGGCTTTCTGCTATTCTCTTGAAAAATGTCCTTTCATAGTTCATATGGTAGTTGTAGCATTCCATCTTTGATTTGTCAAAACCTATTTTATCACCAGCATTCAAAGTGATTTGCTTCCCTATTTTCTTGAGAAATCTTTTAGCTCTCATGCTTAGAAAAGCTAATTGATTCTTGATTTCTAACTCTTCCATATCATCATCATTAAGTTGCTGAAGATCCTAAACAACCATCTCAGTTACATTCTTGTGTTTAGATAAGAATGCATAGATAATATTATCATTTAATCTAGCAACATTAACTAAAACACTGCCAGAATTAAGAGATGTACTACTAACACTAATTAATCTGCCAGAATTAGAACTATAGTTTTGACTAGATATGAATGCAAGATTTATGTCATTAGAAGATGATCCTGTTTTTCCCTTAAGTTTCTGTTCAACCACTTTAAAATGGTTGTACAAATCATCTATATTGACTTGGTCAATATCATCTATACTTTCCCACATGGACACTTTTGTAGCCATCTCATCTGGCATACTTCTAAAGAATTTAGCATTTATATCTTCTTGCTCTGTTTTTTCCCCTAGAGTGATAAGTTTACTCACTATCCTTTGAAGTCTATTATAAAGAAAATCCAGGGACTCGGAGCCGTTAGCATTGATGTTTTCAAACATGGACTTTAATAGTGCATTCTTGTCCTTCTTCGTGGAATCTTTGCCACCAAATTTGAGAACAAAAGCAGCAAACATTGATTTGGCACTATTATGTTGTTGAAAAGAAAGAATGTGCTTATTTGGTATAGCTAACATGACAAGACTCCTTGCTTTGATGTCATTTGATCTTTTCTTCTGTTCAATCAGAGTAATAACTGAGGTAGAAGTATAAGGCTTGGTGTGAGTATCTCCATTGATGATAATTTCCCACAGATCCCAATTGTACGACTGTACAAAGTGAGTGGATCTGAATTTCATTATTCAAACTCTCCTTGTTTGAAAACTGGAACTTTGTTCATTGTGTTAAGTTGTGCAGTTTCTGACTCCATCTCTTGAATTAAGAGAATACTTGAATAACCTTCAAGATCAAAGCTTCTCAACAAGCTCTGATACCACTTGTTGATCCCTTATGATCTTGTTAGTCTTAGCTTGAAAACTTGGACTACACAGGATAAATCCTACATAGACTTAGTAGAAACTTTGAATGATAACAAAGAGTATGCGGAATCTACTCTTTGATATTATGAAGGTTGAGTTGTTTTGTAAGATAGTGAATTCACAAAAATCTTTAATGTTATTGATACGAGTATTTCTAGCAAAAGTATTAGAGTTACAAGAAACCTTAAAGCTAATAATGAAATGTGAGATTGATATATCTCAGACTAAACCTAGGACCTCCTTTTATAGTGAACTGAGTCCTTTACATGATATGTACGAAATAAACTAAGAAGATATAAACAAAATATCGTTCTAGTATAACTCACCAACCTTCAACCTTTATCTTGAACAAGAATATCTTTTGTTGAAATAGCACACGTCTTTAACCTTTATCACTTCAACATCACTAATTATCATAACCAACATTAACAATCTGTCTGTCCACTTTGTCTAATTCTGTTCATGCACTGTTGGAAACTCACTTTATGTGACGACATTTAAGAATTCCCATTAGTTATCATAGTCACACACGTTTAGACTAGACTAGGTTCGTTGTATAGTTTATGTTGTGTGTGTGGCTATATATACCCCTCCTTAGCTTCCAAGGAGGGGTGTTGCTTGTGTTTTTATCATTTTGAATACATTTTTCATTTCACACATTCAACCTCTCTTCTCTCTCTCTTTCAACAATGGCTACCACCACCATATTTCACCACATTAGACCACCGGATCATATTTAGCAAATCTACATTTGGCATCAGAGCCTTGGTTTATTCCTTGGATCATGTTTTTGTTTTGATTTTGGTGGTCTTAAAATTTTTTTGGGGTCCAAATCTATTTTTTTTGTGTCATGTCATGTTATTATTTGGTCTTTGGTCCAAATCTGTCCAAATGGTCATGTCTTGTTATCATTGTTGTTACATATCTGATAGTTACAAACCCATATCACAAGTTATGTCCGCAATCTTTATCTTTCATATGTCACATATTTTGTGTCATTGGTTTTGTCACAGCCCACTTATCCAATCTCTTGTCTCATATTTGGGTTTACTACTGGTTTTGAGTCCATGGTCTCACGGTTTTACTTTGGGTCATATATCTTCTTTCTGGTCAATATGCATGTCTGGGGTTCAATTTTTATAGGTTTCTTTAATTTTTTGAAGATGAAGGTGAAAACCCAGATTTGCTAGAAAAAAATTTTAGACTCAAAAACAGGTTCCTGAAAATATAGAAAAGGACAGTACTTTTGGATAAGCTTTCAGATCGGAATATTGCGATCGCAAAAACCTTTGGTTTCTACATTGCGGTCGAATATTCCGATGGAACACTTTCGGTGCATTCCGATGGAAATATTGAGATGGAAAAACAGATGGACTTCATTTTGTACAACATTGCGATGAAACAAAAACCATTCCGATGGGTTGTCTTTTAGACATTTCGATAGACTGTTTATAAAATCAGTGGACAACATTGTGACCAAAACCAAATCCATCGCAACCGAGTCAACTCGGTAACTACCGAGTTGACTCAGATAACTCACTGAGTCGACTCAACATTACTCCAACCTTATTACTCCTTAATCAACACCATATCTAATCTTAATCCCATCGATTCCTAATCCCGTCTACAACCTTTTATCTAACTCAAACAGACAATTCGATTTTAGATTTATAAAAGTTTAATAGATCTTTTAAAATCGAAAACAATTATCATCCTCACTGATCCATGTTGGGTATGAACCCATTTTTTTATTTTTCGAAATATTAATAATGATTAATAACAAGTTTGTTATAATCATATCCTTTATTCGATTAAAACAAATAAACCTACATGCAAGTAATTTCCACCTTACCCGAGATCATCATATGATCTTGATGCCTATGTCAACGCCACATATGTATGGTTTGGTTCGATCATAAGATCATATGTATGGTTTGATTTCATGGCTATGATGGGATTAGATACTTTTTACATGGATCAAGAGATTTGGATATTGGATTTGAGATCTTTGTTAAGTGTATTGGAGATGGTGTTTTGGGAGATTGAATAGGCGATGTAAACAAGGTGAACAAGGGAGGCGTATGTTTCGAGAATCACTTGATGGGAGCTGGGTGTATTTAGGTTTTAATGTGAGATAAATCAGGACAGAAAACTTTATATATTAATTGGTTATCTTTGTGAACTACACGTGGTTAAAAAGGGTGATGGAAACAATGTGGTGGATGAGTCATTTCCCACTTATCTATCTACTTTGACCAGGTATTGACTGGGTCGACCTCTTATTGGGCCATGCTCTATCGGACTTGTCTTAACTTTGATGTTGGGCCAGTATTCATACAAAACTGACCATGTGAAAATGATGGGTTGTGTCAAGTTTTAAGTGTCGATGGGTTTCCTTGGGTTGGGTATAGCCGTGTGATCCAATATATTCTATACACGAATTTTTTTCTCAAAAACTTTTTATTATTAAAAATTTTGTGTATTAGGATATACTTTGGATATTATCGGGACAAAGTCACGTGACAATGTGACGAGACAAAGTGACGTGACAATGTGACAGAATTTATTTGAGACGAGACCAAGAAGAAAAATTGGGCGATTTTTTTTAGTGGCTACAGATTTCGTTTGATCGGGTATTAATTACGTGACGTTGAAGACGGATTTTTTTTGAAGGCGTGTACTTATTTTATCTTTCATAGATAACTTGCTCGTGCTTAATCTTAGAATGAAGACTTGGTTATCTGGTTTCCGGGTTCGGGGTGGATGGTTGATGACTCGGATAACTATCACTTAAAGGGGTTACATTGTTGTACTCAGTGTCACGCGCTTAGTCGACGTGGATAATTTCAAGAGGTGTTGTGCTTATAGACTTCTTCAGTGATGCATTGAGTACTTAGAGATTTCTCCACCGTTCTTCATTCAACAATAGTGCAAGCTTAAGTCACAAGATCGAAGGATTTTTATTCAGCTTCACGTTTGATGTATCCGGTTCATTCTTTTAGTGGTCACTTCAAATTGCTTTCACGTGGGTTGGTAAAGGTGGCCATGGAGAGTTTATGAGAAGAGATTTTCGATCAACAGCTGATTCTCACAAAATATATAATTCAGCTTATTTATTATTCTCACGAGATTTCAGGTTTATGTGCGTACGATTTGTTGATGGTTCCGAATTCGAAACCATCAAGGGGGAAGAAGAAGACACATTGAACGCACAACGAGTACACGTGATGAACTTCATACCTTCTTTTGATTTGAAGATATTCCGGGATGACATTTGTCATAGCCGCAGAGAAAATCAGTGTTTTAACTCGTGGCGTTATCAATCTCCAAACGGTACACTACTGATTAGAGGTTTAATTGTTTGATTGTTGCAATTATTCATCATCATTATCCTATATGCATTCCCGGGACTTAATTGACTCTGGTGCATCTCCGGAAGAAGACATGTGCATTTCTGGGACTTAATTGACTCTGGTGTTACGATGTCAACTTCATGAATGGGATAAAGTGTCCACTTCAGTATTTGAGCTTCATAATTGGGATTGATTTACTTTCTTCAACTACGTGGGGGAAGAAATGTCTTGATTCTTTCTGGTATGCATAACTTGAACTCTCAGGGGGAAGAAAAATTCAAGCGTGAGAAGAGAAGTTGTTGATCTACTTGGTGTACCCCTTACTTTCAATCCCTCTTAGCAACGTTATCATGTTATATGATGGGATTTGCTTGTTAGATTCCGTTGTGCGCTTAATTATTCTAAGCTTTATTGAAAGCTTTGAAGTTGCTTACGAGGATTGTCGATTTAGGGGGAAGCTATTTAAAAAGCTTCTACATCAAGTTTATGTGGCATGAATTAGGGGGAAGCTAATTCAGAAGCTTCTCCTTAACCAGAAGTGTATGGGTTACTTAGCTTGTGCCGTTACAGTATTTCTTCTACAAGTTACTTTAAAGATGAGTCGTTTTGAAGACGAAGGCCTCAGAAGACTTCATCAGCATTGGATGCTTCATGAAAGCTCTTGTTCTTAATCATTTTGTACTTGTTAGGAAGAATATTGTAAGGAATTCTACACGTCGTCCCATGGGGGAAGATTGTTGGAAACTCACTTTATGTGACGACATTTAAGAATTCCCATAAGTTATCATAGTCACACACGTTTAGACTAGACTAGGTTCGTTGTATAGTTTATGTTGTGTGTGTGGCTATATATACCCCTCCTTAGCTTCCAAGGAGGGGTGTTGCTTGTGTTTTTATCATTTTGAATACATTTTTCATTTCACACATTCAACCTCTCTTCTCTCTCTCTTTCAACAATGGCTACCACCACCATATTTCACCACATTAGACCACCGGATCATATTTAGCAAATCTACATGCACTACCAGTACTAATAATATTACTATCGGCATTAAAAGATTTAATGTTGTTAGTTTAATACATAACCAGTACTAATTTTATTCTCAACATTTGGGTTTTGCGGTTATGGTGAATGATATTCAAGTCCGGTAGGTTTAAACCGGATGTTTGGTGACACACTAGATAATCGGAAAATCGTATATTTTTACTGTAGAAGCAAAAAAGAGAAAACGAAAACCAATGGCTCTTTCGAATAGTGAAAAGCCTTTCTGAATGTCCCTTGGAGTTGCTCTAAATCGAGTGGTAAGAAGTAACCTACAGTCCTACACACATCTATCGTGCCTGTACCAAATGGACCACACATTCGACAATGCACGTGCTTTTAAATACCAAAACAAATTATTTGATCGAGTCTCGTGAATTTGAAAAGATAATGTTTGCTTATCAACCACTACTGAAAAGTTATCAACATACCGGCCCAACTTATTGGGAGGAAGGCAACAAATTCTGAAATTATTGACAATGACAAATAAAAATGTAAATGTTACAACTTACAAATGGATCAAAAAGCAACAAAAGTTGAGCCTGATAGGACTATTAACCTTACGAAACCACAAATTATGAAACAACTTGTTAATTTTATTTTGTTCTTTTAATTAAAGAGAACCAGTCAAGTCCCGCCGCTTAACATGTTTATAATTTTTGACTAAAAATGTTTGTAATATTTGTATATGTAGGAGCGGGATTAGTAAAATATTACTAACTAGTAAATGTTGAGTCACCTCTAATTAACGTTATTTATTGTTTATATATATTAAAAATCAATTTTCTACAAATTTTTATATTGAGTGTCATTTTATTAGCATGACTTTTTTATCTTATGTATAATCGTTTTTCTTAACTATAAATTTTAATCTTGTCTCGACCTTTGGTACATCAACATATAATTTCATAATTGATTTTGAAAGAGTATATTTATATGAGGAAATTTCTGATTTTGGTCATATCTTCTTTTGTGTAGACACTATTTGGCCAGACAACAAAAGTGTTCATGTTATGGTCATGCTCTACCCAAAGTGTTTTACTCATGCCACGTGTCAGTCATTGAGATAGGTAGAGCCTGGAAAAGTTAGGTAAAGCATGCCACGTGTCAATCGCTAGGATAAGCAGAACATTTTTCTAGTAAAACATGACCTAAAACCAAAAAAACACAAATGTTTGACCAAATACCGTATACAGCATAAGAACATGACTCAAAACAACTCTATTTATATTCACAATCATGATCCGTACATATACGATTGATGCTCCATTTTCCTACTAGTATTAAAGAGCGAGTACCATATAGGTGAAGATACGTATCTGTTGAGGGCCCGATTGGAAGAATCTGATTGGCTTTTGGCTTATCAATATCCATGAAAATGGATGACATTGTCGATCTTTTTCCTTCTGAGAAAAATATAACAGCAAAAGATGTCAATACACAATACCCTACGGCTTTAACATTGCTTTAACATTGATAAGATCATAAGACAAAACGATTATTTGCACTTATAATAACTGTACAATATTTACAAACAATATTTTTAAAAATCGTGTGTATTTAGTATGGTTTTAAGTAGCCCGCTATAACTCGCCTTAAGACGTGATAAAGCTTGAGGTGCGGTGTTCACGCTATGCAATAGTTTAAAGCGCGCTACGACATAAAATACGATGATTTTTTGAATTCAACCTTAAAATATGAATATTATTACATGTAAGGAGAGTTTTCTAATTTTAATTATTATTGACAATATTTATTGTGAACTCAGTATAAATATAATATTGAAATATGATAAAACAAACAAAATATTTTTTTATGTTGTGCCGTCATAGACCACGTTTTAAAAACGATAAAACATGTAGCATGGATATACCGTCACGTCACATTTCACGCTATTTATAACCATAATATTTAACGTAAATCTAACAAAAATTAAGTTTTTTAACAAATTTAATACAAGTGAATTATACATTATATTCGAGGAATAGTGTACATGGGACAAACTACTTTAGTGCAGTCGTGAGTCGTGTAGAAGGTACATTCGAGGAAATTTCGTGGCAGGTGTTAGGTTTTGGTAGTTTACTAGACAGAAACCAATCGTATTTTGTGTTTGCTTTGTTGGGTGATAAAAAGTATAAATTGATCGACCAATAGAAAACACCCCCAACCACCTCTTCAACCTGATATGACTTCAAATTCAACTTCTCTAAACATTTAATCATATCACAAAGAGGTTTGAAGTTTAAAAATTCCCACTAATACGCATCAATTCTCACACGGAAAATCAGCTCCCTACGTATTCAATCAATTGGTAATTAGAGCATCTCCAAAAGACTCTAATGCATAAAGTCTTAAAAAACTTTATGCGTTTAATACAATAAGTATGTTAATTATTATCTCATAAAAAAAAATTAAAATCTTCTTCAATACTTAAAAGATATACAAAAGTTATTCAAAAGTTTTTCAATTAATGCAAATAAGTTGATGAATTTCTATAAACCACTTTGCATATGCAAAATGTTTCTACAAAAAGTTGTTTGTAAACCTTTAACTACAATGCATAAAATCTTTGAATAATTTTTTTAAATAGTAAAAAGTCATTTATAAACCTCTCCATTAGAGATGCTCTATGGTTTCTAAAAGTTATTTACTATTTGAAAAGTTTTTAGAAAACTTTTTATCATTGCAAAAGATAACTTTTTACAAAGATTTTACAAAGACTTTGAATTCTAAAAGTGGTTTGAGCAAAAAGTTTGCATTTAATGATTCATTATTTTGTTTATGGAATGTATTTATTTTCTTGTAAAACGACTTTGTTGAAAGGTTATACATTGGAATAAGTTTACACAATAGCTTTTTACTAAAAGTCATTTATTAAGAATTTAATGTAATAAATAAAAAAAAAGTCTTAGTTTAGTTTTAATCATTGGATATGCTCTTACTTTTGCTATATATACTTGCAAGTAGTCGCGCGTTGCGGCTGCGGGTACTTTATAACATAATTTTTTATCAATAATATTTTAGTTTTATGTTTTTATTACAACGAAATCTCGAAAAACCACAATTAAAAATTTAGGTAACTTTTGTTGGGTTTTTAAAACTAGTTAAACTATTAATTATAGGCCGTGTTTTAAAAACTGGTTTGACCGGTTGAACCGGGAACCGGAGTGAAGACCGGGCCGTTGTGAGCCGGGTTTTTATCATAACTCAGAACGGATTGAACCATCTGGTTTTGATCGACCCGGGTAAGACCGCCGAACTGGAAACCGGCGATTCAACACATTCCAAAGTAAAAAAATAAAAAAATCTAACATCAGATGATGATATTTGACAAGTTTGATGAGTCTTTGATCCTTACGCTGCCTCGATGCCTACGCATGATGAATATCTGTAGGGATAAACGGATGATAAGTAATTTATGAAATTGAGGATCCATTTGTGTGGGGGTGATGAGTTGCGGATAAAAAATGAGGTGATGTTAATGGAAGATCTAAGTTCTTGTTTTGCCAAATTAGAGAAGATGGGAAAAAATTTACTCCGTGTTCAACATATTTTGTGTTGATAAGTGATGACATGTGAGGCTTGTTGATAACAATGCTTATGCCTTATTGAAATGAATATTCTTTCATTACATAAATCTGTAAAAAGTTTAAAGATGTTTATGTTTTATATTAGCCATAGTGAAGCTTCATTTTATATTGATGTAGCATAAAGAGGTCCTTAATCTTAGACCTTCATAATTTAATGCAAGTGTTGTGTGAAACAATTTTAAAGCTTTAAACCATTTATACCGTAGTGAAAAGAGGTTTATTAATCCAAAAAATCCAAAACTTGTTGATGTGGCATGAAAAAATTAATTCCTATAGGTTTATAATATTTTACCATTGTGGATGCCCTAATATGTAGAACGAGCGAGGTGGGTTCTCTATATATTACATGTGGGTAATTTTTTTATTTATTTTTCCTGTAGAACCGGTTTGACCTAGTGGTTCAACCGATTGAACCGGTGACTTGGTGAACCGGTGATTCGACCGGGTCAATTAAAAACTCGGGTTTTAAAACATTTATTACAGGTACGCAGCAAAATGGATCTAGTATAACATATATGATTAAGCACATAATAAAAACAATTTAAAAACCAACCTTTAATTGATTGAATAAATCCATTAATGAAGCTTTATCATGATCTTGAACATTAACGATTTAATTACCGTCTCCATCGTTTGCTCAACCACGATACGTCAAACCAACAATCACTATGATGCTAGTAGTAACTTCACTTCTTGAACAAACAAGTGTAGATCTTGTAACTAGAACCCTAGTTTAGGATTGCGTAAGGATCGGTTTATAAAATGTAAAAGACAATAATCAAAATCACATGAAACACTAATTAGGGTTTATGTTTAGCCGAACCACAAGGGAGATCAAACAAAAGACTAAAACCTTGATAAGAGTATCAAGGGTTTAGTATAGGGCTTAGTTACTTCACAAGAGAGTACCAAAAGGCAGTCGATCTTGCAAAAGTTTACACTTTAAGTGATTTAGGGATTAGGGGGGAGTTGATAACAGAAAATCGGTTGGGGTGGAGTATTGTGGGACGAAAAATAATAAGGATGGTGGGGGGTTATATAGACTCTACATCTCCTTAGTTTTCTTGTTCCTACTCCAAGTTATCTAAATGTAGTAAATATTTATTTTAACAATTAACCAAAAAATCCTTCTAGAATATCCTATGATATTTTCGGCCGACTAGGGTCCTTTAGGATTATAAAATTGACTTTTTGATCCCTCAAATCTAATTATGCGTTAAATCAACTAAACACATAACCAATTTCAGTAGCGTTAATTGAACAATTAAGTGAAGTTTATTAAACGTTAATAGTATTAAACATTTAATAAATTGTGTTTTCCGTGTTAGGTGTGTGTCCCTGATAGGCTCACTTATTCCTGATGGCTAAACGATCGCATATCCGATAGCTCTCACTTGTAAGAGTTTAAGACATAGAACGTCCATAATAAAATATCTAGCAACACTTTATTATAATCGGAAATGATTGAGGTATAATTCAATAGTGAAAGTCCCTTAACCTAGTTTGAAACGATTAAGAAAGATAAATAACACAAGTAAATACTTTTCAAACGTAGTACTTTATTATTGTATAACAAGTATTACATGTGTTATGGATAACACAGTTTGAAGAAAATGTGTTGTGTAGACTTTGGACAAAATAAAGCTAACTCAAGAACACAGGCACAGCTGTTCTTTCTCTGAGTTCTAAAGAGTTAATGTGACAAAGTGAACTCAATTAACTCTAGCCTACATATCCTATTTATAGTGGTACGAGGTTGACTTCTAGTACTGGTTGATGGTGACTACACAAAACAAACAATGTCAGACATCTGTCAAAATATGCTCTTCTATTCTTGGTAGTCTGTCACAACACTTTGGGGAAACCGAGCTGACATAGTTTCCCTTTTCTTCATACCTTGTACTTTGGGCTGCATAACTTCCCGCTTAAACACTTAGGTATGTCCAAAGTGTACTGAGTGTTAACAGGGTATTGCCACCCCTGTTAGGGGTGAGCATAAACCGCACCGCAAACCGCAAAAACCGGTGGATCGGTTTTAAGAAAAAAGAAAAACCGCACCACCAAATCCGTACCGCACCGCATAGTAATTATATAAAAACAAAAAACGACATATCGATTATTTAACGTGTTATAGGACTTTTAGTGCATAATATGATTAATATTCTAAATAATGTGTGTGTTTAAATTAAATATTATGCATTGTTATAACCGAAAATACGTACATCGTGAATCAAAAACTGCAAAAATCTGCATTAAGTATATAAATCATAAGCGGTGGTGGGGTGCGGTTAACATCCGCAAAACCCACAAAAACCGCAAAAATCCGCAAAACCGAAATCGCAAAAAACCACGCGGTGCGGATTCTCACTTTTGAAAAAACCGCAATTGCGGATGCGGTTTCATTTTTGCCAAAATTCGCACCGCACCGCACCATGCTCACCCCTAACCCCTGTTAACACTCAACCACTCAGAGTCCTTGATACATCTTGGATGTTATCCATCACATCCAATGAGTATGTCTTCAAGTAATCTTCGACTTCCTTGACAATGTCTCTGACATGGACTCCTATGTGGTTGCTCATAGAGACATAGAACTTTGTGAGTCTTAGGTTACTTGCTTGTCTCCTAGGCACGGGCAAGTTAATATCAAACAGCTTAATTTAAGTTCAAATCTATGACTAAAGGAATTCTAACAAACTTAGATTCCTAACAATCTCCCCCTATTTAAACATAAATACAGCTAGATCTAAATGAGTTATAGTAAGTGAGATAACAGATTCTTCTTACACATAACAGATCTAACAAACAACTTCATATTTCATTAATACTTAACAAAAATTACAAGTACAATACATGAGTAAAATAAAATATGAGAGCAAACGTTCAGCTATGAAAACTTCAGTAATCATCATTCTTGATTTTCTCTTCAGCTTCAGCTATGTCTGTTCTAGTATCCAATTCAGCCTACAAAGCTAGGGAAAATACCTTGGAATACTCTGTGTTGATATTAAGCACTTTTTGAAACATAATAAGCTGAACAGTTGATGCAAGCCCCAGCTCATCTTCCCTTTGGAACACATATTGGCATCTCCTGTTCATGTAGGCCATACCTTTTTCAGGCTCAGTGTAAGTCTGACCATCAATAGGACCTACAATCCCATTTGGAAGAATCAGGTTTCTATACATCCCATCCACTTGGATATCATCAGTCACAAAGGTTTCTTGGAGGAATTGAGTCATCCTTTTCATTTTCTTCTCAGCCTTTGTTGGTTCTGGTTCAAATAGATGTAGGGGTGGATCAATTTTGAGTTTTGTAGTTGTTTCTTTCAGGTAGTTAAACTTAGCTTTCAGAGTCTTTAAAAGTAAGAAATTTGCCTGTCCAGTCTTCTTTATAGCTAAAGCTTCAACTTCAAACCATTCAGACAGACCAAGTGTCTTATGTTTGAGGTCATCAAAAATGTCCATGTTGGCCACTTGATTATCTCTCCATATGATCATTTGTAGTGTATGAGTTAACTTCTTAACAATGTATTTGAACTTGGTTATTTTCCTTTGTGCATATCTGTTATTGAAGCATGCATCATAGTTAGCTTTTACCTTTTTCAGAGCCTCTGTGCGTTTAACTTCCATTTCTCTTAACCTTTTTCTTTGTTCCTCTCTGAGTTGAGGAGACATGGCTTTTAGCTTGGCTTCATCCAGCTCTTTAGCCTTCTTGATTTCATTCAATCTTGTGAATTCAAGTGCCTGTTTTTCAATTTCTTCAACTGTTAAGGGTTTTTCATTTGCAGCTTTAAAGGTTGAGAATTGAGATATTTCAGTTGTTGATCCTCCTGTCTCTAGCATCACAGCTATCTTCTTTAGTTTGGCGTCTGAGTCTACCATAACTATTTCTTTCCCTTTCTTCGAGACAGAGGATTCTTCACTTGCTTTCTTTAGCTCTTCAGCATGTTTTAAGATTGCTAGCTGAGCTTGGTCTTGTACAGCTTTTGGGGGGAGCTGACAGTGAATTTAAGTTTCTTAGCATTTAGTTCACCATCATCCACAGCCTCATTAGTGTTATCCAAAGACAGGGAATTTGATGAATCAGCTGCTTTGTTATCCTGTTGCTCCCCCTTACTTTCATCATCATCAGGTACAGTGATTGGTGTGATGACTTGGAGTGGAATGGGTGTAGGGATGATGTTTTCAGATGTACCTGTAGTAGTGTTGACAAGTTCTAGTGTTAGTAAGTCAACTTTCTCCCCCTCACGTTTAGCTTGTCTCTTGAGACGCTTGGCT
Organism: Glebionis coronaria; assembly: GCA_025667525.1. Classification (NCBI taxonomy): domain Eukaryota; kingdom Viridiplantae; phylum Streptophyta; class Magnoliopsida; order Asterales; family Asteraceae; genus Glebionis; species Glebionis coronaria. The sequence goes on from CM046876.1 coordinate 122,804,128, forward strand.
GAACGTGACTGAAGGTACCTAGCAACCTGTTCAACAGATGTAGCCAATTTCTTTTGCCAGTTCCTTGATCCTCTGGGAATTCTTAGAAGCCTGTTACAATTGCGATTAATAGAGCGATCAACATGTCCAGCCAAATAGTGAGTGTGACATTTTTTCCTGTTGCACACAGCCTTAAATTCTTTGTGCATCACCAACTCGTGGGCTGGAAACATGTCAGGGACTTCTTTAATGATAGTATCTTTGATGCGAGTGGATAAGTGGCTAAGTCCCTGAGAAACTCCTTTTCTTGTGCCATCTTGGATGGGTTCAGTGATGGCATCTTTAACAGCCTGTGAGATTATCTTGGGAAAATTGGTTGTGAAAGTATGAATTTCAGACCCCACTCGATCCAACTTGCGCAACAGGCATTCAATATCTGAGGCGTGATGATAGGGCCTTAAACCATGAATGTTCAAGCTTTGTTGCTCATAGTCATCTTCCTTTGGAAAAAGATCAAAGTTGGTTTGTTGTGGATGATCGAATAACAGAAACTCTGCAGTGGGATCATACACAGCTGTTGGAAGCTCCTTTGTGACAGATGTAGCAGAAGTAGGAGTCACAACAGCTTCTTTAGGAGGAGAAGTTTATTCTTTAGCTGGTGTAGACACAGCTGTGGCTTTGGGCGGTAACATAGAAGGTTGTTCATCTTCTTCATCATCCTCCTCCTCAATCATCCCCTCAGGGAGAATTTCATCATCTGGCATAGATTTAGGCTCAGATAGGCTTTCAATGAAGGCAAGCACATCATCTTCAGTATCTGGCATGGGCTCATCTTCTTTTGGCTGATCCTGAATCAAATTATCAGCTCCATCAGCTATAGCCAGAGAGTCTACATTTGGTTGTACAACATCAGCCTGCAATTTGTGTAAGTTAGTAACAGGAAAACAGATAAAGGGAATGGTCGCCAGTTCGCTGTCCCAGAGAGGCTGAGGATGATTATTCAGCCACTCCAAAGGATAAATCCTTGGGATTCTATTAAGTGTGAAAATAATGAGGTTAATGGTCGCCATTCGCTGCCCCTGGGAAAGCTGAGTGTAATTATTCAGCCCCCCCAAAAGGATAAATCCTTTGGGACTCTTTTATCTGTGAATTATATATGGGTTAAGATCACCTGTTACGTTGCCCCTAGGAAAGCTGAGGGTGATGATTTAGCTCCCCCTGAAAGGATAAATCATTTGGGATTCTTTTATTTGTGAAAAAGATGTAGTTAAAGATCGTCATACTATGCTGTCCCTAGGAAAGCTGAGGGTGATGATTTAGCTCCCCCTAAAAGTTAAACTTTTTGGATTCTTTTTCTGAGGGAACCTAGAGGCTGTGTGAAGTACAGTTACTATAGGTCGAGACATATATGTATTCAGGTTGTTGTTTGCCTGAATACTGTCTAGAGGGTGCAGGGTCATCGGGGTGCTTTATAAACACAAATGAATCACTCCCTGGTGCAAAGACAGGGTGTACAAAAGTCTTAAAAGATTTCTAAGTGCATACACAGACTCCTATGGGTCAAGGATAACCCTAACTTCACCACTCTCGCCTATAGACATTTGAGAGTGGTTGCTTATGGACCTCTAAAAATTATAAACTGATTACATGTGAGATATCAGCGGAATTTGGCTGGTTCCCTATTGTATCTGCTAAGATAGAGACGCTAGACGCTTGTTGTTTATCAGCCGATGTCTCTGTGTCTACATAAGTCTCTAGAGAGATGGTAGCAATCTTCTTAACCATGGCCTTAATAACAGTTTGGGTTTTGGAAGAAGAGGGATTTTTCTTCTTCTTAGGTTGTTGGCCAGTTGTTGCCTTGGACAGCGTGGTGTGTTGCCTAGAGGTCAAAGACGCTGACTTGCCAGACACACCAGCTGCAATCACCTTCTCAGAGGAAGGTAGCAAGGGCTTCACATCAGATGGTTGTTTATTAGCAAAATTCTGCATATGGGCAGTAACTGGCACATCGTTGGGTCCCATCACCTTATATATAGCTCCAGATATGTGATATGGCTTCATGGCTGTGAGTGTAGAGTTGTGGTAGTTATCACCCAAAATACTTTCAAAGATGAGAGAAAGAAAGCGAACATAGCAGATGTCTTTCTCCCTGACTTGGTTGGTTCCCTTCAGCTTTTCGACAAGGTTAGAGAATAGAATGCTTCCAACATCGACGTATGTTCCCCATATCAGCCCATAAGCTATGGCTTGATGATTAAAGGTCAATTGATCTTGAGATCCCTGCATACCACCCAGGGATTTAACTATGTGTGTGAAGAGGACTTTCTACATAGGGGGAAAACTTGATCTTCAGAGGAGATTTAACGATCAATTTAGCAGGTGTAAGGGCTGGGTTAACATCATATACAGGGAAAAGTGTGGGAAGGGCATCCTTTACAACCTTTTTATTAACAGATTTCAGGCATTCATCGCCATGTCTTAGCCCAGCCACAAAGGAAAAGTCATTAACAGAAAAGGCAAAGGGGTGTTCATTACATGAAAGGTTGAAGGAGATGGTGTTGTCATCAAGGACTTCAGCAGAATACCAGAATTCCCTAAGGTATTCTTGGTAGAAAACATATGGGTATCTAGTGAATGCTTCGCGAACATCACAATTCTTCATGAAGTTTACCAGATCTAAGTAAGAGTCACTTGGAGCTTTGAGCCATCCAATAGAGTTGTTAGATGCGAGTATGCTATCATTCATCTCGAAGGTTACGTTAGATGCCTTTTGTACTAGAAACGCCATTGATTTGAGGATGAAGAAGACGAAGATGGTGAGAGGGTTTAGAGAAAGGTTTTAGTGAGAGAGATGCAAATTGTGAATAATGAGAAAAGTGTTAGGTAAAAAACCTTGAGATAATATATATATATATTCAAAATTTGAAACAGTTATTCAACCACATTAAATGCGTAGTGGGAAAAGGATTGCACACAAGTGGGTCCTTTGACCTTTCAAAACTGTTTGTCTTGTCGTTTATCGAAAAAAGTTTGAATTAAATATTGGGAATGTTTTGCATTTACTTTGAAAGTAACTACCTAGTTTCATGTGAAAAACATTTAATATTTATTCAAACATTAATGACACACATTAAATATCAGCCACAGGCTTTGAGATATTAAGCATACCCATCTCAGCAACTAGCCTGTTGAACGAAAGTTCAGCCAAAGGCTTGGTAAATATGTCAGCTAGTTGCAGCTCAGTGGGAACAAAATGCAGTTCAATATCTCTTTTTATAATATGATCCCTGATAAAGTGATACCTGATATCTATGTGTTTGGTTTGAGAGTGAAGCACAGGGCTGTCTGAGATATCAATGGCACTTGTATTGTCACAAAAGATGGGTACTTTGTCATATAGAATCTCATAGTCAGCTAGTTGACTCTTCATCCAAAGTACTTGAGCGCAGCAACTAGCAGCTGACATATTCAGCTTCAGCTGATGACATGGCCACAGAGTTTTGCTTCTTTGCACTCCATCCAACCAACTTGCCTCCTAGGATTTGACAGCTCCCTGAGGTACTTTTCCTGTCAATGCAGCATCTAGCGTAGTCTGAATCTGAGTAAGCCTTGAGATCAAAGCCTGATTCTTTGGGATACCATAGACCTAGAGAGGTTGTTCCTTTGAGGTACCTGGAAATTTTCTTAACAGCCACTAGATGGGATTCCTTTGGGTTAGCTTGGTACCTTGCATAGAGACATGTGGAGAACTAGATATCGGGGCGACTGGCTGTGAGATACATGAGTGACCCAATCATGCCTCTATACATAGTCTCATTTACAGAGACCCCTGACTCATCAGGGCCCAAATTGTTGGGTGGAAGCATGGGGCATTTCACTGATGCACAATCAGCCAAGTCATATTTTTTCAGCAAATCCTTAACATACTTTTCTTGACATATTGAAATTCCTTTAGGACATTGTTTATTTTGAAAACCCAAAAAGTAAGTTAATTCACTCATCATACTCATCTCATATTTCTTGGTCATTAGTTTAGCAAAACATTTACTAAGGTTAATATTTGTAGACCAAAAGATGATATCATCCAAATAAATCTGTACAATGATGAAATCACATTTATCCTTGAAGGTAAAAAGTGTTTTATCAATGGAACCCCTGAAAAATTTATTTTCAGTTAAAAAAGTAGACAGCGTTTCATACCATGCCCTTGGAGCTTGTTTCGGCCCATACATTGCTTTGTGAAGCCTGTACACATGGTTGGGAAACTCGTTGTTCTCGAATCCTTCAGGTTGTTCAACATACACTTCTTTAGCCAAATATCCATTGAGGAAGGCACTTTTAACATCCATTTGATACACGGTGAAGTTCATATATGTAGCGTAAGCAAGGAAGATTTTGATGGCTTCAAGTCTTGCTACTGGTGCAAATGTTTCATCATAAGCAATCCCTTCAGTCTGTGTATACCCCTGTGCAACTAACCTTGCATTGTTCCTTATGATGTTACCAATCTCATCCATCTTGTTTCTATATATCCATCTAGTGCCTGTGATGTTCTTACCAGGTGGAACTGGCACTAGAGTCCATACCTTGTTTCTTTTAAACTGATTGATTTCTTCCTGCATTGCAGCAACCTGGCCTTCTTCAACCAGGGCTTCAACTACACGCTTGGGTTCAATTTAGGAAAGAAATTCAGCAAACAAACATTCTTTGGCTGAGGCTGATTTTGAGTCATGAATTCTCTGTCTAGTAGTAACCCCAACATTTGGTTCACCAATAATGTGGACAAGAAGAATGTGTTGATCTCTTGACCATTTGATTTGAGGAGCTGGGGAGTCATAGAAAGGAGCAGGTATGGAGGATGAGAGTACAACTTGAGTTTCATCTTGCTGAGTAGGAGGACTCTCTTCAAAAACAATCTCTGGACTCTCTTCAAAAACAATCTCTGGGTCTGTGTCAGCATCAACTATTTCACCAGGTAATGATTCACAGACAATAGGAGAATCTTCTTGATCATAAGTTCTAGGTGAGTCATCTTCAGCTGAGGTGGAACAAGGGCTAGTGAAAGGTTGACTTTCACTTTCAGTTGTCACTTGAGTAGAAGGAATCTCAATGTTGTGAGTTGACAGCGGATCATATGCAGGAACATATGGAATAAGAGTATCTGTGTGTGGATGATGATGAAAGACAGGCCTTGGTTCAGAGAACTCATCTGTTGGGAAAGACCTATTTTCGTTGAAATCAATTTCATCACCTTCTATTCATGTTCTTTGTTGCACGTCATCATCTTCATTGAATGTGACATGAAAGGTTTCTTCTAGTTCCTGTCTTCTTGTGTTGAATACTCTAAAGGCTTTGGCTGTTGGAGAGTATCCTAAGAAGAAACCATCATCAACTTTTTCGTCAAACTTTCCAAGTTGATCCTTGTAGATATAAATAAATACAGGGCAACCAAAGACATGGAAGTAGCTGACATCTGGTGCTCTTTTTCTAAAAACTTCATAAGAAGTTTTTCCATGTCTTTTAACAATGATTGATCTATTCTGGGTATAACAGGCAGTGTAGACAGCTTCTCCCCGGAATTGATTTGGTAAAGCTGCACCATTAAGCATGGTTCTAACTGCTTCAATCACTGTTTTGTTTCTTCTTTCATCTACTCCATTTTGTTCAGGAGTACCAGCTGAAGAGAAGTTTTGTGATATTCCCTTTTCATCACAAAAAGCTTCAAGCTGTTGATTCTTGAATTTAGTCCCATTATCACTTCTTAGAGCTTTTACTCTAACTTCATTCATGTTTTCAACCTGCCTGATGAAGGACATGATGGCATCAGCTGCATCACTTATCCTTTTGAGGAAGAAAACCCATGTATACCTTGAGAAATCATCAACAATGACCAAGGTATATTTGTTGTGATTGATGGTCTGTGGTTTGACAGGTCCAAACAAATCCATGTGAAGGAGATGTAAGCATTTGTCAATAGAGAATGATTGTCTGGTCTTAAAGGATGACTTGTGATGCTTTCCCTTAACACAAGCTGAACATGTCTTGTATTTTGTGAAAGTCACAGGTGGTAGACCAACAACCAAGTTTTGTGTGGCTAGCTTGTTGATGTTCTTGAAGTTGAGATGAGAGAGTCGTTTGTGCCACAACCAATTGACACTTTCAGAGGCTTTAGCCAGAAAAAAAAAATTGAGTTGTCTTCTGAGCATGAGGCCATGTTGATGACATACACATCTCTTCTTCTTGGTGCAATTAACACTACATCATTGTTTTTATTGAATATGGTTCCTTGAGTCTTTGTAAACAAAACCTTGTAGTCGGCATCACACAATTGGCTGATGCTGATGAGATTGTGCTTAAGACCATTGATATATGCAACCCTTGTAAACGTTATTCCACTGCAGTTAACTAAGCCATACCCCTCTGTGTCGCCTGAAGAGTTATCCCCAAACACCACTTTAGTACCAGGCTCTTTTGAATATATGTGCAGGTATTGTTTGATTCCTGTCATGTGTCTAGAGCAGCCACTATCTAGATACCAGACCGATTCCTTGAGATGTTTCTACACAGATATATAGAAACAGATTAGTTCCTATGGTGAACCTACTTTCTAGTGGGTTCCCTGGATTGCTGATTAGCAACTCTTGAGTTCCTGTAGAACTTGTGACGATGTGAAGGACAATTGACTGTGTCATGGGTGTACCTTCCACAGATGTCACATCCTGGAAAGTCCATGCACTCATCTGAGTGGTGGTTTGTGAAACCACAATATTTATAGGGATGGTAAGGTCTGTAGTTACCTGATGGTCTCCTAGTATCCTGTTGTCTATCCCTAAATGGTGTCTGAGATCTCTTAACAGCCATATGTCTATCATGATCTATGGTCATATGATGAGAATTTTTACACACATTACAATAAGGTTTGATTACTTTTTCACCTTTGGGTTCTCCTAGAATAGACTTTGGTTCAGAGGAAGTAGAGCATTCAGCGGAAGGCTTAATATGTTCTTTTAAGAGTTCTACTTCTTTCATCAAAGATGATTGTGGTAAATTACACCTCTTTTAGGAAAAGGAGGGTAAGTAGCAGTAAGTATTGAACAAATGACTTTAGGAAAAAATCAAGTGTTAATGACCCAATTAAGTTCGTTTCCCAAGGAGGTATATGTGTGTGAAAAACTTGCCAAATGTTTGTGATTAATGATTGGTTTAGAAGGGGATTAGAAGAGAAAATGACGAATTCGTAAAAATAAAAATTAACACAAAATCACTATTAGAAAGTTAAGACGTAGAACCTTAAAAATCACCAAAATTAAAATAAATTCTAAAAATTACCAAAAATTCACCAAAAATCAAAAATAATAAACTAAGAGTTTACCAATTATCAAAACTTTTTCAAATCTTTTAAATAATTAAATATTCAATTTTTAAATGCTAATTAAAGCCCTAAAAATCAAATAAATTATCACAAAGCCCAAATAAAGATTTTTCAATTGATAAACCTCTAAAATGACCTAAAAAGATTAAAAACTATTTTTGGAAATTTTAAAACTAATAAAAACTATTTAAAATGATTTAAAATCTATTAAAACTTAAAATATTTATAAAAATTAATCTAAAAGTGATAAAATTATTCTAAAAGTTGTTAAATTCCTATTTTAATGTATTTAACCTAAGAAAAATGTAAAAAGTTGGAAAAAGTGAAATTTTAAAAATAATAATAAAATAATAATAAAATAATATTAAAAATCCAAAAATTATAAAAAATTCTAAAAACTTGCAAACTAGTTTATTTTAACCTAAATAATCAGAAAATGAAAATGAAATTACCAAAATACCCCTAATGGGCGCTCAAATGGGCCAAATCCAAATTCAGTCAACACAAATGGGCTTTTGGGCCCAAAAAGTCAAACTTGGCCCAATTGACTTGGAAAAGCCCTATCTGACTTATAATTCAATTCTAAGAACAAAACTCTAAAGGCCCAAAAGCTGAAAATGTGCTTATCACAGCTTATTGAACTCTAAGCTTATTCTTATTGGGCTTTTCAGCCCATTAAGCCATAAGCTAATGCCATAAGCTCTAATTTGACACACAACCCTCTTTTTGGATGCTTAAGAGATCTGTCAAAAGAAATTTCCAATAAGCTCACTCAATAAGCCAGAAAATAGAAAAGCAAAAAAAACACAAAACGACAAAATAGTCGTTTTTGAGATTTAGGACACCTCAGAAGCTCTAGTTTGTTGCAAAAGCTCACAAATAGCTTAACTAAGAATAATCAATCAAGAAATTCACAAAAACCCAAGTAGAATAAGCTGTAGGAGCAAATAAGCTGGCTGAAAAAGCCAAATAAGCTAGTTTTCTAGCAAAAGCTTAACCAAAAGACTTGTAAACTTCCAGACTTGATATTAAGCTGAGAAAAATGAGTTCTATTACAAAAACTAAGTTGTTGCATGTACCAATAAGCAAAACAGGTTCAATAAGCCTAGAAACCAAGTTTGACCAAAAGTCAAACGTTGATAAGTTGAAATCAAACGCTGACAGGAACAAAGTAGGCGTTGACAGACTTAATGAAGTGTAAGGACTTGTTTTTCACCCTGCTGGTCAAGGTTTGAGTGCAAACCTTATGAATCAAGGCTTACCAGTTGGGTAAACTTGATGTATTTTGGCACAAATAAGCCAATAAGCCAGTGGGCTTATAAGCTATGAACAAAGCAATCCAAATAGCCAAATATCCTCACAAGCAGCAAACAAATAAGATCCAAGCAACAATACAACAATCCTAATGCTAGAAATAACAATGCAACACCAAATGAGGTGGTCACTTTGCTGATGCAAATGACCACTTCAGCAGACTTTGATAAGCTATAAAAACCACAATAAGCCACCAAATTCAACAAGCAAATAACCAATAGATAGCTTATCACCCAAACTATTCCCAAACCTGATTTCAGACCTTAGATCCAACTAACAAAGAAGTTATTGGATCTGATGTGTTTGACCAAATTCAAAACCATTTTTATCAGATTTTTGCAAAACTCCAAATCTCTTTTCCAAACTTTCAGAAAGCAAACCAATGACTAAAACTTGTATATTAGAGCTTGTTTAGACCTTCCAAACCCTAAGAACCAAGGGCACAAGGCCACAAGGCCTTGATAGCCAGTAATCCCAAACAACCCTTAATCAACCACTTTTCAAACAAACTTCTGATTTCAACTAAGAACCTACTGATTTTAATGATCAAAAACACTTAAACAATAGCAACTAACACAATCAAACACATAAATCACCAGCACAAACAAAAATACTCAAAATCAAAGCACAAAATCCAAAACAGTCATAAACATGAAATTTTTAGGGGAATCTTAACAAGAGCTTATACCTGCCTTCCACAACATCCTAGGAAGGCCAGCAATGCTCCTTGGACCTTGTTCAACAACTAGAACAAGACCAAGGTACTTCAAATAAGGAGATGCAAACTGCCTTGGTTGATGGTTCAAAGTAGAACCTCAAGGACTTTATATCTTCAACACAAGCAGCAAACAAACTCAACCAAGGGCTCTAATCCCTTCACAAGCTTGGTGTCAACAAGCTTGTAAGAGCTTATAGCAAATGGTCAAGGGTTAGTACACAAAATAAACCAAAACAGAACCTAGGATTTCAAGGTTTTCAAACCTTAAAAACCTAATGAAACAAGACGTGCCTTAACCACAAGATTAAGGTAGGCCTTAACAATCAAATGGAACTCAGAATTAGGCTACTCAAACACCAAACTTTTAACTAAATCAAAAAGAGATTTCAAAATTCAGAAATTCAAATTTTATTTAACTTAAAAAGGAATTACAAAGATTAATAGCCTAAAACTGGAACAAAGGGACTCTCACATGTTGAGGTCTCCTTTTATAGGCAAATGCCTGGCTAACACTATTCACAAACCCTAGAAGTGAATTTCCCTAAATGCCCTTGAGTCTTCTAGATCATTTGATGGAATGAGCTGTTCAAATTCATCTTGGACGTTCATTTCAGCTTTGTTATGAAGCAATGATCCTTGGCTGTTGATTTGGCCACGTCATTTTACTTGAAGGCCAAGTTGTGTTTTCATTGGGTAAGGAGGTTGAGTGTGGGGTCCAGGGAGTAGTGGGAGTGAGGGTTTTGTGTGTGGGATTAGTTTCTGCACATGCGAATCAAGTGTGGGTAAGGTTAATTTGGATTTACCCTAAGTTTAAGTTGGTGTAATTTCTGGGTTGGTAAAAGGTGAATAGTTGTCCTTTTGATCCGAAATTGGGGGAATGGAAGTTGTTTGGCGCAAATTCGTGTTTGAATGTTTCAAATGCACACTTTCAGTCCTTCTTTTTCCTTTCTTTTGGCATTTGTGGTGAAAAGTCTGTCAGCGCCCAATTTAACTTGTAACAACTTTCATCACTTGGCAATTTTGGCACAAAACTTTATAAAAAGTGTTCAAGGGTTATATTTGCCATTTTGAGATATTTCAAGGACTGATCTTGGACATTGTTGATCTTCAAAGGTCTTCATTGTAACTTTAACTTCATGAGGGACCATTATTGGCAATTTTGATTTGTTGAGGGACTATTCTTGCCATTTCTTCAAAGTTGAAGGACCTTTTGTGTAATTTTGACAAACTTAAGGGACCAAACTTGTAATTATTAATATACAAGGGTTTTAAGTGTCATTTCTTCAATAAATGAGGATCAATCTTGTTTGTCTTCAAGTCTTCAAGGGTATTTGTTGAGAATTCCATGATTAGGGTCCGGTTCTTTGTACGGCTTCGTTTCTCGTGTCCGTTTTTCCTTGTAACTTGTGATCTTTTGTCTTTTTTACGATATCCATACCTAAAATACACAAGTAAACAAACACAAGCATATATATGGTATTTTTATGACATTATATGCATTTAAAGCCCGAAAAGAACGATGAGATCATGTATAAATGCCATCTCATCACTCCCCCATACTAAGCCATTGTCGTGCCCTCACGCAATGCTAGAATAAAGTATCTAAGCATCACCAAAGTTCAATTTTATTAACCTTTATTGAAAAGTAAAAAGACTTGCAACATACTACGATGATGTGTAAAGACATAACATATGATTTTCATCACAAAAAGTGACTTTTAGGGTCAAAGAATAGAAACAAGTAAATGTCCCTTAGAGTAAACTTCGTCATCCTTGATTGTCATACATTCCATGCTAAGTGCAAAAACAAGATCATTGTTGGTACAAGTCACAATGCTAACACTACTCATACGTCCAAATTGTGTAATACTTTTTCTCCCCGCAATCCTAGTTATTATAAAAGGAAATGGGTTACTAGCATTTTTTATCTATTTGTCATGGATCACAAGTGATTCATATTGACTTATTTGAGTAGTTATTAGTCCGAAAGCAAAGTAGCACGATTTGATCAATAGTTAGCCGAAGGACAAAATCTTTTAAAACGACTTCTCGTGTATCTCCTTAAGTTCATATCTTGGCATAACTCGTTTCACGATTTGAGACCTTTCTCGGACCGATATTTGGCATGTACTTCATACTTCAAATCTTGGGAAGACGTTCTTAAAATTATGGTCTTCTCTTCATATATTTGGAATTTCTTCACTTGACGTTTTTGAGAGATTCTTCATATAGGACCACGACTTCATCATTTTTCTTCAATCTTTACTTTGGATTTTGATATACAACGATCCGCCTCCTTTTCGGACTTGGATATATTTATCCTCATACCTTGTTAGGGTCTTTTTGGATAGACTTTCTCCATTCTTTAGGGGAGTAATAGCTTCTCGTCGTGTGTCTCGATCCTTCATATTGATTTAGGAATAATGATACTTCACATCATCTTTGGATCTTTAGCAAAAATATAGAGCTCCTCATGCCTTGTTAGGGCCTTTTTGGATAATCGCCAATCTTCGCGTCCCGCTTCAATAAGTTATGCCTTGGCTATGAACTCTATTCAACCCCGAGCAACTTTTAAACGATCTTGCGCTAGAGGCTAAGTAACCTTTCAAATCGTACGACCTTACTTATTGCAATTATGATTAATTCCTAATGCATTGATCTTATGGGAAGAAAAAGCCACAATTAAAAACATATGAGTTTTTGAAAGAACATTTTCATGTTCTACGTTTAGCATGATCACTTGTCTAACTCTATCATTTCTCGTTCTTCACTATATAAAGACCTCTAATTAAAGAGACTCGTGAATACTTAGCCATGCAAGTCAAAATTAAGCCAAATTTGGATTAGCTTTCATTAAGACTATATCAAATCAAAGTTTTGGGTTTTGCAAGCCAACTATAGGATCTTGCACTTTCTTGGACTTTTTCAAGTTTAGAGAATGCGTTTTAAAGTTCCCTTAGTGACTTTCTAGAATCAATTATAGGAACTTGCGAAAAGTTCTTGTTCTTAACCCGAATGAATTAAGACTTTCGCGTTTTAAAGCTCCCTATATAAAAGTCTAGCAAAACTTGAATTGAGCGAGTTAAGGAATGTAAATGGCTCCAAATGCCCATCAAGTCAAAAATTAACTCTTATTCTACCCAACGGAAAATATACATTCGTGTCTTAAAAACACTTATGAAAACTAAGAAAAATTTTAAAATTTGGCCATTTTTAGCCTTATTAACAAAACAAAACATTGAAAGTTGGAAAGCGTGAGGGCGTAGCAAAGCAAGTACCTATTCATCCCCCCATACTAAAAGTAAACATTGTTCTCAATGTTTCGAGTCTAAAGGTGGAGCACCCCCATACTAGAGACGAAGAGTCGAATGCTTAGGATCTAGCATGGAAAGGGTGATCAACAATATATCTAAAGCCGTTTATTAAGTATGCTAAAAGATAATTGTTAGAACAATAAAGGATATGTCATGGATTCGTGAAAAACTTCTTCAAACGAACGATGGAGTCTCACGTAAACGAACACGAGAGTCTTCAATCGTAGATGATGATGATGATCTAGATAACACAATCACAAACAACCACGAGACAACGAGTTGAAAAGGGTACAAGTCCCCTTATTAGTGAATAGTGAGCATAAAAGATAAGCATGGGATCTCCCCCACGAGGCACCTCGTTTTTTATTACCGAGTCATGAGCTCGACTCGATCCCCTCAAAATGTGAACATTTAGGGAAAATCATGGTATGGTCAATTTTTGATGGGGCTTACATGATAAACAAGGCCCAAAAAGCAACCGGTATAAAGGACTAAGTCCTTAAATGATGCAAAATACCGGGGTCGAAAATGGCGTTCTCGTTTTCATTGGAAAAATAATTAAACGCCACTTCAACATGTGCCATAAACTCAAAGAGTTTGAAGAAAAGAGATGAGAAGTAGAAGGGTGGGACAATTGGTAAGACAAACTTTTGAGCTACTCGAGGTAGACTCGCACCAAGCAAATAGAAAGATTTTCCATTTATTGCATCGGTGGAAGACCGAGATTTCCCTTTACATGAAATTCCGGGATCGAATATCTCGTCCTCGGTGGACAAGGATGAGGGAACATAGGGGGCTTCCCCCATACTAGAACCACACAAAGCATTGTCAAAAGGAGTAGATGAGCTTGTAGTACTCAAAACACGTGGTGATGACGGAGTTAGATTTGTAGAAAAATCAATTAAATCACATTTAAAATCTTTTCCTTTTTTATCTTTTAAACTCTCCTTATGAAAACCCTTTTTGATTATGTCGAAAATATTTGGTGTTTCTAAGAGGATGTTAGTTACACTAAAAATTCTCTCATTTTGAAACCGTTTTGGTTTTGGTGGTGGCAAGTTCTCAAAACGTTTATCGACGAAGAAAACCTCCCCATCGGGGTCTACATATTCATCATCCGAAAGATCTTCCGTAGAAACCGGCAACTTATCAACACTTTTCAAGAATGAATGTTCGAGGTTAGGTGAAGGATTTTTCGATTCAAGTATTGACGGTTTCTTCTTTGTAGGCTTTACACTCATAACCTCCACCGGCGGAGGAAATGGTAAATTGTTTTTGGCGACATTTCCTAAAACTCTTGGTGAAAATTCTTTGCAAACGACATTAGTTGAATCACCATGGTTTAAAGTTGCAATAGAATAGACATGAGAAAGATTGGAGTTTTGTGTTGCATTGATGACAAGTTCTTCTTCATTGAAACGAAGGGTGATTTTTCGAGCATGAACATCGATAAGTGCTCTTGATGTATCCAAAAATGAACGACCCAAAATGAGAGGAACTTTTCGATCGATAGGAATGTCTACAACGATAAAGTCAACGGGATAGTAAAACTTTCCGACTTTAACGAAAACGTCCTCGGCTACTCCACATGCTAAAATCGTAGAATGATCGGCCATCTCGATAGACATGTTCGAAGGAGTAAGAGCCGGAAGCGAAAGCGATTTGAAAATCTCGAGAGGCATTAAATTAATACTAGCACCAAGATCGGCCAAGGCGTAGCATTCCTCCATATCTTGAATTGCACACGGAATCAAAAATTTACCGGGATCACCGACTTTTTGTGGTATGCGGCTAAGAAAAACCGATGAACAACTAGACGATTGTTGTAACTTCTCTTTGTTGTTTAGCATGCTTTTAAAGTTTGCGGCGAATCGAGGCATCATGATAAGGGCGTCGGTAAAACTTATGTTAAAATGTAGATCACGAAACATTTTCATAAATAGCTCAAATTGATAATTGTTCCGTTCTTGTGCTTTCTTTTTGTTTCGTCTCGAAGGGTATGGTAAAGGTGGTGTGGGTTGGTCATTAGGCAACGGCCTTGGAAACTCGGGTTCCACAATTGGTATTGGTTCAACCGTAGGTGTGGTATGAGCGGTACTTCGTGGGATTGTAATGTGCTCCTTTTCCACCATCACCTCGGGTTCTTTCTCGATTTCCTTCTCCTTAGAAGTGCTTGTACGAGAGATTGGTTCCTTGAAAGTTTTACCACTTCGTGTAGTAATAACCTTCATTTCTCCCTTCGGGTTTGCAATGGTATCACTAGGAAGACCACCCGAAGAAGAGGGCTTACACATGATTGCTTCAAACATCTTAGCCATTCGGTCCTCAAATTTTGATTGCCTAGCATCCGCTTTTAATAACTCTTGCTTAATCTCATGTTGTCCTAATTCCATCTTTTGTTGATTTTGTTGAAGACGTTGGACATTTCCTTCCATTTTGTTTGCATGAGTTTTAAGTTCATTAGCAAGTTCATTTTTAAGCTCGTTTTTCAACTCGGATCTTAAGCTAATCATCTCACGTTGCATATTATCAAATTTAGCATCATTTGCTTTTGCATAATCCAAAATTTCTCCTTGCAAATTTTTAGTGTGAGCATTTTGAAAACCTTGTGTAGTGTTTTGAAAATCACGGTTTTGGTTTTGATTAAAGATTTGTCCATTCCCACTTTGATAATTCCCTTTGTTGTAATTGCGTGTGTTGCCTTGGTAATTACCTTGGTTGTTGTTTCGATAATTGTTAACATTTTGGTTTGGTGGAGCTTGATTTGGACGGGAACCTTGGCCGTTTTGGTTGTAAGTTCCCGTTGCTACATAAGCACTCGAAGTGTTACCATCCGCGGTAATGCACTCGGAAAGATCATGAGCTCCCCCACAAGATAAACAACTCTTAGCAACCGCTTTAACCGAAGCGGAATTGGAAGCTTCTTGAGCCTTCCAATGGGACATTAGATTAGCAAATCTATCAAAAAACCGATTTTCCTCATTAGCTTCATCATGTAAGGCATTAATGCTACGAGACGATTGTGACGAAGATGACGAACCCATATTGGCAACACTCGGTGTGTTACGAGGGTTATAAACCTTAGATCTATTTTCAATGATTTGTAAAGCCTCATTTGTCGTCTTGCACAAAAAATTACCACCCGCGGCGGCATTCAAATAATCTCGTTCATGATCATTAAGCCCATTATAAAAAGTATCCACTTGATGCAATTCCGTAAAATCATGGTGTGGACATTCATGTAACATCTCTTTAAATCGTTCCCATGCCATTGAAAAATTTTCATTATTTCTTTGCACAAATCGTGAAATCTCATTTTTTAAGTGTGTTGTTTTAGATGGTGGAAAAAACTTGTTCACAAACTTAGAAACGAGATCGGCCCATGTCAAAATCGAATTTGGCGGTTCTTTCTCAAGCCAAATTTTTGCGGGTCCATCCAACGAGTATGGAAACAACATCATCTTAATGGCGTCATGTGGAACATCCTTAAATTTGCTAGTGGTGGTGAGACGGTTGAAATTCCTAATATGGTAATGTGGGTTGTCTTTCTCGTGACCTCTAAACTTATTTGCTTGCAACATCGACATTAAACCCGTCTTAATTTCGAAATTCTCCGCAAGAATGGCGGGAATTACAATAGCCTCTCCAAAACCCTCGGTGGGTGCTTGTAGCAACTCCATCATAGTACGATTAGCCATGACGACTTCTTGTTCTACAATAGGTTCAACAATTGGAGGTTCTTCAACAATCAACGTCTCTTGATTGGCTTGCTTTTGAAGTCGTTTACGAGCTCGTTTTGCTTGATTACGAGTGATCATAAACTTCACGAAGAATGGGAGGTGAGCAAAGAAGATTCTTTTTGGGTGTTTTGTGAATTTTCAATTTTTTTGTGTTTTTGATGATATTTAATTTTTTTTGGATTTTGGTGTATCTTCGTAGACAACAATCTACAAAATCTCTCCTCGAATCAAACTCTTGATTAAAGAAGCCTCAAAGGAATGAAAACGATCACGTGGAGTGAACGTCTTCCAATGACTTTAGAACTTTGGTGAAAACCAAATTGTTCAAGAGGGTTTAATCACAAAGAAAACCAAGCAAATATATTATACGTAATAATACTTTGGGCGGCAAAACCCTCGATTGGCCTTCAATCTCAAAATACTCACAAGCAAGCGGGGAAACGAGGCGGCGCGAAGCACTTAAGAGCCTTTTTCCTTAGGGTATATTTTATAATACCCGCCTTATACCCACCTTATAGTTTGTATTTTTCAAAATCGAGCTTCACGAAAGTATTTATCTATTTTTGCCTTTTTTCTTTTTGTTTTGAGATTCGAATACAATAATTAGGAGATCAAATCCCAATTAAGGTTGTGTTTTCACACTTTTGGAGATATTGTATTTTGATTGTGATACTTAATACAATATATTAATATTTATACAAGAAAAACCAAGAAAACCGATAATACGTATTAGTAGAGTTCTACTAATACAAATACTATTTGGTTAATATTAAAAACAACAATGCAAATTAATCACGACACACCTCCCCGGCAGCGGCGCCAAAGTGATTGTGGTAAATTACACCTCTTTTAGGAAAAGGAGGGTAAGTAGCGGTAAGTATTGAACAAATGACTTTAAGAAAAAATCAAGTGTTAATGACCCAATTAAGTTCGTTTCCCAAGGAGGTATATGTGTGTGAAAAACTTGCCAAATGTTTGTGATTAATGATTGGTTTAGAAGGGGATTAGAAGAGAAAATGACGAATTCGTAAAAATAAAAATTAACACAAAATCACTATTAGAAAGTTAAGACGTAGAACCTTAAAAATCACCAAAATTAAAATAAATTCTAAAAATTACCAAAAATTCACCAAAAATCAAAAATAATAAACTAAGAGTTTACCAATTATCAAAACTTTTTCAAATCTTTTAAATAATTAAATATTCAATTTTTAAATGCTAATTAAAGCCCTAAAAATCAAATAAATTATCACAAAGCCCAAATAAAGATTTTTCAATTGATAAACCTCTAAAATGACCTAAAAAGATTAAAAACTATTTTTGGAAATTTTAAAACTAATAAAAACTATTTAAAATGATTTAAAATCTATTAAAACTTAAAATATTTATAAAAATTAATCTAAAAGTGATAAAATTATTCTAAAAGTTGTTAATTCCTATTTTAATGTATTTAACCTAAGAAAAATGTAAAAAGTTGGAAAAAGTGAAATTTTAAAAATAATAATAAAATAATATTAAAAATCCAAAAATTATAAAAAATTCTAAAAACTTGCAAACTAGTTTATTTTAACCTAAATAATCAGAAAATGAAAATGAAATTACTAAAATACCCCTAATGGGCCCTCAAATGGGCCAAATCCAAATTCAGTCAACACAAATGGGCTTTTGGGCCCAAAAAGTCAAACTTGGCCCAATTGACTTGGAAAAGCCCTATCTGACTTAAAATTCAATTCTAAGAACAAAACTCTAAAGGCCTAAAAGCTGAAAATGTGCTTATCACAGCTTATTGAACTCAAAGCTTATTCTTATTGGGCTTTTCAGCCCATTAAGCCATAAGCTAATGCCATAAGCTCTAATTTGACACACAACCTTCTTTTTGGATGCTTAAGAGATCTGTCAAAAGAAATTTCCAATAAGCTCACTCAATAAGCCAGAAAATAGAAAAGCAAAAAAAACACAAAACGACAAAATAGTCGTTTTTGAGATTTAGGACACCTCAGAAGCTCTAGTTTGTTGCAAAAGCTCACAAATAGCTTAACTAAGAATAATCAATCAAGAAATTCACAAAAAGCCAAGTAGAATAAGCTGTAGGAGCAAATAAGCTGGCTGAAAAAGCCAAATAAGCTAGTTTTCTAGCAAAAGCTTAACCAAAAGACTTGTAAACTTCCAGACTTGATATTAAGCTGAGAAAAATGAGTTCTATTACAAAAACTAAGTTGTTGCATGTACCAATAAGCAAAACAGGTTCAATAAGCCTAGAAACCAAGTTTGACCAAAAGTCAAACGTTGATAAGTTGAAATCAAACGCTGACAGGAACAAAGTAGGCGTTGACAGACTTAATGAAGTGTAAGGACTTGTTTTTCACCCTGCTGGTCAAGGTTTGAGTGCAAACCTTATGAATCAAGGCTTACCAGTTGGGTAAACTTGATGTATTTTGGCACAAATAAGCCAATAAGCCAGTGGGCTTATAAGCTATGAACAAAGCAACCCAAATAGCCAAATATCCTCACAAGCAGCAAACAAATAAGATCCAAGCAACAATACAACAATCCTAATGCTAGAAATAACAATGCAACACCAAATGAGGTGGTCACTTTGCTGATGCAAATGACCACTTCAGCAGACTTTGATAAGCTATAAAAACCACAATAAGCCACCAAATTCAACAAGCAGATAACCAATAGATAGCTTATCACCCAAACTATTCCCAAACCTGATTTCAGACCTTAGATCCAACTAACAAAGAAGTTATTAGATCTGATGTGTTTGACCAAATTCAAAACCACTTTTATCAGATTTTTTTAAAACTCCAAATCTCTTTTCCAAACTTTCAGAAAGCAAACCAATGACTAAAACTTGTATATTAGAGCTTGTTTAGACCTTCCAAACCCTAAGAACCAAGGGCACAAGGCCACAAGGCCTTGATAGCCAGTAATCCCAAACAACCCTTAATCAACCACTTTTCAAACAAACTTCTGATTTCAACTAAGAACCTACTGATTTTAATGATCAAAAACACTTAAACAATAGCAACTAACACAATCAAACACATAAATCACCAGCACAAACACAAATACTCAAAATCAAAGCACAAAATCCAAAACAGTCATAAACATGAAATTTTTAGGGGAATCTTAACAAGAGCTTATACCTGCCTTCCACAACATCCTAGGAAGGCCAGCAATGCTCCTTGGACCTTGTTCAACAACTAGAACAAGACCAAGGTACTTCAAATAAGGAGATGCAAACTGCCTTGGTTGATGGTTCAAAGTAGAACCTCAAGGACTTTATATATTCAACACAAGCAGCAAACAAACTCAACCAAGGGCTCTAATCCCTTCACAAGCTTGGTGTCAACAAGCTTGTAAGAGCTTATAGCAAATGGTCAAGGGTTAGTACACAAAATAAACCAAAACAGAACCTAGGATTTCAAGGTTTTCAAACCTTAAAAACCTAATGAAACAAGACGTGCCTTAACCACAAGATTAAGGTAGGCCTTAACAATCAAATGGAACTCAGAATTAGGCTACTCAAACACCAAACTTTTAACTAAATCAAAAAGAGATTTCAAAATTCAGAAATTCAAATTTTATTTAACTTAAAAAGGAATTACAAAGATTAATAGCCTAAAACTGGAACAAAGGGACTCTCACATGTTGAGGTCTCCTTTTATAGGCAAATGCCTGGCTAACACTATTCACAAACCCTAGAAGTGAATTTCCCTAAATGCCCTTGAGTCTTCTAGATCATTTGATGGAATGAGTTGTTCAAATTCATCTTGGACGTTCATTTCAGCTTTGTTATGAAGCAATGATCCTTGGCTGTTGATTTGGCCACGTCATTTTACTTGAAGGCCAAGTTGTGTTTTCATTGGGTAAGGAGGTTGAGTGTGGGGTCCAGGGAGTAATGGGAGTGAGGGTTTTGTGTGTGGGATTAGTTTCTGCACATGCGAATCAAGTGTGGGTAAGGTTAATTTGGATTTACCCTAAGTTTAAGTTGGTGTAATTTCTGGGTTGGTAAAAGGTGAATAGTTGTCCTTTTGATCCGAAATTGGGGGAATGGAAGTTGTTTGGCGCAAATTCGTGTTTGAATGTTTCAAATGCACACTTTCAGTCCTTCTTTTTCCTTTCTTTTGGCATTTGTGGTGAAAAGTCTGTCAGCGCCCAATTTAACTTGTAACAACTTTCATCACTTGGCAATTTTGGCACAAAACTTTATAAAAAGTGTTTCAAGGGTTATATTTGCCATTTTGAGATATTTCAAGGACTGATCTTGGACATTGTTGATCTTCAAAGGTCTTCATTGTAACTTTGACTTCATGAGGGACCATTATTGGCAATTTTGATTTGTTGAGGGACTATTCTTGCCATTTCTTCAAAGTTGAAGGACCTTTTGTGTAATTTTGACAAACTTAAGGGACCAAACTTGTAATTATTAATATACAAGGGTTTTAAGTGTCATTTCTTCAATAAATGAGGATCAATCTTATTTGTCTTCAAGTCTTCAAGGGTATTTGTTGAGAATTCCATGATTAGGGCCCGGTTCTTTGTACGGCTTCGTTTCTCGTGTCCGTTTTTTCCTTGTAACTTGTGATCTTTTGTCTTTTTCACGATATCCATACCTAAAATACAGAAGTAAACAAACACAAGCATATATATGGTATTTTTATGACATTATATGCATTTAAAGCCCGAAAAGAACGATGAGATCATGTATAAATGCCATCTCATCAAAAGACAACAGGCGTTCTTTAGTTGAGGATTCAACTTTGTTCACAGGGTTTGTTGAGACAGCCTTATAGACATTTTGCTTAACAGATTGTTTTGCAAGTACAGCAAAAATCTTAGTTGGAGGTGTCTCAACATCTGGTTTGAGTTCAGCTTTAGCTCCTTTAGAAGAGCTGCTGGGTTCAACTCCAGAGAGTTTAGGCAAAGATGGGAAATGTGTAGTGTTATCAATTTCCTCTTCAAAGATAGGTACATCAGCTAAAATTGGGTCAGACATATGTATAGTCTCTGTAGATTTGAAAACAATCTCTTTGAGTTTCTTAAGGGCCTTCATTTTGTTTCTCTTAGCAGTAACATCCCTAGATATGTCAACTGGAACTTCATCATCAAGTAATTCATTTATTGTGAACCTACTACACAACCATTTTTCTATAACCTTGTGTAGTTCAGCTACTTGATCATTTAAGGCACTGTTTCTTAGAGACAGCTTATGATGTTCGTTTGCAAGTCTAAAATTTATATTACAAGGTTTAGACAAAACAAGGGACTAGAAGACAAACACGGGCAAGTATACCTTTTTATTCATAATATAGCTTTGTAGTGGTAAGTCAGGATCGTTCGCTGAGACTTAGTTTCATTTTGGTAATCAAGATAATAATTGAAGAAATAAATAGTTGAAGTAATATCAATAATAACAAGTATGACTAATATGGAATAGCTCGTATAAGTTCGTGATGACGATAATAATGATCGAGTTATGTTTATGTATGTAAAGAGTGATAATCCTTTTTTGTCAAAATGGCGTTTACACAATTTACTTGGGTTGATTCAAGACTTATGTTTATTTAAGAGACTAAGATCAAAACAAGTTGCCAACAAGTTCTAAATTTTATCAAGTTTATAAGCGGATCTCTCCAACCAAAGATTCATGACCATAGACAAGTTCTCGAAGACTTATTATAACAATTTGCATTTCTCAACGCCAAACTATCGTAACAAATCAACTTAGATAAAATATGGTTTGTAGAACTAGGTGGTAAAATGGTTCTACAACATTAGCTTGAAATCATTTATAAATGATCATATCATAGCATCATCACTAATTATAGTCACACACCCATATAGTCACAGATAGCTGAGCCTAACATAGTAATCAAAGTAACAATCGGAATAGTGTAAGAGAACATCATACTTAGATTGGATTGAATAAACGAGTACACAAGTGTCACGATTGTATCGTTCTTCCAAGAATCGAAGAGTGGAATAATCTCGTTACAAGTATCTCCCAAAAGTGGATAATACTGAAAATTCACTAAGAGAGCTAAAATACTCGAGCTATGGAGTATTGAGAGAGAGAGAGGTGTGCGTAAAATGAATGGAAATGGCCTCTATTTATAGTGTTGTCTGGGGTCAATTGTGCGCCGCACTTCTCCGAAAGTGCGCCTCACTTTGGAGACGAGAATGTGCGCCGCACTTCTAAGTTTGTGCGCCGCACTTCTGGGCGATCCAGAATATTCTTTCAATAACTTTGGCTTATCTGCATATTGAGGTCCCTTCTTTGTATATCTTCACTTTGCTCCTTCAAACTTTATATCTGCATATAAAACGCAACATATTAAGTATCGGAAGCTCTTATTTATACTACAAAGTGGCATTATAATGATAGGTTGAATATGTATAATTAGGTCGTTATCAAATTCCTCCACACTTAGCTGTTGCTTGCCCTCAAGCAATCAAAGCGAGAAAACAAATTCAATTTTAAAAATGCTTTTAAGTGTTGTGAAGTATGATAGGAAAATGATTTAATTTTTATGAATAGCAAAAGCAAATGACAAAATAATTTTAGCACCTCACATGGATAATGTTTGGATTTTATGTTCACACAAATGTCACTCACAAAAGGGTAAATGTAAGGTAACACTCAATTGGCTCGGACATAAAATAGATAGCTACCATAGGTTTGTACATGACACATAAACATAACTGTTGCGGTTTAACACCCCCAAATTACATTGCGTAGCGGAAATACACATTTGGGTGCTAAACCCAAACATCGTTACACAAGACACTTTGAACCATCTCAAAATGATACGTTTGAAATATAAAAGGATATAATTTAACCATTGTCTAAAATTTTCGATCCCAAGTAAAACAATTTTAGAAATATCAGAGTAACAGTTAGGTCCCCCAAAGATTTTATACAATCAACAAACAATTTACTAGAGTACATGACAGTACATTATTATTTTTATGACAAAAGGAAAAAAATTATGTTTTAGACCAATCACCACAAAAGCAACCCGCAATCCTTCTCTAGCAAGCTCCGCAATTCATCAACTTCAATCACCTGAAATACATGCTTAAAATCATCAACACAACGGTTGAGCGAGTCTATAGGTTTTCCAAATCATCATTTGAACACAAGAGAAAAATCAATCAAGATCATTTAATAGAATTGCTACGTATACAATCTATTAATCACGCAATCTGGCATATAGCAATAGCTAAAGAATTGTATTAAGCTCATGACACTGACCCCTTAACTTAGTCACCCATGCCTAAAGCCGGCATGACTAAATGAATTCCAGTGCCCCTACTAGGGTATCAATTGCAAGTATACCACATTCTCATTCTCGTAAAATTATCCTTCCCATAGGTTACTCAGCGTAAAGCCCTGGTCTCAGATAGGGTCATCAGCCCAATAGTACTTCATTAGAATAAGCGGCTATTCCTAAATCACAACATCAAGTCAGAAGATAGTTAACGGCTCATGAATTTAGGGACTTTGGCAATTTAGGTACTTATACAATTCAAGGCAACAACAGGCAACATAAGGCAACATTCGGGTCTAAACAATCAATTATGACTTGTGTTCATTTTACTTTCAAATAGCATGTATCCCCCTCGCGGTTTTTAAAATCATTCAAAACAATTACAAAAGCGAGGCTATAGACTCACCTTGAGTAATAGCAGTAGCAAGACGACCTTCGACGATAGTTGATTCCCGATAAGCACAAAAACCGCAACCTATCAAATAAGGTGCGTTCATTAATAATAAACTCGAATAAAATCAATACTTAATAACATCAAACTCAAAATCATGAAATCACGACAAACCCGAAAGAAAATAATTCAAGTGATACTATTACTTCCTTCTATATGTTTATTCTAATACTTAATTCTTTCGATAAAAATCTGCCGGTACACACCAAATGTACGAGCTCATTTGCCCCACTTAAACACGTCAAATACTTATGATACTGCTCAGAGATATCAATTACTATATATAGAAAGACCTATTAAAAGCCCATCAAAATATTTTACTTTTAAAGTTCCCTGCACGACAC
Source organism: Glebionis coronaria (assembly GCA_025667525.1). NCBI lineage: Eukaryota > Viridiplantae > Streptophyta > Magnoliopsida > Asterales > Asteraceae > Glebionis > Glebionis coronaria. The sequence goes on from CM046876.1 coordinate 122,828,640, forward strand.
AGCTTTGAACTACAAAAACCGGACAGTTTTACGTCACCGACTCATACAACCATTTTGACCATTCTCAACAATCCCGTTTACAAATCCGACACTTGAGTTTGAAAATAGACTCACAACCCTAAGTTTAGAACCAAACATCAGACCTTGAACATTTTTACAACTCATTCTATAGTCCCCGAGATTCGATCCAAATATCGACAACAACTTCGGATTGTGTCGATACTCTTCTCCCGGTACACGAATAATCAAATCATCATAACTTCTCGCTCGTTTGGAGCTAGAAGCTCTACTTTATATCAAATCGAAGCTAAAAGAATTCTCTACAACCCTATGCAATTAGTTTAACCACTTTCAAACAGTAAGGTACCCAAAATTTACGTTTTTTCCCTCTGATTTAAAATACCGTTTTAAAAATCATACTAACTCAATTTTTCAACCTATTTTAATCAATCTCACACTCCTAATATCACCCCACACTCATCTTAAACAATTAATCTAACCCATAACACCCTTGAATAATCATCCAATAATTTCCCACTCAAAAATTCAAACATGCAAGACTTAAAATATATATATATAATAGCACTAACAACAATTATATAACTAGAAACTAGATCAAACCACCTTGGATCATCATAAATATTTGAAAGTAGTTGCATGTTGTAAATTTTTACACCAAAATGATCCTTGTTGAAATCTATAGATGGGTCTTGCCTTGTTTTTGATTAGATCATAATAAAATTGAAGATATTTTGATGGTAAAGGGGTGTTGGGGGTGACGGATAGAAAAGGAAAGATACAGAGAGAGGTTTTAATTTATTTTCACACATTTTGTATGTGTTTTGGTTAGTGGGAAATCCTTTTATAGTGGGGATGGAGGGGTAAATTTTTCCAATTTTGCATACTTTTGGTTCAAATTGCAATAAACTAGTTTAAAATGGTAGAAAATGTAAATTGTCAATTTTAAAAATATTTACGAGGCTCGGGTTTCGTAAAAATACTTTTCAAAAGTTAAAACGCACTCAAAATAGGATAATAATATGATCCCGGTTCGACTTAATACGCAACTAAAATTAAAACGTCAAATATATAAACATCGACACAACAAATAATAAAACATAAAATCTCGGGCATCCATCGATATCGTGATCAATAATAATCCTTGATACTAGTAAAAAGATAAAAATAAGACCTCCAACGTCGGTTTTAAATAAAACCATCAACCGTCATATCATTCAACTCATCAAAAATTTCAAAATTATTCGTAAAATAATATTAAATAATATTAAATAATATTAAATAATGACCTCGGGTTCGGATTGTCACATCCTACCCTCCTAAAAGAGAGCGACGTCCTCGGCGCTCGGCCCCTCTTATACTCACATTCCATACTTCTAGAACAAATGAGAACTCTTTTCCTTAAAGAAATCCTCATGCTTCCTTCATGAATTCAGATCCATTCCTAGAATTCTTGTATCCTCATAATATAAATCTTACGATTCTTCAACCACTTAAGAACTCTCCACAGTTCTTTCTATGAAAAGCAACTTATCTTCAAGTTGAATTCCTTCCTTGTTGTTCCCAAACAAATTTCACCCTTCATAACGACACCTTAAGCATAACCACGTTTCCCAATCTCAAACTCCATCGATTTCCTTCGATTGCCGACATAACTCTTCTGACAACTCCTTGTTACTAATAAACGATCCTTAACCTATAAAAGCTTATTAATATTTTCCAACACTAGTTCTAGTTCAATCATCCAATTCCACCTACATTTCTGCAATACACCGAAAACCTAACTTACGTTCATAACTCACGATCTTTAACCTTCACAAATTTGAAGTTATTATGGATCTTCAACAATACAGCCTCATTACTAGCATGATAACCATTGTTGTATAAGAATGTCCAACAATTCCTAAGTCAATCATACACGCACAAGTATATCTTCCAATGTTCGAATCGTCCTTCACTCTATCCATCAGTCTCTGTATAACATACAGTACTCAACTCAACTTTTGCCTTTACTCGAACCAGAATGTATCGATTACTTGACTTGTGAGATTCCTTCATCACTAAGTCTCACTCTCTCAACTCAGGTATGTTAGGAGTGCTCAATATTCCATGTCTAACTTGGCTTTACAACAAAATCTTTTCCATAAGTTCGACAAAATGTTGAAACCAATTACCTTGACATTTTTCTCAAATCAGACCACTAACTTAAACTTTCAATATCCTTTCTATCAAGTTCACACTTCTTGTCATCACCAAAACTCAAACCTTAGAAGCTTTTTCCTTTTTCTTCCTGATAAGTGCATCAGCTACCACATTCGCCTTTCCCGGATGGCAGCGAATCTCGTAGTCATCATCACTCACAGTCATAACCATCAACATATTCAAATACCCGAATATACAACTAGTAATCCTCTACTCATTTCCTTTATCATCCCAAGAAATTAATTATGAAGCAAACTCTTATGATCCTTTATCACTACACACTTGATTCCATACTGGTAATATTTCTACAATCTCAAAGCAAATATCACAACTACATAACCCTTATGAAACACATCACAACAATTTACAAACTACAAATACTTTGGGTCCTTCCAACAAAGACAACATCGGTGCAGAACACAACTTACCCTTCAGTGTTCGGAATATAGCTTCCTCGTCTGATAAGGATCAGATCTCGAAACTTACAATTTAGATGTATAAGTGGGACTCACACATCCAATTCTTCTTAATCAGCTTAACCAATGGTTCAACAGTCAGTGAAAACCTTTCGATAAACCTCCGATTGTTCCCAGCTTAAACCAAGGATTTAACAGATTTCTGTCGGCGTCGTTGATACCGACCAATCCTTAATCGTTTCAATCTTGATAAGATCTTCACGAATACCTTTGTTGTCAAGCAACTGCCTTAGAAAACGCAAATATTTCAACCAACATTCACACTTAGAGAACTTTACATACAGCTTCTCTTTTTCCAACCATCCCAAAATTATCCTCATATGATACTTATGTTCCTCATTTCCTCTTGGAATAATATAGAATATCGTCAGTAGATACAATGACTAACTCATCCTAGCACATCTTACACACAAGATTCATCCAGTCCATGAATATGGCAGACACATTTGTCAATTCCACAAAACATCACTTGCTACTTAAAGTACCCACATCAAGTACGAAACACAACTATAGGAACATCTTCTTCTCTAACTCTCAGTTAATGATAACCAAAACTCAAAGCGTTCTTTGAGTACACACTGGATCCAGACAACTAGTCAAATAACTCAATCCTCGACAGTGGATACCAATTCCTGACTGTCAATTTGTTAAGCTCTCGATAATCAATACACATCCGAAACAATCCATCCTTCTTGACAAACAACACAAGCGATCGCCATTGTAACGAAACTTAATCTAATACATCCCTTATCCATCACTTCTCGCAGTTGACCAGATAACTCATTCCACTCTGACGGTGCCAAATGATAAGGCATACAAATACTACTCAACGAAACGCAGAAGCACTACACCTATCGCTTACAACACTCAATCCAAATGAATTACTCTTCACAAGACGGCAGCAACTCTACAAAACTTCAGGAAAAACATCATAATACTCTCGAATCATTAACGGATCTCCCAAGTTCTCCTCAACTATCCTATCACTAATTACCTGAGCTAGGAATACATCACATCCTTTTTCCACATACTTCCTTATTTACAAAAAAGACACACTTCTCAAATGGATAGTTCACTCATCACCTTTCACAGTCAATAATCAGCTTCTCAGCAAAATCTAAACAAACAACTATCAATTTATGGTGAATATTGGTTCAATCTCAAGCATCAGCACTACGCACAACTAACCCATTCATACCCAACAATCTACATCTAAAGATTTTAACTCTTTGAGCATCACGTCGATATTAAACACCTACCTTCCTAAATTCAAGTAACACACTCTTAGTATAGAACTAATACTAGCAACCTTTCCATCGGTTAACTCCACATCATAGTTAATTGTCATTCTTACTAATTCTCCGTTGATAAAACAACTGAATCTTTACAAATCTACAGTTTCTATCTGATCTTAAGGTTTGTCAGCATCATTCAAACATAAACTGGAGCGGCAGCATTCCTATCTTGTCAATTTCCTTTCCTTGGACAATTCCCTTGCTTGTGTCCTTCCTAGCCACGGCTAAATCGTATCACTACTCCAGGGGTACTAATTCTGGTAACTAATCCTCTTGTTCTACACTTAGCAGCTTTATGACCAGGTTGTCCTAACTCTAGTTGCAAATCTATAAAATCACCTACATGGTATAAAGTACAGCAACACACTTACAATTAATCTGGTCACTTCTAGACACAGTGGCAGCACGAAATTTCTCATTCCTTCCATAGTTTAAATACTGGTTTCGGTTCTGTCTTTGGTTATTGTTATTACTGTAATCCCCACGATTCTAACCTCAATTCTGGTTGGACTGAGCAGATTCCCACTTTCTCTTATTGTTTTCAACAATACTATCTTTTCTATCTTGCACTTTTACTTCCATTAAATCATGCGCTATCTGAACAGCTTTATCGAAAGATTTAGGTTTTGAAGAAATAGTCTCATCCTTGATATTACTAGACAATCCTCTAAAGTACTGCTTCCATGCCTTACAGTCATTCACAAAAGTATCAGGACATAGCAAATATAGCTTAGAAAATTCCCTTGTAAGCAGTAATAACATCGTTCCTCAGCATGAAGTGCCTTAATTCAGATACCAACTGTCCTAGTTCCTTCTCAGGACAAAACCCAGCAGTCAATAGTCCTTTCATCACGGTCCATGTCTTACCATTAGCCACAACCAATCCTAAAGTACTCACTTAGTTGTTCTACCATCTTAGTGCACCATCCTGAAATGTAGCAGCAAATTTCACCTTATTAGTTTCTGAACACTCACTAATCTCAAAATTACTCTCTTTCTTATCAATCCATCTATGCAATTCTAATGCACCACTAATACCACAAAACTGCGTAGAACCACACTTCTGAAAACTAACATAAGTACATTCTCTTGAAACTTGCAGAACAGCAGCAACACAACCATATGGATCAGCAACATCGTCATTATTCTTAGCAGCATCATCATTATTCTCAGCAGCATCAACTGCAGCACCATTATCTCCAGCAAAACTAACTCCAGCATCTTGATTCCTTGCAACACGATCAGCTTCATGTGCTCTAGCAATAACTTGTTCGATCATAGTGTTCACAGTAGCAGTCGTTAGTTTTGGCGACATATTTAAAGAAACTTAGTCACGTGGTTTCCACTAATGACAGAAATATGATTCCCCTACTCCTTCTTCCATCATCACAGAAGAAAGAAACATGATAAGTATACATATCAAGATAAAAGAAGAATTCTTTATCAGGACATCTCATGAATACTACATGCACGAACAACACAAACTACAATGGTTCATCAACCAAAACTCAAAAGAGTTAATAAAGGCACATCATAGATCATGAGGGTAATTCAGATTGCGTTGAGGATTCAACAAGGCAGTGGCAATGTCTATCACTACAATCATTTACCGAACAAAATTAAAAGATAATAAGTTCCATCACAATGCTACGACACAAGATTTAAATAAGTTCGATCACAAAAAGAAATTAAGATACAAAGAAATCCATTACGCGATTAGTTCCTTGGACATCAGCTCCTCATCCTCCTTATCATTGTTGTTAGCTTCATCACACTCGTCTATTTCCCTTTTCGCACTTCAAAGTCAAATCCCTAACATGATGGTAGCTCACTCTCAAAATTCAAATACTCACTCATACATGGCAAATTAATCACAAAGCAATTCTCAGTACGACTTTCAACATTCCTAAACTTCCAAACTTGACTCAGAACTGATCTCACATGAGACTCCCACTCACCCATCCTTTCAAAACTTGCCTACTTCTCTTTAAACCTTTCAATTCAAGCACACAAATTCATCACAATCGACCTAAGACTAGCAATCTCATCCACCTTCCAAGTTCTAACAAACTCAATTCTCCACATACCAAATACAACCTTTAAAACAACTTTTCTTTCACATCAACCTTCTAATCACACCAGTTTCAACCACATATCTATCATACATCATCTAATCAAACTTCATCATACCCGATACAAGTCGTAAGAAATCAATTATAAAATTGTTCAACATCTGGTATAATGTCCTAGACCCTTGGCAGTATATAAGGTTATTATTTAAAATTATATACATATGCATTACATAAAGAAAATTACGATAACAAGTACTCAACATACTCACAACAACATCAATACATCATCAATACATCATCATAGTATTTACTTAATAAATACTCTAAAAATCATTTCAGTTTTAAGGGATACATCTAATTATGACACAATACAAAACAAATAATCTTATCGAAGCCTTGCGGAGAAGTTGCGTGCTTTTGTAAAATATTTTTGACACCAAAGTTATAGTTTAGGACATTTTTCAAAAATTGACCTAATTCGCAATAACTAAAAAAGCTCTGATTACCACTCTTTAACACCCCTAAATTACATTGCGCAGCGGAAATAAACATTTGGGTGCTAAACACAAACATCGTTACACAAGACACTTTGAACAATCTCAAAATGATACGTTTGAAATATAAAAGGATATAATTTAACCATTGTCTAAAACTTTCGATCCTAAGTAAAATAATTTTAGAAATATCAGAGTAACATTTAGGTGCCCCAAAGATTTTATACAATCAACAGACAATTTACAAGAGTACATGAAAGTACATTATTGTTTTTATGACAAAAGGAAAAAATCTGTTTTAGACCAATCACCACAAAAGTAACCCGTAATCCTTCTCCAGCAAGCTCCGCAATTCATCAACTTCAATCACCTAAAATACATGCTTAAAATCATCAACACAGCGGTTGAGCGAGTCTATAGGTTTTCCAAATCATCCTTTGAACACAAGAGAAAAATCAATCAAGATCATTTAATAGAATTGATACGTATACAATCTATTAATCAAACAATCTGGCATACATCAATAGCTAAAGAATTGTTTTAAGCTCATGACACTGATCCTTTAACTTAGTCACCCACGCCTAAAGCCGGCATGACTAGATGAATTCCAATGCCCCTACTAGGGTATCAATTACAAGTATACCACATTCTCATTCTCGTAAAATTATCCTTCCCAGAGGTTACTCAGCGTAAAGCCCTGGTCTCAGATAGGGTCGTCAGCCCGGTAGTACTATCATTAGAATAAGCGGCTATTCCCAACTCACAACATCAAGTCAGAAGATAGTTAACGACTCATGAATTTAGGGACTTTTGCAATTTAGGTACTTATACAATTCAAGGCAACATAAGGCAACATTCGGGTCCAAACAATCAATCATGACTTGTGTTCATTTTACTTTCAAATAGCATGTATCCCCCTCGCGGGTTTTAAAATCATTCCAAACAATTACAAAAGCGATGCTATAGACTCACCTTGAGTAATAGCAGTAGCAAGACGACCTTCGACGATAGTTGATGCCCGATAAACACAAAAACCGCAACCTATCAAATAAGGTGCGTTCATTAATAATAAACTACAATAAAATCCATACTTAATAACATAAAACTCAAAATCATGAAATCACGACAAACCAGAAAGAAAACAATACAAGTGATACTATTACTTTCTTCTATATGTTTATTCTATTAGTTAATTCTTTCGATAAAAATCTGCCGGTACGCACCAAATGTACGAGCTCATTTACCCCACTTAAACACGTCAAATACTTATGATACTACTCAGAGATATCAATTACTATATATAGAAAGACCTGTTAGAAGCCCATCAAAAGATTTTACTTTTAAAGTTCCCTGCCTGACACATCTTTGAACTACAAAAACCGGACAGTTTTACGTCACCGACTCATACAACTATTTTGACCATTCTAAACAATCCCGTTTACAAATCCGACACTTGACTTTGAAAATAGACTCACAACCATAAGTTTAGAACCAAACATCAGACCTTAATTTTTACAACTCATTCTATAGTCCCCGAGATTCGATCCAAATATCGACAACAACTTCGGATTGTGTCGATACTCGTCTCCCGGTACACGAATAATCAAATCATCATAGCTTCTCGCTCGTTTGGAGCTAGAAGCTCTAATTTATATCAAATCGAAGCTAAAAGAATTCTCTACAACCCCATGCTATTAGTTTAACCATTTCAAACAGTAAGGTACCAAAAAATTGCGTTTTTCCCACTGATCTAAAATACCTTTTTTAAAATCATACTAACTCAATTTTTCAACCTATTTTAATCAATCTCATACTCCTAATATCACCCCACAATCATCTTAAACAATTAATCTAACCTATAACACCCTTGAATAATCATCCAATAATTTCCCACTCAAAAATTCAAACATGCAAGACTTAAAATATATATATAATAGCACTAACAACAATTATATAACTAAAAACTAGATCAAACCACCTTGGATCATCATTAAAATTTGAAAGTTGTTGCATGTTGTAAATTTTTACACCAAAATGATCCTTGTTGAATTCTAGAGATGGGTCTTGCCTTGTTTTTGATTAGATCATAATAAAATTGAAGAAATTTTGATGGTAAAGGGGTGTTGGGGGTGACGGATAGAAAAGGAAAGAGAGAGAGAGTGAGGTTTTAATTTATTTTCACACATTTTGTATGTGTTTTGGTTACTGGGAAATCCTTTTATAGTGGGGATGGAGGGGTAAATTTTGCCAATTTTGCATAGTTTTGGTCCAAATTGCAATAAACTAGTTTAAAATGGTAGAAAATGTAAATTATCAATTTTAAAAATATTTACGAGGCTCGGGTTTCGTAAAAATACTTTCCAAAAGTTAAAACGTACTCAAAATATGATAATAATATGATCCCGGTTCGACTTAATACGCAATTAAAATTAAAACGTCAAAAATATAAACATCGACATAACAAATAATAAAACATAAACCCTCGGGCATCCGTCGATATCGTGATCACTAATAATCCTCGCTACTAGTAAAAAGATAAAAATAAGACCTGGAAACGTCGGTTTTAAATAAAACCATCAACCGTCGTATCATTCAAATCATCAACAATTTCAAAATTATTCGTAAAATAATATTAAATAATATTAAATAATTTTAAATAATATTAAATAATGACCTCGGGTTCGGATAGTCACATCGCGGCGTGAGCACCAGATAATTTTTCAGAGAAGCAAAACGTTATAAATGATGTGGGTGTAGGATCAAAAAGGTATGCCTTTATCAAAGTCATAGAACAAACTATACTAGAATACTTGACTATTTTTTTCTTTCTTTTACATACATTTTTTTAAGAGAATATCATAAAGTTTATAACTTGACAAGTGGTTAGGCATAACATATAAAGATATTAGCACAATGGATAATATATCATATGCGTACGAGTGCCACATATTTTAGTAAGCCAGTGTAGCTTAACTTAAATGATATAAGGGTGATTTTATTTTGCTTCCTATCGAAAATATCTATAAATTAACCTCACTGCGGTTTAGTAAATGATGATCAAGCACAAATTTTGAAGCATACTAGATTATTGGCTTTCACGCAAAATAGAGAAATATAAGGCTAAGTTTTTCTCACATATTTGGGTAATGGATTTTGTGCTAAATTATAATGTCAATCAATAAGATTTTTGCTTTGCTAAAAATTTATTTATTTACAAAACATATATATTTTTATTATTTTTCAAAAATATTTTCATGTGGAGAAATTTATTTTATTTATTTTATTTTTTTCAACTTTTTCTATTTGTCACCTCCTCTACACTTAAGTTGAACATCGTCCTCGAGGTAATAACTGATAAAATATTAAAAATAGGAAAAATGCAAAGGGAAACGAGAACTTCCCAGGGCTTAGTAGAAAATTGCGGGACTTCGAGAGATGAATCCAGCTTAGAGCTCCAATTTGCTATTTTCTTGCATGCTATAAAACAAAACAAAACACATGCAATATATACAAGGACGGTTTTATTTATTTACAGGTCCTCCTCAACACTTATGTTAAAAGGTGGGAATAAAATACGGGTTGCCTCCCGAATAGTGCTAAGTTTAGAGTCTTCAGCCAGACTCGGCTACTCGGATCTATTTTAAGAAGAAAGGAATTTCTTCTCCTTCGATTTCATTACAGTGTTCTTCTTCATGGCAGAGCTTAAGTCTATGTCCATTGACTATAAAGGTGCTATTGTCTTTACCGTATAATTCAACATATCCGGATGGATATTGGTGTTTTACTAGATAGGGTCCAGTCTATCTCGAAGTAAGCTTAGGTTGCTTGAATTTATATTTCGAGATAAAGAGAAGTACTTTTTCTCATTTTTTGAATTCTTTTCTTTGTCGTAATTTAGGATCATGCCAAACTTTGGTTCGTTCTTTATATAATCGTGAACTTTCATAAGCGTGATGTCGAAATTCATCTAACTTGTGAAGTTGAAAGTTACGTTTTTCTCCGGCTGCAATAAGATCTGGGTTGCAGTTTTTAAGTGCCCAATATGCACGGTGTTCAATTTCTATTGGTAGATAGCATGTTTTTCCATACAACAGTTTGTACTGTGTGGTTCCAGTTGGTGTTTTGAATGCGGTACGAAAGGCCCATAGAGCATCTTCTAATTTTTTAGACCAACAAGCAGGGTTGTTTTGAACGGTCTTTTCAAGTATAAGTTTGAGAGCTCTATTAGTGTTTTCAACTTGGCCACTCGTTTGAGGGTGGTAAGATGTGGAAAATCGGTGGTTCACTCCATATCTTTTCATAATATTTTCCATGAGTTTATTACAGAAATGAGTTCCTCTGTCGCTTATTAGTGCTTTTGGAATTCCAAAGCGACAGAATAATTTCTTTAAGAATGCGATAACAAATCTTGCATCGTTTGTTTGTAAAGCTTGAGCTTCGGCCCATTTTGAAACATAGTCGACGGCGACTAAAATGTATTCACATTTGTAAGATTTAGGAAATGGTCCCATGAAGTCGATACCCCACACGTCAAAGATTTCGCAGACTTGGATGTTGTTTAGAGTCATTTCGTCTCTTTTAGAAATATTTCCAGTCCTTTGACATGCTTCACATAGTCGTACTAAGGTATGAGCTTCACGAATAATTTTTTGCCAATAAAAGCCAGCGTCGTACACTTTTTTAGCGGTGGTGTTCGCGGCGTAATGTCCTCCGGTCGATCCGTAGTGACATTCATCGAGAATTTTTCTAGATTCGAATCCGTAAATACAACGTCATATTATTCCATCGGAACAGATTCTAAATAAGTAAGGATCGTCCCAAAAGTATTTTTTTAGTTCAAAGAAAAATCTTTTCTTTTGTTGGTGCGTCATTCCTTTTCGTAAAATACCTACAGCCAAATAGTTTGCAAAGTATGTGAACCATGGTGTATTGTTAGTACTTACTTGCTTTATATGCTCAGCGGGAAAATCATCGATTTCATCATCGCTAGAATCATCATTCACTATGCGAGATAAATGATCGGCAACAACATTTTCAGCTCCTTTTTTGTCTTTAATTTCCAAATCAAATTCTTGTAAAAGCAATATCCATCGTATTAAACGAGGTTTGGCGTCTTGCTTTTTGAACAAGTATTTTAAAGCTGAGTGATCGGTGTAAACTATTGTTTTTGACAATACGAGGTATGATCGAAATTTGTCAAACACGTAAACTACAGCCATGAGTTCTTTTTCCGTAATTGTATAATTTTGTTGGGCTGCGTTAAGAGTTCTACTTGCAAAATAGATGGGATGAAATTGTTTACCATCTTTTTGTCCAAGGACGGCTCCAAGTGCATGTTGACTTGCTTCGCACATAAGCACAAATGGAAGGTTCCAACTGGGGCTTGTAATAATGGGTGTGCATGTAAGTTTTTCTTTAAGTATTTTGAATCCTGAAAGACATTCGTCGTTAAAATCGAACGTTCTTTCTTTCTCTAAAAGTTGAGTTAAAGGTCTTGCGATTTTTGCAAAGTCTTTGATAAATCGTCAGTAAAAACCAGCATGACCTAAGAAACCTCTAATGCCTTTAACATTAGTAGGTGGTGGGAGTTTTGAGATCACGTCTATTTTTGCTTTGTCAACTTCAAGGCCGGCTCCAAACACTTTGTGTCATAGCACAATTCCTTCTTTAACCGTAAAGTGACATTTTTCCCAATTTAAGACAAGATTTGCTTCTTTGCATCGTGCTAACATTTTATCGAGATTGTTTAGACATGTTCCGAAAAAATTCCCAAAGACGTAGAAATCGTCCATGAAGACTTCGACTGATTCTTTAATCATATCATGAAAGATTGCAATCATACACCTCTGAAAAGTAGCAGGTGCATTGCACAGACCAAAAGGCATGCACCTATAAGCCTAAGTTCCAATGGACAAGTAAACGTGGTTTTCTCTTGATCCATAGGGTCGATTGGGATTTGAAAGTATCCAGAAAAACCATCGAGGAAACAAAAATATTCATTTCCTGTGAGTCTTTTTTTAACATTTGATCCATAAAGGGTAAAGGAAAATGATCTTTCGCGGTTGCATCATTTAGTTTTCGATAATCAATACAAACTCTCGATCCGGTGATGGTTCGTGTTGGTACTAATTTGTTGTTTTTGTTAGTTACTACAGTGATACCTCCCTGTTTAGGTACACAATGAATAGGACTAACCCATGGGCTATCGGTGATTGGGTAGATTATTCTAGAGTCTAAGAGTTTAAGGATTTCTTTTTTAACAACATCTTTCATGTTAGGATTTAATCTTCGTTTTTTTCAACAATTGGTTTCTTGTTATCCAAAAGTTGGATTTTGTGTTTTCAGAATGATGGACATATGCCAGGAATGTCAGAAGTTTTCCAAGCAAAGGATTGTTTATGTTTCTTGAGAACGTCAATTAGATCGTCTTTGTGTTCTTCAGGAAGTTGGGATGAAATAATTACAGGGAGTAATTTTTCTTCGTGAAGAAACGCATATTCAAGATGTTCAGGAAGAGGTTTAAGTTCTAAATCTGTAGGAGGTTCTTCGACAAATTTCTTAACTTTGAAATCGGTTTCGAAAGTTATGGTTTCAAATGGGGTTTTGATTTCTTCTTCGATTGTTTCGATTGGTTCATCATCGGTATGGTCAGCTATGAAGGCATCAAATTCAGCAAAAAGTTCTTCTTCGAGGATGGTTCCTTCGATAGAATGCAAAATTTCGCTTCCTTCATCAAGAAGAGCGTCGAAATCGGCTTCAACAATTTCTTCAATGACATCGATACTAAAACAAGTATCGTCATTAGAGTACGAGTGTTTCATTGCTTCGTCGATAGAAAAAGAAATTCTATCTTCTCCAACTCCAAGATTGAGTTGTTTTTGCTTTACTCTAATTATAGCATCAGCTGTGTGTAAGAAAGGTCTACCAAGGATAAGTGGTACATTGCTATCTTCTTCCATTTCTAAGATTACAAAGTCAATAGGAAAAACAAATTTTCTGACTTCTATGAGCATGTTTTCAGCTATCCCCATTGGGTATTGGAAAGAACGGTCCGCGAGTCGAGCGCTCATTTTTGTGGGATTTAAAACATTTTTAGAGAGTGTAGCATACAAAGAATATGGCATAAGGTTGATACTTGCGCCTAGATCGGCCGAGGTGTTGCAAGAGTATGAGTGAGGGAAAGTACATGGGATTAGGAAACTTAGAGGATCTCCCAGTTTTGGTGGTACTTTGTTTTGGACAATGGCAGAACATTCATCATTTAGAAAAGCTGAAGAAACTTCTTCAAACTTATGCTTGCTCTTGATAAGTTCTTTGATAAATTTTCCATAATTTGGCATTCCAGCCAGAACATCGACTAAAGGCATGTTAATTCGAACTTCTTGTATTAAGTCTAGGAATTTACCATACTTAGCTTGCATCTTTTGTTTGTGTAAGCGTTGTGGATATGGTACTTTTGGTTTATATGGCTTGGGTGTTTGGTTTTTAGTTGGTTTGGTGTGGGTTGGTTGGGCTTCATCCTCATTATCACTATCGAATGGAATTTCAATTGGTGCAACTTGAGTAGGTTTGGTAGGTGATTCGTAAGATAAACCGCTCCGCGTGAATACGGCATTCACATGCTCGTTACGAGCTTATGGGGGTTGATATTTGTTGTTGTTCTTGGGATTTGGGTTGGTATTGCTTGGTAAAGAACCAGAAGCGCGATTCGATTGTTTATCGGCCAAACGATCAAATTTAGCTTCAAGGTTTTCAATGGAAGCTTGGTGGTTTTTGGTCGTAGTTTCGAACTTGGTTTTGAAATCATTGAATGTTTCTCGAACAAAAATGTTGGTTTTTCTTTGAGATTCTATAAAGTTGTCGATTTTGGTTTCCAGGTTGTTTTTGTCTTTGGTTTGAGTGGGTTTCTTTTCGTCTCAATCATAACTTGATTTATCATTTGATCTCCAATTATTGCGGCCGTGACTACGATAATCGTTATAAAATCGATTTCGGCGAAAGGTATTCATGAAGTTGGCCTCTTCTTCCTTCGTCATGGGTGTGTCATCATCATCACATTCACTAGAAGGATGGTTTCCTCCATAGTGTTTGCAGGTTTTGTGTTTTATCTCTTCAATTTTAAGAGACATGGCATCCATTCGAGCCATAGTTTTCTCGGTATCGGTTGGGTTGTTACTTCCTTCGGCAAAAGCTACGGTTTATCATGGGTTTTTGTTTTTGTGATTTTTGGACCGATCAAGCTTAAGTAGGACTTTGTCATCCAATAATTAGTAAGCTTGGTTAGGGGTTTTGTAAAGGAAAATTCCGCCCGCTGCGACGTTCAATGCATCTTGGGTAGCATCGTCAAGACCATGATAGAAAATCTTGATTATTCCTTCTTTTTTAAGTCCATGACCATGGCAGTTTCTGAGTAGTTCTTTCATTCTTAACCATGCGTCAGTGAAGTTTCTCGATCTTGTTGAGAAAAGCTTCGGATTTCTCTAAGGAGTTTTTCAAATAGGACAGGAGGAAAGAATCGGCTAATGAAAGCACTTCTAAGACCTTCCCATGTTCGAATGGTTCCTTCGTTAAGTTCGTCGAGCCATGACTTGGATTCTCCAGTTAGGGATGATGGAAACATCATGAGTTGGACGGCTTCGGCTTTTCCTTCTCCATAGTTGAACATTTTACAAATTCTGCTGAATTCGTGGATGTGTTTGTGAGGATCGGTTTTGATTCGACCATCAAATTGGTTATTTTTGGCAAGGGTTAAGTGGTTCCCTTTGATTGCAAAATCGTTTGCAATTTCAGGTAAAACGATTGCGGAGCCAGGAGTTGGTGCGACAACTCTATCGGCTGACCACATTGGTTCATCATCGGTGTCCGACATTGGATCGTAACGGTTGATGAGTTTGGTGAGAAATAGGATTTGTGAAAGATTGTCAAAAGGTTGGTTGATTATGCGAGGTTGAGGTTGCTCGTGTCTCCTAGTTAAAGGTACACGGCGATGAAGTCTACGTAGCCTTCGGTTAAGGGTACGTTCAGGTTCAGGTAACGGTGATATTGGTGGTATTCTAGATGAACGGGTGTGCATCCAACAAGGTATTTGTTGTTTTAAGTGAAAATGTGCGGCGCACTTTTGGGTCTGTGCGGCGCACTTTAGTTCGCTACAGAAAGTGCGGCGCACTTTTTGGTTTGTGCGGCGTACTTTCTGTACTACAGAAAAAAATTTGGTTTAAAATGAGTAGCAATGGTTCAATTTCTTCAAGGATTATACGAATTTCGTTACAAAACAGGATTATAAGTCCCCGACAAACTTGATGTTCGTTTGCAAGTCTTAAATTTATATTACAAGGTTTAGACAAAACAAGAGACTAGAAGACAAACACGGGAAAGTATACCCTTTCGTTCGTAATATAGCTTTGTAGTGGTAAGCCAGGATCGTTCGCTGAGACTTAGTTTCGTTTTAGTAATCAAGATAATAATTGAAGAAATAAATAGTTGAAGTAATATCAATAATGACAAGTATGACTAATATGGGATAGCTCGTATAAGTTCGTGATGATGATAATAATGATCGAGATATGTTTATGTAGGTAAAGAGTGATAATCCTTTTTCGTCAAAACGGCGTTTACACAATTTACTTGGGTTGATTCAAGACTTATGTTTATTTAAGCGACTAAGCTCAAAACAAGTTGCCAACAAGTTCAATATTTTATCAAGTTTCTAAGCGGATCTCTCTAACCACAGATTCATGACCATAGACAAGTTCTAGAAAACTTATTATAACAATTTGCATTTCTCAACGCCAAACTATCGTAACAAATCAACTTAGATAAAATATGGTTTGTAGAACTAGGTGGTAAAATGGTTCTACAACATTAGCTTGAAATCCTTTATAAAGGATCATATCATAGCATTATCACTAATTATAGTCACATACCCATATAGTCACAAATAGCTTAGCCTAA
This sequence comes from Glebionis coronaria, assembly GCA_025667525.1. Classification (NCBI taxonomy): domain Eukaryota; kingdom Viridiplantae; phylum Streptophyta; class Magnoliopsida; order Asterales; family Asteraceae; genus Glebionis; species Glebionis coronaria. Next base: position 122,845,148 of record CM046876.1, read on the forward strand.
CATAGTGATCAAAGTGACAATTGGAAAAGAGTAAGAGAACATCATACTTAGATTGGATTGAATAAATGAGTACACAAGTGTCACGATTGTATCGTTTCTCCAAGAATCGAAGAGCGGAATACTCTCATTACAAGTATCTCCCTAAAGTGGATAATACTGAAAAATTACTAAGAGAGATAAAATACTCGAGCTATGGAGTATTGAGAGAGAGAGGTGTGTGTAAAATGAGTGGAAATGGCCTCTATTTATAGTGCTTTCTAGGGTCAATTGTGCGCCGCACATTGGAGACGAGAATGTGCGCCGCACTTCTGAGTTTGTGCGCCGCACTTCTGGGCGATCCATAATCTTCTTTCAATAACTTTGGCTTATTTGCATATTGAGGCCCCTTCTTTGTATATCTTCACTTTGCTCCTTTAAACTTTATATCTGCATATAAAACACAACATATTAAGTATCGGAAGCTCTTATTTATACTACAAAGTGGCATTATAATGATAAATTTAATATGTATAATTAGGTCGTTATCAGCTTATTAACCTCATTTTGAAGAGTTATGTTTTCAGTGTTAACCTGTTTTAAAGTTTTACATTTAGCCTTAGCAGTCAACAATTCATGTTTAACAGAGTGCAATATATCAAGCAGGTTGTTTCTTTGTTCCTCAACAAAGTGTAAGTCAACTATGGTATAATCAAGGACATGTTTACGTTCATGACTTTCAGACATAGAGGTAAGCGTGTGTACATTTTTCATTGTGATGTCAACCCATTGTCCTGATCTAGCATCTCCTTTACCAACAACAGGTTTGTCCTCAGCTATTGCCATAAATGCCCTAACCCTGGTAGTATCTTCTTCATCAGATGTCAGCGGCTCATCATTCCAATCATAGGCTTCAGCTACCAACCCTTTCTTTGTCCTTTTATCACCCCCTTTCTTCTTCGACAGAGATTCTAACTTCAAAGTCATATGTTCCAACTCAGCCTTTAGTGCCTTGTATTTGTTTTTTAATCCTTTTTCTCATTATCAAAGGAGTTGGATTGGTGAGATGAGTTGTTTTGTTGTGATCTGAACTTGTAAAGTTTGAATGATGAAGGATAGGATGGTGAGGATGTTTATGTGGATGGACAGTCTTTTTGAAAATGTCGAATTTTTCCACAGGCAAAGCAAGTCTCTTTGGATTTGTCAGTTTGTTTACTAGCCGATCCTACTCTCCCTGACATTTTTTAGAATCTTCTTTGATTAGCTAGTAAAGCTCTTTCATGAAACTCAACATTAAGGTCTGTCATGAATTCCTGGCTGCTATGAGTGTCTTCTTCAACATTTGAATTGTTGTCATGAGTGTGTGAGGTGAAGATCAATGCTTTGGATGTTGCTCCCTGAAAAATATTCCAGACTCAGATTTGTAAATGGTATCTATCAGCCCTTCTTGATAGTTGTATTTTCCATACAGCTGAGCCAACGTATCATTCTTGATGGAGTTATTGCCTCTCTGGTTCTGATTCATGCTCAGCCGTTTTCTGGGAAGGCTGTTGACAAATGTGGCGTTTACTTCAGCTTGTGCAATGGTGACTTCATTCATAGCAAGGTCGTTGAGAATAATCTTCAGCCTTGTGTACGTCTGTTGAACCTTTTCACCTTCAAGTGCCTTGAAAGTATTAAACTGAAGCCTGAGTGCCTGAATCTTGGTTTCTCTGGTTTCAAAGGGTCCTTCGTGACCTAGGATAAGGTCTGTCCACATTTTTTTGGCTGTTGGACATTGAATTACTGATTTCATGATGTGTTTTGGAAGACAGGAAATGATATGCTTTTGAGACGTTTATCTTGGTTTGCCAATTTCCTATCAGCTGGAGTCTACTGCTTGAGAGGTTTGGGAAGAGGATTCTCATCAGTAGAGGTAAGCGCCATGGGAACATATGGTTCATTTTCTATAATTTATGGAAGAAATAGTTCAAGTCCATCTAGATAGACAAGAAATTGACTTTTCCAACTTGCAAAGCCATCTTCATCAAATACTGGTACGTTGGTAACATTGGATCCACCTCTTGAATCGAGAAGTTGAGGAAGATCGTCTTTATTTTAAGTGGGGGTTACTCTTAGTGAAGTTGGAAGTGGTGGTATGTTGTTCCCAGAAAGCGATGGTGGTGGTGGTGGTGTGTTGCTCGTTACAGGCATGGTGGATCTTGATTATAAAACTTAGAATGATGTTTATGAATGTTTTAATATCAAACACCGCTTACCAATTGAAAGTCCCTAAACCTAGCTTGAAAAGATTAAGAAAGATAAATAACACAAGTAAATACTTTTCAAACGTAGTACTTTATTATTGTATAACAAGTATTACATGTGTTATGGATAACACAATTTGAGGACAACGTGTTGTGTACACTTTGGACAAAATAAAGCTAACTCAAGAACACAAGCACAACTGTTCTTTCTCTGAGTTCTAAAGAGTTAATGTGTGTAATCTAACAAAGTGAACTCCATTAGCTCTAGCCTACATATCCTATTTATAGTGGTACGAGGTTGACTTCTAGTACTGGTTGATGGTGACTACACAAAACAGACAATGTCAGACATCTGCCAAAAGATGCTCTTCTATTCTTGGTAGTTTGTCACAACACTTTAGGAAAACAGAGCTGATATAGTTTCCCTTTTCTTCATACCTTGTACTTTAGGCTGCATAGAATCCTGCCTAAAAACTTAGGTATGTCCAAAGTGTACTGAGTGTTAACAGGGTATTGCCACCCCTGTTAACACTCAACCACTCAGAGTCCCTGATACATCTTGGTTGTTATCCATCATAGCCAATGATTATGTCTTCAAGTAATCTTCGACTTCCTTGACAATGTCTCTGACATGGACTCCTCTATGGTTGCTCATAGAGACTTAGAACTCTGTGAGTCTTGGGTTACTTGCCTGTCTCCTAGGCAAAGGTTAGTTAATATCAAACAGCTTAATTTAAGTTTAAATCTATGAATAAGGGAATTCTAACAAACTTAGATTCCCAACAAATAGAAATATCTCAAAAGTAAAAATGGTGTGTGATTATGTGACTTGCTAATAATCATCCCTTTGTTACTAGTACTGGTAAACCATGGACATGGATCCTAACTCATTCCATATAGTTTAACTTTAATTTCTCGTTGACGAGTTATATTCAGATATACCAAATGTAAAGCAAGAATCATTTTGTTTCACCCTTTGGGTGGGGTCACACAATTATTTGAATAATTCTGGAGATGATCCGGGGGTACTAAACTGCACTATATCAAAGGGAGGAACAAATTTTATTTTGACTACAAGTATCTGTGGATCGTTGCTTTACAATACTTCCAATTATATCCTTTATAACTACCTTATTCATGATAACATTTAACTTGTAATCAAGAAATGATATCCACACATGCACAAACTTGTTTGATCTGAAGTCTAAGGACGACTTAATCACCTTCTTCGAAATCTTACTTATGACAAGGATCCAAAAACAATAATTCGAAAGTTCGGGGGGTCCAATACGTATCCTTTACGAATAAAAACACATGAGTTTGACGAACAATGTCCATATAGAAAAATGGGAGAAATGAATTTTTTTTAATTTTTATTGTTTTTTAACCCTTTTCACATAACTTTAAAAGTAATTATTTTTAATTTACGTAAACAAATTACATGCAAAATCTTATGCTTTTAAAGTATAAAAAATTGTTTTTGATGAATTTTTTTATATTTATATGTTTTTTAAAAATAAAAAATTAATTTTCATGATTATTTTTTATTTTAATTCTTTAACGTAATCAAAAATTATAATTCATCAAATTTCTCATTAATTTTATTTTTCTAAAATTTTGTTATTTATCTTATTTTTAATTTTGAAATTCTCGTTGGAGAAAAGTACAAAATACATCCATGTGGTATGTCAAAAGTGTGGATTACATCCCTCGTCAGTACTACGGACATAATACATCCAATTGTTAGAAACCTTGTGCACGATACATCCAAAGGAGTAACGGTGACATTAGTTTTGCAGTAAAGAGATTAAAAGTGTTGATTACTTGGGGTGTGTTTTTTTACCACAGATCTATAAGTACACACTCATTCTTATCTTCTTTCTTATCCTAATCTAACCTAAATACACACCCAATCTAAAACCCCCCAAAAATGTTTGTAGAAACTAGAAGGGGGGGTTGAATAGTTTCTAGTTAGTTTTCAAAACATTTCGGCTTAATCCACTGCGTGCGGTTCCTTATGTGTACCCGCGGTTCTTTATCAATAAAGAACCGCCGGTCCATTTAAAGAACCGCCGACAGTGAACTTAACCTTTTGTTACATGTTAAACTTTGACAATCCTTTGTATCAAATTCTCGATCAAGCTTGACTAGATATGAGATGTGTTTGATTGAAAGATAAATACTACAAGTAAGTAAACACACAAAAACATCAAATCAAGAGTACATCAAGCAATAGTCTAAACCCTAAGCACACACGTACTAAGCATAAGCTTTTATGCAACTAGGATGTTTAGACTAAGTGATGTACACTTGACCATAATCTAAACACGAAAGCCTTAGCTTTTCCGCAACTTAGATGTTTAGATTATGAGATGCACACAACACACAACATATAAATACATCTATAATAGTAAAGACATAAATGTAAAGGAAAGTACCGACACGATGATTTATAGTGTTTCGGTCGCGAAGCTCCTCTTTGCCCTACTCCACTCCTGGAGTACACCTTACTCGAGAGTTACTTCACTAGTCAACAAAACTCCTTTCAAGGCGGAGAAAACCATACACGTCGCTTACACATTTCCGACACTAAGCTAGATGTCGAGTCCTAATCTTAGGTAGGACCAATCTACACAACGTTGCCCACTTCACCATTATACGACACAAGGCTAGATGTCGAGTTCTAATCGAAAGCTAGAACCAATCTTCACGACTCTTCACTTTGAAGCTAAGTGAGAACTTCACACAACACAACTACTAATCACTTTAAAGTTTAGTGAGAACTCACAAGACACAACCACATCACTTTATAGTTTAGTGAGAACTACCTAGACACAACCACATCACTTTAGAATTTAGTGAGAACTACCAAGACACAACCTAATCTACCCACTAGTTATGTTTTATGGCCCAACATAACAAACCTTGTGTTTTATTGCCTAAACACATAAACCATATAGATCTAAGCACACAACACTTAGATCTATAACTCTAACACTATATCCAAGTACTAACAAGACTTGGATCTACACAACTAACACCTAATCCAAGGATACCCATCACTTGGATATTCTGCCCTTACAAACACATCCAAGTGTACCCACAACTTGGATCTTCTACATATACATAGTAGGAAGACAATAATCATGACTTGATCTAGAGAGATCTTCATCATGTTATGACTCTAGACACTAATACTTCACAAGGGTGAAAGTGTTCTTCTCATTGCTCTTGATGAGGCAAATGAGGAATGGGATATTGGAAGGTTTTTGTGTGTTTTTGTGCAAGTAAAATGGAAGAGAATAGTCTTCTATTTATAGCCAATTCTTGCCTTGGAGAGCACCTTTTTACCCAATGGATAAAAGAGTGGACTACCCATTGGATAAAAGGATGCACATTATATTCTTGGAGCCCAAATTCAAAATTTGAATTTTGAATTTATTAGTTTCCCTCAATCTTCTATAAGCTTCTAGAAATCTTGAGTAAGCCTAAACCGGATTGACTGCCCGCGGTTCTATATCTTCTCGCGGTTCGATATCACTAAGGAACCGCGTGTTCTATAAGAGAACCGCGCGTCCTTCTTGTCTTTCATGACGAATGTAATCTTCAAGGTGTCGAGAGAAGTATACATAAGTATGCTTGAGTGATTACGAGTACCTTACACTTAATACGAATATTATTCTTTAATAGTATAAATATCCAATCAAAATGGAAATCCCCAAAACATAAAGGGATCATCTTGATTAAACATCGTAATGTTTGCACTAACAATCTCCCCCTTTTTGATGATGACAAACAAGTAAACCGTAACGCATAGTAAAATGTGAAACGTACTCGTTTACACTTCCTTCTCCCCCTTTTGTCGAATCAAAAAGGTAGTCGTCATTTGAGGAAGAGTAGAATCCATATCATTTGAGGAAGATCATGCATCCAAAGGTATTCGTCGTTTGTAGAAGAGAAGAATCAACTTTGAGATAGCTTTCATCCAAAAGATACTCGGTTGAGAGGCGAGAATCCGAACCATAATCCCATCATCCAAAGATATTGAGCTTGCATCATCCTAGTGAAGTCTTCAATCACCATAGGTTAACCACCTCTATGTCTTCGAGATCCCATAATACATTACTTGTAAGATGTTCAATGAATGCAATTTAAGTGAGTCAACGATTGCAAATGTAATGACTTGAACTCTTGCAAATGCTCCCCCTTGATATGAGCTCCCCCTTGCTTGAGGCACCAACAAAGCAAGAATAGTGACGAGCTACAAAAATGGGTTAGAAGTGTCCTACAAAACAAGGTTAGTAGACAAGAGCATATATAAAAAGAGATGTCACCCAAACGGGGATGATAAACAAGTCGTTTGCATAAACAATGACAAGCAAAGAAGTGTGCATGCGATGCTATCAATCCAAAAACAAATCAAAGGAGAGGATCTTGACAAGATCAATTAACAATTGTTGGAATAGAGATAGAAAAGAAACATCCATACCATTTGTAATGATAATATGTCAAAGGGTAAAAAGCTTAGAATTTTTGGAATCACCCAAGAAAATTCAAGATTTAACCCTCAACTCTCAAAAAACAAGGAGAGTATTTTGAGGAAATCAATTCAAAATTGTTGGAGTAGAGGTAGAAAAGAAACATCCAAGAATTTGAAGATATCATCTCAAGGGGTTAAAAACTTAGAATTGATGGAATCACCCATACCAATTGTAAATTTTAACCGCAATCAACTCTCAAAAAGAGGGACAAAAGTATCTCAACCTAGAGATATTTTTTACCAAAAAAAAGGAAAACCAAAAGCGGATAAATCACGCTTTAAGAAAAAATCGGGATATAGGACATTATAGGCAAAAATGCGTATGAATGTCGACACCAGATAGTGTTTAGCATACGATAAACTACATGCTCTAAGTTTCGTAGCTCTTCTCAATCATTATGGATGTTCAAAGAACAATTACATGATGAGGAAAGGGTAAGGCTCGACTCAACTTAGTTTAGAAAGACTAGAAGAAAGAGACTCGACTTAGAAGAGCATGATTAAAATGAATTGAGAGAGACTCAACAAAGAAGTTAAGGATAACTTCACAAATTGATTCATGAATACTATACCTTAGAAGGTGATAGTGAAATATCGAAAGAAAATAAGAGAAGAAACTCAAAAGAAGCTCAAGAAGACATGAAGAGTTAGTACAAAATCTAACACATAATCAAGTAAGCACATAGGATAATTCATGCAATGTCTTATGAAGTCTACAATAAACCAATGTAGAGAAGGTGCGCAATTAACACATATGGCATGCAAGAAACAAGATTACTTAAAAAGAGAAGACTAAAAACATGTTAGCACGTAGCATTTAAGGACATGCATGAGTTAGACACATCTAAGAGATATTATATCGGAATTGCTTGACAAAGACAAAACCTTTATAATAAGCATGCATTCATTAACTAATCAATTAAGCATATAACATACGGATAAGCAAGAAGATATATAAGCAAGTAGCATACAAGCAAGTCATCTATCTAGATATCACAAATCAAGCTACATGTAATGTAAATCTCCAAGAAGATTCCTAATTCTTATTAGTTTAAGAAAAGAACTCAAAATAAGAGAAAAGAAAAAACATAATAACAACAAGATCCAAGACTCAAAGAAAAATCATGTTGAAAAACATGAAAGGAAATACAAGAGAATAAAGATCATACAAAGATGTATAAAAAACAAGCCTAAAACTTAAGCATAATTTTAATCTTAGTTACACTAGAATCCTAATATTTGCTTAAATTAGATGTCTTAGCAATAAGCAATCCACATGCTTAAATGAAAGACAAGGGTGGTGGCGGAATTTGGTGGGGTGAAAGGTGAAGTCACCAAGGGTTCAACAAAGTCATTCACAATGGGAATTCTTTAGATGGGTTGAGGTTGGGTAGTCACATCCAAGAGAGTACTTGGAGTGAAGGGTGAGGTTAGCTCATTCATTCTAGATTGGAATGAAGAGGAGGTAGAACCATGATAATGGTTGGTACCATGGGTTGAGGTAGTCTTGCATGGAGCAAGAGGTGGTGAGGGTGATGAAGATATGAGAATTGGAACAATCTCATTCTTGGGTGTGTGAAAGGGTGAAGAGTTAAGTTTGGGTAACTTAATCTTAATTTTGAGGTGCCTCTTTGAAGAGGAGGTTTTGGATGAATTGGAGGTTCTTGTAGAAACCATGGTAGTAATGGGTGGTTTAAGGGGTAAGGATGAATGGTTTGAGGTGTGAAGAACATGGCTAACAAGGTGGGTTTAAAAGGGTGAGGGGATGATCCAAACTAGTAATGGGTTAAAAAGGAAAAGCCCAAGATATTTTGGGAGTGATCAAAGGTTTGAAACAAAGATTCCAAATGGTGTTGGAACAATTGGGAAGTTTCAGAAAACCCGAATTTGAGAGCTTCTGCCCGCGGTTCTTTATCTCCACCGGTGGTTCCATATTGATATGGAGTCGCGGTCTATTTAAAGAACCGCCTACAGAGGCTAGATTTAGGTGGTGAAGGAGGATTTTCTAATTCAGCAAATCCTAATGTTCTAGTCTAACTTATCATAAAGTCATGCTTAAGAGCAATAAAAACTAGAACACACACAAAGGAAAGACACATAGGTTCAATTAGCACGTAAGAGGAAAGCTAAGAAAAACCTAATGGCTACAAAATAAAAAGACTCCTAATGACATACAAAGTTCATCAAAGTAAACTATCATTAGTCATATATAGGAAGAGCCATTTAGCCAATTTAGAGAATGAGTATGAGACTATCACTAGAGGTGCTCAATTAAGGCTAAACACGACCATTTTTACGAGTTATACACCAACTCAACTTCCCACATGGAAGTAATTCAACCGTTAGGTCAAATTAAGATCCTAGTGCATAAATTCTCTAGTAGTCATTCTCAAGTTAGACAAAATGTAATTCCAACATTTGCCTAATAAAGTTTAGCAAGGATGAAACTTGCATGGCGACATAATGCATGACCTAATGAGGGTAAAGAATGCACCATTGCATATCTTGTCAAACAAGTCTAGTTAAGGTTAATTACCTTAATAGAACTTGAGGCCAATAACATTGAAGTGTATAAAAAAAGTTTACACAAACCAAAGGAACACTCTTGATTGGTCTTTCGGAAATGATACATTTATAAATTTCATAGCAATGTAAATTACTTGAGTATTTCGGATGAAACATCCAAGTTATCAAACCGACTCTATTGTGCATTATAAGTAATTATTAAACAAAATATATCTAACAATTTGAACAAGTCGATTCAATATAACACCATCAACACAAGTGTGAGTTATGATCCGATGTATATTATTAATAAACCACATTCATGTCTACACTAAAAAACATGTCAATTAGATTCGATAATGATACCAATCATAGTTTGAATAATGCATTGATATTTAATCGAAATCTTTCTTGATTCCCACAAACACTCTTTTAAGAGAAAATAGCTAAGATTTTCAAAGGGTGTTTCATGTTTTATAGTGAGACATTTATCTACTTGAACTAATAACACAATGATCAAGTAAGACGACCCAAATCAATAGATTTGATAAGCTCCTAAAGCTTTCAAACCTAAGAGTGTTAATAAACATAACGAGGTGTACATGATGTTTATATAACATATATAAACCTAGAGATGTTGATCCTATATGCAATGCACAAATAATGTTGCAACCAAAATGCAAGAAATGTAGCATACATCCTAATTAGGAAGAACTAGATACTAACAAATACAAAGCAAGGCACAAGAGACTAGACATATAAGCAATACTACTACAAATAGCAATGAACACTTGATAATGTCTACATATAATAATAACACACAAAGAAACACACACAAACAATTAGCTTAACACATAAAAGCATTCGTCCATGTTTTGAGTGTTAGATATACCAACGTATACATAGCTTGATCTTATTTGAAAATAGTTTTCGACACTTTTCAAAATTTAATTAAGTTCAACACTTTATAAATATATCAATTTACAAAGACATATCAACAAGAGATGTCCAACTTAATATAAACGAGTAAAACACAAGTTTTACGACAAACCGAGACTCGATACTTTGGACAAAGTATAGAACTTATAAAACATTTAAATTTTAAAGTTTCAATAAAGGTTTGGAAGCATTTTTAATTGAAATAAAACTCAATTACGTTCGAAACGCCGAGTGGCACGACTTCTACGGACTTACGGTTGATTTTATATGATTTTTCAAAGTTTGCAAAAATCAGAGTCAGACTGGCCGCGGTTCCTTATTGATAAGGAACCTCGGGGAAGAGATAAAGAACCGCGTCCAGAGGGCAAAAATGGGGTTTTTGGCCAAAATCATTTGGTAACTTTTTGGAAGGACTTCGGACTCTAAAAAATCATTTTAGACACATAGAACTCGTATTTTAGAGTTAATTATGTCATAAAAGATTTTTATACTTCCAAACATGAAAAGATTTAATTCAAGCTATTATACAAAGTTTATTTAACACCAAAACTTGTACGAATGAAACAACAAAACACATTTCATAAGTAATCACTCTTCATGAACAATTTGATACAAATGTCGTATCTATTTTTAAAAACCGTTTTCATTTTGAAAAGCATTTGTTTTGAAAAACTAGAGCAAGGATCGATCCAAGCTTTAAAGTACAATATACTTCAAAGATCTTGTGTGACCATTGCTCTGATACCAATTGTAGAAACTAGAAGGGGGGGTTGAATAGTTTCTAGTTAGTTTTCAAAACATTTCGGCTTAATCCACTGTGTGCGGTTCCTTATGTGTACCCGCGGTTCTTTATCAATAAAGAACCGTCGGTCCATTTAGAGAACCGCCGACAGTGAATTTAACCTTTTGTTACACGTTAAACTTTTACAATCCTTTGTATCAAATTCTCGATCAAGCTTGACTAGATATGAGATGTGTTTGATTGAAAGATAAATACTACAAGTAAACACACAAACACATCAAATCAAGAGTACATCAAGCAATAGTCTAAACCCTAAGCACACACGTACTAAGCATAAGCTTTTCCGCAACTAGGATGTTTAGACTAAGTGATGTACACTTGACCATAATCTAAACACGAAGAACACACGTACAAAGCCTTAGCTTTTCCGCAACTTAGATGTTTAGATTATGAGATGCACACAACACACAACATATAAATACATCTATAATAGTAAAGACATAAATGTAAAGGAAAGTACCGACACGATGATTTATAGTGGTTCGGTCACGAAGCTCCTCTTCGCCCTACTCCACTCCTCGAGTACACCTTACTCGAGAGTTACTTCACTAGTCAACAAAACTTCTTTCAAGGCGGAGAAAACCATACACGTCGCTTACACATTTCCGACACTAAGCTAGATGTCGAGTCCTAATCTTAGGTAGGACCAATCTACACAACGTTACCCACTTCACCATTTAACGACACAAGACTAGATGTCGAGTTCTTATCGAAAGCTAGAACCAATCTTCACGACTCTTTACTTTGAAGCTAAGTGAGAACTTCACACAACACAACTACTAATCACTTTAAAGTTTAGTGAGAACTCACAAGACACAACCACATCACTTTAAAGTTTAGTGAGAACTACCTAGACACAACCACATCACTTTAGAATTTAGTGAGAACTACCAAGACACAACCTAATCTACCCACTAGTTATGTTTTATGGCCCAACATAACAAACCTTGTGTTTTATGGCCTAAACACATAAACCATATAGATCTAAGCACACAACACTTAGATCTATAACTCTAACACTATATCCAAGTACTAACAAGACTTGGATCTACACAACTAACACCTAATCCAAGGATACCCATCACTTGGATATTCTACCCTTACAAACACATCCAAGTGTACCCACAACTTGGATCTTCTACATATACATAGTAGGAAGACAATAATCATGACTTGATCTAGAGAGATCTTCATCATATTATGACTCTAGACACTAACACTTCACAAGGGTGAAAGTGTTCTTCTCATTGCTCTTGATGAGGCAAATGAGGAATGGGATATTGGAATGTTTTTGTGTGTTTTTGTGCAAGTAAAATGGAAGAGAATAGTCTTCTATTTATAGCCAACTCTTGCCTTGGAGAGCACTTTTTTACCCAATGGATAAAAGAGTGGACTACCCATTGGATAAAAGAGTGGACTACTCATTGGATAAAAGGATGCACATTATATTCTTGGAGCCCAAATTCAAAATTTGAATTTTGAATTTATTAGTTTCCCTCCTTCTTCTAGAAGCTTCCAGAAATCTTGAGTAAGCCTAAACCGGCTTGACTGCCCGCGGTTCTATATCTTCTTGCGGTTCGATATCACTAAGGAACCGCGTGTTCTATAAGAGTACCACGCGTCCTTCTTGTCTTTCCTGACGAATGTAATCTTCAAGGTGTCGAGAGAAGTATACATAAGTATGCTTGAGTGATTACGAGTACCTTACACATTTTACATTATGTATTGCGAGTTATATGTTTGTCATCACCAAAACATAAAGGGATCATCTTGATTAAACATCGTAATGTTTACACTAACAATGTTCATTCCCCGAATGTATCTGTGTGGCTTACCAACCGTGTGTCGTACATCATGGACACCTATAAACCCAGGAAGACGTTTTCATTGTTACTAAAAAACAATAAGTTTTCATTAATTAATTTTTTGTGGATTTTGGTTACCTAATTAAACTTTTTTATATATTGTGTAGGGTATCAACTGTGGGTTTAATGGATGGGTTGATCCACCAATATGTACAAGGGCTGTGGCAATTATCCCAGGATTGTTGAGGAACATAAATGAGACTCAAGCAAGAGCAGATGAAAATGCAATGAAAGCTAAAAGGATGAAGTATCTTTTGGGGTTTAGTTGGTTGTTCTTTGTGTTGTATGTTATGATGAACTGATGGTGTCCAAGGATAATGAAGTCTTTTGTCTAATGCAATGGTGTCCAAGAATGAAATATTTTGTCTAATGCAATGGTGTCCAAGGACTGGTACCATTTTATGTTTTATGTAAGGATGATGTTGTCTAAATGTAATGGTATTTTGATAATGAAAAACTCATGTTTTAGTATTGAATTTTGTTTAGTTGCTTGTATAAATAGGTATGAATGGTGTTGACATGGGTTGCATAACCAAGTCAAAAGATGTTCACCTGCTACTGAGTTCATGACATTACCAAAACCAAAACATAATCTAATTAAACATAACATAACCAAATGACATTAAGTTAACCAAATCCTGAGTTCATAACATTACCAAATCATAATTTAACGACATAATCCAAGTCTTAGCCTTTTTAGCCAAATCCTGAGTTCATAACATTACAAAAGAGACTTTCAAATTTGACCAAAATAGAGACATTACAAAAGAGAATAACATGACTTAGAAGAGTTTGGCCTTTCCTCTAGTCTTAGCCTTTTTAGCAGCTGCTGATGGACCAGCTTTAGTAACTCTAGCCCTTTTGAATCCAGTTTGTAAAGCTTGTGATCCACCAAAACTTGAAGCCTGTAATCCACCATTGCATGACCTACTGTTGTGTCCTTGTGTTTTGCATTTTTAACAAGTAACAGTTTCCCCAGCTCTTGAAAGTTTCCCATTTGCATTCATCCTTTGGGAAGATAACTCACCTTTGGCCTTTCTTCTTGCCTTGGATGGTCTACCAACTTGTGGTAAAATCTTTGGGGGAATGATAGTCAAAGGGCTTGGGTGTTTAGTCCACAAATGCCTTCCATTCAAAGGGTATCGTGTGATTGTACTGGGTTGCCCAAGTGCTTACCCAATAAGATGAATGTACCCAAGACTCAGGAACCCCTACATCTTCATTGTTTAGAGCCATATCATGTATGACTGCCACTGCATGTTTGTAGGGCATTCTAGTTAGCTCCTATTTTCTGCAACTGCAAGTCCTATCCTGCATATCTACAACACATTGGTCTTCATGTGGGCCATTTGTTTGATACTTTGTTCCACCATTGTACAAGACCTGTTAATCATAACATCTTATAAGCCTAACAGTTAATATAAGGATAAATCAAAAGATGAGCAAGAAATAGTTTACCGTATAAAAAGTAGCTTTATATTTTATAGCTTCAAACAACTTAGTAGCAGGTGGTGTTAATGGCCCTTTACTCTTTGCAATCACATTTTTCACATTGACTATCCTTTTTGTAAGGTACTCCCTAACAAATTCCAAACATGTTAGGATGGGAACATTTCTGCCATCCAACAATTTCCTATTAAAGACCTCACACAAATTATTTAACAGAACATCACAACGTGCTCTACCTGTAATAAAACATCCTAAATTCAGATACATAAACCACAACTATGATTTTAAGGAATGAAGAACAAGAACAAAATGTTTACCACTGAAATGTGATCTTGTCCAATGTTGAGGAGGTATCTTCTTCAAATACTCATAAGCACCTTCTTCAAAGTCTTTTAACTTTTGCATTTGTGTATCAAAGTATTGCACTGTTGTTGCAGCTGCACATCTCCACACTAACTCCTTTATCTGGTTATCCTTGAACTGGGTCTTTAGGTTCTTATATATATGTCTTACACAGAACCTATGCTCAGCACAAGGGAAAACTTTTGCAAGTGTAGGAATCAGACCCTATTAAATACCAATGCAAAGTAGGCCTTAGTTAATAATCTAGTAAATGCATAAGAAAGTGGATTAACAAAAGTGTAAAGGGATTACCTTTTGTCTATCTGATATGAATGTAAAGTTAGACATTGGAGTCAACTCTAGATCATCTCCTAAGCAAGTTAGAAACCAGGACCATGATTGTAAGTTCTCTGTTTCCACAATAGCATAAGCTAGTGGATATGTACCATGATTAGCATCCATCCTAACTGCTGTAAGTAACTGTCCAGGGTACTGCCCCTTAATAAAACATCCATCAAGACCAAGCAAATCCCTTAACCCTACTTTAAACCCCCTTTTCAATGCTCCAATGCATACATATATCCTCTTGAACTGTCTTGTTGTTTCACTTGGATTATAATCCCTTTCAAGATCTATCTTGACAGTTGTGCCTTCATTTGTTCTTTGAAGCTCTAACACATAATCTCTTAACAATGAATATCGTTGTGTGAAATCACCCTTAACCTTCAACACTGACTTAGCCCTTGCCCTTTTCACCTTGTCCATAGTAATACCAATTGATATTTTTTACACAATTGGTCTTTTAATGCTCTAACAACAATATCAGGGTCTGGTTTCACTATTTCCTCAATCTCATCTGCAAGCCAACTATCAGTTTGAAGACAAGTGTGTTCATCTTTGAATGTTTTCACTGTCCAAGTGTTATCTTCTTTTGATATTTGCAAAGTCCAAGGACATATGATATCCTCATAAACATAACTACCATTTTTCCCACCTACTTTTATCCTTATCCCACCCTCTTTATTTATTCCATGTTCACCAGATTTTGTCTCCTCTTTTTTGGACTTTACCCATTTCCCATTGATATTTTTAAGAGAACACTTACTTGGGCTGCTAAGTCCACTAGGCCCACCATCATTCTTAAAAACATGACACTTACCCCTACACACTGCCCTCACTCTTATTTTATCATTCTTCCACACATATAAATGCCTCCTAGTTGCCACAGCTTGACTGGTCACCATAGCAGTTGCCTCTTTCTTATTAGCAAACTGTTTGCCAACATAAAAGTATCCACTATTTTTAGAATGCTCATTCCTTAATACTCTCATAGCCTTCTTTCTTTTACCTTCTTGTTCAATGTCACTATCCAAATCAATTTTCATGTCAAAATCATCTAAGTCATACCCTTCTTCAACCACAACATCATTGGGAACTTCTGGAATCCCCTTACTATGACCCACCCATTCTACATCTTTGTCAATGTTTTGATAAAATTCTTGCATATCTACTTCAACTTCATTAATCAGATTATCATCATCAACTATAAAGTCACTATCTTGACTATCATCACTCTCACTCTCATTGTCGTCTTCACTAACAGACCTAGCATACTCATAGAAATCATTTCCTTCATTAGCAGACCTAACATACTCATCATAATCATCATTTCTATTACCTCCACTAATCTCATCCTCTAAGACATTATGAACTTTTGAGTGTTCTGTCTCATTCTCAACATCCAAACTAGGCCCCTCTAGCATCAACTGTGGTAACCTACTTATCTTAACAGGGTTCTTAAAAGGCTTCCTAGCTTGTGCAGCAGATAGTTCATCAATTTCTTCAATTCTTAATTTTTGTGATGCTTTTGAGTAAGTGTCAAGGACTGAATAACCATGTTCAATATACACCTCAATAAGTTTGTACTTATAAGTATATCTAACTAACATCAAAGTATCTGAATCATTTCCTAGTGCTTGTAATCTAAAATCCAAATTACTATTGGGTATCTTGAAATGATAATACATTGGGCTCTTTTTACTAGTGTAACCTAAGTTTTTAACCATTTCTTGCAATTCAATAACTAAGAAAAGGTCAACATCTATAAAATCAACATAGTTGAAGCTCCCATTTGTGTAACTCCTACCTAGAGGTTCAGTGAAGAATCCACCATGATGAATCTTCAATGAGAACAAGTTTTCACCATATTTACCTACAATTAACAATTGATGAAATTAGGGTTTCGATCAAATAAAAATAATTGGGGTTTTCACAAAAAAAACAACAATGTATCATAATCAAACAATAGCATTATCATCTTACTATATGCTTGCTTTTCATCCACTGGATCTTCATAATCACAAATCTTCCATTCAGCAACTACCATTTCTGATGATTTAATAAGACGGTTAGGGTTTTGAGAATTAGAGATTCTTGATCATCGAGTTATATGGAATGAAAGAGGGAAATGAAGAGTTTACAGAGGCGTGTGTGTGTGTGTTTTTTGTGTGGAAAGTGGTCTTTGACTTTTCATATTAAACAGATAAAAGGCAACCACCCTAAAAAAACAAGTCACGTGCACAACACGTGGACACAACTAATGTCACCGTTAGTCCTTTGGATGTATCGTGCATAAGATTTCTAACAATTGGATATAGTCTCTAGTAATGATGAGGGATGTAATCTACACTTTTAACATACCACATGAATGTATTTTGTACTTCTCTCTTCTCGCTACTATCAAAGTTGTTTACACGACATGCACGCACACAAAAACTTATTACAAATCATCCTTTGTCAAGTCAAGAAATCCATATTTGATAAAAAAAACATTTGATATTGAAAAAATATAAAGTTATTAAAAGCATGATAAAAAAAAGGGGATATGCACGATTCTATTTTATATTCCAACTTCCTGAGAATTACCCTCACAAAAATTCCAAACTGGCCGATTTGTTAGCCAATAACAAACGAAGGACGATTAAAGCGTTGATTTTTTATTTGCGTCACATTTAGTCGTGCCACTTTGCTTTTCCAAAGTAGGAAAAAAGATGATGTCATTCAATATAAACGACCCTGGCCGTACTATATACGATTCCAAGAACTTTGAGATTTTATGAGATTTTAAGTTTAGGGAAAAAGACTCGTTGATCACTTTTGATCTATTATAGGGTATTGGTTTAAAATTTTGACAAATATGATCAAGTTGATCAATTTTTATTCAAAAGTTATTTGTTTATTTTAAACAGTTGATAATTATTCAAAAAAATCAATTGAAGATTTGTGTATGATCATATTTGTCAAAAAATTTTGATATAATCATATAGTGAATTATAAGTGCTTACCTTGACCATTTTTGTGTTTTTCCTTTTAAGTTTATAGGAGTCAAAAGATTTACATCAAATATTTCAATATACTAGACGATTATCCGCGCATAGCAGCGAAATTACCTAAAGACATATAATTAATGATATGCTAATTGATTTAATGGTCAAACTCGTGACCTAATAATTGCCTAGCAATAGATAGTTAATGATTTATTAATTGACCGATGGTCGAATCGGTAACTCGGTGACTCGTCCGGGTTGAACCGGTAGGCGAGCCCATTCCCATTGACTTGATCGGGTTGACTCGGTGGTCGAACCCGTGTCCCGGTGGTTGAATCCATGACCCGGTGGTCGAAACCAGTGACCCGGTGGCTCGACAGGATTGACCCGGTTGTCGAACCTGTGACCCGGTGACTCGATCGGGTTAACCCGATGGTCGAACCCGTGACTCGAAAAGATTGGCCCGATGGTTGAACCCGTTACCCGGTGACTCAATCGGGTTGGTCCGATGGTCGATCCGTGACCCGATGACTCGATCGGGTTGACCCGTTGGTGGAACCTGTGACCAAGTTACTCGACCGAATTAATCCGGTGGTAGAACCCGTGACCCGATAACTTATGCAATTGTTTATAGTTTAATTTTTCAACATTTTCTTACTTTATTCAACTTATGTGTATTTAACTTTTCAATAATTCCATAATTAATATCCAACTTCTATCCATTTAATTTTTTTAACAATTCTATAATTAAATCATTTTTTAACATTCAATATTTTAAAGTTTTTTCTTTATAAGTAGTAGAAATGTAGTAAACCATTGTTATTCAAAACAGAAACACAAAAGATACATCCACTAAAACATTGTCCATAATCAGATGTCAATAATTTTGAACTTGCTAGCATTATATTTCGGACCAGCATGTTTGTCAATTTGATGTTGTTTATAGAAATTAACGGTGATAGATAATTTACTAATAAAAAATAAGGGCAGTATCTTAGACTAGATACATGGCCGTCTTAGACTTGCAGTCTTTTTAGTTATTTATTTTTTTAGTAATCAAGCATCTTCAAAACGTTATACTAATTTTTTTAAGGATAACTAAACTTTCATTAACACGACCAAAACAAGTACAAACTCCATATCCCACGCTTGCCACACAATAGAGACCATGGAGGAAACATAAAATAGAAATAACTTATACTTATACAACACTAAGCCTCAAACCCTCAATAAGACTAAAACAAACATACGAGCTATGTGAAAAATTAGGCAAAATAAAACTATGCAACTCATTCCACAAAGGTGAAGATTGGCGGGAACACCTTAACCCCAGGTTTCTTTTGGCACCAGCCATTGTCCACCCCACAAGGAATAGCTCCGGCAACTCTCCTGGCCCAGAGGAGCAACAACTGGAGTGAGACGAGCCGAGACTCGATCACCGATCTCTTATTCCACAAAGTCTCTCCAGTGTGCCCGTAGGTTTTGCGGAGGCGGGTACCTATTTGAAACAAATGCCAAAGATGGGAATTGAACTTGGGTCATTTGACTCAAGAACAAAAGCTCCACCCATTGGACTAATGATCCAATGGTAAAACTATGCAACTCATATCAACTCATACAATAAACCATAGAAGAAACAAACATTTCGAATCTTACGCTGCTTAGAGTGGTGGTGAAGATGGCCAGTGGGTGAGTTTTTCGCGCGTGAGTTACCATCCCGTCTGAGAACTCACATGTGAGTAATTGCTCACTATGATGAAATATTCATCACCGTGAGTTTTGTCTAATTTGTGTAACCTTTTAATCCAACCGTTGCATTCAAATAAGAAACCCACGTTTTATATATAAATACTTCATTTTAACACTCATTTATCTATAAACACATTTTTCACACAAAACTTAAACCGAAATGGACGAGTATGAGTTGATGTTTCCCGCTGAAGACAACGCCGAAGAAATTCTCAAGAATAAGTTACTTTTCTTACGAAAGCTATGTCGTTTCTTAGGCGTCAGCGACAACGTAATCGAGTGCCGAGAACAATGATTTACCGAGATCGTTATGGCCATGGACGGAACTTCTTAGGGGCCAAGGGGGGTCGTGGCCCTCCCCCAAAAATTTTGATCCTATGTACATTTTATATCTTTTTCGACATGTTTTTAGTTATTTTTAACAAAAAAAATTTAAGCATAGTGTATATCGCCCCCCCTAAAATAAATACTTATTAAGATAGCCCCCGCTAAAACCATTTATGTTTCGTCCCTGGTTATGGCGCTCATGACCGTTTGTGGGCGGCTTTTTATCCCGAGTATCCAATGTACGATTACTACAAATTCTGAAAGACGTTTAGAATGGCTAAGCCCCTTTACTGTTGGATAGTTAACAAGGTAACTGCTCATGATCCTCACTTTACCAAAAACGTTGATTGTACCAGAAAAATAGGCATATCAGCGTTAGTTTAATGCACATCTGCAATTCGTCAATTGGTTTATGGGGTTGGTCCGGGTTTTCTTGATGAATATTTGCAAATAAGTGAGAGAACTTCAAGGGAAGCTCTTGATCATTTTTGCAATTCTGTGATGGACGTGTTTTGTCCCGAATATTTGCGTAAACCTACATACACTCATGTTGATAACCTTTACCAACATCACGAACAAAAACATGGGTTTCCAAAGATGTTGGGAAGCATTGATTGTACAAATTAGGAGTGGTTTGGTTGTCCGAACGCCTATAAAGGCCAATATGTTATACGTGATCATGGTCCGAATACATTTATTTTATTGGAAGCTGTTGCGTCACAAGACATGTGGATATGACATGCATTCTTTGTTGTCGCTGGATCCAACAACGACATCAACGTCTTATACCAATCTCCCTTGTTTAACGATCTCAAGACCAGACGAGCACCAGAGGTTCCGATTGTGGCTAACGGCCTTTCTTACCCTTGGGGATACTATCTCGTTGACGGGATTTATCCGAAATTGGTGCCACTTGTTAAGACAATACGAGAACCTGCGAATGACGACCATAAAAGAATTTTTTTACAAGAAAAAACAAGAATCGGCAAGGAAGGATGTGGAACGAGCTTTTGGTGTTCTAAAAAAGAAACGGGTCATAATAGCCACTCCTACTCGAACAATGAGAAAAGAATGAATCCAGAATATGATGTATACATGCATCATATAACATAATATGATTCAAAAATAAAAAAACATGCAATTTCACCCATCTGGTTCCCGGAGGAAGATCACCAACCCGAGGACATTGTCCGGAGCGATGAGCAAAGGCGAGCAGTTATGAGGTACATCCGGTCAGCACAAACACGTCATAACCTTCGAGCTGATTTTGTGGAACACTTGTATGCTAATGCTGATTTGTAGGTTTATTATTCGGGTTTATGTAATCTTTTTAATTATTGAATAAATGTTTTAATTTTCAAATAATAAGTGTTTATGTTTACGTTTTTATTTACTTTTATAGTTTACGAATTAAAAGAATTAAGAAAAAAAATATGGTATGACGTGGTGGTGAGTTTCTCACCACCGGTAAGGTTGTAAAGTGGGTTGGTGAGTGGAGAGAGAAAGCTGATATGACGCTGAGATGGAAGTAGGTTTTTGGCTCACCACTACAAGTAGCCTTATACTCTTGGACCTTCTCTTCATCCACTCATATGACTTCCATTGTACATCTTGAAATAGCCTCACTATGTTATCACAAGTCCCCTTATACACTTGATCATTCCTGCGTTTTCATATCAAATATCCAACAACATGTAGCACCCCATTCCACAGTTTACGAGACACTTTATCAACCATAATGCCACCCTTATGATTATATAAATCTCTAACGATAAACAGGTTGACCGGGCCCAGAATGTGTTAGCAATCTTTTCGGCCTGTTAGTCATGACATTATACCCCCGCATTCTATTCCATGAATACCATACCTAGTCACATAAAACGTGTCATCTCCCTCTTCAATGAAATACATCAATACTGCATTTTCCATGTTCCCACGGCAAAAATCAGCCCACCTTTGACCTTCCACTTGAATATTTCCACCGCTTGGCACCTTTAAATCTTATTTAAACCTGTATTGATCATTACTTGTCACATGCATGTACATGTTTCTGTTATAATAATAACCTTCCCTGAAAACGACGACAGGACCTGCAAAATATATAGAAGTTCAAGACATATGTTTAATTTTCTTTTCAGTGATATCATAATTAGTGAAATTTGATAGTATAGTATTATAGTACTTGTGTTTTTGGAAATGTATCATTGTTCACCATAAAACGAATTCGATAGGCATTTTTTGCATATTGCGTATCATTTAAAACATCAACATACTTGCATATAAAAAGTTATTGAAGTCTTGGGACATTCAAATAAAAACAGAGTGTAAATATGTAGAGGTTTGATCTTAACAAATGTTGTTCTTAAATATTTATTCCTTTTCCTTTGATCACAGTATATTGATAAAAATTCATGTCCATAATCAGTTTTAAAAATACCAGATAATTAGGTTTCATATCTTTAGGAATTTATATGGACACAACAAGAATAAACATGCAATTGTCATGCCCAAAATTCATTTATGCATACCATCATTTTGTTTTCTATGGTTGATCACAAAGTTAGCAAAATATTATTTACAATTAATCTCTATTGTATCTGTTGGGAATCTAAGTTTGTTAGATTCCCTGTATCATAGATTTAAACACAAATCAAGCTGTTAGATAGTATCTTGCCTGTGCTAAGGAGGCAGGCAAGTATCGCAAGACTCATAGAGATCTAAGTCTCTGTGAGCAACCTTAGAGGAGTCCATGTCAGAGATATTGTCAAGGAAGTCGAAGATTACTTGAAGACATACTCAATGGCTGTGATGGATAACAGCCAAGATGTATCATGGACTCTGAGGGGTTGAGGGTTAACAAGGGTGGCAATACCCTGTTAACACTCAACACACTTTGGACATACCTTAGTATGTATGAGACTATGAACAAAATGGAAATTGTGTCAGCTATGTTTCCCTAAAGCATTGTGGCAGACTGCCAAGAATAGTAGAGCATCTTGTGACAAAGGTCTGACAAGTGTTTGTCTAGTGTAGTCACCATCAACTAGTACTTAGGTCAACCTCGTACCACTATAAATAGGATATGTAGCCTAGCATTAAAGTTTAACAATTTGATAGAATTCACACATTAATGCTTAGAACTTAGTGAACCAAACAGCTGCTACTGTGTTCATAAGTTAGGTTTTAGTTTGTTCAAAGTGTGCACAACACATTGTCATCAAACGGTGTTATCCATAACACTTGTAATTCTTTATTATACAATAATAAGTATTACATTTGAAAAGTAATTACGTGCGTTGATTAGTTAAGTTTATTGTTTCTAGCATAGTTTAGGGACTTTCAATTGGTATCAGAGTGGTGTTGATATTGAAACCTTCATAAACATCGTTCTAAGTTTTATAATCAAGATCCACCATGCCAGAAACAAGCAATATACCTCCTACACCACCACCACCGTCTTCTGGGAACAACAACAATGCTCCACCAACTTCACCAAGACTTACTCCTCCACCTCCATTTGAAGATGATTTGCCCCAACTTCTTGACTCAAGAGGCGGATCTCATGTCACCAATGTACCAGTCTTTGATGAAGAAGATTTTGCTAGTTGGAAGAGTCAATTCCTCGTGTATCTCGACGGACTTGAACCAGTTCTTCTAGAAATTCTAAACAATGGACCTTATGTTCCCATGGCGCTTACTTTTACTGATGATAATCCTCTTCCCAAACCTCTCAAGCAGTGGACTCCAGCTGATAGGAAATTGGCAAACCAAGACAAACGTCTCAAGAGCATCATTATATCCTGTCTTCCCAAACACATCATGAAGTCTATGATTCAGTGTCCAACAGCCAAACAAATATGGACAGACCTTATCCTTGGTCATGAAGGACCCTCTGAAACCATAGAAACCAAGATTCAGGCACTCAGACTTCAGTTCAATGCTTTCAAGGCACTTGAAGGTGAAAAGGTTCAACAAACTTATACAAGGTTGAAGATTCTTCTCAATGACCTTGCTATGAATGACGTCACCATTGGTCAAGCTGAAGTAAATGCCACATTTGTCAACAGCCTTCCAAGAAAATGGCTGAGCATGAATCAGACTCAGAGAGCCAATAACTCAATCAAGAATGACACCTTAGCTCAGATGTATGGAAAGTACAATTATGAAGAAGGGCTGATTGATACCATATACAAATCAGAGACTGAAAGATTTGTAGTTCATGGAGCAACATCCAAAGCTTTGATTTCTACCCCACACCCTCATGACAGCGACTCTGATGTTGAAGAAGACACATGCAGCAGCCAAGAGTTCTTGACAGACCTTAATGCTGAATTCCATGAAAGAGCCTTGCTAGCTAATCAAAGGAGATTCTACAAAAGATCAGGAAGAGTAGGATCAGCTAGCAAACAAACCGACAAATCAAAAGAAACTTGCTTTGCCTGTGGAAAACTTGGACACTTTCAAAAAGATTGTCCTTCTACAAAGACATCCTCACCTTCTTATCCATCATCCTCCAACAAACCTTACAATTTCAAATCACAACACAACAACTCATCACACCAATTCAAATCCTCAGACAATGAGAAGAAGGATTACAAGAACAAGTATAAGGCACTTAAAGCTGAGTTAGAACAGATGAATTTGAAGCTTGAAGCTCTGTCTAAGAAGAAAGGGGGTGTGATGAGACTGCTTTTATACATAGTCTCATCGTCCAAATTGGGCTTAAAATGCATTAAATATCATTAAAACTGCCAAATATATGCTCGTGTTTGTTGCTTGTGTATTTTAGGTACGGATATTGAGGAAATGACAAAAAGATCACAAGAATCAATCAAAAACGAACACGGGAAACGAAGCCGCACAATGAACCAGGCCCAAGAATTGAATTTCCAATTTGACCTTGAAGTTTTGAAGATTGGCAACATTGGTCCTTACTTGTCACTTTAGGCCCTTGTAAATCTCAAATATTACAAGTAGGTACTTAAAGTTTCAAGATATTTCATATTCAGCCCTTGAACGAAGCCATAATTACAAAAGAAGTCCTTGATGAAAGTTTGCAAAGTTATTATGCCAAAATTGACAAGTATGCCAAAGTTTTTACAAAGGGAAAAGGTTTTTGGCTGTTTTTTATACAAGTTGAATGAACCATGGGAATAGAGGGCCAAACCTGTCAAACATCACAACCTACCACCACCAATCACTCTTCCATGTCACCCCCACCAACCAATCACACCCCTCCACTTCATTCCCCCTTCACACGTCACCCTTCCACTCACCAGTTTATTTATTAAACTGGTCAAACCCAGTCAACCCCCTTTTAATTTCCCACCCAAACACTAATTTAAATAAACCCACCCCCAAAAGCAGATTAAACATCCCCTTAATCCCACATAAACCCTAAAATTCCCCAGCTTCAATCCACCTTAATCTAAAGGGGTTTTCCCCACACTTATCCAGATTAGCAATTAACCCAAGCCTAACCAAAACCCACCTCTCACATCACTCACCCGTGACCCCCATGTGGCCCCCCGTCCCTCCCCTGCTGCACCAAAAATAGCAAAATACGAATCCCTCAGAGAATCAACGTCTCCAAACAATTTTCTTGGTCCCCAAGACCATTTTAACGCTCCAGATTGAAGATTCCACCTGGCTACATCACATGGACGATTTTTTACCAAGACCCCAAGGGCATTTTCGGATTTTCATGTCTATTAGGGTTTAGGGTTTTATTTCCTGTATTATTTTATTAGAGCTTCTAGTTAATTCTATTTCATAGTATAAATACATGGTGCATGTACCATGTATTAGTTGTTCAAGTTTCTAGCAATTTTCTTGTAATCCCTTTTTCTTAAATATAAAGTTGGTATTTTTATGAAATATAATTCCTTTTATGATTTATAAAAGTTGGTGTTAAGGTTGTCTAGAATCTGAGTTCCATTTCTATTTGGTAAACATTTTGAAGTTTCAGTTTTCAAAAAGGTTTTTAAAAGGTTTTTAGATTTTCAGAAATCCAAGATTCCAAAGAAGTGAAAGTGGATTTGGATTCTTGGATATCTGAAGTTGTTCTTGTTTCAAAACGTGTTCAAGATTTCCAAGTTGGTTAAATCAGTTTTCTAAAAATTCAGTTTTATAAGATTTTCTCAAAATCTTTTGCCCTCTTTTTATAACCACTTACTGTAGCAAAAGCTTCAAGCTTGTAGCTTGAAGCTCTTGCCACTTGAAGTTGTTCCTTGTTTGTTGTGATTGTGCAGGAACAAAAAGGGAAGCAAGCTACTCCATTTCATCCTTGTTTTTGAAGATATAGGGGTGTTTGGGACTGCAGTAGTCCTCACCCACTCTCTCTACAACAACAAGCTCTTCCCATAAGCCCTGGCATAGATTTTAAGCTATAAGGAGAAGGCACAGCAGCCTTAGTGGGGCCTGGAAGTAGGTCCCACATGGTAAACAAGCTTGAACCCTGCTTCATTTTTTGAATTTTATGAGAAGTCTTATGATTTTAAGTGATTGTTATTTTTATGTTAGTATAAGCTGCTTTGTGTTGGTTATGCATGTTTGAATAAGTTGTGATTAGTTTAGTTAGGATTTGAGTGTACTTGATTTGAAAAAGTCCATATTCAGTTAATTAAGGGAGTGTTTGGATCTGGGTGTTAGCTAGAATTTGTGACAAATTGTGGTGTTAATTTCAATCTAAACGTATGTATTATGATAGCTAGAGGTTTTATCAGTCACTTGCTTTAGGTTTTGTGGGGTAAACATCAGACTTGCATGCTCATTTTTGGTGATACTAGCTTAAAATCAGCAAGGTCATTTTTCGGTCCATTCTAGTGTAAATCTCAATTGAAATCTTGGTAACTGTTAGAATATAGGTTGCACTAGGATTGTGAGTAGTTTGTATTTGATTTGGTTAACTTGTATGCAAGATTTGATCATCCAAAATCCGTTTTTGTGCAAGTAAATAAAGTCACTGTTCATCAGACCTTTATTTTTGCTTAATCAGTAACATTTTTGGCTTATTTGGTGCTTATTTGTGTGCAACTTGGTATTTTTATTGCTCTTATTGACTCCCCACAACCCAACTGGTTGTGGGGGTGCCTTATTGTCCAAAAGAAAAGCCCACAATAAGCTTTCCTAAGCTTATTTCTCAACTGAACAAAAATTTGCACTAACAGTGGGAACTAAATTCCCCCTGCTAGCACACTAGTTACCACTGCTACACTACTGGACAAAACCTTGTCGCATGTCACTTTCAGAAGTTTGATTTTTTTTTGTCTTTTGTGGGTTAAAATAGGAATTATGACTTGAAACAAGTTTTATTATTTTTCTTATTTTAATTGTGATTTTCAGTTTAATTAGTTTTTCATTCACTGTTCATTTAGTATTTTTTACATTAAATAGCTATTTTTAATTACTTTTTAATTTCTGTTTTTGTCTTTTAGTGACAAAAATTATTATTTTTCAGTTTCAAAAATTTTCATAGACTTAGAAAGTGTTTTAAGATTTTTAGGACAAAAAGTTTTTACTGTTCACTTTTTAATTATTTTTTAAAATTAATTTAGTTTAATTAGGGTTTTATTTATTAACTATTTTGTCTTTTAGTGAAAAATTTTATATTTTTCAAAATTTTTCATGTTTCTACTGTTCTTTAGTATAATTTAGGATTTTTAAAATTGTCAAATTATTTTTGGCACTATTTTATTTTTTTTATAATTATTTTAGTTTAAAAATAGTTTTTAGTGTTTTAAAAATAGAAAAATATTTTTTAAAATTTAGGAAAAATACTTTTTAGTCTTTAAGTAATACTATACGAGTACCCGCGCATAGCAGCAGGATTTTCTAGCAACAATAATTAACGATATACGATAATATGGTCAATATCAAAAGCGATTGAAATAATTTTCACACTATAAAGTATGTCTTTTTGTGTGTATTAGGGTTTAGAGAGAGATTAAAGTTTGTGTGTGTGTGTGTGAATTAATTATGTTGTGTGTATTAGGGCTGGTCACAAGGGATAATCAATATTTTTCAACATTTTAGTAGGACCCACATTTCAACTTTCAGCTTTCAACATTTCAACTTTCAACCAAAAGGATACACCCTTTATAATGTAGTAAAGATAAAGATAAGTAATCTATTAGTTCAATAAAATAATATTTTGGACATTTTGTTAATTATATTTAATTTTAGGGCTTTAATTAGCATTTAAAATTGAATATTTAATTAATAAAAGGTTTTAAAAATATTTTTGTTGGATTTTTATTCTTATTTATATTATTTTAGACTTAGTTTTAACTTTTTATTAATGTTTAGGTTTAATTTTTTTAATTTGGTGCTTTTTACGGTTTTACGTGAACGACCTTTTCGTCTTAGCTTAATCCATCTTCGTATCCGTCATTCTCTTCTCATCCCCTTTCTATTTTCTTTTCTCATAACAATATAATCACAAAGATAATCATTTGATTACACAACACACTAGCCTCCTGGTGATTCATTTGATACATTGATTTTGTATGGGTTCAATTTTATGTCTCGATATCCTCTCGAATTGATCTAGGCCTTAAGTGGAATGATTGTTCTTGGTTACTAAATAAAGGGGTTGGTTTTCTATTCTAATAATAAATGAAAATGAAAGTTTAAATCAAAAGCAATTACTCTAATTAAGATTAACAAAAACTTGGTTGCAAATTTAAAGTTCAAATTAAAATTAAAGTTAACATGTAAATTGTTAAATCAACAGTAAAACAGTAACATTAAAATACTCAAAAAAAATTAACTGATTCGGAACTTTAGACCTTGACTCGGAACTAACTGATTCGGAACATGCTCATTCGGAAGTTACTATTCACTGGTTCGGAACTTTGCTTGGTTCGGAAGTCACTGGTTCGGAAGTCACTATTCACTCATTCGGAACTCACTGATTCGGAAGTTCAGCTTGGTTCGGAAGTCACTGGTTCGGAAGTCACTATTCACTCATTCGGAACTCACTGATTCGGAAGTTCAGCTTGGTTCGGAAGTCACTGTCACTGATTCGGAACTTAGCTTGGTTCGGAAGTCCTTGGTTCGGAACTTATGGACTTCCGAATGAAGGTGTTGATTCGGAGCTTTAGTGCTTGATTCGGAACTTTCCGAATGAAGGTTTCATTCGGAACCTTTTTTGTTTGGTTCGGAACTTCTGGGAACAGATACAGTAGCAGTAAAGGCGAAGAACACGGGACACAAAATTAATCAAAATCAAATCAAACACTTAAAAAGATTTTACCAATTTAAACACAAATCATTTAGACAATATAAGCAACAAATCCCACTAACAAAAACACAAATCCAAACAACTTTTGAAGATCAAATCAAGAAAAATAAAACTTAAGAACTTGAAGATAAAAATGGAGATGAACAAGATGAAATGAAAGATTAAACAAGAACTTTGAATTGAATGATTAATATTTTGACAAGGTGAAACAAGGATTAAAATTACAAGATCAAAGAAGTAATAATAAAAATCACCAATCACCCTAGTGGTGATGGTGTTCTACGAACCAGGAGAAAGAAAAGGAGGAAGAAAGAAAAAAAACTAGCTAGCTTGTGTATGGGATGGCCTATTTATAGGTGTTTCCTTTGGTTGGTGAGTGGGCTTTCTCCCGTTCTTCGTGTCTTTTCGTCTTTTCAGAAAAGTTTCCGTTTTCGATTCTGATTCGGGATTTGTTGTCGATTAAATTCAACTCGTCTTTTAATTTCTTCGTTTAATAGACTTGAGTTTCTTCGACTTATATAAATCTTCCATCTTTGGTCCTTTTCTTCGATAAATCTTCGAATAGGCCCAGTGACTTCAAATCTTTTGCATCTCTTGGACAATAGACTTTATCTTGAGTCTTTTTCTTCAGTAAAACCCGTGCAATCCCATGTTTTCTTCAATATTTATCTGGTTGTCTCTGAAAACACAATAAACACAAAAACCACGCATAATTCCAAACAAATGATATTAAATACGTGTTTTGGTCTCGTTTTAGCCCGAATTAAGTGGTAAAAGGATGGGTGTTTACACACCTATCAAATCCCCTACACTTAACCATTGCCATGCCCTCATGCAATGCTTAGTGATAAAGCAAGCTTACACTTTTCTCATAATTAATCAACCTTGGCCTTATTTAAAATTCTACTTAAACAAAAATTAAAGAAATAAAACTTCAAAGATAACAAAGGGATAGAAAACCATTTTCATGTGAAAATAGCTACATGGAAATAACTTGTAGAGAAATCGATGACTTACATTAGGGCTTTGGTGCTGCGAAGATTTATCACCCTCAAGTTTCACGTTCCCCAAACTAAGCTTAAAAACGAGATCATTGTTATTATAAGTTAGCAATTCAAACACTTACACACATGGCTTAATTAAATGCTTAAGCTCCCTTATTCCTAGGTGTATCTCTTATATTTTATTTTTGTCTTAGAATGATCATGAAGATGCATTTTTGGACTTATTTCGATAGTTTATTAGGGCTGAAAGCAAAGTAGGACGATTTGATCAATAGTTAGCTAAAGGACAAAATCTCTTAAAACTGCTTCTCGGGATATCAAAAAGTTCATATCTTGGCATAACTTGGTTCACGATTTGAGACCTTTCTCGGGCCGATATTTGGCATGTACTTCATACTTCATATCTTCGAGAGACGTTCTAGAGATAATGGTCTTCTCATCATAATAGAGTTTTCTTCACTTGGAGACTTTTGAGGGGTACTCCAACTTTGTTGACCACGACTTCATGATTATTTCTTCAATCTCTAATTGGGATTTTGAGATACAACGATCCGCCTCCTTTTCGGACTTGGATCTATTTATCCTCATACCTTGTTAGGGTCTTTTCGGATAGACTTCTCCATGATCTTTATGGGAGTTGATTGCTTTTCGTCGTGAGTCTTGATCCTTCATATTGACTTTAGGAATAATGCTTTTCACATCACTTTGGATCTTCAGCAATAAAATTGAATCCTCATGCCTTGTTAGGGCCTTTTCGGACTCGCCAATCTTCGCGCCCCGCTTCATAAGTTATGCCTTGGCTATGAACTCTTATCATTACCGAGCAACTTTTAAACGATCTTGGGCTAGAAGCTAAGTAACTTTTCAAATCGTAAGACCTTACTTATTGCAGATAAATTATTAGCAAGTGATGGGAGAATAGGCAAATAATTACACCAAGTGGGCTTGCGCGAGAATACCGACTTATAATTGACTCTATCATTTCTCGTCCTCCACAGTTTAAAATCTCAAGTAATGAGACTCGTGGACACTTAGCCTAATAAACCAATTAAGGTCTATATGGTTAAGGATACTAGCTAGAATAAACTTGGATAAGTCTATTCGGGTTGAGTCAAAATAAACGCAACGGGCCTAATATATCAAAGGCTTCTAAACTAGCTACACCACTTTATTAATATTTTTGACTTTATTGCGGAATATATACATATGAAAGCAACGATAAAAATTTTAAAAATTACGACTAAATGGCCAAAGTTAATTAAAAATTTGAAAAATGTTGAAAAAGATGATTTTCCGGTTAATTGAAGGCATTTTCATGGAAAAGTCCACTTAAAACTTCGATAGAAGTCCCCCCTACACTTAAGATAAACATTGTCCTCAATGTTTAAGCATGTGGGAAAAGGTTCCCCTACACTTATGACATTGTGCACGTTGGTTAACTCAAGTTAAGGAAGAGACGACTAAAGTGATCAATTTCAAATGTGAGTATGAAGAAAATTGAATCACGATAGTTGAGAGGTAGAACCGGATTTCGGATAAAAACGGGAGCACGGTTCTTCAAAGATTCCAAGAGTGCACTTATCCCTGTAATCACATCACCACACAAAGGCAAACACATATAGAAGTCCCCCCCTACACTTAGGGGATTAAAACATGCAAGGATAGATACTCGGGCTGCCTCCCGAGGAGCGCTTGTTTTTGATAACCGAGTCACGAGCCTGACTCGACCCAAAGTTAGTTCATGGGGAACGTGGTGAGGGATGGAATCACCTCCTTAGAGGTGTCCTCACCAAAGTACAACTTCACTCGTTGGCCATTCACCTTAAAATTTGGTCCATTAGGTTGAGCGAGCTCGAGAGTACCATATGGAAAAATTTGGGCGATGGTGAATGGGCCGGACCAACGAGATTTGAGCTTGCCCGAAAAGATTTTCAACCGAGAGTTAAAAAGTAAGACTTTGTCTCCAACATGGAACTCTCGGTTTTTAATCTTGGAGTCGTGAATGAGCTTAGTTCTTTCCTTATAGATCAAAGAATTTTCATAAGCCTCATTCCGGAGTTCATTCAGCTCATTGAGTTGGATCTTGCGTAGGTCACCGGCTTTGTTTATATCAAAATTAGCCCACTTCAAGGCCCAATAAGCCTTGTGCTCCAACTCAATGGGGAGGTGGCACGCTTTCCCGTACACAAGACGATAAGGCGTACAGCCGATCGGGGTCTTGTAAGCAGTACGGAAAGCCCACAAAGCATCATCGAGTTTATCAGCCCATGCGACACGATGCTCTCCCACGGTTCGTTCCAAAATTCGCTTCAGTCCTCGGTTGGATATTTCGGCCTGGCCATTAGTTTGTGGGTGATAGGCTGTGGAAAGACGATGGTTTACACCGTACTTAGCCATAACTCTTGCAAATTGGTCATTGCAGAAATGAGTCCCACGATCACTAATAATGGCACGAGGCACACCGAAGCGAGCGAAAAGGGCTTTCAAAAAGTTACAAACCACCCTTGCGTCATTAGTAGGCAAAGCTTTGGCTTCAACCCACTTGGAAACGTAGTCAACGGCTACAAGGATGTATTTATTTCCTTTAGATGAAGGGAATGGCCCCATAAAGTCGATACCCCAAACATCAAAAATTTCACACTCTTGAATGAAATTCTGAGGCATCTCGTCTTTATGTGTGATTTTGCCTTGCTTTTGGCAAACATCACATCGCTTGACCATATCGTGAGCGTCACGATATATGGAGGGCCAATAAAATCCCGAATCAAACACTTTCTTAGCAGTGTAGTTGGGACCAAAGTGACCACCGGTGGGTCCTTTGTGGCAAGCATGAAGGATTTCATTCGCTGCCGGTCCATCAACACATCGGCGAATTATCAAATCAGCACATTGTTTGAATAGGTAAGGGTCGTCCCAAAAGTAAGTCTTGATGTCGGTAAAGAACTTCTTCTTTTGCTGGGACGTCAACCCTTCCTTGAGAATTCCACCCGCCAAGTAATTTGCAAAGTCCGCAAACCACGGGGTTTCATTCGGCTTCGAGTTTACAGAGAATAAGGTCTCCAAGGGAAAAGAATCATTGATTTCTTTGGTCGGATGATCCCCTTGGTATGGATCCTCAAGTCTACTAAGATGGTCCGCGGCTAAGTTTTCTGCTCCTTTTTTATCGCGGATGTCGATTTTAAATTCCTGGAGCAGCAAAACCCAGCGAAGAAGTCTTGGTTTGGAATCTTGCTTTGTCAACAAGTACTTCAACGCGGAATGATCGGTGTACACAATGGTGGTGGAAAGGACAAGATAGGGGCGGAATTTTTCAAAAGCATAGACAACAGCTAAAAGCTCTTTTTCGGTTGTCGTATAATGCAATTGTGCCCCTGTCATTGTCTTGCTAGCGTAATGGATTGGTTGGAAGTGTTTATTCACTCTTTGTCCAAGAACCGCTCCAATAGCAAAATCACTAGCATCGCACCTCAACTCAAAAGGCAGCTCCCAATTAGGGGTAACTAAGACGGGTGCCTTAGTTAGCTTATCCTTAAGCGAGTTGAAGGCTTCAAGGCACTCGTTGGAAAAGATAAAAGGAGTATCTTTTTCCAAGAGGTGGGTCATTGGGCGAGCGATTTGAGAAAAGTCTTTGATAAATCGTCGGTAGAAGCCCGCATGACCCAAGAAACTTCTCACACCCTTCACAGTGGAAGGTGGAGGCAACTTTGCTATGACATCAACTTTAGCACGGTCTACTTCAAGACCGGCTTTTGAAATCTTATGTCCAAGCACGATGCCTTCTTTTACCATAAAATGGCATTTTTCCCAATTTAGAACAAGGCGAGTGTCTTCGCACCGCTTTAGCATACGTTCTAAATTGGCAAGGCAAGCAGAGAAGGAATCCCCGAAGACCGAGAAATCATCCATGAAGACTTCCATGGTTTGTTCAACCATGTCATGGAAGATAGCTAACATACACCTTTGGAAAGTCCCTGGCGCATTACATAAGCCAAAAGGCATTCTTTTGTAAGCGAAAGTGCCATAGGGACAAGTGAATGTAGTCTTCTCTTGATCTTGGGGATCGATGGGTATTTGAAAATAACCCGAGAAACCATCCAAAAAGCAGTAATATTCATTACCGGCTAATCGTTCAAGCATTTGGTCCATAAAAGGTAGAGGGAAATGATCCTTTCTCGTGGCATCATTGAGTTTGCGATAGTCTATACAAACTCTCCACCCAGTAACGAGACGAGTGGGAATCAACTCGTTGTGTTCATTGGGAACAACGGTTATTCCGCCCTTCTTGGGCACACAATGGATTGGACTAACCCACGGTGAATCCGAAATAGGGTAAATCATACCCGCATCAAGAAGTTTGATAACCTCTGTTTTGATGACTTCATGGATTTTTGGATTCACCCTTCGTTGGCTTTGAATAGTGGGCTTATAGTCGTCCTCCATGAGAATTTTGTGCGTGCAGAAGTGAGGATCAATTCCACGAATGTCCGAAATCTTCCAAGCAATAGCCTTCTTGTGATCTTTCAACACAGCGACAAGTCGGGCTTTCTCTTCATCCTTCAAATCCTTAGCAATGATGACTGGCGACTTCTTCTCTTCTTCGAGGAATGCATACTCAAGATGGGGTGGCAACTCCTTAAGTTCCAAATCCGGAGGATTGTCGACGGGAGGCGTATTCGAAGTCGGAGTCTCGATAGCAATGATAGTGGGAGATGGAGGGGAAGGGTTGTCTTCTTTGAGGAGGTTTGCAATGAAACTGAGGTCTTCATCCCAAGTGGCAGTAGAATCGTCATTGTCTTGCTTCACATCTCCTAGGCTGGCTTCCAAATCTTTCCAAAGGAAATCACTCTCTCCAAATAGAGATAGTGATGAGTCGATAGAGGAAACGGTCTCAACATTGGGAAGAGAGGTAGGAATGTTTTTACAAGCATCCTTGAAGTGTTCTTCACAAGCCTCATCAAGAACGTCAATACAATTAACATTCTCGTAAGAAGAAGGCTGTTTAGATAACTTTCCCATGTTGAAGACTACTTTATCGTCACCCACTCTCATGATAAGCTCACCGGCTTCAACATCAATGAGAGTGCGACCGGTCCTCAAGAATGGACGACCAACAATGAGTGGCACACGTGGGTCCATCTCGTAGTCGACGACAACAAAATCGGCAGGGAAGGTGAACTTGTCGACTCCTATAATGACATCTTCGGCTATCCCTACTGGATAAGCAACCGTACGGTTGGCCAATTCCAAAGTCATTTTGGTGGGGACTAGCTCTGGGAGAGATAATTGCTTCCAAACACTTAGAGGCATGAGATTAATACTGGCACCTAGATCGGCTAGGGCCATGCAATTCTCTACTCCCGGGAAATTGCAAGGGATAAGAAAACGACCCGGATCACCAAGCTTGATTGGCAATTTCCTTAAGAGCACTGCAGAGCAGTTCTCATTAAGTTGGGTGTTGGCGAGATCGAGGAGCTTTTCCTTGTCGCTCAGAAGATCTTTAAACATTTTGGCATACTTGGGCATGTGAGCGAGAGCCTCAGCGAAGGAGATATTGAAATTCAGTTTCTTGAACATTTTAAGGAAATTCGAAACC
Organism: Glebionis coronaria; assembly: GCA_025667525.1. Taxonomy (NCBI): domain Eukaryota; kingdom Viridiplantae; phylum Streptophyta; class Magnoliopsida; order Asterales; family Asteraceae; genus Glebionis; species Glebionis coronaria. The sequence goes on from CM046876.1 coordinate 122,881,055, forward strand.
TGAATATCATCCTTGCTCTTTTGCTTCTCTTTCCTCAACCTAGAAGGATAAGGTATATTGGAAGAAGAGGAAGGCTTTAGGGAAATAGGATCACTCACAAGCATGGGTGGAGGAGGGGTAGAAAGAAGAGGTGGAGAAATTGGGGAAGGAGAAGGAGGAGGAATAGGAGCAGGCGACTCGTTCTCCTTAGTCACAACCACCGGTGGAGGTATAGGAAGCTCGGGTTCCTTGGTACCTTTACCACTTCTAGTAGTGATTGCTTTCATCTCCCCTCTTGGGTTCGCAACGGTGTTACTCGGAAGAGTACCCGAAGAAGAGGGTTGACTACTTTGGAAGAAACTAGCCATCATGTTCCTCAGATCATTCGTCTGGCTATCCAACGTATTTCTCATGTCAGCACGCAAATCATTTCCTTGCTTTACCAAATCGGCTTTCAGGTTGAGCACTTCTCTCTGAAGATTTCCCACTATCGCATCGTTAGTCCTCATATAAGTTTCCACTTCTTGGTGAAGAGCGGTGGGTTGGTTGGGAGGAGCATTGTATGCAGGTGGTTGGAAAGCAGGTTGTTGGTAGACTTGATTGTTTCTTTGAGGTGGTTGTTGCTGCTTGTGAGGTGGGATATATGGTTGTCGAGGTTGTTGTTGTTGTTGAGTGGGGCGGTTAAGGTTTTGTTGTTGGTTTGGGTTGGTTGGAGGAAAGCCAGGTGGTGAAAGATAGTTGTTGCTGCGGTAGCTAAGCAAGTTACGGTCACCTTGGGGTTTTGCTTGATAAGCTGGTTGTTGGTAGGTGCCATATGCCGCATTCACATTCTCAGCAGGGTAATCTTGGGTGGCGGTACAAGTTGTGTAAGAATGGGGACCACCGCATATCTCACAAGGTTGGCTGACAGCGTTCACTTGTGCATTTTTGGCGTTGTTGCTGTTGTTGTTGCTGACGGTATGTGTGACAAGCGATTCAAGAAGCGTGGTGATTTTGTCTAATCGCTTGTCGCTGTCATTAGTGCTAGCACTAGCAACATTGGTCCTAACGCTCTTGGTTTGCACACGAGACTTGTTCTCAATGATATCCCAAGCAGCATTGGAAGTCTTAGCCAATAAATTACCCCCTGAGGCACTATTCAGTGAATCTTGGTCACTCATGCTTAAACCATTGTAAAAAGTATTAATTTGATGTACTTTGGTAAAACCATGTTGTGGGCATTTTCTTAAAAGATCTTTGAAACGATCCCAAGATTCACTGAATGACTCATCGTACTTTTGTTCAAAGTTTATAATCTCATTCCGCAAAGCGGTAGTACGAGAGGGTGGAAAAAAGTAGTTAATAAACTTTGTTTCCAAATCCGTCCACGAGAGAATACTCTGTGGCGGTTCCTTAGCAAGCCAATGCCGGGCTTGTCCCTCTAAAGAAAAGGGAAAAAGTTGTAACCTTATGACCTCCTGTGGAACCCCATTGAACTTGACCGTGTTGGTGAGTTGTAGAAATCTCTTGATATGGTCGTGTGGGTCATCAATGGTGCGTCCCAAGAACGGCTGAGCGGAGACCATCTGGATAAAGCCTGACTTGAGCTCGAAATTGTTGGCGGCAATTGGAGGAATGACAATTGGATCCGTGTTGCCATCAACATGAGCTTGCAGCAATTCGATCATTGGGCGATTATCCGGAAGTGGCTCATTGTTGTTGTTATTCATGTTGTTGAAAGGCGGGTTGTTGTTGTTATTATTGTTGTTCGGAGGTGGTATGTTATTGTTGTGTTGTACACCAGCCATGTCTAAGGTATCGAGAGGCTCGGGCTCTTGATAAGACGTGGATCGAGTGCGCATACACCTGCAAAAGAACGAACAAGGAAAAACAAAGCAAAAATATTTTTGGTTTTTATTGTTTTTTTTAATTTTTAGGATTTTTTTGAAAATTTTATATTTTTTAGTTGTTTTTGAAAATTTTCTTGAAAAAGTAACGTTCACGGGGAACGGATCCCAAAATCCAAGTTCTACAAAAAACTTTTGATCTTAACGAGAGGAGCCGGCAGCGGCGCCATTTGATACATTGATTTTGTATGGGTTCAATTTTATGTCTCGATATCCTCTCGAATTGATCTAGGCCTTAAGTGGAATGATTGTTCTTGGTTACTAAATAAAGGGGTTGGTTTTCTATTCTAATAATAAATGAAAATGAAAGTTTAAATCAAAAGCAATTACTCTAATTAAGATTAACAAAAACTTGGTTGCAAATTTAAAGTTCAAATTAAAATTAAAGTTAACATGTAAATTGTTAAATCAACAGTAAAACAGTAACATTAAAATACTCAAAAAAAATTAACTGATTCGGAACTTTAGACCTTGACTCGGAACTAACTGATTCGGAACATGCTCATTCGGAAGTTACTATTCACTGGTTCGGAACTTTGCTTGGTTCAGAAGTCACTAGTTCGGAAGTCACTATTCACTCATTCGGAACTCACTGATTCGGAAGTTCAGCTTGGTTCGGAAGTCACTGGTTCGGAAGTCACTATTCACTCATTCGGAACTCACTGATTCGGAAGTTCAGCTTGGTTCGGAAGTCACTGTCACTGATTCGGAACTTAGCTTGGTTCGGAAGTCCTTGGTTCGGAACTTATGGACTTCCGAATGAAGGTGTTGATTCGGAGCTTTAGTGCTTGATTCGGAACTTTCCGAATGAAGGTTTCATTCGGAACCTTTTTTGTTTGGTTCGGAACTTCTGGGAACAGATACAGTAGCAGTAAAGGCGAAGAACACGGGACACAAAATTAATCAAAATCAAATCAAACACTTAAAAAGATTTTACCAATTTAAACACAAATCATTTAGACAATATAAGCAACAAATCCCACTAACAAAAACACAAATCCAAACAACTTTTGAAGATCAAATCAAGAAAAATAAAACTTAAGAACTTGAAGATAAAAATGGAGATGAACAAGATGAAATGAAAGATTAAACAAGAACTTTGAATTGAATGATTAATATTTTGACAAGGTGAAACAAGGATTAAAATTACAAGATCAAAGAACTAATAATAAAAATCACCAATCACCCTAGTGGTGATGGTGTTCTACGAACCAGGAGAAAGAAAAGGAGGAAGAAAGAAAAAAAACTAGCTAGCTTGTGTATGGGATGGCCTATTTATAGGTGTTTCCTTTGGTTGGTGAGTGGGCTTTCTCCCGTTCTTCGTGTCTTTTCGTCTTTTCAGAAAAGTTTCCGTTTTCGATTCTGATTCGGGATTTGTTGTCGATTAAATTCAACTCGTCTTTTAATTTCTTCGTTTAATAGACTTGAGTTTCTTCGACTTATATAAATCTTCCATCTTTGGTCCTTTTCTTCGATAAATCTTCGAATAGGCCCAGTGACTTCAAATCTTTTGCATCTCTTGGACAATAGACTTTATCTTGAGTCTTTTTCTTCAGTAAAACCCGTGCAATCCCATGTTTTCTTCAATATTTATCCGGTTGTCTCTGAAAACACAATAAACACAAAAACCACGCATAATTCCAAACAAATGATATTAAATACGTGTTTTGGTCTCGTTTTAGCCCGAATTAAGTGGTAAAAGGATGGGTGTTTACACACCTATCACCTCCTCGAGAACGAACTCACTTTAGGGTCATTTACACACGGTTTTCCTAAATCGTCGTGCTTACCATAATTTTGTCATCCTTTTCCTAAAGGGGTAATTTTACAACCATCATTTTGGCGCCGCTGCCGGGGAGGCGTGTTGCGTTTTGATTTGGAAATTGTTGTTTTTATATATAGCCATAATAGTATTTGTATTAGTAGCACTCTACTAATACGTATTATCGGTTTTCGTTTTTTGTGTGAATACTATTACTATATTGTATACGTAGAACAATAAATTCACAAGTACTCCAAATACGTGAGAAATCACAACCTTGACTTGGGAGGTCATTACCCAATCATTGTATTCGAATCTCAAACCAAAGAAAAAAGGCAAAAATAGATAAATACTTTCGAGAAGCTCGATTTTGAAAATACAAACTATAAGGTGGGTATAAGGCGGATATTATAAAATATATCCTAAGGAAAAAGGCTCTTAATTGCTTCGCGCCGCCTCGTTTCCCCGCTTGCTTGTGAGTATTTGATTTTGAGAGCTAATCGAGGGTTTTGCCGCCCAAAGTATTACTAAGTATCATATATATTTTCTTGGTTTCATTGATTAAACCTTCTTGAACGTTTTGGTGTTCCACCAACGTTCTAAAATCATCGAAGGCGTTCACTTCACGTGATCGTTTTCATTCCTTGAGGCTTCTTTAATCAAGAGATTTGATTAAGGAGGAGATTTGTAGATTATTGTCTACCTAATACAATTCCAAAATCAAAAAAAAGTAAAAACAATCAAAAATCCAAAAAATTGAAAAAGTTAAAAACACCAAAAAGAATCTTCTTTGCTCATCCCCACGTTGTACGTGACGTTTATGCTAACTCGTAATCAAGCAAGACGTGCACGTAAACGAAAGAACAAAGCTCCCACTCCCAATCTTTCTAGTGAGGAGTCTCCTATTGACGAACCCATTGTAAGAGAAGCACCAACCATGGCGAATCGAACTATGATGGAGTTACTTCAAGCACCCACCGAGGGTTATAGAGAGGCTATTGTGATTCCCGCTATCCTTGCGGAGAATTTTGAGGTGAAAACGGGTTTGTTGTCGATGATCCAAAGCAACAAATTCCGAGGTGATGAGAAGTACAATCCACACAACCATATCCGCCAATTCAATCGTCTTACCGCCACTTGCAAGTTTAAGGATGTCTCGAATGACTCGATTAAGATGATTCTTTTTCCGTATTCCTTAGCGGGGCCCGCTAAAATTTGGTTAGAGAAAGAGCCACCCAATTCTATATTGACGTGGAAGGATCTCGTGTCTAAATTTGTGAACCAATTTTTTCCGCCCTCTAAGACTACGCACTTGAAAAACGAGATTTCAAAATTTTCACAAGAATTTAATGAAAGTTTTTCAACGGCTTGGAATAGGTTTAAGGAGATGTTACATGAATGTCCTCATCACGGTTTTTCCGACTTGCATCAAATTGACACGTTTTACAATGGACTTAATGATCATGAAAGGGATTATTTAAATGCCGCCGCGGGTGGTAATGTTTTGTGTAAAACGGTTGAGGAAGCTTTGGTGATAATTGAGAATAGGTCTAAGGTTTATAGCCCTCGTAACACACCGAGTGTTGCCAATTTGGGTTCGTCATCGTCATCATCGTCTCGTAGCATTAATGCCTTACATGATGAAGCTAATGAGGAAAATCGTTTTTTTGATAGATTTGCTAATCTTATGTCCCATTGGAAAGCTCAAGAAGCTTCGAATTCCGCTTCGGTTAAAGCGGTTGCTAAGAGTTGTTTGTCTTGTGGTGGAGCTCATGATCTTTCTGAGTGCATTACCGCGGATGGTAACACTTCGAGTGCTTATGTAGCAACGGGAACTTATAACCAAAACGGTCAAGGTTCCCGCCAAAATCAAGCTCCACCAAATCAAAATGCTAATAACTATCGAAACAACAATCAAGGTGGTAATTATCAAGGCAATCAACGTAACTACAACAAGGGTAATTATCAAAGTGGAAATGGGCAAATTTCAAACCAAAACCAAACCGTGATTTTCAAACTACCACACAAGGTTTTCAAAATGATCACACCAAAAATCTTCAAGGAGAATTTTTGAATTATGCTAAAGCAAACAATGCTAAGTTTGATAATATGCAACGTGAAATGGTTAGCTTAAGATCCGAGTTGAAAAACGAGCTTAAAAACGAACTTGCTAATGAACTTAAAACTCATGCTAATAAAATGGAAGGAAATGTTCAACGCCTCCAACAAAATCAACAAAAAATGGAGCAAGGTCAACATGAGATTAAGCAAGAATTGTTAAAAGCGGATGCTAGGCAATCTAAGTTTGAAGATCGAATGGGAAAAATGTTTGAAGCTATCATGTGTAAACCTTCTTCTTCGGGTGGTCTTCCTAGTGATACCACCGTGAACCCGAAAAGAGAATTGAAGGTTATTACTACTCGTAGTGGTAAAACTTTCAAGGAACCCACTTCTCGTCCAAGTACTTCTATGGAGAAGGAAAAAGAGAAAGAACCCGAGGTGGTGGTAGAAAAGGAGCAAATTCCAAGCCCACGAAGTACCGCTCAAACCACACCTACGGTTGAACCAATACCAATAGTGGAACCCGAGATTCCAAGGCCGTTGCCTATGCCCCAACCCACACCACCCTTACCTTACCCTTCAAGACGAAACAAGGAAAAGGCACAAGAACGAAATAATTATCAATTTGAACTTTTTATGAAAGTGTTTCGTGACTTGCATTTTAATATAAGTTTTGCCGACGCCTTGGTCATGATGCCTCGATTTTCCGCGAACTTCAAAAGTATGTTGAATAACAAAGAGAAATTGCAAAAATCATCTAGTTGTTCTTCGGTTTTTCTTAGCCGCATACCTCAAAAATTCGGTGATCCCGGCAAGTTTTTAATCCCATGTGCTATACAAGATATGGAGGAATGTTACGCCTTGGCCGATCTTGGTGCTAGTATTAATTTGATGCCTCTTGAGATTTTTAAGTCGCTCAATCTTCCCAATCTCACTCCTTCAAGAATGTCAATCGATATGGCCGATCATTCTACGATTCTAACTTGTGGAGTAGCCGAGGACGTCTTCGTGAAAGTTGGAAAGTTCTACTATCTCGTAGACTTTATTGTTGTTGACATCCCCATCGATCCTAAAGTTCCTCTAATTTTAGGTCGATCATTTTTGGATACCTCGAGAGCACTTATCGATGTGCATGCTAGGAAAATCACTCTTCGTTTCAATGAGGAAGAACTCGTCATAAATGCAACCCAAAACTCCACACTTTCTCATGTGTACTCTATCACGTCTTTGAACAATGTTAATCCCATCAAAAACATTTGCAAAAGGATTTCAAAAAGAGTTTTAGGAGTTGATGATAAAAACGATTTTCCGTCCCCTCCGCCGGTGGAGGTTAAGAGTGTTAAGCCTACGTTTCCAATCACGAATGATTCTTCGGATGATGAATATGTTGACCCCGATGGGGAAGTTTTCTTTGTTGACAAACGTTTTGAGAACTTACCACCACCTAAACCAAAACGGTTTTCAAATGTGAGAATTTTTAGTGTGACTAACATTGCTTTAGAAACACCAAATATTTTTGACATAATTAAGTTGGGTTTTCATAAGGAGAGTTTAAAAGATGAAAAAGGGAAAAAATTTAAATTGGATTTAAAAGATTTTTCTACAATGCTAACTCCGTCATCACCTCGTGTTTTGAGTGCTACAAACTCGTCTTCTCCTTTTGACGATGCTTTGTGTGGACCTAGTATGGGGGAAGCCCCTTATGTTCTCTCCCCTTTCTCCACCGAGGATGCGATATTTGATCCCAGAATTGCTTATAAAGGGAAATCTCGGTCTTCTACCGATGCAATAAATGGAAAATCTTTCTATTTGATTGGTGCGAGTCTACCTCGAGTAGCTCATGGTTTTTATGACTTACCCATTATCCCACCCTTCTATTTTTCTCATCTATTTTCTTGAAACCCATTGGGTTTGTGTTGACACATGATGAAGTGGCGTTGATTTGTTTTTCCAATGAAAACGAGAACGCCATCTTCGATCCCGGTATTTTGCACCATCAAAGGACTTAGTCCTTAATACCGGTTGTTTTTGGGCCTTGTTTATCATGTAAGCCCCACTAAAAATTGACCATACCAAGATAATCCCTAAATAATCACATTTATGGGGATTCGAGTCGAGCTTTTGACTCGGTTATCAAAAACAAGGTGCCTCGTGGGGGAAACCCATGCTTATCCATGTACATATTATTGCTTTCTAATTAGTTTAATGTGAGGGTATTTGTGCCCTTCCAACCTTTGTTCCGTGGTTGTTTGTGAATTGTGGTTTTTAGATCATGATCTTCATGATTGGATCCTCTCGTGTTCGTTTTATGGGAGCACTCGATCATTTGCTTTGAAGACTTTCTCAATATCCAAATGATATATCCTTTGATGTTCTAACCTTAGGTTAATAGCACACTTCATAAACGGCTATTAATTTAACGGTTGCACCCTTTCCATGCTAGATTAGGCATTCGACTACGTCTCTAGTATGGGGTGTTTGAACCCCTAGACTCGAAACATTGAGGACAATGTTTAACTTTAGTATGGGGGGGTGAATGGATACTTGCCTTGCCAAACCTTCACGCTTTCCAAAGTTTATGTTTTGTTTATCGTTTTGTTGCAAAATAAGGCTAAAAATGGCCAAATTTTAAATTTTTTCTCATGTTTTATAAGTGTTTGAAGACACGAATGTAGATTTTCCGATGGCGAGAATAAGAGTAATTTTTGACTCGACCGTGCGTGTTGAGCACTTAGCTTTGATTCCTTAACTACACATTAGGCTAAGTCTCTTAAATGAGGACGAGAAATGATAGGGTTAATTATAAGTAGGGGTGTCATTCGGGTTGACCCGGTCGGGTTCGGGTCAACTCGGGTCGGGTCAAGTCGGGTCAAGGGTAAAAAATATATAACCCGAACCCGAGCCTAATTAGAACTCGGGTCACTCGGGTTCGGGTCAATTCGGGTCGGGTCAAGTCGGGTCGGGTCAACTCGGGTTCGGGTCAACCCGAGTTTAAGGAAAAAGTGTAATTAGTGGCTTAATTAAGTACTAATATAATGTAAAAAGTGTAATTTTAGTCGAGTCAAGTCGGGTTAGTCGGGTTCGGGTCAAGTCGGGTCGGGTCAAGTCGGGTCAAGGGTAAAAAATATATAACCCGAACCCGAGCCTAATTAGAACTCGGGTCAATTCGGGTCAACCCGAATTGACCCGAATACGCTTTTGGACCCGAGTGACCCGACCCAAATGTGATTATTCGGGTTCGGGTTCGGGTCGGGTTCGGGTCGGGTCAACTTTTCCGACACCCCTAATTATAAGTTACTATGTTAAACGTAGAGTACTCGTATTCTTTCAAAAACTCATGTGTTCTCGTTGTTTGCTTATTCTCCCTTCGCATGTAAATATTTTTTGCTTAATAAATATTGACTTAGCGGTTTAGTTGGGATTGTTGGGTTTCTAGTATTTTCTAGTAGCTTCCGTGTAATTAAATTGGGGAGACATTAAGGTATTGCCAGCGTCACGGTTTTGAAGTATTGGCACCCGAATAATCAAAAGCTTCACCCAATAATAAGATTTCAAGTGCTCACCTAAATCTAGCAAACAATTTGAAGCCCCACAAGGCCGAAAAATCTATGCAAAATTGAAAGTGAATCAAGCCTTAATCTTCGAAGCTTTAAAGATCCAAAATTCACTTTAGCGGGAGGATATACGTCTTTGGCTAATAAAACCACCGATGAGGCGGATAATAAAAGGCAAGGCAAGACCGAAGTCATAATAAAAGCTTCATGGCGAAGTTGAATAAAAGATGGAGGTAAACCAAAGATAATAAGGCCCTTCCGTTAGGGGGCGTATAAAAGTCTTGGTAATAAGTCTCATGTTCAAAACCGTTATAAAACCGTGTTTATCGATTCTTCTTGTCAACTTAATTTTTTAACATCGTTGTCTATTAGGAGGGGTTATTGATTTGATGGTCTTGGTTACACCGTTATGACTCTATTTTTAGACCTAAATCTCTATTATCGCATAAGTCAAACAGTGTTTCCTCGTGAAACATTCAAGACAAAATAAAATATAAGAGATACAACTTAGGAATAATGGGAGGATAAGTACGTGATTAGGGCATATGAGTAGTGTTAGCATTACTAACTTATAATGACAATGATCTCGTTGCACGCTTGGCATGGAATTGGGGTGAAAATCGAGGACGATGAAATTATTTCTAACGAAGCATTCACGTGTTCTTATTCTATGAACCTAAACGTCCCATTTTGCGATGAAAATCATACATTATGTCTAAAACACAAGTAGTAGCAATAGTAGTAGTGTAGCTAGTTTATCGTTCAATAAAGCAAATAAAATGAATTTTGGAGCTGCTACGATACTTTATTCTAGCATTGCGTGAGGGCACGGCAATGGTTTAGTATGGGGGAGTGATGAGACTGCTTTTATACATAGTCTCATCGTCCAAATTGGGCTTAAAATGCATTAAATATCATTAAAACTGCCAAATATATGCTCGTGTTTGTTGCTTGTGTATTTTAGGTACGGATATTGAGGAAATGACTAAAAGATCACAAGAATCAATCAAAAACGAACACGGGAAACGAAGCCGCACAATGAACCAGACCCAAGAATGGAATTTCCAATTTGACCTTGAAGTTTTGAAGATTGGCAACATTGGTCCCTCAACTATTGAAGACTTGTCACTTTAGGCCCTTGTAAATCTCAAATATTACAAGTAGGTCCTTAAAGTTTCAAGATATTGCATATTCAGCCCTTGAAGGAAGCCATAATTACAAAAGAAGTCCTTGATGAAAGTTTGTAAAGTTATTATGCCAAAATTGACAAGTATGCCAAATTTTTTAAAAAGGGAAAAGGTTTTTGGTTGTTTTTTATACAAGTTGAATGAACCATGGGAATAGAGGGGCCAAACCTGTCAAACATCACAACCTACCACCACCAATCACTCTTCCATGTCACCCCCACCAACCAATCACACCCCTCCACCTCATTCCCCCTTCACACGTCACCCTTCCACTCACTAGTTTATTTATTAAACTGGTGAAACCCAGTCAACCCCCTTTTAATTTCCCACCCAAACACTAATTTAAATAAACCCACCCCCAAAAACAGATTAAACATCCCCTTAATCCCACATAAACCCTAAAATTCCCCAGCTTCAATCCACCTTAATCTAAAGGGGTTTTCCCCACACTTATCCAGATTAGCAATTAACCCAAGCCTAACCAAAACCCACCTCTCACATCACTCACCCGTGACCCCCATGTGGCCCCCCGTCCCACCCCTGCTGCACCAAAAATAGCAAAATACAAATCCCTCAGAGAATCAACGTCTCCAAACAATTTTCTTGGTCCCCAAGACCATTTTAACGCTCCAGATGGAAGATTCCACCTGGCTACATCACATGGACGATTTTTGACCAAGACCCTAAGGGCATTTTCGGATTTTCATGTCTATTAGGGTTTAGGGTTTTATTTCCTGTATTATTTTATTAGAGCTTCTAGTTAGTTCTATTTCATAGTATAAATACATTGTGCATGTACCATGTATTAGTTGTTCCAGTTTCTAGCAATTTTCTTGTAATCCCTTTTTATTAAATATAAAGTTGGTATTTTTATGAAATATAATTCCTTTTATGATTTATAAAAGTTGGGTTAAGGTTGTCTAGAATCTGAGTTCCATTTCTATTTGGTAAACATTTTGAAGTTTCAGTTTTCAAAAAGGTTTTTAAAAGGTTTTAGATTTTCAGAAATCCAAGATTCCAAAGAAGTGAAAGTGGATTTGGATTCTTGGATATCTGAAGTTGTTCTTGTTTCAAAACGTGTTCAAGATTTCCAAGTTGGTTAAATCAGTTTTCTAAAAATTCAGTTTTATAAGATTTTCTCAAAATCTTTACCCTCTTTTTATAACCACTTACTGTAGCAAAAGCTTCAAGCTTGTAGCTTGAAGCTCTTGCCATTTGAAGCTGTTCCTTGTTTGTTGTGATTGTGCAGGAACAAAAAGGGAAGCAAGCTACTCCATTTCATCCTTGTTTTTGAAGATATAGGGGTGTTTGGGACTGCAGTAGTCCTCACCCACTCTCTCTACAACAGTAAGCTCTTCCCATAAGCCCTAACATAGCTTTTAAGCTATAAGGAGAAGGCACAACAGCCTTAGTGGGGCCTGGATGTAGGTCCCACATGGTAAACAAGCTTGAACCCTGCTTCATTTTTTGAATTTTATGAGAAGGCTTATGATTTTAAGTGATTGTTATTTTTATGTTAGTATAAGCTGCTTTGTGTTGGTTATGCATGTTTGAATAAGTTGTGATTAGTTTAGTTAGGATTTGAGTGTACTTGATTTGAAAAAGTCCATATTCAGTTAATTAAGGGAGTGTTTGGATCTGGGTGTTAGCTAGAATTTGTGACAAATTGTGGTGTTAATTTCAATCTAAACGTATGTATTATGATAGCTAGAGGTTTTATCAGTCACTTGCTTTAGGTTTTGTGGGGTAAAAATCAGACTTGCATGCTCATTTTTGGTGATACTAGCTTAAAATCAAGAAGGTCATTTTTCTGTCCATTCTAGTGTAAATCTCAATTGAAATCTTGGTAATTGTTAGAATATAGGTTTCACAAGGATTGTGAGTAGTTTGTATTTGATTTGGTTAACTTGTATGCAAGATTTGATCATCCAAATTTCTTTTTTGTGCAAGTAAATAAAGTCACTGTTCATCAGACCTTTATTTTTGCTTAATCAGTAACATTTTTGGCTTATTTGGTGCTTATTTGTGTGCAACTTGGTATTTTTATTGCTCTTATTGACTCCCCACAACCCAACTGGTTGTGGGGGTGCCTTATTGTCCAAAAGAAAAGCCCACTATAAGCTTTCCTAAGCTTATTTCTCAACTGAACAAAAATTTGCACTAACAGTGGGAACTAAATTCCCCCTGCTAGCACACTAGTTACCACTGCTACACTACTGGACAAAACCTTGTCACATGTCACTTTCAGAAGTTTGATTTTTTTTTGTCTTTTGTGGGTTAAAATAGGAATTAGGACTTGAAACAAGTTTTATTATTTTTCTTATTTTAATTGTGATTTTTCAGTTTAATTGGTTTTTCATTCACTGTTCATTTAGTATTTTTTTTACATTAAATAGCTATTTTTAATTACTTTTTAATTTCTGTTTTTGTCTTTTAGTGACAAAAATTATTATTTTTCAGTTTCAAAAATTTTCATAGACTTAGAAAATTGTTTTAAGATTTTTAGTTCAAAAAGTTTTTACTGTTCACTTTTTAATTATTTTTTAAAATTAATTTAGTTTAACTAGGGTTTTATTTATTAACTGTTTTGTCTTTTAGTGAAAAATTTTATATTTTTCAAACTTTTTCATTTTTCTACTGTTCTTTAGTATAATTTAGGATTTTTAAAATTGTCAAATTATTTTTGGCATTATTTTATTATTTTTTATAATTATTTTAGTTTAAAAATAGTTTTTAGTGTTTTAAAAATAGAAAAATATTTTTTAAAATTTAGGAAAAATACTTTTTAGTCTTTAAATAATATAAGTAATCTATTAGTTCAATAAAATAATATTTTTGACGTTTTGTTAATTATATTTAATTTTAGGGCTTTAATTAGCATTTAAAATTGAATATTTAATTAATAAAAGGTTTTAAAAATATTTTTGTTGGATTTTTATTCATATTTTTATTATTTTAGACTTAGTTTTAACTTTTTATTCATTTTTAGGTTTTTTTTTAATTTGGTGCTTTTTACGGTTTTACGTGAACGACCTTTTCGTCTTAGCTTAATCCGTCTTCGTATCCGTCATTCTCTTCTCATCCCCTTTCTATTTTCTTTTCTCATAACAATATAATCACAAAGATAATCATTTCATTACACAACGCACTAGCCTCCTCGAGAACGAACTCACTTTAGGGTCATTTACACACGGTTTTCCTAAATCGTCGTGCTTACCATAATTTTGCCATCCTTTTCCTAAAGGGGTAATTTTACAACCATCAGGGTGATAAAAATACAGAGAAAGGGTTGGTAGCTGAAGCATATGATTGGAATGATGAGCTGCTGACTTCAGATGAGGAAGATACTACTAGAGTCAGGGCTTTCATGGCAATAGCTGAGGATGAACCAACTGTTGGGAAAGGAGGTGCAAGATCAGGACAATGGGTTGACATCACAATGAAAAAGGTACGCAGGCTTTTATCTATGTCTAAAAGTGATAAACGCAAACATGTCCTTGATTACACCATTGTTGATCTGCACCTTGTTGAGGAACAAAGAAAGAACTTGCTTGATAAGTTTCACTCTGTTAAACATGAACTGTTAATTGCTAGGGCTGAATGTGAAACTCCCAAACAGGTTAATTTAGAAAAGATATCTCTTCAAAATGAAGTTAATAGGTTAACCTTGAAGAATAGTGCCTTAGATGATCAAATATCTGAATTAAATAAGGTTATAGAAAAATGGATGTGCAGTAGGTTCACTTTAGATGAATTACTTAATGATGAACTACGTGCTGATATTAAAAGGGATATCTCTGCCAAGAAAAATTAGTTGAAAATTCTCACCAAACCCAAAGAGATTGTTTTCAAATCTACAGAGATAATTCATATGTCAGATCCCCTCCTGACTGATTTCCTTGTCTCTGAAGATGTGGTTGATTTACCACCCTTACCTAAACTCTCAGGAGTTTAACCCAGCAGTTCCTCTTGAGGAGCAAAGGCTGAACCCAAAACAGATGTTGAGAAACCACCAGCTAAGGTATTTTCTATACCTGCTAAACAATTTGTTAAGCAAGTTACCTTTAAGCATGTCTCAACAAAATCTGTTAACAAAGTTGATTCCTCAACTGAAGAACGCCTGTTGTCATTAATGAAAGAAGTAGAACTCTCGAAACAACATATTATGCCTTCCGCTGAATGCTCTACTTCCCATGAACCTCAGTCTATTTTAGGTGAACCCAAAGGTGAAAGGATAGTCAAACCTTACTGCAATATTTATAAAAACTCTCATCACATGACCATAGATCAAGATAGACAAATGGCTGTTAAGAGAACTCAGACACCTTCTAGGGAGAGACAACATGCTTCTAGGAGACAAATAGGTAACTATAGACCTTATCCTCCCTATAAATTTTGTGGATTCACAGACCATCACTCAGATGAGTGTAGTGACTTTCCAGGATGTGATATATGTGGAAGGTTCACCCAAGAGACAGCTAACTGTCCTTCCCATCGTTAAAAGTTCTACAGGAACTCAAGAGTTGCTAATCAGCAATTCAGGGAACCCATGGAAAGTGGGTTCACCATAGGAACTAACTTTTTTCTATGTATGTATGCAGAAACATCTTAAGGAATCGGTATGGTATCTAGACAGTGGCTGTTCTAGACACATGACAGGGATTCGACAATACCTGCACAGATACTCAAAGGAGCCAGGTCCTAAAGTGGTGTTTGGGGATAATTCTTCAAGCGGCATAGAGGGATACAGCTCAGTGAACTGCAATAGGATAACTTTTACAAGGGTTGCATATGTGAATGGTCTTAAACACAATCTTATTAGCATCAGCCAATTGTGTGATGCTGACTACAAGGTTTTGTTTACTAAGACTCAGGGAACCATATTCAACAAGAACAATGATGTGGTGCTTATTGCACCAAGAAGGAGAGATGTGTATGTCATCAACATGGCTACTTGCTCTAAAGACAGCTCCAATTGTTTTCTAGCTAAAGCCTCTGAAAGTGTCAATTGGCTGTGGCACAAAAGACTGTCTCATCTCAACTTTAAGAACATCAACAAGATAGCCACACAAAACCTGGTTGTTGGTCTACCTTCAGTAATGTTTTCTAAAGACAAGACTTGTTCAGCTTGTGTCAAGGGAAAGCATCACAGGTCTTCTTTTAAGACTAGGTAATCATTTTCTATTGACAAGTGCTTACATCTCCTTCACATGGATTTGTTTGGGCCTGTCAAAACTCAGACCATTAATCACAACAAATACACCTTGGTCATAGTTGATGAGTTTTCAAGGTATACCTGGGTTTTCTTCCTCATAAGGAAAAGTGATGCTGCTGATACCATCATGTCCTTCATCAGACAGGTTGAAAATATGAATGATGTTAGAGTCAAAGCTCTAAGAAGTGATAATGGTACTAAATTCAAGAATCAACAACATGAATCTTTTTGTGATGAAAAAGGAATATCACAAAACTTCTCTTCAGCTGGCACCCCTGAACAAAATGGTGTGGCTGAAAGAAGAAACAGGACTTCGATTGAAGCAGCCAGAACTATGTTAAATGGTGCAGCTTTACCAAAGCAATTTTGGGGAGAAGTTGCTCACACTGCTTGTTACACCCAAAATAGATCAATCGTTGTCAAAAGACATGCCAAAACTTTCTATGAAGTTTTCTGAAATAGAGCTCCAGATGTCAGCTATTTCCATGTTTTTGGATGCCCTGTGTTCATTTATAACTACAGGGATAAACTTGGAAAATTTGATGAAAAAGCTGATGATGGTTTCTTCTTAGGATACTCTCCCACAGCCAAGCCCTTCAGAGTATTCAATACTAGAAGACAAGAAGTAGAAGAAACCTTTCATGTCAGATCCAATGAAGACGATGATGTCATACAAAGAACAGGAACAGAGGGTGATGAAATTGATTTTAATGAAAACATGTCCTTCCCAAGTGATGAATTCTCAGAACCAAGACCTCCCTGTCATCACCATCATCACTCCAACACTCTCACTCCTTATGTTCCTGCTTTTGACCCTCTGTCTACACACAACATTGAAGTTCCTTCCTCTCAGGAACTTGATGAAGAAGAACCACAACCTTCTTGTAGTCCTTCTTCCTCAACTGCTATAGATGACTCACCAATTCTTCAAACCCTTGAAGACTCTCTTGCTGATAATGAATCTGTACCCCTTGATATGACTGAAGTTGATACAGATACTGAGGTCGTCTTTGAAGAAAGCCCTCCTATTCAGCAGGATGAAACTCAAATAGTGCCAGCTACCCCCACAAATGTCCCTGTCTATGATTCCTTAGCTCCTCAAACTAAGTGGTCAAGAGATCAACACATTCTTCTTGTCAACATTATTGGGGAACCTAATGCAGGGGTTACTACTAGACAACGAATTCAAGACTCAGAGTCAACCTCGGGCAATGAATGTCTCTTTGCTGAATTTCTCTCTCAAATTAAACCTAAGAGAGTAGCTGAGGCTCTTGTGGAAGATGGGTGGGTAGCTGCTATGTAGGAAGAAATTAATCAGTTCAAAAGGAACAAGGTATAGACTCTAGTGCCAGCTCCACCTGGTAAGAACATCACAGGCACTAGATGGATTTATAGAAATAAGATGGATGAAATTGGAAACATCATCAGAAACAAGGCTAAGCTGGTGGCACAGGGGTATACACAGACTGAAGGGATTGATTATGATGAAACGCTTGCTCATGTGGCAAGACTTGAAGCCATCAAAATCTTCCTTGCTTATGCTGCATATATGAACTTCACTGTGTATCAGATGGATGTTAAGAGTGTCTTTCTCAATGGAGATTTGGCTGAGGAAGTGTATGTTGCACAGCCTAAAGGATTCGAGAACAACGAGTTTCCTAATCATGTGTACAGACTACACAAAGCCATGTATGGGCTGAAACAAGCTCCAAGAGCATGGTATGAAACTCTTTCTAATTTCTTAACTGAAACTAAATTTGTCAGGGGTTCCATTGATAGAACACTCTTTACCTTTAAGGATAGAAGTGATTTCATCATTGTGCAGATTTATGTGGATGATATCATCTTTGGGTTAACTAATGTTAATCTTAGTAAACGTTTTGCTAAATTAATGACCAAGAAATATGAGATGAGTATCATGGGTGAATTAACTTACTTTTTGGGTTTTCAAATTAAACAATGTCCTAAGGGAATTTCAATTTGTCAAGAAAAGTATGTTAAAGATTTACTTAAAAAATATGACTTAGCTGATTATGCATCAGTGAAATGTCCCATGCTTCCCCCCAACAACTTAGGTCCTGATGAGTCAGGGGTCTCTATTAATAAGACTTTATACAGAGGCATGATTGGGTCACTCATGTATTTAACAACTAGTCGTCCTGATATCCAATTCTCCACATGTCTCTGTGCAAGGTACCAAGCTAACCCAAAAGAATCCCATCTAGTGGCTGTTAAGAAAATTTTCAGGTATCTCAAAGGAACAACCTCCCTAGGTCTATGGTATCCCAAGGAATCAGGCTTTGATCTCAAGGCCTATTCAGATTCAAACTATGTTGGATGTTGTATTGACAGGAAAATCACCTCAAGTAGCTGTCAAATCCTAGGAGGAAAATTGGTTGGATGGAGTGCTATGAAGCAAAACTCTGTGGCCATGTCATCAGCTGAAGCAGAATATGTTGCTGCTGCTAGCTGTTGTGCTCAGGTGCTCTGGATGAAAAGTCAATTGGCTGACTATGAGATCTTATATGATAAAGTGCCAATTTTCTGTGACAATACCAGCACCATTGCCATCTCCAACAACCTTGTTCTTCACTCTCGAACTAAACACATTGATATCAGGTATCATTTTATCAGGGATCACATAATGAAGGGAGATATTGAGCTGCATTTTATTCCCACTGAGCTGTAACTAGCTGACATTTTTACAAAGCCTTTGGCTGAACCTTCGTTCAACAGGCTAGTTGCTGAGCTAGGGATGCTTAATATCTCAAATCTTGTGGCTTGATAATAAATGTGTTCATTAAATGTCTGATTAGATATTAAATGTTTTTCACATGAAACTAGGTAGTTACTTTACAAGTAAATTCTAAAAAACATTCCCTATATTTAATTATTTCTTTTCCGAATAACGAGGAGACAAATGGTTTTGAGAGGTCAAGGGACCCACTTGTGCAATCATTTTCACATTACGCATTAAATGCGTTTGAATAACTGTTTCAAATTTTGAATATAAATATTATCTCACGTTTCTTCTCACCTACCACTATTCTCATTTCTCACAATCGCATCTCTCTCTAAGCTTTCTCTCTCTAATCCCTTCCACCATTTTCGTTCTTCTTCAAACTTGAATCCATGGCGTTCCTAGTTCCTAAGGCATCAAACGTCAACTTCGAACTCAATGAGAGCATCCTTGCCTCTAACAACTTGATTGGATGGCTCAAGGCTCCAAATGAATCCTACACAAATCTGGTAAACTTTTTGAAGAATTGTGATGTTAGTGAAGCACTCACAAAAACCCCAACCATCTTCTACCAAGAATACCTTAGGGAATTCTGGTACTCTGCTGAAGTTGTTGATGACACCATCACTTTTAGCCTCTTATGCAACGAACACCCCTTTGCTTTCTCTCTAAAAGATTCTGCAAGTGTGGTTGGGTTAAGACATGGAGATGAATGCCTGAAGATGGTAGACAAAAAGGCTGTAAAGGACGCCCTTGCCACACTTAAACCCATTCATGATGTAAACCCTGCTCTCACACCTGCTGAAGTTCTTTCCAAGTCCCCTCTGAAGATAAAGTACTTTTCCCCTATGTGGCGTGTCCTCTTCACTCACATAGTCAAATCCCTAGGAGGTATGCAGGGATCCCAAGATCAAATGTCTTTTAATCACCAAACGATTGCTTATGGGCTGATCTGGGGCACAGACGTTGATGTGGGAAGCCTACTTTTCTCCAACTTAGTGGAAAAGCTTAAAGGACCAAATCAGGTCAGGGAGAAGAATATCTGCTATGTTCTCTTTCTTTCTCTTATCTTCGAAAGCCTGTTAGGTGACAACTACCACAACTCTACACTCACATACCTAAAGCCCTATCGCATTACTGGAGCTATATACAAAGAGATTAGACCTGAAGATATCCCTGTCACCTCTCACATGATGAACATAGAAAATAAACAACCTTCTGTTGTGAAGTCCTTGCTCCCTTCCTCTAATTAGGTGATTACCTCTGATGTGTCTGGCAAGTCTACGTCTTTGACCTCTAGGCAGCACACTACGACGTCTAAGGCAACAACTGGTCAACAGCCAAAGAAGAAGAAAAACCCATCTTCTTCCCATATCAAAACTATTGCAAAGGCCAGGGTAAAGAAGAACGTGAACCTCACATCCTCCTCTGTTCCAGAGACTCCTGTGGAATCAGAGACTTCATCTGACCAACAATAAGGGTCTAGTATCTCGATGTCAGCCGAGACAACAGGGAACCCGCCAAATACTTCTGATATTGCACATGTAATCAATCTTATAATTTTTAGAGGTCCACAAGCAGCCACTCTCAAATGTCTATAGGTGAGAGTGGTGAAGTTAGGGTTATCCTCGACCCATAGAAGTCATTGTATGCACTTAGAAATCCTTAAGACTTCTGTACACCCTGTCTATGCACCAGGGAGTGATTCATTTGTGTTTATAAAGCACCCCGATGACCCTGCACCTTCTAGACAGTATTCAGGAAAACAACAACCTGAATACATATATGTCTTGACCTAGAGTAGTTGTACCTGACACAGCCTCTTGGTTCCCTCAAAAAAAAGAATCCCAAAAGTTTTACTTTTAGGGGAGCTGAATAATCATCCTCAGCTCTCCCAGGGATAGCGTTACAAGACGACCTTACCCTACATCTTTTTCACACTTAAAAGAATCCCAAAGGATTTATCCTTTCAGGAGGAGCTGAATCATCACCCTCATCTTTCCTAGGGGCAGCGTAACAGGCGATCTTTACCTACATATGTTTCACTTAAAAGAGTCTCAAAGGTTTCTTAACCTTTTTTTTGGGGGGGGGGGCTGAATAATCACCCTCAGCCTTCCTAGGGGCAGCGAATGGCGATCCTTAACAACATATGTTTCACAATCAAAAGAGTCCCAAAGGTTTTAACCTTTTGGGGGGGCTGGATAATCACACTCAGCTTTCCTAGGGTAGTGAATGGCGACCATTAACCTCATACTTTTCACTCTTAAAAGAATCCCAAGGATTTATCCTTTGGAGTGACTGAATAATCACCCTCAGCCTCTCTGGGACAGCGAACTGGCGACCATTCCCCTTATTTATTTCCCTGTTACTAATATAAAACAACTTGCAGGCTGATGTTGTACAGCCAAACATTGAATCCCTGGAGCAGCCATCAAAAGAAGCTGACATAATGATTCAGGATCAACCAAACGAGGAAGATCCCATACATGATGTTGAAGAAGATGTGCTCTCCTTAGTAGATGATTTCTCTGAACCTGAATCAATACCTGATGATGAGATTCTCCCTGAGGGGATGATTGAAGAGGAGGAGGATGAAGAAGATAACGACCAGCAGTCTCTGTCTCCTCCAAAGGAAATCGTTGTGTCCACACCAGCTGTTGATACCACTCCTCCTCCCATGGAAGTTGTAGTAACTCCCACCTCTGCTACCTCTGCCACTACAGTCTTCCAAAGACCTGCATATGATCCGACTGCTGAATTCTTATTGTTTGATCATCCTGCCAAAACCAACTTTGATATATTGCCAAGGGAGGATGATTATGCACAACAAATCCTGAACATCCATAATCTTAAACCTGAACACCATCAATCAGATATGGAATGCCTGTCAAGAAAGCTGGACATTATAAACTCTGAGATGCATTCTTTTACTGTCAACTTTTCAAGGATCATAACACATGCGGTTAAGGATGCAGTCACTGAACCTATCAAAGATGGTACAAAAAAGGGAGTGTCCCAAGGACTTAGTCATTTGTCCACACGTATCAAAGATGCCATCGTCACAGAGGTCCCTTCAATTATCCATACTCATGAGTTGATAATGCATAGACAGTTTGAAGCTGTACGAAACAGGCAACTTCGTCACACCAACTTTATCATTGATCGTGTTCATAGCAACACAAATGGAAATTGCAATCACCTGTTGAAAATTGCAAGAGCTTCAAGGACCAAGCAACGAGAAATGGTTGCCTCTGTTGAGCAGATTTCCAAGCACTTTCAGGCACGTTCATCCAAGCGTCTGAAAAGACAGGCTGAACGTGAGGGGGAGAAGGAAAAGGTACTTGACCTTGAATCTGCCAAACAAAGCTCAAAATCTGCTCACAACAACACTATTCCCTCACCTGTCCCTCTCAAAGTCATCACACCAGTTATTATACCAGATGATGAGGATGAAATTAAGGGGGAGCAACAGACTAAGGATGGAATTAATTCATCAAAGTCCCTGACTCTGGTTAACACCAGCGAGGTTGTGGATGATGGTGAACCAGCTGCCAAGAAACTCAAGTTCACTGTTAGCTCCCTACCTAAAGCTATACAAACCCAAGCTCAGACGGCTTTTCTCAAAAGAGCTGAAGAGCTGAAAAACATAAGCGTGGCATCCCCTGTCTCAAAGAAAGGAAAGGAAATAGTTATGGTAGACTCAGACGCCAAACTAAAGAAAATAGTTGCGATGCTAGAGACAGGAGGATCAACCACAGACCCATCCCAATTTACAACCTTCACAGCTTCAAATGAGAATCATCTTACACTTGAAGAAATTGAGAAACATGCTATTGAATTCAAAAGGTTGAATGAAATCAAGAAAGCCAAGGAGCTCAATGAGGAAACTCTGAGAAAAATGACTCCACTTCAAAGGGAGAAACAAAGACAAAGGTTGAAAGAGATGGAAGCCAAACGCACAGAGGCACTGAATAAGGTAAAAGCTGATTATGATGCATGCGTCAACAAAAGGTATGCACCTAGAAAAATCACCAAGTTCAAATACACTATTCATAAGTCTACTAACACACCACAAATGATTGTGTGGAGAGATAACCAACAGGCCAATATGAATGTCTTTGAGGACTTCAGGTTAAAACAACTTGGCTTGTCTGAATGGTTTGAACTTGAGGCTTTGGCTGCTAAAAGAACTGGTCAGACAAATTTTACTCTTCTTAAGACCCTCAAAGCTAAGTTTAATTGGGTTAAAGAAACTGCAGCCAAGCTCAAAATAGATCCCCCACCACAGCTGTTTGAACAAGAACCTCCAAAGTATGGAAAGAAAAGAAGAAGGACAACTTAATTTGTTAAGGAAACCTTCGTTACTGATGATGTTCAAGTAGATGGAATGCACAAGGATTTGGTACTACCAAATGGAATCATTGGCCCTATTGATGGTCAGACTTACACTGAGCCTGAAAAAGGTATGGCCTTCATGAACAGAGCCTGCCAATATGCATTCCAAAGGGAAGATGAGCTAGGTTTAGCATCAACCATTCAGCTGATTTGTCTTAAAAAGGGACTTAAAATCTACACAGAGTATTCCAAGGTTTTTGCACAAGCTTTGCAGGCCGAATTGGATACCAGGACAGACTTAGCTGAAACTGAAGAAAGAATAAAAAATGATGACTATTGAAGGATTTCACAGTTGAAATTTACCTTCATATTTTATTTTACTTTTGTATTGTACTTGTAATTTCCTTTAAGTATTAATAAAATCATGAGGTGTGTTTGTTTAGATCTGTTATGAGTAAGAAGAAGCTGTTATCTCACTTACCTAACTTAGATAGATCTAGCTGAATTTATGTTTAAATAGGGGGAGATTGTTGGGAATCTAAGTTTGTTAGATTCCCTGTATCATAGATTTAAACACAAATCAAGCTGTTAGATAGTATCTTGCCTGTGCCAAGGAGGCAGGAAAGTATCGCAAGACTCACAGAGATCTAAGTCTCTGTGAGCAACCGTAGAGGAGTCCATGTCAGAGACATTTTCAAGGAAGTCGAAGATTACTTGAAGACATACTCATTTACTGTGATGGATAACAGCCAAGATGTTTCAGGGACTCTGAGGGGTTGAGGGTTAACAGGGGTGGCAAGACCCTGTTAACACTCAGCACACTTTGGACATACCTTAGTGTGTACGAGACTATGAATAAAAGGGAAACTGTGTCAGCTCTGTTTCCCTAAAGCATTGTGGCAGACTACCAAGAATAGAAGAGCATCTTGTGACAGAGGTCTGACAAGTGTCTGTCTAGTGGAGTCATCATCAACTAGTACTTAGGTCAACCTCGTACCACTATAATAGGATATGTAGCCTAGCATTAAAGTTTAACACTTTGGTAGAATTCACACATTAATGCTTAGAACTTAGTGAACCAAACAGCTGCGACTGTGTTCATAAGTTAGGTTTTAGTTTGTTCAAAGTGTGCACAACACATTGTCATCAAACGGTGTTATCCATAACACTTGTAATTCTTTATTATACAATAATAAGTATTACGTTTGAAAAGTAATTACGTGTGTTGATTAGTTAAGTTTATTGTTTCTAGCATAGTTTAGGGACTTTCAGTAAAGCAAACCCTAAAAATCATACCTACACGTATGTGTGTTTCTAACAAAATCAAACATGCACTGATCAAACTCTAGATAATTTTGATTTATTGATTATTAGTGCGAAAAATTACAAGGAAGGATATGAGTTTGTTCTCAATGTTAATATGGATATCAAATCATATAATTCGTTTAACCAACTGGCTTAACTCAGTTGGCCACCTAGGTTCTACTAAGTAGTTTCCATTGGGGGAGGTTTCCTGTAGGTCTTGGGTTCAAAACCTGCCAAGGGCTCTTAGGCGAAGCGGATAAGGAGTTTAGCATAACTAGGTGAGGGTTCAAAAAAGACATTCTGCCGCTTGGATGTCATTGCACGACTCGACCCACTAACCACTAACATTTGACGTTCTAAAAAAATCATATAATTCATGATAAACCAAGTTGGAAAGATCATACCTTTATGTATTCGATTGTGAAGTTATGATTATTTTTACTTTTGTTCAATCGGTCTTATTGATTTTATTAAAGGAAGTTCAATTGATACACACACTCTGTTTTATTAAAAAAGATACTTTGAGGAGTCGTTTTTAGTATAAAAATAGAATTTATTTTGTGTAATTTATCTTTTGTGTATATACCTATATTTCGTTAGTAAATGTTGTAAATTTATTTTTAGGTGTAAATACAACATTAAATAAATATAAAGCTAATTTTTAGGACCTACCATATAGTTTTTATTATTATATTAATACAAACACCATTATCATTATCATTATTTTCAATTCATGTTATTTTTTTCCATATACACATTAACAATACCATTTTATATTCATTTTACTAAAGGACCAAGGGATAGAAATTCATGCAAGAAAAAATTAGTATTTTTCTACGGCTATATGTATATTTTTTTGCTATTAAATATGTTGTTTGATTGCAGTCCTACTATATAGTTTTTTACATCCATTACTATTAGTTTATCTTAAGTTTTACATTATCGAACATTTTCTAGAGGTTTATAATGCATAAGATTTTTGTTGAGTTTATATTTTTACGAAGACTTGAAGAAAGTATCTATACAAACCAGAGCCAGAGTATGTCGATGAAGACGATGAAACAAAATCTTGGGATTATGACGAGTTGCATTTAGCGTTTTATAATAAAAAGTCACAAAAAATGTAATCCATATATCAAATGTAAAATTTTTATATTATGAAACATCCTTATTTATTCATTCTTTATTGTTATAAAAATTATAAGTATTAATTTTTTTATATCTAATATGGTTCACAACTTATAACAATAATTTTTTTTCAAATTATTAATATTCATATACTCTCATGAAATATACCCGCCCGTTGGACGGGTTATGAAGATATAGTTATATGCATAATATACAATTATATAAACACAATTAGAAACCAATTACAACATAAAAAGATAATCTAATACTCATATTAAAACTAATTAATGCATAATAATTAATACTAATTAATACATCATACTTTAACATATAATTATATATTCACATTTTACAATAAATTAAAATTATATATTGACAAACACGTGCATATGTTGTACACATAAAATGATGGTGGATATTGTTTTGAAAATCAAACCGGACCAACGGGTTCAACTAATAACCAGAGTTACAATCAATTCGACTTGCCAATAAAAGTTGTCAGAAAACGAACCGGAGAGGACACTTTAAAATTGATAAAAATAGTCACATTACATAAATATGTACTACTTTTTTTAATGCCATATAGTTCTAGCCTACTTATAAAAAAAATTGCACTTTGTTTTCAAAATTTTAAGCAGTACAACCTTACAACTTTTTGTATAAACATTTACAACACAAAACTTTATAATTTATTTAGGTAATAATTGATGAGCAATTTAAACTAATTGACAAAATCAATACAAATTACAGTAATATGCAACATGTACAAATGATTATTACTATAAACTATAATCTTTACATACAATTATTTAAATTATTCACTAATGTAAGTTTAATATCAAATATTTGTATTTTAAACTATTTAATTTTTATAAATTTGCATATTCGAAAAATTTTGTATAAATTTAGTAAAATACTAATCATTTTTCTAATCTATTCGATTAAATCGTACATAACAAAATAGGAAAATTTTAATATATGAAAACGTTTAAAGATATAAACTACTAAGATTTTAAATATTTACACGTTTTATAATATTTGACGAATGTTATATATATTAACAAATACTTTTCAATATAAATTATCACAATCTCATAAAACTATTTTTACATGAAATAGTTTATTAATAGTACTTTTCTAACTTCAAACTTTATCATTATTTATCAAGCTATTACTGAAAATTATAGTTTCAAAATACTCGCAGTCGGTGTATTAACCTTCTAAAATTTTCGAAGTTTTTAATTGTTTGACAAAAGTTATTTTGTATCCTTGTTTTTTTGTGGAAACAAAGGAACATATCCCGACCTTTCATTTATTTTTGATCTAATAGTGGAGATTATCCTAAGATTTAAAAAAAAACAGGAGGGGCCATTTTTGCCAAAATATCCAAAAGTTGAAAAAAATGGACGGAGGTACAAAAGTAGTAAATATGACGGAGTAATGATTTATCATTAGTAGGGGTGGGAATCGGGTCGGGTTGGTCGGGTTCAGGTTATTCGGGTCGGGTCGAAGTCCGGTCAAGGCTAAAAATAATTTACCCGACCCTGACCTGATTTGAACTCGGGTTAGTTGGGTTCGGGTCTATTCGGGTCGGGTCTAGTCGGGTTCGGGTTCGGGTCAACCCGAATTCGAGTGAATTATTAAAAAAAACTTTTTTTTTTTACTTTTTTAATACAATTTATATTAAATTTAAATTTAAAAATAAAAAAAAATTCTTATTCGGGTCAATCGGGTTGACCCGAACCCGAATTCAACATAAATATTATACCCGATTTCGGATTCAGGTTAGTCGGGTTGACCCGACTAACTCGAATTGAAATTTTAACCCAAGTAACCCGAACCGAATAAGTTCGGGTCGGGTCGGAAAAGATGACACCCCTAATTACTAGTGATATTTCACTAGAGAAAATCAATGAAATATCACTATTGATAAAACAATAAAATATCACTGAGATATTACGCAGTAACTATGTTAATAAAACATTACTAGTGATGTTTTATTGATTTATCTCTAGTGATATGTCATTGTTTTTATCAGTAATGAAATTCACTTATTATAACCAATTTTCGTCATATTTACAATTTAGTCATTCTGTCGTTTTTTGCAAATTTTGGACATTTTAGCAAAATAGTCCCTTTGTTTTGTTAATTTTAAATAATAAATGGCTAAAATTTGTCTAGTAAATTAAAAAAAACAAGTTTACAAAATGGCAAAAGTTATTTTGCAAACTTGTTTTTTCTCACAAACCAAGGGACTCATCCTGGCCCTCCATCCCCCTTCATCCAATGGCCAGAATTAATCTAAGATTTAATTAAAAAAAACCTTATTTTATAAACTTTTAGGTATTTGCACTTTAGTCTTTTTCAAAAATACACATAGTTACCACTATTCGATCAGTTACACACACATACTTACACACAGTTTCAATTCATCCACCTTCTACCATAATCGATCTAATCGATTATAATCAATCAATCGATTACAATCGATCATAATCCTGCTTGTAATTGATCTAATTACACACACAGTTACACACAGTAATGGTTTCTGATTTGAATAAACCTGCGGTTTTAGATGCGGAAGATAACGGTTCTCGAGGTGATTGTAGTTCGTTTGTAGATGGATCTAGAGGTGATTGTAGTTCGTTTGATGATGGATCTCGAGGTGATGATCGTGATCAAAGTTATGAATGTAAGTTTTTGATTCTTTATCTTTCTGCTTATTAAACTTTTTTTGATGTTAAGCTGAATATATTATACATACTTGATAAGCTGAATATTATGTATAGTTGATAAACTGGATGTTTAAGGTTTTTTTTAGCTTTTTGATAAGCTCAATGCTATATTTATTTGATAAGGTAAGCTTTTTTAAGCTTTTTGATGTTAAGTTGAACAATATATCCAGATGTACAACAAGTAAGAGTTTAAAATCGTGATATATATCTAGACATACAATAGTATATCTAGAGTAGTTGTAGTGTGTTTGAAGATGGATCTTGAGGAGATTGTAGCTAGTGCATTTGATAATCGTGATGAAAGTTGTGAATGTAAGTTGTTTATACTTATCTTTTTGCTTATCATTGCAACAAACTGATTAATTTTATGATGTATATAAGTTGTTTGATGAAATGCTTGAACTATCTTTTTTATGTTAAACTGGATACTATATCCAGATATACAATAAGCCGGAGTTTAAAATTGTAATATATATCTAGATATACACTAAGCCAGAGTTTAAAATTGTAATCTATGTCTAGATATACAATAAGTCATAGTTTTATATTTTCAGGTGTGCTCCTTGTCAAATTAAACTATACGAGACTCGCAGGATGAAAAACATCTTGAATATTGGTTGGTATAAAATTCCATGCTAGATAATCTAGTTCAGAACATGGGCTTACTCTGAAGCAGACATAAACGTGGTAACCAAGCAAAAACGGAAGAAAATGTTCATGTAATGTGAACAAACTGTCCTTTCTTTTTCGTTTTCCTCTTTCGTTATGTTACTATAGTTTCTACAGATACCTTTCAGTTTCACATCGACTCTTTATTTTTTAGGCGACAGAAAATAGAATGGCGGATTGAACAAGAAAAGAAGGCAGAGAAACATATTCATAAGCTTTCATTACTTGGTATGAACACTTACAAATTCTGAGTCTAGTCTAAGTAGATAGGTTCTATATGGAATGTGTGCGTGTTAGGCTCTTTTATTAAATTCATTTTTATGTATTGGTAAGTTAGGAGGTGGTTTGATACTGTGAGCATATAAGTTAAAGAACACTCTAAATGAGAATTACTTCTGTGTATATTTAGGGAGTTACAAGCTCAGAAAGTACCTATGTAGTCTCCACTCTAGTAGATTTATGGTTACTAAAGAATAAAGATAAACTATTAAAAACTATAGTATGTATTAAGGGGGTATTTGGGATTTCTTTATTGAAAATAGATTATTCATTTTGAAAAGTAATAGTTAGATTTGAAGGTCCGGATGGATTACTGTATTGGGTTCCGCATGTCTCGAAAAGTGTTTTACCAGTTATAAATGACGAATATGATTTTGTTTTATATCCAGATACACTTTATATATATCTAGATATATTTTATATATAATTGGTCATAATTTTTAAATTGACCCTTATATCCATCTTTGATTTCATGCTTGCATATTCTCGAGCCTGTGCACTTTACTGTACAGTTGAGCTTTGTGTCATGCTTGCAAATAAATGCAGACTTGCATCAGGTAGTCACTAGTAAATTTGGTGTATGAAACATTATCATGAGTCCTTGTTTATTTATTCTTACTTTGTGTACACATAGCGGTATGAGAAGGATAAGATTGATGGTCATTTGGTTTTGGCGGGTATTGATTACCGCTATCTAGTCTCTTTTTCAATTTTCTTTACTTATTTTTTAAACTAATATCTATAAACTATTTTATCCTTTCAATTAGGATATTAAAAAATGTTTAAATTTCTGGTATAAATCAATATAGAAGTTCATATACATTAAGGATACATTTTGGCAATTTTCATCTTATAACCCATCAATCTGACTTGTTTTTTTTTTTGCTGATATTATTTAATTTTCTGTAACTCAATCTTGTATTTGAAATGTCTTTCAGGTGGATTCAATAGATGAAACAAGTTCATACAATTGTGGCTTCGGTCAACCATTTTCTACCGTCAGTGCTGTTTTCTCAAGGACCCGATCCACAAATGGACAATAACATTACTTTTTATTGTTAGGTATGAACAAATTACCAGAAGATCAGAACATGTTTTTGTTATAAAACAGTTTTAATATACCTTGTAAAACGAAGAATTTAGAGGATGTTATATTATTTACATAAAGTTTACATTACTTGTTTATAACTAGATACTTGAAATATATTGATATATACTGATATACTTGAAATATATCTGGCTATACTTGAAATATATCTGGCTATACTTGAAATATATCTAGATATAAACCAGGAGATTTAGAGATTGAAGAAGAACAAGATTACTTATTTCTATCAAGATATAAAACAAATATATCAAGATATAAGAATGTATATCTTGATATAAAACAAGAATACCTGGATATAAATAACAATGTAACATTGTTTTATATCTAGATATAACCAGGATGTTTATATCTAGATATAAAATAAGAATACCTTACTTATTTATATCCAAATATAAAACAAATAGGTTGTTTATATCTTGATATAAAACAAATACTCTGTTTATATCTAAATATAAAACAAGTATATCTAGATAAAACAAAGAAATGTAGATTTCAATAAACAAAATGTTTACATTACTTGTTTATATCTAGATATAAAACAAGAATACATTACTTGTTTATATCCAAATATAAAATAAATAGGTTTTTTTATATCTTGATATAAAACAAATAGGCTTTTATATCAAGATATAAAACAAGTATATCTAGATATAAAATAAATATATCTAGATAAAAGACAAGTATATCAAGATATAAGAATGTATATCTAGATATAAAAAAGAATACCTGGATATAAATAACAGTTTTATATCTAGATAAACTTGTTTTATATCTTGATATAAATAGACTATTTGTTTTATATCAAGATATAAAACATCTATTTGTTTTATTTTTGGGATAAGAACCAGTAACGTATTCTTGTTTTTATATCTAGATATACTTGTTTTATATCTAGCTATACTTGTTTTATATCTGGATATAAACAGACTATTTGTTTTAAATCAAAATATAAAACACGCACTTGTTTTATTTTTGGATATAAACAAGTAAGGTATTCTTGTTTTTATATCCAGATATACATGTCTTATATCTAGATATACTTGTTTTATATCTAGATATAATTGTTTTATATTAAGATATATATACATAATAATTGTTTTATATCTACATCAATTATTGTTTTAAAAAAAACAAAACTATGTAAATCAGTTATCATTAAATTAATACATATGAGTTCATGGTATTGTAAATAAATTATCGTATAAAATGGTAAATCGAAAGTATTAATTCGACATTGTCTAGTTGATGTTACTTTCTCGTTTGTCAGCTTACTCTTCGGTCATCTTTCTTGCATATTCAGGTATTTTATTCTTTAGGTTGTTTATATCATACAGTGATATCTTTGTTGCTATTCTAGCCCTCAAACTATCCATTTACTCTTGATGATTTATGTGATTTTCAGGGTAGAGTCTCGTGATCCATTTTGATGTCCGTTGTCCTTTATAGAGCTCCATGTGCAACAACATATATAAACCGCAGTCTATCTTTTCATCTTTTGTCATCCACTTTAATTTCAAGACAGTTGCTAGTTGTGTATGGATGATTGTAATAACACATACGTTTTGCAAGCAGGTACATCTGAAAAAAAAAGTTAGATATCATTAGATAAATGTATATTGATAATTTTTTTGTTATATATATCTGGATATAAAATTATAGATATTCAGATATATATTAACTATATCCAGGTATAGTTAACTATCTGGATATATATTAGCTATATCTGGATATAAAATTATATATATCCAAATATATATTAACTATATATCTGGATATATATCCAGATATATATACCACTCAGAGATTACCTCTTCATACATAAAGTTATAAAATCACCTAAACAAGTGGAATCACAACCAACCGAGCAACAACATCCTCTGAAGATTTCTCACACCCACGCCATAGTAGATTATGGGCAGGCATATCTCCATAACTAAGCAAGATTAAACGCATAGTTTGAAAGTAAAATTTTAAGTCACGCCAACGAATATGACATATTTGTATTAAACTACTTATAAAGCTAACCTGAATCCAAGTTCGGCGAGTCTCTAAGATTACCAAGCAAAATGCCGACTCTCGTCGTTAGCCACACGGGCAAAATCAGCAAAAAACTTGTCTCCAAGAAGCTCATGATATGGTAAAAATCGAACAACAGTGTGCCATGCCAAATCAATTACGTTTAAGTCCACGTGAGCAAGATTGTGTAGCATATAGGCATTAAAAGGCAACCCTGAGTTCTTTGGAGCCGGAATTTCCTTTGGAGATACCTGAGGTTACAAAAATATATATCCACCTAAGTATCATGTGGCCATCATGAACCAATTCATACAACATTGCGCATCTTGACAATACATCAAAAGAACCCAAAAATGGCTTTTACATATACTAGAAGGTACTCGCGCGTTGCAGCGACGAGTACCTTGTGATATTAAAGTTGTTTGTTGCTCTATACCTAGATATAAATCAAAATTTATATTTGAGTTTATAAAAAACGAAACATACATATATCTTAAAATTAACCTTTAATTTTTGCTTTTGGTGCGGACGGGTTTCAAAATTCCGATTTCTAATAAGTTTATTAAGACCTCCATATCCGTTTTCTTCTGTCTCGTCTAATTCAGAAGATTCTTCTTGTATATACTTATCTTTTTTTTGTTTTGCTTTTTCACTGAAACGAAATTTCCTTTGGAAATACCTGAGGTTGTTTATTCTTTAGTTTGTTTATATCATGTAGTGATATCTTTGTTGCTATTCTAGCCCTCAAACTGTCCATTTGTTCTTGATGATTTATGTGATTTTCAGTGTAGAGTCCTGTGATCCATTTTGTTGTCCGTGGTCCTTTATAGAGCTCCATGTGCAACAACATTTATAAACCGCAGTCTATCTTTTCATCTTTTGTCATCCACTTCAATTTCAAGTTAGTTGCTTCTTCAAGGTTATAATTAGAGGTGGCAAATCTTGCCCATTTGGATACAAATGGGCACTTTTTGCCCATTTTCAAAAAAGGATGGGGCACTTTTTGCCCATTCTTTATTATGAATGGGCTAATTGGGCGCATATGTATGAAACTAAATGGGCTTAACGGGCGCACTTGTAAAATACAAATTAGTATACTCGACGAATATTTTTTATTAATTTTTTATTCCGGCTTTCAAACAAGTTTTTTTATTTTTTATTTGTAGGTTTTTATATGTTTTTTTCCTTTTTTAAGCTTGCGCCCGTTTAGCCCGCCCGTTTTGCCCGCCCGTTTTGCCCGTGCCCGTTTAGCCCGCGCCCGTTTAGCCCGCCGCCCGTTTAGCCCGTTGCCCGTTTAGCCCGCGCCCGTGCCCGCCCGCCCGCCCATTTTGCCACCTCTAGTTATAATGTACTTTTGTTGTGTTTGGATGATTGTAATAATACATACGTTTTGCAAGAATGTACCTTTGAAAAAAAAGTTAGATATCATTAGATAAATGTATATTAATAATATTTATTTTTGTTATATATATCTGGATATTAAATTATAGATATTCAGATATATATTAACTATATCTAGATATAGTTAAATACATCTAGATATATATTAACTATATTTGGATATAAAATTATATATATCCAGATATATATTAACTATATTTCTAGATATATATCCAGATATATATATATATACCACTCAGAGATTACCTCTTCATACACAAAGTTATAAAATCACCTAAACAAGTGGAATCACAGCCAAGCGAGCAACAACATCATCTGAAGATTTCTTACACTCACGCTATAGTAGATTATGGGCAGGCATATCTCCATAACTAAGCAAGATTAAACGCATAGTTTGAAAATAAAATTTTAAGTCATGCCAACAAATATGACATATTTGTATTAAACTACTTATAAAGCTAACCGGAATCTAAGTTCGACGAGTCTCTGAGAACACCAAGCAAAATGCCGACTCTCGTCGTTAGCCACACGGGCAAAATCAACAAAAAACTTGTCTCCAAGAAGCTCATGATATGGTGAAAATTGAACAACAGTGTGCCATGCCGAATCAATTGCGTTTAATTCTACGTGAGCAAGATTATGTAACATATAGGCATTAAAAGGCAACCCTAAGTTCTTTGGAGCCGGAATTTCCTTTGGAGATACCTGAGGTTACAAAAATATATATCCACCTAAGTATCATGTGGCCATCATGAACCAATTCATACAATATTGCGCATCTTGACAATACATCAAAAGAACCAAAAATGGATTTTACATATACTAGAAGGTACTCGCGCGTTGCAGCGACGGGTACCTTGTGATATTAAAGCTGTTTGTTGCTCTATACCTAGATATAAATCAAAATTTAAATTTGAGTTTAAAGAAAACGAAACATACATTTATCTTAAAATTAACCTTTACTTTTTGCTTTTGGTGCGAATGTGTTTCAAAAATCTGATTTCCAATAAGTTTATTAAGAACTCCATCTTCATCTTCTTCTGTCTCTTCTGATTAAGAAGAGTCTTCTTGTATATACTTATCTTTTTTTGTTTTGCTTTTTCACTGAAACGAAATTTCCTTTGGAGATACCTGAGGTTGTTTATTCTTTAGGTTGTTTATATTATGTAGTGATATCTTTGTTGCTATTCTAGCCCTCAAACTGTCCATTTGCTCTTGATGATTTATGTGATTTTTAGGGTAGAGTCCCGTGATCCAGTTTGATGTCCGTTGTCCTTTATAGAGCTCCATATGCAACAACATATATAAACCGCAGTCTATCTTTTCATCTTTTGTCATCCACTTCAATTTCAAGACAATTGCTTCATTAAGGTTATAATGTACTTTTGTTGTGTTTGGATGATTGTAATAATATATACGTTTTGCAAGCAGGTACCTCTGAAAAAAAAGTTAGATATCATTAGATAAATGTATATTGATAATTATTATTTTTGTTATATATATCTGGATATAAAATTATAGATATTCAGATATATATTAACTATATCCAGATATAGTTAACTATATCTGGATATATATTAACTATATCCAGATATAGTTAATTATATCTGGATATATATTAACTATATCTGGATATAAAATTATATATATCTAGATATATATTAACTATATATCTGGATATATATCCAGATATATATACCACTCAGAGATTACCTCTTCATACACAAAGTTATAAAATCACTTAAACAAGTGGAATCACAGCCAACCGAGCAACAACAGCAACTGAAGATTTCTCACACTCACGCCATAGTAGATTATGGGCAAGCATATCTCCATAACTAAGCAAGATTAAATGCATAGTTTGAAAATAAAATTTTAAGTCACACCAATTAATATGACATATTTGTATTAAACTACTTATAAAGCTAACCTGAATCCAAGTTCGACGAGTCTCTGAGAACACCAAGCAAAATACCGACTCTCGTCGTTAGCCACACGGGCAAAATCAGCCAAAAACTTGTCTCCAAGAAGCTCATGATATGGTAAAAATCGAACAACAGTGTGACATGCCAAATCAATTGCGTTTAATTCCACGTGAGCAAGATTGTGTAGAATATAGGCATTAAAAGGAAACCCTGAGTTTTTTGGCGCTGAAATTTCCTTTGGAGATACATGAGGTTACAAAAATATATATCCACCTAAGTATCATGTGGCCATCATGAACCAATTCATACAACATTGCGCATCTTGACAATACATCAAAAGAACCAAAAATGGCTTTTACATATAAGAGAAGGTACTCACGCGTTGTAGCGACGGGTACCTTGTGATATTGAAGCCGTTTGTTCATCTATACCTAGAAATAAATCAAAATTTAAATTTTAGTTTAAAAAAAAAGAAACATACATTTATCTTAAAATTAACCTTTAATTTTTGCTTTTGGTGCGGATGGGTTTCAAAAATCCGATTTTCAATAAGTTTATTAAGACCTCCATCTCCGTCTTCTTATGTCTCTTCTGATTCAGAAGAGTCTTCTTGTATATACTTATCTTTTTTTGTTTTGCTTTTTCACTGAAACATAATTTGTATAAAAATATAACAATTTTAAACTCTGGCCTATTGTATATCTAGATAAATATTACAACTTTATACTACGGCTTTATTGTATATCTAGATATAGATTACAATTTTAGACTATGACTTATTGTATAGTTAGATATAGATGACAACTTAAAACTCTATCTTATTTTATATCTAGATATAAAATAACAATTTTAATATATCTAGATATAATATTCAACTTAACATCAAAAGCTAGTTCTAAGCTACCACAAAATTGGTTCAAGCATTTCATCAAACAATTTATATACGTCATAAAATTTATTCAATTTGTTGCAATAATAATTCAAACAACTTATATACATCGAACAACTTATATACATCGAACAGCTTATATACACCGAGCAGCTTATATAAATCAAACATTTTATCAAATACCTTATATACATCAAACATCATATATACATCAAAATTTTTATCAAACAGCTTAAATACATCCAACAGCTTATATACATCCAACAACTTATATACATCAACAAAAATAACTTCTATATCAATAAAATGCATATTAATTGCAATAACAACTGATTATTAGTACAATTAGGTCAAAATTGGAAAAAAAACAAAAAAAATCGTGATTAAAATATCATACCATCATTCCGATCTTCAATTGGATCAACATTGGGTGTTTTCGTTTGTGTCATTTTAGTTTAGAGAGATGAAACATGTGTGTTTAGAGAGAGAGAGAGATGTTTTAGGAAAATGACGACATATCCTTTTTTTTAATATATAATATTTGCAGTTTAATCCTTGGTTACTTTTGGTTATTTACAACATTAGTCCTTCTGTTTTTTTATTCTAAGATCTGGTCTCAACAAATGAGTGGCCAAGATCAGTCCTTTGCATAGTTCTAAATAGCTCGCTATAGCACGCCTTAAGGCACGCTAAAGCTTGAGGCGTGGCCTCCACGCTACGCAACAGGTCAAGGCGCGCTACGACATGA
Source organism: Glebionis coronaria (assembly GCA_025667525.1). Lineage (NCBI taxonomy): Eukaryota > Viridiplantae > Streptophyta > Magnoliopsida > Asterales > Asteraceae > Glebionis > Glebionis coronaria. Next base: position 122,917,977 of record CM046876.1, read on the forward strand.
TGTGCGGTAATTTATTGAATTTAACTCCAAAAAATGAATATTGTTACATGTACGGAGAGTTTTATAGCTTTAATTATTATGTATAACATTTACTATGAACTTAATATAAATATAATATTGAAATATGATAAAATAAATATATATTTTTATATGTTGTGCCGCTATAAGCCACGCTTTAGAAACGCTAAAGCTTCACCTTAGCCGCTAAAGCGTGTAGCTTGGACATGTCGCTACGCTACGCCTCACGCCATTTATTGTTAGAAGATTAAACCCCGATGACTATTTATGTTTTATTGATTCACTATTTATAGTGGTGATTACATGAAACTCTAATGGACCCTAAATCCACAGGCCGGGCCGGGCTATACTTATCTACTAAGACTCTCCCGCAGTCCGAGCGACGAAATCACAAAAGCTCGGACTGGAGTAGTAAACAAAATAAAACATGAAAAATAAAACATTACTAAAGCCCTGCACCTCCGATTATCTTCCTAAACTCCAACCAGGAACACAAATTCACAAAGCCATGCACAACCTCTGATTGTTCTTCATAAACGTTAACTGTGGATTGTGAACTTTGCACAAACATCCAACTTAATAGACAACTGTGTGGATTTGTAACCTTAGCACAAATCACCAACACAAGAAGATAAAACAGACGAGTATATCACTTGTAAGATTGAGCGACAGATTAGAAACTTCAAGATTTTCGAATCGAAGTAGCAGTACAAACCATAAACAAAAGAAAAGAAAACAAACAAATCTGTTATTTTTATTTTTATTTTTAAATATAAAACTATGATTGGCCAATAGTCACCATCTGTAGATCACGGCCTGTGTTTGAACATGATCTTTGCGACACATATAAAAAGTGGTTTAAGGTTTTTTTTTTTTTTTGGATCTGTATAGAAAAGTTTGCAGAGCGGAAGATGAGGTTTTAGAATTAAGGAGTAAGATTGGTGGCTGTAAGTTCAAGGATCGGGAGATATTTTTGGGGGATTAGGGTTACAAGACCGGGGTATGGCTTGATACTATTTTAGAAGATTAAACCCCGATGACTATTTATGTTTTATTGATTCACTATTTATAATGGTGATTACATAAAAATCTAATAGACCCTAAACCCAGAGTTTATAACCATGGTCCTTTGGTTTCTAAGAAAATACATGGTTTTTAAAATAAACCAGTAATAATTGTTTTCAAGTATATACTACTAGTATCTTTATGTTAGGTTCCGTATATTCAGAAAAAGGAAAGTAAAGCAAAGAAACACGTGACCAGAAATCCTATCCCATTTGAGTTCTATATATACAACCCAACCACTCATATCCTTTGTTCTCCACCATACATTCAATTCACCAAATCACATAATCAGATATTAAATTCACCAAACTTCCTTTGAATCTTTTCCGATCATAATCATCATCATCACCGGACACATTTTCATACCCAGAAGGCAAAAACACCCACAGACCACCACCGTTTAAAAAAAAGGGTTGGGGTAATACCCGGGTAGACACGTTGCAGACATCACGGCTATACACGGTTCAACGCGGCCACTCGTACAATCCGTACGACGTCGTAACCATAATGGTCGTTTTTTATCTTCTCTTGTTGTAATAACTAACCCTTGTACTCACGGTGGTCGTGGTGCTTTGCCTTCTGAAGGTGGTAGTCCTTCCGACCTCCTTTTTCTTGCCGGCGGTGGTTCTGTCTCCTTCTTTTCCCTTTCCTTAGTTTAGGCTTTTTCAGTTTCCTAGGTTCTTGTTGTTGTTTAAGGTTATATAATATAACATCTGTCTTTATTATCATCGTTGTCAAGATCTGCTGCTGATAATATATATATTATATAAGATAAGTATTTATGGAGATGTTGAGAATTAAAAGGGTTCCTACTATTTTATCCAATTACCAAAAGGATGAAAATGAAGATGCTGCTGCTGGTGGCTGTGGTCGTAATTGTTTGAGAAATTGTTGCCTACCAGGTATATTTATTTCATCTTATGCAAGTTTTAAAATATAATATTTGTACTTTTACAAATGTAAGTTATCATATCTTAGCTAAAAATATACGGAAAAGTACTTTTAAATTTTGTCTCATTATGGTACTTATGCTTTAGAGACTGATATTTTTTTGATTTAGTGTTAATTTTTAGAAAAAAAAACATTGATTTTTTCTAAATGCATCTTTAATGCACCTCGTCTTATCGAAATGTGTTTCTATTATATTAATGTTAAAAAAATTACGCACCCGGTCATATTTGGGTTATGGAATGTTAGCAGAAGTATGAAAATATACGTATGGGTATACATTTTTAAGTTGATGTAGGATAGCGGTACATTTGAGAAAATGTGTTGCTATCAGATGAAATTAACCTTTTGTGCTATTGTGTTTGGATGATTTGGGTGTCTAACACTAACTGTTCTTTTGGTTTTGTTGGATTCAGGGTCTAAGTTGCCCTTATATGCTTTTCCGAAATACGACAAGGTTGAATTGTCTGGCAGAAATGACTTTCCTTATGCTTTCTTGGACTCACTTCTCCTAGGAGAGGTAACATTGGAAGCACAAAAACAAATCTTACTTTTGTTTTTGAAATCTAGCGATTGGTATGTGCTAACATTGTTGTTTATGAATTGCAGTGGGAAGATCGAATGAACAGGGGGCTTTTTCGCTATGACGTTACTGCATGTGAAACCAAGGTATTTATGGTTATTGCTGTTTCGTGAATGTTTTACTGAATTTTATGAATTGTGATAATGTTATGCTAATTGGTTATTAAAATGTGTTGGTTATGGTCTGTTATAGGTGATTCCAGGTGAACATGGTTTCGTTGCTCAGCTGAATGAGGGTCGTCACCTCAAGAAACGCCCTACTGAGTTTCAAGTTGATAAAGTGCTGCAGCCCTTCGACGAGAACAAGTTCAACTTTACTAAAGTTGGGCAGGAGGAGGTGCTCTTCCAGTTTGAAGCAAGTGAAGACGGTGAAGTCCAGTTCCATCCAAGCGCTCCCATTGTTGTTGAGAATTCGCCAAGCGTTGTTGCCATTAATGTATGTTTTCTTGATCCTTTTGGTTTTACATGCCATATCTTATACAACTGAAGAGATTTTAAATAAATGGATTGTTTATTTATTAATAGGTGAGTCCCATCGAATACGGACATGTGCTTCTGATTCCTAGAATTCTTGAATGCTTACCTCAAAGGATTGACCACGAGAGCTTATTGCTTGCACTATACATGGCACATGAGGCTGCAAGTGCATACTTCCGTCTAGGCTACAATAGCTTGGGGGCATTTGCTACTATCAATCACCTTCACTTCCAGGTTAATATCGTTCTCTCTTTTATTATAATGCAATTAGTTAGAATTTTAGAATTATAAAATGAAGCAGGAGACATCATAGGACTTACTTTTGATGATTAACTAGGGGGTGTTTGGCATTGTGTTCTTTTATTGATGATTTGATTGTTGTTTTTCAAGTTGCATATAATAATTTTTTTCTTTTTTCAAGTCTGGAATTGTGTTCTTTAAGTGAATAGCTGGAACAAAATGAATTTTCATTCTGATTATTAGATAATTTAGGAGTCATTTTAAATATGAGTTTAAATCATCAGAATTTGTCGTTTATTTGAACCGCCGCTAATTGTCTTAATTTGTTGCAGCACGTTTGTTACAGATCATCACATATTCACTTTCAAAACATAATGGCAAAAACTCTCTTTAGATTCTACCCAGTTCAGCTGGTATTGTAGCATGAATTTATATTGATTTGAGGTCTTATTTCAGGCTTACTACTTGGCTGTGCCATTTCCAATCGAGAAAGCTGCGTCTAGAAAGATAACTGATTTTAATGCTGGGGTCGAGATTTCTGAGATTCTCAACTATCCTGTCAAAGGTCTCATCTTTGAGGGTGGAAATTCACTTGAAGATTTATCCAATGTAGTGGCTGATACCTGCATATGCCTTCAAGATAACAACATACCCTACAATGTCCTCATTTCAGAATCTGGCAAACGCGTCTTTGTCCTTCCACAGGTACACATTGACTGCTCATTTGCGTGAAGTTATCATTTGATTCGGAGTTCATGTTATGCTAACACGTAAATGGATCTGAAAACAGTGCTATGCAGAGAAGCAGGCTCTCGGGGAAGTGAATTCTGAGCTTCTAGATACCCAAGTGAACCCTGCTGTTTGGGAAATCAGTGGACATATTGTGTTGAAAAGGAAAGAGGACTATGAAGGGGCATCCGAGAATCAAGCTTGGAGACTTCTTGCAGAGGTTTCTTTGTCTGAAGAAAGGTTCCAGGAAGTGGTAGCCATTATATTTGAAGCCATTTCATGTGCTGTTATCGAGAGGATGCTGTCTGAGGATGAGCAAGATGTTGACAAAGTTGGTGGTCGTAACAATGGTCCCCGTGCAGCCGTCATGCCAGGGAAGCATGAATGCCTAGTTCAACACTAGGTGCCCTATCGTATGATGATTTAAAACATATTATTATTGTGTATAACTGGAAAGTTATCGTGGTTTTGGTGTGCTAACTACGAGACTGACCATCCCTTAAATAAAGCAAAACATGTGATTGCGTCTGTTTGATGTAAGATTCTGTTTGGCGGTTGTGTTTTATGTAAAAATTCCAGTTTGCTGCTTTATGCTACTGCCATTACCAGTTAGTGCTTAGCCTCTCTAATCTTTTGTATTTCTGTTAGAAACTTATAATGTTTGCAAGGTCAAATATTTTTAAATTGTTTTATGTTTGGGATGATGCTATTCTCCGCAGGAGGGAACAGATTCATTATTGCAGGTGAGCGTGTTTTTGGAATGAAATTCTTATAGCAGAGAAATATTCTTCTGTTTCTTACCGTAAATCTTTTTTTTTTACTGTTTGGTAGGCTTGATAGCAGAGAAAAATTTGAATGGAAACAAACAAACATGTTCAAGATTATTCTCTAAACAAACAGACATAAACACAACAGTCAGTTTGTTCAAACATTTGGTTTGTTCGGCTAAACATAATGAACCAACACAAATGAGTCCTATTTGTATTTGTTCAACGCGTTTACATCTTCAATCATGTTCGATTCTTGTAAAAGGAGGTAGAGTTTAGATATGATCATGTTTAAAGTCAGCAATAACCTGATGATCATGTTATCCAAAAACTGATGAATTTGCACCTAGGGTTGTGCATATTGTTCGGTTAAACCGAAACCGAACCGAACCGAACTTACCAACCTTATTTGTCAAAACAGAAAACCGAACCAAAAACTGAATTCATCTTTTTCTTTGTAAAGAAAAACCCAAAGTAGGGACTTTTTCAAGAGATTCTTTCTTTAATAGGAAATAATTACTTTATTTATTCTCTTTAGAAGTGAAAGTATTCCTTAATTTAGTAAAAAATGTGTAATTTTCGCTAATGAAAGTAAAAAACTGGTAAAACATATACGTGTAAAAAACGAAAAGAATAAAACTTATAGAAAAAAACGGGTGAAAATTATAAAACTTTAGGGTTGAATCTATCATTTTTCAAACTTTAGGGTTAAAACTTAGGTTTTTAGATCTTTAATCCTCAGTCACCAAACCACCCATCCGTCAAAACATAAATCTGGAGCTCATCCGAACCACAAGCCTGATGATAACAACAGAAAGGAGGTCATCCAAACCAGCACGTCACCGTGTCCGTCACAAAGGAGGTCAGTTCAAGTTCAATCTGAAGATCCAAATCACCAGAACATACGTCTTTGAGACACAATTAATCAATTACAAACCTTAATTAAGATCAATCAAATTTTAGTTATTGAGGGTTTTTGTTGGGATGTACCAGTTTGATTTCAAAGGTATTGTTAATTTTGTATATTTTTATTTATTAGTGTTAATTAGAGTTTTTGTTGGATGAGTCAGTTTGATTTCAAAGGTTTTTGATTGAGACGTTGTTAATAAAAGATTTTTTATTATTAGTGAAATAGATCATTTATTTGATAACACTTATAACATTGATTAATGCATTATAATTTTTCTTTATTGGAGAAGGATTTTAAATGATAATCACTTTTATTCAATCCTCAATCAAAGTTGATTCATTATCAGTTTTGGATTAATACTAATAATTTTGTTTATATTTTTTGGTTTATGAAACAGAGGGCTTCAAAAAGATGATACCAGAACGCCATGATCCTAATGCTATAAATATTATCTCTCAGGTTATTGTCTTTAAACCCTTTTTCATACTAATGTTCAGTGTCCATGGTCCAGTTTAGATTATAGTTAGGAAACTACCATTTTCCGTTTTATAATAATTATTGTTTTGGATGCAAGTAAGCTACCAAGTAATATTTGAGGAGGCCGTTGATGTAGCTTTTTTGCGTTATATAGATGGTTTTAATAGCGAGGTAGGATGTGTTCGTTTACAGTCAATATAAACCATTGATAGCTTTAATATAAGATGGCGATTTATGGTTTACGTGTTTGATATTATACAATAGTGTATAATATCACACCCGATAGGTACACTAACACCTTTAAAATATTCACACGTATTGTTTCTTAGTTTTGAGTTCAAGTGTGTTCGGGATTGTTTACAACATTATAATTAAGCACATAGATATATTTTGCGCCTGGGATTGCTTATTTAAAAGAATTATCAGTTCACATATCTTGGTTATTCTACACGTTTCTGAGATGCAAATAAATAAGGCAATTTGATAGATACACATTGTGATGATAATTATTTTGATGTTGGTATCTTTCATAATTATCTTAGTAATGGGGAGTTAATTTGGTTTTTGAATTGCTGAACTTAGCAAAGTAAGTCGTCTCTACATCTAAACGAGCAATTTTACATGTATGACAGGTAGGGTTGCTGAACGAACACACCCAGATCGGACACACTAAACGAATATTGAGGAGCAAATAACTCAAGGATTAGCGCTATAACTTCTCGGATTCAACAGCCGGTACATTTTTTGGCAGAGCCTGAAGACCAGGCATGTTTTCTTCTTGATTTTGTTGACTTTTAAATAACATTAACCCCTATCCTCTTCCTCCTATGACTATATGCTTTGGCCCAGTGCCCAACAATATGTGAGAGACCCGTCCACTAAGAGGTTGCGGGTTCAAGTATCATTGAGACATATGTGATATAGTATTAGTGGAGAGGTGGCGTTGGTTGTTAAAAGTTGTCATTGCAAAAAAAAGTATCTAAGAAATCACATGTGAATGTGAACATATGTTGTCCACTTATTCACGCAGTTGAGGAAATCTATTAGGCGATGTGTTAACCTTAAGTCCGTAACTTCTTTTAGAGCCATATTTTCCTCATATATATATTTCTGAATTTCGGTTATACTGTCTGTTATATTAAAAAATATTCACCCTTGACACCCTTATTTTAGAAAAATTACAACTCAATCCACCCATTTCTATATAATTGGTTGATATTTCTGCATATAGGATAAAACATTACAAATGAACTATCTGAGTCATATTATATAGGGAGTGCTTTTGTGCCCTAATTGAGTCCTGACATAACATGTCATAGCAGAAGAATAACCTTTTCAGAGTATATCATAAATATATTAGGCTCCTGTATCAAGGCTAAGGTTATGTGAAACTGGCTTTTTAACCTTTTTATGTATCTGCAGATTGATCATAAAATTACACCCAAAACAATCGTTCCAGTAATTGATGATGCTATAACTGCATTCTTGGATGCTTTGTTACCACCTAGGATCACATTCACATATCCAAATCTGAAAATCACTCGCTTACACTAAAAGAAATGACAATTGGTATAGTTATTCAAATTATGCCAGCAAGAGCACTCGCACCTGCTCCTACTGATAAATGTGCATTTGCTATATGTATCGGTTCAAGAATTGAGTGGGTTTAGTCGGTTATGTCTAGCTAAGGGTTAGTTTAAATTATCGAATTTTAACAATGTTTAAAGCAAATGGCACAAACTGATGTGCCAGTTTGAACTATTTACTTAGGATTAAGCGTACTGATCAGGTACTGTTGTATCTTCTTGTGCAGAGGTCTTAAGGTGATCTAATTTTGAAAAGAGAAACATTCCTCAATTGCATCAAGATGCTCACATCAGTTCAATACAGATTACTGATGTTTAAGAACCAATTAAAGATGGTATTTTGCGGTAAGTTCTAAAGACTTCATCTCGTGTCTTGTCACATTATTTCCATGCTTTAAGATCCATTACCAAAAATAATGATTTTTTGTAAAAGCTTAATTTTACCCCATCTTAACTCCATTGCCCATATAGTAAAAGAATGTCTTGCAAATACAACAACCCAATCTTGTGTGCAATATCACTTGCATTAAAAGTCAGATAGCTTCTAAAATTATCCACAATCCTTCCTTCTAATACGAGATCATGGTCACGCACTGGTCATCAACTTCCATTTGTATAAGCTGTCATTTTCTTTACGAAAGGGGAAACCATACAAAATGTTTCTGAAATACATCACAACTTTTTGTGGTTCTATACGTGTGACTTTTAACAACTCATCTAACTTATTACTTTCAAAATCATGATCATGTCTTAAAGAGTCACCTCCTGCTATAAGTTTAAATCATCTTCTAGATGAAACCAGTATGCAATCTGTCGCGCAGGCCAACCATGCGCTCAAGACCACTGATTTAGAATTTGGATAGTAGTGATTGATGGCTGATACTTTAATAACCTTTTGGTATTACTACTTCGTTTTCTTGATTAATGATAAAGTAATTGACCACAAAGAATGACTAACCCATCCATATGAAATCTTTGAACTTCAATATATTTTAAATTATAGAATTCGATCATACGCTGAATAAATCAGCAATGATAAGACATATATATCACTTATGTATTGAGTCGTAACTAATTATCTCAAGTTCTATTTTTTTTTTTAAATTTGACTATTTTTCGTATACAAGACTATTACAACGTAAGCATATGGCGATTTATGCAACAACTTTGGAGGGAGTTCTAATTGTAGGTGAAAGAGGAACATGTATTCCATATGAAATCTTTGAACTCCAATATATTTTAAATTATATAATTCGGTCATAGGCTGAATAAATCAGCAATGATAAGACATATATATCACATATGTATTGGGTCGTAACTAATTATCTCAGTTCTATTTTTATTTATTTGACTATTTTTCGTATACAAGACTATTGCAACGTGGCTCAGTGGCACAGAAAAAAAGGTTAAGCAGATGGCGATTTATGCAACAGCTTTGGAGGGAGTTCTAATTGTAGGTTAAGCATAAGGCGTATGAAAAGAATTCAGTAACTTACTTCTCCAATATCATCTGGATAATGCTGAAGGAAGCAATATTCTAACTATATAAAATGTTAAACTCTGAATTATAGGCAGTACCTCCTAATGGGTATTGGTGTTCCTTATTTGTCTTACATCTCTGTTTCAGCTACAAACTGAGGTGAAATTGATCAGAGAAGATGTTGGATGTTGAGCACGAATATGAGAAGGTCAGTATCACTGTCTGTCAGTTGCTTAGTTATGTACTAAATAATTTAATTAGCAGAGATAGGAGTGCAAAAATGTGAAAGATTTATAGTTTTTATAACACAAAAAACATTCTAGCTAATTTGCAAAAGCACTAGATATTTTGTGAGTTTCTTTGTGTCTCATTTCTGACAAGGATGTAGTGTACGAGTATCTGACTTGGGATGGGTATTTGGGTTGGCTTTTTGAAACTGATTACTCGATCGTTGCGACTTGACTGGGAGTCGCTATAATCAAATAATTATGTCATTTTAAAAACAAATGTAATTATAGACTTCTACTAACATAGTTATCCTTTTCTTTTCACGAGTGTCCATTCATGTTATTTTTATATGCATTTCTTAAAAAAATCAGAAGGTAAAAAACCACATCTGATTATGGATAGAATATTACAACTTTTAACAGTAAACACATATCCCGACATTATCTCCTGCCGAGTGTCATTACAACTAATGATCTGATTGTGTTTATTTAAACTCACACAATCACTTTAAAAATGCATATCCAAACATCCCTTATATGCTATTGTAATGTTATGCAGCTGAAAGCTGACGGATAGGATGCAACCAGAAGATTAGAGGCGATACTGCGCCTTATGAATGAAGATATAGTGCATTTTTAAGATCAAAAAACACATGGTCGACATGCAGAGAAATATGAGAGAAACGGTAGGTTGGATTGGCCCGGGCGCAAGATCAATAGAAAACATAAAAGATGTCCTGAAGCTGCCCCGCCTTCAGGTTACCATGAAGCTAAAATATTTGAAACTCACCCTTTTTAAAGACTGACAATTCCATGGCGGGTATTCCTGCTTTGGCTAATTAAGATTTTCCAGATGCAGCGAGAGGTAATATCCAAATGTTTTCTAGACATAGTGAAAAGCATCTACGAGAGGCTCAATGGTTCTAATTCTAACCTCAATAAATTACACAAAACACATACAACTGTTCCTGAGGCAAGTTTGCATTTTCGAAAATAGCTGGGTCCTTGAAAGATACAAAGGATCTTAATCCGAGGCGAGTTTGATCAGTATGAGGAAGATAAGCAAATGCATTGCAATGCTCGGCTGGATGAAATGATAGATGAGTTATTCAGAGAATGAAGATAACCACCTCACACTCTGCGCATCAATGTAGGCAACCTCCCAACTCAAGTACATACTTTTGTTCTCTGTATGCCTACTATTTTTCTAGAGATGCATCGTTCACGTGGTTCTCTTATGTCTTGAAAGAACAACGACGTCTGTTTTATTGATTTTATTGAATCCCAGATCTGGTTGGTGTGATACTTTGGCAAAAACCGTGTTGTTTATTTTACATGTTGATAGTACTACTATTTCTTTTCTAGCTGTCCGCGTGGCCAAAGATATAGGGCGATCCAACTGTAAAGCCTGTAATAGATTCACTTCCAGCTGCATATGCCACTCCGGGTGGCCCAATCATGCCAGTTTTAATCATGGTGCGAACTGCGTGCAACACTCAGGAAGTTTCTGAGAATCAAATAAACAGGAAGAAACATAAATATAACGTGAAAATATGAGTTAATACTCATGAAGATACCATATATCAAAGTTAAAAGTCAAACAGTGCATAATCAAGAACAAGAAAAAGGTTTGAAAAGAAAGATGATAGCTTGATAAATATGGAGAAAAGAAATATGCTGATGAGCCAAACAAGAAACCAAAAGAAGTCGTGCCCTTTATTTCTGAACTATATGATGTGAAATGTGAATCAACCCTTATCTTCTGTAGTCATTTAAAAGGTAGGAATAACATATACAATTTTCAAAGGTTTCAGGAAAAGCAAGCGGCATTTGAGAAGGTGGCTTTATAAGCACTTTATATTGCATTAGAAGCAACATTGTATCCCGTGCTTCTTCAAGCACATTCTCGGATTCTCTAATTGCTCAAAGATATCAAGTGGAATGCGAGTGCAGGACTAAATAAGAGAAAGTGGAGCATGTGGGCAAGACTGAACAGGATGACTTATCGGTAGTAGAACAGACCCAGTGAGGGAATGTTTTTAACCTGTCGGTGATTTGATCTCGATTGTCTTTTGTTCTGCCAGATGTTTATGGATGGCATATTGAATGATAAAATAAGTTGTGTTCATTTTTATTTCATTTTATTTATCATTTAGCTAAATCCAATAAGCAGGACGTGTCATCACACATAAGTTCTTTTCAGTCAAACTGATGACACAATGGCTTACAACATCGAACAGACCCAGGAACTTTTGGAGGAAAAATAAAAAGGCAAGCTGAAATTATCAAATTATAACATCACACTTTTATGTGATGTTAACAACAGTGGATACTTTGATTGGCGTGAATATCGTCTTTCTAAATTAAGATTAATCTCTTTTTAAAGAATATAATAAACACTCGATAAAAACGTGTTTACATAAGGTATCTGACAAATAAAAACTTATATGAAAAATTATTTTGTTTCTATATGAATCAATAATGACGCGTTATTAAAATTTTAGAAAAAAACCCGTGCGTGCACGGGTGTTATAACTAGTATAAAAATATAAATATATATTTTTTATATGTTTGAAATTTTGAATAATACCCATAAATTATTTTTAGGAGAGCTTATAATGTTAGTGTATCATTTTAAAGTCTAAATATGAGATATTGTAAAAGAAATTGGGCCTGGTGATGAGAAAGCCCAGGCCCATTGGCTAGGGTTATTCTTCAAATGTATCTTCTTTTCATCTGGTTGCTGTTGCTGTTGTGTTTCCTAAATAAACATCATCATCCTGTCTTTCCGCCAAAACCTTAAATAAAATCCATCTTTGATTGTTTTTTTTTACTTAAAAACATAAGCATCATCATCTCTCCCTACCAAAGTTACCAGAGGTTTGTTTCTCTTTTCCGGTGATTTTTAACATTATATATTTGAAACTCTAGTAATGTGTTAGTACTATCTTGTAAGATTTAATATTCCTTAGGGTCATAGTTTGTTTGATGTATGTATGTTACTGTATTAGTTATTACCAATAAGTTAGCTAAGTAATGTCTTTCTACATAATTAGATCACATGTTAAGTTGGTACCTGGTAACAGATATATGGTTTAAGTTTTCGATATCCCGGCTGTATGATTGTTGTATGATATTTTAGGTGTGCTAAGTTTGAGTAATTTGCATATGTTGGTGTCACACAGAATGAGAGAATTGCACATTCCACAATTGTATATATATGATTTCTAATACACTGTTAAGTATGTTACTATATTGTAAATATAGGAGTCAATTTATTAATGTTCAACGTTTCTTAGTTGAATTGACGTTTTTGGTTTAAAACATAAGTAAAAGATAATTTGTTTATATTCAGGTGATATATCTACTTGAGGAAATGTCGTCGTCTATGTTTTCTGCAACTGCTCCCCATGGTACTGCACTAGGTTTTGAACAAAGCAAGATTTTTGGCAATTTCAGCAAGTCTGATGCCGTGCATGAGAATCTTCTGCATTTCAAGAGGAACCGTGTTTCAGCTAAGCTGACAAGCGCGAGGGTGCTATCAAAGGATAGAATCGAGTATAGCACAACAAAGGTGGAGAGTAACCTTAAGTTTTTGAAAGGAGAAAAGTTTCAACTTGATGATGTAATCGAAGCGCAGCAATTTGATAGAGATATTCTCAGTGCTATATTTGAAGTTGCGCACGAGATGGAAACAATCGAGAAGAATTCACGTGGAAGCCAGCTTCTGAATGGTTTTCTAATGTCTACTCTTTTTTACGAGCCTTCAACTAGAACTAGGCTTTCATTTGAGTCAGCAATGAAACGGCTGGGTGGGGAGGTGTTAACTACAGAAAATGCACGAGAATTCTCTTCTGCTGCAAAAGGAGAGACACTCGAAGGTAATGTCTTTGAGTTTCTGTTTTCTTGTGTCATTCGCCTTCGACTCTGATTTTGACCTTGTTTTGCAGATACAATTAGAACTGTTGAAGGGTATTCTGACATAATCGTCATGAGGCACTTTGAGGGCGGTGCTGCTAGAAGAGCAGCCTTGACAGCAAACATTCCAGTTATTAATGCTGGGGACGGTCCAGGTCAGCATCCTACTCAGGTATGCAACTTAATCTATTCTTTAAGATGGAGTTTTTAGTATTTATAGTTATATATGGATTTACTCTGTTTGGTTCTGTTTCGCTGTAATTACGACAGGCTCTTCTTGACGTTTACACCATTAAAAAAGAGTTAGGAAAGCTTGATGGAATTAAAGTTGGGCTTGTTGGTGATCTTGCTAACGGGCGAACAGTTCGCTCACTTGCATATCTTCTAGCTAAGTATGATAATGTGAAAATATACTTCGTCTCACCAGAGGTTGTAAAGATGAAGGTATGCATTCAGCAGATAATTAACATTATAAGAAAAATGTATATGCAATTTACGATATTGATTGATTAGATTAAAGAAAAGAGTTGTATGTCCTGACTGTTTTTTTTTTTTTTTTTTTTTTTGCATTCACTAGGAGGACATTAAAGAGTACTTAACATTAAAAGGTGTTGACTGGGAAGAAAGTTCAGATCTAAAAGAAGTGGCATCAAAATGTGATGTGGTATACCAAACCCGAATCCAGAAAGAACGTTTTGGTGAGAGAACTGATCTTTATGATGCAGCTCGTGGCAAGTATATTATTGATCAAGGTGTCTTAGATGTCATGCAGAAGCATGCTGTTGTTATGCATCCTCTCCCAAGGCTTGATGAGGTTCCTCTAAACTTCTTACTGTTTCCTACTAGTTTCTGTGAGTTTGTGATTTCTCGCCGCTTAATCTTTTTTGATGCAGATAACAGTAGATGTGGATGATGATCCAAGGGCTGCCTATTTTAGACAAGCGAAAAATGGGCTCTACATTAGGATGGCATTGCTGAAGCTCCTACTTCTTGGTTGGTGATGATAGAAAGTGTGAGGACTGAGGAATGTATCTGTTTAAATGATGTGACGAATGTGAGACTTGTTTGTGCTTTTTGTCTTAAGGATGTTCAGTCGGTGTCTTTGAAATCGTGAAACAAGTGGACAAACATGTAAGGCAGCATGCTATCAACAGCTCCAGCTTTGCATTCTGGTTCTAATTTGCTGAAATTCTGCATGAAAAACTGATTTAGAAAGATTGCAACTTTGTAGGATATGTTAAGATTCGTGAATTTGGCAATAGATCTTTTAGACCATGGTTAGCATGCGAGTTTATTGAAATAAGGTTTAATCTACAATCTGGTGAAACTAGAGTATAACTTGGCCCTAGATTATAGGAGTCGCAAAAGCAAGACTCCTCGGGTCGCGGTGCCCTCTTTTTAACGGTTAGACTAGTTCTTCCTCAGTGCCTTCATACATAACTTTTTGATCCAAAGTAACCCGTGTACCTAAACAAATCTAACTGAAATAATCCAAGCTACATGGGGGTCGTGTGTGGTTGTTGATTGAGTTTAGACTCATTTTCTTGTATCAGAATGTCAAATTATTTTACTGAATTTTTTTTCTGTTTTAAGCGGTTCAAACTTCAAAACATGAGTCAGTAAATGTAGTACTTCGTATTATTTACTGATATAGAACGAGTTTTATGTATGGGATACATACATAGAGACACAGATTCATAGACTAGATAATTCTCATCTTCAACACACACTTGCAACGAAGCCCCACAAGCATCTCTTGTACTCCAGCATAATTGCGTCTATCACATCCCCATCCTCCATTCCCATCTGATCAACATATCATATTAACAATCAGCATCTCCAAAAGATATATGAATTGAAGTAGAACAGTATATAGTCTAGCCATTTCGGAGATCAGACTAACATATATCATACAACATTATTGTATTCTGCACGTGTATGCATATTAGAGAAACAAAGAGAGCGAGGAAAATGATAAAGAGATAACTTCATCTGGTGTTTAAGGATCTTATGCATTTCAAGAGAACCATGTCTCAGCTAAGCTGAGAAACATGAGGGTGCTATCAAAGTATAGAATCGAGCGTAGCACAATAAAGGTGGAGAGTAACCTTAAGTTTCTGAAACGAGAAAATTTTCAACTTAATGATGTAATCAAAGTGCACCAATTTGATAGATATATTCTTAGCGCTATATTTGAAGTGGCACGTGAAATGGACACAATTGGAAAGAATTCATGTCGAAGCCATCTTTTGAATGGTTTTCTAATGTCTACTTTTTTTTACGAGCCCTCAATTACAACTAGGCTTTCCTTTGAGTCAGTAATGAAGCGGTTGGTGGTGAAGTTTTGACTACTGAAAAAATGAGAGACACTTGAAGCTACTTCTTGGAGGTTCTGTTGAAGGGTATTCAGCTTAGCTTATATTGCAGATTAGACCTGTTGAAGGGTATTCAGACATAATTGTCATGAGGCATTTTGAAAGCGGTGCTGCTAGAAGAGCTGCCAGCCTGCCATGACTGCTAACATTCCAGTTATTGATGCTGGTGACGGTCCAGGTCAGCACCCTACTCAGGTATGCAATCTTTTTCTCACTTACAGTTGTTTTTTAATATTTAATAATTGGCTGTTTGCGGATTTACTATGTCTATGTTTGGTTCTGTTTCGTTGAAAATATAACAGGCTCTTCTTTACGTTTATAGTATTGAAAGAGAGATAGGAAAGCTGGATGGAATTAAAGTAGGACTTGGTGATCTTGCTAATGGGGCGAACAGTTTGCTCACTTTCTATCTTCTTGCCAAATACAATAATCTGAAGATCTACTTGGTCTCACCCGAGGTTGTGAAGATGAAGGTAAGCAAATGATTAACAATGTATAGTGCTGAGCCATGAGCTCGTATCGTGGAAAAAGTGCATGCCACGTCAGCCAACTCATCCATAACACCAAAATCACATTTAATGCTTTTATAAAAAAAATCAAAAAAATAAAAACCACGGTGCGAGGCCATAACGCGAGCCACGGTGTGGTGTCTCGCGGCGTGGGCTCGCGTTATGCCAACATTCTCGGCTGGCAAATAAGGTGCGAGAGGCTATAACACGAGCCACGGTGTGGTCTCTCGTGCCGTGGACCTCGCGTTATGCCCATGGCTTGAGCCGTGGGATACCATACCAGGAGCTCTTATAAGATAACATTTATAGTAGTTTAAGGCATTGATTGGTTAAATAAAAGATTTATATGCTGTGACTTTTGTCATCTTGTGTGGATTAGGAGGACAACAAAGGGTACTTAACATTAAAGGGAGTTGACTCGGAAGAAAAATGCTCTTCTAGTGGAAGTGGCATCAAAGTGTGATGTGGTGTACTGGTGTACCGAACCCGGATCCTGAAAGAACTTTGGTGAAAGAACAGATCTCTATGATGTAGCTAGTTGAAAGTATATTGCTGATCAGGATGTGTTAAATGCTTTTGTTATGCATCCTCTCCCAAGGCTTTTGATGAGTTGTGGCTCCAACTACTATTTAATTAATTTCAACATAAGTTTCTTTGTTAATGCAGAGAAATGGTGGATATAGAGTTCTAGACGATGATCCAAGGGTTGCGTATTTAGACAAGCGAAAACTGGACTTTACATTAGGTGTTGAAGCTCTTACGTCTTGGATGGTGATGCGAAAATCTGCGAGCTATGTATTTGTTTGAAAAGTGAACAGGAACTGAGACTTGTTTGCGTTTCTTTTTTACACCATGAATGTTCAGTCGGTGTATTTGAAATTTTGTAACAAGTGAAGTGGACAAAACCAGAAGAGCTAAGGCAGCAACTTCCAACAGTGTTATCCACCTTTGGTTCTGTTATGCTTTATAAAATCTGAGTCAGATTACACATTTTTAGGTAATATACTGCATATTAATCTTATGAATACAGAGTTACGTGACCTACAAGACTCCCTGAGTTCTGCTTTGCACTTTTCAAATTCATATAGCAGTTAGACTAGTCCTTCCTCAACGCTTGTAAAAGTAGGTTTCTGACCCTAGATTGAACCATGTATACCTAATCAGATCTAACTGAAAAAGCCTAACTGCAATGTGTTATCCTGAATATTTTCTTGTATTGAAATCTCGAATATTTCATTAATCTTTTAACTATATACGATGTGGTTTATTGAGAATTGGATTCGCAAACGCATTTCATATGCCACTATTTATAAATGTTTTTTTTGTGTGTCTTTCATTTAGTTATGCAAGATAACCGTCAACAGATAAAAAAGGTAGAGTCGGGTAGAAAAGCATACACTTGGTGTAAACGTTATCGGAAGTGCATTCATGCGACTGCTCTTGACGCACAAGAAGTTGTTAGTTTAGAAGTGCTTTCATAGAAAATTTTGCAAGGGCCACTAGCGATAACCTTAAATTGGAACTACACCCTAGATGGTTGTCAAATAGCAAGGGAAATCGGCTGCCTCAATCTTTCTAGGTATAAAGTAATCGCAAAATAACTTAGTTTGGGCACATGAAACATCGAGAAAAAAAGATAGGAATGCGTCTACTGAATTGCCAATTTGAATCTATAAGTTCAATTCAGGCTTGCAATTTTCCTTAATTAATCAACTACTTATAATTAGAAAGGAAGAAGCATCAGACATGTATTATCACAACTTCACATGTCCATTAATCACACCAACCATTAGGTTAGGAGCTTAGTGGAGGCAAAGGTTGTACATCGAGCAAAAAATCACGAAACTGCATTAACTTGCCGCAATAGAAATAAAAAGAAAATAAGTAAATTTCAAACCTGTGTTGAGTGGATAGTGTGAAACAGAAAGAAATGGTTACTACTTACTACTCCGTACGAGTTACAATTCTTATTACATGTCACAAATAAGAAGCTACATTAGGCCATCTGCCCGTCTAACTTGACAAATGATACACACCATCATTTTATCTTTTTTGGAATGACAAACTTAAACCACAGAGTTGTCTCCGTTGGACCTTGGATCAAATGTTGGTTTTAGACCACACAATTGTCCGAGTTGGTACTTATACCCACAATCATCAGGTTGTCGGATTTGTGTGGTTGGTATCATTTTTTCTCTTATATACCATATAAGGTCTAGAACAGCTTTCGTAATACCCCAAAGATATTTAGTGGGGAAAAAAGACAAAGGAACAATAATACATACACAGGTTACACATAAGGAAATTGCAAAGGCTAGGGAAGGTTCGAGGATAACGTAACTTCCTGCAAAGAATGCAACTGCCATTGCAATCATGGCAATTCGGATAAGCTGATATTGAAGCCAAAGTATATTAGCAATGCTTTCCAGAACTTTTTCTTCTTCTTCTTCTTGCTGTTTTTCTTTATGCTTATTAAGAATATACGTGCGCAGAATGTACATTTGTAGCCTCATATATTCAAATAAGACACAGCAAGAACAAGAGAAGGCAAAAGCATTTGAAGCAACAAATACCTTGTAAGCTATTTTCTTTAGTAGAATAGGCATGCCTTGTTTAGAGCCTTCATTACCATCAAAACCACCTGGTATCGCAAAAGCAGCAGCAAATGTTGCTGTTGCTATGAGAGCAATCACCACGACAAAACTATCTCCTAACTTAGCTATCATTTCTCTTGCTGTTTCGTCTTCATTCTTTGGGTTTGGGTCACTACTTTCCGAAACAGGGGTCACCTCAGGAGATAGGCTGCTTGCTGGTATATGTTTCCATATACCCGTTGCCATGGCCTTGCATCATTGGTCAAAGAGTTATCAAGATATATATTTACAAAAAAAATTGTTTCTATTTTGAGGAGGATATTAAAAATATATTTTCATGATGATATACGTTATACTTTCCAAAAAAGCAAAGTCATGTAGGAAGAAAATTTAATCATCATGGATATGAATTGTACCTTGATCAATATCTGTCTATTTTCGACCGAAGTTGCCATGTCCAAAGCGGTCAAATTTTGATTGTTAACGGCATAAATGTTGATCCCACGATCCATTACCATGTCCCTTATCTCAATATCCGAAGCCACAAATAAATGAAGAGGAGTGTTCCCATTGCTATCTCTTTGATTTATAAGAGCTCTAGACTGTTTATGCTCAAACAACTTCCGAACTATATCTACTTGTTTATTTTCAATGGCAACATGAAGAATGTTTCTTCTTTTAGAATCAATAATATCGAAGGATCCAGGACATTTATCCATAAGAACTTCCATTAGCTGCCAATGACCTTGAGTGGCTGCAATGTGAATTGCTGACGTATTTACGTCATTTCCTTTGGTCAAAAGATATCCAATGTCGGGGTCTGCTTCTAGCAACTTTGTTGTTGCTTCCGTTATATTATGATAAGCGGCATAATGGAATGGTGCCCAACCATGCAGATCATGGGTGCGCAGTAGATCAATGTTTTCTTGTAACAGGAACATTATACACTCAAAGCGAGACGTGCTTGTAGAATCAACTGCATTTTGAAGCCAAGTTGATCCATCATTAATAAGCGATGATAAAATATGAGAAGAAAGAATGCATCGGAAAGCTCGCAAGACTTTAAAGCTCATCACTTGCAACTAAGGTGAGAATCGGGTCCGATTCGGTTCGATGCTAAAAATAATTTATCCGTCCGAGTCGATTTCAACTCAGGTCAGTCGAGTTCGGGTCTACTCGGGTCGGGTTAATTCGAGTTCGGGTCAACTTGAATATAAGTAAAATATATAAAAAAAAATTTTTTACTCTTTTTAAATAGAAATTATATAAAATTTTATTTTTAAGAATAAGCAAAATGAAAAACAAAATCTTATTCGGTCTCC
The DNA here is from genome assembly GCA_025667525.1 of Glebionis coronaria. Taxonomy (NCBI): domain Eukaryota; kingdom Viridiplantae; phylum Streptophyta; class Magnoliopsida; order Asterales; family Asteraceae; genus Glebionis; species Glebionis coronaria. The sequence continues at coordinate 122,938,201 of CM046876.1, forward strand.
GAATCAGACAAAACTTTTTTACTTGAAACCTGACTCGATTTTGAATTCGGGTTACTAGAGTTGACATTATTAACCCGAGTTATAATTTGAACCCGAGAAACTCGACCCGAATATATTCAGATATAGGTTTAGGTCCAATCGAGTCGAAATTATTAACACTCTGCTTGCAACCTTTTAACAACATGTCAATACAAGTGGAAAAAAGATTTTGGAAGTGAGTAATAGAAAGATTGTTTGAATAACAAACTCGGTAAAAGCAAAATATTATAAGTTGTGGTGTAATACATAGTTAAAGAATCAGGTGGTGGTGTTGTATTTTTAAGTTGATTGTGGTGGCTTTTTCATTTTAGCGAATGTTGGTGTCGATTTGTTGGTATTTAGAGTTTGCGTTTTTAGTACTAGTATATAAATTGGATTTGTTAAATAAAACAAGGAAGTTGGCGATCGGAGAATTACGTCGTTAATCGGAATCTCAGTTGTGGCTAGAAATAATGGTGATATGTTTGGCTAAAAAAGATGATTAGTGGGGTCGTTCGGTATGAGGATATAATGCTTGTTTGACACAGCCGGTTCCTGTTACGGGTAGCAGTGGTTCATTTAAAAGGGTAATTTTAGTTATTTTAGTGTGATATTGGTGATATTAAAGTCAAATTTGAATGTACATTAGTTAAATAAGTACAAAAATTAGTTCGTTTGTTATAACGACATAAAATAAATACGTGTCTATTTTTTTGGCTTTTACCCTACCAAACTTTACGAAAGTTACCAGTAGAATCAATTCTCATCATTCATATTCATTTGATCAAATATATGAGACTAAACTTAAAAATCTCAAATTTATTTTATTTTCAATGACAAATTTCATAAAAAGATATTTATTTTAAGTTTAGATTTAATTAAAGGTATTCACTTTTTTTTCCCTCAATTTAAGGTATCGATTTTTCTTTTTATGGCAATGTTACACAATTAACAAGTTCTTTTTTCCGGTTTTACTGCTTTTAACCCTCTTCGTCCGTTTATTACAGTTTTTATTTGTTTTATTTTACCATTTCATCTATTGGTTCACCATTTTCGACCAATTTTTACCATATTCGACCATTTTTTTACCGTTTATGATTGTTTCCCCCTTTTTACGAGACAAAACGATAAAAAAACAAACGAAAATGATCAGAAACAGTAAAAAGAAAAAGTCAAAAACAATAAATAACGGATGAAAAAGATTGAAAAGATAAAAAAAGGGTAAAAACAGACGAAAACGGTGATAGACGGTCGAAAACATAATAAACACGGTCAAAAATTATAAACACGGACGAAAACGGTCAGATGTGGCCGAAAACGGTAAAAGGCGGACGAACACTGTATAAAACGGACGAAAACAATTAAAAGCTTACGCAGAACGGTAAAAATCAAACGAAAAAGGTAGAAAACGGACGTGAACGGTCGGAAACTGTAAATAAAGGATTTTAGTTTATTGGAAAGTGTTAATATGAAGGACTAACGATGGAATAATAAATTAATCGGTCGTTAATATATAACCTTTAAATTTGTTAATTGTCCAACATTGCAAAAAGAAAAATGATCGATACCTTAAACTGAGAAAAAAAAGACGAGTCCCTATAATTGAATACAAACCTAAGATTAGTATCTTTTTATACGATTTGCCTTTTTTTCAACTTTTAATATATTTGAAATTGTTGATCGTTAAGCGGAAAACATATATCATCCCGACGCACATTTAATTATCTATCTGTAAATGGGTAATTTTACATATATTCTCGACATTTTTTTTGTTTTTAAATTCACGTTTTTTTTTCGTTGCTTAAACTTGCATTAGAAATCACATGTGATTTTTTAGAACGACAAATGATAGTGGTTAGTGGATCGGGTCGTGCAATGACATTCAAGCGGGCAGAATGTCTTCTTCGAACCCTCGCCTAATATGTTAAACTCCTTATCCGTTTCGCCTGAGAGGAAAAACCCTTGGCCGACCCAAGACCTCCAAAGAAACTCCTTTAAGGAAACCATTTAACGAAATCTTAGTGGCCAACTAGGCTAGACATTAAAATGAATATTCTAATAAAATCAAATATGATTTTTCTAACAGATGATTTCAATCGCATGTGATTTGATCACGTGTGATTTTTCTAACACATGATTTCAATCACATGTGATTTTTCTCACGTAATCTAATTATGATTTAATTTATTCTATTTAATTTAGTCTAGGGCTGAGCAACAGGTCCGGACCGGATCGACTAAGACTGGACCGGGCCGAGGACCGAAATGGTTCTAATCTCCGGACCGAAACCGAACCGAAATGTTCCGGTCCGGGTCGGTCCGGTACGGTACGGTTCGGTCTTCGGTCCGGTCCGGTCCTATTAGGCATAATCGATGGTTTTTGGTAAGACCGAACCGGACCGACCGAACCGAAATAGTCAAAAACCCCGGACCGAAATTGTACGGTCCGGTCCGGGTCGGTCTGGTCCGACGGTCTAAATGCTCACCCCTATTTTAGCCTAATACTTGATACAAAATATAAAAATAGTAGTTTAGCACACATAATCTAATTATGATTTAATTTATTCTATTTTTTAAGGTATATTTGTCTCACTAAGTCCTGCTGGCATCTAAGAAAACCAAAGTAAACATTGCGAGCAGGGATGGAAATGAGTTAAGCTGCTCGTGAAAAGTTCGAAATGTTATCGATAAGATGATTGACTGAGGCGAGCTTAAGTGAGCTCGGGCGTAAATTGGAGCTAATCAAAATAATATACTCTACTCAAGACGAAAAAAAATCACAAGTTACCTGATTCCAGTGACATGACTGCTGCATGCAATGCAGTTTTCCCATTTGGACCCTTTAAAGATCTTTCTTCACATTCATCCAATATTAGTCGCAAAATATGTTGATACCCTCTTTGTGCAGCAAGGTAAAGCGGGCTTTCATTGACGTCATTAGTACAATTTGCATGTTGAGGAATTTCATTAACCAACCAAAAGACTGTCTCAACGTGATGATTTTCTATGGCAATATGCAGTGCAGTGTGTTTGTCTAGGCTTCTTGTGGCTAGTTCTTCAATATCACCTTTCGTGTTGACATAGTTCATAAGGAGTTTAAGAAAATCTACATTTCCCTCCCTTGCGCCAACATAAAATGGTGTCTCTCCTTTATGATTCCGACTAGAAATGAGAGACATATTTTTTTCAATAATAGGCTTTGGATCATCTGCGTATTTAAACTCAGATATAAGGTGAAGGATCGTGTTCCCGTTTTGAGCCACCGTGTTCCCGGTTTGAGATTCATGTTGACCTGCAAGAAGATTTTCGAGTCGAGTGTTACCAGGTCTTTTGAGCTAAACAAGAACTAAACGATACATGATTTTGCTTAAACAAAATATCAAAACTAGGCCGGGTGAGCTTTATATAAAAACTAAGCATAACATCCATATTTCCTATCTCTCCAATTAACATATGATCACTTAAACTGATCTTATAAAACCTAAACACGCAAATTTGTTAAGGTAACAAATTTGCGTCTTATAGAAATTAGTTTTAGACCATTTTGCGTATGACATAAGTCGTAGTAACAGGAATATTGTGCTCAATAGAATAGTTAAGCTTTTTACCGCTTCATTTCAACTTCCGAAAGTCCTTTCTTTAACTTTAAAAGCAAATTACATTGTTTAACGATGTACAATCTTACGTATTCTATATTCAGCCGTACATCTTTACTAAGTAGTAATTATAAAGCATGTATGACAATTTTAGAAACTTAATAGCGCTTAAAATATAGTACAATGATTTGCTTAGTTTAACCCTTCGATCCCCTTAATACCGTTTAAGTGAAATGGAAACAAACAACAACGATTTGAAATACTTAAATGCGCACTGAAATGAAAACAATGATAAAATTAGGACTTTTTACAAATAGAAAGCTACAAAAACATAAGTTAGACACACTTTTACAAACTTAGTTTTTTCTCCCGATTCAATCTCAATTTGTTAAAGTGGAACCGTCCGTTATAATATCATTGATGTGTGCTTAAATAGATATATCTTATTTAACTTAAGTTCAAAATATCCACCTAATTGACCAATAAACATAGAATAAGTTTAAATATATTGTAAATATGTTTCGTATGTGTTATTGTGTCTTGTAGATACAGGATGAAAAACGGAGCAAAAACGAGGATTTCGGATGAGTTTCGACTTTCGACGATGTTTACGCGTTTATCAAAATTCAAACGAAGTCTTAAAAATACTAAGAGCACACCGTTGGAAAAAGCACAATTTTACGAAGCCAACGGTCTTGGCCTCGTCGTGTGACTAGCTCCGGTTTACTTTTATGAATTTTTTTATTTTTACTAGAGTTTTAACTATTCTTTATAAATTAAACAAAAATTAATTAAATAAATAAAATATATTTTCGTTTTGATTAAATAAAAAGATTTTTATTAATTGAGTGTTTATAATGGTTTTTAATATTAGACCTTGAAAAATATATGTTGTTGTAATATATAGAATCTCGTGTATTTATTTTCATCTCACACCGATGTCTGATGTTCAGCATTCATTTTGATATTCATATTTATGTAAATAATAATTTACGTAAATTGCATTGTTTGACTTTGTTAAGTGTCAAAATAGAAATAGACAATAATTTGTGTTTTTATTTGAATATTTATAATCATGTGATTTGTTAATTTTTTAATATAACATTTATGTTGTATTTTTTAAAATATAAAGTTTACACGGTATAAAGTTTAAAGAGATATTTTCTTTATTTTATAAAGTTACTAAAAAATATAGAATATTATAAGTTTACACTTAAGTCCATCTAATTTATTTAAAATTCAACCATCTTTTTTTTTAAGTTTTAGTTTTCATAAATTTGACACATATATCTTTGTGTGTTTTCATCAAATTCTTCCACCAAATTTTTTAATTTTGACTAAATCGAATTTAATTTTGATTTTTTTCCACCAATCACATTGCTCGATTTTGCTTATATGTCAAAATCAAGTCATTCGATTGGTTCAATTATTTTTTCTACAACCTTTACTTTTCACTAAAATTCTAAAAAAATATAATTCTTTTATTATATAAAAGAAGTTTGGAACCATAGTTTTTTCCCACTAATAAAAACTAGCAGGTACATTACGATTGTAAATACCTTGAAACAAAAGTTATGAGAACATAATATTTATGAGGCTCTATTTATGAGTATACATATTTTTTATAATACTTTTAAAAATAATGATAACAGTTTTAAGACGAAATAACTTTAACCAAGAAACACTTTATATAAAAATAATATTACAAAATTACTCGTATAATAATTGATCATGAATGGTATTTGCTAAACTGTGCAATATTCGTCATAATACTCATATAGGGAAAAGTTCAATGTACACCACTCTTTTAGCATAAACCCCATCAACCAATCTCAGCCACCCATTTTATTCATCTAACAAAAAAAACTTATTTTTTATGAAATTAAATATCTCACAAACCGTTAATCGTTACTTAAAACGAAATATATCATCGCGACGAGAATTAATCATATATCGCACGAATCATATATGATTTTCTCAGACGTGACTTAAGAAAAATCGAAAAAAAAGTTCGTCGAAAGTATATACATGTGCCCCTCGATAGAAAGATGATTTAATTCTCGTTGTAATGATGTATTTTTTTCGTTTGACGATTTGTCGTTTGTGAGATATTTAATTTTTAAAAAAGTGGTGGAAAGTGGGTTTTAAAAAGAATGGGTGGTTGTGATTAGTTGATTAGGTATATGCTATTTTAAGGTATTCTTTTATCTCAAATCATATTATACTTGGAACCAAAAGCCAACAGGTAGTGGTGGTATTTTAAAGAAGATTGATCGGATTCTGAGTAATATCCCATTTACGGATGAATTTCTAGGGTCATTTGCTATATTTCAACCTTACATGATCTCTGATCATTCTCCTTGTGTTCTACGCATCCCAAAGGTTAGTAGGTCAAAACTCAAACCATTCAAATTTGCTAACTTTCTGGTTTACAAGGATGGATTTCGTACGATTGTCTCTAATGGGTGGATGGTTAATGTTGAGGGGTGTGCTATGTATAAAGTGGTGAAACGGCTAAAGGGGATGGAAATTCCTTTACGTAAACTTCTGTATGAGCATGGAAATTTACATGTTAGAGTGAATCGATTACGTGTTGAGCTTGATGAGGCTCAAAAGGCTGTTGATACTAATCCTTCTTGTTCAGTATTAAGGGAGGAGCATGCGCACTATCTACTTGCTTTTAAGGAAGCTTCTCTAGATGAAGAGAGATTTTTAAGGCAAAAATCTAAGATTGAGTGGCTTAATGCGGGTGATGCTAATACGTCGTACTTCCATCGTATTGTTAAGAGTAAGTGTTCGCGTAATCGTATTGACATGGTTCGAGATCAGTTTGATGTTTGCCATGAGGGGAATGATGTTGCGGGAGCTTTTGTTGCTCACTATGAGCAATTTCTTGGTGTTGAAGGGGTGACTAATCCTATTGCTAGATCTGATCTTTTTGCTCGAGTTCTTGATGGTCAAAAATCTTTGTTCATGATCCGGGATGTTTCTGATGATGAAATCAAAGGTGCGTTATTTTCTATGGCGGATGATAAGGCCCCTGGGTCTGATGGTTTTATAGCTGCTTTTTTCAAGAAGTCATGGGATATTGTTGGTGGTGATGTTACTTGTGCTATTCGGGAGTTTTTCACTAATGGGAAGCTTTTAAAGGAAATTAATCATACTATTATTGCTCTTATTCCAAAAGTGTCTACTGCATCCCGAATTAATGATTATCATCCTATTTCTTGTTGTAATGTTCTTTTTAAGTGCATTAGTAAGATCATTGCTAATCGCATTAAGGAGGACTTGGGGGATTTGGTTAGTATCAATCAGTCTGCGTTTGTGCCAGGTCCGAGGATTTCAGATAACATCTTGCTCACCCAAGAACTTATGCGTGGGTATCATAGGCCATCTGGTCCTCCTCGGTGTTCTTTCAAGGTGGATATCCAAAAATCTTACGACACGGTGGATTGGAGTTTCCTTAGGTATATTCTTACCGGGTTTGGATTTCATCATGTTATGGTTGATTGGATTATGACGTGTGTTACCACTACTTCTTACTTTATATGCATTAATGGTGAGTTGTTTAGATGGTTCAAGGGTAAGAGAGGGCCGCGGCAAGGGGATCCTTTATCCCTTATTTATTCACTTTAGTTATGGAAGTGTTGACGCTTATTTTGCAGCGAAGAGTGCGAGATGCGGTTGATTTTCAATTTCATCACCTTTGTGACAAGAACTGTATCATTAATCTTTGTTTTGCAGATGATTTATTCTTGTTTGCTCGTGGTCATCTTGACTCTGTTCGTCTTATTATGGATGCTTTGGAAGAGTTTAAGAACGTCTCGGGTCTTGTTCCTAGTATTCCGAAGAGCACTGCTTTCTTTTGTAGTGTGCCGCTTAATGTGAAGACGAGCATTCTTAATTTGTTGCCTTTTGCTGAAGGTATGTTACCGGTTCGTTATCTTGGGGTTCCGCTTATTTCTTCCAAGTTACTTTATAGGGATTGCAAGGTGCTTGTGGAGAAGCTTGAGGGGCGTGTCAATGATTGGCGCAATAAATACCTTTCTCTGGCGGGAAGAATTCAGCTTATTAGATCTGTCCTATCGTCTATGCATATCTATTGGGCTTCTGTTTTCATTTTGCCGGCCAGGGTCATTCTTGATTTGGAGCAGCTCCTTCGTGGCTTTCTTTGGTGTCAAGGTGAAATGAAGAAGGGTAAGGCGAAAGTTGCTTGTGTTGATTTTTGCTTGCCTCAGTGTGAAGGGGGCTTGGGTATTCGTCGACTTGATGATTTTAATACTGCCCTTATGACTATTCATATCTGGAGTTTGTTGACTGAGAAGGAATCTCTTTGGGTTAAATGGATTTATTCTTATAAGCTTATTGGTCGAAACTTTTGGGATGTTCCGTGTCTTGGGGATATGAGTTGGGGGTGGAGAAAATTGCTTCAAATTCGTCCCCGTGTTCGATCTTTTGTTTGGCATAAGATCTTCAATGGTAAGAACACATCTATGTGGTTTGATAGGTGGGAGGATATTTGTCCTCTTCATGATCTTATTACTGTTAGGAATATAATTCGCTCGGGGTTTACTCTTACGGATTCGGTTAGCGATCTAATTTCTAATGGTGCTTGGAAATGGCCAGATAATTGGTTTGAGCGGTTTCCTCATACTGTTGCTATTCCGGTTCCGGTTCTGTATGATAACCAATATGATGTTATGATGTGGCGTAATAGGCAAGGGGTTTTACAACATTTCTCGGTGGCTAGTGTTTAGGATACTATTCGGGCTCATGCTGATGAGGTTGCTTGGTACAATATTGTTTGGTTCGCGCATTGTATTCCTAGAAACACTGTTCATCTTTGGCTTGTTATTAATCATGAATTGAAGACTCAAGATAGGCTGAGGCAATGGGATGTTGGCCCTAATGTCAACTTAAACCTACTAATCTGCCCCATGTGTAGTTTGGTCCAGGATTCTCACTCGCACCTGTTTTTTGAATGCAATTTTTCCTCTCAGGGTTGGTGCAAGGTTAGGTCTATGGCTGGGTTGGAGACTATTCCGCATAGGTTGGATGATATTATCATGTTTCTTAATCCGATTTCTAAGGGTAGAAATGTGTTTAGTATTCTTGCTCGTATTGCTGTGGCTGCTAGCTCCTATTTCATTTGGATGGAACGGAATGCTAGATTATTTAAGAAGACTTCTTTGACTGTGGAGCAGCTTGTTCAAATTATATGTGATACTATACCGGTTGAAGCTTGTTACTTTTAAGAAGATGTCTAACCGTTCTTGTTCGCTGCTGGATCGGTGGAAGCCCCAAGTCTGTGTCTTAATCTTCATGGTAATGCCACGTGAGGGTCGTACTCTTTTTTCCTTTTTGAGGTTTTTCCCACAAGGTTTTTCTCATAAAAGTTTTTTAAGGAGGCGACCTCATTTGGATCCGTTTCTTCCGTTGTGTTGTTTCTGGAGTGGTGGGATGTTTGCCTTATTTCAAGATTTCATCCTGCTGATTATGCCTCTTTGGTGGTTTACATAATGTGGCGTTTCTTTTTGTTAGGATGTTGTGTGTTTATGACATGTCATAAGCACTAGTTTTTCAAGCTGTTTTGCTTGAGGTTAATGTTGTATTTCAGCCACATTCCATTTGTACTTAACTTCTTTTTTGGTTAATATATTTACCGGGGTAACCCTTTACCAAAAAAAATACATAAAATCTTCATAATTTATTTGTTTACACATTTTCCTATATAATAATAACCATGAAATCTTCTTATTCTAATATGTACGATTTAATCGAATTAATTAGCAAAATTATTAGTATTTCATTAAACTTGTAGTAAAGTAGATGCATGGACGATATATGTTTTCAAATATATAAATTTATAAAAAATTGGATGGTCAAAATTAAATACATATGTAATAGTAAACTTACATTAATGAACAATTTAAACAATTGTATGTAAAAATTTATAGTTTATAGCAATAATCATTTGTACGTATTACATATTAATTTGTGTTGCTTTGTCATTTAATATGTATTGCTCTTCAATTAATACAAAAATAGTTTTATAAAGTTTTTTTTGTTGTAAGTGTTTGTATCAAAATCTTGTAAGAATATACTAATTTAAATTTTGAAGAGAGAGTTCAATCTCTTTTATATGTAGTACAAATTTTTGTGTCGTTAAAAAAATAGTACATATTTATATAATGAGGTTGTTTTTATGGGTTTCGACGGGTCTCTCCGGTTCGTGTTTTGGCGTAAGGTTTGGAGAGTGTTGGAAGAACGCGGTTACTAGGAAGGATTCTTCTACAAAGAGAGAGTCACCAGTGAGAGGGGCATATTCCTCACCTATGAGAATGTAGAGAATAAAAGGAGAACGTCTAAGATATAGAATGAAGACAAGGTGGGAGATGATATGGAAATTGAGATCGTGGAGAGACAAGCGGAGAGTAGTAAGGCGGAAGAATGGCTTGAGGAAAGCGAAAGATTATCAAGACTGTGGAGTGAATTAGAAGGGAAAGTCGATGGAGCTAGAGATGAGAAATCGCGAACAATGGAACGTTCACTTAGAGAAGGCGTAGCACCTATTGGTATGAAGGGTGGTTAGCTATATGGTGTCGGGCATGTAAAAGGCGAAGGGGTAGTGGTGAGTATGACATGGTCATGTGACTGTTATGGGAAGCTTTTGGCTATGCAATCCTGCATATGCCATTAGACGTGATAATGGTTGGGAGGAACTTTCGGATGATGGAAAATCCGTAGAGGATAAAAGTCGTAGGTTTGGTGATGGGGAAAGGTAGTACAAACTGCTGGAATAAATTCATAAGAGACGGAGTGGATCATTGATATGGTGGAATGAAGTTAGAAGCGGCCAATATATTGGATCGGATGTGGATCGGAAAACTATGAAGGTGATGGCAGTACTTAAAGTAGAAGTTGAAAATGGCAAAGGGCCGACAAGAGAACTATGCGGATAAGAGGCAGAAGTCGTTGGGAATTTAAGATTGAGGATAATGGAAAGAAGCAACGTGATCTGGGAAGAAAGAGAAGTTAACACTTAGTATCGTGAGTCCATTTGAAATCTTCAGAAGGATCGGTCTAGTGGTATGTAGATTGAGGATGGCTGGAAGACTTTAGGTAGTATGCATGATGTATTTCATGTATCGAACTGGAGGAAATGCTTAGTAAGAGCCGACTTGAATGTACCGTTAGAAGTTATTGGTATAGATATGAGACTTCGTTTTATCGAAGGGCCAGTAGAGGGTACGGATCGTGAGGTTAGGACATTGGTAAAATAAGATACTGTATTAAGGATAGATGGAATTTGGAAACGCGGACTAGAGTTCACATGAGAACGGTAAGGGAATGGTATGAGGAACTAGTATCCTCGTCTATTTGTTAATGACGGTCCTAAGGAGTAAATCTCGAGGACGATATTTCTATTAGGAGGGAGTGATGTGACAACCACGGTTTTGGGGTTCGTCACTTAGTCTTATTTTTTAGGTTATTTTATGTGTGACTATGTGTTTTATATGTTTATGTGCTTATTTTGTATGCATGAGGAAGGAATGGACATCGTTTATGGGTACGGAATACTCATAAGTAAATCGATGAGTGAGTATTTCATGATCATGAGCTCACATTATAGTGACTATGAAATGAATTGAGGTCATTTTGGTAATTTACATATACGTATAAGTATTATAGTAAGTCATATTTTTACGATTTTGGGTTTAGCATTTTGGGGTCTTGGATAAGGTAATTAGTCACGAGAATATTTTTCGGGATGGTTTTAAGTCATTTAAGACTTAAATATATAGTTTATTTCATATTTCAAGAGTTTTTATAAAACTGTACATTTTTACGGTATACACGTAAAACTGACTAGTTTTACGTTTTTGAGGTTCAGGAGGTCTTAGGGGCTGAAATAAATTAGGGAAATTTAAATTAATGTTAATAAAATATTAATAAAAAATAAAAAGAAAATAAAAAAATAAAAAATATATAAGGTCGGTTTGGTTTAGACGCACAAAGAGAAAAATGAAAAAGAAAAGGAAAAGGAAAAGGAAAGAAGAGTTGGGTTTGGGTTGGGCTAGGATTCACCCACACCCTATATAAGGTTCTAAACACTATCAAAAGCTCATAATTTTTCTCCTAGAGCTTTGAGGGTCACGACATTATTAAGAAAAATGAGGGTTCTTCAAAAATTTTGGGTTTTCATAAATCAAAGGTAAAATCTTTAAACCCTTTTCAATTTAATTATTTTTAATTCATTATTAATCATCATATGATGGATCTAGGTTGGGGTTTATAATAAAATCTGAATATTAATGATATCACAATGATTAGAATAATTAGCGCTTGTAACTAACTAGGTTATGGGTAATTAATTAGGTTAAATTAATTAAATTCGTAATTAAAAACTGGGCATAATTAGGTTTAATATTTTGATCATATCTAGAGTTCTAGACACTTTCAAGATGCGATTAAAGTACCCCTGGAAAGGTATTTGAGTTGGCTTTTGAATGCAAGAAACGAGGACTAAATTGGAGGTTGGGAAGTGGGACAAAAACAGGTTACAACAGTAAGATGTCTAAATAGTTTTGAAATCAGCCGGGTTTAATTTAATGTTTTAAGATGGTTATGGTACTTAGGAGTACAATTGGACTTTTAAATGAATATGAGAGTTAGTTTATATGTTATATAAGATATCTGAAAAACGGATAGTCAATTGGGGTATTAGAAGACCCTCTGATCATAACAAACTTTTTATATGTTCAAAATCATTAAAATCTGGATAGACAAAAGTATATATATATATATATATATATATATATATATATATATATATATATATATATATATATATATATATATATATATATATATATATATATATATATATATATATATATATATCAGTAACTTTGAGGTTAGGGCAAAAGAGGAGAGTTAGCTAACACATGTAAGGGCATAGGATTTCTTTTACAAAAAGCATGGGTTTGGTTATGTGGGCGTTTGGCTAATAATTTGGGGACTAAAAATCATGACTGTTTTGGGTAAAATGTAAACGGGATAGGTATCAAACTTAACCAAGTTAAAGACTTGTTAGAGAGGGGTAATGGGATGCTTAGAGCATATGAATGAGATAAATATATGGGAGAAGGTTAGATGTCTATCATAGATTGATGAACCATTTTAGTCATTGGTTCATGTCTTGATGATATGCATTTATTTGTTTAGCTTTTGCTAGTGCGCGGGATATTTGGAGAAGCTCAATCAGGTGAGTTTCATAGTCCCATTTTCTTATCTTTTTACTTTCAGATGGAATGGAAGAGACATTGTCGTTACTTGTTCTTATAAATGTTCTTTTAAATGAAACTGCTATGAATGTTTTGTATTTTAGTCTGGACATTATGTGTTTACTTATGCATTGAACTGCTATGTGGAAATACTTAATTTATTTACGTATACTTGATATCAAGGATGACAAGGCTGGGCCTTGGGGACAAGACTGGGTCTTGGGGTTGGTTGTTAGGTGTATGGGCGGCTAATATGCCATGGAAGGAAGAAAGGATAGGAAAGGCTTGGAGCCTTTGGACGGAAAGGATAAACGCTTAGTACGGAATAGTTATGCATGTTAGTAGTAGTAGACTGTCCATTTGTCTACATGTTATTGTATGTCGTTATTCACAGCTGTTGGTCCCTTGTAATTCGTTATTACTTATTATCTTAAGTAATAACTCTTTACTTTGACTCAGGTGTGTTGTTAACAATAGATAAGAACTATGAAAGATTATAAAAACAATACCAATATACTTTTCAACGTATAGACTTTTATTAGCATCAAATAAAGAATCTATAACCCACTTTGTTTGCGGAATAACAAAATGGTTAAATGACAATGGGTTTTGATCTCCTCTACTTAAACGCCTAACCAAAGTTAAAGTCTAAGCTCCAATCTAAACGTTCATATGCATCTTGGCAATATGGTTTAGTTGGTATCGAGAGAGAAAGATTTTCCAGAGTTTAAGCTCTTGTATTGGTTAACCCTTTCTCTCCCAATGTACACTCCTTATATAGGCAGTGTAAACTAGGGTTTGCATTTTGCATGTTTCAATGCATGGGTTTATCCAGTGGGTGGTTGATGCCCATGCTGGATAAACAGTGCAAAGTACATATTAAACTATTCTAGAAAAGATAAAGGTTGTACTTATATCTAAGTATACAAGAAACCTACTTTGACTTAAAGTTATCTTTTCCCGCCTAATGCAAACCATCAGAATACTGAAGAGTCTTCAGTATCCTATAGGAGATCGGCATCATTCAGTTTGGTATTGTCAAACCAAACTGAACTGAAAGCCCTTCTTCAGTCTTTGTTCTTCAACAACTAGACCGCCTAGTATTTGAAGCGAAGACTACTTTGTCTTCTAAGTTCACTGGAAGGGGAGTGCTGAACTTTCTTCAACTATAAAGTCTTCAGTAGGAACTTAGTTCCTCTGGTCATCCTTCAGCAGACTGGCCTTACTGTTGAGCATGAACCACTTAGGGGGATTTTATATATCCTAGAGTTGCTTCAGGGTCAGTAAATACTGACCCAACAATCTCCCCCTATTTGGATATACAAATAGCCTAAGTCTAATGTCAGTAGTAAGTGAGCATAACAACTTCTTACTTGCACCGAACAATTAATAACTTATAAACATCTGATAATCATTAATTTATGAAACATTACAAATTACAACAAAAATATTACAAATGATTATTCAGTTTTCCTTTGGCCTAAGTTCTTCAATGACAGGGGTCTGTACTGATGGATCATAGTTTTTGATGTCAAGTATTGATAGTAAGCACATGCTGAAGGTTTTTGCAGCTTCAGTGAGTCCTGGACCACCATGGTGAGCAAAGTAGATTTTCTGAATGTTTCCAAGAAATTCATTGTTTAGATCATCAAGATCACTAATACCCACAAAATCTTGTCGTTCACGATGGTTGAACATTATCATTCCCAATTCTGGTTCTTCTAACACATGTACAGGGAGACGATTTTCAAACTGAACAAGATCTTTGTATTTCTTGGTGGTGACAAAGATGTCACCCACACCAGGTTGAACCAGATTGGCTCTCTTGTTCAGTTCCAGAATTGGATCTTGATCCTCCAGTGAGATTTGGTTGCTGATGTTCAGATGATGACCAAGCCTTTCATGATTTCTCACAAAGTTTTCAATTCTTATGCGAACTTCTTCCCATCTCTTGGATTTTTTCTTTTCAATGTTTCTACTCATCTCTAGCCATTCAGTATAAGAGAGCTCCTTCCATTGGAAGTCATCTATGATCTCATCAGACCTATCAGCCCTATAGAACTTCAGATTGATATCTCCTTTGTAAGTCATCATATCAACGTTTGTGATTTCTGAGAGACATCTTCTGTTCAACCTTGATATACAAAACTTTTCGTATAACATCTTTATCTTGAAGAGGCCTTAAACCTCAGATTTTCCAATTCTTTCATATAAGCTCATCTTCAGATCCCTGAGCTTTTCTTCATCTTGAAGCTTGTGTAATTTATCAAGTTCTTCTTGAGTGGCCAGCCCAAACTTGATAATTCTTTCATCTAGTGTGAATTCACCTTTGCTTTTGGGTTTGATGGGAGGTGACCCATTTTCAGATGACTCATTGCTGGTGGTAAGGCCATAAACATGAGTGTCCTTAGCTGAAGACTCCTCCTTAGGCTTAGCTGAACTGTCTTCACTGAAGGGAGATACATACACAAAAGGTTGTTTTTGGGCCTTCTTCTGTGCATGTTTCTTAAAGAGCCGCTGAATAGTGACTTTCTCCCCCTCAGCAAAAGAGTGCCCTACAACTTCTGATGAACCCCCATCAGGTAAACATGCACATAGAGAGTCTAAGGTGGATGATACCTTGGTCAACATTGCTGGAACATTTGCAAGAGCATTCAGTTTCTGATGAACTTCATCTGATAAGTTCAGCCTTTGTTGTTCCAGCAGACCTACCCTATCCTTGATCTTTGATACTGAATGACATAGCTCATTAAGCTGATTAGGAATCGGATTAAATTCAACATGGAGCTCAAAAGATGCAGTATTAATGGAGTCCATGAGGAGGTGATCTCTTGCTTGATAGAAGTGGTAGTGGCCACATCCTTCAGTAATGGCTTCAGTGCAGTGAGAATTGCATCTTTGATCTGTTCAGCAATGGGAGGAACTGGCCTTTCTTTAAGAGTAACTAGTTCAGCATCAGCAATAGCCTTTTCCTCCTTGAGCTTGGTCACCTGTGATTATAGAACCAACACTTGATTTGTCAATTCATTTACCTTAATGGTTCTGGGGGATGGAGGCTTTGAGGTTTGATCATCAATGTCATATTCATATTCACTATCATCCAGGTTTACTGGAGCTCTTTCACTCAGCCCTAACTCCTTCTCCAAGTCATCAGCAGACACGCTGAATATAAATGTAGGCAAGTGTCCCCCCCCTTGGCGCCAGTGGAGAGAGGCACTTCCTTGATTGTCTGCTGATCGCCACCTTCAGTGTGCTGGTCAGTTTCAAGTCCTTCACCACCAGGGCTGGTTTTACCTGATGGATCCTGAGAAAGAGTCCCTGATGAGTTAAGATCAATGATAATGATTTTGGTTTCTTCAGTAGGACCCTGTTGTGAGGGAACTACATCATGAGAAACAGAAGGGCCAGGGTCAGCGTCAGCTGTTGTATTTGCTGACGCCTCATGCCCTGATGCAGACTCAGAGTGACAAATGATAGAGATTGGTAATGAAATTTGAGATGTATTCAAATTTAAATTGCTTACCAATGCTGACTCTACTCTAATGAGCTGAGGGTGCGCTCTATCTTCACCTTTCTCTCCTAAATAGGTTGAGAGATGGGTTGCCTTCATGGCCTCTTGATGCATGCCACCTTCAGCAGAGACTGATGGTGGTTGGCTTGGGTTCTGTTCCTTGGCCGAGGACTTTTGTTTCTTCGAAGCTTAGCCTTTGGGATTATCAGAACACTTCTTTGATGAAGATTCTGTGGGGTGCCTCCTTTTCTTAGACTCACGTCTACACTTAATAGTATTCACAGATGTGCTCTTTTGACGTGGTCTAGAAGAAGCTCTATACTTTCTGCCTGTCAGATCCCCTTCTCCAGTTGGAGGAGTGTCTTGTGGAGCTTTAAACACTACTGGAGCATTTGCTGAGCAAATGTCCATCATGGACTGTGTGAAAGGAGGTTCAATTGTGCTGACTGGAATGTTCCAACGATTGGTATCAAAGATTTGAAAAACTAGTTTAACTCCTTGGTTCTTTGAATACTCTTCACCAAATTGGTCAGCAAAAATGAGGGATAAAAATCTGGTGTAGACCACATTCTTTTCCCTAGTTTTCTTCTCTATTTTTCCATAGAGATCTTCAAAGATTAATTTTCCAAAATCAGCTTTTATTCCCTTTGCCAGACAATACAAAATCAAGGCATCCTTTTGGTTGATTTGATCAAGCCCACCAGTTTTCCCACCCAGACACTCAATTAAGATGGACATCAAAAGTTTCCAATTAGGTGGTAAACAGCTTCTCTTCAACCCCCCTTTATCACTAATCTCTTCAGTGTACCCAATTTCTTTAAAAAATGATTTGACAACAGAGAAATCATTGGGTTCAACCTCATATTCACTAGAGTCCTCCAAATAGTTTAACCCTAAAACCCTTCTAAACAACTTTAAACTTATTTTCCCATGAATACCTAAAGTTGTAGACACAAACTCAATAGATTTCTTTTTCTTTGACCCTTGTGCTGTGAACCAAAATTCTTTTAACACATTTTCAAAAATAACCCCTGGATCCTTGAACAAGGCATCATGAATCACACATTTGGATAAAAAATTTAGTACTTGCTTTCCGGGTTCAGATGTTAAGGTTTCTGGTTTGATCAAAGTGAGGTTGTTGGGTTTAAAGAATATGTCCTCAATGGGATAGTTAACATGGATGGAAGGATTGAGAGTGATCTAAATCTGTTGTGCTTGTGAAGAAGATTCAGCAGCCATTGATGTTTGTGTGTTTTCTTTTGAAAGAGAGAGAGTTGTGTGTGT
Source organism: Glebionis coronaria (assembly GCA_025667525.1). Lineage (NCBI taxonomy): Eukaryota > Viridiplantae > Streptophyta > Magnoliopsida > Asterales > Asteraceae > Glebionis > Glebionis coronaria. The sequence goes on from CM046876.1 coordinate 122,955,896, forward strand.
TTTTTTTGTTTGAAAACTTTTGCAAATGATGTGAATCTTCAATCTTTAAAAGATATATATATAAACACTTTTTTTGAACTGATTTGTCAAAGTTTGTAAAACATTTGAAAAGAGAATGAAATTTTTAGGGTTTCTTTTGAACAAATGGCACAAACTCTCTCATTAATGTTCTGAAAAAGGTGATGATTTTCTGTTGCTTTGAACAGTAAAACGCCTCATTGTGTCAGAAAGTTGTTGACTGTGATATGGACGCTTGATATTTCCTAGATAAACAATTGACACCTTTAGAAAGAATGTTTTGTATTTATTCTCAAGAAATTTAATGCCATTAACTCCATTGAGTCACATGATTGATTTGTTTTAAATGTTGTTGCTCAGATATGCTGAAGCTGATGGCAATACTTGTGAGCTTCAGTGCGTCAGATGAGGCGACAAAACCCCATATACATGTTCACATAAGTGAACAAGACATATGACATTGCACGCTCCTCTACTTAGGCCTAGCTACTTAGTTGTATTAAAAATTTGTTCAACATTGCTGAAGGAACCTTTTGATGACTGGTGATTATTTGTTCGGCTTCAGTAAATCAGATAAGGCGGCAAAACATCATATACACAATCACATAAAATGAAATAGACACATGACATTGCACACTCCTTTACTTAGACAATGCTACTTAACATTAATCAAAATCTTTTATGAAATGCTGAACCTTCAAGCTTCTTTAGAGAATGCTGAAGGTTCAGGTTTTGTATCATCAATGTTCAGCATACCAAGCTCCATTATCAATCTTTTAAAAGTTGGTTCATCCAATGGTTTGATGAAGATATCAGCCAATTGGTATTGAGTGGGGATGAAATGTAATTCATTGTCCCCTTTCACAGTGTGATATCTGATAAAGTGATATCTAATATCAATGTGTTTTGTTCTTTAGTGGAGGACTGGATTGTTGGATATTGCAATAGCACTAGTGTTATCACAAAAGATTGGCACCTTTTCATATGCTATGTCATAATCAGCCAGTTGGCTTTTCATCCAAAGAACATTGGTACAACATCGAACAGCTGCCACATATTCAGCTTCTGCTGAAGACATGGCAACTTGATAGATGTGTAAACACCCATCCTTTTTACCACTTAACTACAATAATAACCGAGCCAAAACGTGTATTTTATGTCGTAAATGTCGGAATTATGCGTGGTTTGTGTTTTTGTTGTGATTTAGGACGAAAATGTGAAAAGGGGAGAAAACACGGGCATTCACGGGCTTTTATCAAAGAAAAAAAGACAAAAGACGAAGTCAAGAAATCAAGAGTGCAAAAAGAACGGAAGTCCAAGACCAATTCTGAAGATTTATCGAAGAAAAAGTCAAAAGACGGAAGTTTACTAAATGCCGAAGAACTCAAGTCTTATTTACGAAGAAATTTCAAGACGAGATTAAAGAAATCCCGAGACAAAGTCGTTAAAGTCAAAGAATTAAGAAGACAAGGGCTTAATCAAGCAATTAAAAAACGAAGAAAGAGGGGAGGAAGCTTCCTAAGCACCTCCCTAATCCTCCTATAAATAGATCATTAGGATTTCATTTTCATTTTGTTGGCTAAGTGTGACAATTAGTCTTCCACCCTTTTAATTACTTGTCATTTAAATACATGTCATTTACTTAGTTGTCTTGCACCTTAAATTCATTTAATTTCAAGTAAGTTTCCTTTTAATTATTGTCAATCTTTACTTTTATTGTCAATCTTCTATCTTCCTTTCTTATTTGATCTTAATCTTTATGCTTTATTGTTCATGTTTATGTTTTTGATGTTTATTTGATTTGATTAAAGTGGGTTTTGATTATTTTGATTATTATTGTTAGTGTTTTTGATTTGGTTTGATTAGTATTTGTTATTAGATTATTTGTGATTAGTTTGATTTAATCTTGTGGTTGATTTTGATTAGTTTTGGTAGATCCGTATTTCTTTTTTGTCCCGTGTTCTTCGTTTCTGTTTCCCAGGTTTATTCTGGATCAAAGCCCCAGATTATTCCGAGTGAAGGTATTTTGTTGATTGTTCCGCATCAAAGCATTTAATCCGAATCAAGGTGGTGTTGTGATTGTTCCGAACAAAGCAAATATTCAGGATAGTTGACATATTCCGGATAAAGCTTTTATTCCGGATCAAGCCAAACATTCCGAATCAAGGAAAGTATTCCGGATCGGTGTTTGTTCCGAATAAAAGAAATTATTCCGGATCAAAGTGCTCATTTGGAACATTGCGAACCAAGAAGATATTCCGGATCAAGGTCTATCATTCGGAATAAGCAGTATTCCGAATCAAGGAAGTTCATTCGGAACATTCCGAATCAAGGGTTGTTCATCCGGAATATTCAACATTCCGGATCAAGGCACTTTTTCTAAATATTCCGAATGAAGGTTTTCTGCTGATTGTTCCGAATCAAGGGATCAGACAAGGTTGTTCATTCGGAACATTCCGGATCAAGGTTTTGGTAATTATTCCGAGTGAAGAAGAATCATTCCGAACAAAGGTGACACTCTGGATGAGTGATTTATTCTGAACGAAGGATTATTCCGAATAAACTGTTTTCAGGTTCTTTTTAGTTTCAGTTTTTAAGTTTTAATTTTCAAGCTTTACTTTTCCCGCCTTTTTACTTAGTCGCACTTTAAGTTTACTTGCCTTAGATTTATTTTAAGCCTTGCCTTAGTTTAAGTTTTAGTTGCGTTTTAAGTTTGCCTTAGATAGTTTTAAGTTTGCGTTATTTACTTTTAGTGCCTTTTAATTTCTCGTCTCGCTTTTAAATTCCCGTCATTTATTTTAAATTAGATTTAGATTTAAATTAACGTCATTTTCATTTACGTCTTGCACATTTATTTTAAAACAACCAAAAATATTCTTTTTCACCAAAAACTATTGAGTCGCATTTTGAACCGGAAATCAATTCGAGAAGATACCGAGAAACGAACATTCATTGTTTAAATAGGATTGCAAAACCTTAACATTACAACTGTTTGTTGCTTTTTAGCACTCCAACACACAAGTTTGCCACCTAGCAATTGGCAGGCACCCGAAGTGCTTTTTTTGTCCAAATTGCATCCAACATAGTCAAAATCTGAATACCCCTTTAGGTCAAAACCTGAGGATTTGGGGTACCAAAGACCTATACTTGGTGTACCTTTTATGTATATGAAGATTCTCTTTACAGCAGTAAGGTGTGATTCCTTTGGATCTGCTTAGTATCTTGCACAAGGCATGTAGAGAATTAAATGTCAGGCCTGCTTGCAGTTAAGTACATGAGTGACCCAATCATACCTCTATACCGAGTCTCATTGACTGGTTGTCCATTGAGATCAGGTCCTAAGTTGTTATGGGGTACCATTGGAGTCTTTACTGAAGCACAATTGATATCATACTTCTTCAGCAGATCCTTGACATATTTTTCTTGATTGATGGAGATGCCTTGGTCAGATTGTTTAATCTGAAGACCAAGGAAGTATGTGAGTTCACCCATCATACTCATCTCAAACTTGCTGGTCATAAGCTTGGCAAATTGTTTGCAAAGTTTCAAGCTTGTGGAACCAAAAATTATGTCATCCACATAAATTTGTACCAAAATGGTGTCCGTTTTAGATTTATAGATAAACAAGGCGCTATCTATTTTTCCTCTGACAAATTTATTTTCAATGAGAAAAGTTGAGAGAGTTACATACCATGCTCTTGGAGCTTGCTTCAGTCCATACAAAGCTTTGTAAAGCTTGTAGACATGATTTGGGTATTTACTACTCTCAAAACCAGGAGGCTGAGTAACATAAACTTCTTCTTTTAGGTCACCATTTAGGAATGCACTTTTGACATCCATTTGGTAGATGATGAAGTTCATGTATGTGGCATAAGCAAGAAATATTCGTATGGCTTCCATACGTGCAACTGGAGCAAAGGTTTGATCAAAATCAACACCAGGCTCTTGATTGAATCCTTGGGCCACCGGCCTAGCTTTATTTTTTGTCACTGCATTGGTTTCATCTTTTTTGAGCTTGTAAACCCATTTGGTGCTAGTGGTTGATTTACCATATGGAAGAGGAACCAATATCCAGACTTTGTTTCTTTCAAATTGATTGAGTTCCTCTTGCATGGCATCCACCCATCCAGGGTGTGTGAGTGCTTCAGAAACCTTTGTAGGTTCAATTTCTAAGAGAAAATTTGCATAGAGGCATTCTCCAGATGAAGCAGCACTTAGCTTCTTTGCCATAGATCTAGTGACTCTACCTTCACCAGGATTACCTATTATGTTCACCAGCTGTATGTGACTATTTTGAGTCCAAGATTTTTGTGGAGCTGGAGAATAGGTACTGGTATCATGATTAGAGCTAGAGCTTGGAAGGACATGACATGGACTTGGACTTAGATTATCTCTAGTGTCTACTGAAGGATATTCAGTGGACAAAGGTTCAATCAATGGAGGGCTTCCTTCTTGATCAGAAGCAACATATCCAAGACCTAATTCCCTAGAGATGGTAGGAGAGCTTTGAGCAAGGGGCTCAGATTGTTCATCCGTAGCTACATATGATTGATCATTTTGATCATGTGTGTCAACATGCTGATTGTTTTGAGACTGACCATTTTGGTCATTTGTGTTTCCTTGTTGATCATTTTGATCATTTTGAGATTGATCATTATTTGATTGACAACCATCAGTATGTGATACTAAAGGATTTCCTTTTGTAGGACTTGTCATATCTTCAAATGGATCAATATGAGGGACTTAGTTGCTTGTTTGATATTTTTGAGAAGGCTCATTCATCAGATGGATAGTTGTGAGATTCATGAATATGAAGTTCATCATCTGATGGATTTGTAAAAGTGAGAGCTTCAGAACTTTCATTGAAGGTGATGTGATAGGTTTCTTCAATACATTGTCTTCTTGTGTTGAAGACTCTGTATGCTTTAGATACTAGAGAGTATCCAAGGAAGTAACCATCATCAGATTTTTCATCAAACTTTCCAAGGTGATCCTTGTGATTGTGAATGAATACTGGATATCCAAACACATGTAAGAATGAAATGTTAGGAATTCTCCCCCTGAAGACTTCATAGGGAGTCTTCATGTGTCTCTTCACAATGATGGATCTATTTTGAGTGTAGCAAGCAGTGGCTACAACATCAATCCAAAAATGCTTAGAGAGAGCAGATCCAACAAGCATTGTCCTTGCTGCTTCAATCAAAGTTCTGTTCCTTCTTTAAGCCACACCATTTTGTTCAGGTGTGTAAGGAGATGAGAAATTTTGGGAAATTCCTTTGTCATCATAGAATTTGATCAGTGAGTGATTTCTGAATTTAGTGCCATTGTCAGTTCTGAGTTGTTTGACATGCGTGTCATTTTGATTTTCAACTCTTTTGATGAATGACATAATGGCATCTGGTGCATGGCTTTTCTTTGTTAGAAAATATACCCAAGTGTACCTAGAGTACTCATCAACAATAACAAGTGTATATTTTTCATGACAAATGGGCCTAGGTGATACTGGGCCAAATAAGTCCATGTAAAGCAAATGAAGACTTTCTTTGATTGAGAAAGTTTGCTTTTTTTTGAAACTGGCCCTATGGTGATTCCCTTTTTCACATGCTGAGTATGGTTTATCCTTGTAATAGACAAGTAAAGGAAGACCAATAACAACTTTTTTTTTGCCAGCAGAGTTATTGTTTTGAAATCGAGATGTGAGAGCCTCTTATGCCAAAGCCAATTGGTAATATTGGAGGCTTTAGCAAAGAAGCATGTCTCCTGAGTAGAGTTCATGTTCATGACATAAACATTTTTGACTCTTGGAGCAATCATAACAATTTCATGATTGGAGTTGAAGATTGTACCTTTTTTGTCATAAAACAACACAAGATACTTTGCATCACAAAGTTGACTTATGCTGATGAGGTTGTGCTTCAATCCATTGACATATGCTACCCTTAAGAAAACTATACCATTGCATTTTACTGAACCAAATCCTTTAGTAGTAGCTGATAAGTTATCACCAAAAACAACTTTAGGACCTTGTTCCCCCTTATACTTGTGCATATAACTTTTGGTGCCAGTCATATGCCTTGAGCAACCACTATCTAGGTACCAAATAGGCTTCCTGAGATCACACTGCACAAGTTAAGAAAATGGTCAGTTTTGTTTTGAAACCCACCTTTGTTGGGTGGGGGTTTTAGATCTAGAAGGTATTCTAGATCTGAAGGGTCCTCTTGTAGAGGGTATGTGTGATTGCTCAGAAGAAGAAGAGGTCTGAACAGCTTTTCCTTTCTTAGCCTAGAGGGCTTCACCTCTTCTAAACCACTATATATAGTTGTGATCAGATGTAGTGTGGACATCGCTTCCACAAGTCTCACAACATTTGGTAATAGAGTTTGGGTTTCTTGGTTTAATACCTCTTCTGAGTGAGATGATTCGATTATGTCCATGAGTGTCATGGTCATAACTTCCACAAATATTACAAACAGGGTAATAGTGGCAGTCATCTGGGTGATGATTACCCATACCACAATGAATGCATGGTGGAAAAGGCATATTTCGCCTGGATTGAGATGCTTTAGAATTGTGAGCATCAGCACTAGTTTTAGCCAGCATATACTGAGTATGTTCACAAGTGAGATGATCAGTCCTCTCACATTTAGTACAATAAATCACTCTTAAGCAAGTTTGAGTGAGATGGTTGTTTTGACCACATAACTCGCAGGCCTTTTTGAATTGTGTCTTGTATTTAAATGAGGAGAGTCTGAAGGTTCATCTCTGAATCGTGTTGGTGTTTGCTGCTGCCTGAGTTGCAATTTGAGATCATTGATCTCTTGCATGACAAGAGACATTCTCTTATCATCCTCAAATTTAGCATTCTTTAGTTTATTTGCTGAAACTGAAAAGGTAGTTCCCATATGTGAACCTTCAGCAGGAGCTGAAGAGTTCTTTGAAGTGTCAATTGTGACATGTTTGGAAGAACTACCTTTGTGTGTGCTATGTGACTTGATGATAGACTGGATTGATTTTGGTGCAGTAGAGGGTTCAGCACCAGCCAGCTTCTCCAAAGGAGGAAGTGGGGTACTTACTTCTTTCTCTATATCATCATCTGAGTCATCCTCAGTAACTGAGGACTCAACTGGTGCTGAAGTGTCAACACTAGCTTGAAACTCAAGAAGAAGGATTCGTCTAGTGTCATGATTGGGTAAGTTCTCTTCACCCGACCTTTCAATTCCAAGGATCGAGCTACCATCCTCATTTGAGGCTTTGACAAAGACAATAGATTTGGTGCTGGAGGATCCTTCAGCACCAAGCATTTTTATTTTTTGAGCAGGTATTTGTTCACTTATGCATTGATTTACCCTATTAGAGTTTCTAAGCCAAGATTTAACAGTGTCTTTTGCTTCTTTTAGTTCAGCTCTTATGGAGTTATTTTCCTCCAAAATTTCTTTGTTCGATTGATGAAAGGTAAGAATATCAAGTTTAGCTTCTTTTAGCTCTATTTGCTTACTTTCAAAATCTTCAAGTTTTAGAACAAGTTTATGAAATTTTTCAAGCAAATTGTTTCTTTACTCTTCAACAGATTTTAGATCAATGCACAAGTAATCAAAGACAAATTTAATGTCATCTTTATCTTCTAATTCAAGAAGAGTTTGTACCTTTTTTATTGTGACATTGACCCATTCACCATTTCTGGCACTTTCTTCGGCTACAACATTTGAATTAGCCCCTTCATCATCAGCAAGTGCCATCAGCACTTTCACATTAACCATTTCATCATCATCTGAAGAAACATCTTCTTCATCCCAATCATAGGCTTCAAAAACAAGCCCTTTGTTCTTGTCTTGCTTGGGAGTCTTGGATGAGGAGCTTTCAGTACTCATTAAGGCCAATCTTGCCTTGATTTCTCTGTATTTAGCCTTAAAGTCTTTTGTTGGTCTGAGTTCAACCCTGTTTTGCTGAAATGAAGTAGAAGCAATTTGTTTTGGTTGAAATGATGATTGTCCAGATGGTCTTGATTGAGTTAGTGAGGAATATAAAGGGAGAGATGTTTTTGAATAACAATCCATAGTATAGTGACTGGTCTTCCCACATTTGTAGCATTCAGTGTCAACTGAAGCTTTTGTGGAGCTGGAGAACTTGCCTCCTTTCTTAAAGAACCTTCTAGACTTGGCCAGAAGTGCCCTTTCATGAAATTCATCTTTGAGGTCATTCAGATATTCCTCACTAGATCTAGTGTCTTCCTCATCATCAGGACTATCTTGGTAGTCTTGAATGACATCTTCACTAAAGAAAGCTGTGGACAAGGGTGTAGCAATGGTTAATGCTTTACTCTTGCTTGAGCCTTCATAAATCCTATCAACTAGGTTTTCTTCATATTTAAGTTTCCCAAAAAGAGAGGCTAGATCACAATCTTTAATGTGATTAGCATTTCTCAAACTGTGGCAGAAACTGAGCCACTTCTTTGGAAATGCATTAATAAAAACTATGTTGATTTCAAGTTTTGAAAGCTCAACACCATCATTCACAAATTCATTCATCAGTGCTTTGTATCTGGTGAATGTCTGTGTGAGGGTTTCCCCTTCTTTGTGCTTGAAGGTGTTGTATTGAAGCTTTAAATCCATGATTCTGGTTTCTTTTACATCAGAGGGTCCCTCATGGTAAAGAATAAGGTCCTCCCATGTAGCTGTGGCTATTTTGCAATTTACAACAGAATTCATTTGGTCATCTGGAAGCACAGACATGATGAGACTTCTGAGACGCTGATCTAGGTTAGCAACTTTTCTCTCATCAGCAGTCCATTGTACTTTAGGTTTTTTATTGTCCCCAACCATGGGAACAAAAGGACCATTTTCAATGATTCTAAGGAATTGAGGTTCAATCCCAACCATGTGGACAAGAAACCTCTTCTTCCAATTAGTAAAATTGGCTACCTCTAGTACAGGAGCAGCATTGAGTTGGCCACCCCTATATTCTAGGGTTTGTGGTATAACTTGAGCCATTTTGGATCTTGATTTGAAAACTTTTAAATGAGCAGTTTAATAAAATAAGAGTTTAGCTAATCAAACTGCTCTGATACCACTTGTTGGTCCCTTGTAATTCGTTATTACTTATTATCTTAAGTAATAACTCTTTACTTCGACTCAAGTGTGTTGTTTTAACAATAGATAAGAACTATGAAAGATTAAAACAACAATACCAATATACTTTTCAACGTATAGACTTTTATTAGAATCAAATAAAGAATCTATAACCCACTTTGTTTGCGGAATAACAAAGTGGTTGAATGACAATGGGTTTTGATCTCCCCTACTTAAACGTCTAACCAAAGTTAAAGTCTAAGCTCCAATCTAAATGTTCATATGCATCTTCGCTATATGGTTTAGTTGGTATCGAGAGAGAAAGGTTTTCCAGAGTTTAAGCTCTTGTATTGGTTAACCCTTTCTCTCTCAATGTGCACTCCTTATATAGGCAGTGTAAACTAGGGTTTGCATTTTGCATGTTTCAATGCATGGGTTTATCCTGTGGGTGGTTGATGCCCATGCTGGATAAACAGTACAAAGTACATATTAAACTATTCTAGAAAAGATAAAGGTTGTACTTATATCTAAGTATACAAGCAACCTACTTTGACTTAAAGTTATCTTTTCCCGACTAATGCAAACCATCAGAATACTGAAGAGTCTTCAGCATCCTAGAGGAGATCGACATCATTCAGTTTGGTATTGTCAAACCAAACTGAACTGAAAGCCCTTCTTCAGTCCTTGTTCTTTAGCAACTAGACCGCCTAGTATTTGAAGCGAAGACTCCTTTGTCTTCTAAGTTCACTGGAAGGGGAGTGCTGGACTTTCTTCAGCTATAAAGTCTTCAGTAGGAACTTAGTTCCTCTGGTCATCCTTCAGCAGACTGGCCTTACTGCTGAGCATGAACCACTTAGGGGGATTTTATATTCAAATCCTAGAGTTGCTTCAGGGTCAGTAAATACTGACCCAGCAACAACTAAAGTTATTGAAATGTTATATACTTTAGCGTTGGAGTCTAAACTTATGACTCTCACCAACATTATTGTTGACGTGTTTTAGTGTCTCTTTCAGGTAATTTCGTGGTTAAGCCAACGAATAGGAGTGAGTAGACCTGAAAGCATAGGATTGCATATAGAAGGAGATCCTTGTTCCTTTTTAGTTTATCTTTTTTTTGCATTTTGAATAAGTGATACTTGGACACCTATATGTTTGCTCTGTTTGTGTTATTTGTTTGTCTCGGGTAAGCGGTAGGACTGTTACCTACTTACCTAGACACCTGTATTGTTTGAGATATTGTCATGACATTTGTGTCACCATTTTATGACATTTCTTATTTCATTCTGTTATCTCTATAGACACGACACGTTGTGATGATATCCATACGTTGGGCCCCATATTCCGTCATGGTGGGGTGTGACAAGTGGTATCAGAGCCAAGTCAGACCGAGGAGCAAGTTGTTCTCCTAAAAAGTTCTAAAAAGTGTTGGGTTACGTAAAGGTGGTGGGAAAGAGTCCTCGGGATATTGAAAAGTCAATATGATGTTGCTTGGAGTTTGTAATATCGCATTCGATGGAAGCTAAAGAGAATAATGGACTAATCCAAATGGTGGTTGTCAGTCGTTGCACGTTGGATCTTAAGTCGCCAGAAAGTGCAATGGACTAATGTGAAGTCGTTGCACGCTAGGACCCAAAGAGTTGAAACTCGATTGTCCCTTTAAGCCATGAAGCCGAACTAAAGCCAAAATCATTTGAGGGTAGTCGTTTGTCGGTGCGAATGACCATGCTCAAGGACATGCATGAATTGGTGGTGGGAGAATGTCACGAGCCAAAATTTGATGGTTGGATTCTGCTTGGAAGACGTACATGAATGCGAGGGTTATTGGTTTATTCTTGTTAGTCTTGTTGGAGTACCCCCAACGACGATGGTGTAGTACGTGTCACGAGTAGAGACTCGATATGGCACTATTCTGGTAGAGATTGGAGCCGCTCTCTTGATGAATCAAAAGCAAGACAAAACCAACAAGCCTCTATTATACGCGAGATGAATAGCTGGTCTTTATTAATGTAAAGACACCACACGATGTTTTAAGAATGACTTCGTGACATTAATGTCGGGATATGCGATAGTTTAGCCATCGGGAATAAGTGAGCCTATCGAGGACACACACTCAAACACGGAGAACACACTTTATTAGCATTTACTCCGTAATATTTAATTTGTATATTAAATATTTAATAAAACATCACTTATTATTAATTAATAGTCGGTAAGTTCGTTACTTTTTTAATTAACTAAACGTATGCGTGTAATTAATTTGGAGGGGGTAAAAAGTTAAAACCTAGACCCTGGGGAGCCCTGTGTTTTGATTAATTATGAAGCTAAGTTTTCTAAGGAGATGTGAAGGCTATATAAACCCCCCACGCCCCTCTCATTATTTTCGTCCTACATATTCTCCCATAACCGATTATTCGATTTTCACTCCCCTCTCTATCTACAAATCCTTTGTAAACATAAAGTGTAAACCTTTACAAGATCGAACGCCTTTTAGTACTCCCTTGTGAGTAACTATCCTATACTAAACCCTTGATACTTTTGTCAAGGTTTTAGCTTCGTTTTTGTCTTCCCTTTGATCGACAAACATATAAACCCTAATTAGGGTTTGTGCGATTTTGGACATTAATCTTGTAAAGGTTATAAATCGATCCTTCTGTAATCCCTATCTAGGGTTTCAAAGTTACAAGATCTAAACAAGTTGTTTGAAAGTGAAGTTACTATTAGCATCGCAGTGATTGTTCGTTTGACGTGTTGTATGAGCAAATATAGAGACGACAATTTAGTCATTAAAGTTTCAAAGTAAAGATCAAGACCTATTTATTTGATTTAATCAAATAAAAAAAAAGTTAATATTTATTTGTTTATAATATGTGTTAATTATAAATACTTTATTATATATTTATTTTACTACGTACTTATAATTAATGGTTTAACTTAATCTAAATCCTAATTAAACTCACACCTAAACTATATATGGTTTAACTAACATGGAAATCTACGCAGTTATTTAAGGTCAAGTGGAAATTAAGTAATGAAAATATACAGCTTTCATCAAACCCCGAATCGTATTTAATCGAATATAAACTTCTTGACTTAATTCTAGGGTGATGATTTGCACACTCCACAAATTTATTCATACACTCCAAAATATGTATGTGATAACTATTATACCCTTAATGTATACATACACTACCAAATGATGTATGGGTATAAATGTCAAAACACACACAATTTGAGTGTGCAAATAAAAAATTAGAGTGTGCAAATCACTACTCTTAATTCTATGTACCAATAATGTCTCTTTTTTTTTTTTTTAATTTATAAATATCGCTATTACTATGAATAAAAGATGAGAGAATAATAGAGTTCCTCAATTGATCATAAATTAACATGCTTCGTATATTTTATATGCAATAATAAAATTTAAATATCACATGGCTTCTCATCATATACTTCATCTTTTAAATGTATATCAATTATTGTCACATTGCTAGCTATTAAAAATTACTAGCGAGTTACTCGCACGATGCGTCGTTGAATATCTTGTAATTAACTAGAGAAAAACAAAAAATTTAATCATGATCAAGCCGGGTTCGTTATTTTGTAGTTTCCGATCAATTATTTTTATTCATTTTCAAACGGTTTTTATGTACTAGCTGAATCTGTAGCCACTCATATTTTTACTTTCGATCCAATTTTTTAAAGTGATCTATGAGCACATAGATTGTGTAAAATCTTCTTCTGTTTTGTTAGTTTGTGGTAGTAGAAAAAGAAAGAAAAAACGTGATAGATGGTGATTGGTGAAACTAACATGTCACATGTGTATGTGAAAGTTTTATGTGAGTTAGGAGTGAATATATCATTGCTCATATAATAAATACTCTAACAAAAGTTATTTTACATCCTTGTTTTTTTTTTAAAACTAAGGGACAAATTCTTACTTTTCATTTATTTTTATCTAATAGTAGAGATTAACCTAAGATTTAAAAAAAACACGGAGGGGCAACTTTTGCCAAAATGTCCAAAAGTTGAAAAAATGGGCGGAGGTAAAGTTGTAAATATAACGGAGTAATGATTTATGACTAGTGATATTTCACTAGCGAAAATCAATGAAATGTCACTTTTGATAAAACAATGAAAGATCACTGAGATATTTCGCAGTAACTATATTAATGAAATATCACTAGTGATGTTTCATCGATTTATCTACAGTGATATTTCATTATTTTTACCAGTAACAAAATATATTTGTAATAACCAATTTTTGTCATATTTACAATTTATTCATTCCGCCGTTTTTTTGTAAATTTTGAATATTTTGACAAAAATGATCATTTTGTGTTTTTTTTTCATCTTAGATAATAGATGGTTAAAATTTGTCCTTTAAATAAAAAAAACAAGTTTCCAAAATAACGAGACTCTAAATACTCTAAGATTTTCTTCATTTATTATATGCGTTAAAGCTTGTACGATACGTATAAAATTTAAATTACATGAAAAAATAATGAGAAGAAAATATTGATATTGTTTTATAAAAGATAAGTACTAAACTATAAATAAATACTCCAAAACATTTTATTATTGAAACAACGCTAAAGAAAAAGTATCATTCATTACTTTCATCACTAAAATATCATTACTAATAAATATTTTTCGTTATGTATATAACTTTAATTCGTTCGTCGGTTTTTTTTAATCTTAAATAATAATTAATTGAAATAAGTCTTTTGATATATAGTTAAAAACAGAAATCCAAATTAATTTTTCTTAAAAATTAGTACATTTTAAATAAAAATTTGACAAAAAAAATACGGCTAACATAACGTAAGAGATTAAGTCAAACAGATTTGCTATAAAAAAAAGTCAAACAGCGAGTTAATTAAAATTTGAGTCAGGTTATAAAGACCCCCAAAACTCCTATTAAAAAGATATGATTTCAAGTCCAACGCATTGACTTTTTGATCAACTCATATTTTGGTTTAATGTAATGGATTTACATTAGTTTATTGTTATAGTAAAAAACTTATAAAATCAATAATATGACATAATATTAATTATTCATAATTTCAAAGCACAAAAACGCAAGTTATAAAAACTACTCTTATTATTTATTATTGAAATTCATTAAACAACATCGTAAAAAATACGTAAAATAAAAAAATTGTTAAAACAACGTTGTGTTCGAATTTCCAGCTATGCGCATGGTACATGCTAGTGACGAATAAAGCGTATAAGAAGTTCATTAAATAATTTTTATCTATGAGTTAGCTGCTTTGCACTTTTACCATGCTAATGACACTAATGAAAGCAAAAGCATAAATATGTCATGTGAAAAATATTAGGGAAAATTTTCCAAAATGATTAAAACTAAGAAAATTATCAAAAGGATCAATTGTTCCACTTCAATTCTAAGATGGGTCTAAAGGTGTTTATCAAGTACATTTAGGTTCAGGGTAATTAGACAAGCAGGACAATCGGATACAAATTACGTTATATGTCATTTGTTACCTTATTTTTTTTATGATAATCTGTTAGAGTAGCCTTACTTTTTGAGACACTTGTCAAAATATGATGTTTGTTGTTTTATTTTTATAAGTTGCCCTGAACCTATATAGAAGAACATGTTTTTGTAATTGGTGGACTATATTAATAATTTTCTCTAATACTAAAGTGTTTTGCGTATGTAGGCTAAAAAGGTTGCATTTTTCATATAAGTTCAGGGTAACCGAAAGATGCGGGGCAACAAAACGCAGAGTGCGACAGTTTACGTTTTTTTTTCCTAGTTGTTTTATTTTTGGGGGCAACGTGTCAGTGTTGTCTTACTTTTTCATTTTTTTTTTTTTTTTTTTGACACTTATCAAAATCTTACACTAGTTATTTTATTTTATTTTTTTTTATTTTTTACACTGGACTAAAATGAGCCGAACATAATTTTTGGACTAGAAGAACAAAACATTATAGGGCAATGGATCTTTTGAGGAATTTTCCTAAACTATTACTCCGTATTATTTAATGTTGATTTTTTTTTTTCCCACAACGGAAAGAGTAATAGAAATGTATTTGATTTGGTTTAATTTGTTATTGTCATTTGCAAGTCAAAAGCTCATGTGAGCATTTTGGTACTTGGATGTTCTTACTTCTTACAAGTTACAATCTTACGGAATTTTAGTTTTTATCATTATGTTAAATCCTCTCAAGACATGGTTTCGACAATAATCATCAAACAATGGAGGATTTTGCACTTTAATCAGAATTCGGTCAGAAATTTGTAGATCATGCATTGAAAGTTGGAAAACCAAATACTAAAATATATTCTCATGATTGAATTCTCTTAGTAATACTAGTATGTAATTAGGTAAATTTTATACGGTAATTATACCTTTGTGTTTATCTTCGTGAATCGGTGTTAATGTTGATGTTGATGGATGGACCTCTTGTTTTGCTGCTTCCTTCATAACCTTAAACATGATCCCGTCATATTCAGGGTCGTCAAACAATTGGTGCAATTGTTTGAGCTTGAGAACCTTTAGCAGATAAACATAATTATCTCCAGTCGCCATGTCCAAGAACTCTTGAAGTTCCCCAGTTTTGCGGGTGTGAAGATTTCTTTTGGTTACTACTGCACAATAAATAAAACCCCATACCAATTACCAAGTGATCAAACCCCAAACCTGATGCGATTGTCAGTGGTTTATCTCCACCGGGGTATTTCATCGACTGACATTGTTCATATATCGTTTGAATTTTCAGAATATGTACAAGAGGCCATGGGATCTCCTTATTTTTACATAAAAGATTTCCTCTTCGAAGAATCGCCTGGTAATCGTCGTACCTTCTTGCCATGGTTTTGAGTAAAATGGATGACTAAAGGGACGAGGTTGGGTAAAATGTGGTTTATCTCTCAATCATCCGCATCACTATATATGGGGAAAATTCTTGAAATGACTCAAAGTTTCACCCATTTTCTCAAAATACATCAATAAAATGAAAATTTCTCAAAATGTCTTATACAACTTATGCGCCTTATGCGACTTTTCCAAAAATAGAAAAAAAAGTTTAAAATTTTTCCCAAAATTTTGCTATTTTTGGAATAGTCGCATAAGTTGAATAAGTTACATAAATCGTATAAGACATTTTGGAAAATTCTCATTTGGTTGGTGCATTTTGAAAAAGTGGGTACAACCTGAAGCATTTCAAAAAATTTCCCGTATATATATACCTTCAAAAGCTCATACATATAGGGCCTCTTTTAATTTATATTTTGTGTAAATAATAAATAATTACATAAGAATAAGTCAAAAACTTATTTTAGAAAATGACAATGCATATGAAAACTTTTTTATAATCTTATCATTTAATCGTGATTGAATAATTTTTTTTAACGGTAATTATGGCTACATGACCTTTAGCTCAAAAGGCGTAACGAGCCCATACAATCCGGTTAGGTACAACCTAGAATGTAATGGCACTATTCCTTTTACACACGTGGAAAAAAACCTACATCGCCATAAACAAGACTCGAACTTGATACCTTATCTAGGAGAGTAAAACCTCCATACCGCTAGACCAGAATGTCTTTGGTCGTGATTGAATAAATTATACCGGGCAATTTCATCATTCAAATGAATCTTTATCTATACACGGTATTTTGTCATTCAAATGAACGTTTATTTATACGACCTATGGGTCCTTTTGGTAAGAGTTGTTTTGAAGTTTTTTTAGAACTGTTGGTTTTTTGTTAAAAAAATAATCTATTAGTTCTGTTTGGTAAAAACAATTTTTTGGGACTGTTAGCCTTTTATTTTAAACAAATAGCTCTTAAATAATAAGTTGATTCATAAAACTTTTTGTTAACCTCATAAGATTCAAGCTAACAAGAGGTGATCCGGAGGTCGGGGAGGATAAAAGAAGTATTTAGACATTTTTAGAGAGAGAAAGATAAAGCTTGAATGTAGTGTGTGTATTTAGAGAGAAAGTGAAATACACAAAGAATGAAGAATCCTCACCCCTCCATGGAAGTATGGAGGGGTATATATAGGCTAGACAAGAGGTCACTTTGACAACATGTCAATAGTAGTCCCTCTACGTTTTGCCTATCTGAATAAAATGTAATTCCGTAAATGGCGCTCACATTTTAGGGCTAACAATCTTCCCCCAATGTGGAGACATACGGAATTACTTACAATGTTCCTAACAAGTAAAAATACAACAAAATAAAGTCTTCCAAGGCGCTTCCAATGCTGAGGATGTCTTTTAATTCTTCTTGTCTTCATAACTTGTACCTCAGCTTGAATCCTCTTTGTCTTTGCTTGTTGTGGAACAATTGTAATATGCATGATTTGGATTAACTTCCCCCCAATTCATGCAACGTGTATTTAAAAAACTTTCTTCATAGACTTCTTTTTGACGAAGTTTCTGAATCAGCTTCCCCCCAAACCAATATCTGTATCTTAAGCAGATTCTGACACTTTGATGTAGTTTGAACAATCTTCAAGCTCATCGGTTTAAGTGCACAGCGGAAATTTGTAGAAGAACCACACCAAATAACACTGCTTCTATACTGTTTCATGTCGTTTAGGTTTTGGTGATAATCCGTTTGGGGTAACATGCAAGAAATCAGCAACAATTCTTCTCACGCCTGCAGAATACTTCATAAAAATCATATAAAGTAAGTAGATACCATTCCATGTACACTACTTCCCCCTGGAAGTTGATCTGATTACTTCAAAGTACACGATCTTCCCCCATGATGATTTCGAACTCTCGGAAGCATCATTATCGTGGACGTCCATATACTCGAGAAGCTCTTAGTCTAAAGCAAATGTCTTGAAAAGTTTTGAATGTCATTGAGAAACTTTGAAATATTTTTGCTTAGACTATGAAGTACCATTGTCGTAATGAGGCTCATAAATATCACGTGAGAATTCATTGCTGATTCCATCTCTCTTTGTCTAACTTACCAACCTCGAATTCATTCGGCTATTTGTTGTGACCACATGTGAAGTAGACCTGATATTCCAAACTTGAAACTGAAGTACAAGCCCCCAAATTTGTTACTTAAGCTTGCACTTATGTCGATTGAAGAACGGTGCAGAAACAAGTCTCTTATACCTCTTGAAGTTATCCACACGAGCAACTGCGAGTGACACCCAAAAATGATAGTTATCCATGTCGTCGACCATCCACCCCTTGACAGTGAAAACTAGATAATTAAAGTCTCAATCATAAGTTTTATCGCCCAAGCAAGTCATCAATCGATAGACTGGGTTTGAAGAAAATGGGTAGAAAAATAGAAGGAAGGCTCGATGATGAAATAAGTAGACGCCTTCATGAAATCCCACTTCAAATTCAAATAAAGAATACCAAATCCACTTCGTGATCACTTGTCTTTGTAGAATCAAAACTAGCCGTTGTCGTTAAAGTGAATCTTATATCGGATCGTTTTAGCGTTAAGTGTTTTGTTTGCTTTGGTGTTGTGTGTTGTGAATGTCGTTAGCTAGAACAAATTATGAAGGAATTGTCATTAAGGGAAAAATTTGTCTAGATAACTTGTCATTGAAGCCCAACGTCAGTCATATACCCAACTGATGCGCGGGTGAGGTCGTCGAAAATTTTTCGAAAATATTAGGTTTAAAACCTAGAATTTTCTTTGTCGTTTAAGCACTTTCGATCGAAACATAACGAATACCCGCCATTAAAAATAATGTCATCATAGCACTGTTTTTAACACAAACCATATACATTATCCATAATAATAATGTGTTAGCATTACTCTTAAGCCAACATCTCATGCGAACACCATCAACGTGATACCCGGTCAGTTTTGACGTCAACCCAGCCCAAGATATAAAATATACCAGACATATACTAGGCCCATCAGTAAGCATAAACCATTATTATCATTTGTAGATTTCAGCCCGTCAGTCATATCAGCCCAATATCCAAATACCTGATCCACCATCTATTTTAATACCCGGGTACATATCAATCTAATTTTGATATAAAATAAAGTAATCCCTAATAATTCTCACACACATAACCTAATTCCATCTACAATCGCCTCCATCTCTTCTGTTCACCCAATCCACTGACTAAACTTTGTCCCAAATTCATCTCATCTTTAATCAAATTGAACCCACAACCACCATATGTTTTTATAATCATCATGATAGAACATATCTCAATCCAAAACCTGTTATTCATTTTTTGTTTAAGCACAGTGAGCACCAAAAGATGGCATCAAGATCTTTTTCATAGGTCTCAGGTAGGTTTGAGTGTATGTTAATGTGGGTGATTGATTTTTGATCTTTTTACTAAATCGAAACAAAGATTTGAACATAAACAAAGTTGTTATGATTCAATCTTGGATATTCGAATATTAGCAAGAAGTTACAAAACTTCAACAGAGATCAGTGATGAAAATGATTTCGTAGGTTTAGATCTTTAAAGATCTCAACATGCATGTCAAATCACGAAATGATTCTGAGATCTTTGTTCTTTTTTCTGTTTTAGCTTATAGTCTGAGATGGTGAGATAAGTAAGGGGAAGGTGACTGAGTTGGTTGATGATGAGTTTTTGTTTTGGTTATCTCAAAATGTTTTTTTTTCTTGTTCTGAGTCTAGATGTATGAAGAGGTGATATGAGTTGGAGGATGGGATAGGATATAGATGTTGTATATATGTGACGATGGGTAAGATAGTCGGGGTTGATTGTTGTTCGGTTGATAATAGATGGGTTTTGTGTCGCAAAGTTTTGCACACCATCGGAATGATCCCATAGGAATAATCCAATCGGAATGATCATCGAAATGATCATCGGGAATGATCATCGGAATAAGCAACGGAATGAGCATCGGAATGAGTATCGAAATGATCATCGGAATAAGCAACGGAATGAGCATCGGAATGAGTATCGGAATAAGCTTCATCGGAATCACCATCGGAAAAATCATTGGAATAAGGCATCGGAAAAGGGTTTTGACTTTTTTTTTCTTTGGTGGTTCCGAAAATACTGGATCTGTTCCATCTTTTTTTCATATCTTAACCCACAAATAAAAAACCAGATCTTATGAATTGGGAAAAGAGAATAACAATAGTATATTCGATCAAAAAGAAAATGGATGCGACATAAACCAGTGACCAATCTTACAGCTTTTCAGTAAAGCTGATATACCAAAAAAATAGATCACAAAGAAGGAAAGAGAGAAAAATGGGACTTTGACTGAATTTATGACTGATTATCATAATGGGACAGAATATGTGACTGATAATCAAGAACAAAAGCTACGTGACTAAACAGCTTAAAGAATAAGCATAAATGAGCTGCTAAAAGCCACGAACACCAAAAAATAAGCAAACACAAACACAAAACACCCCCGGTTAGCTCTGATACCAATTGTTGTCCCTAATATGTGATGATATAGCACACGAATTAAAGAAAAAAAGGAAGATATGAGATGAATTTTAGAGAGAGAAAGTAGTGAGAGAAAGTAGTGAGGAAGAGAGGATTAACTTGATGAATATTAGATTAAGAAAAGATTTGTTACAAATGACCATCCACCCTCCTAACATGCTAGGAGGGTAGTATATATAGTCCACCCACATGCGGGCTTTAATGGACTATATATTGGGTCGGGCTTGTCTTTTGGACTTTAATTAGTTTAAATCCAAGCCTGTGAACCACGACTAAATAACTACCTATTACAACATTCTAATAAATATCACAATAGAAACCTATGACCGAACATTCTTGTTTGACTCAATATTTTGAGGCTAACACTTTTTAAATTGTCAAGAGATGTTAAAGTTATAAAACACTGATATACCCTCCAACCATATTGTAATTTATTTAAATCCGTTCTTTTTAGTCATTTTACATCTTAATTTACAGTCAACAACTAATAGACCAAATACTTTTATTAGAAAAATACATCTTATAACTCATGTTAATAGCTTTTTAGTTAACAACTTATATCTTACAAATAACAGCTTACATCTTACAGTTACCAGCTTACAACTAGTTTTGTCAAACATAACCATAAGTTTTAACATTACAAATTATATAACTAAGTTTACAAACACTTAATGTATAAACAAGGGTTTACACCCGCGCTTCGTAGCAGTAGGATGTTTGTCTAAAAAACTCCACAACTAAATTTTTGTCTAAACTAATCTAAAAACATTCCGTGAGAACATACTATTACTAATGCCAAATTTCAAAAAAGTGTATGAATAAGGTAAGGTTTGGTTATGCCTCCTTTGTATCCTCTAAGCCTTCGCGTCTGTTTTAGTCTTCACTATTGTGTACCATTTGTTTGTCTTCTTTGGATATGGAGTTTGTGCCTTCACGAGCACCTCACACCTGCATATGATGCAACCTTTTTAAGTATGCAACCAAACCATGTTGAATTAAGATAAGCTATCATTGAAATAAGTTGGGTCTGTAAGCTGGTCATGTGCACATGGCACGTGCCACGTATGAAGAGCAAAATCTTTGTACATGTCAAGTACCTGATGCATACTTGACATTTCAAGGATAACCTGATGCAACCTTCGAGACATTGTAACGCTTCCGACGCAACCTTCACGGCGTCAAGGATACATATCAAGTACCTGATGCAAACTTTGAAGCATTGTTACACCTTTGAATTTCTACGCTTTGGTCCAACATAAGGAGAAGACATCACACCTAATATATACAAAGTAGAAAAAAATAAACATCATTCACTAATAGCATCAATTGTATAGTAACCATATTAGTACATCATAATATAATAGTACAAAATCCAAAAAGAGCAATTAACCTTCATTAGGAATCCTTATAAGCAAATGTCTTTATAATGTAAAGAGGGACAATTTAAAAGTTCCAAAATATGACAATTGTGATATAATATCTTGTATGCAAAGATAACACAAAATGAATTACTTTTCAAACGCGTAATGCTTTATTATATTTATTAACAAAGTATTACAAAGTATTATGAATACACTCGTTGAGTGACAATATAGAAAGGAACCCTAGAACATGTAAACTTGATTCGAGACTCAAGTTTACGAGAAAACCTTAGAGTCGATGGTAGACAGCTGAATGACTCAAAGGTTCTAGTGGGAGAAAAGACTTAGATAAATTATCCAAGCACAAGGGTTGTGTTTGTCTTCATCCTCCCTCCTATTTATAGTGGTACGAGGTTGCTTCCTTAGTAGGAGTAGTTGGCACGTGTCCTATTCTGAATAGAAGTAGTACACAACATTAAATGCATGTCTATAAGGAGACATACCTTTAACCAACTTTAGGTGAACAGTTCTGTCAACTGTTCACTTTATTCCATTATGTCGTACTAGGCTTTATCTTGAATCTTCACTTTGTCCCGCCCAAAGTGATTTAGAGATTCTCCCGCCTAAACTATAAAGGTAAGCAAGTCTCTGCTTGCTTAGTCTTGAAAAGGGTTGTAAGTTATCTCTGGGTATTGTCATCTCAGAGATCCTTGAACCAGTACATTCCTTCTACATCCCAACTCGTCCATAATCGCTGGTGAGTATGACTTCAGATAATCTTCGACTTCTCTGACATTGTCTTTGACTTGAATGTTCCTGGTGTGCCAGCTGAGGCTTTGCCTTCCGTTGATCTAGTCGTTGTCGCTGGTCTTCACAGCGACTCATAACACTTAGTCTAATATAAACAAATCCAGACTGGGTCATAGTTAGAACTTTCATTGGCCTAACAATCTCCCCTTATTTGTTCATAAATTATACTAAGTCTGAAATTATTGTAAGTGAGTACACAACTTCTTCTTACACATAATTTAAGAAACATACCTCAAATTTTATTAAACAAAAGAATCTAATCCTATTACATAAACACCTAGAGGTGAATGAAAAGAAAAATAAGAAGTAAAAGGTTCTTTATTGATCAAGGTTCTGGTCACAAATCTTCTGTGCTTCCACTTTGTCAGCTCTGGAGTTAATGGTGACCTCAATTTCATACTCCAAGTCTATGGCATAATCACAGTTGAGTAAGAGCCCTTGCTTGAGTCTGATGAGTTAGAAAGTGGAAGCAAGATTGAGTTCGCTTTCTCTCTGGAACACATAATGGCATCCCCTGTTCGTAAAGGCCATGCCTTTCTCTAGTTTAGTATAAGCCTGGCCATCCACAGGCTTAGTGATATCCTTGGGCAACAACAGATTTCTGTGCATGCCATCAACTATCACGTCCTCTATGACCAACTTCTCAAGGAGTGACCCTCTTTTCCTTGAGCCTTGAGGCTGTTGTTGTGATAGCTGGGGTGGCAGAGGAAGCTTCAGATTTTGAGTAGTCTCTCTTACCTAATTTAGTTTTGACTTAATGTTCTTCATCATCTGGGCTACACCAGGCCCAGACTTCTTTTGGACAAGAGATAAAAGTTCTAGACATTCAGAGAGACACAAACCTTTTAGCTTGAAGTTGCTATTGACTTTGTAGTTGGCTAGCTCGTTGTCCCTGTACATAGACATAACCACCTTTTTGTCCTTTTTAGTGAAGAAATTATACTTGGTGATTTTCCCTTGCTCAGCTCTCTCATTGACAATCTTCAGATATTCATGTTTTAGATTGTTTCTCTTGGTTTTTAGCTCCTTGAGTTTTTTATTCTGAGCTTCTTTAACAGCAGGTGAGAGGATTTTGTTAAGAGCTTCTTTGCTTTTGAGTTCAGCAGCCTTGATGTCAGCAAGTTGTTGATCCCAAACTTAGATCGATTAAACTTGTGTATTATCGAGATTAGTTCAAGTATAATACGTTTGAGAAACTTTGTATATTCAACAAACCAAGTATTATGCGGAATTTAAGACTTAGCACAAAGAACAAATGACAAAGACGTATACCAAACTTTCAACTTCAATTGATAATAACAATAAGAACAGTGATTGAAAGTTATATCAAACCTTAACCTAAAGGCCTCCTTTTATAAGTATAAGGAGCCTTGTACACAAAGTAAATGTGTCAACTATTCTAGGAAGATATACTAAGATAAACATAGAAAATACAATATACATGCATATCTTCCTAATATATCAAAACGTGTTGATTTGTAAAACTTGACAACGGCTTGATTTCTCTTGTCTGGGCCTAAGCTGTCAGCGGCTTGATAACACCTTGTCAGCGGCTAGATATCTCTTGTCAGCGGCTAGTAGACTTAACTAATTTTATTCCCAAAAATCCTCCCCTAAACTTGATATTACCCATAAGCATCAAGTTTCGGAATAAAACAAAACATAGAGAGGATTCTTACAAATAAAACCTAATATGACAATTGAGAAATGAGAAATCTCATTAGGTCAACTGCTATATCACTGGTGTAGTCTAGTCTAAGCTTGGTACTCATCATCTTCTTGAAAACTTCTTGGGACCAAGGATACTTCCTATCAACAAGCAAGAATTCTGAAAACTTTGTTGTGCAGATATGAAAGATACCAACAGCAAAAAACAAACACCACTCCAAAGTGATTAAATCATTCAAATCTATCCATACTGGATCTTCTTGATTATGGTCAAACACTCTTTTGAATGTTTTCCATATCTTTATTCCATTTTGAGAGGTAGGTGCTTCAAACTCATACTTCTCCTTCAACAAACTCCAAAGAGTCTCCAAATCTTCTCTATCAATACTGCCAAACAAGGACATAAATGATGTGAACATATGAACTTTTTCCCCATACCTTGTAATCACCCAGAAACCTGTTGTAGGATCTTCTTCATACTTAACAATAGGATTCTTGAAGTCAAGTGGAATCACAGCAGCAAGATCACCAGCTTCCAAACGTGAAAGCTCTATTTTCTTCTTAAAAGGACCCTCATTGTATCTTGGGTCCAATGGAATAAACTCAGGGAACTGAAACTTCACTCCCTTCTTCACAGGCCTAGGAGCAATAGATGTTTTCTTTATCTTCAACTCCTCTTCAATTTTTTCCTGTCTCTTAACAGAAAGCAACTTGTATATGCTAGCCTCATAAACATAATCCCAAATTGGATAAGACAAACACTCCAACTGCTCAAATGATAGCTTCCTAAGCTTTGTGTATGTCCACCCAGTCTGGTGACATCTTAGAAGCATATAATACAACTCCCTTCTAGCAGTCTTGTTCTCACTCAATACTCTGTTTGCCATGTTTTCCAAAATAGTCTTGCAATCCCTTTGAACTCTCATCATAATCTCCATTCCCCAAATCTTGTCAGCCAAAGGGATATCATCATTCTCCAAAACCTCCCTCTCATACCTGAAATATATGTCACAAATAGCAGGTATCTCAAAATCAACTTGCATTTTGAGCTGCTTTAACCTCTCTAAAGCTGCTTCACCCTCTCCAAACTCTAACTTCTTTGGTTCCTCACCATGAACACTACTTTATTCTTCATCACTATCATCCTCACCACCCATTCTTAAACTCTCAGATTCTGAACCAATCCGAGCTTCAATATCCCCCTTACACAATGCTCTCCTTCTTTTCTGTTCACCCAACTGTGGGGCTAATATAACATCATACCTAACCTGTGCATCATTCTTGGGGATCTCTACTTCTACCAACTTGCCTTTCCCCTTATCCAAAGGATCTATAATAGGTAGAGTAGATAGGGATACCTATATGAAAACATCTTTAATCAGCAAAGATGGTTGGGATACACCTTTTGATTTGTTAACGACTGCTAATGAAGTGTCTGAGGCTACTATAGCTTTGTCAGCGGCTGACCTAGTCTCATGTTGCCTCATTAATTCCACAAAAGAAAGCTATGTAGGTGTCACCAGAGACACATTAGATGAATCAAACCCTCCTTCTTGATTCTTCATTCCTGTTAAAGCAGCAACTATCTCTTTTTCACCAAATGACCCTTCTTTTGAACTTCTATCACTGGCAATAAAGGGTTTAGTTGGTTGTTCTTCCTCCGCTTTAGAAGAATCCTCTCTCCTTGTCTCCAATACAACAATCCTCTCCCTCAACGTATTGAGTTCAAGGTCTTGAGCTGTCAGTTTCTGTACAAACTCTACATTTTGCTTTTGTAAGCTCATGCAGAGAATCGTTAATTCTAAGTTAGTTAGGGGTTGCATAGTGCCCTCATCCACATGTGGGAACTGAATCCCAATGGTGGAATCATGGGGCATGGTGGTGGACTTATCTACAATGGACCTGACTTGACCTGTAATGGGGTCAATAGGTCCATCCACCCCATATCACCAACCACACTTGTGGTGGTGGTTCTCTCTACTTCATGGCTAGGACCACAAAAGGAGAACGCCCTAGTGGTCTGTTGTCTCTTGGCTAAGTGAAATTGTGGTGGTGGTGCTTCTGATGAGGTGTTCGGGTCTACATGGAAAGTGTCGGGGTCTATGACTGAAGTGTCAGCGGCTGACATAGAAATGTCAGCGGCTGCAGGTTCTGGTTCAATATGGGGTTGTGGGTGTGGTGAGGGTGGTTGTTCTTCATGTGTTGGTTCTCAGAATGGGGTCAGGTTGAGGTTCTGGTGTAGGTGGTTGTAAGGCTGCTTGTAAAACAGCAAGCATGGGTGGGGTCAAAGGAACTGGAGCATATGGTTCAGTGTTTAAAGTAACAAAAATCATTTTCTTTTGGGTAAGGATCTCATAAAAGTGTCCATGATCCCTACCACAATCACCTTGAAGATCAAAAATCATTTGCAAAAATCTAGGGTAAGCAAGAGTCATCTTGCTACCTTTGTTTTGTAACATGCCCTTGAAAATAATTTTAGAAAAACTAAAAAGTTTCCCAATTGCTAAACACACAAGAGCACTCCCAATAGATTGGTTGATTTCATTGAATGAGGAGCATTTGAGACTAAGACATTGTAAAAGGACAGGTATCAAAAACTTCCAGGCTGGGGGAAAATGACCTTTAGCATATTTATTAATTTTTCCCTCTGGGGTAGTCTATATCCCAAACCTTGAAGCCCCTCATGTAGCAAATCCTTGGGAAGGAGGACCACACCATCAGCATCATTAAGATGCAAGGCTTGGCGAACCAAGTCCTCAGTGATCACCCATTTTTTCCCATGGATAATGCCCTCTATTCTAGGCACTCCATCAACTGTTGTGGAACTAGCAGTGTTCCAAAACTGTTTGATGTGTGTGACAGGGATGAAAGGAGCATGAGTTAAATCATACATTAGAGGAGAAGCCAACAAATACTCTATCATCTGGGTGTATTGAGGATTTGTAGTATCAGTCTTCAAATATGCAATCATGTTATGTTGGTCTTTGAACTCCAACACAGCATCATTGGTTTCCAATTTTGGCGCCATGGATGAAAAGATGAAAGCTTTAAGTGAAGGTAAAGGTTAATGGTGAAACGATAAAAGCAAAACAAATAAGCAAGTTGCCCTGTTACACAATATGGTGAGTCGAATATATAGTAAAGATAGAAGAGACGTGATTGGTTGAAAAATGAGGTAAGTGAGAAAATTTCTCAAAAGTAATGATTAAAATCTTTGAAATTTTACAACTTATCTCATAGCAATTAAAGAAAATAACCACTCCCAAAAATTACAACTCAAAATATCACAAAAGATACAACTAGGTAGGACCTAGTGTTTTTCAACGGTCAAAAGTTTTGTCAGTAGCAACGACTATATTTGTTAGCGGATAGAATAAGCTTTGTCTGGGTCTAAAAACGATTTATCAGCGGATAAAATTTTATTAGTCAGAAAGGTCAAAAATAAAAGAAAAGTAAAAATAAAAGACCTAACAAAGACTATTAATCCTAAGAGAGTTATCTTATCCCTAAAGAAACAGAGTTTTTGCTAGCACTGTCCAATCATACATATTTGCTTACGCAAGATAGATATGAGTGTCCTCAAGTGTCCCTTGCTCAACACATCCTTAAGAAGTAAGATAGCGCATATAATATCTTTGTAACTCCCAGGTAATCCCATTGATATGTAACCAAGGACTCCCAAACCAACCATACCAATTCTAGGTCAAAATGTCTTGGCAGCATGCATGCAAAATAAACTACGTGCATGCTACAGTACCTCAAGGATTAAAAATTACACCACCTTTATAAAACGATGGCATCATAACTTTAAACCCCCATTCACCTGTGGACATAATCTAGAACTGTGATAAGAGTATGTAGAAACTAGAAGAGGGGGGGGGGGGGGTTGAATAGTTTCTCTTCGATTGGCAACCTAATTAAAATTACTTTCAATTTGGTTTGTATCAAAACTATCTTTTACTTGAAGCTAAGTTGCATAATGATTAGGTTCAATTCAAATGCACTAGCAAAGATAATAGGTAAGTGTAATGATAATGAAATAAGTAAAGAGTAAGGAAGGAGACAACCTAGTGGGAAGACACCAAGATTTATAGTGGTTCGACAACGAGGCTCTATCCTCGTTTCTACTCCACTCCTCGAGTACACCTACTCGAGATTTCCACTATATCCACAAGCTCCCTTCTTAGTGGAGAAAACCTTACATCGTCGCTTACATTATTTTCCGACACTAAGCTAAATGTCGAGACCTAATCTTTAGCTAGGACCAATCTACACAACGTTGCCTACTTCACAATTTAACGACACAAGGCTAGATGTCGAGTTCTAATCTCAAGGTAGAACCAATCTTCACGACGTTGCCCACTTCACCATTTTACGACACAAGGCTAGATGTTGAGTTCTAATCCAAAGCTAGAACCAATCTTCGCGACTCTTCACTTTGAAGCTAAGTGAGAACTTCACAGAACACAACTACTAATCACTTTCAAGTTAAGTGAGAACTTACAAGACACAACCACATCACTTTATAGTTTAGTGAGAACTTCTAATCAATCTATTACAACTCAACTAAACATATCCAAGTACACACATGTGTTAGAAATACGTTTTTACGTATATTAGAAGTATCGGTCACTCCACAATATTATTTATGTTGTAATAGCTCGTAGTTAACAAATAGTTATTAGTTGCTTATTAAGTTAAGTAAGAACCGGTCCATGGGCTTGTCATGGACCGGCCCAAGCCCATGTAGCTTGGAAGTATAAATACCCCTTTCCTCCTTGGAAAGGGGTTGGTTGTTGAATGTTTCTCACTTTCATTTATTGAAATAACACATAGTTTTCTCTCTCTTTCTCTCTCTAACTTTCTCTCTCTAGAAATCATCAACCCCTTCATAGATTCATAGGTTATCAATATTCTACATTTGGTATCAAGAGCTATGGGGTGATTTAAGGTAGTGATTTGTGTGGTTTTTTTAGTTTTTGATTGTATTAGTGTTCTTTAAGAAAAACCATCTTGATTCTTGGTGTTTTTTGGTGTTTTTGTGATTGGGATTAGTGGATAAGTATTAGTTTTTACTTATTATTGTTGAAATCACAAAACTTTTTGGGTCATTTGGTCAAAATCTGGGTTTAATCTCTCTTTTTGTGGTCGACTGTTCATCGTAACAAACTTCTGATTACCCAGCAAAAGTTCCGAACCAACAAGTTCCGGATCAACCAAAAGTTCCGAACCAAGAAGTTCCGAACGAAAAAGTTCCGGATCAAGAAAGTTCCGAACCAAGGAAAGTTCCGAACCAAGAGAAAGTTCCGAACCAAGGAAAGTTCCGAACAAAGAAGTTCCGGATCAAGCCAAAAGTTCCGAACCAAGAAGTTCCGGATCAAGCCAAAAGTTCCGAACCAAGAAGTTCCGGATCAAGCCAATAGTTCCGAACCAAGAAGTTCCGAACCAAGAAGTTCCGGATCAAGCCAAAAGTTCCGAATCAAGGTAATTCCAAGCCAAATCTTCCGAATCAACAAAAAGTTCCGAATCAAGGGTTATTTTGCTTGTTTTTTCGATGATTTTTTAGAGGATTTAATCTTGGTTTCTTACAACAAAAACTCAACACAATTCACAAGCTTTACTTCACTGCTCGATCAACCGATAATCTTTGTTTCTTTGAAGTGAACAATATGAATCCGAATTCAGTAATGCCTCAGATGACATCACTAACGGATATTTCCGTCATTACGGGAACGGATAATCGCCCGCCAATGCTCATCAAAGAAGTTTTTGAAGCATGGCAAGGCCGGATGATGTCTTACCTTAAGGGAAAACCGGTTTATGGGAGGCTTATGGTTAAGTCAATTTTAAATGGTCCACTTGACTATGGTACCATCGTGGTTAACAACGTGACTCGACCACGAGAATTTGAAGAACTCACTCCAGCTCAACAACTGGTTGCAGATGCAGACGAAAAAGCTCTTCAAACAATTCTCCAAGCTATTCCCCATGACATCTATAGGATGGTAAGTCAGTATACGGTGGCAAAGGATTTATGGGAACGTCTTAAGGTGTTGCTACAAGGTACATCCCTTACCAAACAGGAACGAGAATGTCAGTTGTATGACCTGTTTGATAGATTCACGTACAACCCAGGGGAAACGCTTCACGATTATTACTTCAGATTCACCACACTCATGAATGATCTGAATGTATACAATCTTGTGATTGCTCCATTCCAGGTTAACACCAAATTCTTGAATACTTTACCTCAAGCTGAATGGGGTGAGTATATTACCGATGTTAAGTTAACCAGGGATTTGCATAAGTGCAATTTGGATCAACTATATGCTTTTCTTCAGCAGCATGAGAAACATGTGATCATGCACCGTTCTCCATGAGGTATGTACCCTGACTCATTAGCTTTGATGGCGAATCAACCAAGCTTGTCTCACAACAACACTCCTTATATTTTGGGACATCAAGCCTATCATCCATCACCTTACATGACACCAACCTTTCCCCAATACTCGATTCTACCACAACCACCCACCTCACATCAGCAACAATATCGGTTTAGTGCACCTTCATCACAATATGCTACACAACCTCACCCAGCAAGCATTGCACCTTATGCTCAATCTTCATATTCTTCTTATCAAGAGAATGCAGCATACCCAACAAGCTACCCTGATCAAATGAGTATTCCTTCTAGTGATTATGCAGCTCATCAAGACCAAGCAATGTACTGTGATGATGAGGAAGTCCCCGTTCCTGTGTTCAAACAAGGTGCTGACCCAGTTGAAGTGTTAACCACTATGTCTGCTTATCTCACAAGGACTTTAAGCAAACGAGGATTTAGGGGATCAGCTCCTACCAACAATCAGTTGAGGAATTCATCCAATTCTCGCCAACAAGCTACTATTGAGAATGACAGGGTAATGGTTCAGCCTATTCAACCATATCAGGGGAGACCTACCACATCAACTACTAATGCTCGCACGGTCAATCAGGCTCCAATGGTCAATCCTGCTCCACGGGCTAATTCCACAGGCAAGTTGAGAATGATTACATGCTACAACTGCAAGGAAGAGGGTCACATGTCCAGGGATTGTAAGAAACCCAAGAGGAGAAGGGATGGACAATGGTTTGCAGAGAAGATCTATCTGGTAAATGCTCAGGCACAAGGAAGGGAACTTGATGAAGAGGAGCTTGCATTTCTTGCTGATCCAGGGATTGCTGAACAAGACACTGTCACCACACAGAATGCAGCATACCAAGCAGATGATCTTGATGCGTATGACTCAGACTGTGATGACTTTCAATCTGCAAAGGCTGCTCTCATGGCAACTATCTCCAGCTTAGGGCCAGAAAAGAGATCTGAGGTACTTATTAATACCACTGATAATACCACTGATGCTAGTATTCAACCACATCAAGTTGTGCAAGAGAGTGCTGATTCGAATGATTCTTCGGTGGTGAGTCTTTCAAATGAGGAGACAATCAATGATAGCAATATCAATGTGAGTCCCCAGACTTTGAGTGAATCACAACCGGGAGCCATTTCGCATACGCCTACTCCTGCTCAACAAGATTTGGTCATGGTTCCTGCTACATTACTTAGCCAAATGAATGCTGCTCTCTTAGAAACCCTAGCTAAGAATAAGAATTTGTCTGATGAGCTTGCCTTAAGCAATGAGAAAGTTCAAACTTTGGAATTAGTGCCTTCGTCTAGTGTTCTAACTAATCCTGAATATGATCACTTTCGAAACAAACAAATGGGTCACTTGCAAGAAATTGAAAACTTAAGAGCAAATCTGTCTAATGAACTTAAAGAAAAGGAGTTAGTGGTCACTAATTTTCAAAAACTTCAAACGGATTTTGAATCACTCGAGTCTAAGAAGAATGAAATGGAGATTAATGCTACTAATAAGATTAGAAGTCTAGATTACTTGCTTTTAAGACAATACGCTGCTTCTCAACTAGTGCACTTATTCGATGCTTCGTTTAGAGAATTTAACTTATCTCGTCAAAAAGGCCTTCCCCCTAACCCACGGTATGCAAAACAAGCTTTAAGACATAGTCCTAGACTTTATAATGCAACTCAATTAGGATTGGCCTTAGACCCGATTGTTTTTCCCGATGATCGAACAAGTAAGGATCTAGTTGATGAGGATCGGTCATACAATTCTGCAAAATATCCCGAGTGTGATTATTTTAAATTGAATAAGGAGCTTGCAAAAACGGATTTTAGAATTCGCTTCCATATGGATAAAGATCTCATCACAGCACCCACCTACATATTAGATGAAGAAAACCCTAGTACATTTCCTACACTTGTCAATATGGAAGGTCCTAAGGAAATCCCAAAGGATCTTCCACCGGTTAGCACTGTATGGTTAAACTTGCAAGAGATTAATCAATACTTTACTAATTTTGACAAGGTCATTTTGGAATGTACGACTTCAAATGGCTTAAATGCCGGAGAATGGGCTTTCGAACATATGAACGAGGTGTTTAAAAGTGAGATCAATCCGCTTGTCGAAAGTCTAAAAGGAATTTTTGCATCCCTTAAGGAAAATCTTGTGTTTGAAATTGGGGAAGTTCAAAAAGTGTTTTATGAAATGGACACCGCTTACGAACTACAACTAATTGAAAAAGAAAAGATTTTAACCGAATATGACTGATTCTTGTCTGCAGTAATCTCGTGTGATGTGCTTACTACTGTAAATGTTAATTATTCGAATGAGCTTACATCTGCTATGATTAATTGTGATGCTGTGCATATATGTGATGATGTTTGTGATCTTTCTGTAAATGTTGCTGATACTGTAAATGAGGTAGATAATCATTCTTGTCACGAATCTAACGCTGAGTTTTTAAAGCTACAAGATTCTTATAATTTACTTTCAAAACGCTTTAATCAACTAGAACAACATTGTATATCTTTAGAATCAAAACAACAAACTCAAAATGAGGGTCTTTTGATATCAAATGGTTGTGAAAACGGTGTTGAGACGAGTGACAAGATGATTGCAATTGTTAAGGCATTAGAGGAAGAAATCATGAGATTGAAGAGAGATGTGTCATCAAATGAAACATTAAAATTGGAACTAGAGGCTGCAGAGTCTAAAAACCAGGCCTTAGAAATTAGACTTTCGTCTATTCTAGGGGAGATGGATCGTGCAAGACAGGGAATGTCCAAACTTTATGGTTCACTAGAAGAACGCTTCGCTTTTAATGTGGCACAACAACAATTTTATGTTGAATAATTGAACCAAAAATGTGAGGAAATCTCTGACTTAAACATCCTGCTCATTGACAAAAACATGGTTTTGGCCGAGTTAAAGGAGACACTTCTTCTCACCCGACAAGAAGTTGTTGATAACTTAGCTACCGACTCTGCACCGTCCACTAGTGCTCCAACAACCAAGTCAGTAGTGCTTTATAAGAATCCGCTTCATAAGAGAAACCCGGTTACCTACGATGATTATATGAGGAATGCCATTAAGCATGTAGATCTTGTTAGGGATATCTTAGATGATCTTTATGCCTTAGATCCCTCAAGTAGCTACTATTATTCGGCTCATGAATATATTAAGCGAGTTCAATATTGCTTAGCATATTTTCAATACATAGGTACACCAGGTTCTGCACTACTCACTAATAGGCCCATTGCTGTAACTCCATTTAATAAGACTCCAGGAGCAAAAGCGTCATTGGCACAATCAAGTAAGGCACCTTTAAAATTTGTTGCTAATGTTCCCAATTTGCCTTCTACAGGATTAAAAGAGACTACTAAGGCTAAAGGATCGCCACTCAAGAAAGATAAGATCAAGCCCACCACTAAATGGACAAAAGATCACCAAATTCGGAATGTCATTGGAGATCTAGATCGACCAGTCTCTACACGCCATCAATTACAAGAGAGTGCACTATATTGCTACTTTGATGCATTTCTCTCTGAAGTTGAACCTAAAAATTGGCAGCAGGCTATGACTCAATCATCTTGGATTGAAGCCATGCAGGAGGAACTAAATGAATTCCAACGACTTGAAGTATGGGAATTAGTTCCTCTCCCTGACAAGGTTAACATCCTTACCTTGTTATGGGTCTATAAGGTTAAGCTTGATGAGATGGGTGCGGTATTGAAGAACAAGGCTAGATTGGTCGCTAGAGGATATAAACAAGCCTTGGGTATAGACTTTGAAGAATCTTTTGCTCCTGTGGCAAGATTAGAGGCGATTAGACTATTCCTTGCGCATGCTGCTCATATGAACATGATCGTCTATCAAATGGATGTGAAGACGGCATTTTTGAACGGTGAACTAAGGGAAGAAGTCTATGTTAGTCAGCCGGATGGGTTCGTCAGTACGGAGTTTCCTAATCATGTGTACAAGCTTAAGAAGGCTCTCTATGGGTTGAAACAAGCTCCACGCGCGTGGTATGATCTCCTGTCAACATATCTCATTTCGGAAGGCTTCTCCAAAGGCAAGGTGGACCCCACTCTATTCACTCTCAAGGAAGGCAACGACATGATTCTGGTACAAATTTATGTTGATGATATAATATTTGCTGCCACTAACATAGAATTGTCAAATCGATTTGAGAAGATAATGTTCACACGCTTTCAGATGTCGATGATGGGAAAAATCTCATTTTTCTTAGGATTACAGATTTCTCAAAATCCCAGAGGCATCTTTATTAATCAATCCAAATATGCTCTAGAATCTCTTAAGAAATATAACTTTGAAAATTGTGACCCCGTGGACACTCCAATAGTGGAGAAATCCAAGTTAGATGAAGATAGGAATGGGACTATTGTCGATCCAAAACTTTACCGTGGGATGATCGGCACCCTTCTATATCTGACTGCTAGCAGGCCTGATTTGCAATTTGCTGTATGCATGTGTGCCCGGTATCAGGCTCGGCCTACCGAAAAGCACCTACATGTTGCGAAAAGGATCTTTCGACATCTAAAAGGAACACTTCACCGTGGTCTATGGTATCCGAAAGATTCCTCGATTGCTTTAATATCATACGCAGATGCCGATCATGCTGGATGTCAAGACACGAGGCGTAGCACGTCTGGATCTGTGCAACTCCTTGGAGATAGATTGATCAGTTGGTCTTCAAAAAGGCAGAAAAGCGCTGCAATATCAAGCACGGAGGCTGAATACATCGCCATGTCCGGTTGTTGTGCTCAAGTCCTTTGGATGAGATCACAATTAACTGACTACGGTTTGGGATTCAACAAAATCCCGATGTATTGTGACAACAAGAGCGCCATTGCCCTTTGCTGCAACTATGTTCAACACTCCCGGGCCAAGCACATAGACATTCGCTACCATTTCATTAAGGAGCAGGTGGAGAACCGAGTGATCGAGCTGTATTTTGTCACTACTGAGTACCAGCTGGCGGATATGTTCACCAAAGCCTTAGATCGAGGACGAATCGAGTTTTTGATCGATAAGCTTGGCATGAAATCATTCACTCCAGCGACTCTCAAAGAGTTGGCAGAAGAATCAGCTGAATAGTCGTGGTAAACTATTCAGAGTATCCTTTGTTCGTGACCATGTATATTATCGTAAATATATAAACCACAAAAAGAAAATACAAAAATATAAAACCAACAAAAACCATAAAAAATATAAAACCTAGAAAAACCATAAAAAAATATAAAATCAAGAAAAACCAAAAATATTTTTCATTTTTTAAATCGGGCATGTCTTTTAGTACGGTAATATTTACGGCCTTAGAAATGTCGATTAATATTGACACGGTGCCATAAATAGAGTCCGTATAAAAGTTGTACATTTTAAAATATGCCCATTATGGCTTGTAGTTATTTCTGACTGCAACCCGGTTTTCATATTAAAGTCACGTATTTCCTTGGAAAACGTTGGCTCAGAACGGGAATTAATTTTCTCGGGCATGATTTACAAGCCAAATCATGCAAAGGGATCAAGTTTACTTTACAACTTGGTCTAACACGAATTTGTGTACGTCTCAGTGCATTAATTTGTTAAAATAAGAGAAATCTTATTGACACCACGAATCAAACTTTTTCAAGATATAAATTGGACATGCTTTCATCAATATTTGACTCTTTAAACAATGACTACAGCTCTTTAAATAGAAAACGGGTCATCGTTTAAGGGGGAGAAAATATTAAATCATCTTCGTCATTAAATCTATCTTTTCAAAAGTAATTGTGGAAAATTAATGGCTAAATGGTAATTGAGTGGGTTTGCTTTAGAATACGACTTGTGTTCGTTCTATGTGATAGGCATTGCTTTTAGATCTTGGAGATATATTAATTGGATGCGATACTTAAGTTGTGTGAGATTGTCGAGTTTAGTTTAACTAAGCAAAATTAAGTCGACTAAACTTATCAATGGAAAAGTAAAATGAAATGAAAAAGTTAGAAACAAGAAAGGAAAAGAATAAGGTGTGTAGGGTATAAAGTGACAATGTGTAAAAGTTGTAAAATTGACCTAGTCAAAACAAAACTCCCCGCCCCCTTACCATTTTTCACTTCACTGTTTATCTTTCTATTTCTTTGCCGCCATTGTTAACACACACAAGCTCACAACACTTGATTTTTAATCAATCCGATCCTGTTCATTCGATAAATAAGGTAATTACATCAATATTTAAACTTATAATTCGTTAAATTCATCATCTAAATCTTGTTAAATTGATTCGGGTAGTAAACTTTACCAGATCTAGGGTTTATTTGCCAATTTAGGATTAATTGTTTCAGATTTGTGGTGGGTTTTGTGCGGATTAGCATGAGATGATGTTTAAATGCCTTAGATTGCCTTAGAAACTCACAAACGCGCTTAGGATTAATCCTCATAGACCGTGTTTTGATGTTCCGGATGAACATGGATCATAACTTCCGAATGAGGGACATTTTGAACAAAACTTCCGAATGAAGGACATTTTGAACAAAACTTCCGAATGAAGGATTTTTTCTGAAAAACTTCCGAATGAGGAAGTTCCGAATGAAGGACTTCCGAATGAAGGAAGTTCCGAATGAAGGACTTCCGAATGAAGGAAGTTCCGAATGAAGAACTTCCGAATGAAGGAAGTTCCGAATGAAGAACTTCCGAATGAAGAAGTTCCGAATGAAGGACTTCCGAATGAAGGAAGTTCCGAATGAAGAACTTCCGAATGAAGAAGTTCCGAATGAAGGACTTCCGAATGAAGAAGTTCCGAATGAAGGACTTCCGAATGAAGAAGTTCCGAATGAAGGACTTCCGAATGAAGAAGTTCCGAATGAAGGACTTCCGAATGAAGAAGTTCCGAATGAAGAACTTCCGAATGAAGGAAGTTCCGAATGAAGAACTTCCGAATGAAGAAGTTCCGAATGAAGAAGTTCCGAATGAAGAACTTCCGAATGAAGAACTTCCGAATGAAGGAATGTTCCGAATGAAGAAGTTCCGGATGAAGAGTTGTTTGATTATTATTGTTTGCATGTTATATGTACTTGTTGTATTATGTTATGAAATGTGTTATGCTTAGAAGTAAGAATGATATATATCTATATGTTTTTGTGCATCAACCTTTCATGTCTTATCTTAAGCAGATACAATGACTAATCCAACAGTACAAGCAATCCAAGACTCTAGAGAAGCCGCTATTGCTAAAGCACGAACCCTTAAGTTCATACCCAACAACTACCGGCTGAAGCAAGTCTCAAAATCCACTCACCATGGATTTAAAGTAGCCATCGCAATCCTTGATCAATCCCATTTTAAGAATGCGTTAAGAAGTAGTGCCTCGGTGCCTTATGATTATATGTATGAATTTTGGGCTACCAAGGAAATCACTTCAAACAAGATCACCTTCACCATCGACAACAAGCAGCAGACGCTCACAGTTTCAGACTTCCGTAAGATTTTTGGTATACGGGATACACCCAAAGGCATGTCATTTTCGAGGGATCCTACTAAAGATGAACTCATGGAGTTATTTGAGGCTCTTGGATGTCCAGATATACGAGTTGCATCTGAGTTTACCACTGCTAAAGTAGGACAACCTTGGAGAGCATTGTTGGGTATTCTCAGTAGATGCCTTACACCAAAAACAAGTGGGCATGATGCTTTGCGCAGTCCTATTATAAACCTCTTCTATGGCATGTACAAAGCTGCAAATGCAGATTATGCATTGTTGATATGGGAAGAATTCACCTTTCAACTCTTCCAAAACAAGATGCTGAAGACAAATTTCTTTCCTTATCCTCGGTTTATCAAGCTTATCATTCATTATTTTATGAAAAATGATGCTACCATTGATAGGCGTGCAGCAAGTCGTTATCACACTGAAGAAGCTGATGATACTGTGGATCTAAGGCATGAAGGACCATCTGGTGGTGTCATTCCTGGTCCTATTCCCGATTACCTTCTGACGGAGAAAATCAAAGGTTCTGCTGATTACAAGCTACTGCAGCTAGAAATCAAGAAACTGAAAGTAAACCTTCAGACTGGAGAAGATTCGTCTACTACAGTGAAGAGTAAAGGTAAACGCAAGCAACCAGCTGCTTTACCTGAACCTGAAACCAAGAAGAAAAAGACGGAGGTTAAGAAGGGAAAGGGTAAGGCTGATGAGATGGTTTTACGTGATGAAGAAGATGTTGTTGATCCTGCTCTTGACAAGACAGAGAGAAAAATGATGAAGATAGCAATTCAAAGGAGTAGGAAAGATACTGGCGGTAGCGGTTCAGGTGCAAGGGTAAATGTTGAAGAAGAGTACATGGAACCAAATGATATTGATGAGTTTGGGTCACCTGAACATTATTCCACTTCGAAAGAGCCATCAATCCCTGTTTCAGCAAGTGTTGAAAAGGAATCCGGTGCTCCTACTATCATGGTGTCTACTCAACCTTTAGCAACTCAACCTCCACCAATCCAACCCTTACCAACCAGACCGGCGTCAACACCATTTCTTCCACCACCTATAACTCCCATCCTTAGTACCGCAGTAACAACCGAGCCTCTTCAATCAACCCAGAGCAGCTCTGCAACATCTACAATGGCTGCATTGGTGATGGCCGAAATGTTGGATAAACATGTGGATAATCACAAACGAGAAATGGATGAACTTCGCCAAGAGTTACAAAGACGAGCTCAAAGTGAAGAAGCATCTAGGAAAGCCCAAGAGGAGATGATTGCTAAGTTCGCTGCAGATATGGAGTTGACTCGAAAAGCACATGCAGAAGAACTAGCTCGGGTTAAGCAGGCTGAGGCTGATAAGCATGCTCCACGTATCACTAGACTTCAAGCGATGAGGGATAAATATAAGGAGCAAAAAGAAGCACTTGAAGCTTCTGTTGAAGAGAGAGTGCAAGAATCTGTCGAATCCATTATGCCTAAACTGCGTGATGAATTGAAGACACTAGCAGCTGATAACTTGATGATCAAGTCATCCAATCCTTCAGAATCCGCCTACAAAATTGCTTATGAGTTAACGGATTTTGAATTAAAGAAGATCCTTAAGGCTCGTATGGTGGAACTTGGATCGTTTGATAAGTCTAGGATTCAACGGGCTCTATACAAATCCCTGAATGACGCTATCATGGAGGATGATAGGTTATTCAAAACGTTTGGAAGTGTGGCACCTTATCACATTCTACCTGAGGAAGAAAGGGAAGAAAGTGAAGAAGCAGAGGGTACTGGTGAAGAGGAAGAGGAAGAAGAAGGAGAAGAAGAGGAAAAGGATGACGATGATGGTGATGATGAGGATAAGGATGAGGATGATGATGACGATGATGATGATGGCGATGATGGTGGTGATGGTAATGAGGAGAGTGCTAGGGGGAGCAACGGGGATAACAATGAGGATGATGATGGGGGTGAACAGCCTAACGAGGGAGATAAGGTTACCAGCTCCAAGAAAACTGCTAAGACTGGAACCAAGTCCAAGAAAGATGCAGCACAGAAGGACAAATCAACATCATCGGAATCAAGACGATCTAAGTGGCGCCACGATGTGAATGCTACTACGGCGTCATCGATTCCCGGTACCTCTATTGCTGTATCTTTACCTATTACCACTAACCCCATTAGTTCTGTTGTTGTTGCTCCTGTGATTGCAGAATCAGTAACGGAACCCGAAGCTGCACAACACTCACCCGTTCATGACACCGCCGAGATGCCAGAGTCAGAACCGGCAGATGTTCGCGCTTCTACTCCTCTACAACAAGCACAACAATCTACGGTTCCTGAACCAAGCACACGAGACTGGGGAGACACGTTGGAAATTGACGAGACTGCACCACCACAGGCTTGGATCACGCCAGCGGCGCAATATGATCCGATCACAGACGCAGACAAAGATGTGTTGTATCTTCGTATCCGCAGTCCGATTGACTTATGTGCATTTCTTGCTCATGAGTATAAGACTTCGGTTACTCCATCTTTGGTGAAGAAAGTGCTGAAGGATAAGCGACTTCGCGCCAAAACCCGGTTAACCCGAATGGAGTTCGAGTATTATGCCGATGAGATCCTGAAGGCTCTGAATACCGTTCAACGGCCAGGTCTTCATGAATCAGAAAGAGCTCCGCCTCCACTTGAC
Source organism: Glebionis coronaria (assembly GCA_025667525.1). Taxonomy (NCBI): domain Eukaryota; kingdom Viridiplantae; phylum Streptophyta; class Magnoliopsida; order Asterales; family Asteraceae; genus Glebionis; species Glebionis coronaria. The sequence continues at coordinate 122,996,787 of CM046876.1, forward strand.
CCTACTCAAGACAATCAGATTGTTCTCGACTTCTTCGTCACCAATGATCTGGTTTATCTTCTCAAAGGGTCATCAAAGTACGCAACATCCCTTACCTTGCTGAAAGCTGCCAACTGGGGGACAATACCCTTTATCGAGGAAAAGGTAAACCGACTCTGGGTCCCAAAGGTAAATCGTAATTATGATATGTATGCTGTCATAGGTGCATCTCATTGGGACGAACGAGTCCGAAGGGCGTACAGGGGTTGCTGCCTAGTCAATTCTGGAAGCAACGTTAGATCCGATATCCGCATCTCCAGCATTTTAGGGTTGAAAACTGAAGCCAAGAATGGCTATTATCATGTGACGGAGATTCGTTTGAAAAGGGAGGATGACAGGGAATACAAAATCCAGCAGGGAGATTTTTCCATCATTCGCCTTGAGGATATCGAAGATATGCTGCTTCTGATGACCCGAGATCAACTCACACATATTCCTCGTGAAGACCTCATTGCCTTGAATACAGCACTTCATATGTTCACACGAAGCGTTGTTATCAAGAAAAGAGTTGAAGATCTGCAGTTGGGAGTCGAAAGCTACCAAAGGAAGCTCAACTTAACCCGTCCAGTGAATCAAGTTCTACCTGAACATGTAGAAAGATGTCCTTATACCGGCATTTCTGTCCCGAATTGCGGCATTTTCTACTTGAACAGTCGAGGTTTAATGAAGTTTATGAGGGTGGGTGAGCTATATAAGTACAGTGATGGGAGTCTTCTACAAGTCAGAGGAAAGTTGGAGCATCTGAACTCGGGTGGGACTTTGCCAGAGATGACAGAGGATTGGCATCCGGGTTACCGGCAGATGGCGAAGTACGTGATCAAGAATATTGATCAAAAGCTCCGTGAACGTAGATTGATGAGTAGCTTGGAAAGATTCGTTGGTGGAAGACCATATCTAGTGCACCACAAGCTACTGCAACGATCCATCTAATGGGTCGTACATTTCAGGTCCACTTTATATTGGTTTTCAATTGTGAATATGTATATTTGTGAATATTGTGCATTAATGGCTTGATGTAGTGTTAAAGTATGATAATTTTTCAAGAATTTCTCACGAGATTCTAAATCTTTCAAAATATATCATACCAAAGCACTACAACTATCCATTATTAAATTAAGGGGGAGCAATAACTTGTTCTATGGCCAAACATCGATTTCATTTTTACCCAAAGACTGGTTAATCCATTCAATATCCCAAATATTAATGGTTAACATTTTGGATAAGGGGAGAAAATGGGATTAAGGAGACTTAAGTGATACTTGGCTAAAAGATGAAAAAGACTTAACGATAATCCAACTTAATATGTGTAAAGCACGTGTTAAGGGGGAGCGTTTTTGATGATCAAAAACACCTAAGGTACGAAACTTTTGATTTCAATATCACAAGTACTTTAGGTGATTTTCAATGATTTTTCATGGTGGCAATTCCTTCCAAAACACGCTTAAATTCACGACGAATGTGGTGAAAAAAGGGTGGTAGGAATAGGTTTAGTCCAATGATTCATCAGAGCCGATGGAATCTTCCCAAGGACAATTCCCTAGATAGAATTAGAAGTCCTAGGAAAGATGGAGAAAGAATGTGAACGTAGCTGAATGCCGACCAAGTACTTAAGCTAGCACTGGAACAATCACAACAAGGTGCTAGTGATGACGTATTGGTAAGCATTGAAGGGGTTGAAGAATGAAAAAGAATTGTAAAGATAAAGGGTGTAAAGAAAGAAGCCCTCCTTACAACTTTAGGTAGAAACCGGGTCAATACATACGCTATTGAGGTCATTTTTGCTAATGATTCTCGGTATTGAAGAAAGACATCATGGACCCAGTGATGCAATGCACAACCCTTCCCAGCTAACTCAAATATCTCTCAAAAGGTATTTGTTTTAATCACACGGAGATCAACACGTTATCTATTGGTTTATTCACTCCGAATAGACTGGTATTGAAAAGGTGGCACTCCTCTCCAGCCATCGCTCACTAAATCAAAACGCACAATCGAGTCTAGAGCCAAGAGATCATCAAAAGTCTCATTAGGACACTTTCCATTTATTCCTTGCTTTCTCACACACTGTGAAAAGTAAGAGATTTTCATGAGTCCTACGCAGTATTCCTGTAATATTGCCAGAACATCCGAGTAATACGCAAGTATTACAATGAAGATGGAAATCCTGCTTGAGCCAACATCAAACAAGCTCATGGTAGGTTACACGTGCGGTTCTTTTAGAACCAATCTTGTGAAAAACTGGAAAGAAACAGTGGTTTAATTCTTAATTGAACTTAAACTCGTTCCAGGCCTCTTCGCATTATCATATGATCTTGCCAGAACACTCAGAGTGACTCTTTATTGATCACAGTGAAGAGTGGAAATCCTTCTAGTGTTAACATCAAACAGCACTTGGTAGGTAACGTGCAAGATTCTTTATGAATTGAGCTCGTGACAACTGGAAAGCAACGATGGTGAAAATCTTAATTGAAATTCACTTGTTCCAGGTTCCATGAATTGACGGCTTTAAATCACAAGGATAATTTATCCAAGTGATTCACTCTTTATGTTCGCAGTCAGCTTTGGACGGTCGAATAAAGAGAACGGGTTTACCCGCGAAATCCTGTCAGGAAGTTACTTAATTGAAACTATCCGTCACGGGTACGATATCTAATATCGTCCAACGGTCTTCACCGACCGGAGGTAAAATTCTACCGAATTAGAATAAAATGTTCAAAGCCATTTTATTCGTGTCGTTGCTGTGTACCTGTTAAAGACGGTGGCGTTGTTGTGTACCTGTTGAAGACGGTGGCGTTGCTGTGTACCAGTGAAGACGGTGGTGTTGCGGTGTACCTGTAGAAGTCGTTCCCACATGCTTATGTTTTTCTGCATCAAAGTTTAGCAAAAATTCAAGAAAGTACAAGATAAAGTCTTCCGCTGTACCAAACTCTGAAACTTTCGAGAATTCAACAAAAAGACATAAGTGTGTGGAACATGGAGTCACGAGGAGGCAAAATTCACAAGAAGGCAAGAGATCGCACGTGAAAGGCCAAAAGAACAATGCTCTCAAGCCAAAGCCTAAAAGATCAAACCAACATATTCACAACAAAAGAAAGAAAAGAAGAAAAGACTACGAGCTAAAGAACGAAGACTTAGTATAGTATGCTAGGTTTAGAACTTTGTAACGTGGAGTGACCTCCCTTAGGGGGAGATTGTTAGAAATACGTTTTTACGTATATTAGAAGTATCGGTCACTCCACAATATTATTTATGTTGTAATAGCTCGTAGTTAACAAATAGTTATTAGTTGCTTATTAAGTTAAGTAAGAACCGGTCCATGGGCTTGTCATGGACCGGCCCAAGCCCATGTAGCTTGGAAGTATAAATACCCCTTTCCTCCTTGGAAAGGGGTTGGTTGTTGAATGTTTCTCACTTTCATTTATTGAAATAACACATAGTTTTCTCTCTCTTTCTCTCTCTAACTTTCTCTCTCTAGAAATCATCAACCCCTTTATAGATTCATAGGTTATCAATATTCTACAACATGTAGCTTGGATCTACACAACATAAATCCAAGCAAACACATATGCAATGGATGTACACAACAAATCCAAGTATTCGCAAATAACTTGGATGAACACAACTAGTCCAAGTATTCATTAATACAATGGATTAACATAAAACAAAAAGGGTATCATGATGAATATGACTAGCTCATGGATTCACCTTTATCACAACACTAGTGAGTGAGTGATCTTCTCTTTGGACAAGGTAAAGGAGGGGATCAAGAGGATAATCATATGTAAACATACTTAACATATTAAGTGATCATTTACTAATGATTATGCTATAGAAAAGAGAAAGGGGCTGAGGAAAAACGTCCAGAGAGGCTTATTGGAAAACGAGATTTGATCCACTATTTAAAGGAGACAATGTACAACGGCTATCTGGGCGCGGTACCTTATCTAGCCCGGCGGTTCCTTATCGCTAGGGAACCGCCTAGCTACTTAAGGTTCCGCCCGTAGACTACGCTCCGTTTTTTGTCTGTTAGTGGGGTAGGAATATCTGAGGTATTTTAAGCCTTCAAAGGATATTCTAATAGCATATGGAATATGCTATTTTCAAATTTACATTTTCCATTTTAATAAAACATTTTCTAAAAAAGAAAGTTTATTAAAAAGTCTTTTGTCATATTAACAAAAGTGAGTTTTAAGGATAATCATTTTGATGATCACTAAGTATGATTAAGAAAGGTTAGTGATATGATTATTACCTTGATGATAGTGTTAGTTAAATAATTCGTTTTATGTTTTACACTAAATGTGTTGTATAGTTTGTTGTGATCAAAACTAAGAAAGATTAGTTAATACTAATAATGTTTTTAGGCATCACTTGCATTAACAATCTCCCCCTTTTTTATTACGACAAACGATAAACTCATTTACGTAGAAACACAAAATATCGAATTATTAACGAGTTTATCACTATCATTTCTCCCCCTTTGTCGTAGCAAAAAGGTTAGCACAAGTATTTGAAGAAAACTGGACTTTGCTAGTAGCTCCCCCTTGGTGGTTGCTCCCCCTTGCTTGGGGCACCAAGTAAATGAGCTAAGGTGACATGCTACACAAAGGTTAGTAGAAAGAAAAGAAACACCAATGTATATATGATCACTACCTGCTAAGTAACTTGAGAGGGAGAGAAAGAAGAAATCTCAAATTAGAAGCAAGTATTTTGCTAAGTATGTCCAAAAAGGTAATTGACAAAATCAAACTTCAATCCAATGAAGATGATAAACTTGTCAAGGGGTTAAAGTTTAGAATTGATGGAATCACCCATAAGCAATTGTAAAAATTAACCATGATCAACTCAAAAGAGAACTAAGGAAATAACACATAAACAACACAAAGGTTACATAAAATAAAAGACACAACAAGGTAGATAGTCATGCACACAATATGAGTATCTAAAGCAAAAAAAATGGAAAATAAACCACAAAGCATAAGCTATTCTAATAGTGATAATTTTCCAAGATTGATTAAAAAACTAAAAGACTCGAAAACGACTAAAGTAATAAAGACTCTAAGAGTAGTTAGTCCTTTAGTTGGAAAAATAAGACGACGATGCATCATTCGAAGTTTTGTCCATCGGAACGAAAACTTGGAGAGGAGGTCGAGTGAGGACGAATTCAAGGAAATTTAATTTCTCATATACATGAGCAAGTTCAATTTGTTGAAATCGACAACAAGCACACGAGGAACCATGATGCAACACAAAATCGGTTGATGGGGGTAGGGCATCAAACCTAGGGTTTGGTGTTGGTGGGATAATAGGGTAGGAAATGTTTTCATAATGCCTTGTGAGGTTTTGGAAGGTTGAAAGGTCATTTAGTTGAGGGGTGTTAAAGGATTGTGGTGGTGGGGGAACATTTTCTTTTGCTCTGGTGATGGGGTTAATGGTATAAGTCTCATTCCAATACTTGATTGGAGAGAAGGTAGGGTTTTTGGGTGGTTTGGAAGAAGATGGTTCATTCTTCTTAATCCAAATAGGTCGAACCGAGATTTTCGGTTTCTTTGAAAGCTTGGATGAGGAAGCTTTGGGTAAGTGGGGTTGTGACAAAGAAATGTCAGGGTTATGAATGGAGGAGTTAGGCATTGTGGAGGTGTGAGAATGAAATCTCAAGGTTGGGAAGGTGTGAGAATGAAATCTCAAGGTTGGAGATGTGTGAGAATGAATTCTTAAGGTTGGGAAGGTGTGAGAATGGAATCTCAAGGTTGGGGTATAAGTATAATGTAATCAAGGTAAGAATTTGAATACAAAAAGTGAAGTGTCAAGGAATGTTTAGCCAAATTGAGTAAACAAGTAATCTTGACAGGGTATAGGGTTTTAAAATCTTTTTTTTTGACCAAAAAAAGTCAAAAGCTAGTTGCTGTCCGCGGTACCTTATAGGGACCGACGGTTCCTTATCACTTAAGGAACCACATGACTTTAAGGAGCCGCATGCAGTGGACTTGAAACCATGTTTTTCCAGGGTTTTGAGAAAAACCAAGACTTTTTCAAAAAGTTGCAAATCTTGGAATTTTACCTCTATTAGCACTAAATTATGCTAGGGTTGCATAAAAGCAACACATTCACAAATAATGTCTTGACAAAGGGTGAAAAAATATTTAGATATCATTTTGAACCAATTTTAGTCAAGTTTTTAGAGGTTGTGATAGATTTAGGTTCAATTTTAGTTTCAAATTAAAGTTGATTAATGTGCACATAAGGATAGAAACACATAAAGACAAATCCATAGATCAACTTCATGAAACACTCATGAAGGAAGCAAATACAATGACAAATGAAAAGAAAAACAATTAACTAATACAAAGCTAGCTTAACATTAAATCTATATGAGTAGTCTTCTTTGGCTTGGTTTTGTTGAAAAACATTTATTTAGAAAACTCATCATTCATCTCCTAGGAGGAGGCATGGAGAACAAGGCAAGCAAGAACTCTTGCAACCTCCTATGCAGTCCAAACATTTCCATCCTAAGGTTATGGATGATGTAGTGGTTGTAGAGGCAACATGGACAATTAGGACCATGAGTCTCTTGAAACCCATAGTAAGGATCACCCAAGAGGAGGGAAAGTGGGACACCCAAAATTGGAATGTTTGAGTGTGGTGGAGGTGGAGGAGGCATGTTCTCCAAGGGTGATGTGGGTGAGTGTGGAGGCAAGTTCTCCAAAGGAGAAATGGGTGAGTGTGGAGGTATGTTCTCCAAGGTTTGTGAAATGGGTGAGTTTGGAGAGGTAAATGATAAAGTCACCAAGGTGTCATCAAAGTCATTCACAAAATAAATGCTTTGGATTGGTTGTGGTTGTGTAGTCACATCCAAGGGTGCACTTGGAGTGAAGGGTGGAGAGAGCTCATTCATTCTTGAGTGGAATGAAGAGGAGGTAGAACCAATAGAGTGGTTAGTACCATGGATGGAGGTTGTCTTGCATGGTGCAAGGGGTGGTGAAGGTGATGAGGAAATGAGGATTGGAACCATCTCATTTTTGGGTGTGTGAAAGGGTGAGGAGTTAGGCTTGGGTACCTTAATCCTATTCTTAAGTGTTTTCCTTGGGGTGGAGGTTTTGGAAGTGTTTGAGGTTTTTGTAGAAACCATGGTTGACAAAGGTGGTTTAAGGGTTAGGGAAGGATGTTTTGATGTGTGAAGAACATGACTAACAAGGTGGGTTTAAATGGGTGAGGGGATGATCCAAACTAGTAATGGGTTAAAATCATTTTAGGTGAATAATGAATTTAGGTAACCTAGTTTGGGAAATGTGCAGGTTTTTGCAAAGAATCATGCAATGTTTACACAGATTGAAGAAAATAGTGTAAAGCAAAAGATTCTGTCGGACACAGTAGCCGGCGGTTCCTTATCTAGGATCGGCGGTTCCTTATCGATAAGGAGCCGCTGGTCGATATGGAACCGCGACCAGAGATGTTTCAAAAATTTCACATCCCAAATTTTGGTTAACCCAGATTTTTACCAAAGGATTCACAAGCCAAGTTAACTACTGACCAAAATATAAGAAGCTAACTATCATAAAGGATGCACAAAGCTACGTAAATCACAAACATGATGGCATAAGCAACATTTAGGATTGAAATAAATAGTAATCCAAACATGTAGCATAAGTTAATACACAACCAAACCAAAGTAATAATAAGCAAATGTTTTAAACATCACAAGACAAGTAAACTTTGACACAATTCAAAGTCTTCACCTCCTTTTCTTGCCTAATCCCTTGATCATTTTTCTCAAGAACTTGAATCCCTTCCTTGACTCAACCCGATGTTCATGCAATTCACCTCGAGTTCTAAGATTTTCACGGTAGAGATGCTCCATATTGAGATCTTCTGGTACTTCACTAGAATGATGAGGCGGGGGAGCTAAGTCTTCAAACTCATCCTCGAATGGGTTTGAGGATGGATGGGAATTACTCGAAGAGTTGAAATGAGAACTAGTACCAACGCCATCACCATCACTTGTTGGCATTCGGGTGTCCTCATCATCCGGCTCTTGATGATCGGATTTTCGCGAACCTCGGTCACTTCTAGGCTTTCGTTCATATACCTCTTGAATAGGCAACATAACCCGATGAACCGGGTGAAAGCGAGAAAGATCGAGGTGAGGAAAATCATGACCAACCCTTTTAAAAAGGCGAGTAAGAAGCATAGCATAAGGAAGGTTTGTTTTGGGCTTGGAAAGAGAATAATTTATATGTCGAGCGATATAGAATGCCAAATTGTACTCGGTTGATGTAAAGATGCAAAACAACATATGCACCATACAAGCCGGGATATGATCTCGGTTTCCACCAAGACAAAATACATTCTCTCTAAGGATATTTGCCCATTGGACCATAAAATCCTTAAGGTCGCTTGAGAGCACTTCATAGCGATTCACATTTCGCACATTAGTATGAAGGCTTCTCACAACGTTTCCATCACGCTCTTCTGAAATGATATCAAGGATGAAATTTAGATCAACTTCGGTGATGTCATTTGGAGGTTTGTCGTTGGATTCCAAGAGAGCATCAAGTCTCCATTTGTCCGTAAAACGACAAGTGCCTACATATGGCACACCAAGAATATCACCAAACTCATCGAGGGAATATTGAATGATTTGATCATTCAACATGAAACGAATGAAGATTTCGCCATTGAATTCAAGCATGGAGTAAGTGCTAAATAATTCAAGAAGAAACAAGGGATATATATCTTCTTCTATGAAGAGCAAGCTATCAAACCCAATATGCACAAACATAGACTTGATATAATCGTACCCCGTTATTTCTTCATCTACGACTCTACCCTCATGGAAATTTCGAGTTGAAAGAAATGGAAAGAAGTTTTGAAGTTGAGTGGAAGCATAGGTTTGGAAAAGTTTGGCATATAATTTCTAGTGAGTTGATGATCCTTTTGGTATTGTGAAGGCATGATTAGTACCTAAATACAAACAAAAAGAATATATTTCCAATCACTCATATGAAAAATTAAAATCAAAAATCGAAAATATGAGAATGTGTTATATCAATTTCTTGACAAACAAAGGATTGAATCCATATCATTCTCATGTTCACAATGTAGCTATTCCATTATTTACCAAGAACATATGAACTATGTTGGATCAACAATGGACTAGAACATTGGTTTTTCAAAACAAGGTTTTTAGGTAAGCATTAACAATGTCATTACCTATTTGTTCATGGGTTCATCTCAAATCCATCTTTTAACTAAAATTATTTAATCAAAATTCGGATTTGTTCTACAAGTGGGTTTTAGTGAAATCTTAATGAATATGAACCTAAGGAATCATAGTAAAATAACCATGTCAACCCACATTCCTATTAAGGTTTTAATTCAATTTCAGTTTTAAAAATCCCCAGTTATGAAAGGATGAACCCTAGAGCAAATAGATGAAATTGAAAAAAAATATTTACAATTAATTGATGTTAGATGAAGGATGAGTGAAACCCACAACTTGGAATCAATTAATTTGAGTGATTGAATGTTTTTGAAGCTTTAACAATGGTGGAAATATGATAAATCATCGGCTGTGTATTTTTGGGAGAGAGAGGGTTTGGTTTGAAAAAGGTTATTTTATTAAAACTGGCGCTCTGACAAACTTTACTGCCCGCGGTTCCTTATCGATAAAGAACCGCGGGTTTGAACCGCCAGAGATAAAGAACCGCCTACAGAGGCTGGTTTTTATCAATGAAAAACGCCAAATTTTAAAAACCAAGTTTTTCTAAAATAATTAAAATTATATCATGAACCTTTTAGAATAACATTGGATCATCATAACACTAGGCAATATGCTTTAATGAAGGATTACGAGTTGAATCGAGATCGAAAAGAACCTAAATGGACAAACGACTACTCGTAGCAAAACAGCAAAGTGGAGAGAAGTCAAGGGAAGTGAATCATGACTAGGACTAATGCTCAAGGGATTAATTACAATCTTCAAATAGTGGTAACAAAGAGCTTGTGTCATATATAGTGGTTTAAGACGTGCCTTTCCGGCGAAGTGTTAAACGGCTTTGGTAATGAATAAACACAAAGAAAATATTGATGCGTAGACTAAGATCACTTTCAATAATAGCCTTAGTCTAGACCAAAGTATGAGCAAGGTATTCATTCACTTTCTCTCCCACAAAGGGCCTACTAACCGTATGAGTGCAAACCATGGATATCATGCTTGATACTTTAAGCTACTACTAACTCACTCTACATCACCATAGTGAGTCAAGTATCCAAGCAATGATGGTTTGAGAGGATAAAGGAAAGGAATCACAAATTACAAGCAAATGTCAAGGCAAGGATGCCAAGAACAAGCACATAGTCAAGTAATGATCAAAAGATTGATCAAAGGGCGTGTGGAAGAACGAAAACGTACCTTGGCCACAAAAGTCATTCCAATCCATCAATGCAAGCCCCAAGAGTGACTATGATGAATACTAGGTCTTCAATGACTAGTATCATTCCCAATAATCTTGATGTCATCATTCAAGGATGTTGAAGATCGATGAAGATGAATCTTCTACAAGTGCAAGTGACTCAATTCACAATCAATTAAATGATTGATTTTCATGAGTACCTACACAAAGCAAGATAGCAAACTAGTAGATACATTTCAAAGGTAGGTCTAAAATGTATAAATGCTACTAATGCAATATGATCAATTAAAAGACCTATTTTCCAAGAAGAAATAGTTTAGACCAAAGAGAAACTTTAGTACAACTTGACCTTCTAATTTGAGGAGACAATGGATCGATCCAAGTTTCAAAGTACAATATACTTCAAAGATCTTGAGTGACCATCGCTCTGGTACCAATTGTAGAAACTAGAAGGGGGGGTTGAATAGTTTCTCTTCGATTGGCAACCTAATTAAAATTACTTTCAATTTGGTTTGTATCAAAACTATCTTTTACTTGAAGCTAAGTTGCATAATGATTAGATTCAATTCAAATGCACTAGCAAAGATAATAGGTAAGTGTAATGATAATGAAATAAGTAAAGTTAAGGAAGGAGACAACCTAGTGGGAAGACACCAAGATTTATAGTGGTTCGACAACGAGGCTCTATCCTCGTTTCTACTCCACTCCTCGAGTACACCTACTCGAGATTTCCACTATATCCACAAGCTCCCTTCTTGGCGGAGAAAACCTTACATCGTCGCTTACATTATTTTTCGACACTAAGCTAAATTTCGAGACATAATCTTTAGCTAGGACCAATCTACACAACGTTGCCTACTTCACAATTTAACGACACAAGGCTAGATGTCGAGTTCTAATCTCAAGGTAGAACCAATCTTCACGACGTTGCCTACTTCACCATTTTACGACACAAGGCTAGATGTCGAGTTCTAATCCAAAGCTAGAACCAATCTTCACGACTCTTCACTTTGAAGCTAAGTGAGAACTTCACACAACACAACTACTAATCACTTTCAAGTTAAGTGAGAACTTACAAGACACAACCACATCACTTTATAGTTTAATGAGAACTTCTAATCAATCTATTACAACTCAACTAAACATATCCAAGTACACACATGTAGCTTGGATCTACACAACATAAATCCAAGCAAACACATATGCAATGGATGTACACAACAAATCTAAGTATTCACGAATAACTTGGATGAACACAACTAGTCCAAGTATTCATAAATACAATGGATTAACATAAAACAAAAAGGGTATCATGATGAATATGACTTGCTCATGGATTTACCTTTATCATAACACTAGTGAGTGAGTGATCTTCTCTTTGGACAAGGTAAAGGAGGGGATCAAGAGGATAATCATATGTAAACATACTTAACATATTAAGTGATCATTTACTAATGATTAAGCTATATAAAAGAGAAAGGGGCTGGGGAAAAACGTCCAGAGAGGCTTATTGGAAAATGAGATTTGATCCACTATTTAAAGGAGACAATGTACAACGACTATCTGGGCGCGGTACCTTATCTAGCCCGGCGGTTCCTTATCGCTAGGGAACCGCCTAGCTACTTAAGGTTCCGCCCGTAGACTACGCTCCGTTTTTTGTCTGTTAGTGGGGTAGGAATATCTGAGGTATTTTAAGCCTTCAAAGGATGTTCTAATAGCATATGGAATATGCTATTTTCAAATTTACATTTTCCATTTTAATAAAACATTTTCTAAAAAAAAGTTTATTAAAAAGTCTTTTGTCATATTAACGAAAGTGAGTTTTAAGGATAATCATTTTGATGACCACTAAGTATGATTAAGAAAGGTTAGTGATATGATTATTACCTTGATGATAGTGTTAGTTAAATAATTCGTTTTATGTTTTACACTAAATGTGTTGTATAGTTTGTTGTGATCAAAACTAAGAAAGATTAGTTAACACTAATAATGTTTTTAGGCATCACTTGCATTAACAGAGTATTCTAAGAATATGCAAAGACCTAAAGGTGATCCTAAACCTCCCCTTAAATTATGACGAGTATACTTTTTAAAAATAAAGGTGACAAAAATATTTATTTTAAGATAGAGATATAAATATCTCAACCATCATAAATAAACCTTGTTGCCACACTCCTTGAGCCCATAAGCAACTCTGTATCCAATGTACAATGCCCTATATACCTACAATGTTAGATGAAAAACCACAAAAACTACCATAACAGTTGTCAGCGGCTTCTTTCCACTATGTCAGCGGATAGAATGCCTTTGTCAACGGATAGAAAAATAATGTGGAAAATCCAACTTTTACAAAGACTAATAATAGTACACCTCCTGTACACACTTTACATCAATTTCAAAAACCATATATTTTAAGGATTGATCATTCCAATACTTGCAACCAAGTATTGAAATTTCCCAACATCAAAAGATTTCGTTAAAAGATCAGACCCATTCTTCTTTGTGTCTATTTTATCTAGAAATATTAAACCTTTTTCAAAACAATCCCTTATAAAATGATGCCTGATTTCTATGTGTTTGGTTTTAGAATGATGTATAGGATTCTTAATTATGCACAATGTACTATTATTATATACAAAAATCTTAGTATGCATAATATTGTACCCATAATTTAAAAGCTGATTTTGAATCCATAGCTGTTAGAAGTAATTAAAGTGATGGTCATATAATATATCGTTGCGAAGCTCGTGAAAAATGTTATTTAATGATGTCGAGAGTTTTTAGTTATTATAGTTTATGTAACGGGATTTAGTCCCAAACAAACAAATGAGGAAGGCCTCCTAAACATTTCTTACTTAGTATAAAAGGCCTCCTATACCTCATTTGTGTGTGTGCTTTTCCATTTTATAGTTTTAGAGAGAGAAAGGTGTGTTTTGTTTCTCTGACTAGGAAATCACCAACACTTTGTATTTCTTTTCTTCATCTTAATTTAATCTTTCTTTTTTGGTTTAATCTTCATCATGTTATTCGTGTTTGGTTAGTCGTGTGATTTAATTCTACAAGTGGTATCATTCGCCTAGGGATTTGTAGTTAGCTTTGGTGTTGATTTGGTATTGATTTTGGATTTCGATCTTGTGGGTTTTTGGTTTAGATTGGTGGAATTGATTAGAATTGGTGGTATATAGATTCGTGGATTGGTTTTTGGTTGATTCTTAGATTGGTTTTTGGTTGCTCGAAGTGGTTGTTGTGGATTCGTTTCATCACAGTCGATCCCCAAGGTTAGTTACCTTTATTTTCGGAAAACATCTTCGGAAAAGGATTTGTGTATTCTGAAAATACCCTGTTTATCCGAAAACCAATTTATCCGAAAATACCAAATTTATCCGAAAATACCCAGTTTATACGAAAATACCTTGTTTTTCCGAAAATCAAATTTATCCGAAAAATCTTGTTTTTCCGAAAACACCCAGTTTAACCGAAGATACCATATTTCTCCGAAAATTGTCATAATTCCGAAAAAGTACCATTTTTCCGAAAAACCCATTTTTATCCGAAAAAGTAAAAAGTATAATTTTTCCGAAAATTTCTTTTATCCCGAAAATAACCCAATATTCCGAATATCCTAATTTTTCCGAAAATCCCACCTTTATCCGAAAATTACCATTTTCCGAATATCCCGTATATTCCGAAGATCTTTTTTTTATCCGAATATCCCATATATTCCGATAATTTTACTTTTATCCGAATATCTCAAATATTCTGAAAAAGGGTCCTTATTCCGAAAACTCATATTATTCCGAAAATCTCTTTATATTCCGAAAAAAATTTAAAAAAATGTGTTTTTGAAAATTTCTCGTGTGTTTTTTGGCCTTGGAATTTTTGGTTTATGGAGAGCACATTTTTTAGGGGATTTAATCAAATTTAGGGGATTTTAACTTCAACAATCTGCTTTCTACGAATTGTGATCCTGTTTTTCACCCGACTTATACGATGACGTCTCAACAAGATATTTATGCTGCGGGTATTGAGAATCGTCCTCCCATGCTCACCAAGGAGAATTACACTACATGGGCTAGTCGTCTCCTTCGTTATGCAAAATGTAAACCTTTGAGAAAATTGATTGTCAACTCGATTCAAAAAGGTCCGTATGTTAGAAGAACCATTCTTGTGCCTGGGGACCCTACGAATGCTAACCCAGTGGCTGACTCTAGTCATGAGCAAACGGATGAAGAATTAACTAAAGATGAATCCAAATAACTCGACGTAGATGATCAAGCAATTCAAGTCATTCTCATGGGACTTCCTGAAGATGTTTATGCTGTTGTCGATAGTTGTGAAACCGCACATGAGATGTGGCTTAGGATTCAGAAAATGATGAAGGGGAGTGAAATCGATTTACAAGAAAAGGAAACTAAGTTGCTTCGTGAATGGGTGAAATTTACATCTACTGAAGGGGAAAAAATTGAACCTTACTATCATTGGTTTTCAACCCTCATGAATCATCTTAGAAGAAACAAACATAAACCTGCACAAATTGCTGCCAACATCAAATTTCTTGATAATCTTCCTTCTGAATGGTCACGATATGTCACTCTTGTCAATCAAACCAAGGATCCCCATGTTGTGAACTACACTCAAGTATATGATTATTTGAAGATGAATCAAGATGAGGCAAATGAAGTAAGGGCAGAACGACGTGCCAAGACACAAGATCCATTGGCTTTTATGGCAAACTCTCCATCATCTATGTCATATCCCATGGTACCCTACCATCAACCCTCATCAAGTAACTTCATGCCACAACAACAACTACAACAACTCACCTCTTATGGATATCAACTTCCTGCTGCTAACTACTTACAACAACCCATTGCCTATTTTGATGACATCACCGACCCAACTCATGCGATTAATACTGGTCTTGCCCTTCTTGCAAAGGCATTCAAATTTACCATTAGCCCCACCAACAACAATCAGAGAATCTCCTCAAACACTAGAAATAGTCAGATTGCTCAACCTTTCATGAATGCGAATCAAGATCGCCAATTGGTAGTTGTTGGGAACACGGGGACACAATATGGTCAGAATGCTGGGCAGACTGTTGGGAATGCAGGAAATCAGTATGGACAAATCCGTGGTCAGAATCTGAATGTTCCGAGTGCGGGTAATCAGAATGGGTTAATAGTTGTGCCAGTGGTTGGTAATCAGATGGGAAACATTGTGGTTGCAAGGGCTGAGAATACTGGTACGAGAAATGGAAACAACAATCGCAAGGTTCAGTGCTACAACTACAGGGGATTTGGTCATTATGCTCGAGATTGCACAGCCAAAAAGAAGCGGGATGCTGCTTATCTTCAGACTCAGCTTCTCATAGCACAAAAAGAAGAGGTAGGGATTCCACTTCAAGCTGAGGAATTTGATCTTATGGCTTCTGCTGCAGAATATGACGAGGAAGAAGAGGTGAATGCCAACTACATCTTGATGGCAAACTTACAACAAGTATCTACCTTACGAATGCATGTTGACAGAGCTCCCGTTTATGATTCAGACGATCCCTCTGAGGTACATCCACGTTTTGATGATAATGATATATATAGTACGTCTAATCAGGAGGAGGAGTATACTGAGATGCTGGAGCCTTACATTGAGACACACGGGGATCACACAAATAATAGTAATATTATTTTGAATGAGCCCAGTGTAGACCTTAGTGTGGATCAAGTTTCCCAGCCTACAACCCTTCCTGATGCGACACATGCGTATTATAAATCTCTATTTGACAAGCTTGCTAAGGATGTTGACCATGCTACGGTGGTTAATAATAAGTTTATAGAAACTAATGCTAAATTGAACACTGAGCTTGCGGGATATAAGGAACGGGAGAAAAGCTTTGAAATTCGTCAGGCTAAAATTAAAGAACTTGAACAAGCTCATGCTACATCGGTTTATCAAGAAAAATGCACAACTAAGAGATTAAATGCCTTACACTTGAGTAGTGCTAAAAAGATAAGCGAATTGAATGATGAAATCACATCTCTTCACAAACAGCTTTCAACTAACAAATCTATTATTTTGGATTTAAAATAAGAACGAAAAAAGCTGAAACATGATTTCAAAATTTGAGAAGATGGGCTTCTTGAGGATTTTTGCAAAGCTTAGGATAGGATTACAGAATTAGACAACCTTTTAGTAAAACGTGGCCAAACTATGCAGACGATAAATATGCTCGCACCGAAAGTGAATGAGATTAATTACACTCGATACAGATTGGCTTTAGGTTGTCCCCTTCCTCCTAATCCCGAATATCTTAAGCAAGTTCAGGCCACAAATCAAAATTTATATAATGGTAGTGTGATCTTGTCTGATGAGCATGCTCCTCCTAGTGTGACAGATTCTGAGGAAACCCTTGAACTTTCCGAAGAGAGTCGTTTAAGAATGCAAAAGCTTAATAAAGAAGTCACACCCGTTTATTATTCGAAAGTTAATCCTCCAACAGTTTTTTTCGGTCTAAAATGAGTACTGAAATGCTTTTGCTACCAAGTGAGGAATTGTCTGATGACCCTCCTAAACCGAGTATCACACGCCGATTTCTAAACGAGATTAAAGATAACTTTGTCATCCTTAAACGTGTTGTTAATTCCAAAATCACTGGAGGAATTTTTACATCACCTGTTCGGATTGAGGTTCAAAAAATTCTTCAAAACGATATTAATCCGATTATTAATCAAGTTGATGCTCGGTTAGGAAATTTGGAAAATGCTTTTCTAAAAGAATTTGCCAACTTTGTTGAAGACTTTATATCTTTGACGAAGGAAGCTGATGAATCTCTTGATAAAATCAAAGTTTTAGAAAACGATCTTGAACGTCTCTCTAAAGCACCTGATAGTGTTGATAGTAGCCTCGTTGCGTTAGATACCTCTGTGTCGAATCACGAAACCCTCCAAACTGAGCTTGAACGTAGAAAGAGAAAATGGAATCTATTGTCATTAAAAAGGACAAAGAATTTACCGATCTTTGGAATAAATTTGTCAAAAAGTGTGAAGAATGCAAATATGACATAATTTCATATGATAAAGCCTACAAAGAAATGCAACAAACTATTGCACGGTTGCAGGCTCAGTTAGGAGGGGTTAAGGAAACGAATTTGGCCTCTTCAGGGCTAGAGAGTGCTAGTGATGGTAATGTTTAGAAGCTTAAGGCTAAGATTGCAGATTTAGAATCTGTTGTTGTTTCATATAAGCGGGTTGTTAAACAAAGTAAGTCTGTCTTTTAGAAACTTATTGATAAAATCTGTGAGAACTGTAAGTTAAAGGCCTTGTTAAAAGATAAGACTTCTGAGCCTAACTCGATTGTGGATATGATGATCCAGAAACTAGCAACCTCCGGACCCACTCGTATTGCTGTAACACCGTTTCCCAAGGCTACTGGAATGAAAGCTGCTATTATTGCTCCATGAATGTTTCCCGTTAGACCTTCCTCTCAAACTAGGGTAGATATCTCTGTGCCTAGCAACCAACGTAAAGCAAGCGTTAGGACAAAACCGACCACTATCGCTCAACCACAAGTCATTGATTTAAAAAATGTTAATTCTAACAAGCGTGCGTCTTTTTCTACAGGAATGACCAACTACACTAAGAGCAGAAGGCCACAGCCTACGAGAAATACAAGGAATGATAGGGTCCCTTTTGCCTCTAGAAGTAGTCGTCCCAAGGCTAATAATGTGGAAGTAGAAGAACACCGTAGAAATTTACCGTTTTTTATTCATAATCAGAAACTTAATTCGTCTAAATGTAATGACTTTAAACTTGCTATTCGGAATGAAAAATCTGAAGTTATTTGTGCTAAATGTAATAAATGTTTCTTTACTTTTAGTCATGATGTTTGTGGTTTGACTATGAATGGTTTGAACTATGGTGGTTATAATCGACTTGACAAGCTTTCTATCAGCGAAACACATAGCACTCCTAAGGCTAAAGTGTATGTTCAGAAAAGTAAGCAGGTAGGGTCTACTGAAAGTCTTGCTACGCCTAGAAGTCCTAGGTTTACCTTTAAGTGGTTGTCTACTGGAAGATATTTTGCCTCTAATGGTCATGTTATTGATACTAGTAGATCACATACTGACAGTGAAATGTCGGTATGTGATATGGCTTAATTATTACCTAACCATACAGGAACCTATTTCTTCGGTTGCCAAATTTTCTCTTCTCTTATCATTGGCAGGCTGTTGAAATTTGTCTCTGGTGCGTGGACTCAGGCTGTTCCAAACATATGACTAGGAATCGAAGCCTTCTCAAGAACTTTGTATGGCGTTTCATGGGAACTGTTCGATTTGAAAATGATCATGTTGCTGCAATTCTAGGCTATGGTGATCTTCATTAGGGAAATATTATCATCACCAGAGTATCTTTTGTTGATGGCTTGGGACACAATTTGTTCTCGGTTGGGCAATTATGTGATTCAGATTTGGAGGTAGCCTTCAGAAGTCATATATGCTTTGTTAGGGATCTTGAAGGAATTGATTTGTTGAAAGGAAATCGTACCACAAATCTTTACACCATTGATCTTTTTCAAATGTCTGCTGTATCTCCAATTTGTCTCATGGCCTGGGCTACTTCAACAAAGTCATGGTTATGGCATCAAAGGTTATCTCATCTCAATTTCGATGCCATCACCCAACATGCAAAAGATGATCTCGTTACCGGTCTTCCAAAGTTCAAATATACTAAAGACCATCTTTGTCCATCATGTGAGCAAGGTAAAAGCAAGAAGAAGCATCACAAACCCAAACCTGTTCCAAATTCGATGAATAGGTTGCATCTCCTTAATATGGATTTGTGTGGCCCAATGAGAATCAAAAGCATTAATGGAAAGCGGTATGTCCTTGTGATTATGGATGATTATTCTCGTTACACATGGGTTCATTTTCTTGCTTCGAAAGATGAAGCCCCTGATGTAATTATCAATTTCTTGAAGAAAACATCAGTGCTACTTCAAGCCCCTGTTATCATTGTAAGAACGGATAACGGTACAGAATTCACCAATCAGAAACTAAAAGCTTATTTTGACGAAATTGGGATTTCTCATCAAACTTCGGCTGTAAGAACTCCAGAGCAGAATGGAGTTGTGGAATGAAGGAATCGTACGTTAGTTGAAGCTGCTCGGACGATGCTTCTCTCCTCCAGTGAACCGTTATTCCTTTTGGTTGACGCTATAGCAACTGCATGTTATACTAAAAACCGCTCCGTTATTCACACCCGCTTCAACAAAACACCTTATAAGATAATTAATGGAAGAAAATCGGATATTTCATTTTTACATGTCTTTGGTGCTTTATGTTATCCGAAGAATGATCGTGAAGATATCGGTAAACTTGAATCTAAAGGTGATATTGGCTTTTTCATTGGTTATTCTTCAACTGCTTGTGCTTACAGGGTTTATAATCGAAGGACAAGAAAGGTAATGGAGACTATGAATGTTACCTTTGATGATCTCTCGGGTATGGCCTCTCAACATAGAAGTTAACATCCCGAGCTTCAAGGTCAGAATTCTGGACACGTAAGTTCAGGACTTGAGCTTCAATTCGCATCATCAGCAATCTCATCGTTACAACCTTCGGAACGTGACTTGGAAGTTTTATTTGGACCAATTTATGATGAATATATGGAGGGTCCTTCGTCATTTGGTGTTCCTCAAAATGCCCCGGCTGTACCTGCTACGGTAGTTCCAGAACCACCAATTGCATCTACACCAACGGCATCTGTTTTTGCACCATCTACGTCAACCTCAACCATATTGACTCCAATTATTCCAACCACTTCTCCGACTGCTGACGCAACTCAACAACATTCTCAGCAAATTCCTAATCATGTTCATCTTCAGAATGAAATAGTTGTTGAAAATGCAAATAATGCGATGCTCAACGAACATGAGTTTGTTAATCCATTTGCGGCTTCCACAAGTACTACTTAGCCTTCAACACCATTTGTGGATCCGTCGAGCTCGCATCAAGTTTCTCATACAGTTCCACATGAACAAAAATGGACAAAGAATCATCCTTTGGTTCAAGTGATTGGCAATCTCTCACGACCAGTCTCAACACGAAATCAGTTGCGTACTGACGGTGATATGTGTATCTATGCACTATCAGTCAGTACAATGGAACCAGCAAGTGTTAAAGAAGCAATGACTGATGCATCATGGATTGAGTCTATGCAAAAAGAGCTCAATCAATTCATCCGGCTTGATGTATGGGAGTTAGTACCACACCCGGACAATATCGATCCCCTTACCCTGAAATGGTTATTAAAAAAACAAGATGGATGAGGAGCAAACGGTCATTAGGAACAAGACTCGGTTAGTTATGAGAGGTTATAAACAAAAGGAGGGAATTGATTTTGCAGAATCCTTCGCCCCGGTTGCTCGGATGGAAGCTATTAGGATTTTCTTGGCATACGCTGCACACAAATTGTTCACTGTGTATCAAATGGACGTGAAGACGGCTTTCTTGCATGGGCCGTTAAAAGAAGATGTGTACATCTGTCAACCTGAAGGTTTCATCAACACCGAACATCCAAGCCATGTCTACAAGTTGAAAAAGGCAATTTATGGTTTGAAACAAGCACCAAGGGCATGGTACGACGAATTATCATCATTTCTTCTCCAAAATCACTTCAGCAAAGGAACCATTGATCCAACGTTGTTTATCAAGCACTACAGCAATGATATCTTGGTGGCTCAGGTCTATGTAGATGATATTATATTTGGTTCTACTAACCCAAAATGTTCCATATTATTTGCCAACCTTATGAAAAGTAGATTTGAAATGTCAATGATGGGGGAAATGACGTTTTTTCTTGGTCTCCAAGTTCACCAATCCCCCCGTGGCATTTTCATATACCAGGCCAAATATGTGCTTGAAATTCTAAAGAAAATTGGAATGGAAAACTGTGATCCTATTGGTACTCCAATTGACACTAAACACAAGCTTGATTTGGATAAGAAAGGGACATTTGTAGATGCTAAAAAATACCGAAGTATGATCGGGTCCCTTATGTACTTAACCTCAAGTAGACCGGACATTGTGCATGCTACTTGTTTATGTGCTCGGTACCAGGCTAAGCCAACCGAGAAGCACCTCAAGGAGTTTAAAAGGATCTTTCGTTATCTCCGGGGAACCATTCACATGGGTCTCTAGTATACGAAGGATTCTGGTTTTAATCTCATGTAGGATCGTATTTTCTAAGGATTAGGCATGTATAGGATTATCTATTGAATGGAGAATGGGAAGAACTAGAGAGAGAAAGGTAGAGAGAGAAAGGAGAGGAAGAGAAGAAATATGAAATGTGATCCATGAAAGTGTTCCACCCCTCCTAACATGCTAGGAGGGGGGTTTATATAGCCCACCCTACATGTGGGCTATATGGGATATATTGGATCACGAGCCCAATATCATTGGAGTGACCGATCCTTTCTAAATACGTAAAAACGTATTTCCAACAATCTCCCCCAAAGGGAGGTCACTCCAAGTTACAATGTCCTAAATAGTCTATAGCTCGTGATCTATGCTAATAATGATGTGACCGAGACTTTCCTTGGAAAAACGTATTTCCAACAATCTCCCCCAAAGGGAGGTCACACCATTTTACAAAATCTTAAACCTAGCATACTATGCTTGAGTCTTCGATCTTGGTCTTGTGAATATGCTGATGAGATATTCGACTTTAGTCTTGAGCATGTTCTCTTGCCTTGATCTTGTGCATTCATCACTAGTGATATTTGCCTCCTTGTGACTTCATGTTCCACATACTTATACTTTTATAAACTCTTGAAAGCTTCAGAGTTTGATACAACGGAAGACTTGACTTTTAGACTTTCTTGAATTTGTTGAAGTATTAAGTGCATAAATCATAAGCATGTGTTGACGATTTCTTCTGGATTGTACACCGCAATGCCACCTTCTTGTTACGCTCATAAGACAGTTAGCAACAAAACATATACACGGATGAAATGGCCTTGAACATTTCATTCTAATTCGGTAGCATTTTACCTCCGGTCGGTGAAGAACGTTGGACGATATAAAAATATCGTACTTGTGACAGGTAGTTTCAATTAAGAACCTCCTTGACAAGATTTCGCGGGTAAACCCGTTCTCTTTATTCGACCGTCCAAAGCTGACTGCGAACATAAAGAGTGAATCATTTGGATAAAAATATCCGCATGATTTTGAAGCCGTCAATTCATGTTCCTGGAACAAGTGAAATTCAATTAAGAACCGCACCATCGTTGCTTTCCAGTTGTCACGAGCTTGATTCGTATAGAATCTTGCAAGTTACCCACCAAGTGCTGTTTGAGGTTAACACTAGAAGGATTTCCACTCATCACTGTGAACACTAAGGTATCACTCTGAGTGTTCTGGCAAGATCACTAAGATATTGCGTAGAGGCCTGGAACGTGTTTAAATTCATTTAAGAATTAAACCACTGTTGCTTTCTAGTTATCACAAGTTTGATTCATAAAGAATCGCACAAGTCACCTACCATGAGCTTTTTTATGTTCGCTCAAGAAGGATTTCCATCTTCATTGTAAATACTTTCGTATTACTCAGATGTTCAGGCAAGATTATGAAGATTTTGCGTAGGACTCTTAAGATCTTTCTTACTTTTCACAGTGTGTGAAGAAGCAAGGAAATATGAAAGTGTATCCTAATGAGATATTTGATGATCTCAAATGGCTCTAGACTCAATCGTGCATTTTGGATTTTTAGTGATCGGAGGCTGGAGAGGTGTGCCACCATTTCAATACCAATTTATTCGGAGTGAATAGATCAATAGATAATGTGTTGTCTCCGTGTGATTAAAACAAATATCTTTTAAGAGATATCTGAGTTAGCTGGGATGGGTTGTGCCTTGCATCACTGGGTCCATGATGTCTGTCTTCAATATCAAGAATCATTAAACAATGATCTTAATAGCATATGTATTGACCCGGTTTCTGCCTAAGTTGTAAGGAGGGCTTCTTTCTTTACACCCTTTATCTTTACAATTCTTTTTCATTCTTCAACCCCTTCAATGCTTACCAATACGTCATCATTAGCCCCTTGTTGTGATTGTTCCAGTGCTAACTTAAGTACTTGGTCGGCATTCAGCTACGTTCACAATCTTTCTCCATCTTTCCTAAGGACTACTATTTCTAGCTATGGAATGTCCTTGGGAAGATTCCTCCGGTTCTAGAGGAATCATTGGACTTTAACCTATCCTACCATCCTTATGTGACCACTATCTTCATCATCGTGAAATAAATGGGTTACGGGTATAAATCACCATGAAATCCATTTTGAAGTGCAAATCCATTTTGCTCCCCTTAACATATGCTACGATATCCGAAAACATTTCGCACATGTCGGGATGAGCTAGCACGTTAAGTCAAACCATTTGTGATTAAACATTTCCCATATTAAATCACATTTTCTCCCCCATATTAAAAATATTAACCCAATCGATGTTTTTAATATCAATTGATTTAATAGCATTTTAAGAAAATTTGGGAAGAAAGATGCAAATCCAATTATCTTCATGAATTATACAAGCTCCCCTCAAATTAATGAGGGTGTACTTGAAACGTAAATAAAATACCTTTTAAACACAAGTGTAAGGTATTTATCACGTGCAAAGATCATATATGATAATGTATTCACAAGATTAGCGATTTATGAGGTTGGACCTGAATGATGGAGAACATCATATGAAAGAAGCACATGGTTCTTGTTCACGAATGTTGGTCGCCTCATCACGTCTGAAGTTATCTCTTGACTCCATGTGTATGATTGATATCGTTGTCTTGACACCAATATGTGAACTTGGCACTCTCGGCATCAAGGATTCTGAATGCTTGGACAATTGCTCCCCCTCAATTATTGACCCGTGTTCTATTGAAAGAGCTGTAGTCGTCGTTTGAGTAGTCGCATCGTCGAGTATGTAGATATCAATTGTAAATTGCTACGGTTGGTGGAGATGATAACTTCATAAAAACAAGATTTCTCTTGTTTTAACAAATAAATGCACTGACACGTACATATATTCGTGTTAGATTGTGTTATTACGTAAACACAATCCCTTACATGGTTAAAAAGTAAACCATGCCCGAGAAAGTTAATTCCCGTTGTTGAGTCAAAGCTTTCCGGTGAAATACTTGACTTGAGTATGAAAAGCGGGTTACTATCTGAAATAATAGCAAACCATTTTGAGCATGTTTTAAAACATTTGAACTTCTGCTCGAACTTTATTTACAACCCCGTGTCATTATTGAATGACATTTCTAGTATCGTAAATATTATCGATTCCAGAAGACATGCTCTTTTTATCAAAACATTTTTGAACACACAATTTTGAAACATTTAGAAAAACCTTTTGAGAAATTATCGAAAAATTGTGTTCGTTGTTTTGAAAACCAATTACTTGAGCTTAAGATGTTGAATATCTTACAAAACGAGCTCAAGTCCGAGAAGTTGTAAGCTTCCCGTTGTAAGGATAAGTTTATCATCGGCGATAAACTTTCCTATTAACTGAAGAGCGAGTCCTAAGTTGACATTTACTTAGAAGTCGTTTTCATGAGCTTGAAAAAAACTTTGAATGTTTTAACGTAAAGCTCGTGACCAAGAAAGATGAATTTCTCGTTAAGAAGAAAAGTTCTCTTATTTAAAAGATACACTTTTCTTTATGAGCTTAAAACCTGGAATGTTTTAATACAAGCTCATGACCGAGAAAATTTAATTTCCCGTTACGAGGATAAGCTATCTTTAAAGATAAGCTCTCCTAAATAGAAGTCCGAGTTACAGTCTGATATTTAACTTTAAGTCATTGTGCATGAGCTTAAAAACTTCGAATGTTTTTATTATTAGCTCATGCCCGAGAAAAATTAATTTCTCGTTGTAAGGATAAGTTTATCATCGGCGATAAACTTTCCTTTTAATTGAAGAACGAGTTCTAAGTTGACATTTACCTAGAAGTCGTGTTCATGAGCTTGAAAAACTTTGAATGTTTTAACGTAAAGCTCGTGACCGAGAAAGATGAATTTCTCGTTAAGAAGAAAAGTTCTCTTATTTAAAAGATACACTTTTCTTTATGAGCTTAAAACTTGGAATGTTTTAATACAAGCTCATGACCGAGAAAAATTAATTTCTCGTTACAAGGATAAGCTATCTTTAAAGATAAACTTTCCTAAAATTAGATCCGGGGCATAATCTGAAATATAATTATACACCAACTACACGAGCTTAAAACTTTTGAATAGTTTTAATGGAAGCTCGCGTCCGAGAAAATTTAATTTCTCGTTAATGAGGATAAGTTTATCATCGGCGATAAACTTTCCTTTATTTGAAGATCAGGTCATCATCTGATATTTAATGATGAGCCTTATACACGAGCTTAAAACCTTTGAATGGTTTTAGAATAAGCTCGTGTCCGAGAAAATTTAATTTCTCGTTAATGAGGATAAGTTATCGTTGCGTAGATAAACTTCCCTGTCTCTGAAGTCCGGGTCATCGTTTGTCATTTAACAAGGAGCCATATACACGAGCTAAAAACTTTTGAATAGTTTTAAATTTAGCTCGTGTCCAAGAAAAATCAATTTCTCGTTTTGTGGGTAAGTTATCGTTGACGAGATAAACTTCCCTTTCTCTGAAGAACTGGTTACAGACTGTGATTTATCAATAAACCTTGTTCACGAGCTTAAAACCATTGAATAGTTTAAATGTAAGCTCGTGTCCGAGAAAATTTAATTTCTCGTTTTGAGGATAAGTCATCATCGGGATGAACTTTCCTGTCTTTTGAGAGCGAGTTACAGTCTGTTATGTGACTGTAAGTCCTTGTACACTGTAAGCTTAACTGCAAATCCCTTGAGACACTTGTTTCTTAGATATCAGCTTCTTCAGCAACCAAACTCTGAGAGTGTCCTTAATTGAATGGTATACAATGATTTGACCGCTTCGTTCTTTTGGAACATCCTCTTTGGTACCTGCATTCTCATTTGGAATTTGCATGCTTTGATATGGGTTAGCGATATCTATCTTAGAAGCAAGTGGAGGTTCACAGTTGTCTTTTCTTGTGCTGGAGGTGACCTGAGGAGATGATTCACTTGTCTTATCTGGTAAACGTTTCCTTTTATAGAAAACCTTAAGTTCAGGCTTAAGTGATGTATCCTCCTTTTCAATTTCCTCCCTAGTAGTCTTAGTAGAATCGGAGACTATCCTAGTTAAAGGGCACTTGTTTCCTACAAGAGTGAAAGTTCTACCAGTGGGGCGACACTTTTTACCAATGGGTTTGATTTTAGCTACCCACTGGGATTTAATTCTAGCACGGGAGTTCACCTCATTAAGTAATTTTGTGATACAGGAATCATGATTGGCTTTATATACACATTTCCTACATGTTTTACAAGTAGCATATTTAATATCCGAGTAAGATCTAGAATTCCTAGATGATTGATTGATACTCCTAGGATGTGACATGCTACGGTTAGCAGTGTTGGGTAAACTAGAAGGCATCTGATTAGGTATGAAGTTTCTATCTCTTACTTGTGTCTTTTGCTTAGTTTCCCTAAGACCAAATGTATGGCTAACGTCATTTGAACTAGTTCGAGACGTGTTCTTTGGATTATGTCTAGGGAGACTAGATGCAATCATGTGATTAGGTCTAGCAAAAGCTGTTTTAGTCACATTGGCCCTAGTTGGTGGAATGACTGGTCTAGAAATATGAGCCATATCAACTTGGGAGGCAAACCGCGGTCTCGAGGATTGTTGTCGCTCGGATCTAAATGCAGTCGGTTGTCTAACGGACTGTATTTGAGGCGGTTTCCCCAAGATTGATGGTTTTTCAAGCTTAGGGTCCACACTAGTTCCTTTGGTTTTCCTCAATTCGTTTTTCAGAGCCGCTATTGCAAAGACCTTTTCCTGAACTTGAGCTTTTAAAGTCTCATTCTCTTTGAGCAATCTATCTTGGGATGCCAACTTAGATTCGAGCAGCTGAATTTGTTTCAAAAGATTATCCTTTTCAGCTTTAGAATCTAAAACTTTTTGATCCAATTTTCTTTCAAGAACAACATTTGACTTTTCAAGTTTTTCAAAATATGTTTCAAATTTTTCCGTTTTCTTGGAAAATTCTAATTTGGCTTCCTCAAGATTTTTTGATTGTTGAGCTACAATCGTTTCGAACTCTCTAATCTTGGAATCAAAAGCAGTCAAAGAAGCAGTTATAAGACAATTATCATGATGTTTAGCATTTTGAACACTTTCTCCCCCATTATGACTCACATCGGATGAATCAGAAGTGGTATTTCTATCACTCTTTTCCATCCCATGTTTGTCATAGTTAGGTTCAGAATGCTCAATATGCGGTATTTCATCAGAATTACATTGTACCATGTTCGCAGGCTCTTTGTCATTAACGGGTAAGGTGTCATCAAAAGAGATCTCGTGAACATTGCCTGACGTGCCACTGGTATCATGTTGTCCTCCTGATTCCGTGATCTTGCCATCATTAGGCTCCAAGTTGTCAACCGTATGACCATTCTCCTCTTGTATCTGCATCATAGATTCTTGCACTCCATTATCATACGCTTGCTGAAGTCGGGATCTTTCATAAATCGAAGATGAAACCGATGTCACAAATTTCAACAGTTTATCACGGAAATCTTTAACCTCGTTCTGTGTGTATTGAAAAAATGACCGGCATATCCCTGAATTGTCAGACTTGATGATATTGAATTGGAGGAAAGGCGTGAGTTGTGTCACAAGAGCCTGATATGCAGTTTCTGATGCAGAGTGATTAAAGTCTTCTTTGTGAAGTTGCTCAGCTAGGTGGTTCAAGTTGAGAAATAGTGAATCGATGAATGTATAATGATGTTGACCAAAGAGTGTCACAAATTCGCTTCCTCCTTGAACCCATGCAATAGTCCTAAGATGTGACTGAAGTAGTCAAACTGAAGTGATACCACTTTCTCTAGCTTTGTCTTACAAAAAGTGCAATTCTCCCTTGTTTGATGTTGAGTTCAAAAAATCCATTGAAAGTCGATGAAAAATGATGCGGATATTGCTGTCGGCTCAAAACGATTATAAAATAAACCGGAGACCAATTCAAACTCAGCTCACTCAAAAAATAAAGCCCGACAACGAATAAAGCCAAGCTACGGTAAATATAATGATCGGCCCGTCAAATATTTTACCACTTTAGTTCTTTCGGAATACCCGCCTCAAGATGTACCAAAAGTTAATAAACAAAATTAACTTAATTAAAAAAATTTTAACTTTAAGATATAAAAGTATAAAACTTTTTGCCCCAAAATAAAATCCAAAATATTAACTCTAAAAATATATAATTAGAAAAAAATGGACTGATGATATACATGTGACTTTAAAAAATAACTTAACTTTTGACCCTGATAAACAATAACGTGGCCTTTTTCAAAAGAAGTAACTACAAACACCAAACATGGCCTGACAAACAAAAACGTGGCCAAGTTTTTCCCACTTCCTATGCTTAGTTTTCTCCGCCTGATATATAAATCCCTCTTTCTAAAATAAGACTCCTCCGTCTCTCTCTCTAAACTCACACAACCTAATTCTTCTCTCACATAACTTTCTCCGCCCCCTTAATCAGAAAACCAGATCACCGAAAAATCAATATCATCTTATGATGATAAACCATTAACGAAGACAAACAAATCCCAACTACACCTTCATCAATCTATTCCGATACAACATCAAACGATATACTCTCTTGTTATATTAACCACGACACCAACCTTTTTTATTAAAAAAAATATACCCACGAAGAACGCAGAGTTGTTACGGCTTCAAGGTCACGTAGGTGGTCCCAGGTAGGGTTAGTAAAGATTGCATGTCGGTTTTTTGGTTTGTCAACGAAACCAAAGATTGGATTTAACATGATTGTTAAGATCCTTTCTTTTACCTCGAATATGAAATGGGTTTGACCCAAAACAAATTGATCAATGATGATATGAGATGTCGTGTGTTTCGATATGTATGTAAGTATAAACACGAATATAAATCTGAGATCATACGAATGTAGTAATTGTTTTAGAGTCGAGAGGAAAGGTTTTTGGAGTCTTGTTAGGAGACGAGAGGCAAAACATGGTGTCGGTTTGTTTTTCTAATCTTTGGGTCATAGGAGTCGGATGGTGTGAGAGTGTGAGTCGAGTGGTGTGGGTGTGAATTTGTTTTGTCAAAAATTTTTGTCGAGGCTCAGGGTGTCGAGGCTGAGTGGGAGTCGAGGGTGGGTGATACAAGAGGTGTTGTCGAGGTTGAGGTTTGTGTAATCGAGAGTCTGATGTTGGGATAGTTTGACCGAGAGAAGAGTGAGTTAAGTTTATCGAGTCTTGTGTGAGGGAATCTTGGTGTGTTGTGTCGCAATATTTAAAAAGAAACAGCCATCGCAATATTAATAAATTTTCTATCGCAATATTTTCATTCCATCGTAATAACAGTTAAAAATTTTCCATCGTAATGTTTAAATCACATCCATCGGAATGTTCAAAATTTTTTTTTTACAATGCCATCGCAATCTCAACAATAAACCATCGGAATGTGTATAAAAAATTTGGGCAGAGTTTCGTCTCAATGTCCCTTAAAAACCGTCGCAATCCACGATCGCAAAGAGCGATCGGAATAATCGTCGGAATAAGGTTGTCGGAATAAGTTGATCGCAAAGTAGAACCCTCGGGTTATTGCGATCGATGTACAAACCTGGTGACGTTACGATCGGAATATGGTGACTTTCTATCGGAATATGAAAAAATTATGCATCGGAATGTTGTACCCTTTTCAGACAGATACCAAACTATTATACCTGTTAGGAAAAGATTATGATAGAGACAACAAAAGTTGATAGAAAATAGATGGACAAAAGTTGACAAAACGGTTGATAAAGATAAAAATATTAGAAAAAAAATTGATAAAGAAATTTGAGAAACAGATAGATAAAAAAATGAAACCAATGATGATAAAACAAAACTGATAATCAGATGCTAATGATTAATAAACAATGCTTATATCAAATTGACAAAACACGCAACACCAAAAGAAAGAGAAACGAGAAAAAAAATTTTAGAAAGAAAAGATTTTTATGACCAAATCAATAGATAAAAAATACGCCAATCCGAAGAATCAACCAAGCTGTGATACCAATTGTAGGATCGTATTTTCTAAGGATTAGCCATGTATAGGATTATCTATTGAATGAATGGAGAATGGGAAGAACTAGAGAGAGAAAGGTAGAGAGAGAAAGGAGAGGAAGAGAAGAAATATGAAATGTGATCCATGAAAGTGTTCCACCCCTCCTAACATGCTAGGAGGGGGGTTTATATAGCCCACCCTACATGTGGACTATATGGGCTATATTGGATCACGAGCCCAATATCATTGGAGTGACCGATCCTTTCTAAATATGTAAAAACGTATTTCCAACAATCTCCCCCAAAGGGAGGTCACTCCAAGTTACAATGTCCTAAATAGTCTATAGCTCGTGATCTATGCTAATAATGATGTGACCGAGACTTTCCTTGGAAAAACGTATTTCCAACATCTCACTGGTTTTTCAGATGCCGACCATGCAGGATGTCATGATACATTCAAGAGCACTTCCGATGGAGCACAATTCTTAGGCGAGAAGCTAGTGAGATGGTCCTCAAGAAAACAAGATTGCACGACGTTGTCCATCGCGGAAGCATAATATGTGTCTCTATCCGTGTGTAGTGCTCAATTCCTTTGGATGAGAACACAAATCACGGATTATGGCTTTCACTTTAACAAAGTGCCTATCTATTGTGACTCACAATCAGCCATAGCCTTATCCTGTAACCCGGTCCAACACTCCAAGACCAAGCACATAGCTGTCCGATTCCATTTCATAAAGGAGCATGTGGAAAGAGGAACGATCGAAGTGTATTTTGTCAAGACGGACTACCAACTAGCCGACATCTTCACCAAAGCCCTTTCTCAAGACAGATTTGAATTCTTGGTTCGTCGACTTGGTATGCGTAGCTTCACTCTAGATGAACTTGAACGTCTTGCTCATTCGCAGTAACCTTGTATATATCTATCAGAAAATCAAAATACAAAAATATAAAATCTATAAAAACAAAATAAAAAATGAGAAAATCTTTCAAAAATACCAAAAATACTCTTCTCCGACATGTCTCTCAGCATCGATAATATGGACGTACTTAGAAATGTCGCTCTCTAACGACACGGGTTCGTACATAAAGTTCGAATGAGAGTTAATATGTTTTCAAAACATGGCCTTTCTACTTTATTTTCATAATGGCTTATAGTCACATGTCAGACTATTACCCGGTCCCTATATAAAGGAAAGTCTTTGACTTATCCTCAACAACGAGAAATTCATTTCTCTCGGTCATGAGCTTATATCAAAACATTCAAAGTTTTAAGCTCATGAACACAATTCTTCTCGGACTTTTGAGCATAATTTTTCAAAGTCTTTCAAAACTACGTGCTCATATACTCCCCTATTTTTATTATATTCTCTTTTCGAGGGGGAGTATAATGATTTTATAAACATTTGTTCCAACTTTTCATGACACATTATTCTCTCCATGTTTTATCACTAGTTACAAAAAAATTTCAACTTCATGCAATTTTGAGGGGGAGAATAGTGATTATAATGTAATAAAAAAGGCTTCATTCTTGGATAAGATCTTTGATATAAGTGCTTTCTCTTCCTAATATGTGCAAAAACCTTCTTTTTACGATGCACATATGTAGGGCGAGCGTTTTTTTGGTGATATAGAAAGTGTCACTGGTTATGATACCTATACCTGCAACACAATTTCTCACGACGACATTGATGTCAAAAGGTGGTTAGGTACTCGTCCTATGATCCTATCAGAACCAGAGGGATCTTCCCATGGACAATACATTAGAACTTATAAGTCCTTAGGAATGATGGAGTAGTTGAGTGTACAGGAATAATGCCGACTAATGACTTAAGTTAGCACTGGAACAATCACAACAAGGTGCTAGTTATGACGTCTTAGTAAGCATTAAAGGGGTTGAAGAATGAAAAAGAAATGTAAGGATAAAGGGTGAAAAGAAATAGCCCTCCATACAACTTAGGAAGAAACCGAGTCAATACATCTACTACCAGAATCTCGTTGATGATTTCTGGTATTGAAGACAAAGCATCATGGACCCAGTGATGCAAAGCACAACCATTCCCATCCTACTCAATCTTCTCTCAAAAGAAGTTTGTTTTATTGTCACGGAGTTCAACTCATTTCTATCGACTTTCTACTCCGAGATAGTAGACATTGAATAGGTGGCAGTCTGCTCCAGCCTCCGATCACCAAATAAATGTGCACTTATAGAGTCTAGAGCCAACGAGATTCATCAAAAAATCTCATTAGGACACTTATTCCATATATCAATTGTTGTTCATCATTAGAACACAAGCGATAATTTACAGAGTCCTACGCTCTATCCTTGTGGTATTGCTAGAACATTCAGAGTGATACTCTCTAGTATTCACAGTGATGAATGGAAATCCTTCCAGTGTCAACATCAAACAGCACTGCGGTAGGTCATATGTACGATTCACTTTGAATTAAATATATGCTAACTGGGAAGCAACAGTGGTTTGATTCTTAATTGATTCAAACTCGTTCCAGGTATCTACGCAATATCTTTATGATCTTTCCAGAACATTCAGAGTAATACTTATTAGTATTTACAGTGACGAATGGAAATCCTTCCAGTTTCATCATCAAACATCACTACGGTAGGTAACTTGTGAGATTCTATATGAATCAAACTTGTGTCAACTGGAAAGCAACAATGGTTTGATTCTTAATTGATTCAAACTTGTTCCAGGAAAATGAATTGACGACTTAATCAGCAGAATGGAACTGCATGATTCACTCCTTACTTTGAATTCTTGATATATTCAAGTATTGAGAACGGCTACCACAGCTCGAAACCCTGTCAAGGAAGTTCTTTGAACTTACCTAATTACAGGTACAATATTCTTACTGTATAACGGGAAACCGGAGGAATGCAAACGGTGGCGTAACTTCAAGAGTTGTAATTCAAGACCACATGCTCATATAAATGAAGAAAGCTCAAGAACATCTAAAGACAAAGACTTCCGCTACTCTGATGATGAAGGGAGATTTTTAACAAGCTTTCAATTCAACACAGAACATGAGTATGTAGGGAAAGACACAAGAACACAAGCTGACAAAGTTTCAAGATCAAGTCAAGGCAAAGATCAAAGATCCAAGATCACAAGTCATGAAAGGAACTATGAAGAAACTCTCAAGACATCGAGCTTCAAAGTCTGTAACAACAAAGAAGTGAAGTCACATATTACATGACCACCCCTTAGGGGGAGATTGTTAGAAGTAATTAAAGTAATGGTCATATAATATATCGTTGCGAAACTCGTGAAAAATGTTATTTAATGATGTCGAGAGTTATTATAGTTTATGTAACGTGATTTAGTCCCGAACACACAAATGAGGAACGCCTCCTAAACATTTTTACTTAGTATAAAAGGCCTCCTATACCTCATTTATGTGTGTGCTTTTCCATTTTATAGTTTTAGAGAGAGAAAGGTGTGTTTTGTTTCTCTCACTAGGAAATCACCAACACTTTGTATTTCTTTTCTTCATCTTAATCTAATCGTTTGGTTAGTCGTGTGATTTAATTCTACAATATTACATGCCCACAATATGCAACAACTGCTACATACTCAGCCTCAGTTGTTGAATTTTCTACCACAGTTTGCTTCTTGTATTGCCAAGATATAAGCCTGCTTCCAAGGAACTGACATCCACCAGTTGTGGACTTTCTATCTCCATTGTCACCACCATAATCACTGTCTGAATATCCAATAAGCTCCAAAGGAGATTCTCTAGGATACCATAATCCTAATGTGAGAAAACATCTAAGGTACCTAAAAATCCTTTTAACATCATGAAGGTGACATTCCTTGGGAGTCACTTGATGACGTGCACACGCACATACTGCAAACGTGATGTCAGGCCTTGAAGCTGTGAGATACATCAATTAACCAATCATAGATCTATAATGCCTGACATCAACCACTTTACCATCTCCACTCTTTCCCCATGGATGTTCCCTGTCCATGGGTGTGCTAGCCCGTTTTTCATGTGATGAAAGACCAAATTTCTTAAAAATCTCAGCCACATACTTATCTTGAGATATGAAAATACCATCTTCTTTCTGCTAAACTTGTAAACCAAGAAAAAAAGGGTCATCTCTCCCATAACACTCATTTAAAACTTATCTGTCATAAGCTTGGAGAAATCATCACTCATTCTTTGGTTAGATGAACCAAAAATGATGTCATCAACATAAACCTATACAAGAATAAAATCCTTCCCTTCTTGCTTTGTGAATAAAGTCTGGTCTATGGTGCCCCTCTTAAAGCCATTTTCTACCAAGTATGTGGAAAGTGTTCCATACCAAGCTCTAGGGGCTTGATGAAGGCCATACATTGCCTTCTTCACTTTATATACCTTATATGGATGCTCAGGATCTTCAAAACCAGGAGGTTGCATGACATAAACTTCTTCTTTAATTGCGCCATACAAAAATGCGCTCTTCACGTCCATTTGGTAGACTTTGAAACCCATGCATGAAGCATAGGCTAGGAAATCCTTATTGCCTCAATTCTAGCAACATGTGCAAAAACATGTTCATAACCAATACCTTCTTCTTGAGTATATCCTTGAGCAACCAATCTTGCCTTGTCTCTAATAACAATGCCTCTCTCATCTTTCTTGTTTCGTACCATCTTGTCCCAATAGGCCTGACTTACCTTGGACAGTCTACAAGCTCCCAAACTTCTTGAATAGCAAAATGATGAAGCTCATCCTGCATTGCTTTAACCCAACTTTCTTCTTTAAGAGCATCAAAAATCTTCTTTGGTTCTAATTGAGAGCGAATACAGGCAAACAAACATTCTTGAACAAAAGGAGTATCATCATTCTTGTGTATATTAACAATGAATCCACCTTGAGTGTTCTTAGCTCTTCTTGTTTGCACAGGAGTATGAATATCACCAATTATTTGGGTGGGAGGATGAATTTTGGCCACCTTTGTAAGAATTCCTCCTCCAAATAACGTATTGTCATGAAGAATCCAATCTTACCTTTAGGTACAAGTTTTCCAATATATTCATGATCATTCTTTGGATAACACAGTGCCCAGAATACATGTAGAAACGATATATCTGGTTTTCGTCCATTAATTATTTCATAAGGTGTTTTGTTGAATCGGGTGTGAATAATGGAGCGGTTTTCAGTATAACATGCAGTTGCAATGACATCGGCCCAAAGGAATAACGGTGCACTGGAGGAGAGAAGCATCGACTGAGCAACTTCAACTAACGTACGATTCATCCGTTCCACAACTCTATTATGCTCTGGAGTTCTTGCAGCCGAGGTTTGATGAGAAATCCCAACTTCGTCTGTGAGACCCCCAAAATCAGGTATGGAACAACTAGGCAGCAAGGGGGTAACACGTCATGGTACAAGAAACAATGAATTACTGTTGACACAAAGTTGACGTAATAAAAACATATACATTACATCATATATCAGAGTTTTTAAACAAAGGTCCCAGAATTTTATAAGCGGAAAAATATATTATTTAATCATGGTTTTTTAGCATATAGTTACCAAGAATATATGATAAACATCTGACAGTTTTTACCAAAACCAAAGTTGAGATATACACAGAATTCTCCAAGCTGCGATAATATCCTGCGGGCTCCCATCCAAGAAAAGCTAAGAAATAATACCTGAGATTAAACATGTAAAATCGTCAACATAAAGTTGAGTGATATTCATAGGTTTAGCAGTAAAGGTGTGGAACACAAGCATTCATTTGTAAAACAAGTAATAAGAGAAAATGGTTATGATCATTAACCATAGTCTGAAACCAATATTATTGTTGTTTAGTTCATGAACCGAAGGTTAACTCAAAGTAAGTTCCTCTAGGGAGTGTTCAACCTAAATACTCAAGTATAAACAAATGTAAGTGTGTCAAGGTAATCGGGACGGGGATTGTCAATCCCGATGGATCCATCCACAACATTCGCGCTTAGCGCAAAGCATACGGGACAATTAACGATTCATGATCAAGAGAGGAAACTTAAGGCTATTAACTATAAGCAATAATATCAATGAAAACTGTTGGAAAGCATACAAGTCTGAATAGCATACAAGTTCTAGATAGCATACAGTTTATAATGGATGTGTTCCACCATGTAAAATCTCACCCCGCGTTTAGAAACAATGTACAAGTAGTAAAA
Source organism: Glebionis coronaria (assembly GCA_025667525.1). NCBI lineage: Eukaryota > Viridiplantae > Streptophyta > Magnoliopsida > Asterales > Asteraceae > Glebionis > Glebionis coronaria. The sequence continues at coordinate 123,033,604 of CM046876.1, forward strand.
GGGGCTATGAACTCACCTTAGCTACGAGGTGAATCAATACGGAACTTGGGGGCTGAGTAGTAACAACAAGAAATCAAGAAACTTTAAGTCATCTAAGACCTACGATAACGGGGCGCGAAAACTAAGAAGATACAAAAATAACGTTTAGAAAACGCTTTGGTTACTATTAGTACATAAACCATCTTATAACTCGCAAGGCATTGCAACCTATTGACCCGAATCAATTTTGACTTAAAAACACTACTTACCCAATGTATGATCATGTTTATAAACATTAGCAATGCTCATCAAACCCATAAGTAGCAAAGACTTGTACATTTTGAGTCAAAAATTAACGTTGACAAATTGGCTGCACTAAATTTTCAGAAACATGCTGTAAGGATTTTATCATATCTAGAGTTTTATAATATATATAAACTCAAACTTTATGGCCCTGGAAAGATACAATTATTAACTTATCAAATCATTAAGAAACACTATCAAAGCTATTATCAATCAACGGGAAATGCAGTTTTAGTGCAGACTACTCGGATTTGACTTTTTCGACAAAAATTTGCATAAAACAATTTTGACCATCATTTACATTCCGTAAAAGATTTTAACTTGAAACCATTTGGAAATGTTCACATTTGACCTATGTTACTGTAATAAGTCATAAAAATACCCACTTTGACTTTTTTGCTTTGACCCCAAACACAAATTTGGCGCACATGTCGGTATTGACTAATTTTGATAAAAAGACCATATTTTACTCATCCGGACACTTACAAAAACCACCCAACTCACCAATTGTAATACACAACCAAGGCTATCCAAAAATTAAGAAAGTTACAGGACTTATTTGCAGAAAAATTTTGTGAATGGCTGTAGCAATCTGCTATCATTCTTAACCTCATTTTGACACTAAAATTCACTTCTAACATCACCTAAACACTTGTACATCCTAAGCAATGCCTCTACAAGTACACAAGACCTATCATAACCATAATACCACCTTTACATCAGTAGCATATGATATAAATACAAAACCGCAATTTCATAATCAAGGTATTTAATCAAATATAAATCAAAGCAATACAATGGTGCCAAGAGTACCTTAATACAAGTGTGACGGAAATAAGAACCGGGCTGAAGAAGGCTTATGAAAGTACTCCAATGGCTACCGTTTTAGCCATAAAAACCATTTGGTGATAGGTATCGACGCGAGGTCAGCGGCGTTCTTTAAATTATAATGTATACTAACTCACAAGGTCTTAGAATATCAAATATATGCTCCATGACCTGTAGCAAATAGCTATACAAGTCTGTTGGGTCAGATTGGGTTCACAACCGTAAATCAACCACAACTCGCTCATCCGGAGGAGTTGATCCCCCATCCAACTCGCTACTAACATGTAATAGAGTCAATGAATCCATCTAAGCTATAAAAACACAGCCTACAGTGGGAAAATATGTGAGTTTTGGGCTCACAAACCTGCTGTCCGAATTTTGCTTATAAAATCTTAATTTGATCATAACTTCCTCATCCGGAGGAGTTGTGTGCCTATCCAACTCGACACTAATAGGTAAAAAGGCCTAAAGAATCTATTTAAGCCATAAAAAGTCCAGGTAACAATGAAAAATATAGGAGTTTTGGACTGATATACCTGCTGTCCGAATTTTGCTATAATAATCTCTATACCAAACTACCTCCAATTCAATTCAAAATATCAAAAATACATCCTGCACTAACTAAATTATATCAAGGCACAATAATTCTACAATATTCATGGTATAATCAAATTATGATTCAAAACTAAGATCACAACTAAGGTTTTAACACAATAATATCAATGCCTAAACCCTAAATAACACATTCATGCCTAATTTCATGATTAAACATGCAAGATCATCATTTCTAAATTTTTATGATTTCTTAAAAATTCAATCCATTTGAAAAATAAACATGGGTTTGTGTTTAGGATTTACCAAGGATGATTGTGGTAGTGTTTAGTTGTGTTTTGATGAAGAAAATTGATGATGAGAGCTGTTTTTGGAGTGTGTTAGTAGAACCAGGAAAGAAAGAAAAAAAATGGCAGTTGTGATATGTGTGTGTGGTGTTCGACGTGTAGAAAAAAAGGAGGGGGAGAAGTGGGCTTGACCGACTAATAAATCTCTTATTATTATACTCTTAAGCCCAAAATTAAAAATACTCCTTGCCCGACTCGATTCCTAAAACAACAATAAATCTAATCGTTCTGACTCGGTGCAAGTTATAATACGTAAACAACATATTTATGGAAACATAGTATTTTGACTTTATAAAGTCGAAATATTTAGCCATCGGTTCTCGTTCCGTCGATTCGGGTAAACTTTTTGTAAAACGCGCGCGGGTGCTTTTAAATAAAAATTTTTGATTTAAATAAATATGAAAAAACCTAAAATAATTTTTTTATAATTCCAAATAAAATATTTTCAGTAGTCTTAAAATATATAGTTTAATTAAAATTCTCGAGATCTCAGGATTTACGTATGAAGAATAAAAGAAAATATAACATATCAAAAATTCAAGAAGCATGTATAAAGGAATAAAATAATGCTGGGAAAATACAAGTTCTCACATTTGACCCCCCTAAAGGAACTCTGGTCCCTCAGAGTTCAACTGGAGACGGAAGAAGATGCACACAAATGGAGATACCTAGTTTAAACTGATGCCTCGCTTCCCCATGTAATTTCTGTACCACAGCGATCCTTAACAATTGGAATTACGCTTCAACTTCTTAACTCCTTTTCAAATTTATTTCAAACTCGGATTGAAATAATAACCGTTCAGTACGAAGAAGTATAAAGAGATAGAATGAACACGAGAATTGCTTAAACGGACAAGGCGCGCTAAAACGAGTTAAGATTGATAATCCACAAGGAATCGCAAATCGTGCGAACTATAAAACACGACAATCTACCTTTCATGAGAAAATAAGGAGAGATATGAATCACATATAGACGTTTAAAATAAGAGTTGCCACAATTATTCGTATTGAATTTGGTATTACTTTAAAACTAAGCTTAAGAACTTTTGAATGATTGTATGAAATTGTTATTAAAAACTCAAGTTTCCAGATTATTTAGAATTATTGTTAGAAATTATAAATTAAACTGATAATTTCATTAGGTTGAAAGTAAAATATGATATAATCAAATACTTTAAAAGATAAAACTTGACATCCTTTTTAACACTAGTTATAAATCTGCCAAAAAGGATGTATAGACCTAACATTAAACTTGAAACGGTTATTTTGATAATTTAACCACTTGATATAATGTGTAAAACGTTGTTAAAAATTTTAAATAATTATTTAGAAATCCAAGAAGGTGTTTAATGCAAGAAATGGTAAACATGTGACATATTCTGGTTTTCAAAAGGTGACAAGATAGCAAACGATTATGAAACGAATAAAAATCAACAATTAGGATACAAGCAATAGCACGAGGGGATAAAACGTAATTCGTACCAAATTTATTAACGAACATGTTTGAATAGATGCATCGATGTTAAGGACAATAAGAAACAAAGGATTTAGCAAGATTAATTCACGAGTGTGGTTGGCGTCACCAACAATGGCTTATTAAGTTCTCGGTGGTCGTTACACGATCGAAAGAGAAAAGCCACACAACAATTTTTGAATCAAAGAAAAATCTTAAGAAGTTACTTGAGAGAAATTCTAGTAAGATGAACAACATTAGCAATGAAAGGCGAAATCAACACATGATTCACACGAATGAATTTCAAGACGATAGAGTCTAACACACATCATGACAAGTACACGAAATAATTGTTCACTTCCAGTCATAAACCACTATTCGCGTCTAGATATGTTTCGAAGGTCTACCAGAATAGATAGAGAAGGTCGATCGATGTAGAAGCATAACAACATTGAAACTTTCAAGTCTAGTATCGATGGTATGAAATTAGACGAGTGGTATCGATAATTATATCACAAAGGAAGATGAGGTAACAAGTAAAACAAAGATCGTTGAGTAAGGAAATATGTGCTTGCAGGCATGTAATTTGTTCAAGAAAAGATAAGGGATCATATTTGCATGTCGCGAACTGGTGCTACTCGCATATGTAAAAGTTTTCAAACTTTATTTTATCTAACTTTTTAAGGAAAATAAGTAAAAAGTTGGTTCTTTGACAAGATATTTAAGGTGAGCACTATTTGGCCTCGCATGGCTCCTTCTAAATTACGCATATGTGATCAGGCCATGCATAATTTAGGACTAGCAATGTGATGCTCAGCTTCGTCAAACGAATATTACATATCATATGATTTAAAATATGTATATAATGCCCTTTGTAAAAACGGGGATCAAATAATTTATGAGACGTTCTCGAGAGTAAGTAATTCGTGAAAATACGTTGTAAAAATAATGTCAAATATCTTTATAAAGTAACATTCAAGTATTTTGTAAAGCCCAAGTAGAACATTTTGTAAAATAGGTTATGAAACTTTTCACAAGTAAGTTATTGGCTAAATATTTATATCAAAAAATTTAATGTTACAATAATTTTTTTTGACCAACAATGAACAATTTTCAAAATAATTCGCAAACAATACCAATTTAAGTTTATATGGTGACATGATGATATTCTATTAAATAGCGAGTCGTTTAAACGAGGCTAGTAATGAGTAGTTCATAGGACAATCGATGAAATAGTTACAAGGTGATAAGGTTTCAAAAGGTTTAGCCGGAATCGCCATGAAACACGTGTCAAGATGATAACGAAAGATGGGAAGACAAGAACTTCAAACCTTGGCCCAAATCAGTGGCACGTTAGAAGTAGAAGAAAGACAATCTAGAATGAGAAATAAGTCATATATAAAAGAAAGGATAAAGGAATCCATATGTGTTCACGATATATATACGTATAACCCGCACTCAAAGTTACTATTTTAAACGTTTTCAAACGCAATTAATGTTTTCAGTTGTAAAATATCATTCGTTAAAGTTTTACGAGCTCAAACGAACTCAAAAACGCGTCAAACCATATTTTTAAATCCTGTCAGCTTTGACTTTTAAGTCAACTTTCACTTTTAGGTCTGACCTGATCAATTAACCCGTTAAATGACATTTTCAAGACTCGGGGTTTAAAGCAATTGAATGTAAATAAATGTTTCGAACTTGGTTACCTACATGGTATAGGTAAAATATTAAGGTTTGACTATATTATCCTAAAACACAGGTTTTTAATATTAAGGTTTGACCCGTTTATACTAGTTTTCGGACTTGGTTACCTACATGGTATAGGTAAAACGGAATTTTAAACAACCTTTTAGTTTTACTCGAGACTTGAAACGGATCAGAAATAGGCGAAAACTCCTTTGCATCAGATCTGTCAACAAAATGATATTTTTAGAAAACGCATATCTTATTAGATAAAAGACCTATAAATATTCAGTTTCGACACTAGTTCCTTCACGGTAAACGTAAAACGACATTTCAGACAACTTTCGTGTTTCGGCCGAAGGTCGAAACAGACCAGAAATGACGATTCTACCCTCTGCAGTTCTGCATAAGCAATAATTTCCATATACGCAGAAAATAAGTTTTTAAATTTTACAAATTTAAAATGAGCGTAACTTGCTCGTTTTAAGAGTCACGTGTCGGATTTTATGTCTAAATGAACGTCTCAACAAGTAGAAATATATTTTTATATCTAAAGTTTATAAAAATATTTTCTCAACATCGTTAAATTAAATGTAAATTTTCTGCAAAATGTATATTTTTCAACACACTTCGAAATTTAATCAAACATCATAACAACCCGGAATTTATGTACATACACATGACTTGTGAATTCCATATAGACAAACGAGATTAAATTGTATAATTAAGCATGTAAATGAAAACATAGTATAAAAAGGTTCAAGAATACCAACAATAATCTAAGAAATAAAAAACGGCGCATGACATCAGTGTCTTCGATTTCAAGATGCAATGCAGGAAGGTCTCTTGGTGGCGTGATATTCCAAAATCACAGGACATATCGAGAAAGAAATGGAACATTAACAAGTTGCACTCTCAGAGTGGGAAGGTTTAATGAAAGGGAAAGATACAAGTTTATAAAGGTAGAATCGTATTCCAAACAATCTCCACATAATAGAGGATGAATTACAAGATGACCATGGTGTTCTCAAGGTACAAATGGACGTTGAAATTCAAAGTCGAAATATAAAATGGTCAATGAAGTAATATTTAATTGATATTCGAGTGTTGCATAAAACAATGACGTAAAGGTCAATCAAGGTTACGAAAACCCACGATATTATTCAACACGGATTCAAGGAATGCTTCGAGATGTGTGACTCACATGATTTCCTTTAGTCTTTTCCAGAGACACATTGAGCTACACAAGGGTATATAGTCTATTTTTCAAGACATCCAGTCACAAATGGTCGGAAGGCAATTTAAATATTTAAACTGATATCTTAAAGGAGTTTAACAATGGAAGTAACGCACATGGTAGTAAAATGAAAATCAGAAGTTTAATTGAAAGCATCACTTCTTAATCCCAAAAAATGGTATCACGAGAATACACACAACATGTAATAGTGACTCGAGAAAAACAGACGGTTCAAAACGAACGAGTATGTGAGGTCAGTCGTATCACGCATAGACGAAATAACAATAGTACTCTAAAAAGTGAGTATGAAAAGTCGGCAGCATACGCGCTCTGAATACAAGTATGTAACGTCATAACAATATAAAATTATTGTAACAAGATCAAGTTTACATGAACAAGAATTCAAGAAATACAGTAAGGGCAGATGTAATCACAGTAATATCTAATGATAATTCAATAAGCACAAAGGATTTGAAAGGAGATAGTAATTATCTTCATGAGGGTAATGTAATATTTTAAAATGTAATCAAGATGTGAAATACTATAACGATAATTAAAAGTAAATAATAAGGATTAGAGAGTTACCCGCGCAGATTTCGAACAACAATGGCAGATTCTGTGTTTGACACTTAGAAACATGAAATATTTGAACTTTTCGGTTCTAGACTAAGTTTTGAAAAACGACTCAGTTCCCTATAACCATCGCTCTGATACCAATCTATGAGACCCCAAAAATCAGGTATGGAACAACTAGGCAGCAAGGGGGTAACACGTCATGGTACAAGAAACAATGAATTACTATTGACACAAAGTTGACGTAATAAAAACATATACATTACATCATATATCAGAGTTTTTAAACAAAGGTCCAGAGTTTTATAAGCGGAAAAATCTATTATTTAATCATGGTTTTGTAGCATATAGTTACCAAGAATATATGATAAACATTTGACAGTTTTTACCAAAACCAAAGTTGAAATATACACAAAATTCTCCAAGCTGCGATAATATCCTGCGGGCTCCCATCCAAGCAAAGCTAAGAAATAATACCTGAGATTAAACATGTAAAATCGTCAACAGAAAGTTGAGTGATATTCATAGGTTTAGCAGTAAAGGTGTGGAACACAAGCATTCATTTGTAAAACAAGTAAATAGAGAAAATGGTTATGATCATTAACCATAGTCTGGAAACAATATTATTTCTGTTTAGTTCATGAACCGAAGCTTAACTCAAAGTAAGTTCCTCTAGGGAGTATTCAGCCTAAATACTCAAGTATAAACAAATATAAGTGCGTCAAGGTAATCGGGACGGGGATTGTCAATCCCGATGGATCCACCCACAACATTCGCGCTTAGCGCAAAGCATACGGGACAATTAACGGTTCATGATCAAGAGAGGAAACTTAAGGCTATTAACTATAAGAAATAATATCATTGAAAATTGTTGGAAAGCATACAAGTCTGAATAGCATACAAGTTATGGATAGCATACAGTTTTTAAATGGATGTGTTCCACCATGTAAAATCTCACCCCGCGTTTAGAAACAATGTACAAGTAGTAAAAGGGGCTATGAACTCACCTTAGCTACGAGGTGAATCAATATGGAACTTGAGGGCTGAGTAGTAACACCAAGAAATCAAGAAACTTTAAGTCATACAAGACCTACGATAATGGGGAGCGAAAACTTAGAAGATAAAAAAAATAACCTTTGGAAAACGCTTTGGTTACTATTAATACATAAACCATCTTATAACTCGCAAGGCATTGCAACCTATTGACTCGAATCAATTTTGACTTAAAAACACTAGCTACCCACTGTATGATCATGTTTATAAACATTAGCAATGCTCATCAAACCCATAAGTAGCAAACACTTGTACACTTTGAGTCAAAAATTAACGTTGACAAATTGGCTGGACTAAATTTTCAGAAACATGTTGTAAAGATTGTATCATATCTAGAGTTATATAATAGCTATAAACAAAAACCTTATGTCCCTGGAAAGATACATTTATTACCTTTTAAAATCATTAATAAACACTATCAAAGCTATTACCAATCAACGGGAAATGAAGTTTTAGTGTAGACTACTAAGATTTGACTTTTTCGACAAAAATTTGTATAAAACCATTTTGACCATCATTTACATTCCGTAAAAGATTTTAACTTGAAACCAATTTAAAATGTTCACATATGACCTATGTTACTGTAATAAGTTATAAAAATACCCACTTTGACTTTTTATGCTTTGACCCCAAACACAAATTTGGCGCACATGTCGGTATTGACTAGTTTTGATAAAAAGACCATATTTTACTCATCCGGACACTTTCAAAAACCACCCAACTTGCCATTTGTACTACAAAACTAGAGCTATCCAAAAATCAAGAAAGTTCCAGGTCTTATTTGCAGAAAATTTCGTGAATGGCTGTAGCAATCTGCTATCATTCTTAACCTCATTTTGACACTAAAATTCACTTCTAATATCACCTAAACACTTGCACACCCTAAGAAATACCTCTACAAGTACACAAGACCTATCATAATCACAATATCACCTTTACATAAGTAGCATATGATATAAATACAAAAACCCCAATTTCATAATCAAGGTATTTAATCAAATAGAAATCAAAGCAATACAATAGTGCCAAGGGTACCTTAGTACAAGTGTGACGAATATGAGAACCGGGCTAAAGAAGGCTTATGAAAGTACTCCAAGGGCTACCCGCGACCTACAAGAGTGATCACGTCCCTTAAGTATGCGTTTTATAAAGATATAAAACAATTGTATCAAAATATTTTGTAAAAATGTAATATGTATATAACTTGCACAACCAACCGAACCTAAGTGTGGTCATGACCTTCATGACACACAACCTGTATAAAATGCATAACATGATAGCCTAAGGTCTCAAATCAAGTAACCCAAGTGATTTGTACCTAAAAACGCCAACAATTTACTTAACTGTAGGCGTAAAGTCACATTTTCTGGTATAGCTATTTTGTAAAAGGCGGAGCTCCCAATCCATAAGTCTAAAAACTATGGGGGTTTTTGCCCCTGGAACGGGTCTCTCATGAGCTTTCCAGAATGTCCAACCATTCAATCTAAGAGTTTACGGAACTTTTTAAAAGTCCAAAACACTAACAGCCTAATCGTAACCACCTAATAGTCAAACCGCACTAGTCAAACTTGGGATAAAATAACCCGTTAACCTATAAGGTTTAAAGGTCTGAGATTTCCACCATTGGAAAGTCTCAAGACACCACCTTCGGTCCATACTAACCACGAGTAAATAGCTACTTCCAATTACCGGGAAAGTTACATTCTTTGAAAGTTACAAAATCAGAATTTAGGTTTTCAAACTCGGGTTTACCGTTTTAGCCATAAAAACTATTTGGTGATAGCTATCAACGCGAGGTCAGCAGCGTTCATTAGATTATAATGTATGCTAACTCGCAAGGTCTTATAATATCAAATATATGGTCCATGACCTGTAGCAAATAGCTATACAAGTCTGTTGGGTCAGATTGGGTTCACAACCGTAAATCGACCATAACTCGCTCATCCGGAGGAGTTGATCGCCCATCCAACTAGCTACTAACATGAAAAAGGGTCAATGAATCCATATAAGCTATAAAAACACAGCCTACAGTAGGAAAATATGTGAGTTTTGGGCTCACAAACCTGCTGTCTGAATTTTGCTTATAAAATCTTAATTTGATCGTAACTTCCTCATCCGAAGGAGTTGTGTGCCTATCCAACTCACCACTAATAGGTAAAAAGTCTAAAGAATCTATTTAAGCTATAAAAAGTGTAGGTAACAATAAAAAATATAGGAGTTTTGGACTGATATACCTGCTGCCCGAATTTTGGTATAATAATCTTTATACCAAACAACCTCCAATTCAATCCAAAACATCAAAAATACATCCTACACTAAGTAAATTATATCAAGGCACAATAATTTTACAATATTCATGGTATAATTAAATTATGATTAAATAAAATAAGATCACAACTAAAGTTCTAACACAATAATATCAATGCCTAAATCCTAAATAACACATTGCATGCCTAATTTCATGATAAAACATGCAAGATCATTACTTCTAAATTTTTATTATTTCTTACAAATTTAATTCATGTGAAAAATAAACATGGATTTGTGTTTAGAATTTACCAAGGATGATTGTGGTAGTGTTTAATTGTGTTTTTGATGAAGAAAATTGATGATGAGGGCTGTTTTTGGAGTGTGTTAGTCGAACCAGGGAAGAAAGAAAAAAATGGAAGCTGTGATATGTGTGTGTGGTGTTCGACGGGTAGAAAAAAGGAGGGTGAGAAGTGGGCTTGATCCACTGATAAATCTATTATTATTATACTCTTAAGCCCAAAATTAAAAATACGCCTTGCCCGACTCGATTAAACGCTAATAAATCTAATCGTTCCGACTCGGTGCAAGTTATAATACAAAAACAAAATATCTATGGAAACATAGTATTTTGACTTTATAAAGTCGAAATATTAGCCATCGGTTCTCGTTCCGTCAATTCAGGTAAACTATTTATAAAACGAGCGCGGGTGCTTTTAAATCAAAAATTTTGATTTAAATATGAAAAAAATTAAAATAAAATTTTTATAATTCCAAATAAGATATTTTCAATAGTCAGAAAAATAATTAAAATATAATTTAATTAAAATTCTCGAGATCTCAGGATTTACGTATGAAGAATAAAAGAAAATATAACATATTAGTAAATTCAAGAAGCATGTATAAAGGATTAAAATAATGCAAGGAAAATACAAGTTCTCACATCGTCAAAATAAGCTTTCAGTTGCTCATTAGTGAATTCTGTGCCGTTATCTGTTCTTACCATGATGACAGGGGCTTGTAGTAGTATTGATGTTTTCTTCAAGAAATTGATAATTACACCAGGGGCTTCATCTTTTGAAGCAAGAAAATGAACCAATGTGTAACGAGAATAATCATCCACAATCACAAGGATATACCGCTTTCCATTAATGCTTTTGATTCTCATTGGGCCACACAAATTCATATGTAGGAGATGTAACCTATTCGTGGAATTGGGAACAGGTTTGGGTTTGTGGGGCTTCTTCTTTCTTTTACCTTGCTCACATGAAGGACAAAGATGGTCTTTTGTATATTTGAACTTTGAAAGACCGGTAAGGAGATCATCTTTTGCTAGTTAGGTGATAGCATCAAAATTGAGATGAGATAACCTTTGATGCCATAACCGTGACTTTGTTGATGTGGCCCGGGCCATGAGACAAATTGGAGAAGCAGCCGACATTTTGAAGAGATCAATGGTGTAAAGGTTGGTGGTATGATTTTCTTCCAACAAATCAATTCCTTCAAGATCCCTTACAAAACACGCATGACTTCTGAAGGCTACCTCTAAGTCTAAATCACAAAATTGCCCAACCGAGAACAAATTGTGTCCCAAGCCATCAACAAAAGAGACTCTTGTGATAATGATATTTCCCCAATGAAGATCACCATAGCCTAGAATTGCAACAACATGATCATTTGCAAATCGAACAGTTCCCATGAATCGCCAAACAAAGTTCTTGAGAAGACTTCCATTCCCAGTCATGTGCTTGGAACAGCCAGAATCCACGCACCAAAGACAAATTTCAACAGCCTCAGAGGGACCGTCTGAATTATAGACGGGAGCTCTGTCATCATGAATTCCCGAGGTTGATGCTTGCTGTAAGTTTGCCATCAATATGTAGTTGGCATTCACCTCTTCTTCCTTGTCATATTCTGCTACAAAAACCATAAGATCAAATTCCTCAACTTGAAGTCGAATTCCTCCCTCTTCCTTTTGTGCTATGAGAAGCTGAGTCTGAAGGTAAGCAGCATCCCTCTTCTTTTTGGTTGTGCAATCTCGAGCATAATGACCAAATCCCCTGCAATTGTAGCACTGAACCTGACGATTGTTGTTTCCATTACCCATACCAGTATTTTCAGCCCTTGCAACCACAATATTTCCCATCTGATTACCAACCACTGGCACAAAAATCAACCCATTCTGATTTCCTACATTTTGAACTCCCTGATTCTGACCACGGTTTTGTCCAAACTGATTGTCTGCATTTCCAACTATCTGCCTTGCATTTTGACCATACTGATTGCCTACATTATGAACACCATATTGTTGAAACTGATTCCCCGTGTTCCCTCCAACTACCAATTGGCGATCTTGATTCGCATTCATGAATGGTTGAGCAATATGCCTATTTCTTGTGTTCGAGGAGATTCTCTGATTGTTGTTGGTTGGGTTAATGGTGAATTTAAATGCATTTGCAAGAAGTGCTAGACCAATATTAATCGCATGAGTAGGATCGATGATGTCATCAAAGCAATCAATGGGTTGTTGCAAGTAGTTCACAGCAGCAGGAAGTTGATATCCATACGTGGTGAGTTGTTGGTGGTGGTGTTGTGGCATGAGGTTACTCGAGGAGGGTTGATGGTAGGGTACCATGGGATATGACATAGATGACGGAGAGTTTTCCATAAAAGCCAATGGATCTTGTGTTTTGGCACGTCTTTCTGTCCTAACTTCGTTAGCTTCATCTTGATTCATCTTCAAATAATCATATACTTGAGTGTAGTCTACGACATGAAGATCCTTGGTTTGATTGAAGAGTGTGACATATCGTGACCATTCAGATGGAAGATTATCAAGAAATTTGATGTTGGCAACAATTTGTGTAGGTTCATGTTTGTTTCTTCTAAGATGATTCATAAGGGTTGAAAACCGATAATAGTAAGGTTCAATTTGTTCCCCTTCAGTAGGCGTGAACTTCTCCCATTCACGAAGCAACTTAGTCTCTTTTTCTTGTAAACCAATTTCACTTCCCTTCATCATTTTCTGAATTCTGAGCCACATCTCGTGTGTAGTTTCACAACTATCGAAAGTAGCGTAAACATCTTCGGGAAGTCCCATAAGAATCACTTGAATTGCTTGATCATCAGTGTCGAGTTGTTTAGATTTAGCTTCAGTTAATTCTTCACCCGTTTGCTCATGACTAGAGTCGGCCACTGGGTTAGCACTCGTGGGATCCCCAGGCACAATAATTATTCTTCTAACATACAGACCTTTTTTGATAGAGTTTACAATCCTTCCCAATGGTTCACATTTAGCATAACGCAGAAGACGACTAGCCCATGTAGTGTAATTCTCCTTGGTACGCATGGGAGGACGATTCTCAGTACCCACAACATAAATGTATTGTTGAGACGTCATTGTAGAAGTCGTGTGTAAACTCGGATCACAATTCGTAGAAAACGCGTTTCAGAATATTGAAAAAAATTACAATCTCGGAATATTGGTTAAAGCCTCAACTTCGCAATAATGAAATCTGCTAAATTCGCAATATTGATATGGACTGAGTTCGCAATGTTTTAAGTAAAAACGCAGTTCGCAATATGATGAATAGAGCAGAATTCGCAATATTAAAACAAGGTTAACTTCACAATATTAATGAACTGACTTCGCAATATTGTTTGTGCTGAGTTCGAAATGATTTAGTAGGTGAGTTCGCAATAACCAAAATGTTGAGTTCGCAATAACCAAGATGCTGAGTTCGCAATAACGAAACGTGTTGAGTTCACAATAACTAAAATGCTGAGTTCGCAATTTAACTTCGCAATTAAACCAAGTTCTCAATCTCTATTCACGCAATAACTAACTTCATAATCTTTGACTTCGCAATATACTGTGATTTCATAATAAAACACTGAACTCGCAAAAAGTTACTGACTTCGCAATTTCTAGGTTTACAAGTTTGAAAAAACGCAGGATCTCACAATAAACCTTCTTGAACACTATCTTCGCAATATCTTGGGTTTGTTAGGCACAATTTTATCAAACAAAACTAGACGAACACACGAAAACACAAACCTCGGTTGTATACACACGAAAACTAAACTCTAAATAGAGTAGATCTAGGTGGCATGAATAATGATAAGATGATGATGATGATACGAAAATAAAATTAAGAACAAGATGAAGATCAAAACAAAAAAAGTAAGGATTAGATTAAGAGAGATGAAAGAAAAGAAAAATAAAGATGGTGTATTCCTAGTGAGAGAAAGCTAACATGTTTCTCTCTCTATAACTAGAAGAATGGAAAAGCATACACACAAATACGGTAGGATTTTCCTTTTATACTAAGGCTTACATGAGTAGGAGGCCTTCCTCATTTGTGTGTTCGGCATACATAACATAATCTTAGAACTCTCGACATCAATGAATAACATTTCCCACGAGCTTCAGAACGGTATATTATATGTCCATCACTTTAAATACGGCTAACAATAAAAAATTCTGATCTATCATTCCAAAATATCATACAAAAATCACAATCCTTACAAAAATCATTATCTATATATTCCAAATTTTGTATATTTGTTCGTACAACAATCAAATACAAGAAAAAAGAAATATTGCTTACAATATCAAATATATTATAAACGAAAATGAGAAATGCGTAAAATATATATTAGACCATGCCACCACGATGCTGCTCATAAGATGATTCTGTACTTGGCATCTCTTTCATATTTGTCCAAATCATGAAGCAAAGAAGCTGCATATAGCGATCCATATTAGAATGTGATAGCATAAAATTAGCAGTCATCGATGATTCAAAAGCATAAATGTCATTTACCTTGTAGAAGGAGCAAGTTACAACAACTACCCATATGGTAACAATTACGAAGACACCCCACACTACAAGTAAAGGCCACCATCTGCCGCCACTTCCTGTAAGTGAATACAAGAAGAATATAAAAAAGAGCTAATTTGTTTTTATTTTAATTTTTAAAGTGATCAGACTAACTTAATAAACTAAATAGTCAAAGAATCTGAGAGAAATGTAGAACATGATTAACATGCCCAATTATTGAAAAAGCTTACTAATACTTGTCTTTTAGGCCTCGTATCAAAATTCGTTAGTCCCAAGTCTTTTCGAATTGAAAACCGGTCTAAAGTGCGACTCAATCGTATTTTGGTGAATCAAGAGAATAGTTTGGTTGATTTGTTCTAAACTATTAGCAAGTAATTAAAGTGTCGTTGAGTAAAATGGAAGTTAAAAGATTAATATCTAAATGACGAGTAAACATAAAAGCTTGAAAACTTAAAGGTAAAATGAGCACACTAAATAAAACTAACACTTGGAAAATTTCTAAAAATAAGTACTAAAAGAAGGTAAGATCGGAGTACACCAAAACAAGCCAAAAGAAACCCCGATCGGAATGTATTCCGATCGGTTGATCGGAATGTGGGAAGGACAGCGATCGGAATATGTAACAAGAAAGGATCAATCGGAATACTATTCAAGGTTCCAAATCAGAATGTTCAATGAAGGCCACCAATCGGAATGATGGGAAAACAATTACAATCGGAATATGGGAAAGACTAGCAATCGGAATGACCAGGAACACTCAAATCGGAATGTTAAGATGGCTACCGTCGGAATCTACAAACCCTTTTCCGATTGGACTCAATCGGAAAAAGGGTGGCTGCTCGGAATGTCTTGGTCGGAAAGGGGTTTATACCCTTTCCGAAAATGGTGGAAATGGTTAAGCTAGGTAATAAGCTACTTTAATAAGCTAATACCCGAAACTTAACAATCCAAATACTTTCCCGAATCAAATAAGCACTCTAATCAACTTATCTAACTCGAAATCAAACAACTTTTTGGATCAAACAATAAAAACATAAACTTTTTAAAGAAGATTTTTATAAAGTAAATAAGCTAATCATAAAAATAAGACAATAAGCACAAAAGTCTTAAAGCTTAATCAAATGAAAACTTATGAAATGATCAAAAGATTAACTTTTTAAGCACGAAATCAATTAGAACAACACGGATCATATGATAATCGCACCAAAATCAATCTAAAATCAAAGAAAAGTAGAATGAGAATAAGGATTAAAAGCTTAAAATAGAACTTTGATTAATGAAATAAGCAATACAAAGGAGTTTAATCTTAAAAGATTAAAAGAAAAGATGAAGTTTAGTGAGAGAAAGTTTAAGACTTTCTCTCTCTAAAACTAGAGAAAACTAAGAAAAAGTGAAAACTAGCTAAATTAACTAACTCCCTTCCTAATGACTATTAGGAGGGTATTTATAGGGAAGGTGGAAGGATTGCATGTGTTGCATCTTCTTTCTTGCTTTCTTCACGTTTTCTCGACTCGACTTTAATTCTTTGTCTTTGTCGTCTCGGGATTTGAACTTGTCTTTTAATTTTCTTCTTCTATTAGACTTAAGTTCTTCGACTTCGTTAAACTTCCGCCTTTAGACCTTTTCTTCGATAAATCTTCAGAAATAAGCCTTGGACTTCCGTTCTTTTCGCACTCTTGATCTTTTGATTTCGTCTTTTCCCGTTTTCTTCGATAAAAGCCCGTGAAAGCCCGTGTTTTCTTCCTTTTTCATATTTTTGTCCTAAAACACAATAAAAATACAAACCACGCATAATTCCGACTTTTACGACATAAATCACACGTTTTGGTCTTGTTATTATTGGAAATAAGTGGTAAAAGGATAAGTGTTTTCACACTTATTAAATCCCCTACACTTGACCATTGCAATGCCCTCATGCAATGCATTAGTTTTAAAGCACGGTTTACATTTTCCATCATAAATAACCCACCTTGGCCTTTATTAGATACTAAACATAAAAAGATAGTATAAGTAAAGAAATTAAAAACTTACATTGGTTTTGGCGGCCATGAACGTTTATCATCCTCAAGTTTCACGTTCCCCATACCAAGCTTAAAAACGAGATCATTGTTATTATAAGTTAGCAAACTATCACGAACTCATGTGGGCCAATTATTCACTTAGACTCCCTTATTCCTAGGTGTATCTCTTATATTTTATTTTTGTCTTGAATGATCACGAGGATGCATTGTTTGACTTATTTCGATAGTTATTTAGGCCGAAAATAAAGTGAACGATTTAATCAATAGTTAGCTAAAGGACCAAATCTTTTAAAACTGCTTCTCGGGACCTCATAAAGTTCATATCTTGGCATAACTCGCTTCACGATTTGAGACCTTTCTCAGACCGATATTTGGTAGCGACTTCATACTTCGAATCTTTGAGAGACGTTCTCGAAATAATGGTCTTCTCTTCATAATAGGAATTTCTTCACTTGAAGTTTTGAGAGATTCTTCATCTTTGGACCACGACTTCTTCATTTTTCTCCAATCTTTATTTTGGACTTTGATATACAACGATCCGCCTCCTTTTAGGACTTGGATCTATTTATCCTCATACCTTGTTAGGGTCTTTTCGGATAGACTTCTCCATGACTTTTGGGGAGTTCTTGCTTTTCGTCGTGTGTCTCGATCCTTCATATTGATTTTCGATAAATGATTCTTCACATCACTTTTGGATCTTTAGCAACAAAATGTAGCCCTCATGCCTTGTTAGGGCCTTTTCGGACTCGCCAATCTTCGCATCCCGCTTCAATAAGTTATGCCTTGGCTATGAACTCTAATCCGTACCGAGCAACTTTTAAACGATCTGGGGCTAGAAGCTAAGTAACCTTTTAAATCGTACAACCTTATTTATTGCAGATAAATTTATTAACAAGCGGAGGGAGAATAGGCTTATAATTAACTCACAAAAATTCACGAAAGAATACCGAACTTATAATTGACTCTATCATCTCTCGTTCTCCACAGTTTAAAATCTCAAGGAATGAGACTCATGGATGCTTAGCCTATTAAATCAAAGTTTTGGGTTTTCGAGTCGCCTATAGGATCTTGCAAATTCTTAGACTTTTTCAAGTTTAGAAATCGCATTTTAAAGTTCCCTTGATAAACGACTCTCTAGGATCAATTATAGGAACTTGCGAAAAGTTCTTGTTCTTAACCCGTGAGAGTTAAGACTTTCGCGTTTTATAGCTCCCTATATAAAAGCCTATCAAAACTTGACTTAAACACGTTAAGGAACTAGCTAGAGTAGACTTAGGCAAGTAAACTCGGGTTGAGTCAAAATGTTCACGACTAAGAAAAATTTAAACCACTTTATTGAAAATCTATTCTAGTAATGGAAAGAAACTAAACATGATAAAGGAGAATACAACTATACAACTAGGCCAAAATAGATTAAAAATTTTGAAAAATGTCGAAAAATCAAATTTTCCGATTAAAATGAGGGCAAATTCATGGAAAAGACCACTTACTTCGATAGAAGTCCCCCCTACACTTGAGAGAAACATTGTCCTCAATGTTTAAGCATGTGGGAGTAAACTCCCCTACACTTAGGACATTGTGCACTTTGTTTAAATCTTGCTAAGGAAAGGACAACTAAAGTGAATTCAATGTGAACATATAAAATATGAAATATTGAATCACAAGAGTTTAGGATAAAACCAGGAAGATGGGAAACACGGTATCACGGTTCGTCAAAAGTCATCAAGGTGGATCTTTGAAGCTTTAATCCCTGCACAGCACAAGAAACAAGACAACAAACATATGCGGGGCTCCCCTTACACTTATTATGATAGCAGTAAAGGATAGAACACGGGTTGCCTCCCGAGAAGCGCTTGTTTTTGTTTACCGAGTCACGAGCCTGACTCGACCCAATTTAGTTCATGGGGAACGTGGTGAGGGATGGAATCATCTCTGTAGAGATGTCCTCACCAAAGTACAGCTTCAGACGCTGGCCATTCACCTTGAAATTGGGCCCATTCGGCTGAGAAAGCTCAATGGTCCCATAAGGAAAGACTTTGGTGACCGTGAATGGACCAGACCAGCGGCTCTTCAACTTGCCCGAGAAGATCTTCAACCGAGAGTTAAAGAGTAGAACTTGATCACCAACGCGGAACTCTCGGTTCTTGATTTTAGCGTCATGAATGATCTTGGTCTTCTCCTTGTAGATCAGCGAGTTCTCATAAGCTTCGTTCCTCAGTTCATTTAGCTCATTGAGTTGAACCTTGCGATGATCACCGGCTTTGTTGATGTCGAAGTTTGCCCACTTCAAGGCCCAGTGCGCCTTATGTTCCAGCTCGATGGGTAGGTGTCAGGCTTTCCCGTACACAAGACGATAAGGTTTACAACCGATCAGGGTCTTGTAAGCAGTACAGAAAGCCCACAGAGCATCATCTAACTTATCGGCCCACGTGGCGTGATGCTCTCCTACGGTACGCTCCAAAATTCTCTTCAAGCCATGGTTGGATATCTCGGCTTGCCCATTGGTTTGGGGATGATAGGCGGTGGAAAGACGGTGATTGACACCATACTTAGCCATGACTCGTGCAAATTGATCGTTGCAAAAATGAGTCCCGCGGTCACTGATAATAGCACGAGGAACGCCAAATCGAGCGAAAAGCTGCTTCAAAAAGTTCACAACCACCCTCGCATCATTCGTAGGAAGAGCCTTAGCTTCAACCCATTTAGAAACGTAGTCGACGGCGACGAGGATGTACTTGTTCCCTTTGGAGGATGGAAATGGCCCCATAAAGTCGATGCCCCATACATCAAAGATTTCACATTCCTGTATGAAATTTTGAGGCATCTCATCCTTATGTGTGATCTTGCCTTGACGTTGGCAAGCATCACAATGCTTAACCATTTCGTGAGCATCACGATAAATGGTGGGCCAATAGAATCCAGAATCAAACACTTTCTTAGCGGTGTAGTTGGGACCAAAGTGACCACCGGTGGGTCCTTTGTGGCAAGCTTGGAGAATGTCAAAAGCTGCCGGTCCGTCAACACATCGACGAATGATAAGATCAGCACATTGTTTGAATAGATAAGGGTCATCCCAAAAGTAAATCTTAACATCATTCAAGAACTTCTTCTTTTGTTGGGATGTTAACCCTTTGATGAGAATACCACCCGCTAAGTAGTTTGCAATGTCTGAAAACCACGGGGTGCCATCAAGATTGAGATTTATAGACATTAAGGTCTCAAGGGGGAAAGAGTCATTGATCTCTTTGTTCGGATGATCCCCTTGATATGGATCCTCAAGTCGACTCAAATGATCCGCGGCCAGGTTTTCGGCTCCCTTCTTGTCACGAATTTCAATGTTGAATTCTTGAAGGAGTAAAACCCAGCGAAGAAGTCTTGGCTTAGAATCATGCTTTGTCATCAAGTACTTCAACGCGGAATGGTTCGTGTATACGATGGTGGGGGATAAAACAAGATATGGGCGAAATTTCTCAAAAGCGTAGACAACAGCTAAAAGCTCTTTTTCGGTTGTCGTATAATGCAATTGAGCCCCTGTCATTGTTTTGCTAGCGTAGTGGATTGTTTGGAAGTGTTTATTCACTCGTTGGCCCAAAACCGCACCAATAGCAAAATCGCTAGCATCGCACATCAATTCAAAAGGCAGCTCCCAATTAGGGGTAACCAAGACCGGTGCCTTAGTTAGCTTGTCCTTAAGAAGATTGAAGGCTTCGAGACACTCTTTAGAAAAGATAAAAGGAGTATCTTTTTCCAAGAGGTAGGTCATCGGGCGAGCGATTTTAGAGAAATCCTGAATGAATCGACGATAGAAGCCCGCATGACCCAGAAAACTTCTCACACCCTTCACGGTTGAAGGTGGAGGTAATTTGGCTATGACATCTACTTTAGCACGGTCGACTTCAAGACCGGCTTTAGAGATTTTGTGTCCTAGCACAATGCCTTCTTTTACCATAAAATGGCATTTTTCCCAATTTAGAACAAGGCGAGTGTCTTCGCACCGCTTAAGCATACGTTCCAAATTGGCAAGGCAAGAAGAGAAGGAATCCCCGAAGACCGAGAAATCATCCATGAAGACTTCCATGGTTTGCTCAACCATGTCATGGAAGATAGCCAACATGCACCTTTGGAAAGTCCCAGGGGCATTGCATAAGCCAAAAGGCATCCTTTTGTAAGCAAATGTGCCATAAGGACAAGTGAATGTTGTCTTCTCTTGATCTTGAGGATCGATGGGTATTTGAAAATAACCCGAGAAACCATCAAGAAAGCAGTAATATTCATTACCCGCTAAACGTTCAAGCATTTGGTCCATAAAAGGTAGAGGGAAATGATCCTTTCTCGTGGCATCATTGAGTTTGCGGTAGTCTATACAAACTCTCCACCCAGTAACGAGACGGGTAGGAATCAACTCGTTGTTTGCATTGGGAACAACGGTGATTCCGCCTTTCTTAGGCACACAATGGACTGGACTAACCCATGGTGAATCCGAAATAGGGTAAATCATACCCGCATCAAGAAGTTTGATAACCTCTTTTTTGATGACTTCATGGATTTTAGGATTCACCCTTCGTTGGCTTTGAATTGTGGGCTTAAAGTCGTCCTCCATGAGAATTTTATGTGTGCAAAAGTGAGGATCAATTCCACGGATGTCGGAGATTTTCCAAGCGATAGCTCTTTTATGCTTCTTCAACACGGCAACAAGTCTTGCTTTTTCGTCTTCTTTCAGATCCTTCGCGATGATGACCGGTAACTTCTCGTTGTCTTCCAGGAAAACGTACTCAAGATGAGGAGGTAGGTCCTTAAGCTCGAGAGTGGGAGGATCCTCAATAGATGGTGAAACTAACGATGGATCATCATTAGTCACCTCTTTAGGAGCAGGAGGAGAGAGCGGGTCCTCATTGAGAAGTCTCTCAATAGTACGAATGTCTTCATCCCAATTGGTGGACAAATTATCATACTTGATATCGAGAGGACCCAAGCTAGCTTCGAAATCATCCAAGTCACTTTCTCCAAAAGGAGTCAATGCTGGAGCAATTGAGGCAACGGTCTCAACATTGGGTAGAGAAGGAAGAGTACTTTTGCAAGCATCATGTAAATGTTCTTCACAAGCCTCATCGAAAACATCAATAGCATTAACACTCTCATACGAATAAGGTTGCTTAGAAATCTTACCCATGTTGAAGACAATTTTATCGTCACCAACTCTCATGATTATTTCGCCCGCGGCTACATCAATAAGAGTGCGACCGGTCCTCAGGAATGGACGTCCAGCGATTAATGGAACACGGGGATCCATCTCGTAGTCAACGACAACAAAATCCGCCGGGAAGGTGAATTTATCAACGCCAACAAAGACATCTTCGGCTATCCCCACTGGATAAGCAACTGTACGGTTGGCTAATTCCAAAGTCATTTTGGTGGGGACTAGCTCGGGGAGAGATAATTGCTTCCACACACTTAAAGGCATTAAGTTTATACTGGCACCTAGATCGGCTAGGGCCATGCAATTCTCTACTCCCGGGAAGTTGCAAGGAATCAAGAAGCGACCCGGATCACCAAGTTTGGTGGGCAGTTTCCTTAAGAGCACTGCGGAGCAGTTCTAATTAAGTTGGGTCTGAGCGAGTGTCAAGAAGCTTTTCCTTATCACTTAGAAGATCTTTAAACATCTTAGCGTATTTGGGCATGTGAGCGAGAGCCTCGGCAAAGGAGATGTTAAAATTCAGTTGTTTAAACATTTTAAGAAAGTTTGAAACCTGAATATCATCCTTGCTCTTTTGCTTCTCTTTCCTCAACCTTGAAGGATAAGGTATATTGGATGAAGAAGAAGGCTTTAAGGGAATAGGATCACTCACAACCACGGGTGGTGGGGAAATGGGGATAGAAGGTGAAGGAGGTGAGGAAAGTTGCTCTTTTTCCTTGTTCACAATCACGGGTGGAGGTGTAGGAAGCTCGGGTTCCATATAACCTTTTCCACTACGAGTGGTGATTGCTTTCATCTCCCCTCTTGGATTCGCAACGGTATTACTCGGAAGAGTACCCGAAGAAGAGGGTTGATTACTTTGGATGAGCGAACCAATCATATCACGAAGGTGAACAGCTTGATTATTAAAAGAGTTTTGCATGTTGGCATTAATTTCATTGCTGTGTTTGGCCATGTCATTCCTTAGCTCGGCTCAAATATCGCTCCCTTGTTTCACCAGGTCATTCTTCAAGTTGACAAATTGACTCTGAAGATTCGTCACCAACTCACGATTAGTCTTCATGAACGTCTCGACGTCTTGATTTACTGCCATCGGTTGATTGAGAGGTGGAGCTTGGTAAGCTTGAGAATTTCCTTGAGTTGGGTATGGATTTCTTTGGGATTGATATTGATTTTGAGCACGAGGTTGAGATTGGTTGTTTCGGTTATAGCTTTGTTGTTGGTTTTGGTTTGCAGGAGGGAAACCGGGAGGAGCAAGATAATTGTTGGAACGATAACTTAGCAAGCCACGGTCTCCTTGCGGGCGGGCTTGATAGCCTCCCGTGGGATAAGTGTCGTAAGCTGCGTTAACGTTTTCAGAAAAATTCCCTTGGGTAGCAGGACAATCATTGTAAGAATGAGGGCCACCACATGTCTCACAAGAAATAGCCACGGCTTTAGCTTGTTGAAAATTGTTTGTGGCTATGGACATGAAATCTTTGTGCATCATTGTGATTTGTCGGGTAAGTTCGGATATCTCGGGATTAGAGGTAGTAGAAGAAACATTGACTCTCTGATTAGATCTTGAGGATGCGAATGAATCCCAATTCTTGTGGTGAGTAGTCATGTTTTCAATCAACTCTCGACACTCCTCCGGTCTCCTTTTCATAAAAGTACCACCGGCGGCGGCATTGATCGTGTCACGATCACGAAAGGTGAGACCATTGTAGAAGGTGTCAATGAGAGTGACGGGGAGCATATTGTGATTAGGACAGCGGTCGATCAAATCATTGTAGCGTTCCCAAGCATCGAAAAGTGATTCATCATTCTCTTGCATAAATCCACTGATTTGGTTACGAAGGCTAGTGACCATGGATGGGGGAATGTAGCGCGATAAAAAACGTTGAGTCATGTCATTCCACGTATGAATAGAATTCTTAGGAAGACGGTCAAACCATTTTTCGGCATGGTGAGAAAGCGAGTGTGGAAAAAGTTGGAGGCGAAGGTCATCCATAGAAACACCGGAGCACTTCATGCTTTGGGTCATGGTAATGAATTTGTCGAGGTGTTTGTTGGCATCATCATCTGGAATTCCACGAAATGGGTTCGTTTGCACTTGCTGGATCATGTGATGCTTCAACAAAAACTCCTGAGCCGTGACGTGCATTGGCGCAATCGGGCCTCCGCGTCCGTTCATGGTGGGTTGGCACAATTCCTCCATAGTTCGTAAATCAGGTAGGTGGACATTGTTGTTGTTGTTGTTGTTATTATTATTCAAATTGTGTTGAGGTGGGTGATTATTGTTGTTATTAACACCAGCCATATCTAAATCTTCACGAGTCTCGGGCTCAGAATAGTTCGAAGATCTAGTACGCATACACCTGCAGAAGAAAAATATACACAAAGAATATCTATATAATCTTTTTGGTGCAAAACCTTTTGAAAAGAATTGCTTTTTAATGATTTTATAATGTTTTTGTATTTTTGAAGAGTTTTATATTTTTTATGGATTTTTGAAAGTTTTTATAGCAATGAAAATAACGTTCAAAGAACGGATCCCAAAATTCAATGCGTCTCTCACTAGAAACCGTTTATCTTAACGAAAAGAGCCGGCAGCGGCGCCATTTAATACTTGTCTTTTAGGCCTCGTATCAAAATTCGTTAGTCCCAAGTCTTTTCGAATTGAAAACCGGTCTAAAGTGCGACTCAATCGTCTTTTGGTGAATCAAGAGAATGGTTTGGTTGATTTGTTCTAAACTATTAGCAAGTAATTAAAGTGTCGTTGAGTAAAATGGAAGTTAAAAGATTAATATCTAAATGATGAGTAAACATAAAAGCTTGAAAACTTAAAGGTAAAATGAGCACACTAAATAAAACTAACACTTGGAAAATTTCTAAAAATAAGTACTAAAAGAAGGTAAGATCGGAGTACACCAAAACAAGCCAAAAGAAACCCCGATCGGAATGTATTCCGATCGGTTGATCGGAATGTGGGAAGGACAGCGATCGGAATATGTAACAAGAAAGGATCAATCGGAATACTATTCAAGGTTCCAAATCGGAATGTTCAATGAAGGTCACCAATCGGAATGATGGGAAAACAATTACAATCGGAATATGGGAAAGACTAGCAATCGGAATGACCAGGAACACTCAAATCGGAATGTTAAGATGGCTACCGTCGAAATCTACAAACCCTTTTCCGATTGGACTCAATCGGAAAAAGGGTGGCTGCTCGGAATGTCTTGGTCGGAAAGGGGTTTATAACCTTTCCGAAAATGGTGGAAAATGGTTAAGCTAGGTAATAAGCTACTTTAATAAGCTAATACCCGAAACTTAACAATCCAAATACTTTCCCGAATCAAATAAGCACTCTAATCAACTTATCTAACTCGAAATCAAACAACTTTTTGGATCAAACAATAAAAACATAAACTTTTTAAAGAAGATTTTTATAAAGTAAATAAGCTAATCATAAAAATAAGCCAATAAGCACAAAATTCTTAAAGCTTAATCAAATGAAAACTTATGAAATGATCAAAAGATTAACTTTTTAAGCACGAAATCAATTAGAACAACACGGATCATATGATAATCGCACCAAAATCAATCTAAAATCAAAGAAAAGTAGAATGAGAATAAGGATTAAAAGCTTAAAATAGAACTTTGATTAATGAAATAAGCAATACAAAGGAGTTTAATCTTAAAAGATTAAAAGAAAAGATGAAGTTTAGTGAGAGAAAGTTTAAGACTTTCTCTCTCTAAAACTAGAGAAAACTAAGAAAAAGTGAAAACTAGCTAAATTAACTAACTCCCTTCCTAATGACTATTAGGAGGGTATTTATAGGGAAGGTGGAAGGATTGCATGTGTTGCATCTTCTTTCTTGCTTTCTTCACGTTTTCTCGACTCGACTTTAATTCTTTGTCTTTGTCGTCTCGGGATTTGAACTTGTCTTTTAATTTTCTTCTTCTATTAGACTTAAGTTCTTCGACTTCGTTAAACTTCCGCCTTTAGACTTTTTCTTCGATAAATCTTCAGAAATAAGCCTTGGACTTCCGTTCTTTTCGCACTCTTGATCTTTTGACTTCGTCTTTTCCCGTTTTCTTCGATAAAAGCCCGTGAAAGCCCGTGTTTTCTTCCTTTTTCATATTTTGGTCCTAAAACACAATAAAAACACAAACCACGCATAATTCCGACTTTTACGACATAAATCACACGTTTTGGTCTTGTTATTATTGGAAATAAGTGGTAAAAGGATAAGTGTTTTCACACTTATTACTTACCTGATGTCATTTGCTCAGGCTACACTCTCTGAGGATATGCCTCCATTAATGAGAAAGATATATGGCTATAGCAGTATACCCACCAGCAAACAATTTGTAAGTCATTGTGTTATCCGGCATAGGAAAGGAGGTTCTTAGTTTACGTTTCAGAGAGACACAAAAAAACATAACTGGAAAAAAGAATCCAACTGGGTCATGAAAAAAGATTGTTATCATCATGGGTTGAAAACAATTAAGGTGTCAAAGTATACAATAACAAGACATTTGAGTGAAAGACAAAAACTTAAATTCAATTTAATAAGTTTTATAGTTATTCATTCCAATTGCTGCACAACTTAGCTTACGTCATAACAACCTATTTAAATTTTTTCTTATAGCCAGCATACAACCTATTTACATGCAACACTTTTATCATACCCTGTGTTACCATAGAATTCTTTTTTTTCAAACTACATTTCAATCACCGCTCTGCTATTTGTCATTTTTGTATCCTGATGCTTTTGTCTCGTTCTACATAAGTTCAAAACTCGTTCTACTGTCTCAAAAGAGATTTACGGTAGTTAAACAAAGTCTCACTTTCTTAAAGTTCTTAATAATAAGATAAAAGAACCTAAGGCACTGCTTGTTGGGATCCCTGCACAATATTCCAATCTATAGACAGTAAAAATGTCAACTACGTGGCCCTCAAATGTCAAAAACTAAATGTGCATTTGTTCCACTAATTTTATGTATGCCACATAGTTCCGTACAAACGTAATACTGGTAATGTAT
This sequence comes from Glebionis coronaria, assembly GCA_025667525.1. Classification (NCBI taxonomy): domain Eukaryota; kingdom Viridiplantae; phylum Streptophyta; class Magnoliopsida; order Asterales; family Asteraceae; genus Glebionis; species Glebionis coronaria. The sequence continues at coordinate 123,060,955 of CM046876.1, forward strand.
CATTTGGACACATCTCTAGATGTCTTCATTCTTAAAGTTAGAGATAATATAGAAAATCTATAACAACATTTATATATACTAAACGTAAGTGTCTTGGCATAATATCTGACTTCTAATATGAAGTTTGTCAAAATGAACAGATGACTACTTCAAAATTTCAAGCAGAAGTGGGACAATTTGCAGACAGTGATGTAGCTACATTTGAAGCGAGGGTACTTGAGTAATCAAATATTCACCTTATTTTCATTATCTGAAATTAAACAATAACAAAATGATCAGGCGCGACAAAAGCCAAACATAAACTAATGATTCTAAACCAAATAACCACTATCAATAGTCGAACCACAGTAAATTCATGTCCGAGTCTCGTTTCTACCATGTTAGTTATCTCGATAAACTAAGTCTACTTATAACCAAACCTCCTAAAATAACTAACTCTTCTTCCAATTTCTACACTCATCATAACAAAATTAAAAGCTTTTTAACTAATAACTCATCAAAATCAACAAAATCAACAAACATTCAAGCCATATACTGCAATCAAAATCATTTAAAAAATGAATAAAAATAGAGGATTACTTACAACTTTGTGTAGATTCGTACCAAACTACGATTCAAAACCGAACTATGATTCGAAACCGAACTACGATTTGAAACCTAAATAACTCGACTAACTATGAAACTGATTAACTAATTTCGAAACCCTAATTAAATCGATTCAACGAAACGCTAATTGAGATGAGGAGTGATGGAGAGTGTGTGAGATTAAGTCGATTGAGATGAGAGACGATTGAGAGTGTGTGAGTGTGTGTGGTTTTGAATTGAATTGGGGTTTTGTGTGTGCGAGGGAGTTAGGATTAGTATTGTTAACTTTTTTTTTAATTTTCTGTTAAATCGTAAATTTTATAAATTTATGTATTATTTTCTTTACTTTTTGTTTTTTGATATTGGTACTTTTTTACGCTTATAAGATTCAAAATCAAAACCAAACCTTAATAGTCAGATCAGGTCGAGAACAATTTAGTCCAAAACCTCTAGTGGATGACTAAACTGATTTTTACTCGTTAAAAAGTTCGTTGTTCTCGGTGTTTTATCGAATTGATCTCCGGTTGAATGTGTGACTCAGTCGTCTTTGGTGGATAAAAGAAAAGGTTGTCGTTGTGTAACAAAATAAAAATGCAAACTTTAAAGTAAATGGCAAAACAATAAAAGGATAAACTAATAAAGACTTAAACGAAATATAGATAAAAGCTTGAAAAGATTAAACTAAAAAAAAATAAGACTTTAAAAATAAATGACGAAAAACTAAAACTCGACAAAAAGTAAAATTTGCAAACTTAAAAATAAAATTAAGACAAAACAAGTTTAAAATAACTCTAAGTAAAAATGGCGGGAAAAGTTAAATTTGAATTTAAAAATAAAAACAGGAAATAAAAACTGAAAAATGCGTTCCGATCGTAACTTGGATCGCAGTCTCGATCGCAGTCTGGATCGTGACCAGGATCACAACCAGGATCGTATCTTAGGTCTTAGCCTTTGATCTTAGTCTTTGATCTTAGTCTTTGATCTTGGTCTAGATCTTAGTCTTCGATCTTAGTCTAGATCTTAGTCTTCGATCTTAGTCTAGATCTTAGTCTTCGATCTTAGTCTTCGATCTTAGTCTTAGATCTTAGTCTAGATCTTAGTCTTAGATCTTAGTCTAGATCTTAGTCTAGATCTTAGTCTTCGATCTTAGTCTAGATCTTAGTCTAGATCTTAGTCTTAGATCTTAGTCTAGATCTTAGTCTAGATCTTAGTCTTCGATCTTAGTCTAGATCTTACTCTTCGATCTTAGTCTTCGATCTTAGTCTTGATTTTAGTCTTCGATCTTAGTCTTCGATCTTAGTCTTCGATCTTAGTCTAGATCTTAGTCTTAGATCTTAGCCTTCGATCTTAGTCTAGATCGTAACCACAGATCAAAGTCTGGATTGTGAGTAGTGATCGCATGTAGAAACCCTAAGGCTTATGCGATCACAATACCTGATCGGAACCATTAAAACCCTTAAGAGACATTACGATGGAATGGAAAATGAAATAAGCAATAACCAAATAAGCACTTAAATAATAAGCAATTACCAAAAACTTAACCAAATCAAAATTAAGTAGAACTAAATAAGCACGAATTTAGAAAACTTTCAAGACACCAAATAAGCAAACTTTATAAACTGAACTAAAAGAAAAAGATAAAACTTATAAAAACACTTAAATTAAAATAAGCTAAACACGAAATAAGCAAAAATAACAATAAGGTAAAACCATAAAATACTTAAAAATGATACGAACACAAAGATAAACACTATAAGCAAATAAGCATAAAGATTAAAATAAACTACATACTTTTACCAAATCAAACTCAAGATTAAAACAAGAAAGGAAGAATAAGAAAGATTATGAAAAGAATTAAACTTAAAGATTCAACACAAAATTAAGGACTTACTTGAAAGAAAGACAATAATGAAATGACAATATAAAAAGTGCTAGAAAATAAAGTGGAGAACTAAAAAATGAATTTTAGCTAACACCTCTAAAATGAGGTTAAGGGTGGTATTTATAGGGAAGGGGAGTGTATGGTGGTTGTGCTTCTTTCTTTCTTTCTTTCTTTTGTCTTCTCGTCTTTCCTCTTTGACAATAGACTCGTCATTCTCGACTTTGTCTCGAGATTTATCGATAAATAATTTGAACTCGTCTTCTAATTTCTTCATTAATTAGATTTGGTTCTTCGACTTCGTTAAACTTTCATCTTTAGACTTTTTCTTCGATAAATCTTCAGAATAGGCCTTTGACTTCCGTTCTTTTTGCACTCTTGATCTTTTGACTTCGTCTTTTGTCTTTTTCTTTGATAAAAGCCCGTGAAAGCCCGTGTTTTCTTCCATTTTCACATTTTGGTCCTAAATCACAACAAAAACACAAACCACGCATAATTCCGACTTTTACGACATTAAATACACGGTTTGGTCTTGTTTTTATTATAATTAAGTGGTAAAAGGATAAGTGTTTTCACACTTATTAATTCCTCTACACTTGGCCATTGCAATGCCCTCATGCAATGCATTAATTACAAAGCAAGGTTTATATTTTCCATCATAATTAACTCATCTTGGCCTTTTATTAAACACAAGATATTGAGGAAACTTAAAAAGATAGAAAATTACAAAATATTTAAAGGAGAACAAGTAAAGAGATCGAAAACTTACATTAGGGCTTTAAATGACCTGAATGTTTATCACCCTCAAGTTTCACGTTCCCCATACCAAGCTTAAAAACGAGATCATTGCTATTATAAGTTAGCAAGCTAACACAAACTCATGTGGCTCAATTATTCGCTTATACTCCCTTATTCCTAGGTGTATCTTTTATATTTTATTGTTGACTTGAATGATCATGAGGATGCATTGTTGACTTATTTCGATATTTATTTAGGCTGAAAATAAAGTAGGACGATTTAATCAATAGTTAGCTAGAGGACAAAATCTTTTAAAACTGCTTCTCGAGACCTCATAGAGTTCATATCTTGGCATAACTCGTTTCACGATTTGAGACCTTTCTCGAACCGATATTTGGCAGTGACTTCATGCTTCGAATCTTGAGAGACGTTCTTGAAATAATGGTCTTCTCTTCATAATAGGAATTTCTTCACTTGAAGTTTTGAGAGATTCTTCATACTTGGACCACGACTTCTTTATTTTTCTCCAATCTTTATTTGGGATTTTGATATACAACGATCCGCCTCCTTTTAGGACTTGGATCTATTTATCCTCATACCTTGCTAGGGTCTTTTCGGATAGACTTCTCCATGATCTTTAGGGGAGTATTTGCTTTTCGTCGTGTGTCTTGATCCTTCATATTGATTTTTGATAAATGATTCTTCACATCACTTTGGATCTTTAGCAATAAAATGTAGCCCTCATGCCTTGTTAGGGCCTTTTCAGACTCGACAATCTTCTCATCCCGCTTCAATAAGTTATGCCTTGACTATGAACTCTAATTAATACCGAGCAACTTTTAAACGATCATGTGCTAGAAGCTAAGTAATTTTTCAAATCGTACAACCTTACTTATTGCAATTATATTATTAACAAGCGATGGGAGAAAAATCTCATAATTAACTCACATAAATTCATGAAAGAATACCAAACTTATAATTGACTCTATCATCTCTCGTTCTCCACAATTTAAAATCTCAAGGAATGAGACTCGTGGATGCTTAGCCTATTAAATCAAAGTTTTGGGTTTTCAAGTCATCTACAGGATCTTGCATCTTCTTAGACTTTATTAAGTTTAGAATTCGCATTTTAAAGTTCCCTTGATAAACGACTTTCTAGGATCAATTATAGGGAACTTGCAAAAAGTTCTTGTTCTTAACCCATATGAGTTAAGACTTTCGCGTTTTAAAGTTCCCTATATAAAAGCCTAGCAAAACTTGATTTAAACACATTAAGGATACTAGCTAGAGTAAACTTGGATAAGTAAACTCGGGTTGAGTCAAAAGATTCATGACGGGCCTAATATATCAAAGACATCTAAACTCATTAAAACCATTTTATTAAAAATTTATTCCAGCAATGAAAGAAAATAACTATAACAAAGGTAAATACGACTAGGCCAAAATAGATCAAAAATTTTGAAAAATGCCAAAAAAATCAATTTTCCGGTTAAAATGAGGACATATACAAGGAAAAGCCCACTTAACTTCGATAGAAGTCCCCCCTACACTTAAGATAAACATTGTCCTCAATGTTTAAGCATGTGGAAGTAACCTCCCCTACACTTAGGACATTGTGCACGTTGTTTAAATCTTGCTAATGAAGAGACAACTAAAGTGATTCCTATTTCAACATAAATGTAAAATAATGAATCAAAAGAGTTTAGGATAGAACCTGAAAGACGGGTACACGAAATCACGGATCGTCAAAAGTCATAAAGAATGGATCTTTGAAAGCTCGAATCCCTGCACATCATAAGAAAGAAAACAACAAACACATACTAGGGTCTCCCCTACACTTATTATGAAAACAGAGAAAAATGATAGATACTCGGGTTGCCTCCCGAGAAGCGCTTGTTTTTGTTCACCGAGTCGTGAGCCTGACTTGACCTTGATTAGAATGGTAAGAACCTTTAAGAACATCCACCGGGATCAAATACATGGTTTTCGTCCATCAGATAGCACAAGCTTAAGGTGAAGAACACAAGCCAAGAAGAGTAGGCAAGGTTCCCTTAAGCAAAGATAGAGCATTGTGGTAGAAGGTATGATGAAGTGAAAGCATAGCTCCATTATTTCCAAAAGTCTTTCCTTTTATTTCATCAGATGGATACTGAGATGGCTTAAAAATTGTGACACCCGAATCGAACACCTTTTCTTTTAGGAGAAAATAAGGCTTATACTCAGTAGACCTTGAAGATTCGCCAATAAACCGCACAATCTCATCTAAAGAAGGTGGATAGAGAGGTGTCAAGACATAGGTACTACGGATATTGGTGTCGTCCAGTTTCTTCTCCTTTAATACGGGTTTCTTAATATCCGAATGAGGATAAAGACCATAATCAAAGTCTAAAGGAAGTGAATCATTCTCATTGGAAAAGTATGTATTGAGAAAAGTGTCAAAATCTTCCTCAAATGAGTAATCATCCAAAGTAGGATCAAGCATTGTTGGCGGAGGATCTTCATCAAAAATAGGAGCAAAGTCATCCTTAGAAGACATAACACTTGAAGAATCACTCGAAAGAGTATCAACATCATCAAAGTCATCATAAGTTGGCATGTCTTTATACTTTCAAGAAAAATCATCATAATCATCCACATTGGAACTAGAATCAGCATCATAGATTTGCATCGACGCAATCGGTCCTCCACGTCCATTCATTGTCGGTTGACATAGCTCCTCCATCGTACGTAGGTCGGGTTGAGGGTCATGGTTGTTATTATTCATGTTGGGGTGAGGTGGGTTGTTATTATTATGCACACCGGCCATATCTAGGTCTCTACGAGTCTCAGGCTCAATATAAGACGAAGATCGAGTACGCATACACTAAAAAGAAAATACAATATTTTTGATTTTTTTTTTATCTTTTTTAGCTTTTATGGATTTTTTTTTTGAAATTTTATAATTTTTAGGATTTTTGAAAATTTTTATGCTTGAAAATAACGTTCCCAAGAGAACGGATCCCAAAATTCATCGTGTCTCTCACAAAAAACCGTTAATCTTCACGAAAAGAGCCGGCAGCAGCGCCATTTGAATATCTGTTTTTACTCGTTAAAAAGTTCATTGTTCTCGGCGTCTTATCGAATTGATCTCCGGTTGAATGTGTGACTCAGTCGTCTTTGGTGGATAAAAGAAAAGTTTGTCGTTGTGTAACAAAATAAAAATGCAAACTTTAAAGTAAATGGCAAAATAATAAAAGGATAAACTAATAAAGACTTAAACGAAATATAGATAAAAGCTTGAAAAGATTAAACTAAAAAAATAAGACTTTAAAAATAAATGACGAAAAATTAAAACTCGACAAAAAGTAAAATTTGCAAACTTAAAAATAAAACTAAGACAAAACAATTTTAAAATAATTCTAAGTAAAAATGCCGGAAAAAGTTAAATTTGAATTTAAAAATAAAAACAGGAAATAAAAACTGAAAAATACGTTCCGATCGTAACTTGGATCGCAGTCTGGATCGTGACCACGATCGCAACCAGGGTCGTATCTTAGATCTTAGCCTTTGATCTTTGTCTTTGATCTTAGTCTTTCATCTTAGTCTAGATCTTAGTCTTCGATCTTAGTCTATATCTTAGTCTTCGATCTTAGTCTAGATCTTAGTCTTCGATCTTAGTCTTCGATCTTAGTCTTCGATCTTAGTCTAGATCTTAGTCTAGATCTTAGTCTTAGATCTTAGTCTTAGATCTTAGTCTAGATCTTAGTCTTCGATCTTAGTCTAGATCTTAGTCTAGATCTTAGTCTTAGATCTTAGTCTAGATCTTAGTTTAGATCTTAGTCTTCGATCTTAGTCTTCGATCTTAGTCTAGATCTTAGTCTTCGATCTTAGTCTTGATCTTAGACTTTGATCTTAGTCTTCGATCTTAGTCTTCGATCTTAGTCTAGATCTTAGTCTTAGATCTTAGCCTTCGATCTTAGTCTAGATCGTAACCACAGATCGAAGTCTGGATCGTGAGTAGTGATCGGAGTAATCGATCGCAAGTAGAAACCCTAAGGCTTATGCGCTCACAATACCCGATCGGAACCACTAAAACCCTTAAGAGACATTACGATGGAATGGAAAAATGAAATAAGCAATAACCAAATAAGTACTTTAATAATAAGCAATTACCAAAAACTTAACCAATAAGCACGAATTTAAAAAACTTTCAAGACACCAAATAAGCAAAATTTATAAATTGAACTAAAAGAAAAAGATAAAACTTATAAAAACACTTAAATTAAAATAAGCTAAACACTAAATAAGCAAAAAACACAATAAGGTAAAACCATAAACTACTTAAAAATGATACGAACACAAAGATAAACATTATAAGCAAATAAGCATAAAGATTAAAACAAACTACACCATTTTACCAAATTAAACTTAAGATTAAAACAAGAAAGGAAGAATAAGAAAGATTATGAAAAGCTTGAAATCTATTATATCTAAAGATTCAGTCCTATCATTGAATGTGGAGTATTTATGTTTATATTTCAGTGTTTTTGAGTGTTCTACGATTCAATTCATTGTTCATCACATATCTAATCAATGTCAGGGCATATGAAAGGTTTGTGTAGTTATATGGCTAAAGAAGTTGAAGTGAAAAAGTCCCTCGATCAAAGAAGTTATACTGTAATTATAACAATGAAGATGAAAGTTAATACAAACCATCTTTGAGTTACAAGAATCCTCATAAGTGTCTATTCTCTCTCAAATCTCGGTCTTTCAACAAAACACATACAAACAATTCTATATATTTTGTCTTTGTTTATATTATAATTGGATCTAAATAAAGCTTCATCAATGATTCTTATTTATCAATCTTAAGCTAACCCCAATCTTCAAACTATGTGGATTAAGTTTTAATTTTTAATGTTAAAAATTTTGAATTGGGGTTTTTACTTTTCTGGGTTTTTTATGTTAATTCTTATTTTGAAACAGGTACGTATAAAGAGGAAGATGGATTCTGCTTCTCCTATAACAAAAAAAACAAAACATGAAAACATAATTAATACAAAGGTTATAACGATTTTATGTTAGCTTTTTTATATTGATATTTTTTTCATGTAATATAAATGTAAGTGTTAGTATGTGGCTCGGATTGACAATAGTTAAATTTTTTGTGTTAGGTGAATTATGATTATCAGCGTGTTTAGGATTTTGCTTATTAGTAGAATCTGATAAGCATCTCAAATTATAGTGTTTAGATTTATGTTTTAAAAGATATAAGTATATCCAATAAGCTGATAAAGGAAGCTTGAGTTGATAACACTGCCAATTTTTATATCTTCAAATAAATAGTGCGAAATAAAAATATTTAGTACGTTTTCGGTAGGTCGACAACTTTTAGAAGGAAGTCAAGTTGAATTTTTAATGATAGGGTAGATAAGGGTGTAATAAGAAATTTTAGTATGTGTTACTATGTTTTACTGTAACTGTTTTAAAGGTTCAAAAGATTTTAATTGATTAAGGATTTAACTTGGAAGTAATGGTTTTGTTGTCTATATCATTTAGTTATTTGATTATGTATAATAGAAAACAAATTTGCTTAAATTACTTAAGGTTTTTTAGAAGTTCATGTAGGTATGATGTTGCTTATTTTTTACAGTAGTAGTTTAAGTTGAAACTAAATTTGATAAATAAAGGGTGTTTGGTGTTATTCTCTTACAACTACAAAATGACTTATGATGCCAGTATAGATTATTAATGCTACAACCGTATGGATGCAACATCATCACGATGTTAAGTTTGTAGCTTGCAGGGACATATGAGTCACATTCGTATATTTGTATCTATTTAGAAATTTCTTTTGATATTTAGAAATTTTTTTATATAGTATAATGAACCTATAGGTAACAAATCTTCTATAACTAAGTATCAAAGCGATATAATTTTGTTTTATTCGTGTATATTAGCCAATACATTATAACGGTTCATGGTTAAAGAATAACCCATGTAAAAGTATTAAGCAACGAGTGACCATTTCAACCCACATACTATATAATGGGCCAGTTTGGGTTGTAGTTTATCTCTATGGGTCAGATTTGTGAGTTTTCAGGTTATGGAAGCTGAAGTTGGTAAGCTGAAATAAGTGACTTTTTGACAGATTTACCATATTTAAATAAGACGATAAGCTCATTTAACATTAATAATAAGCTAATATATACACTCATTTGCAATGAAAAAAACAGAGAGTGATCACAGTTCACGAGTTCAGGTTACCTACGTGGCCTAATCGAAAATTCCCATAACCGTTTCCATGCGAGGTTTGAACCATGGTATCTTTTGAGTCATTTAGGATGACTTACCATTAGGCCACCTTCGGGGTACTTCTACCAAAAATAGAGTTTGGATGGTATAATGCTGAAAAAGTTTCAATGTTTTTGGATAAAATATTACCCAATTCGACTCTTTCATGGGTAAGTGGGTCGAAGTGGTCATTTTAAGTCTATACCTTTGGTGTACATGTATGAATGTTATTAGGATGGTTGCTGAGAGAAGTTGATGGTGCTGGAGTTGGTGGTTGAAGCTCACCCACTAAATGCCAACACTTGAGGAATCGAAACTAACTTGACAAAGTTGGAGACAGAGGTATGTTCTTGGCTATATGTTTACACATTTCACTCTTTATGAAGTTTCATTTACATTAACTCTATTTCGTTTTTCAGGGTAAGCCGGATCATGTAGTGGGAAGGCAACCACAAATTTAAAGACTCACGCAATTTCTTGGTCGGCGTACACAGAACAACCTGTTAGTTATATGCAGCATAAACAACTGTTTAATTACGTATATCACACATTCAAAACAATTTGGATTTAAGTTTTACTATGATAAGCTTTGCTTTTTCTTCCATTGGTTGCAAGGTTGACTGGATTCAGGTTTGCTTTTGTAGACACAATGGTTTTTTTTTTATCAATTTGGCTAAACCATATTACTTATTTTTGCAATCTGCCCTTTTGTTTTGTAGCTAAAATGTTTGAGATTTTCAAAAGTATAGGTATGTTTTGTTCCTTTTTGTTTGGCTTTTGAACACTATAAGCTATTTTGTAGCGATATGTGTTATGCAGGCTTGGGTAGAGCTACACAGAGCGTGTTCACGAGCTCAAAATTCAATAAGTATCCGAATGCAAATCACATGAACTGTTAAGTTCAGTTGTCAAATCATCTTGGAATGTAATGAATTATTATAGAACGAGGCGTTGAAGTACTGAAAGATTTGTGTATTATAGAGTTAATTCCAACTTGATTCGTCCATGTTAACTGCTACATTGGTAGAGAATGTGAAAGTGTGTTCTCAAACTACGTCGTCTTTTCTATTGCTGATGCGTTTCTTCGTTGCTATTTAACCATTCTTATCGCTTCTCTGCTATATAATCTGTATGTTATATCCATTCATTCTTAATATGAGTTTTTATCGTGTATATATGTTGCACTTTTTCTTTATAGTGCAATATACCCATTAGTAGTACAAATGGCACAATTCATGGTCTTAAACTCACGTGTTGACAAAATTTATGATCTTATGTCAATTTTGTATGTTTTTTATTTTTTTGTTTCAACTTTTGCAGTTTATATTCTCAAGGTCCTTCAACCATCACAAAGTTTAGGTACAATGTTAAATTTGAATTTAAATAGAACATATTCCCCAATTTGAGCCCGATGTTATTCAACGTTTTGCAAGAATATTTAATGCACTATTTGTTTGGGTCATAGATGTTAAGCAACATCAAATACTATATAGGGAAACTTTGGTGTACTAAGTAAATCATAATGAACAAACAATAAACCCGTCATGTAAATTTCAGTTTAACAGCAAATATCATGCTTCAAGAAGAGCAACCCCATGCCCCCTTAGTGCAACGCACGGGTTCCGGAAGTCTCGTTAAACTTAAAGACTCAACACAAAATTAAGGACTTACTTGAAAGAAAGACAATACAATATGAAAAGTGCTAGAAAATAAAGTGGAGACTAAAAAATGAATTTTAGCTAACACCTCTAAAATGAGGTTGAGGGTGGTATTTATAGGGAGGGGGAGTGTATGGTGGTTGTGCTTCTTTCTTTCTTTCTTTTTTCTTCTCGTCTTTCGTCTTTGACAATAAACTCGTCATTCTCGACTTTGTCTCGGGATTTGTCGATAAATAATTTGAACTCGTCTTCTAATTTCTTCATTAATTAGATTTGGTTCTTCGACTTCGTTAAACTTCCGTCTTTAGATTTTTTCTTCGATAAATCTTCAGAATAGGCCTTTGACTTCCGTTCTTTTTGCACTCTTAATCTTTTGACTTTGTCTTTTGTCTTTTTCTTCGATAAAAGCCCGTGAAAGCCCGTGTTTTCTTCCCTTTTCACATTTTGATCCTATATCACAACAAAAACACAAACCACGCATAATTCCGACTTTTACGACATTACATACACGTTTTGGTCTTGTTTTTATTATAATTAAGTGGTAAAAGGATAAGTGTTTTCACACTTACTAATGACTAAACCAAATGTGTTGGTTCGGTCCAACTTTTCAATCAATCATATCTAAAGTATAATGGTCAGTTGTGCGTAATGGTCAGTTGTGCGTAAGATCAAACCAAAATAATTCAAAAATCAAATATTAAATAAAATGTGGTTCGAGGACCGGACTGAAATAGGTTAGGTCAAGTTCGAGCTCGAGGCGATTTATCCGTTCGAGGACTGGACTAAAATAGATTTTTGCCCGCTCTTTTTGAAAAGTATGAGTGAAAGTTAAACTTTTGCTCACACTTTTTGAAAAGTATGGATGAAAGTTACACTTTTTTCACACCTTTTGAAAAATGTGGGTGAAAGTTAGAATTTTGTTCACTCTTTTTGAAAATTGTGGGTGAAAATTAAACTATTGCTCATACTTTTTGAAAAGTGTGGGCGAAAGTTAGACTTCTGCCCACACTTTTTGAAAATTGTGGGAAAGTTAGACTTTTGTTCATACTTTTTGAAAAGTGTGGGTGAAAGTTAGACTTTTACTCACACTTTTTGAAAAGTGTGGGTGAAAGTTAGACTTTTGCCCACACTTTTTGAAAAACGTGGGTGAAAGTTAGACTTTTACTCACACTTTTTGAAAAGTGTAGGTGAAAGTTCGACTTTTGCTCACACTTTTTTAAAAGAATGAGCAAAACTAAACTATTACTCACATTTTTCTTGAAAAGTGTAAGTAAATACACACTTTTACTTACACCTTTTTAGGTGTCATTAAAAAGTGTGTCACTATATGCCTTTTTCTTGTAGTGTTGGATCGAAAAGAAATAAGCGAAAAAAGGTGTTAATGAATTTAATGAGCTCGTCGGAAAATATGAGGTTTGCTGGAGAAGATGAAGATTTTAGTGATGTTTTTTGAGATCGGATGAAGGAATATGATATTGGAAAAAGGTAAATGAGATATGATTATTTTTTAATCCAGGAGGAAAATTTATAAAAAATATAAAATTCATATTACTTGTAAAAAAAGTGAGGCCTAGGTAATGTCATTTTTGATAACATTTGTAACTTTAGAAAAAAAATGTAAAGTTTTGATGGTGACAACGTTGGTAATTTATAACTTTGATTGTATTAATGCTCGGACGGTCCAGGTCAGCATCCTACTCAGGTATGCAACTTAATCTATTCTCTAAGATTGGATTTTTAGTATTAATAGTTATATATGGATTTACTCTGTTCAGTTCTGTTTGGCTGTAATTACGACATGATCTTCTTGATGTTTACACCATTATAAAAGAGTTAGGAAAGCTTGATGGAATTAAAGTTGGGCTTGTTGGTGATCTTGCTAACGGGCGAGCAGTTCGCTCACTTGCATATCTTCTAGCCAAGTATAATAATGTGAAGAAAAATGTATATGAAATTTACTATTTTGATTGATTAGATTAAAGAGAAAAGTTGTATGTCCTGACTGTTTTTTTCCTTTTCATTCACTAGGAGGACATTAAAGAGTACTTAACTATAGAAAAGTTATCAAAGATAAAGATTATTCAACCAACCACCCCTTATTCTTTTATTAACTGCCTCAGGCTATTGCTTCAAATGTAATAGCTGGGTTTATGATCGTACATACAAGAGAAAGAAACCAAACTAATGATCAAAACAGATTGATCAGAACAATGAACACCAGAAACGAGTAAAAGTAAACTTTTGAGAGAGATAATGAAAATGGCTTACTAACAAATGAGCCAGTAATGAGCTTATATACTAACTCCTAACTAACCCTAGCAACTACTCAATAGTTGTCTCCATGCACCCTTCATCTTCTAGCAACTTGTCAAAATAAACCCTGCACTTAACACCAAATAACAATAATAGAAATAATTATAAACACATACATGTACTTTACCTTTTTGACATTACAGTCCCTGAGAGTTGGTTTATACTTAACCACTCTTCTTAACACTCCCCCTTAAACCAACTCTGTAAAGGTCATACAAACCAAGACCTTCACAAAATTTATGATGCTCAGCAATACTCAAACCTTTTGTAAAGACATCTGCTATGTTATCAACAGACTTAACTTTAACAGTACTCACTACACCAGCAACAACTTTTTCTCTTAAGAAAAAGAGCTCAATCTCAAAATGCTTAGTCCTTTTATGAAATACAGGATTAGTGGCTATCTGTATTGCAGAACTATTATTACATCTCAAAGGAACTGGTAACACTGGATTAATATTAAGTTCAGCAAGAACTTTCATAATCCACATTACCTCATAAGTAACACTATTCATTGCTCTAAACTCTGCCTCATCAGATGACTTAGATAACATTGACTGTTTCTTACTTTTCCAAGATACCAGACTATTACCCAAAAATACACAATATCCAGTCACTGAATTTTTAGTAAGCTTGCACTTAACCCAATCAGAATCAACATAAACACCAAGATTAAGACTATCACTCTTATTAAAAGTGAGTCCTTTTCCAGGTGAACTTTTTAAATATCTTAAGACTCTAAATGCAAGCTTCAGATGTGACTGCATAGGTGCATGCATGTACTGACTTAGGACATGAACAACATAACTAATATCAGGTCTAGTACGAGTCAAATAAATCAACTTACCAACTAGCTTTTGGTAGTTATTAACCCCTTTCAAAGGTTTATCAGTTTCAGAACCTTTACTCTTGCCGTTCATACCCTCTTTAACATCAATAGGTGTTCCGCATAGCTTACAAGTCAACATACCAAACTCAGTAAGAAGTTCTAAGCAATACTTTCTTTGAGTTAGATAAAGAGAAGTATTAGACTCAAGAACTTCAATACCCAGAACGTATTTGAGTTTACCAAGATCTTTAATCAAGAACTTGGAACTCAAAAATTTCTTAAACTTTTCAATCTCTTCCACATTATTGCCAGTGACTATAATATCATCAACATACACCAAAAGTACAATAAAAACTTCATCTTTATTTTTGATAAACATAGAAAAATCATTCTTACTTTGTATAAAATCATTTTCAATTAAAACAGATGTAAGTTTTTCATTCCACTTTCTTGGTGCCTGTTTTAAACCATACAATGATATCACCAGCTTACAACCTCTTTTAGCATTTTTATCAAAGTAACCATCAGGTAAGGTCATATAAACATCCTCCACTAAATCTTCATATAGAAAAGCATTATTTATATCTAATTGGTATAATGGCCAATTATTATAAACAGCTAAAGTTAAAATGCATCTCATAGTTACAATTTTAACTACAGGAGAAAAAGTTTCATCAAAGTCAATACCTTCCTTTTGGTTATATCCTTTAGCTACTAATCTAGCTTTTAACCTTTCAATTTCTCCATTAGATTTGTATTTAACCATATAAACCCACTTACAACCAATAGGTTTTCTTCCAACAGGAAGATCAACAAGAATCCAAGTACCATTTCTATTTAAAGCCTCCATTTCTAAATTCATAGCCATAAGCCATCTTATATCTTTAGAAGCTTCAGAAAAAGTTTTTGGTTCAACAATTTTATTCAAACTAGTAGAAAAATTGTAATTCTCTTTACAAAGACAAGAGTAATTAACATATTTTTCTATACCATACTTAACACTAGCATTCAGCTTGTAATCATTATAATTTTTAGGCATAACAACTTTCCTAGATGATTTTCTAGGATTAAACAAATCATGTCTGTCTGGGGAATTAACAGGACTTTGAAAAAGATTACCAAAATCTTGATATTGACTGTCATCACCCTCAGAATCACTATTATTATCAACAAGTGTTGCATTTTCATCTACATTACTGGTGGCTTCTACTAGTTTACTATCATTAAGATCACCACTACTCTTTCTAGTTTCACTAGCTTTTTCAGTACCTCCTAGTAATGTATCGTCTATGCCCTCACTACTACTATGTACATTATCTCTCTTATCATCATTGGGATCATATGACATTGACTCATTATCATCTAAGTTAAAAAAGTTTAAACTGTCCTTATTTTTAAAATTCATAACGTACTCACTGTTTTCAGACCCATTCTTAAATGGAAACACTGTTTTATAGAGCTTAACATCTCTAGAATAGAAGACTTTTCTACTCTCAAGGCTATATAGCTTATAACCCTTTTTTATCATTAGAATATCCAATAAAGACAGATTTTTCTGACCTAGATGAAAACTTGTCAGTGTCATTTAAAACATTTGCAAAACAAAGACAACCAAATGTTTTTAACAAAGAGAGATTTGGTTAATTATCATACACTAATTCATAAGGTGATTTCCCAGACAAGACAGAACTTTGAATCCTGTTAATCAAATAAACAGCAATCAAAACACAATCAGTCCACATGTTCAAAGGTAATCCCCCCTGAAACATGAGGGCTCTAGCAATATTTAACAAATGCCTATGTTTCCTCTTAGCAATACCATTTTGTTGAGGGGTGTATGGGCAAGAGGTCTGATGAAGAATCCCATTATCTTTACAAAATTTATCCATGTTATTATTGACAAACTCTGTACCATTATCACTTCTAAACACCTTAACCATTTTCCCAAGTTTATTTTTAATCATATTTACGAAAACAGTTATATTGGAAAAAACTTCATCTTTGCCTCTTAACAAAAATAACCAAACAGTCCTACTATAGTCATCAACAACGGTAAGGAAAAATCTAAAGCCTTCTTTACTTTGAACTCTATAAGGACCCTACACATCCAAGTGAATCAACTCACCAACACTCTTGGTTTGATGATCACTTAGAGGAAATGGTTCTCTAGTTTGTTTAGCTTTATGACAAACATCACAAATATCACTATCAACTTTATCAATTTTAAGTTTATATTTTAACAAATGTAACACCTTATCTGAAGGATGACCAAGCCTATTGTGCCAAACACACTTAGATAAACAACATTGTGATATATTATTGTTGTAATATTTCTTACCTGTATTAAAAAAATACAGTCCATTTATTTCATTACCAGTCCCCACTAGAGTCTTTAGAACAGAGTCCTGAATATCACAAGAATTTTCATCAAAAATGACTTTGAACGTACTATCTTTACTTAGCTTGTGCACAGATAGAAGACTAACTTCATGATGGCACAACAAAAACATCTTGTATAGAAATTTTATCAGTTAATTTTAAACTTCCTATGTGTGTGACAATAGCCTTAGTTTCATTTGGATGACCAACAGTCATATTTAAATGAGACACATTAATCACATTAAACATGTTAATCACAGTATAAGTCATATGTTGAGTGGCTCCTGAATCAATGATCCATCCAACATACAA
Organism: Glebionis coronaria; assembly: GCA_025667525.1. Lineage (NCBI taxonomy): Eukaryota > Viridiplantae > Streptophyta > Magnoliopsida > Asterales > Asteraceae > Glebionis > Glebionis coronaria. The sequence continues at coordinate 123,077,921 of CM046876.1, forward strand.
CTTATAGGTTTTAACATTAGTATTATGATTAAAAAATCTTGAAGTACAAAAGCTAAAGGCACAATTTGTACCTGCAACATTTACATGTATGCTACTGGTTCCAAATTTCTTACCAATCAAATCCACCAATCTTTTAAATTGTTCATCAGTAAAGGAGTTAGATGAACAACTATTAGACTGATCTTTTAAACCTGAAGCCACATGATTACTACTATCTTTGTTATTAGTATTCCAGTTATTGTTAGAACCATTATTCTTTTTGAAATTGGGAGGATAGACCTATTGTTTGGTCTTGAAGCAAATGCAGAATTCCCAGCCTTTGATGTACTCTGAGATTGTGAACCTCTATGAGATTCATCTCTTGACAGAGTAGCAAAGGCTCCCTTAACATCAGGAAGGGGTTCAGTAGTGAGTAGAATACTCCTTATAGGAGCATATACATCATCTAGCCCCATGAGAAACTGCATAAGCTTAAGCAGTTTATTATGTTGTTTAAGTTCATCAGCACTATCACAAACACGCTCAGGCAAATTAACCAAAGAATCATATTGCCTCCACAAACCATTAAACTTGTGGTAATACTCAGAAAGAGTAGAACCAGACTGAGTAAGTGAGTGAATCTTATAATGCATATTGAAGATAACATATCCATCTTGTTTACTATAAGTTTCCTCTAATTCATCCCACATAGTTTTAGCAACTTTATAGAAAACTTGTCCCATATAAACCTCTTGTGAAACACAACCAAGAATCTAGTTTGAAACAACAGAGTTACATCTTTCCCATTGATCTTGCAAAAAACCAGCCGCTTCAGGCTTAGGAAATTTCCCATCAATAAAACAAAGTTTATTTTTAGTATGAATGGCACTGAAAATAGCTGCTTTCCAGATTTTATAATTTTCTGTTCCTTCCAATTTAAACCCAATTAGAAGAACACCACTAATATCACTACTATGCAAGTAAAAAGGGTCAAACATGTCAATTTCATTATTATTTGACCCTCCCCCATTTCACCCTTACTCTTATTCTCAAGTGCCATAATAGATGACAACAAAATAACAAAACCAAGAACACAACAGACAAAGCAAAACAGTCAACAAATACCACCTTATAACTCCACAACACCACTAATCAACAAAACAACCCATCGACACCTAATCCCACTAAAACAAGAATAAAAGGAGAGAGCGTGAGATGATACTATCACGCACATCAACTAGCTATAACCACAAAGATCAAGAAGATCTTTAACCAAGAACGCAACGGAAACAATTATCAACCCAAAATCTGCAGGATTAGTACAAAAGAACACCAAACAACAAAATCAAAGTAATCTTACCAAGATTAAAAAACCCCAACTTCTGATTTAGGGGTTTTCAATCAAGAACAACTTAAAACCACAATTCAACAATTACGTTGATTAATTAACCAAGAAACCAAAATACCCAAAAAAAAACCAAAAAATAACAAACCCTAAATTTTGAGGAAAAACAAATTGATCACAAATCTAATCAATGGACACCAAGAATCAACCGATTCAACCAACAAAATAACCAGAAACACTTTTAATTGGAAAAACCCCCAATTTTTAGAAACCCTAGTTTTTAAAAAAATCAAGATCCTTGTATCAAAAGCCAACCAGGCTCCAATACCATGTAGAAAAGTTATCAAAGATCAAGATTATTCAACCAAGCACCCCTTATTCTTTTACTAGTCTCAAGGCCCGCCCCATGGGCGGCTAGCTTCAAGAATTTTTCAAGAAAAAAGTATTAATATAGTTCTTAAAATATCGTTAAACTTAATATATTGATTAGAAATTGTTTGTGACATCATAAAGGAAGTCTATTCAAGAAAATTAGAACAAATACTACTCAAGAAAAAAATCAAAAGTTTACAATATGTTGTAACATTGATCCTACATGAAACAAAAAAAGACAACGTTAAATGCTTTTCCGTCACAGGAGCCGCTAATGGAGCAAGTCGCAATCAATTTCAAGTTAAATTTCATTGCATATAATGCAATACTTGGTGAAAGGAATGTATTAGCAACATTTAACAACGCCTCTTGAACTTTACCATTAATGAGATAAACATTATGCTAAATCCAAAGAAAATTGACCTGCATGATTGTTTAAGTAATCTTAAAGGAAGCGCTACTTCAAAAAGTAAACAAAAAGAAGGTTATAAATTTTATATAATGAACATAGATGAAAGATCATAAACTTTTTTTTCAGCTACTGTTGGGTATGTTTTTTTGCTATGAGCCTATGAGATAAAATCTAAAGATCTTGTGGAAGCACTCTTCATAGGCAGACTTCCATACGTATCCAACAACCTAAACTTAGTTCACTGTTTTTTTTAGCTAATAGTAAAAAAAATGGCCATACTTTAATAACATTTAGAAAAAAGTAATTATGATTATGTTAAAAAAAAGCTATTTGAAATATTTAGTTTGTTGTACAAAAGAATGTATGTCATTTCCATTATGAAAGACATAGCACTTTCCTTTATACATTTGAAATAAAATAAAAAGGGTTACGAATACATATTACAGTTATAATTTTAACATGAAATCAATAATGGAACGAAAGGACTTACGTTAATCATATATTGGTCCATTCCTGAATTGAGTATGTTGCATCTGCCAACCAACAACAGTTATTTCACTTCCATCTGCATATGAAATTAGCAACATAGTGAGGACCAACATATAGCATCGACCAACGCCTATATTAGATGTCTTGTCAAGAAGCATGAAAACTACCTATCTTTCTTAACAAATAAACAATTATGCAAAGAATTTAAAAAGCATACTATCATATGTCTCATGCTCAAAGAACCATCCTGAAACAACTGTTGCATTGCTTTTGGGTTCAAGCTAAGAATCAATAGAGAAGGTCTTAGCTTGTAAGCAACATAGAGTGAAAATAAATTGATCAATTTTATCGCTCTCGTTCTAAACCATGGTCTTGGCACCACATAATAGAAAATGCATCTAATACAAAAAGAAAATGCAAATTTCAAAACATAAAAACTAACTTGTTACAAAGGCCAAAAAAATGCAATACTTGCTAATAAGTTTTAAACATGTGCAAGCTCCAACAGTTGCGTTTTATTTCATTATTGAGATTGTATAATCTTTAACCAAACATCCAAACAAAGGTAATCTTTATACGAACTTACTGCTGAATTGATGCTCAAACATAAACTTATGTGGAGTATAAATGTATTGATTTACATTTACTTTTCACATATAACACGTTAAATGAGAAAGCCATAAAAGCATGGTCAAAAATTAAGCCTAGTATTATAACTATTCTACAAAATCAAACATAGTGTTTTAGATTTTTTTTTGTATAAAGGTTCTTACCACAGAAAAACATTGAGAAAAAACCCTGATTAAGAAATTATTTATAGCATGTATCAAGCTTCTTACCATAGAAAAACAGTGATGGCCAGCTTAACTTATCTTCCGCTTTTCATGAAAAAACCAAGCTTGCGTGTAAGATATATAACTATTTTTTGTAAACCTAAAGGAGTCGCGTTTTAGAAAAATGTGCTTCAAAATAAACAGGCAAACTTAAGGGACCGGTTTAAGTTAAAAGGTACATTATGGATAAATATTCTTACTCTCCAAGGAGACACATGGATGCATCTTCCAATTTCAAGGAGTTCCATTAACGAACAAACTAATAGTATGAAAAATAAAGACCATGATCCCACTCTGCATTATTATGATCATTTTTGTTCAAACAACATAGTAGAATTACGTTAAGTAATACCTGGACGGAATCTTTAAATAGTGTAAAAAATGTATGCATCTTAAACTTGAGCGCTGATCGATTTGACATGTCCAATCCCGGTATCAAGGCGAAGCAGAACAATATTCTACTTTCGGATGGACATCAGCACCCTATGAACTTGTTGTAGCATTTACTTGAGACAGTCTCGAACGACAATTCAGATCACACCTTTTTACTTATCAATTGTTAAACGAAAGGCATGCTTTACCATCACTTGTAAGCTGGTTTTTAGCTTATCTTTTATTTCCTCTGAAATTCCAAGAAAATTACAGACCTGTATTAATGGCTCATAATAAAAAAACCAAAAAGTTAAGTATAAATGTTAATTTTTTTAAAATCTATATTGAAGCAAATCAAATGTGATTAAAAAGTATTATTTACATTGAATCACGACACTGCTTGATGCAACACCTTTAGTCCTCATACCATAGGTCAATAAAAGAACATTTGAACGCCTTTCTTGTAGATAGCCAGAATCAACATGTGTCATCATTTTAATGAGCATTTATCACAATCATGATTAGAAAAACTTGATATAATACTATTGCAACTAATGAAAAATCATACCCAGGTAGTTGCATCTGCTTGAGCTTTAAAGACTCGTAAAATAGAAAAATATGTTTCTTGCTCCAAGAAATGAATTTGTTCTTCAATATATAAGACTGCGCAAATTTCAGCAACCAAACAACCTATTAATTGGCGTTTTAGGAAAACATTTATTGTCGTTCTCAGGTTTGAGTTTCTTAATCCTTTTCGCAGCTCTCCAATCACTCGTAAGATCCTCGCCATATGCAAACTGACATGAAGTTCTTTCAATTAAGTCTTGGTCTATGCAATATATTACAAATGACAACCACAAATATAAAAAACCAAACCAAAATCATACACTATATTGATGCGTCAGATGAACATCTAAATATCATCAATCTCTGATCAAACTTACATCAATTAACAATCGAACATATCATTTTAAAACTTTGCTAATAATATTGATTCAAACACTTTGGAAGTAATACTGAAATGACTATGAGCGGATTTTATAATTAATAAAACTCAATTCAAAATTAAAATAAAAACTAATTCAATCAATAAAAGACGATAAATAATTCTCGATTAAAACTCAAATGAACCCTACAATGAGAAATTACATCCAAATCTGATAAAATACTTACTGAGCTCTACCAAAAAGTAATAAATTATCAACAACTAAATAAAAATAAACGATGTAAATTCTTAAAAAAAATATATATATCATACCTGATTTCGAATACCGGGAACCATTGATTCTTGTTGTTCAGACCCACAAACATCACGGATCGTGGAGATGATGGATCTGTAAAAACCACAAAGACTTTTATTTGATTTAATCGGATCTCCGAAACTTTAAACATAAGTGGATCATGGAGATGATGGATCGTGTAGATGTTTGTGTTGTGATGAAGGATCCCAGAAACTTTTATTCGATTAATTGTGTTGTGATGAAGGATGATGTTTGATAATACAGTAAAAAAAGTTTGTTGACTAAAAAACGACATGAAAATGTAACCAAAAACAAATTATGATAGCCTTTTCATCCAACGGTTGTGAAAAATGGTAATTACACATGTCAATTGATTAGAATTTAGCTAGAGATTTTTTAGGAGACAAACCCTGCTATATAAAGATAGTGATTAACTGCCTCAGGCTATTACTTCAAATGTAATACCTGAGTTTGTGATCGTACATACAAGAGAAAGAAACCAAACTAATCATCAAAACAGATTGATCAGAACAAATGAACACCACAAACGATTACAAGTAAACTTTTGAGAGAGATAATGAAAACGGCTTACTAACAAATGAGCCAGTAATGAGCTTATATACTAACTCCTAACTAACCCTAGCAACTACTCAACAGTTGTCTCCATGCACCCTTCATCTTCTAGCAACTTGTCAAAATAAACCCTGCACTTAACACCAAATAATAATAATAGAAATAATTATAAACACATACCTGTACTTTACCTTTTTGAAATTACAGTCCCTGAGAGTTGGTTTATACTTAACCACTCTTCTTAACATTAACATTAAAAGGTGTTTGACTGGGAAGAAATTTCAGATCTAAAAGAAGTGGCATCAAAATGTGATGTGGTATACCAAACCCGAATCCAGAAAGAACATTTTAGTGAGAGAACTGATCTTTATGATGCAGCTCGTGGCAATGCAGAAGCATGCTGTTGTTATGCATCCTCTCCCAATGCTTGATGAGGTTCCTCTAAACTTCTTACTGTTTCCTACTAGTTTCTGTGAGTTTGTGATTTCTTGCCCCACAATATCTTTTTGGATGCAGATAATAGTTGATGTGGATGATGATCCAAGGGCTGCCTATTTTAGACAAGCGAAAAATGGGCTCTACATTAGGATGGCATTGCTGAAGCTCTGGTTGGTGATGATAGAAAGTGTGAGGAATGTATCTGTTTAGATGATGTGACGAGTGTGAGACTTGTTTGTCCTTTTTGCCTTAAGGATGTTCAGTCGGTGTCTTTGAAATCGTGAAGCAAGTGGAGAAAACCAAGAACGCTCATGTAAGGCAGCATGCTATCAACAGCTCCAGCTTTGTATTCTGGTTCTAACTTGCTGAAATTCTGCAATAAAAAACTGATTTAGAAAGATTGCAACTTTTTAGGATATATGTTAAGACTCGTGAATTTGGCAATAGATCTTTTAGACTATGGTTAGCATGCGAGTTTATTGAAATAAGGTTTAATCTACAATCTGGTGAAACCAGGGTGTAACTTGGCTCTAGATGATAGGAGTCGCAAAAGCAAGACTCCTCAGGTCGTGGTGCACTCTTTTTAACGGTTAGACTAGTTCTTTCTCAGTGCCTTCTTACATAACTTTTTGATCCAAAGTAACCCGTGTACCTAACCATATCTAACTGAAATAATCCAAGCTACACGGGGGTCGTGTGTGTGCGTGTGTGGGTTTGTATCTGTGCGTGCACGCACAATTTTTTTATTGAGTGCATTGTTGATCGAGTTTAGACTCATTTTCTTGTATCAGAATGTCAAATTATTTTACTGAAATTTTGTCGGTTTTAAGCGGTTCAAACTTCAAACATAATGAGTCAGTAAATGTAGTACTTTGTATTATTTACTGATATAGAATGAATTTTATGTATCGGATACATAGAGACATACACAGATTCATATACTAGACAATTCTCATCTTCAACACAGTTGCAACGAAGCCCCACCAAGCATCTCTTGTACTCCAGCATAATTACCTCTATCACATCCCCGTCCTCCATTCCCAACTGATCAACAGATCATATTAACAATCAGCATCTCCGAAAGATATATGAATGTAAGTAGAACAACTATATAGTCTAGCCATTTCGCAGATCAGACTCACATATTATATCCTGCACGTGTATGCATATTAGAGAAACAAAGAGAGCGTGGAAAAGGATAAAGAGATAACTTCAGCTGGGGTATAAGGATCTTATGCATTTCAAGAGGAACCATGTCTCAGCTAAGCTGAGAAACGTGAGGGTGCTATTAAAGGATAGAATCGAGCGTAGCACAACAAAGGTGGAGAGTAACCTTAAGTTTTTAAAACGGGAAAAGTTTCAACTTAATAATGTAATCAAAGGGCACCAATTTGATAGATATATTCTTAGTGCTATATTTGAAGTGGCACGTGAAATGGAAACAATTGAGAAGAATTCATGTCGAAGCCATCTTTTGAACGGTTTTCTAATGTCTACTTTTTTTACGAGCCATCAACTACAACTAGGCTTTCCTTTGAGTCAGCAATAGAACGGTTGGTGAAGTTTTGACTACTGAAAAAACGAGACACGTGAAGCTACTTCTTGGAGGTTCTGTTTTCTTGTGTCATGATGCGCCATAGACTGATGTTTACCTTATTTTGCAGTTTAGAACTGTTGAAGGGTATTTTTATTAAAAGCAAAGGATTTTATAAACACCGAAGGCATCAAGCCAAACACCTTAGGCCCCCAAGAAGGAGGCCAAACCAAAATCAACAAACAGAACCAGTAACTGTTGAAGGGTATTCAGACATAATTGCCATGAGGCATTTTGAAGGCGGTGCTACTAGAAGAGCTGCCATGACTGCTAACATTAATGCTGGTGACGGTCCAGGTCAGCACCCTCTACTCAGGTATGCAATCTTTTTCTCTCTTACGGATGGTTTTAAGTATCTAATCGTTAGTTGTTTGCGGATTTACTGGGTTTGGTTCTGTTTCAGTCGGTGTATTTGAAATCTTCTAACAAGTTGGCAAAACCAGAAAAGCTCGTGTAAGGCGGCATGCTCTCAATCCCGCTCTCAATCACGATCCGATCTCAATACGAATATCGCAACTATAACTGTTAGCCGCTATATAATCTCGTTGCTATGCCCAGGTACATGCCTAGAAGGGTCTTTGAACTTAAAATTACTACTGTACTGTATATAGAAATGCCAGAATTTAAATAAAAAGTTTACTGATACACAATAAAGAGTTTGATCGAAATATGAAAGCGAACTGTGAGCCTAAGGGACGACGTGAGTCTATTCTTAGACAAACAAATATGCCAGTGACCATTTAGAACCATGTATAATTCAAGTTTCTTATGAACAAGTATTGATACGTTTCCATGTATCCGAGATACTCATTTTTCTGGTTCACATAGCTTGACCAAACTATTAACCACAACCATATCCAAGTCTCCATCACCTTGTTGCCTAGCAATCTCACCCAACTCCTTAGCCTTTTCTCGCATATGCCCACCACCAACCACCATATTCCTCACCGCAATTGCAATTTCCTCCCTCTTAAGCCTCCCGTCTGCATCTCTACCAACATCGACCCCAACTCCAATTGCCTCCACAAGCCTTGCATTGTATGGCTGGTCATATTGCATTGGCATTGCTATTATTGGAACGCCATAACGGATGCTTTCCAAAACTGAACTAGCCCCACAATGACTCACAAATCCACCAATGCTCACATGACTCAAAATTTGGGCCTGTGGCGCCCATTTCTCTATAACCATACCCCTCTCTCCAATCCTTTCATGGAACTCAATAGGAAGTTTTTGTACAATGCTAGTTTTGGTGCCCTCAGGAAACCTTATGACCCATATGAAACTCGCATTACTAAGCTCCAAACCACAGGCTATCTCTTCTATCTCGTTATCAGATAAGAAACATTCACTGCCAAAAGATATGTAAATAACCGAAGACTCTTTCTTCATATCAAGCCACTGAAAGATGTGAGTATGCTCATGATTATCTTCTTTTGGGGATTCTTGAGTTAGTGGACCAATAGGCAACACTTTCTTATCGAAAAATTGAGAAATGTAGTGTATATACTTCCCCTCTAGTTCGCTCATAGATTTAATCAAGATGATGCCACAAGATCTCTTTGCGGATTCAAAATATGGTGCAGTAACCTTGGGATTTTCACTTGTAACCATACCATACTTTTGTATCACGCACCTACGTTCATAATCTTTAAGAGAGATTTCAGGAAAAGGGTATTGTTCATCAGATGAAGGTTTGGTAGAGAAATGAAACATCACAGAAGAGAACGCAGCAGAAAAAATAAGGAACTGAACACAAGGGATGTTGAAAGACAAAGCAACGTCCGCTGCCCACAAACCATTGAAATCATAAATAACCAAATGAGGTCGAAGGTTTCCTACTATGGTAGTGAAAGACGGAGTAGATTTTATATAAGCATCTTTTAGTGTGGCGTGGAGGTGTGGAGGGAGACCATTTGTGGTGTGGTGGTGAGGAGGGAGATCAGCCGAAGACGGCAATTCAAGTCCAACAAGCTCGATTGATTGCGAGTACTTTTGGGCAAGATTCTGCTTGATGTGGTGAAGATTGATTGAGGTTGAACAAAAGTATATATGAAAGTTGTTGCTAGCTGCGAGTCTTTTAGCTAGTTCAAGGAAAGGTGAAATGTGGCCATGGGCTAACCATGGAAGCATTACCACACTATATCTTGTGCTCTCATTTCTTAAATCCATTGATTAGCTAGTTTTCAGTTGAGATGCTTTGGATATCAAATGACTCAGACAGAAAATAGTATCTTATGGATACCTATGCACGCAGGGTGGAGCTAATGTTTGTAATTGACTCTTTGATCATAATCCAATAACTTGTTTAAAACTAATCATGAAGTAGAAATCAAATCAAGAATGATACTTACAATGTCAATTGGACTCACAAAACTGATAGGAAAATTATCAAGATGATGTTTCGAGAATATTTGCTTCGATTTCCTTTTTAGGCTTCTTGTTGTTAATTACAAACTTGTACCAGATGTTGAATATTAAACATTTTCTTGTTTGCAAGGAGGAAAAGAGACGGAAGACATTATATAAACTAGCCAAATGCTACGACCACAAAAGGATTCATAAAAAAAAACTTTACAAAATGAGTTATCATAAAATGAATGACATTTCAATTTCACTTTTGTCTTTACATCCAATAATATATACATCCAATAATATGCATGACACATGGATAACTTTTTGTAAAAACTTTATGATTCTATCATTCCTCTATAAACTAGAACGATATAATGCACGCTTGCGACAGTATTATAAAATTAATTTTTTTGCGAAGGTATTTTACAAGTATATATATATTTTTTAATATTAATTTTATAATTAATAATAATAGTTTTAAGTTAAAACAATCGTAAACAATAATAAATTACTTCTTATAAAAATAATATTATGAAATTGTGGTAATTAATTTTAAAATGTAATTATTAATATGTGTAACATTCTTCGTAATATTATATAATATGTAAATATAATTTATATGTTTAAACATTTATATATATATAATTATCTTAAAATCTTTATAATTTAATATGTATGATTTAATCGAATAATTTAGCATAATTATTAGTATTTCACTAAATTTATATTGAAATACATACACAGACGAGATATTTTTGAAATGTGTAAATTTATAAAACTTTGAATGGTTCAAAATCAAACAATATTTAATATTAAACTTATATTAGTGAACCATTTAAATAATTGTATATAAAAACTTAGATCAATAATTATTTGTATGTGTTGCATATTAATTTGTATTTATTTTGTGATATAATAATATGTATTACTCCTTAATTAATACATAAATAAATCTATAAAGTTTTTGAGTTGTAAAAGTTTGTACCAAAAGCTTACAAGGTGTATTATTTTAAATATTTGAGAGAGTGTACAATATCTTTTATAAGTGGTACATATTTATGTGCCGTTAAAAAATATATAATTATGTAATATGGTTGTTTTTATCGGTCTCAACAGGGTCTTTTCGGTTCATATTCTAACAGCTTTTTAGCTAGCCAAATCGATTGTGACTCCAGTTCCCTATTAAACCAGTTTGTCTGGTTCAAGTTTCAAAATTATGTACACCGTACACCATCATTTAGGTAGATAACATATGTACGTTTTTAAAGATATAGGCTTTTAATTATTGTACAATATGTATATATAATTATATTTTTAAATAATGAGATTTATTAATTATATATTAAGTAGTATTAGTTATTTTTATTTTAAGTATGTATTAATTATTATGTATTAGTTAGTTCTAATATGCGTATTAAATTATTTTTATGTTTTAAATGATTTCTAATTATATCTATAGCATATATGATACATTACTATATGTAAGTTAATTTTTTATCATTTCTATTAATAAAAATGATTTTCTTTTGATAAGTAGTATAGATTAATACAAACACAAGGATACAAAATCGAAGCTTAAATAAACCTATAATACTTTCAATCATAATGTAACATATATAAAGTATCGATTACACAACAAATATATAAAATGATATAAAAAAACGATGCCATATGAGAATAAGAGAAACGGATAAAGTAAGGATACGAGTGAGATAGTGATGAGGATCATAACGTGAGTGAAGATTTTCATGAGGTATTTCATGGTGGAAGATGTTTGTTTTTAGATAAAATGAGGAAAAAGTATGCGTTTTTATCTTTGAAATGGTTTGTGGTCGGGGAGATATTTGAGTTTGAAATTGGAAAGATATAGAGCATGGGTGTTCGATTTATAGGAGTTCAGGAATGTTGTGTGTACCAAGACGTATTCGTAACGAGTATGAAACACTTAAGTTGAAGAGTGAGGCATACAATAAAAACATAACGCAAATTAAAAGCATATGCCATATATATACAAGCACATAGAATATCTACAAGCATATAGGAAAAAATGAGTAAGAAACATGGCATATTGGAACGAAAGGCTAATCACGAATTAAAATGATTTTCGACACGTGTTCTAATCGAAAAAGAGATCCAATAGTTTATTCTACACAAAAGCATGATAAAAGAAGGATAAAAGAGTACCTTGGAGTGTTATTATGTACACGAGTGTTGTAAATATCAGTTATAACTGCCGATATATCTGTGATATATCGGTGGTGGTCCATCGTCACGATATGCATCATATTGGCTAACCTTCGCGTTTTGGTTAAAGACATGTAACTTCAATCAAAGACGGTCAAAATTGGTTAACTTTTGATATTTTGATATTTTTATTATGTTTTTATTTGAGAAATAATTGTTGTTTTGTGATGCAATGTAAAAGCATTAATGAGTCAAAATTTTAATGATAAAGTTGATAGATATAAAGTAGACTTTAATAAAAATGAATTAAAATATAGTGAAAGCACGTAATGTAAATTTTATGACATATACACAAGATATAGTGATATACAATTAAAAATAATACGATATCAATAAAATTATTAAAAATATATAAATTTAGAAGATTTATGTTAAATAAATATTAAAATAGTGATAAAGTATATAAAATAATAATAGAAATGTATAAAATAATAATAAAAAATATAATATAAAGTACTGTCGATAAATCGATATATCGTCATCGATGCTGATATATTGCTTGATGGTGATCGACTGCTGACCAATATTTAAACCAAGTGTACACCTTTTTCTTTGTGAGACGCAAGATATATTTAAACCCAGTACACGAAATATGTGTGTGTTTCTTCGAAAATAAGGAGAGTAATATGGTGACGAGGTCAAAGAGATACTTTTGACCGTAAAGTAATTTTAATTGAAAGAATTATTTTGTACTTATACATATATATAAAAGTTTTGCAAACCTTTTTGCGTTAACAATAATTATTGAAGATCAAGGAGGAGTGTCTTGAGACATTTTTGAGATTTTAACAATTAACTTTTCTAAACGGATCCTCCTTTCTGGAGTTGTGAACTCTTTTGAGTGAATGATCAGAGTGGATCGCTTAGAGCACAAAATGTAGTAACAAAGAAAATTTTTTTTATTTGGTACTCACCGGCTGCTACATCATATAGCACTCTCACTTTCTAAAAACATATATTATGATAATTAACACCCTTTTTTATTTGAGCCCCACCACTATTAATTTTATTTACTTTTCTATTAATTTTAACACAACTAAATTCATTTCATATAAATAAAAAAACTATAATAGAATAAAAACAAATACATAAACTAATAAAATAAAAAAAAAATATAAATACAATACGACATATATAAATATAAATTTATAAATGTATTTTTGATTAAAAATAAAAAAAACACACTTTATATACAATTATGTAGATATAAAATACAAAATGAAAACAACCAAACTACAAGGACTTAGATTAAGAAATTATATTTTACATATACAATTCTAGTTTTTTTTCTTTCCTCCATTCTTTCTTCCATACCAGCGGATCCAACTTTTCTTTATAAAATACAATCTTTTTTTTAATCATACAAAAAGTAAAATAAAGAAAGAAAAGAAATACAAGCGAAAGTAAATGGGCCATAGTTTTGTTTGTCGTTTACTTCGTCAGTTAACTGGCGAAGGAGTGCTTTGGCGAACAAACGCGGTATGATGAAGAGGAGTGGCGAGGCAGTGGTGAAGGCCACATCAACTTGGCGAGCTGTGTGTGCTGCAATACCTTGTGCTCTTATATGTAACTTGTTATAAATCTCGTGCACATATGAGATTATAAAAAATCAAATTTAATTTAATATTTTCGTTTAATATAAAGATGTATTAAAAAAATTCGTGTTTAATAATTTGTAATTGTGATATTATTATGTTATTAATATATAAGGAGTATTTGTTAATTTCTTAAACTTATTAAAAGAAAATTATAATTTTCACTTAAAATCATTTAATTTATTTAAAATTTAATCAATAAAATTTTATTTATAACCTCCTCTTTTTTAAAGTTTTTTTTACAAATTTTGACACTGATAATTTTATATTTTTTTCTCCTATCATATTTCTCCCATCAACTTTTTAAAAATATTTTATTAAATAAGGAATTTTTTTGATATAAATCATATTAAATAAATATTTTTTTTAAAAAGTCCTTACTTTTATAAAAAAGAGGAAAATATAACTTTTTAGAAATGTTCAAAACATATGTACTCCTTTTGTCTCAATTTACTTATTCACTTTTCATTTTTCATGATTTTCTTCATCAACTTTGACTTTAAATTAAAAAAAATTATTATGTAATACTTGATGAAATTATATGAATAAATTAAGTGTTAAATATATTTTTATTGGTATATTTTTTTATCAAATATTACATAACACGAAAAATTTAATTTATAGTCAAATTTTAAGAAAAAGATTTTTAAAAAGTGGACAAGTAAATTAGGACTGAGGAAGTAAGTAAAGACTAATAGTGAACCCACCTTTTATCTCGTCATGTTTTAGTTATTTTGTTGTTATTACAAGATTGATGTTAGTTTTACCGTTGGTGCCGGTTTTGCTTTTGGGAGAGCGACAGATATGGAGGCGGTTGTTAGTGAAATGTCTGTTGCGGCTACGGATTGGTGATTGTCGTGTGCGGCTTTTAAGTGTGCCATTGATGGATGCATACTTTTATGGGATACAATTGGTAAGGACATCTTTTGATTAATTTGTTCTAACACCGGTCTCAAATATGTTAAATATTGAATTGTGGTTTTGATATCGTGTTTCATTCTACAATATTATCTTGATTTACGAGATAGGAGAGGAAACGATAGTAGATTGCAAACTGAGTGTGGTGGTTTCTACACCGGGCATGGATGCTACTACATATAAACATCACACTTACTACAATTGTTTTTATAAAGTTGTTGCAAGAACTTTTCGCCATGTGATCAACTATACAAGTTCTAAAGTAGATTTATTAAATGACACAGCTTAAAAGAATATCTTAATACAATTGCTAAACGTTTGTAAATCTAAATATTACTAAAATTTAGTGGTGTCGAAGTGTGATCTTATTAGTCTTCTCAACTTATAATCATTCGTAATAGCTTGGATACATATTTATTTTTCAACGTTTTAAGATTAAAATGAGTGTGCAAAGTCAATTGTATCCCCAATAAACAGATAACCAAGTCCCTTAAGCAGATAACCAAGTCCCTATTGGCCATATGTAATGCAGGTGTTAATGGAAGTTATACCATGGAAGACTACTGAGTTTAGCTAATATAAATAATAATAAGAATGCACACACCATTGGAGTCTCTGTTGTGATTGTTTGTATACATGGTGTTATAGAAAGGTATGTTAACTATGATGGTTGTCATTTGCAACTACATATTATGGTTACATTCTAATAAATAGGTACACCAAATATACTTATTAAACCATTGCAAACTTATGTTATTTTGTTTGTCGAGTGCCTCAAATAAGAAGATTAAATTTAGGCTTATTATGTGAAGCATACAAAAACTTAAGTGGACTATAGGCTAGATGGTTCATCAAGTTCTTGTTTATAAACAGATCACATGTTTTTTAATTTCCTAAAGTCATTTTTTTGCAAGTGCAATGAGGAAATGAATGCCTTTAAAAGGACATAAAACTTATTTTATGATATTCTGAATTGAGGATGAAAAGTAACTAAACCATATTTTGAAACTTCTTGATCTAGCCACAAGTTGTTCACATTTTTATCCATGTTTGTAATGCTTTGATTCCTCCATAGGTTCTGCACTCGATTCTTTTTACTATGATGTTAATCACCTAGAATTCGTTCAACTCTTCACTCAATTTACACAGGTTAAACTCTTATCAGATTTCCACTTTTCTTTCTCATCCTTCCCCTTTCCTTTAAAATATGCTAATAACTGATAAGATAATTATTAGAAAAAGTTGTTTGATAAATGAATTTCTAAAGCAATTTTCCAAGCAAGCCTTAACATACAGTAGGAAGGAACCATGACTGTGGTTCTGATACGATACCCAAAACCGTTCAAATTTGCAATCTCTTATTATGTAAATTATTTTGGTGGTTGCAGATTTATTGTACAAAGCTAACTAGAATATAATAATTATGTTTGAACATGCCCTTGCTTTCATCAATGTGGCATTGGATTGTTTTCCCATATATTATCAAATAAATGGTCGCGGCGAGTATTCCCAAACACCCCATATCTATTGTTGGAAATATGTTTTTATTATTAGAAAGTCTCGGTCACTCCAACAATATAGTTACAGGCTCGTAGTATAATCTTTGTAATAGTTTAAGAAAGCCCGACCCATGAGCATGTTCATGGGCCAGAGGCCCAAGTCTATTTATGGACTTGGGTATATAAACCCCTTTACTTTATGAAAAGGGTGTTGGTTGTTTTCACATTTTTCAATAATATATTTCACATTTTCTCTCTACTTTCTCTCGCTACCTTCTCTCTCTAGAAACATCAACCTCACTTCTTAGGATTAAGATTACCATTGTTCTACAATTGGTATCAAGAGCCAGTGAAATAAAGTTTTGTTGTGTTATTACTTTTGGTTCGTGAGTTTTATTGCCATATATACCTGTGGTTAAATTTTTTTCGCTTTTAAATCTTTCTTAACATCTCCTACATAGTAGTGGTAGGGATTTGGTCTTATTTTTTTGGTGAAAAACACAAAAAAAATTTTGATCTTTTGGCTTGATTTTGGGGTAAAAACTCGAAAATTGCATTTTCGTCCGATATACAATTTTATTCCGAGATTAACCTTATTGCGAATTCATTTATTCAGAGAATTGAAGTATTCCGAAATCTTGGTTTTTTTCCGAAATCATTGGTTATATTGGATTCCGAGATCTTATAAGGTTGGATTCCGAAATCTTTCTTGTTGATTCCGAGATTTTTTGGTTTAAGTATTCCGAAATTGTTATATTGGATTCCGAAATCTTATAAGGTTGGATTTTGAAATCTTTCTTGTTGATTCCGAGATTTTTTGCTTCAAGTATTCCGAAATTATTATATTGGATTCCGAGATCTTATAAGGGTGCATTCCGAAATCTTCATCAATTATTCAGAGATTTACGCTTCACATTCCTAGATCTTATCAAAGGGTATATTCAGAAATCGTTGTTCCATATTACGAGATTATTGAAAGATATTTAGGGTTTTGGACTTGGTATTTATTTGAAGATTTCTACAACAACACACGAACTAAAGTTTAATACGGTTTAACCGGTGATTTGTAGATCCCCGCGAATTTATTTCTCGGTTTCTTCACGATTAGTAAAACTCCGTATTGTTTCAACCACAACAAACACTATAACTTTATTTCATTGTTCGATCATACGGTAATCTTTTTCAAGTGATCAAAAATGAATCCTCATTCATTAATGCCGAAAATGACGTCGCTTTCTGTCCTATCCATCATATCGGGTACTGATACCCGTCCATCGATGCTTATCAAAGAGCTATTTGAATCTTGGCAAGGCTGAATGAAGTCATACATTACCGGTAGAACTAATGGGCGAGTCGTGATTAAATCAATCGAACAAGGACCACTTATATGGGGCACCATCACTAAGGAATGTGTGACTCGGCCAAGGGAATTTTCTGACTTAACTCCTGCAAATCAACTTATAGTTGATGCGGACGAAAAGGCTCTTCAGACTATTCTTCAAGCTCTTCCACTCGATATTTATCGAATGATAAGTCAACATAAGATAGCAAAGGAATTATGGGATCGTTTGGCTGTTTTGTTACACGGAACTTCACTGACTAACCAAGAACGTGAGTGTCAACTTTATGATCTTTTTTTATAGGTTCACATACACTCTAGGGGAAATTTTTCATGATTATTATTGGCGATTTACTATATTGATGAATGAATTGAACACTTATAATATGACCATTGCTCAATTTCAAATCAATACTAAGTTCTTGAATACGTTACCTCTAGAGTGGAGTCGTTACGTCACTGATGTTAAACTGCTAAGGGATTTTCACTTGACAAATCTGGATCAACTTTATGCTTTCTTGCAACAACACGAGAAACATGTGATCATGACTCGTATGTATCAAGGATCTTATCCTGAACAAATGGCGTAAATGACGAATCATCAAATGCTGTCGTATAACAATACTCCTTATGCAGCTGGGCAACACTCATATCAGAAGTCCTTGTATCAAACTCCAAGCTACCTACAATATTCTCTTCTACCACAACCACCTACTCCACATCAACAATATCAGATTCAAGCACCACCATCATGAAGAGACTCATATCCATCAACTTATGCTCCTCAACAATATCCGTCTTATCAAGCACCTACAGCTCCTGCCATCACCTATCAGGCACCTGAATTGCTTCAACCCACCTACCCCCAACATGTTAGTGCTCCTTCAAGTGCTTATGTAGCTCCACCAGTACCAGTATTGTATTGTGATGATGAGGTCCCAATTCTCAAATTCAAACACGGCGATAATCCTACTAAAGTGTTAGTTGCCATGTCTGCCTATATCACTCAAACGTTGAACAAATGAGCATATAGAGGACTTCCTACCACAAACAATTAGTTGAGGATTTCTTCAAACTCTCGTCAACAAGCTACCATTCAAGAAGGCAAATTCATGGTTCAACCTATTCAGGGGAGACGTGATTTCCCCAAATCAGGGAGATAATGCAAAAGGAAAGGCTCTCCATCTTCGGAACTACTGTGCGCCGGGAGAGGACAACCTCTTGTTCCTGCTCCTCTTTCTTCGCTTCGGGGACGGAGGTCCTACGGTAGGTAACAGCAGGTACAAGCAACTTGACCGAAGGGGACCAGCGCTTCTACTCTTCCACCGAGGAGCCGTTCGCAGCGAGAAGCAAGGGATGTCGTGAACGGTGGGAGGTCACAGAGAATTTACCTTCTCAGGTTCTCCCATTTTTTGCTTGAAATCGGAAGAAGTGTTATCGCCTGCAATTCTTCCCAGTATGGAATGAGTAAAGAACCTCTCTTTCAAGCCAATGCCTTTCCATAGCTTTTTCGTAAGGCTTTTCGGTACTGTGTTGTTGAACCGAGTTCATCCAACACCGGTGCAAGAACTTACAACACTACTGCTTCTAGGGGAAATGCTACTGGCAAGTTGAAGATGATCACATGCTACAATTGCAAGGGGAAGGACATATGGCTAGGGATTGTAAGCAACCCAAGAGGAGAAGGGATGCTTCGTGGT
This sequence comes from Glebionis coronaria, assembly GCA_025667525.1. Classification (NCBI taxonomy): domain Eukaryota; kingdom Viridiplantae; phylum Streptophyta; class Magnoliopsida; order Asterales; family Asteraceae; genus Glebionis; species Glebionis coronaria. Next base: position 123,097,219 of record CM046876.1, read on the forward strand.
TTGAGGAGAAAGTGTTATTAGTTAATGCCCAAGCAAATGGTCGTGAGCTTGACATGGAGGAGTTAGCGTTTCTTGCTGATCCAGGAGTTGCAGATAATGAGGGATTCACAACAGCTTTCACTCATTATGCAACATATCAAGCAGATGATCTCGATGCATACGATTCTGACTGTGATGACTTCAATACCGTCAAAGCAGCTCTTATGGAAAATCTTTCAGTTTATGGGTCAGATCAAACATCTGAGGTACCAAGTGTTACCATTGATACTAATATTATACCACATCAAGTTGGGCAAGAATCTTAGTATCCGGAAGAGCCTCCGGTGGTGAGTAATTCAAACGAAGAGACAAACAATGATAGTAATATCAATGCAAGTCCCCAAACTTTGAGTGAAATACAACCGGAAGCTATTTCGCATATGAACCCACCTGCTCAACAAGATTTGGTAATGGTTCCGGAAACTCTACTTGGCCAAATAAATACTGCGGTCCTTGAAACCATAGGTGTTAATAAGACCCTATCCACCGAGCTTGCTTTGTATAAGGAAAAGGTTCAAACCTTGGAATTAAATCCTTCGACCAATATGCTAACCAATCTTGAATTTAATGAGTTTCGAAAAATTTAAATAGGTAATTTACATGAGATTGAAAATTTAAGAGGAAATCTTTCTAAAGAAGTTAAAGAAAAAGAGTCAGTCGTCACTAATTTTCAAAAACTTAAAACGGATTTCGAAATTCTTGAGTCTAAAAAGGTTGAAACGGAAATTAATGCTTCTAACCAAATTAAAAAGATTGATAATTTGCTTTTAAAACAATATAAGGCGACAAACACGATACATTTATTAACATCATCTTTTAAAGAATGTGATATATCACGTCAACAAGACCTTCTATCGAACCCGGGTTACACAAAACAAGCTCTTATCAATAACCCAAGACTTTATGATATTACCAAACTTGGAAGGGTGTTAGGTCCACCCGATGTTCGTGATGATGTGGCAGATATCCCACTTTTCGATGAAAATCGGTAAAAAATGTGATGAGACTGCTTTTATACATAGTCTCATCGTCCAAAACGAGCTTAAAATGCATTAAATATCATCAAAAAGGCCAAATATATGCTTGTGTTTGTTACATGTGTATTTTAGGTACGGATATTGAGAAAATGACAAAAGCTCACAAGAAACAAGCAAAAACGAACATGGGAAACGAAGCCGCACAATAAAACAAGCCCTAATGATGATTTTCCAAGAATAACCCTTGAAGATTTGAAGATTGTACAAGAAGGGTCCTCCAATATGGAACTATTGACACTTTAAACCCTTGTATATTCATAATTACAAGATTGGTCCCTAAGGTTTGTCAAATTTACAAAAAGGGCCTTCCACTTTGAAGAATTGGCACGAATGGTCCCTCAAAAATGAATACTTGTCAATATTAGTCCTCCACAAAGTCAACAATACAAGTCAAGACCATAATGTTTGAAGAAAATGCCAAACAGCCCTTCAAGTATCATGAATTGGCAAGAAATACCCCTGAAAATACTTTGGAAAAGTATTTAGGGCAAAAGTGTGAAAAAGAAAACTTTAACAAAGAAGGAATGCGGGTTTTGGCTAATTAAACTACAAATGAAAGAGAGAAGAAAGACTGGGGGGAATTTTGCCAAAACATGATAATTACCCAGTGGTGGGGTGACACGTGCCCCACTCACTCAAAACAACCAATCCCCATTCAGCTTTTGGCCATGTCACCTTCCACTAAAAACCGTTTATAACTAATCTTTGATTAGTTTAATAAATGGCGCCTAACACACCATTTAAACATAAAATCAGATCAAACCATGCACTATTCACCGTATGAACAAAATTGGGTTTTCCTAAATGGCTTGTAATTAGACCCCCATATAGTCCAGAATTATGATTAAGGGACTCTTAGTCATAACCCAACTTTCAAATCCCATGCCACATCATCACAAGTCACATGCCACCAACCTTGTACAACGGTTTTGGGAGAAGATGCCAAAAGTTACCAGCCATCCAACGCCCAAGAAAGATGCTTCAATCCTAAGCATACGATGGACCCTTTGATCAATTGCAACCTTTACACCTCACACAAACTGCCAACATTCAGTCACATGAGCTCAAGGTTTCAAATTTCCACAAGGGTATTTCTGGAAGAACACAGCTTAGGGTTTTCAGATTTTTAGGTTACAAAGGCCATGTACACCCTCTATATAAAGGGTATAGGGTCCTTCATTTGTTCTTGCTCTTGGTTTTCTATTTGGTCAACATTCTGTAAAACCTCCTTCATTATTAATGAATTGTGTTTGAATTGTGTGACGAATTCCAAGTGCCAACCTTTTTAGTTACTTGTTAATGATATAAGATTGTGCTTGTTAAGTCTTAAAACCTATTTTCAAACTTTGTGCAAGAAATTGCTCAAAGTTCAAAATCTTGATATTTTGTTAAGTCTTTGGTACATCTTTGGAATTTTTGGATTACAGGTGATCTAAACACCCTGATAAGGAGCTTATCAAGGTGTTGGGATCTTGTGGTTTGGGGATAATCAAAGAGTGGGTACAAAGGTTGCATTAATCAAGCTTTTTCACTTTTTTGTTTTTCATATTTTGTGCTCTAGCCTTGTTGAATCTTAGCAGCCTTGTGGTGGAAGCTTGTGGCTTGTTTTGCTAGGCACATCAGCTCAAAAATTTGTGAGTGTGGATGTACATTCATGAGGTTTGAGTCCTTGAACCCAAAATCTGTCAAAATACTTGATTTTGGTGATTTTGTGTTCTGATGTTGTTCTTGTTAATTTTGTGGCTTAATATTGCTTGATACTGCATAATATAGTTGATATTGTGTTTGATTGGGCTTGGGTAACACTAAATCACACTTATACTTTGTTAAAATTGGATTTAAAAAAGTTAAGGGGTGTTTGGGTTAATCTATTTAAGATCACAAAGTGTTATTGAGTTATTGTTTGTTGGTTATTTGAGTTGGTATCTGTTATATACTTGGTTGAGTGCTATTTGCTGCAATTTATTGGCTTTAAATCATCAAAATCTTGATTATGCTATAAAAGTTGGAAATCTGCTTGTTTTGACCTAAGATTTTGGAAACACTTAGTTTGTATGCATGCTTAGGGATAACAAGTGATTAAACATACTTATTATAACCTGTTAAGAAGATTTGAGTGTTTGAAACTGGATTTGTGGTCAAGTATATCAGCAAAGTGTAAAACCTGTTTGTTCTTTGTTCATTTGTAAGATTTAAGTGCTTGAATCTTGATCTAAACTTTGAATCAATGCATGGAACCTGTTTATTTATGTTCATTTGAATTATTTATAGCTTGTGTATGCATTTGGTGAAGTTTGGCTGGCTTATTATTGCTAAAAGTGCTTATTAAGTTCATAACTGCTTATTGTTCATATCTGGTGCATGTCTGTGGATGTTTTGATTAAACTGTATTAATTGGCTGGTTGAATTTGTGTTTTTTTGTTGTTATTAACTCCTTGTGATTAACTGATCACTTGGGTGCCTTTGCTTAACTTGAATCCAACAAAAAGTCACATAAGACAAAAAGTCAAAAAGGTCAAGCAGTGGAAACTTTTCCCACTGCTGAACCACCAAAACTAGCCCCTGCTAGTGTTAAAATCAAAGCAGCTTATTCATAAGCCATTCTAGCTTATTGGGACTTGCAACAACTTTGTTTTTGTAATCAATCTTACTTATTTGACCCATTTAAGAGATTTGTGGACTTTGACTTTTAGGTTTGACTAGAAAACCAAACTGTTTGACTTTTACAAAATTGCTTATTGGTTATTCCAGCTTATTGAGTGGTGATTTTTGAATTTTTTTTTATTATTAAGCTTAGTTAAGCTATTTTTTACTTATTGCAACTTGAATCAGCTCTTGAAATAGTCTAGAACTAAAAAACGACTATTTTGTCGTTTTGTGTAGAAAGTTTTGGCTTATTTCAGGCTTACTCCTTGAGCTTATTTCAAGTTTCTTTTTGCAAATAGCTTATTTAGGTCAAGGGAAGGACGTGGGTAAAATTTTAGCTTATGGCATCAGCTTATAGCTTAATGGGCCAAAAAGCCCATTAATAATAAGTTGTTTTGAAATAAGCTAACTTAAGCTCATTTCAGCTTTTGGGCCTTTGAAAAATTGTGTTTAAAATCAGATTTTAAGCTTAACAGGAGCTTTTGGGCCAATTATGTGGACTTTTTCTTATTAAGCCCAATTCTAAGCCCATTAAGGGACTGTTTCGGTATTTGGCCAATTTGAAGGCCGATAGAGGTAATCTTGTAATTTCAATTTCATTTCTGTTTATTTAGGTTAAAATAAACTAGTTTGCAACTTTTTAGAATTTTTTATAAATTTTGGAGTTTTAGTACTATTTTATTATTATTTTATTATTAAAAATTAAAATTTAGATTTTCACAAGTTTTTCATTTTTCCTAGTTCAAATACATTAAGTTAGGAATTTTAAAATTTTTAGATTAATTTTATTGTCATTAGATTATTTTTATTGTCATTAGATTAATTTTTAGAATTATTTTAAGTTTTAATAGTTTTTAATTGTTTTTAAATAATTTTAATTAAATTTAAAATTTTCAAAAATAGTTTTAATTTTAGTTAAGTCATTTTAGAGGTTTACAAGTTAAAAAATCTCATTTTGGGGTTTTTGTTAATTAAATTGATTTTTTGGGCTGTAATTAGCATTAAAAAATTAATATTTATTTAAATAAAAGGTTTGAGTGATTTTTTATTTTTTTGTAAACTCTAATTAAATTTTTAGGATTTATTACGATTTTCTAGGAATTTTTAGGGTAATTTTTAAATTTGGTGACTTTTTACGGTTCTACGTGTACGACTTCGTCTTAGTGTAATTCATAATCGTAACCGTCATTGTTTTCTACTTTCTTTTCTCATTTCTTTTCTCATCAGTATAATCACAAACACTTAATCACTCTTTACACAACACACAAGCCTCCTTGAGAACGATCCCCACTTTTGGGTCATTAGTTCTTGGTTTCCCTAAGCCGACACTTAATACTTGCCACTTTTACACTCTTTTCCTAAAGGGTAGTAAAACCACTACATCATTTTGGCCCCGCTGCCGGGGAGGCGTGTTGTGTTTTGATTTGAACAATTGTTGTTTTTATACTAACCATAATATCTATTTGTATTAGTAGCACTCTACTAATACGTATTAACAGTTTTCGTTTTTTGTGTGAATATATTACTATATTGTATACGTAGAACAATAAATTCACAAGTACTCCAAAAGTGTGAAAACATAACCTTGATTGGGAGGTCATTACTCAATCATTGTATTCGAATCTCAAACAAGAAAGAAAAGGCAAAATAGATAATTACTTTCGTGAAGCTTAATTTTGAAAAACACAAACTATAAGGTGGGTATAAGACGGGTATTATAAAATATACCCTAAGGAAAAAGGCTCTTAAGTGCTTCGCGCTGCCTCGTTTTCCCGCTTTCTTGTGCGTGTTTAGATAAAAAGGACTAATCGAGGGTTTGTCAACCAAAGTATTATCTAAGTATCATATCTATTTTCTTGGTTTCATTTGATTAAACCCTCTTGAACGTTTTGGTGTTCCACCAACGTTCTAAAGTCATCGAAGGCGTTCACTTCACGTGATCGTTTTCGTTCATTGAGGCTTCTTTAATCAAGAGATTTGATTAAGAGAGAGATTTGTAGATTTTTGTCTACTTAATACAATCCCAAAATCCAAAAAAAGTAAAAACAATCAAAAACCACAAAAAATTTGGAAAAATTAAAATCACCAAAAAGAATCTTCTTTGCTCATCCCCACGTTGTACGTGACGTTTATGCTTACTCGTAATCAAGCAAGACGTGCACGTAAACGAAAAAACCGAAAGGAGACCACACTTACCCTTTCTAGCGAGTAGTCTCCTATTGACGAACCTATCGTAGAAGAAGAATCAACCATGGCGAATCGAACTATGATGGAGTTACTTCAAGCACCCACCGAGGGTTATGGAGAGGCTATTGTGATTCCCGTCATCCTTGCAGAGAATTTTGAAGTGAAAACGGGTTTGTTGTCAATGATCCAAAACAACAAATTCCGTGGTGATGAAAAGGACAACCCGCACAACCATATTCTCCAATTCAATCGTCTTACCGCCACTTGCGAATTTAAGGATGTTGCTAATGATTCGATTAAGATGATACGTTTTCCGTATTCCTTAGCGGGGTCCGCTAAAATTTGGTTAGAGAAAGAGCCACCTAATTCTATATTGACGTGGAAGGATCTCGTTTCAAAATTTGTGAACCAATTTTTCCCGCCCTCTAAGACTACACATTTGAAAAACGAGATTTCAAAATTTTCACAAGAATTTAATGAAAGTTTTTCTACGGCTTGGAATCGGTTTAAGGAAATGTTACATGAGTGTCCTCATCACGGTTTTTCTGACTTGCATCAAATTGACACGTTTTACAATGGTTTGAATGATCATGAGAGGGATTATCTTAATGCCGCCGCGGGTGGAAATTTTTTGTGTAAAACGGTTGAGGAAGCGTTGTTGATTATTGAGAATAGATCTAAGGTGTATAGTCCTCGTAACACATCGAGTGTTCGTAAGGCTTCGTCTTCGGCTTCACCTTCATTGTCCAATACCATCGATGCTTGCCAAATTGAGGCGAACTTGGAAAAAAAATCTTTGATAAGCTTAAAGGACTTTTAATTGAATTCAAAGTTGGTGAACAAAGTGCTCCCGCTACGGCTAAAGAGGTTGAGGTTTCATGTATGTATTGTGGTGGAGGTCATGATTTCTCCGAGTGCATTACCAACGGTGGTAACACTTCGAGTGCCTACGCGGCCACGGGAACTTACAACCAAATCGGTCAAGTTACCCGCTCTAATCAAATGACTCCACCGAGTTTTGCTCCCAATCAAAACGCTAACAACAACTATCGAAACAATCAAGTTGGTTTCAAAAACAATTACAAAGGGAACAACTATGGGAATCAAGGGGCTAATAACAATCAAGTTTCAAACAAAAATCAAAACAATGATTTTCAAAACAACGACAAGGGTTTGCAAACTTTGAAAGATCTTCCAAATAAATTTGTTGAATACGCAAATGGAAACGATGCTAGATTTGATAATATTCAAAGAGAGATCATTAGCCTAAGATCCGAGTTTAAGAATGACTTAAAAAAGGAGTTGAAAAATGAGTTAGCAAATGAGCTTAAGATCCATATCCACAAGATGGAGGGAAATGTAACTAGGTTACAACAAAACCAACAAAAGATGGAACAAGGGCAACATGAAATAAAACAAGAGATGATTAAGGCCGAGAAGAGGCAATCTATGTTTGAGGATAAAATTGCATCCATGTTTGAGGCTATAATGTGTAAACCGTCTTCGAGTAGTCTTCCTAGCAATACCATATCTAACCCTAAGGGAGAAATGAAAGTGATTACCACACGAAGTGGTAAGACACTTAAGGAACCGACTCCTCAACCAATTCCTCCTACAGAGGAAGCAATTGAGGAAGAACCCGAGGTGGTGGTCGAAAAGGAGCATGTCCCAATCCCACGAAGTACTGCTCATGCCACACCTACGGTTGACCCATTACCACATTTGGAACCCGAGATTCCAAAGGCTATGCCTATGCCTCAACCCACACCACCTTTGCCCTATCCATCGAGACTTAGAAAGGAGAAACGTCAAGAGCGCGACAATTACCAATTTGAGCTTTTTATGAAAATGTTTCGTGACGTGCCTTTTAATGTGAGTTTTGCTGATGCTTTGGTCATGATGCCTCGATTTGCCGCTAACTTCAAGAGTATATTGAACAACAAGGATAAATTGCAACAATTGCCAAGTTGTTCTTCGGTTTATCTTAACCGCATACCTCAAAAAGTCGGTGATCCCGGTAAATTCTTGATTCCAAGTGCAATCCAAGATATGGAAGAATGCTATGCCTTGTCCGATCTTGGTGCTAGTTTAACTTGATGCCACTTGCAATCTTCAAGTCGCTCAATCTTCCTAATCTTACTCCTCCATGATACTTGTGTTTTTCTAGGTTCAATTATGTCTCTCGGAATCCTCTCGAATTGATCTTGGTTCTAAGTGGAATGATTGTTCTTGGTTACTAAAAAGGGGATTGGTTTTCTAATCTACTAAATGTTAAATGCTCTAAAATGTAAACTTAAATTTAAAAGCAATTAAATTAATAAAACTTGAATTAAAACTAAAATTAAAATTAAAATTGAAATTAAAATATAAATATGAAATAAAGAAGCAGAAAGTAATCCTTAAAAATGCTCAAAAGAAATTTGATTTGGAAGTTTGACCTTGATTCGGAAGTTCACTCGGAACTTGGTTCGGAACCCTTGATCCGGAACTTCGTTCGGAAGTTTACTCGGAACCTTCACTCGGAACTTCACTCGGAACTTTCTTCGGAAGTTGATCTGGAACTTTCTTCGGAACTTTCTTCGGAAGTTTATTCGGAACTTTTGGAACTCATTCGGAAGTTTTGTTCATCCGGAACTTTGTACTCATTCGGAACTTTGTGTTCATCCGGAACTTTTAACACTCATTCGGAACTTTTAAAGGAAAAACTCATTCGGAACTTTTAAAGGAAAAACTCATTCGGAACTTTTTAAACTCATGCGGAACTTTTTGAAAAACCATTCATCCGGAACTTTTTATGTTCATTCGGAAGTTTGTGTTCATCCGGAAGTCTTAGTTCATCCGGAACTTTTCGTTCATCCGGAACTTTTGGTTCATCCGGAAGTCTGGGAAACACACAAGAACAGTAACTAAACCGAAGAACAGGGGAAATCGATTTTAAGCCAAAAATCACCAAGTTTTTCACCAAATCTTAAGTAAAGCTAAACCCAAATGATAAACTAACCAATAACAACAAATCCCATCAATAAAAATGCAAATTCAACAACTTTTTAAAATCAAAAATCAACCAAATAAGAACTTAAGAACTTGAAATGAAAGATGATGATGAACAAGATGAAATGGAAAGATTAAACAAGAACTTGTATTGATGATTAATGTTTTAACAATCACAAAAAAAAGATTAAAATTACAAGATTTGAAAAACAAAGATCAAAATCACCTAACACCCTAGTGGTGTTGGTGATGCTACGAACAGAAAGGGAGAAAAAGAAGGAGGAAAGAAAAACTAAAAAAAACTCCAAAAACTAGATCTATTGTGTGAGGGGATTCCTTTATATAGGTGTTCCCTTTGGTTGGTGAGTGGGCTTTCTCCCGTTCTTCTTGTCTTCTCGTCTTTTCAGAAAAGTTGACGTTTTCGATTCTGATTCGGGATTTGTCGTCGATTAAATTCAACTCGTCTTTTAATTTCTTCGTTTAATAGACTTGAGTTTCTTCGACTTATATAAATCTTCCATCTTTGGTCCTTTTCTTCGATAAATCTTCGAATAGGCCCAGTGACTTCAAATCTTTTGCATCTCTTGGACAATAGACTTTATCTTGAGTCCTTTTCTTCGGAAAAACCCGTGCAATCCCATGTTTTCTTCAATATTCATCCGGTTGGCTCTGAAAACACGGTAAACACAAAAACCACGCATAATTCCAAACAAATGATATTAAATACGCGTTTTGGTCTCGTTTTAGCCAGAATTAAGTGGTAAAAGGATGGATGTTTACACACCTATCAAATCCCCTACACTTAACCATTGCCATGCCCTCATGCAATGCTTAGTGATAAAGCAATTTTTACACTTTCCTCATAATTAATCAACCTTGGCCTTGTTAAAATACTACTAAACAAAAATTAAAATATTAAGAGAAATTAAAACTTTAAAGTAAACAAAAGGATGGAAATAACTTGCAAAGAAACCAATGACTTACATTAGGGCTTTGGTGCTGCGAAGATTTATCACCCTCAAGTTTCACGTTCCCCAAACTAAGCTTAAAAACGAGATCATTGTTATTATAAGTTAGTAAATCAAACACTTACACACATGGCTTAATTAAATGCTTAAACTCCCTTATTCCTAGGTGTATCTCTTATATTTTATTTTTGTCTTAGAATGATCATGAAGATGCATTTTTGGACTTATTTCGATAGTTTATTAAGGCCGAAAGCAAAGTAGGACGATTTGATCAATAGTTAGCTAAAGGACAAAATTTCTTAAAACTGCTTCTCGGGATATCAAAAAGTTCATATCTTGGCATAACTTGGTTCACGATTTGAGACCTTTCTCGGGTCGATATTTGGCATGTACTTCATACTTCATATCTTGAGAGACGTGCTTGAGATAATGGTCTTCTCATCGTTAACAGAGTTTCTTCACTTGGAGACTTTTGAGGGGTACTCCAACTTTGTTGACCACGACTTCATGATTATTTCTTCAATCTCTAATTGGGATTTTAAGATACAACGATCCGCCTCCTTTTCGGACTTGGATCTATTTATCCTCATACCTTGTTAGGGTCTTTTCGGATAGACTTCTCCATCATCTTTATGGGAGTTGATTGCTTTTCTTCGTGAGTCTTGATCCTTCATATTGACTTTGGGAATAATGCTTTTCACATCACTTGGGATCTTTAGCAATAAAATGTAATCCTCATGCCTTGTTAGGGCCTTTTCGGACTCGCCAATCTTCGCGCCCCGCTTCATAAGTTATGCCTTGGCTATGGACTCTTATCATTACCGAGCAAATTTTAAACGATCTTGGGCTAGAAGCTAAGTAACCTTTCAAATCGTACGACCTTACTTATTGCAGATAAATTATTAGCAAGTGATGGGAGAATAGGCAAATAATTACGCCAAGTGAGCTTGTGCAAGAATACCGACTTATAATTGACTCTATCATTTCTCGTCCTCCACAATTTAAAATCTCAAGTAATGAGACCCGTGGATACTTATCCTAATAAACCAATTAAGGTCTACATGGTTAAGGATACTAGCTAGAATAAACTTAGATAAGTCTATTCGGGTTGAGTCAAAATAAACGCAACGGGCCTAATATGTCAAAGACTTCTAAACTAGCTACACCACTTTAAAAAAAAAAATTTGACTTTATTGCGGGATATATACATATGAAAGCAACGATAAAAATTTAAAAATTACGACTAAAAGGCCAAAGTTAATAAAAAATTTGAAAAATATTGAAAAAGATGATTTTCCGGTTAAATGAAGGCATTTTCATGGAAAAGTCCACTTAAAACTTCGATAGAAGTCCCCCCTACACTTAAGATAAATATTGTCCTCAATGTTTAAGCATGTGGGAAAAATCTCCCCTACACTTATGACATTGTGCACGTTGGTTAACTCAAGTTAAGGAAGAGACGACTAAAGTGATCAATTTCAAATGTGAGTATGAAGAAAATTGAATCACGATAGTTGAGAGATAGAACCGGATTTCAGATAACACGGGAGCACGGTTCTTCAAAGATTCCAAGAGTGCACTTATCCCTGTAATCACATCACCACACAAATACAAAGAACCTATAGAGGTCCCCCTACACTTAGGAGGTTAAACGGAAAAGGATAGATACTCGGGCTGCCTCCCGAGGAGCGCTTGTTTTTGATAACCGAGTCACGAGCCTGACTCGACCCAAAATTAGTTCATGGGGAACGTGGTGAGGGATGGAATCACCTCCTGAGAGGTGTCCTCACCAAAGTACAACTTCACTCGTTGGCCATTCACCTTAAAATTAGGTCCATTAGGTTGAGCGAGCTCGAGAGTACCATATGGAAAAATTTGGGCAATGGTGAATGGGCCGGACCAACGAGATTTTAGCTTGCCCGAGAAGATTTTCAACCGAGAGTTAAAGAGTAAAACTTTATCTCCAACTTGGAACTCTCGGTTTTTGATCTTGGAGTCATGAATGAGCTTAGTTCTTTCCTTATAGATCAAATAATTTTCATAAGCCTCATTACGGAGTTCATTGAGCTCATTGAGTTGGATCTTGCGTAGGTCACCGGCTTTGTTGATATCAAAATTAGCCCACTTCAAGGCCCAATAAGCCTTGTGCTCCAACTCAATGGGGAGGTGGCATGCTTTCCCGTACACAAGACGATAAGGCGTACAGCCGATCGGGGTCTTGTAAGCAGTACGGAAAGCCCACAAAGCATCATCAAGTTTATCAGCCCATGAGGCACGATGCTCTCCCACGGTTCTTTCCAGAATTCGCTTTAATCCGTGGTTGGATATTTCAGCCTGGCCATTAGTTTGTGGGTGGTAGGCTGTGGAAGACGATGATTTACACCGTACTTAGCCATGACTCTAGCAAATTGTTCATTGCAAAAATGAGTCCCACGATCACTAATAATCGCACGAGGCACACCGAATCTAGCGAAAAGAGATTTCAAAAAGTTACAAACCACCCTTGCGTCATTAGTAGGTAAAGCTTTGGCTTCAACCCATTTGGAGACGTAGTCAACGGCTACAAGGATGTATTTGTTTCCTTTAGAAGAAGGGAATGGCCCCATAAAGTCGATACCCCAAACATCAAAGATTTCACACTCTTGAATGAAATTCTGAGGCATCTTGTCTTTATATGTGATCGTGCCTTGTTTTTGGCAAACATCACATCGTTTAACCATATTGTGAGCGTCACGATATATGGAGGGCCAATAAAATCCCGAGTCAAACACTTTTTTGGCGGTGTAGTTGGGACCAAAGTGACCACCGGTGGGTCCTTTGTGGCAAGCATCAAGGATTTCCAAAGCTGCCGGTCCATCAACACATCGGCGGATAATCAGGTCGGCACATTGTTTGAATAGGTAAGGGTCATCCCAAAAGTAAGTCTTAATGTCGGTGAAGAACTTTTTCTTTTGTTGGGACGTCAACCCTTCCTTGAGAATTCCACCCGCCAAGTAGTTTGCAAAGTCCGCAAACCACGGGGTTTCATCAGAATTCGAATTTATAGACATTAAGGTCTCCAATGGAAAAGAATCATTGATTGCTTTGTTCAGATGATCCCCTTGGTACGGATTCTCAAGTCTGCTGAGATGATCCGCGGCTAGGTTTTCAGCTCCTTTTTTATCGCGAATTTCGATTTTAAATTCTTGGAGAAGCAAAACCCAGCGAAGAAGTCTTGGTTTGGAATCTTGCTTTGTCAACAAGTACTTCAACGCGGAATGATCGGTGTAAACGATTATGGTGGAAAGGACAAGATAGGGGCGAAATTTTTCAAAGGCATAGGCAACAACTAAAAGCTCTTTTTCGGTTGTCGTATAATGCAATTGTGCCCCTGTCATTGTCTTGCTAGCGTAATGGATTGGTTGGAAGTGTTTGTTCACTCTTTGTCCCAGAACCGCACCAATAGCAAAGTCACTAGCATCGCACATCAACTCAAAGGGAAGCTCCCAATTAGGGGTAACCAAGACGGGTGCCTTAGTTAGCTTATCCTTAAGCGAGTTGAAGGCTTCAAGACACTCTTTGGAAAAGATAAAAGGAGTATCTTTTTCCAAGAGGTGGGTCATCGGGCGAGCGATTTGAGAAAAATCTTTGATGAATCGACGGTAGAAGCCCGCATGACCCAACAAACTTCTCACACCCTTCACGGTTGAAGGTGGAGGCAACTTAGCGATAACATCGACTTTAGCACGGTCTACTTCAAGACCGGCTTTGGAAATTTTGTGTCCTAGCACGATGCCTTCTTTTACCATAAAATGGCATTTTTCCCAATTCAAAACAAGGCGAGTGTCTTCGCACCGCTTAAGCATTCGTTCCAAATTGGCAAGGCAAGAAGAGAAGGAATCCCCGAAGACCGAGAACTCATCCATGAAGACTTCCATGGTTTGTTCAACCATGTCATGGAAGATAGCTAACATGCACCTTTGGAAAGTCCCGGGGGCATTGCATAAGCCAAAAGGCATTCTTTTGTAAGCAAATGTGCCATAGGGATAAGTGAATGTTGTCTTCTCTTGATCTTGGGGATCGATGGGTATTTGGAAATAACCCGAGAAACCATCAAGAAAGCAGTAATATTCATTACCCGCTAAACGTTCAAGCATTTGGTCCATAAAAGGTAGAGGGAAATGATCCTTTCTCGTGGCATCATTGAGTTTGCGGTAGTCTATACAAACTCTCCACCCAGTAACGAGACGAGTGGAAATCAACTCGTTGTGTTCATTGGGAACAACGGTTATTCCGCCCTTCTTGGGCACACAATGGACTGGACTAACCCATGGTGAATCCGAAATAGGGTAAATCATACCCGCATCAAGAAGTTTGATAACCTCTGTTTTGATGACTTCATGGATTTTTAGATTCACCCTTCGTTGGCTTTGAATTGTGGGCTTAAAGTCGTCCTCCATGAGAATTTTGTGTGTGCAGAAGTGAGGATCAATTCCACAAATATCAGAAATTTTCCAAGCAATAGCCTTCTTGTGATCTTTAAGCACGGCGATGAGGCGAGATTTTTCTTCTTCCTTCAAGTCCTTTGCGATAATGACTGGCGACTTCTTCTCTTCTTCAAGGAACACATACTCGAGATGTGGCGGCAACTCCTTAAGTTCTAAATCCGGAGGATTTTCGACGGGAGGCGTATGCAAATTCGGAGTATCGATAGCAATAATCGTGGGAGATGGAGGAGAAGGAGTGTCTTCGTTGAGAAGGTTGTCAAATAAATGCATGTCTTCATCCCCATCGGTGGGAGAATCATCAGTAGCTAAATTCACATCTCCCATGGTGTCTTCAAGATTGTTCCAAAACAAATCACTATCTCCAAATAGAGACAGTGATGAATCAATAGAGGAAACGGTTTCAACATTGGGAAGAGAGGGAGGAATACTTTTACAAGCATCTTTGAAGTGTTCTTCACAAGCCTCATCAAGAACGTCAATACAATTAACACTCTCGTATGAATAAGGTTGTTTAGACAACTTTCCCATGTTGAAGACGATTTTATCGTCACCCACTCTCATGATAAGCTCACCGGCTTCAACATCGATAAGAGTGCGACCGGTCCTCAGGAATGGACGACCCACGATCAAGGGAACACGAGGGTCCATCTCGTAGTCGACGACGACGAAATCGGCAGGAAAAGTGAATTTGTCGACTCCTACAAAGACGTCTTCGGCTATCCCCACTGGATAAGCAACCGTACGGTTAGCTAATTCCAAAGTCATTTTGGTGGGGACTAGCTCAGGGAGAGATAATTGCTTCCAAACGCTTAGAGGCATGAGATTAATACTGGCACCTAGATCGGCTAGGGTCATGCAATTCTCTACTCCCAGGAAATTGCAAGGGATTAAGAAACGACCCGGATCACCAAGCTTGGTTGGCAATTTCCTTAAGAGCACTGCAGAGCAATTCTTATTAAGTTGGGTGTTGGCAATATCGAGAAGCTTTTCCTTGTCGCTCAGAAGATCTTTAAACATTTTCGCGTACTTAGGCATGTGAGCGAGAGCCTCAGCGAAGGAGATATTGAAATTCAATTGTTTGAACATTTTAAGAAAGTTCGAAACCTAAATATCGTCCTTGCTTTTGAGCTTCTCTTTCCTCAACCTAGATGGATAAGGTATATTGGAAGAAGAGGAAGGCTTTGGGAGAATAGGATCACTCACATCCTTGGGTGGAGGAGGGGTAGAAGGAAGAGGTGGAGAAATTGGGGATGGAGAAGGATGAGGAATAGGAGCAGGTGACTCGTTCTCCTTAGTCACAACCACCGGTGGAGGTATAGGAAGCTCGGGTTCCTTGGTACCTTTGCCACTGCGAGTAGTGATTGCTTTCATCTCCCCTCTTGGATTCGCAACGGTGTTACTCGGAAGAGTACCCAAATAAGAGGGTTGATTACCTTAGAAGAAACTAGCCATCATGTTCTTCAAGTCATTCGTTTGACTATCCAACGTGTTTCTCATGTCGGCTCTCAAATCGTTCCCTTGTTTGACCAAGTCTGCTTTCAGGTTGAGCACTTCTCTCTGAAGATTTCCCACTATCACATCGTTAGTCCTCATATAAGTTTCCACTTCTTGGTGAAGAGCGGTGGGTTGGTTGGGAGGAGCATTGTATGCGGGTGGTTGATAAGCAGGTTGCTGGTAGACTTGGTTGTTTCTTTGAGATGGTTGTTGCTGCTTGTGAGGAGGGATGTATGGTGTACGAGGTTGTTGTTGTTGTTGAGGAGGGAGGTTGAGGTTTTGTTGTTGGTTTGGGTTGTTTGGAGGAAAACCGGGTGGTGAGAGGTAGTTGTTGTAGCGGTAGCTAAGCAAATTACGGTCACCTTGAGGTCTAGCTTGATAAGCAAGTGGAGGATAGGTGCCATAAGCTGCATTCACATTCTCAGAAGGGTAGTCTTGGGTGGCAGTACAAGTGGTGTAAGAGTGAGGACCCCCGCATATCTCGCATGGTTGGCTAACAGCATTGACTTGAACGTTTTTAGCGTTGCTGTTGTTGGTGTTGTTAACGGTGTGGGTAACAAGCGATTCAAGAAGCACAGTGATTTTGTCAAGTCGCTTGTCGCTGTCACTAGTGCTAGCACTAGCGACATTGGTCCGAACACTCTTGGTTTGCACACGAGACTTATTCTCAATGATATCCCAAGCAGCATTGGAAGTCTTAGCTAAAAGATTACCCCCCGAGGCACTGTTTAGTGAATCTTGGTCACTCATGCTTAAACCATTGTAAAAAGTATTAATTTGATGTACTTTGGTAAAACCATGTTGTGGGCATTTTCTTAAAAGATCTTTAAAACGATCCCAAGATTCACTGAACGACTCATCGTACTTTTGTTCAAAATTTATGATTTCATTCCGCAAAGCGGTAGTACGAGAGGGTGGGAAAAAGTAATTAATAAACTTGGTTTCCAAATCCGTCCACGAGAGAATACGCTGTGGCGGTTCCTTAGCAAGCCAATGCCGGGCTTGTCCCTCTAAGAAAAGGGAAAAAGTTGTAGACGGATTACCTCTTGTGGAACACCATTGAACTTGACCGTATTAGTGAGTTGTAAGAATCTCTTGATGTGGTCATGTGGATCATCAATGGTACGCCCCAAGAATGGTTGAGCGGAGACCATCTGGATAAAGCCTGATTTGAGCTCAAAGTTGTTGGCTGCAAACGCTGGTATAACAATTGGACCAGTGTTGCCATCTACATGAGCTTGTAGCAGTTCAATCATCGGGCGATTATCCGGAAGAGGCTCATTGTTGTTGTTATTATTCATGTTGTTGAAAGGTGGGTTGTTGTTGTTATTATTGTTGTTTGGAGGTGGTATGTTGTTGTTGTGTTGTACACCGGCCATGTCTAAGTTATCGAGAGGCTCGGGCTCTTGATAAGATGTTGATCGAGTGCGCATACACCTGCAAAAGAACCAACAAGAGAAAAACAAAGCAAAAATATTTTTGGTTTTTTTATGTTTTTTACTTTTTTGGATTTTTGAAAATTTTATATTTTTTAGTGGTTTTAAAATTTTTTATGAAAAAGTAACGTTCACGGGGAACGGATCCCAAAATCCAAGTTCTCACAAAAAACTTTTGATCTTAACGAGAAGAGCCGGCAGCGGCGCCATTTGATACTAGTGTTTTTGTATGGGTTCAATTTATGTCTCTCGGAATCCTCTCGAATTGATCTTGGTTCTAAGTAGAATGATTGTTCTTGGTTACTAAAAAGGGGATTGGTTTTCTAATCTACTAAATGTTAAATGCTCTAAAATGTAAACTTCAATTTAAAAGCAATTAAATTAATAAAACTTGAATTAAAACTAAAATTAAAATTAAAATTAAAATTAAAATTAAAATATAAATATGAAATAAAGAAGCAGAAAGTAATCCTTAAAAATGCTCAAAAGAAATTTGATTCGGAAGTTTGACCTTGATTCGGAAGTTCACTTGGAACTTGGTTCGGAACCCTTGATCCGGAACTTCGTTCGGAAGTTTACTCGGAACCTTCACTCGGAACTTCACTCGGAACTTTCTTCGGAAGTTGATCCGGAACTTTCTTCGGAACTTTATTCGGAGTTTATTCGGAACTTTTGGAACTCATTCGGAAGTTTTGTTCATCCGGAACTTTGTACTCATTCGGAACTTTGTGTTCATCCGGAACTTTTAACACTCATTTGGAACTTTTAAAGGAAAAACTCATGCGGAACTTTTAAAGGAAAAACTCATTCGGAACTTTTTAAACTCATGCGGAACTTTTTGAAAAACCATTCATCCGGAACTTTTTATGTGCATTCGGAAGTTTGTGTTCATCCGGAAGTCTTAGTTCATCCGGAACTTTTCGTTCATCCGGAACTTTTGGTTCATCCGGAAGTCTGGGAAACACACAAGAACAGTAACTAAACCGAAGAACAGGGGAAATCGATTTTAAGCCAAAAATCACCAAGTTTTTCACCAAATCTTAAGTAAAGCTAAACCCAAATGATAAACTAACCAATAACAACAAATCCCATCAATAAAAATGCAAATTCAACAACTTTTTAAAATCAAAACTCAACCAAATAAGAACTTAAGAACTTGAAATGAAAGATGATGATGAACAAGATGAAATGGAAAGATTAAACAAGAACTTGTATTGATGATTAATGTTTTAACAATCGCAAAACAAAGATTAAAATTACAAGATTTGAAAAACAAAGATCAAAATCACCAAACACCCTAGTGGTGTTGGTGATGCTACGAACAGAAAGGGAGAAAAAGAAGGAGGAAAGAAAAACTAAAAAAAACTCCAAAAACTAGATCTATTGTGTGAGGGGATTCCTTTATATAGGTGTTCCCTTTGGTTGGTGAGTGGGCTTTCTCCCGTTCTTCTTGTCTTCTCGTCTTTTCAGAAAAGTTGACGTTTTCGATTCTGATTCGGGATTTGTCGTCGATTAAATTCAACTCGTCTTTTAATTTCTTCGTTTAATAGACTTGAGTTTCTTCGACTTATAAAAATCTTCCATCTTTGGTCCTTTTCTTCGATAAATCTTCGAATAGGCCCAGTGACTTCAAATCTTTTGCATCTCTTGGACAATAGACTTTATCTTGAGTCCTTTTCTTCGGAAAAACCCGTGCAATCCCATGTTTTCTTCAATATTCATCCGGTTGGCTCTGAAAACACGGTAAACACAAAAACCACGCATAATTCCAAACAAATGATATTAAATACGCGTTTTGGTCTCGTTTTAGCCAGAATTAAGTGGTAAAAGGATGGGTGTTTACACACCTATCACTCCACTAATGTCTATCGAGTTGGCCGATCATTCCACGATTCCTCTTATTTTAGGTCGTTCATTTTTAGATACGTCCATGGCTTTTAATGATGTGCATGCTAGAAAGATCACCTTACGTTTCAACGACGAGGAACTTGTTATAAACGCAACTCAAAATTCTCCAATTTCTCATGTTTATTCCGTAGCAACCATAAACCTCGTTGATATGATCGACGTTGTTTGCGAGGATTTTTCACAAGAAGTTCTAGGTTTTGGTGACGATGAAAATAGTGGCAATCCCACTATGCTTGATCCCATTCTTGATAACTGGACACCAACCTTCACTCCATTTGAAGGTGGTGGTTTTACATTGGAAGAATTTTATGTTCCACGTACTTGTGACGAAGACCTCGACAACGATGAGGACTTCTCGATTATCAAGGATTTTCTTAACGATTTTCCATTTCCTCCACCCGAGGAGGTTACCAGTATCGAGCCCAAATCTTCAATTGAGGAACCACCTATCCTCGGGTTGAAAGATTTACCTCCTCATCTTGAATATGTATTTTTCGAGGAGGACGACAAGTTGCCGGTTATTATTGCGAAAGATCTTTCGAATGATGAAAAAACCGCACTTGTCGATGTTCTAAAGGATAAAAAAGGGGCAATTGCGTGGAAATTATCCGACATTAAGGGGATCGATCCCAAATTTTGTACCCACAAAATCTTAATAGAGGAGGACTACAAACCCGCCGTCCAATGTCAAAGGAGGGTGAACCCCAAAATTCACGACGTCATCAAAAAGGAAGTCCTAAAACTCCTTGACGCGGGAATGATTTACCCTATTTCCGATAGCCCTTGGGTGAGTCCTATTCATTGTGTCCCTAAGAAGGGAAGAATGACCGTTGTGCCAAACGATGCCAACGAGTTATTTCCAACTCGACTCGTGACCGGTTAGAGGGTGTGTATCGACTATCGTAAGTTGAATGACGCCACTCGTAAAGACCATTTTCCCTTGCCCTTCATGGACCAAATGTTGGAGCGTCTCGCGGGAAACGATTTCTATTGCTTTTTAGATGGGTTTTCCGGTTACTTCCAAATCCCCATCGATCCTCGTGATCAAGAAAAAACTACGTTTACGTGTCTATATGGAACGTTGGCCTATCGTATAATGCCATTCAGACTTTGCAATGCACCGGGAACCTTTCAAAGGTGCATGATGGCTATTTTTTATGACATGATCGAGAAGACGATGGAAGTCTTTATGGATGATTTTTCTGTGTTTGGTTGTTCGTTCACTTCGTGTTTGTCGAATCTTAAGAGAATGTTGAAGCGTTGTGTGGAAACCAACCTTGTGCTTAATTGGGAAAAATGTCATTTTATGGTTAAGGAAGGAATCGTCTTAGGGCATAAGGTTTCGAAAGTGGGGATTGAGGTAGATAAAGCTAAGGTAGACGTCATCGCCAAATTACCTTATCCCAAAACCGTTAAGGGAGTTAGGAGTTTCCTAGGCCACGCGGGATTTTATCGTCGATTCATCAAGGATTTTTCAAAGATTTCTCGACCTATTAATGTAGTCCCATATTATTATGATAATTAATGATAGAAAATAGATAAAAAAAAGATGGATTCCTAGAGAGAGAAAGTAGCGAGAGAAAGTAGAGAGAGAGATGATTAACTTGGTGAATATTAGATTAGAATAATGAGAGTACTAATGATCATCCACCCTTCCTAACATGCTAGGAAGGGCCTTATATAGCCGGGCTTACATGTAACCATAATGGGCTATATTGTTTGGACCGGGCTTGTCTTTTGGGCTTTAAGTAGCTTAAATCCAAGCCCGTGAACCACGACTATTTAACTAACTATTACAACATTCTACTAAATATTACAATTGAAACCTATGACCGAACATTCTTGTTTGACTCAATATTTTGAGGCTAACAATCTCCCCCAATGTGAGGTCATTCCTCTTTGATATTTGGAGTCCAATGGAGATTTATGAATTTCGTCATAAATGAGTCTTGAACGTGTAATAGTAGTGTTGTTCCTTCATGATGTGATCTTTGAGCCTTTGTCATTGTCTTTCGACTTAGTCTTTTATCTTGAGATCTTCAAAACATTCTTGACTTGTCTTTGCCATATTGCGATCTTGTGTCTTTATCCACATGCTCACACTATTAATTGTTGAATAAGTCTTTGGGCATGAATATGTGGTTTTGAATCTTTAACTTTGCTGAGTACACTGTGACGCCACCTTCTCGAGACAAAATATAGACACGGACTGAATGGCTTTGACATTCGTCCTAAATCGGTAGCGTTTTACCTCCGGTCGGTGAAGACCGTTATACGATATTAAATACCGTACCAATGATTAGGTAGATTCAATTGAGAATCTCCTTGACAGGGTTTCCCGGCTATACTAGCCGTTCTCTTT
The DNA here is from genome assembly GCA_025667525.1 of Glebionis coronaria. NCBI lineage: Eukaryota > Viridiplantae > Streptophyta > Magnoliopsida > Asterales > Asteraceae > Glebionis > Glebionis coronaria. The sequence goes on from CM046876.1 coordinate 123,118,774, forward strand.
ACTCGACCGTCTCAATGCAAGACTGCGAACATAAAGAGTGAATCAATTGGATAAATATCCGCTTGATTAAATTCATCAATTCAAATTCCTGGAACAAGTTTGATTCATTAAGAATCTTACCATTGTTGCTTTCCAGTTGACACAAGTTTGATTCATAAGAATCTCACAAGTCACCTACCGTAGCGCTGATTGATGTTGACGCTAGAAGGATTTCCATTCGTCACTGTGAATATTAATGAATATCACTCTGAATGTTCTGGCAAGACCATAAACATATTGCATAGAAACCTGAAACGAGTTTGAATCAGTTTAGAATCAAACCACTGTTGCTTTTCAGTTTTACATATGTTCAATTCATAAAGAATCTTACATATGACCTACCGCAGTGCTGTTTGATGTTAACACTGGAAGGATTTCCACTCATCATTTTGAATACTAAGTAGTATCACTCTGAGTGTTCTAGCAATATCGCAAGGATATAGCGTAGGACTCTCTTTATCTTCATCCGTGTGTCCTAACGAGATTTGATTGATCTCTTGGCTCTAGACTCGATTTGTGCACTTTTAGTGGTCGGAGGCTGGAGCAGATGCCACCCATTCAATATCAACTATCTCGGAGTGATAAATTCAATAGAAGTCGTGTTGATCTCCGTGACAATAAAACAAACTTCTTTTGAGAGAAGCCTGAGTAGCTAGGAAAGGGTTGTGCTTCACATCACTGGGTCCATGATGAGTTTGTCTTCATGATGAGTTGACCCGGTTTCTGCCTAAGTTGTATGGAGGGCTTCTTTCTTTAGACCCTTTATCCTAACATTTCTTTTTCATTCTTCAACCCCTTCAATGCTTACCAAGACATCATTAATAGCACCTTGTTGTGATTGTTCCAGTGCTATCATCAGTACTTAGTCGGCATTCAGCTTCGTTCACATTCTAGTCCATCTTTCCTAAGGACTTCTAATAATCTATTGGATTGTCCCTAGGAAGATCCCTCCGGTTCTGGTTGGATCATAGGACTTAAACCTAACCACCCTTTTGACACCAATAACGTCGTGAATTAAAGATGTTGTGGGTATTTGATCATAACCATGAGTGCTTGAGTCTTTAGATCACATTTTAATCACATTTTCTCCCCTATCTCTAATATATAAAATCTTTTGATATTAGAGATACCAAATTTGATTAAAATATATTGTAAAAAATAGTCTTGAAAACTTTCAGGAGAAAAATGTGCCAAACTTAGCATGAATTTGGAAAGCTCCCCCTCAAAAATTGATCCAATAAAATTGTCATTACGAGGATATGATCCACATTAAACATTTGAGGATAGGAGTTGTTGAACACACAACTTTTGAAAGATTTTAAATATCATTGAGAAATTCTTGAAAAAATTGTGTTCAACACTTTTTGAAAAACCAATTCTTTTTGGCGAAAAGGTTTTTCTAAAGCATAAACTTGAGTTCATAGACTTTGAATGTCTTGACGAATCCACTCAAGTGAAAGAAGATTTAACTTCTTTTGCTGAGGGTAAGAGCACGAAATCGTACACTCCCCCGTGAATATAGTTTCGGGTTGCAATCTGAAAGTGATTACAAGCCATTGTGTTGAGCTCAAAACGTTGAATGTTTTGTGACAAGCTCAACCCAAGATAGATTGCTCTACCCGTTGTTGGAAATATTGTCCAAAATAGACAATTTCGTTTAGAAAATATAGAAATGACATGTTTTGAAAAATATTTACAACTTTCATTCGAGCTTTATGTACACACCCGTGTCGTTATTGAGCGAGATTTCTAGGTACGTCCATATTATCGATACTGAAAGACATGTCGAGAAGAATATTTTTGGATTATTAAAGATTTTTTAATTTTGTATTTTTATTTTTCATTAATATTTACAAGTAGATGTTTGATAGATGAATCAAGTAGGCTTCTTTGCCAGAACCTTCAGTTATGTTGGAGTCAAACATCTCATACCAATTTGCCTAACTAGATACGTAAACCTCTCTTTCGAAAGAGATTTTGTAAACAAGTCAGCTAATTGGTAATCAGTTCCAACAAAGTATAATTCAACAATACCCTTTTCAACTTGTTCCTTAATGAAGTGATATCTGACATCAATTTGCTTTGTGCGGGAATGCTGTACCGGATTGAAAGAGATGGCTATGGCAGACTTTGAGTCACAGTACATAGGTACTTTATCAAAGTGGAAACCATAATCCGTGAGTTGTGTTCTCATCCAATGAACTTGAGTACAACACGCAGATAAAGACACATACTCCGCTTCGGCTGATGACAATGATGTGCAATCCTGCTTCTTGGAAGACCATCCCACAAGCTTATCTTGACCTACAAATTGTGCACCACCAGAAGTACTTTTACGTGTATCAAGACACCCTGCATGATCAGAATCTGAATAGGTTGTTAGAAAGAAACCGGTTTCCCTCGGATACTAGAGTCCCATGTGAATGGTATTCTTAAGGTACCGAAAGATCCGTTTAACCTCCTTGAGGTGATTTTCAGTGGGTCGTGCTTGATATCGTGCACAATAGCATGTATCATGATGAATATCAGGTCTGCTTGCTGTCAAGTACATGAGGGACCCGATCATGGAACGATATCTCGTTTGATCTATGGGTAATCCCTCCAAATCAGCATCTAGGGATGTGGTTGATAATGGTGTCCCAACGGGGTCACATGATGTCATACCATGCTTTGTGATTATCTCTTGACAATACTTATCTTGGTTAATGAAGATACCAATTGGGGATTGGTGAACTTGAATTCCTAGAAAGAATTTTAGTTCACCCATCATAGACATTTCAAATCTGTTGTGCATTACTTTTTCAAACCATTTTGAAAGTTTTGGGTTTGTAGACCCAAAAATAATGTCATCAACATAAATCTGCACAAGAAAAATGTCATCCCCATATTTATAAGTGAACAAAGTTAAATCAATGGAACCTTTTGAGAAACCTTTGGAGACCAGAAATTTCGAGAGCTCGTCGTACTACGCCCTTGGAGCTTGCTTGAGTCCATATAGTGCTTTGTGGAGACGATACACCTTGTCAGGATAATAAGGATTGACGAATCCTTCTGGCTGTGTGACATAGACTACTTCCTTTAAAGGACCGTTAAGAAATGCCGTCTTTACGTCCATTTGGTATACAATGAATCCCTTATGTGCAGCATAAGCAAGAAAAATCCTGACCGCTTCCATTCGAGCTACTGGTGCAAATGATTCTTCAAAATCAATACCCTCTTTCTGTCCATACCCTTTAGCCACTAGCCTAGATTTATTCTTGATGATCGTGTTCTCTTCATTCATCTTGTTTTTCTAGATCCATCGAAGATTTAATGGAATTACATCGTATGGTCTGTCAACAAGTTCCCTGACTTTAAGTCTTTCAAATTGTTGAAGTTCATCCGTCATCGATTCAATCCAAGCGTGATCAGCCATGGCTTCTTTGATGTTTTTCGGTTCAGCTGAACTCACAGCGAGTGCGAATATACAAACATCGCCATCGGTGTTAAGCTGTCGTCTTGTGCGAGCGGGCTGTGAAGGGTTTCCAATTACATGAATCAAAGGATGATCTCGGGTCCAATGATGTGTTGAAGGATGTCGTTGATAGAATGTATGCATATTTGACGGATTAACATGGCGAGTAGAAGACTCTCCAGTTTCGTGTACCGGTGTACCGAATGGGTTGATAAATTCGTCTTCGTCAGATAATGCATTGTCTGCTTGATTTGTGTTCTCTGGGGCAATGACAGTAGTTGTGGATGTTGTAGGATCGATTGTTGAAGTGATATTCTGAGGAGATAAATCTGCAGCAACCCGTGTTGAAGTAGATGAAGTTGTATCCTTTTGTTAACGATGATCGGTATCATCATTCTTATCATGAGTGACAGCGAAAGACTTCGATACAACTTGTTTCTCCCCCGTGAAATATTCATCATACATTGGTCCATATAACACTTCCAACTCTTCAATTGTCGTGTTGACTGTCATATCAGCTCTAGGAACATTTTCTGGAACCAACGTTGAACTTGACGTTTCATTGTTGTGGTCTTGAGTTCCGAGTTCCGTGCGGTTGTGAACGGAAGTCGTTTGTCGTTGTGGATCGGGACTTAAACTGTTTTGTTCAAGTGCCATCTCTTGTAATTCATCAAATCGGATATGAATAGTCTCGACTATCAATTTTGTTCTCTTGTTGTACACTCTATATCCCTTAGACTGAGTTGCATATCCCACAAGAATACATGCATCACCTTTCTCTTTCATCTTATCCAAATTTTCACCATCTCGAATAATGTAACAAGTACATCCAAAAACATGAAGGTGTTTGAGTGAAGATTTTCGATCATGAATTATGTGATATGGTGTCTTTTCGTGTCTTAGGATAATTAAGGATCAGTTTTATGTGTAGCATGCGGTTGACACGGCTTCGGCCCAAAAGTATAGTGGAAGTTTCGAAGCGGATAGTAATGTTCGAGCAGCCTCAACTAATGTACGGTTTTGTCTTTCAACAACGCCGTTTTGTTCGGGTGTTCGAGCAATAGATGTTTCATATTCAATTCCTTCGGCTTCAAAATAGTTTCTCAGGTTGAACTCAAAAATTATGTACCTCTGTCAGTACGAACCACTTTAACTTGAGCTTGAAGACCACGTTGTATCAGTTTAAGGAAGCTGATGAGGACTTCGGGTGTTTCATCCTTGGACCTCAAGAAGTGAGTCCATGTGTACCTTGAGTAATCATCGACAATTACCAAAATATATTTCTTTCCATTGATACTTTGAACACACATGGGACCACACAAATCCATATGGAGAAGATCTAACCGTCCTTTAGAGCTTGGTGTGGTCTTTGTTTTGAAGCTACTTCGTTTAGCTTTACAAAGTTCACAAGAAGAACAAAGATGATTTTTGAGGAATTTCAAACTTGAGAGGCCTCTCACAATATCTTTCTTGGAAAGCAGGTTGATGGTATCAAAGTTGAGATGAGAAAGACGTTGATGCCATAACCATGCCTGAGTCGTTGAAGCTTTAGCCATGAAGCAAATTGGAGTTGATGAAGTTGTGTCTTGTAGTGAAATTGTGTAAAGATCAGTACCCCGTGTACCGGTAAGTAAGTCATTCCCATCGTAATCACGAACAAAACATGTCTTTTTTCTGAATGCAACCTCTAAATCCGCATCACAGAATTGACCAACCGAGAAAAGATTGTGATTAAGCCCTTCGACGCAGTATACCCTTTTAATCGTGATATTCCCCTGAACCAAATCTCCATATCCTAGGATCGGTGCAAATTAATCATTTCCGAATCGGACCGTACCTAGGAACTTCTCCACGAAGTTAATTAGAAGCTTGAGATTCCCCGTCATGTGCTTCGTGCATCCGGAGTCCAGTATGAAGAGAATTATTTGTATCACCTGAAGAAGAGTTAGAACACGATGGAGCAATTTCTAAATTGGATACCACAATAGTTGTGATGGTAGAATCATTAGTGTCCTTAGCAACATTTAAAGACATACTAACACTCTTTGTCACATTTTCTTTCCTATCTTTAGGCATCCATTTATATCCGGGCGGACATTGATTAGCAAACCACCATTTCCAAGACTTGCTAGCAGACTTTCCTTAATTTTGCTTTTAGGATTCTTAGTGGTGGAGTCTGATGCATTACTTTTCTTAGTGGGGGTAGCACCAGAATAGTTCACTTTGCGTTTGCGTTTACTATCACTAACAGGCTTCGCAACTTGCTGCTTAGTTCTAGTATCTACGCCTTTGACAGTATTCATAGCACACATATAATGATTAGGATTAGCACATTTTCCACATTTGACACAAACGAATTTGACATTCATAGCATTCAAATCGTTCAAAACATTTACATCGTCATCACATGCGATTATAGACTTTTTATTCTTAAAAACATTCAAATTCCTAGGGTGTTCTTCTACTTCTTTCATCTTCCCTTGATTCTTGTGTTTCCAGACCTTATCATTCACTTGAGTGCTCTTAAGCTGAGGCCGGCTAACACTAGTAGTGGAGACTATTTCTGTAGTAGAAGACACACGAATATTAGTGTTTCTAGAAGTCTGAGGCGATTGAGTAACTTTGTTTGTTGGCTTAGTGGTCATTCTATACATCCCTGGTTTAATCACATTATTGTGCTTAACGCTTGGTGCTATGACATTCCTTATGGGTTCATCTTGGGGTAACCTTTCCTTTTCATCCATCTTGGGGGCAAACACAGGTTTTGCAAACGAGGAATTTGATAAAGCAGATGGTTTTCCCAAGATAGAGGATCTATTTACTTTAGAATCATTGGTTTGTCTAACAACAGGTTTCTTAACGCTAGGTTCCACAACTTTCCCACCCATTTTAACAACGAGTTTCTGCAACTCTGATATCGCTCTGTCCCTGTCTTGTAACTGAGCTTTCAACCCTTTAATTTCCAAATTATGTTCATTCATTTCTCGAAACGTTTGGGAAAGTTTTTCTTGCAATTTATTATAATGTGGAAAACTACCAACGTCTTTTTGCAAAGCAAGTTCAAGAGAATGACAATGTTTTTGAAGGAAATCAGTTTTGTGTTGAAGTAACTCAAAAGCCTTTTTATCAACATTTTCTTTACGTTTCGAAAGCTCAATTTCAAGACGCTCACATTCTTTGATCTTATCAAGATATTTGCATGCAACATCAGAATATTCATCAATATCAGCACAAGATGTAAAATAAGCACACATAACATCTTTAGAAACACATTCTTGCAATAGTAAATCATATTCATCTGAAAAATCAGACTTCTCCATTTGAAGATCATCAATGTGTTTCTCAAGAGATTCAACATATTTTAAATCATTATACATTTCAGTCCGAATGAACTCCTCAAGTTGAAGAACAGTTTCTTTAATCAGTGCCGTGTTTGGAATTAAGAGTTCTTTCACAAGCAAGGTAATATCTTGAGGAATCGGGCGTTGCCACTCAGCATTTTCACGTTTTGCCCAATCTCTTTCAACAATAGATTTAACATTCTCTAAGTGGTGTTTAAGAATACCTAATGTTTTCCTACTCTTGCTTTTAGATTCATCTAGAGGGAGGTAGTTTATGTATTTGTAAACATTAGATTTCTTAGGGACAAATGCTTTCTTCCATTGAATTCGCTTTTGTTTGCATTCTAGAAACACTTCCTCACGAGTTTTCTGAGTTTGTTTGTTGAAAAGACCATAAAGACTATTCTCATAAGCATAATTATATGGTTTTACAAACTCCTTATTGACAAGAGGTCGACTATCATCATCCCAAAGGGCAGTCGCTTCACTATCGGCACTAACAGGCATGCAATCAAGATCGGTCCTTTCAGTCTCATCAAGATAAAGACACGGGTTCGCAGCTTGAGTTTTGGCAAGGTACTCAGGACTTGCAAAGCTAGCTTGACCCTTAAACATTGACGGAGGTGCTAGCATTCTTACGGTTTGAATAGAATCATGCGTTTTATAAACAACTTTCTTCAAAAATTCGACTTGTTCTTCTAGTTTCGTTACTTTTTCGGTTTCTTTATCATATCTACTTTTGAAGTCTTGTTTTAACGCATCTACCTCTAGTTTCTTAACCTCAAGAATTTTAGCAGAATCGGTAGTGGTCATAGAGAGCTTTTGTTCAAGTTCATTAACTTTGGTATTGGCAAGGTACGTTTTTTGACATTCATCCATTAAGAAAACATTATATTGACGCTTCTCTTTGGCTAATAACTCAAGAGTTGTATTATATTTGTTTTCAAAATCGTCCTTTTGACTTTTTAACGCACTACCCTTGTACCCCTCAAGCTCTTTGGTTTTCTGAAGGAGTTCATCTCTATAGCTTTCAGTCATCTCAGTAGATTTGATAAGAGCAGCTTTGCATTCTTCAAAATTTTGAGTGAGCGTAGCGTTTGCCTTCTTTAATTGCTTTTGACTCTTTTTATTTTCAGTGACATCTTTTTGTAAAGTGGCAATTAAATTAGCAAGCGCAATACATTCCTCTTCATCATACTCATTTGCATGTTGATCATCCTCAGACTCATTATTGCACATGTCTGATGAATCGGGTGTGGTATTGCTATCAACCGTTTCCATCATACACGTGTCATTAATGGCATTGGGTAGATCACTATGCTCATGAATATCACCAAACACATAATATTCATCAGTAGTGTGTACCTTATCGATTGGCTCAGTGTCAAAGATTGGGCCATTGTCATCTTCAGTGACTTTGAGAACTTCTTCAACCTTTGCCATGTACGAGTAATGTGCATCGAGTTCTTGATCAAAATCTTCATCATCAGTGTCATCAAGCATTTCTCCTTCCTCAGCTGACAATTTAACCCCTGCTTCCATCTTTTTGCATAACATCTTTTCCTTATGATAACCAGAGTCTCTAACCCTTTTCGGCTTCCTGCATTCCTTTGCCATATGCCCATAACCTTGGAAATTAAAACATTGAATCCCACTCTGCTGAACCACTTGACTTCCAACCGTTTCCCTATTCCCAGTAGCAGCAGCAATCCTCTGAGTATCATACTTGGCAGTTTGTCGATCATATCTTGCAGAACCCTCAACATGCGTTGGATTATGTCGATCATACCTAGAAGGACTTTCACCATGTCGACGTGTGTCATACCTTGGAGGACTCTCAACATATCGGTTCTTTGTGTTAGATGATGTGCGAAGATTGTTGTTGGTGGGTTTGTAGATTTTCTTGTAAGTCTTCATTATGAAAGCAATTTGTTGTTTCATCTCCCGATTCTTTTGAGCTTGGTCTTCATCACTATCTTCTTCAGATGATGTTTCAGATGGTGGTGATGGTGCTCTTGGCACTTTACCTCGAGATCTTGTGGATGATGAAGACTTAGATGATGTGGAAGATCGTGGTGAAGATGATGTAGTGGAATATGACTTAGAAGCACGAGAGTGATGACCTTGAACATGTTGAGTTGTAGTCACTAAAGCAAGTGGATTAGCCGTTTTTGCAACACGTTCAGCTCGAATCTCATTTGCTTCATTCTGAAATTGCTTCAAGATATCAAAGATTCGATGATATGAGACCTCGTCTAACTTTTCTTGTTGTTTCACTAAAGTGACGAACCGTGTCCACTCGGGTTGAAGTTGTTGAAGAAATTGGACATTGACTTGCATGGTGGAGACTTGCAGATTATTTCTTGTCATGTCATTCATCATCTTATAAAACCGGGAGTAGTAAGAGTCAATTGATTCTCCATCCCTTGAAGTAAACTTGCCAAAATTCCAAAACAAGTTTGTTCTGACATCTTGTTTGTTGAGTGATTCTCCTTGTTGCAAACGTTCAATAGCAGTCCACATTTCATGTGCAGTAGGACATGCATCAACCGTGGAGTAAATATCATCTCCAATCCCACTTAGAACCATATAGATGGCTTCCTTATCCGCATCATGCCAAGCACAATTTTCAGGTGTGAGATCGGCTCTTGTTTCATCACGTTCACTTGCAGGTATTGGATCAGTAGTATCTGTGGCTGGTCTTGGAGGAATCGAGATTTTCTTGAATAGGTATGGTCCATGAGTAATACATTTCCTCAAGGCATCACCATTTGGTCTTGTATCAAGATATCGTATGAAACGTGATTGCCATTGAGCATACCGACCAGACACGAGCATTGGTGGTCTCTCTTTATTACCCGCCACCATGATATTATTGTTTGTGACATGATACTCTTGAGTAGAATCCATATCTAGAGACTTGAAATCGATGAAGTGAAAATGGATCTTAAGTAGATGTGTTGTGATTGTTGTTGGCGATGAAAAATGTTAATTCCCCTAAAAAAATTTCTTCACAAGAAACCAAAAAATCAAAGACGAAAAATCACACGTATCCATTTTCACTTTTGAAAAAATCTTCAATTTTCGGAATAATGGATAATTTCGGAATAACATACATTTTCAGAGAAATTAGCTTTCTTCGGAATATTGAGGTTTTCAGAGAAACGAGCTTCTTCGGAATATTGATGTTTTCAGAGAAAAGAACTTCTTCGGAATAGTGATGTTTTCAGAGAAACAAACTTCTTCGGAATATTGATGTTTTCAGAGAAACTAGCTTCTTCGGAATATTGATGTTTTCAGAAAAATGAGCTTCTTCGGAATATTGGATTATTTCAGAGATTTGAGCTTCTTCGGAATATTTGATGTTTTTTTAAAAATGAGCTTCTTCGGAATATTGGATAATTTCAGAGAAAATTTCAGAAAAACCACTTTTTCAGAGAAAGTGACCTTCTTCGGAATAAGTCACTTTTTCAGACAAATCACTTTTTTTCGGATAAAGTGAAGATTTAAGAAAAATGTTGTTCTTCGGAATAATATACTTTTTCAGAGAAAATGAAAATTTCAGAGAAACATACCTTCTTCTGAATAAACGTTTCTTCGGAATAGATGCTTTTTCGGAATAAGTCACTTTTTCAGAAAAATCACTTCTTCGGAATACTCACTTCTTCGGAATAGTAAACCCTTATCCGAAAATCTGTTTTTCGGAATAATTAACCCTTATCCGAAAATCCTTTTTTCGAAATAATTAACCCTTTTCTGAAAATCTTAATTTGGAATGATCTTGAAACAGTGAACGAACCGTAACTCCAAAATGAATCCAAACACCTCAAAATCTTGCAATTTTTACCACAAAAACCAAACCAAATCCCTACCAAATCGATATAATTGAGTTATGTCAATAGTTATATCCCGAAATACTAAAATTTTTTTAATTCGGGATGATTTTTAGGGAAAAATCAACCGAATCAAACTAAAACCAAACAACCAAACACAATCTACCCCGTGGCGATTGATACCAAATGTTGTCCCATATTATTATGATAATTAATGATAGAAAATAGATGAAAAGAGATGGATTCCTAGAGAGAGAAAGTAGTGAGAGAAAGTAAAGAGAGAGATGATTAACTTGGTGAATATTAGATTAGAATAATGAGAGTACTAATGATCATCCACCCTTCCTAACATGCTAGGAAGGGCCTTATATAGTCGGGCTTACGTGTAACCATAATGGGTTATATTGTTTGGACCGGGCTTGTCTTTTGGGCTTTAAGTAGCTTAAATCCAAGCCCGTGAACCACGACTATTTCACTAGCTATTACAACATTCTACTAAATATTACAATTGAAACCTATGACCGAACATTCTTATTTGACTCAATATTTTGAGGCTAACATACACATCTCCTCGAAAAAGACGCACCTTTTGTCTTTGACGAAGATTGTGTACAAGCCTTTGAAATCCTTAAGAGGAAACTTACCGAAGCTCCCATTCTTGTTGCTCCCAATTGGAACCTCCCCTTTGAGCTCATGTGTGATGCTAGTGAGTACGCTATTGGGGCTGTATTGGGGCAACGTCATGAAAAACACTTCTTGCCTATTCACTATGCTAGCAAGACGATGACCGAGGCTCAAATTAAAATACACTACAACGAAGAAGGAATTCCTTGCCGTGGTGTATGCATTTGAGAAATTCGGGGACCTTACCTCGTCTTGACTCGATGCATAGTATATACGGATCATTCGGCTATTAAGTATCTCATGGCTAAACAAGATGCAAAGCCGAGATTACTTCGCTGGATTCTCCTCCTACAAGAATTTGATGTCGAAATCCTTGACAAAAAAGGAGCCGAGAATCTAGCAGCCGATCATCTTTCTCGTTTGGAAGATCCTCACCAAAGTGTTTATGAGCCAAAGGAAATCACCGAAACATTTCCTCTCGAGACACTTGGTGTAGTGAACTACAAGCTTGATTCATCCACCCCATGGTTTGCGGACATCGCAAATTACCATGCGAGGAACTTCATCATTAAGGGTATGACGACTCAACAAAAACGGAAATTCTTTCGTGACGTCAAGTTCTACTTTTGGAACGTCCCTTACTTGTTTCGAACTTGTGCGGAGCAAATTATTCGACGTTGTGTCTTTGGTACCAAAGCTTCTAACATCCTTAGAGCTTGTCACGAGGGACCCACGGGTGGTCACCACGGTGCTAATCTCACGGCTAAGAAGGTCTTTGATGCCGGTTTCTTTTAGCCTACTATTTACCGAGATACACATGCACTTGTGAAGTCACGTGACTCATGCCAACGACAAGGAAAATCCTCACAAAACGATGAAATGCCACAAAATATCATCCAAGTGTGTGAGATCTTTGATGTTTGGGGAATTGATTTTATGGGGCCGTTCCCATCATCTCGTGGTAATAAGTACATCCTTGTCGCCGTTGACTACCTATCTAAGTGGGTGGAAGCTAAGTCTTTGCCCACGAACGATGCTCGTGTGGTAGTCAAGTTTTTGAAAAGCTTGTTTTCTCGGTTTAGAACCCCCTCGTGCGATCATAAGCGATCGTGGAACTCATTTTTGTAACGACCAATTCGAAAGGGTCCTTTGGAAATATGGGGTTACACATCGGCTTTCTACGGCTTATCACCCACAAACGAGTGGGCAAGTCGAGGTTTCAAGCCGATCTTTGAAGAGGATCTTAGAGAGATCGATTGGAGAGAACAGACAATCTTGGTCGGATAAGTTGGACGATGCTTTATGGGCCTTTCGGACCCCTCATAAGACGCCCATCGGGTGCACTCCTTATAAGCTTGTGTATGGGAAGAATTGTCACTTGCCAATTGAACTCAAACACAAAGCTTATTGGGCCCTTAAGCATTGTAATGATAATATTGAGACCGCGGGAAAACACCGGAAAATGCAATTGAATGAATTGGATGAATTAAGAGACATTGCTTATGAAAATTCATTGATTTATAAAGAAAAAACTAAAAAGTTTCATGACTCAAAAATTAAAAACCGGGTTTTTAACATTGGAGATAAAGTGTTGCTTTTTAACTCACGTTTGAAAATATTTTCCGGCAAGTTGAAATCCCGTTGGTCCGGTCCATTCACCGTTACTCAAGTTTTTCCTTTGGGACCATCGAGCTAGCTCAAAATGATGGCCCCAATTTCAAGGTGTATGGACATAGGTTGAAGCACTACTTTGGCGGGGAAGTTCCATCCTTGAACTACCTCGACCAAATCACCTTCCCCAATGATGATAGTATTGAGGGGATCGAGTCGAGCTCATGACTCGGTAATCAAAAACGAGGTGCCTCGTGGGGGAGTCCCATGCTTATCCTATATACATATTATCGCTTTCTAATGTAGTAACATGACGGGATTTGTGCCCTTCCAACCTTTGTTCCGTGGTTGTTTGTGATATGTGGTTTTTAGATGACCATGATCTTCACGATTGGAGCCTCTCGTGTTCGTTTTATGGGAGCACTTGATCGTTTGCTTGGAAGAATTTCTCAATATCCATGATGTGACAACCCAAAATCGAGGTCATTGCTTAATCTTATTTTACTATTATTTTTGAAATTTTTGAATGAGTTTGAACGATATTTATTTTTGGAGGTTTAAGTTTAAACCGATGTTGGAAGGCCTATATTTAATATTTAGTAAGTATAAGGAGTATTAGCAAGCGTAATGTCGATGGATGCCAAATATTTTACGTTTTATTGTCGGTTGTTCGATTTTTATCATTTTCGAGGTTTTATTTTAAATGACGTGTTAAGTCGAGTCGAGAGTCGATATTATTATTTTTGAGGTACGTTTTAAATTTTTAAAAGTATCTTTATGAAACCCGAGCCCCGTAAATATTTTGAAAATTGACTAATAGTTATTTTCCGCTTTTTAGCTAAATATTTACATTTCTAGCCACAACTTTCATTAAATTGCAACTTGGTCCCTACCCTACTATATATAAACATAAACAAACACACACACTTCATAATTTTCACTTCAAAAACTTTTCTTTCTCTCTCTTGCTCTCTTCTCTTTGCCGAAACATCACCACCACCACCAAACAAAATCAAACTTCAATTTTTTCTTGAGTTTGAGCTTGAATCAAGCTTAACTAACACAAGACCCAACCTTATTTTTGCATAAAGATCACATTGGTGTAAGGATTTCATACATGCAAGCAACTTTTTTTTATGATGTTGGTAGGTAGGAGATTTGATCATGCATGGCTTCATCTTGATGATCCATGGTGGTTTGTGCTAAAAATCTTGTTAGAAACTTCATTTTGATCTTATGATTTTTATTTTGATTATGATTTTGATGTTATGATTAGTGTATGATGATATTAGGGCATAGTAATGATCATTTCCATGGTTGGTTTTTATCAAAAAGTTGATTTTGTGCAAGTTCTGAGTAGTCATTTTACAACAGTAAGTAAAAGGCAAAACCCGAATTTTTATGTTTTGAAAATGACTTAACTTATAGCCAAGGGTTGTAGATAATTTTCTTAGCTTCGATTTGATATAAGGTAGAGCTTCTAGCTCAAAACGAGCGCGAAGTTATGATGTTTTGAATGATCGTGTACCGGGAGACGAGTACCGGCACTACAAGTAGTTGTTGTCGATATTTGGATCGAATCCCGGGGACTCAAAATTGATGTTTTGAAAAATGTAACCTACTGATAATGAGGTGTTTATTTTATATGTTGAGTTTACTTTAAAACCCGAGTGTCGGTTTTGTAAACGGAGTCGTTTAAATAAGTTAAAACGGTTGTATGAAAAATTAACGTAAATCTGTCCGGATTTTGTAGATTGAAAATGAGTCGGGTAAAGTACTTTAAGAGTAATATCATTTGATAAACTTGTAAGAAGACTTTCTATATATAGTAAGTTAGTTTATCGAGTCGTTTCATAAACGGTTGACGAGTTTAAAAGGGGTAAATAAGCTAGTACATGTAGCATGTACCGGCGAACTTTGTAAAAAGTATAAGATGGTTAAGTAAATGTGTATTAAAGTATAATGAAGTAATTTATATCATTTTCTCTCGAGTTTATCGTGGTTTTATGAGTTTGAGTTTGATGTTGTTATGTATGATTTATTTCTCGAGTAATTATTTAACGAACGCGCCTTATTTGATAGGTAGCGGTTCTCGTGTTTCAAAGGCATCCATTACCGTCGACGATCATCTCACTAGATCTCTTATACTAAGGTGAGTCTATAGCCTCGCTTTCTAATTGTTTTAATGATTTTAATACCCGCGAGGGGGATACATGCTATTTGAAAATAAATAAACACAAGTCATGAGTAATTGTTAGACCCGAATGTTGCCTAAAGTTGATTTCATTGTATTGAGTAACTTGTTGCTAAAGACCCTAAATTCATGAGCCTTTAACTATCTTCTGACTTGATGTTGTGAGTCGGGAATAGCCGCTTATTCTAATGGTAGTACTATTGGGTTGACCACCCTATCTGAGACCAGGGCATTACGTTGAGTAACCCGCTGGGAAGGATAATTTTACGTGAATAAGATTGTGGTATTCTAGCAACTGATACTCTAGAGGGGCAATGGTTTTATTCTAGTCATGCCGGCATTTGGCGTGGGTTACTATTGGTTAAGGGGTCGGTGTCATGAGCTTAAATACAATGGTTGTTTATCATTATTATTACTGCCTTGAATATAGATTGTGTGTATGACAATTCTATAAATGATTATGATTGATTTTCTTCTTGTGTTCAAATGTGATTTGATAAACCTATAGTCTCGCTCAACATTATTGTTGACTCGTTTTATGCATGTATTTCAGGTAATAGGAAGTGATGGAGCACAGAGTTTTGCTGTGGAGGTTGTGGCTTGGCTTTTGGAAGAATGTTGGTCTAAACCGTTTCTACCTTTTTAAATGTTGAACAATTTATTTTATGTTGATGTACTGTACTAAACTTGTTGGTTGTTGGTCGAGATCCATGGGGACTAAACTCTTTACTCAGGTGTCGTGTCAGTACAATTTGGGTTGAAATTTATGTTTTAGACCATTTATAATAATCATGTTTATATTTTGTGTAAACGTCTCTATTTTGAGTCGTTCAATATATCTTGTGTGATGATGCTTGTGTCTAGCACCCAATTGTGTATTTCCGCTGCGCAATGTAAATTGGGGGTGTTAGAGATTGGTAATCAGAGCTGCAAGTTATAGAGAACTGGGTCGATTTTAAAAATTGTCCTAAACTATAACTTTGGTGTCGAAAGTATTTATTCTTCAAAAGCACACAACTCCTCTGCAACGCTCTGGTAAGATCACTTTTAGTTTTGTTTTGCATTGTAGATATATCCCTCATAACTGAAATGATTTCCCGAGTATTTATTAAGTAAATACTACGATATTGTATTGGAATTATTGAAAGTACGCTGAGTGCTTGTCAATATCATATTTATTTTTTTGCGAGCACTGCATAAACATCATTTGCATTGTGTTGCATAGCATGGATAATGTATGACATTTGCATGCGCATTGCATACTAATTATTATTTTATTAACAATGACCTTAAGTATCCTTGAACCCTTATAATTGTAGAAAATGGCTGGTTTACCTCGTGAGGATGGATGGATTGATATGACTAATGTAGTGGATGGTGAGGAAGTAGATAACTTTGGTGCTAGTGACGATGAGGAGCCTTTTGAGTTTTTAGATGATGGGATTCCACTTACTGCAGTTGGTCAGACAGAGCCTGAGTTGATACAAGGTAGTTATTCTCCAAGGGTTAATGTTATGCCACAGACTGTTCCAGATTGTCAGCGACCGGTTGTTCATTCTTCGACTCCTACTTGTGATGCTTATATTAGTAGTTTGCCTGGGATTGCATTTGCTAGGGGTGATGTTCCTGTTGAGTCGAGTAGGGCTGCTAGTGCTCGATCTATTCATGATGGTATTCCTAAGGTTTATTGTCCAGGTCTTAGGTCTTATGATGATATTTTATGGTTTCTTAAGAAGTTTGATCGGTCTTTATTTGAGAGGTATTTGGTTGAGACTCGTGTGATTAGGAGGTTTGAGCAGAATGAGAAGAAGTTTGAAAGGTTTGTTGGTAGTGTGAGGAGGTCAGAGTTTGTTAGGGCAAGGGAAATGGATGAGGTTGTTAGACTGAGGTCTGTGGTGTTGAATTTGAGTGGACAAGTTGAGAGGTTGCGTAGGGAGCAAGAAAGGAATGCTAGGTTGAGTGCGTGGGGTCTGCCGATGAGATCTTTTCCTAGTCATGATGTTGTGATTCGTGATGTGCCGAATCAGGTTGAAGCTCAAGCGTCGGTGAAGCCGAGTGAAGGAGGAAGTCGTAAAGGGAAGGAAAAAGTGGAAGAAGAATCAGAGGATGATGATAGCAGCAGTGATGACGAGCCGGTGTACAAGAAGCTGCGAGGATGTGATGTTTAGTTCTTTCTGTTGTTGTTTTTATTTGGTCTTGTTGTAATAGAACTTATGTAGACTCGTACTCTAGCTTGTGATGAAACTTAATGACTATAAGTGTTGTGATGAAGGATTGTAGTGACATTACTTGTCACAATTTTGTGGAGATTTTCCAAAGCAATCCAAAATTACCTTCATGACTTATGATTTGTCTTATTAGCTCTTTTATGTGATTGGTTAATGATTCATTGTGAATTGTGTTGTTGGTGCATGTAGTATCCATGTTACATCTTGATAGAGAAATCCTTCTTCTTATCTTGATATGAATACTTACTTGTTATTTTTCTGTTATGGTGACAGGAAGGAGTTGGGAGGCATTTTTCTGACTTTACTAAATTACTGTTTGGTTAGTTTTCTTGTAAACATGCCGCCTAAATTGACGACTGCTACTGTTAATACCATGATTGAGCAAGATATCGCTAGAGCTTTGGAAGCTGAACGTGCTGCGAGGAACCAAGAGGCTGAGAATAGGAATACTGCTTGTCAGGCTGGAGGGAATGATGGAAATCAAGCTGGAGGTAATGCTGATGAGCAAGCAGAAGGAAATGCTGCGGGACAAGCTGGAGGTAATGCTGCTGTTTAGCAGGTTCAAAAGGAATGTTCTTATGCTAGTTTCATGAAATGTGGACCTACCCAATTTCGTGGTACTGGTGGTGCACTAGAATTAAGGAGGTGGATTGAGAAGATTGAAAGTAATTTTGAAATCAGTGGATGTTCAGAAGCCAGTAAGGTAAAATTTGCTGCAGCTACTTTTCAGGATGATGCGTTGAGTTGGTGGAATAGTAAAGTAGCTACTATAGGATTGGTTGAAGCTAATGCTAGAACATGGACTGTGACTAAGGGACTGTTGACTGCAAAGTTTTGTCCTGAGGAAGAGTTAGGTCAGTTGGAAGATGAATTGAGGCATTTGGTGTTGAGGAATAATGATATTGTAGCTTATACGAGGAGGTTTACTGATTTGTGTTTGTTGTGTCCTGATGCGTTTGTTGATGACCGTAAGAAGATGAAGCAGTATATTAGGGGTTTATCTAGTAATATCAAGGGAGAAACTACTTCGTCGAAACCCAAGTCATTTGATGAAGCTGTTCAAATGGCTCATGCTTTAATGGATGTAAAGCTGCAGGATCGAAAGGATAGTATTGCTGAGGGGAATAAGAGAAAGTGGGAAGCTGCACACTCAAGCCAAGGGAAGAATCGAGGTGGTTATCGTAATAACAATAACCAAGGACCGAATAGGAATCAGCAGTACAATTTGAGAAGGAATGATGGTGTTCGTGCTGCCACAGGAAATCAAGGTAACAAGGTGAATCCGAAGTGTGGTCGGTGTAATCTGTATCATGTTGGAAATTGTCCACCTGCTTGCAACAAGTGTGGGAAGGCCGGACATAAGATGGCTAATAAGTGTGAAAACACTTATCCTTTTACCACTTATTTCCAATAATAACAAGACCAAAACGTGTGATTTATGTCGTAAAAGTCGGAATTATGCGTGGTTTGTGTTTTTATTGTGTTTTTGGACCAAAATATGAAAAAGGAAGAAAACACGGGTTTTCACGGGCTTTTATCGAAGAAAACGGGAAAAGACGAAGTCAAAAGATCAAGAGTGCAAAAAGAACGGAAGTCCAAGGCCTATTCTGAAGATTTATCGAAGAAAAAGTCTAAAGGCGGAAGTTTAACGAAGTCGAAGAACTTAAGTCTAATAGAAGAAGAAAATTAAAAGACAAGTTCAAATCCCGAGACTACAAAGACGAAGAACTAAAGTCGAGTCGAGAAGAAAAAGAAAGAAGAAAGCACCACACATGCCTCCTACTTCCCTATAAATACCCTCCTAATCACATTAGGAGGGAGTTAGCTAGTTTTTTATTTTTTAAGTTTTCTATCTAGTTTTTAGAGAGAGAAAGTTCTAAACTTTCTCTCACTAAGCTTTTCATTTTTCCTTTCTTTCAAGCTTTCATTAATCTTTGTATTTGAGTTCATTTTAATCAAAAGTTTAAGCTTTGTGTTCCTTAATCTCATTCTACATTTCTTGGCTTATTTGAATTTTTGATCCGAATCCTTAATTTGATCCGAATCCTTATTGATCCGAGATTAAATTTGAGGCTGTTTGTTTAGAAGGTTCATTTTCCTTCGAGCTTATATAAGCTCCTAATCGTGTAAGTTGTAAGCTTTTAATGTTTATTGGCTTATTCGAGTCTTAGCTTATTGATTTTTGAATATCATAAAGGTTTTAGTCATTACAAAAGTTTCTTTCATAAAATGTTTGATTTCCATTTTGAAAAGTCGCGAGTCTAAGCTTTTTGAATTGTTTTAGATTCGGGTAGAATAGCTCATTACATTTGCTTATTGAGTTTTAAGTTCCCACCAATTTCGGATTAAGTCTAGCTACCATCGCAATCTTGGGGTTTCTACGCATTCCGACGGTGTCATTGTCTTGATCGCAATAACCGAATAGGGTTTTACTTTGCGATCGGTTGGTTAATCCCCCTTATTCTGATCTGGGTTGCGATCGCTCATTGCGATCGCACATTCCGACGGGATCAAGGTCTTGGTTAGGACGAAGTGCTGCCCATTTTTTGATAGCAACATTGCGATAGAAGTATTTACCACATTCCGATCTGGCATATTGCTACATATTCCGATCATAGTTGTTAACCAAGCATTCCGATTGGTTGTCTTTGCATAACATTCCGATTGTGCCTTTTTCATTATTCCGATAGCATCATTTCCATTATTCCGACCACCAGATCAGAATACATTCCGATCTGGGCTTGTTTTGGCTTATTCCGATTGAGTTGTTTTGGTGTATTCCGATCTTACTTTCTTTTAGTATTTTTCAACTAAGTTCTTATTTTTTAGAAAGTTTTGCAAGTGCTAGTTTTACTTAGCATCATTTCCATTATTCCGATCATAGTTGTTAACCAAGCATTCCGATTGGTTGTCTTACAAGCATTTATTTTTATTCGTCATTTTAGTATTAATCTTTATTCTTCCATTTTACTCAACGACACTTTAATTACTTGCTATTATATTAAAATAGATAATCAAACCCAAACCATTCTCTTGATTCACCAAAAGACGATTGAGTCGCACTTTAGACCGGTTTTCAATTCGAAAGGATTCGGACGATAAGATTTTATACCTAGCCAAAAGCGAAGTATTAAATGGCGCCGCTGCCGGGTCTTTTCGTTACGATGAACGGTTTTTAGTGAGAGACGCATTGTATTTTGGGATCCGTTCTTTGAACGTTATTTTCATTGCTCCAAAAATTATCTAAAATCCTAAGAAATATAAAACTCTTCAAAAATACAAAAACATTGAAAAATCATTAAAAAGCAATTCTTTTCAAAAGGTTTTGCACCAAAAAGATTATATAGATATTCTCTTTGTGTATATTTTTCTTCTGCAGGTGTATGCGTACTAGATCTTCGAACTATTCTGAGCCCGAGACTCGTGAAGATTTAGATATGACTGGTGTTAATAACAACAATAATCACCCACCTCAACCCAATTTGAATAATTACAACAACAACAACAACAATGTCCACCTACCTGATTTACGGACGATGGAGGAATTGTGTCAACCCACCATGAACGGACGCGGAGGCCCGATTGCGCCAATGCACGTCACGGCTCAGGAGTTTTCGTTGAAGCATCACATGATCCAGCAAGTGCAAACGAACCCATTTCGTGGAATTCCGGATGATGATGCCAACAAACACCTCGACAAATTCATTACCATTACCCAAAGCATGAAGTGCTCCGGTGTTTCTATGGATGACCTTCGCCTTCAACTCTTTCCCCACTCGCTTTCTCACCATGCCGAAAAATGGTTTGACCGTCTTCCTAAGAATTCTATTCATACGTGGAATGACATGACTCAACGCTTTTTATCGCGCTACTTTCCCCCATCCATGGTCACTAGCCTTCGTAACCAAATCAGTGGATTCATGCAAGAGAATGATGAATCGCTTTTTGATGCTTGGGAACGATACAATGATTTGATCGACCGCTGTACAAATCACAATATGCTCCCCGTCACTCTCATTGACACCTTCTACAATGGTCTCACTTTTCGTGATCGTGACACGATCAATGCCGCCGCCGGTGGTACTTTTATGAAAAGGAGACCGGAGGAGTGTCGAGAGTTGATCGAAAACATGACTACTCACCACAAGAATTGGGATTCATCCGCATCCTCAAGATCTACTTCGAGAGTCAATGTTTCTTCTACTACTTCCAATCCTGAGATATCCGAACTTACCCGACAAATCACGAGTATGCACAAGGATTTCATGTCCATAGCCACAAACCAATTTCAACAAGCTAAAGCCGTTGCTATTTCCTGTGACACATGTGGTGGTCCTCATTCTTACAATGATTGTCCTTCTACTCAAGGCAATTATTCTGAAAACGTTAACGCAGCTTACGACACTTATCCCACGGGAGGCTATCAAGCCCGCCCTCAAGGAGACCGTGGCTTGCTAAGTTATCGTTCGAACAACTATCTTTCTCCTCTCGGTTTCCCTCCTGCAAACCAAAACCAACAACAAAGCTACAACCAATCCCAACCTCGTGCAAACAATCAATATCAATCCCAACAAAACCCATACCCAACTCAAGGAAATTCTCAAGCTTACCAAGCTCCACCTCTCAATCAACCGATGGCAGTGAGTCCAGACGTCGAGACATTCATGAAGACTAATCGGGAGATGGTGACGAATCTTCAGAGTCAAGTCCGCAACTTGAAGGGCGAAATGGCGAAACAAGGGAACGATATTCGAGCCGAGCTAAGGAATGATATGGCAAAACACAGCAATGAAATTAATGCCAATATGCAAAACTCTTTTAATAATCAAGCGGTTCACCTTCGTGATATGATTGGTTCGCTCATCCAAGGGAATCAACCCTCTTCTTCGGGTACTCTTCCGAGTAACACCGTTGCGAATCCAAGAGGGGAGATGAAAGCAATCACCACTCGTAGTGGAAAAGGTTATATGGAACCCGAGCTTCCTACACCTCCACCCGTGATTGTGAACAAGGAAAAAGAGCAACTTTCCCCACCTCCTTCACCTTCTATTCCCATTTCCCCACCACCCGTGGTTGTGAGTGATCCTATTCCCTTAAAGCCTTCTTCTTCGTCCAATATACCTTATCCTTCAAGGTTGAGGAAAGAGAAGCAAAAGAGCAAGGATGATATTTAGGTTTCAAACTTTCTAAAAATGTTTAAACAATTGAATTTTAACATCTTCTTCGCCGAGGCTCTCGCTCACATGCCCAAATACGCTAAGATGTTTAAAGATCTTCTAAGTGATAAGGAAAAGCTTCTTGACATCGCTCAGACCCAACTTAATGAGAACTGCTCCGCAGTGCTCTTAAGGAAATTGCCCACCAAACTTGGTGATCCGGGTCGCTTCTTGATTCCTTGCAACTTCCCGGGAGTAGAGAATTGCATGGCCCTAGCCGATCTAGGTGCCAGTATCAACTTAATGCCATTAAGTGTTTGGAAGCAATTATCTCTCCCCGAGCTTGTCCCCACTAAAATGACTTTGGAATTAGCCAACCGTACGGTTGCTTATCCAGTGGGGATAGCCGAAGATGTCTTTGTTGGCGTTGACAAATTCACCTTCCCGACGGATTTTGTTGTCGTTGACTACGAGATGGATCCCCGTGTTCCATTAATCGTTGGACGTCCATTCCTGAGGACCGGTCGCACTCTCATTGATGTAGCCGCGGGCGAAATAATCATGAGAGTTGGTGACGATAAAATTCTCTTCAACATGGGTAAGATTTCTAAGCAACCTTATTCATATGAGAGTGTTAATGCTATTGATGTTCTCGATGAGGCTTGTGAAGAACATTTTCATGATGCTTGCAAAAGTACTCTTTCTTCTCTACCCAATGTTGAGACCGTGGCCTCAATTGCTCCAGCATTGACTCCTTTAGGAGAAAGTGACTTGGATGATTTCGAAGCTAGCTTGGGTCCTCTCGATATTAAGTATGATAATTCTTCCACTGATTGGGATGAAGACATTCGTACTATTGAGAGACTTCTCAATGAGGACCCGTTGTCTCCTCCTTCTCCTAAAGATGTGACTAAGGACCTACCTCCTCATCTTAAATACGTTTTCCTGGAAGACAACGAGAAGTTACCGGTCATCATTGCAAAGGATCTAAAAGAAGACGGAAAAGCCTGACTTGTCACCGTGTTGAAGAAGCATAAAAGAGCTATCGCTTGGAAAATCTCCGACATCCGTGGAATTGATCCTCACTTCTGCACACATAAAATTCTCATGGAGGACGACTTTAAGCCCACAATTCAAAGCCAACGAAGGGTGAATCCTAAAATCCATGAAGTCATCAAAAAAGAGGTTATCAAACTTCTTGATGCGGGTATGATTTACCCTATTTCGGATTCACCATGGGTTAGTCCAGTCCATTGTGTGCCTAAGAAAGGCGGAATCACCGTTGTGCCCAATGCAAACAACGAGTTAATTCCTACCCGTCTCGTTACTGGGTGGAGAGTTTGTATAGACTACCGCAAACTCAATGATGCCACGAGAAAGGATCATTTCCCTCTACCTTTTATGGACCAAATGCTTGAACGTTTAGCGGGTAATGAATATTACTGCTTTCTGGATGGTTTCTTTGGTTATTTCCAAATACCCATCGATCCCCAAGATCAAGAGAAGACAACATTCACTTGTCCCTATGGCACATTTGCTTATAAAAGAATGCCTTTTGGCTTATGCAATGCCTCCGGGACATTCCAAAGGTGCATGTTGGCTATCTTCCATGACATGGTTGAGCAAACCATGGAAGTCTTCATGGATGATTTCTCGGTCTTTGGGGATTCCTTCTCTTCTTGCCTTGCCAATTTGGAACTAATGCTTAAGCGGTGCGAAGACACTCGCCTTGTTCTGAATTGGGAAAAATGTCATTTTATGGTAAAAGAGGGCATTGTGCTAGGACACAAAATTTCAAAATCCGGTCTTGAAGTCGACCATGCTAAAGTTGATGTCATAGCCAAATTACCTCCACCTTCAACCGTGAAGGGTGTGAGAAGTTTTCTGGGTCATGCGGGCTTTTATCGTCGATTCATTCAGAATTTCTCTAAAATCGCTCGCCCGATGACCCACCTCTTGGAAAAAGATACTCCTTTTTATCTTTTCTAAAGAGTGTCTCGAAGCCTTCAATCTTCTTAAGGATAAGCTAACTAAGGCACCAGTCTTGGTTACCCCTGATTGGGAGCTGCCTTTTGAATTGATGTGCGATGCTAGCGACTTTGCTATTGGTGCGGTTTTTGGCCAACGAGTGAATAAACACTTCCAACCAATCCACTACACTAGCAAAACAATGACGGGGGCTCAATTGCATTATACGACAACCGAAAAAGAGCTTTTAGCTGTTGTCTATGCTTTTGAGAAATTTCGCCCCTATCTTGTTTTATCCCCCACCATTGTGTACACGGACCATTCCGCATTGAAGTACTTGATGACAAAGCATGATTCTAAGCCAAGACTTCTTCGCTGGGTTTTACTCCTTCAAGAATTCAACATTGAAATTCGTGACAAGAAGGGAGCTGAAAACCTGGCCGCGGATCATCTGAGTCGACTTGAGGATCCATACCAAGGGGATCATCCGAACAACGAGATCAATGACTCTTTCCCCCTTGAGACCTTAATGTCTATAAATCTCAATCTTGATGGCACCCCGTGGTTTGCGGACATTGCAAACTACTTAGCGGGTGGTATTCTCATCAAAGGGTTAACATCCCAACAAAAGAAGAAGTTCTTGAATGATGTCAAAACTTACTTTTGGGATGACCCTTTTCTATTCAAACAATGTGCTGATCTGATCATTCGTCGATGTGTTGACGGACCGGCAGCTTTTGACATTCTCCAAGCTTGCCACAAAGGACCCACCGGTGGTCACTTTGGTCCCAACTACACCGCTAAGAAAGTGTTTGATTCTGGATTCTATTGGCCCACCATTTATCGTGACGCTCACGAAATGGTTAAGCATTGTGATGCTTGCCAACGTCAAGGCAAGATCACACATAAGGATGAGATGCCTCAAAATTTCATACAGGAATGTGAAATCTTTGATGTATGGGGCATCGACTTTATGGGGCCATTTCCATCCTCCAAAGGGAACAAGTACATCCTCGTCGCCGTCGACTACGTTTCTAAACGGGTTGAAGCTAAGGCTCTTCTTACGAATGATGCGAGGGTGGTTGTGAACTTTTTGAAGCAGCTTTTCGCTCGATTTGGCGTTCCTCGTGCTATCATCAGTGACCGCGGGACTCATTTTTGCAACGATCAATTTGCAAGAGTCATGGCTAAGTATGGTGTCAATCACCGTCTTTCCACCGCCTATCATCCCCAAACCAATGGGCAAGCCGAGATATCCAACCGTGGATTGAAGCGAATTTTGGAGCGTACTGTGGGAGAGCATCGCGCCGCGTGGGCCGATAAGTTAGATGATGCTCTGTGGGCTTTTCGTACTGCTTACAAGACCCCGATCGGTTGTACACCTTATCGTCTTGTGTACGGGAAAGCCTGCCACCTCCCAATCGAGCTGGAGCATAAGGCGCACTGGGCCTTGAAGTGGGCTAACTTCGACATCAACAAAGCCGATGATCATCGCAAGATTCAACTCAACGAGCTAAATGAACTACGAAATGAAGCTTATGAGAACTCGCTGATCTACAAGGAGAAGACCAAGATCATTCATGACGCAAAAATCAAGAACCGAGAGTTCCACGTTGGGGATCAAGTCTTACTCTTTAACTCTCGGTTGAAGATCTTCTCTGGCAAGTTGAAGAGCCGCTGGTCTGGTCCATTCACCGTCGCCAAAGTCTTTCCATATGGGACCATCGAGCTTTCTCAGCCAAATGGACCCAATTTCAAGGTGAATGGCCAACGTCTGAAGTTGTACTTTGGTGAGGACATCTCTCAAGAGATGATTCCATCCCTCACCACGTTCCCCATGAACTAAAAATGGGTCGAGTCAGGCTCGTGACTCGGTGACCAAAAACAAGCGCTTCTCGGGAGGCAACCCGTGTTCTATCCTTTACTGCTTTCATAATAAGTGTAGGGGGAGCCCCGCATATGTTTGTTGTCTTGTTTCTTATGCTGTGCAGGGATTAAAGCTTCAGAGAGCATCTTGACGACTTTTGACGAACCGTGATACCGTGTTCCCATCTTCCTGGTTTTATCCTAAACTCTTGTGATTCAATTTTTCATATTTTATATATGTTCACATTGAATTCACTTTAGTTGTCCTTTCCTTAGCAAGATTTAAACAAAGTGCACAATGTCATAAGTGTAGGGGAGTTTACTCCCACATGCTTAAACATTGGGGACAATGTTTATCTCAAGTGTAGGGGGGCTTCTATCAAAGTAAGTGGTCTTTCCTATGAATTTGCCCTCATTTTAACCGGAAAATTTGATTTATCGACATTTTTTAAATTTTTAATCTATTTTGGCCTAGTTGTATAGTTGTATTTTCCTTTATCATGTTTAGTTTCTTTCCATTGCTAGAATAGTTTTTCAATAAAATGGTTTAGATTTTTCTTAGTCGTGAACATTTTGACTCAACCCGAGTTTACTTACCTAAGTTTACTCTAGCTAGTATCCTTAACGTGTTTAAGTCAACTTTTGCTAGGCTTTTATATAGGGAGCTATAAAACGCGAAAGTCTTAACTCTCACGGGTTAAGAACAAGAACTTTTCGCAAGTTCCTATAATTGATCCTAGAGAGTCGTTTATCAAGGGAACTTTAAAATGCGATTTCTAAACTTGAAAGAGTCTAAGAATTTGCAAGATCCTATAGGCGACTCGAAAACCCAAAACTTTGATTTAATAGGCTAAGCATCCACGAGTCTCATTCCTTGAGATTTTAAACTATGGAGAGCGAGAGATGATAGAGTCAATTATAAGTTCGGTATTCTTTCGTGAATTTATGTGAGTTAATTATAAGCCTATTCTCCCTCCGCTTGTTAATAAATTTATCTGCAATAAATCAGGTTGTACGATTTAAAAGGTTACTTAGCTTCTAGCCCCATATCGTTTAAAAGTTGATCGGTACGGATTAGAGTTCATAGCCAAGGCATAACTTATTGAAGCGGGATGCGAAGATTGGCGAGTCCGAAAAGGCCCTAACAAGGCATGAGGACTACATTTTGTTGCTAAAGATCCAAAAGTGATGTGAAGAATCATTTATCGAAAATCAATATGAAGGATCGAGACACACGACGAAAAGCAAGAACTCCCCAAAAGTCATGGAGAAGTCTATCCAAAAAGACCCTAACAAGGTATGAGGATAAATAGATCCAAGTCCTAAAAGGAGGCGGATCGTTGTATATAAGTCCAAAATAAAGATTGGAGAAAAATGAAGAAGTCGTGGTCTAAAGATGAAGAATCTCTCAAAACTTCAAGTGAAGAAAGTCCTATTATGAAGAGAAGACCATTATTTCAAGAACGTCTCTCAAAGATTCGAAGTATGAAGTCGCTGCCAAATATCGGTCCGAGAAAGGTCTCAAATCGTGAAGCGAGTTATGCCAAGATATGAACTCTATGAGGTCCCGAGAAGCAGTTTTAAAGGATTTGGTCCTTTAGCTAACTATTGATTAAATCGTTCACCTTATTTTCGGACTAAATAACTATCGAAATAAGTCAAACAATGCATCCTTGTGATCATTCAAGACAAAAATAAAATATAAGAGATACACCTAGGAATAAGGGAGTCTAAGTGAATAATTGGCCCACATGAGTTCGTGATAGTTTGCTAACTTATAATAACAATGATCTCGTTTTTAAGCTTGTTATGGGGAACGTGAAACTTGAGGATGATAAACGTTCATGGCCGCCAAAACCCAATGTAAGTTTTTAATTTCTTTGCTTATTTCTATCTTTTATGTTTAGTATTTAATAAAGGCCAAGGTGGGTTATTTATGATGGAAAATGTAAACTGTGCTTTAAAATTAATGCATTGCATGAGGGCATTGCAATGGTCAAGTGTAGGGGATATAATAAGTGTGAAAACACTTATCCTTTTACCACTTATTTCCAATAATAACAAGACCAAAACGTGTGATTTATGTCGTAAAAGTCGGAATTATGCGTGGTTTGTGTTTTTATTGTGTTTTAGGACCAAAATATGAAAAAGGAAGAAAACACGGGTTTTCACGGGCTTTTATCGAAGAAAACGGGAAAAGACGAAGTCAAAAGATCAAGAGTGCAAAAAGAACGGAAGTCCAAGGCCTATTCTGAAGATTTATCGAAGAAAAAGTCTAAAGGCGGAAGTTTAACGAAGTCGAAGAACTTAAGTCTAATAGAAGAAGAAAATTAAAAGACAAGTTCAAACCCGAGACTACAAAGACGAAGAATTAAAGTCGAGTCGAGAAGAAAAAGAAAGAAGAAAGCACCACACATGCCTCCCACTTCCCTATAAATACCCTCCTAATCACATTAGGAGGGAGTTAGCTAGTTTTTTATTTTTTAAGTTTTCTATCTAGTTTTTAAAGAGAGAAAGTTCTAAACTTTCTCTCACTAAGCTTTTCATTTTTCCTTTCTTTCAAGCTTTCATTAATCTTTGTATTTGAGTTCATTTTAATCAAAAGTTTAAGCTTTGTGTTCCTTAATCTCATTCTACATTTCTTGGCTTATTTGAATTTTTGATCCGAATCCTTAATGATCCGAGATTAAATTTGAGGCTGTTTGTTTAGAAGGTTCATTTTCCTTCGAGCTTATATAAGCTCCTAATCGTGTAAGTTGTAAGCTTTTAATGCTTATTGGCTTATTCGAGTCTTAGCTTATTGATTTTTGAATATCATAAAGGTTTTAGTCATTACAAAAG
Organism: Glebionis coronaria; assembly: GCA_025667525.1. Taxonomy (NCBI): domain Eukaryota; kingdom Viridiplantae; phylum Streptophyta; class Magnoliopsida; order Asterales; family Asteraceae; genus Glebionis; species Glebionis coronaria. The sequence goes on from CM046876.1 coordinate 123,147,929, forward strand.
TTTCTTTCATAAAATGTTTGATTTCCATTTTGAAAAGTCACGAGTCTAAGCTTTTTGAATTGTTTTAGATTCGGGTAGAATAGCTCATTACATTTGCTTATTGAGTTTTAAGTTCCCACCAATTTCGGATTAAGTCTAGCTACCATCGCAATCTTGGGGTTTCTACGCATTCCGACGGTGTCATTGTCTTGATCGCAATAACCCAATCTTGGTTTAAAAATGCGTTTTGCAATCCATTGCGCTAAAGGTCTCAAAAGCCATTGCGTGATGCGTGATGCGATTGCGAGCGCAATTTAGACGCGATGCGTTTCGTATAAAAAAGTGCAAAAATTATATAAGTACAAAATAAATGCAATAAAGTTATAAAATAAGTTACTAGCATATTTAAATTAGGCTTATAATCCCTTGTAAAACAAATATATTGACAGTAAAGCTTGACAAAAAAAACTTAGCAAAATGCAAAATACTATATTTTTGTTATTGTGTTTCTTTAGATGTTTTTCTAACAGTTCTTATCTTTAAAAAACTATTAAAATATATAGGTCTCTTTTAAAAGGTTAAAATTGGACAAAAGTGACCTAAGTACTAGATGGCGACAATTGCTACCATTGCTAGCATTACACAAATGCGACAAATTGCGGTCTAATGCGAGCGCATTTTGGGATGGCATTGCATTAGGCACCTTGATGCAAAATTTTAAATGCAACGCATTGATGCGTGCAATTTGCGCAATGATGCGCGCATTTTTAAACCAAGAACCCAATAGGGTTTTACTTTGCGATCGGTTGGTTAATCCCCCTTATTCCGATCTGGGTTGCGATCGCTCATTGCGATCGCACATTCCGACGGGATCAAGGTCTTGGTTAGGACGAAGTGCTGCCCATTTTTTGATAGCAACATTGCGATAGAAGTATTTACCACATTCCAATCTGGCATATTGCTACATATTCCGATCATAGTTGTTAACCAAGCATTCCGATTGGTTGTCTTTGCATAACATTCCGATTGTGCCTTTTTCATTATTCCGATAGCATCATTTCCATTATTCCGACCACCAGATCGGAATACATTCCGATCTGAGCTTGTTTTGGCTTATTCCGATTGAGTTGTTTTGGTGTATTCCGATCTTACTTTCTTTTAGTATTTTTCAACTAAGTTCTTATTTTTTAGAAAGTTTTCCAAGTGCTAGTTTTACTTAGCATCATTTCCATTATTCCGATCATAGTTGTTAACCAAGCATTCCGATTGGTTGTCTTACAAGCATTTATTTTTATTCGTCATTTTAGTATTAATCTTTATTCTTCCATTTTACTCAACGACACTTTAATTACTTGCTATTATATTAAAATAGATAATCAAACCCAAACCATTCTCTTGATTCACCAAAAGACGATTGAGTCGCACTTTAGACCGGTTTTCAATTCGAAAGGATTCGGACGATAAGATTTTATACCTAGCCAAAAGCGAAGTATTAATGGCAGATTGCAGAAACAAGGGTGTAGCCACTTGGGCTAATGCTGTTAAGGTAGTTTACTTTTCTGGATGTGGAGGCCGTGGACATAAGCAGGGGAACTGTCCGAGGGTTGGCATACGACAGGGAGGCAATGTTGCTGCTGTTGCTGCTGGGAATGCTGCTCCAGCCTATGTCGTGGGAGATGCTGACAAACCTCAAGGGCCGAACGTGGTGACTGGTACGTTCTTACTTGATGCTTGTTATGCTAGTGTGTTGTTTGATTCTAGATCCGATAGAAGTTTCGTAGATGTTAGATTCAGTTAGCTATTGGATAGAGAACCAGTAAGATTGACAACTAGTTATAATGTGGAGTTAGCTGATGGTAAGGTTGTAAGCACTAGTTCTATACTGAAAGGTTGTTCCTTGAAGTTAGGTAATTATGTGTTTAGTATTGATTTGATGCCCATAGAATTAGGATCTTTTGACGTGATCATTGGAATGGACTGGTTAGTTGGTAATGGTGCAGTAATTGTTTGTGGAGAAAGATTAGTTCAGATACTGCTAAGGAATAGGGTGTTGACGGTGAAGGGTGATGAATGTACGTCTCGTTTGAGAGTTGTTTCTTGTTTAAAGATGATGAGGTATATAGAAGCAGGTTGTGATGTGTTTCTTGCACAGATAAGTAATGATGGTGTGAATGAAAAGAAATTGTAGGATGTGCCTGTGATTAGAGAGTATCCTGAGGTTCTCCCTGAGGAATTGCCAGGATTACCGCCGAATCGTGAAGTTGAGTTTCGTATCGATTTAGTGCCGGGTGATGCTCCAGTTGCTCGTGCACCATATCGTTTAGCTCCATCTGAGATGAAGGAATTATCCGATCAATTGAAGGAATTGATGGAGAACGGATTTATTATACCAAGTTCGTCGTCGTGGGGTGCGCCTCTTTTGTTTGTTAGGAAGAAAGATGGTTCTTTTAGTATGTGTATAGATTACAGAGAGCTTAACAAATTGACTGTCAAGAATCGGTATCCACTGCCAAGGATTGATGATTTGTTCGATCAGTTGCAAGGGTCAAGTGTATACTCGAAGATCGATTTGAGATCTGGGTATCATCAACTGAGAGTTAGGGAAGAAGATATTCCTATAACAGCTTTCCGTACTCGATATGGACATTTCGAATTTCAAGTGATGCCTTTTGGATTAACAAATGCGCCTGCTGTATTTATGGATTTGATGAATCGTGTATGTAAGCCGTATTTGGATGAGTTTGTTATCGTATTCATTGATGATATTCTCGTTTATTCCAAGAGTGAAGAGGAACATGAGAAGCATTTGAGAACAATTTTGGAATTGTTGAAGAAGGAGAAGCTGTATGCGAAATTCTCTAAGTGTGAATTTTGGTTGAAATCAGTGCAATTTTTGGGGCACGTGATTGATAGTGAAGGTGTTCGTGTGGATCCTGCTAAGATTGAGGCAATTAAGGATTGGTCAGTGCCGAAGACGCCGACTGAAGTTCGCCAATTTCTTGGTTTGGCTGGGTATTATAGAAGGTTTATTGAGAAGTTTTCGTTAATTGCTAAGCCGTTGACTAAGCTTACGGAGAAGAATAGAGTGTTTGAATGGGGATTGGAAGAGGAATCTGCATTTAGTATGTTGAAGGATAAGTTGTGTTCTGCGCCGATATCGTCTTTGCCAGAAGGATCTGAGGATTTTGTAGTGTACTGTGACGCGTCTCATAAAGGATTTGGAGCTGTATTGATGCAAAGGGAGAAAGTAATAGCATATGCGTCGAGACAATTAAGGAAGCATGAAGAGAATTACACTACGCATGATTTAGAACTTGGGGCTGTTATTTTTGCTTTGAAGTTGTGGAGACACTACTTGTATGGAACCAAGTGTGTGGTTTTCACTGATCATAAGAGTTTGCAGTATATTTTGGATCAAAAGGAATTGAATATGAGGCAAAGGAGATGGGTTGAGTTGCTGGGTGATTATGACTGCGAGATTCGTTACCATCCTGGTAAAGCGAATGTGGTAGCTGATGCACTTAGTAGAAAGGAAAGAGATAAGTCTATAAGAGTTAGAGCTTTGACGATGTTGGAGAGTGTCGATTTGACGGAAGAGATATTGAAAGCCCAAACTAATGGACTGAAGGAAGAGAACGTTGAGGCAGAAAATTTGGGTAGAATGTTGAAGCCTTTGTTTGAAGTAAGGTCGAATGGATTGAGGTACTTTAAGAATAGTATTTGGTTACCGTTGTATCCGTCTAAGGAAGATTCGTTAGGGGTGCGAGATTTGGTGATGAATGAATCTCATAAGTCGAAGTATTCAATACATCCTGGATCGGACAAGATGTATCAAGATCTTAAGAGAGTGTATTGGTGGCCGAATATGAAGGCAGATATAGCACATTATGTTAATAAGTGTTTAACTTGTGTGAAGGTGAAGGCTGAACATAAGAAACCGTCGAGATTATTAGTGCAACCTAAGATTCGTGAGTGGAAATAGGAGAAGATTACTATGGATTTTGTGACAGGTTTGCCAAGGACTGAAAATGGTAGTGATATGATATGGGTGATTGTAGATAGATTGACTAAGTCTGCTCACTTTTTGCCGATGAAGAAGACAGATAGTATGGAGAGGTTAACAACAGTGTATGTGAAGGAGATTGTTTGTCGACATGGTGTGCCTTTGTCAATAATTTCTGATCGTGATAGTAGGTTTACTTCAGAATTTTGGAAGTCTTTGCAGAAAGCGATGGGAACGGAGTTATGTTTGAGTACAGCATATCATCCGGAAACTGATGGACAAAGTGAAAGAACGATTCAAACGTTAGAGGATATGATTCGTGCATGTGTGATTGATTTTGGAAATGGTTGGGATAAGCATTTGCCATTGGTTGAATTTTCGTACAACAATAGTTATCATTCTAGTGTTAAAGCCGCTCCATTCGAAGCTTTGTATGGACGTAAGTGTAGATCTCCAGTGTGTTGGAGTGAGGTAGGAGAAAGTCAATTGACTGGGCCTGAAATGATATTTGAGACGACTGAGAAGATTGTGCAAATTAAGAAGCGTTTGTTATCTGCCAGAAGTAGACAAAAGAGTTATGCTGATAACAGAAGGAAACCGTTGGAGTTTGAAGTAGGAGACATGGTTATGTTGAAGGTATCTCCATGGAAAGGCGTAATACGTTTTGGAAAGAGAGGAAAGTTGAGCCCGAGATTTATTGGACCATTTAAGATTATCCAAAGGATTGGATTGGTGGCTTATAAGTTAGAATTGCCTGATGAGCTTAAGGCTATTCATAATACTTTTCATGTGTCTAATCTGAAGAAGTGTTTAGCTGAAAGGGATGTGGTGATTCCATTGGAGGAGATTCAACTTGATGATAAGTTGCATTTTATAGAGGAACCTGTAGAGATAATGGATAGGGAAGTTAAGAAGTTGAAGCATAGTAGAATTCCGATTGTGAAGGTGAGATGGAACTCTAGACGTGGGCCAGAGTTTACGTATGATCGTGAGGATTTATTTAAGGACAAGTATCCTCATTTGTTTAGGAAGGATTAAGCGCCGAGGACGCCGCTTCTTTTAAGAAGGGGGGATGTGACAACCCAAAATCGAGGTCATTGTTTAATCTTATTTTACTATTATTTTTGAAATTTTTGAATGAGTTTGAACGATATTTATTTTTGGAGGTTTAGGTTTAAACCGATGTTGGAAGGCCTATATTTAATATTTAGTAAGTATAAGGAGTATTAGCAAGCGTGATGTCGATGGATGCCAAATATTTTACGTTTTATTGTCGGTTGTTTGATTTTTACTATTTTCGAGGTTTTATTTTAAATGACGTGTTAAGTCAAGTCGAGAGTCGATATTATTATTTTTGAGGTACGTTTTAAACTTTTAAAAGTATCTTTATGAAACCCGAGCCCCGTAAATATTTTAAAAATTGACTAATAGGTATTTCCCGCTTTTTAGCTAAATATTTACATTTCTAGCCACAACTTTCATTAAATTGCAACTTGGTCCCTACCCCACTATATATAAACATAAACAAACACACACACTTCATAATTTTCACTTCAAAAATTTTTCTTTCTCTCTCTTGCTCTCTTCTCTTTGCTGAAACATCACCACCACCACCAAACAAAATCAAACTTCATTTTTTTCTTGAGTTTGAGCTTGAATCAAGCTAAACTAACACAAGACCCAACCTTATTTTTACATAAGTATCACATTGGTGTAAGAATTTCATACATGCAAGCAACTTTTTTTTTATGATGTTGGTAGGTAGGAGATTTGATCATGCATGGCTTCATCTTGATGATCCATGGTGGTTTGTGCTAAAAATCTTGTTAGAAACTTCATTTTGATCTTATGATTTTTATTTTGATTATGATTTTGATGTTATGATTAGTGTCTGATGATATTAGGGCATAGTAATGATCATTTCCATGGTTGGTTTTTATCAAAAAGTTGATTTTGTACAAGTTTTGAGTAGTCATTTTACAACAGTAAGTAAAAGGCAAAATCCGAATTTTTATGTTTTGAAAATGGCTTAAATTATCGCCTAGGGTTGTAGATAATTTTCTTAGCTTCTATTTGATATAAGGTAGAGCTTCTAGCTCAAAACGAGCGCGAAGTTATGATATTTTGAATGATCGTGTACCGGGAGACGAGTACCGGCACTACAAGTAGTTGTTGTCGATATTTGGATCGAATCCCAGGGACTCAAAATTGATGTTTTGAAAAATGTAACCTACTGATAATGAGGTGTTTATTTTATATGTTGAGTTTACTTTAAAACCCGAGTGTCGGTTTTGTAAACGGAGTCGTTTAAATAAGTTAAAACGGTTGTATGAAAAATTAACGTAAATCTGTCAGGATTTTGTAGTTTGAAAATGAGTCGGGTAAAGTACTTTAAGAGTAATATCATTTGATAAACTTGTAAGAAGACTTTCTATATATAGTAAGTTAGTTTATCGAGTCGTTTCATAAACGGTTGACGAGTTTAAAAGGGGTAAATAAGCTAGTACATGTAGCATGTACCGGCGAACTTTGTAAAAAAGTATAAGATGGTTAAGTAAATGTGTATTAAAGTATAATGAAGTAATTTATATCATTTTCTCTCGAGTTTATCGTGGTTTTATGAGTTTGAGTTTGATGTTGTTATGTATGATTTATTCTCGAGTCATTATTTAACGAACGCGCCTTATTTGATAGGTAGCGGTTCTCGTGTTTGAAAGGCATCCATTACCGTCGACGATCATCTTGCTAGATCTCTTATACTAAGGTGAGTCTATAGCCTCGCTTTCTAATTGTTTTAATGATTTTAATACCCGCAAGGGGGATACATGCTATTTGAAAATAAATGAACACAAGTCATGAGTAATTGTTAGACCCGAATGTTGCCTAAAGTTGATTTCATTGTATTGAGTAACTTGTTGCTAAAGACCCTAAATTCATGAGCCTTTAACTATCTTCTGACTTGATGTTGTGAGTCGGGAATAGCCGCTTATTCTAATGGTAGTACTATTGGGTTGACCACCCTATCTGAGACCAGGGCATTACGTTGAGTAACCCGCTGGGAAGGATAATTTTACGTGAATAAGATTGTGGTATTCTAGCAACTGATACTCTAGAGGGGCAATGGTTTTATTCTAGTCATTCCGGCATTTGGCGTGGGTTACTATTGGTTAAGGGGTCGGTGTCATGAGCTTAAATACAATGGTTGTTTATCATTATTATTACTGCCTTGAATATAAATTGTGTGTACGACAATTCTATAAATGATTATGATTGATTTTCTTCTTGTGTTCAAAGGTGATTTGATAAACCTATAGTCTCGCTCAACATTATTGTTGACTTGTTTTATGCATGTATTTCAGGTAATAGGAAGTGATGGAGCACGAAGTTTTGCTGTGGAGGTTGTGGCTTGGCTTTTGGAAGAATGTTGGTGTAAACCGTTTCTACCTTTTTAAATGTTAAACAATTTATTTTATGTTGATGTACTGTACTAAACTTGTTGGTTGTTGGTCGAGATCCATGGGGACTAAACGCTTTACTCTGGTGTCGTGTCAGTACAATTTGGGTTGAAATTTATGTTTTAGACCATTTATAATAATCATGTTTATATTTTGTGTAAACGTCTCTATTTTGAGTCGTTCAATATATTTTGTGTGATGATGCTTGTGTCTAGCACCCAATTGTGTATTTCCGCTGCGCAATGTAAATTGGGGGTGTTAGACATGATATATCCTATTATGTTCTAACCTTAGGTTTATAGCACACTTCATAAACGGCTTTAAATTTAACGGTTACAACCTTTCCATGCTAGATTAAGCATTCGACTACGTCTCTAGTATGGGGGTTTTCCAACCCTTAGACTCGAAACATTGAGGACAATGTTTAACTTTAGTATGGGGGGTGAATAGATACTTGCCTTGCCAAACCTTCACGCTTTCTAAAGTTTATCTTTTTGTTTATCGTTTTGTTGTAAAATAAGGCTAAAAATGGCCAAATTTTAAATTTTTTCTCATGTTTTATAAGTGTTTGAAGACACGAATGTAGGTTTTCCGATGGCGAGAATAAGAGTAATTTTTGACTCGACCGTGCGTGTTGAGCACTTAGCTTCGATTCCTTAACTTTATATTAGGCTAAGTCTCTTAAATGAGGACGAGAAATGAATTATAAGTTAATATGCTAAACGTAGAGTACTCGTATTCTTTCAAAAACTCATGTGTTCTTGTTGTTTGCTTATTCTCCCTTCACTTGTAAATATATTTTGCTTAATAAGTATTGGCTTAGCGGTTTAGTCTTGATTGTTGGTTTCTAGTCTTTTCTAGTAGCTTCCATGTAATTAAATTAGGAAGACATTAAGGTATCGCCAGCGTCACGGTTTTGAACTATTGGCAACCTGAATAATCGAAAGCTTCACCTAATAATAAGATTTTAAGTGCTCACCTAAATCAAGCAAACAATTTGAAGCTCACAAGGCCGAAAAATCTATGCAAAATTGAAAGTGAATCAAGCCTTAATCTTTGAAGCTTTAAAGATCCAAAATTCACTTTAGCTTGAGGATATACGTCTTTGGCAATAATAAACACCTCATGGCGAGGTTAAATAAAAGGCAAGGCAAGACCGAAGTCATAATAAAAGCTCCATGGTGAAGTTGAATAAAAGATGGAGGTAAACCTATGATAATAAGGCCCATCCGGTAGGGGGCGTATAAAAGTCTTGGTAATAACTCTCATGTTCAAAACCGTTATAAAACCGTGTTTATCGATTCTTCTTATTGACTTAATTTTTTGACATCGTTGTCTATTAGGAGGGGTTATTAATTCGATGGTCTTGGTTACACCGTTATGACTCTATTTTTAGACCTAAATCTCTATCATCGCATAAGTCAAAAATGTATCCTCGTGAAACATTCAAGACAAAAATAAAATATAAGAGATACAACTTAGGAAAATGGGAGTATAAGTACGTGATTAGGGCATATGAGTAGTGTTAGCATTACTAACTTATAATGACAATGATCTCGTTGCACGCTTAGCATGGAATTTGGGTGAAAATCGAGGACGACGAAATTATTTCTAACGAAGCATTCACGTGTTCTTGTTCTATGAACCTAAACGTCCCATTTTGCGATGAAAATCATACATTATGTCTAAAACGCAAATAGTAGTAATAGTAGTAGTGTAGCTAGTTTATCATTCAATAAAAGAAAATAAAATGAATTTTGGAGATGCTACGATACTTTATTCTAGCATTGCGTGAGGGCACGATAATGGTTTAGTATGGGGGAGTGATGAGACTGCTTTTATACATAGTCTCATCGTCCAAAACGGGCTTAAAATGCATTAAATATCATCAAAAGGCCAAATATATGCTTGTGTTTGTTACATGTGTATTTTAGGTACGGATATGAGAAAATGACAAAAGATCACAAGAAACAAGCAAAAACGAACACGAGAAACGAAGCCGCACAATGAACCAAGCCCGAATGATGATTTTCCAAGAATAACCCTTGAAGATTTTAATATTGTACAAGAAGGGTCCTCCAATATGGAAAATTTGACACTTTAAGCCTTTGTATATTCATAATTACAAGATTGGTCCCTAAAGTTTGTCAAATTTATAAAAAGGGCCCTCCACTTTGAATAATTGGCAAGAATGGTCCTTAAAAAATGAAGACTTGTCAATATTAGTCCTCCACAAAGTCAACAATACAAGTCAAGACCATAATGTTTGAAGAAAATGCCAAAACAACCCTTTAAGTATCATGAATTGGCAAGAAATACCCCTGAAAATACTTTGGAAAAGTATTTGGGGGAAAAGTGTGAAAAAGAAAACTTCAACAAAGAAGGAATTCGGGTTTTGGCTAATTAAACTACAAACGAAAGAGAGAAGAAATACTGGGGGGAATTATGCCAAAACATGATAATTACCTAGACCAGTGGTGGGGTGACACGTGCCCCACTCACTCAAAACAACCAATCCTCATTCAGCTTTTGGCCATGTCACCTTCCACTAAAAACCATTTATAACTAATCTTTGATTAGTTTAATAAATGGGCCTAACACACCATTTAAACATAAAATTAGATCAAACCATGCACTATTCACCGTATGAACAAAATTGGGTTTTCCTAAATGGCTTGTAATTAGACCCCCATATTGTCCAGAATTATGATTAAGGGACTCTTAATCATAACCCAACTTTCAAATCCCATGCCACATCATCACAAGTCACATGCCACCAACCTTGTACACGGTTTTGGGAGAAGATGTCAAAAGTTGCCAGCCATCCAACGCCCAAGAAAGATGCTTCAATCCTAAGCATACTATGGACCCTTTGATAAATTGCAACCTTTACACCTCACACAAACTGCCAACATTCAGTCACATGAGCTCAAGGTTTCAAATTTCCACAAGGGTATTTCTGGAAGAACACATCTTAGGGTTTTCAGATTTTTAGGTTACAAAGGCCATGTACACCCTCTATATAAAGGGTATAGGGTCCTTCATTTGTTCTTGCTCTTGGTTTTCTATTTGGTCAATATTCTGTAAATCCTCCTTCATTATTAATGAATTGTGTTTGAATTGTGTGACGAGTTCCAAGTGCCAACCTTTTTAGTTACTTGTTAATGATATAAGATTGTGCTTGTTAAGTCTTAAAACCTATTTTCAAACTTTGTGCAAGAAATTGCTCAAAGCTTAAAATCTTGATATTTTGCTAAGTCTTTGGTACATCTTTGGAATTTTTGGATCACAAGTGATCTAAACACCCTGAGAAGGAGCTTATCAAGGTTTTAGGAGCTTGTGGTTTGGGGATAATCAAAGAGTGGGTACAAAGGTTGCATTAATCAAGCTTTTTCACTTTTCTGTTTTTCATATTTTGTGCTCTAACCTTGTTGAATCTTAGCAGCCTTGTGATGGAAGCTTGTGCCTTGTTTTGCTAGGCACGTCAGCTCAAAATTTCGTGAGTGTGGATGTACATTCATGAGGTTTGAGTCCTTGAACCCAAAATCTGTCAAAATACTTGATTTTTGTGATTTTCTGTTCTGCTGTTGTTCTTGTTGATTTTGTGGCTTAATATTGCTTGATACTGTATAATATAGTTGATATTGTGTTTGATTGAGCTTGGGTAACACTAAATCACACTTATTCTTTGTTAAAATTGGATTTAAAAAAGTTAAGGGGTGTTTGGGTTAACCTGTTTAAGATCACAAAGTGTTATTGAGTTATTGTTTGTTGGTTATTTGAGTTGGTATTTGTTATATACTTGGTTGAGTGCTATTTGCTGCAATTTATTGGCTTTAAATCATCAAAATCTTGATTATTCTATAAAAGTTGGAAATCTGCTTATTTTGACCTAAGATTTTGGAAACACTTAGTTTGTATGCATGTTTAGGGAGAACAAGTGGTTAAACATACTTATTATAACATGTTAAGAAGATTTGAGTGTTTGAAATTGGATTTGTGGTCAAGTATATCAGCAAAGTGTAAAACATGTTTGGTCTTTGTTCATCAGTAACATTTAAGTGCTTAATCCTTGATCTAAACTTTGAATCAATGCATGAAACCTGTTTATTTATGTTCATTTGAATTATTTATAGCTTGTGTATGCATTTGGTGAAGTTTATGTTGGGAATTATTTGTTAAGTATCAAGTATCGTTAGTGTATTCCATATACTGTTAGTGTTATGTAAATAACGTTGGTGTTAACGCGGTACATAGTAAGTACTGCTACTTATAAAGTAAGTACTGCTATGATGATTAGGACGAATATATCTTTGTATAAGATATGTCATAGTTATAGTTAGAGTATATCTTATGTGATATACCTAAATAGTTAGAATACTGATAATATATCATCTGTGATATAGTTATCTTTATAGAATATTCTAAGGTTTCTAGGATTCCTTACTCTATAAAAGGACATATGTACAATGTCTTTCATGTACCTCATACAAGTCGATTAATAAGAGAATCGAATAGTTAAAAGTATTATGTGCTTTATAAGTTAGATTCAGCATAACTTATTTAGTGTTAGTAGGAGTGCTCAAAGTGTTTTAGTTTGATTACAAACTATTATACTAATTCTTAACAGAATATAAATCCAACCAAAGGGATCAACAAGTGGTATTAGAGCTTGTTGAGAAACTCTAAAAAAGAAGAACACGACCCCAAACACTCCACACATACCAAATCTCAATGTCTCAACCAGATGGTGATAATTCTCACTTGGATAATGCTCAGATCCCTGATCCTATTCCACAGGGACAACCATAAGTTGTGCATCCTACACCAGCACAAGGTGCTCAAGCCGTGAATGCTGTAGCCACACCAACACCTTCTCATACTCTGTCTGCTGTCAAACTGCCAGTTCTCAAAGGTGACAATTATGAGACATGGGCTATGCAGATGGAACATTACTTGAATCACACAGATCACACTGTGTGGCAAGTTATCAAGAATGGGAACACACCAAAGAAGCTACACTGGTTGCCAGATGGTACATGCTATGCTCTACCTGCTGTGACTGCTGAGGATATACAAGCAAAGATCAAAGAAAGAAAAGCCAGAACTGACTTGCCTATGGCTCTTTCTAAAGACATTCTACCAAGCTTTCATCATTATAAAGATGCCAAAGCTATGTGGGATGCTCTAAAACTTAGATTTGGAGGCAATGATAAATCTAAGAAAATAAAGAAGATTGTTCTTAAGCAAGAATTTGATAACTTCTCAATCACCAGTATAGAGGGGATACATGGTGGATATGGAAGGTTCAGCAAATTGCTTATTCAGTTAGCAGTTTATGGACAAGTAATTCCTAATGAAGAAGCAAATCTAAAATTCTTAAGAAGTGTTCCACCAGAGTGGAAAGCAATGGCGATGCACTTCATCACAAGAGATGATTTGGAAACAATTCCGTTTGATCATCTCTACAACAATCTTAGATCATATGAGATGGATGTGAAAGGCACTGAAATAAAGACAACAACTACTTCAAAGTCTAATTTGGCTTTTGTGTTAGATGGGAACAATGGTACTTACTTTTAAAATACCACTAGTGGATCTAGCAGCGGTACATACTTCACAAATAACGTTGGAGAACTTACAAGCAGTACTTACCCACAAAGTATTGAAAGCAGTCCAATGGTCTCTCAGAATCCACATGGAAGGTCTTCACCATTGTTTAGTGACAATGATGCCTCTCATTCTTTGCTGGAAAAGACAACATGCCAAGATTAATTCTCAATGACTTGTTCTAAATGGATGATGCTGATGTTGAAGAGATGGATCTTAAATGGCAAGCTACCATGGTGTCAGTAAGATCTAATAGATTCTTCAAGAAGACTGGAAGAAAAATGATTGTTGATCCTAATGAGCCATTAGGATATGACAAGTCCAAAGTTGAATGCTATAACTGTGGAAGGAATGGACACTTTGCAAGAGAATGCTCTAGAGATAAAGCTGAGACTAGCAATCAGAAGTCCAAAAACAGCTATAGAACCAGTCCAAGAATAGCTGAAAGCTTTCCAAAAGGAAACAACAGGAGTCCTAAAGGAACTAAAGCATTGGTTACTGTAGATGGAGTGGTGAATTGGGCAGAAGAAGAAGAAGAGCTTGGATTAATGGCTCTCTCACATGAAGATACTGAGGTACATCCTTGTTCTAAAGATTGTATTCTTAAATTTAATAGTCTAAAAGTAGAACTATAGGAACAGTATCTAAAGGTTAACACATGCACTGTAGAAGTAAAAGCTTTCAAACAGGGTGTTGTTAAATTAGAAGAAAATATAGTTTTGTACAAAAAGGCTCAACAAAACTATGAAGAGAAAATAACAATTTTAACTCTTCAAATGAGGGAAAAAGATGTGGAAATAAAAGCTTTTGAAAGACAACTTTTAAAAATAAATTCAGAAAATGAAGCTTTAAAAACCAGTCTTTGTAATGAAAGGGAAGTGATTAGTCATTGGCAACAATCCTCCAAGGGATTGGGAAAATTGATTAATTCACAAATGGGGTATTATGATAAAACAGGCCTAAGATATATTAAGGATCAACCTGGGATAACCTTAACTAACAAAGACTTATCAAAAGAGATTTTTGATAGTTCTAGTGAGGTAGATGATACACCTGAAAATGATAGATATGCTGATGGAATGGAGGCAGTTCCTCCACCAGTATCAGGAATTTTCATGCCCTTTTGTAATGATACCAGTATAGAGTTAGAAGAACCTAAGATTACTAATGTCTTTAACTCTAGTACTATGTCCCAAGAAAATATTGATGTGACCAAGAATATTGTTTATCCACCTTTAATGAACAACTTTGTTTCTAAGGAATCTAAGACTAGTTCTGCTCCCAAGCAGGTAAAAACTCCTAGAAAGATATTGGAAAACAATGAACAACATACTAAAACCAAAAGGGGTGGGCTAGGTTTTGAAAAAGTAAAGTCAAAACAACCTTTTGGGTCTTCTTTAAGAAGAAAGGATGTTATGTTTGTCATAGTCTAAGTCATTTTATCAAAGACTGTACATTACATGAAGATAAAATTGTGAAACAGAAGGCTACACAAAGGGTCAAGAAAAACAGTAATGGAAAAAATGCACAGGTTTAGGAATCAGAAAACTAAAGATGACAAACATAAGTTTGATCACACAAAGGTAGTTAAACAGGTTGAAAATAATCCTACCAAAAGTTTTGTTCCTAGGGCAGTACTTATGAAGCAAGGGCTAGTATCCTTGAAGTCTGGTAAACCAAGTACCGGCAAGTCTAGACATGCAAGTACTGCTAGACCAAACTCAAGTACTGTTGGTTTAAAGTCTGTAAAACCAATGTTCTCCAAAACTTCTAAGAAAATTTTTGAAAAAGTTAAAACACCTATAAGTAAGGATAAGAACAAACCAGTGCAAATGTGGGTTCCTAAAAGAGATATATCATGTGTTAAAGCAATTACCGTTAAAACAGTACTTAAGTCAAAGAAGTCAGAGCACATAGAGTCACCCTATGAATTTGACTACATAAATGAAACCATGAAGTATAAGAGTAAAAGTAGCATTAATAGGAATGCTTCAGTACAAACTCTTAAATGTGTAGGTCCCACAAGATCCGAGCCAAATGTGGCTTGGGTCCCTGTTAAAAACTAATGAGTTTTATTTGTGTGCAGGGGAATCTCATTGATGAATTAAAAGATAAATGATTTGTAGATAGTGGATGCTCAAGACACATGACAGGAAACAAAGATTTTCTTGCTGAATTTGAAGAATTCAGAGGAGGTCTAGTAGCCTTTGGGGGTAGCAAAGGTAGAATCACTGGCAAAGGGAAAATCAACACAGGAAAGTTGGAATTTGAAGATGTTTTCTTTGTAAAAGAATTGAATGAGTTCAATCTCTTTTCTGTATCACAAATGTGTGATAAGAAGCACAAGGTGCTATTCACAGAAAAAGACTGCTTGGTGTTGTCCAAAGACTTTCAGATGCCTAAGGAATCTCAAATACTGCTTAAAGTACCTAGGCAAGAAAATATGTACACCTTTAATCTTCATACTATTACTACAATAGGTGGTATTACATGTTTGCTAGCTAAGGCTTCTTTAGATGAGCTAAACTTATGGCATAGAAGGTTAGGTCATGTGAATTTCAAGAATCTTAATAGATTGGTAAAAAGGAATTTGGTTAGAGGTCTACCTAACAAATCTTTTCAAAATGATTTCACATGTGCTGCTTGTCAAAAAGGTAAACAACATAGAGCCTCTTGTAAGACCAAGACTGTAAACACTGTGACAAAACCTTTGCATCTCTTGCATATGGATTTATTTGGTCCAGTTTCTATCAGAAGCATTAGTCATAAGACCTTTTGTCTAGTCATAACTGATGATTATAGTAGATTCAGTTGGGTTTTCTTTTTTGCCCTTAAAAGTGAAACAAGTGAATTACTAAAGGATTTTATCACTTTAGTTGAAAAGCAGTTCACTAAACAGGTTTTAATCATTAGGACTGATAATGGAACAAAATTTAAGAATGCTGATTTTGATGAATTCTGTAGGTCTAAAGGAATTAAGAGACAATTTAGTAATCCTAGAACTCCACAACAGAATGGAGTAGCTGAAAGGAAGAATAGGACAATAATTGAGGCTGCTAGAACTATGCTGGCTGATTCACTTTTGCCAAATACCTTTTGGGTAGAAGCAATCAATACTGCATGTTATGTGTTAAATAGAGTCCTAGTAACTAAACCTCAAAACAAAACACCTTATGAACTCTTGACTAATGTAAAGCCAAACATAAGTCATTTAAAACCTTTTAGGTGTCATGTGTCCATACTAAATACTCTTGATTATTTGGGAAAGTTTGATGGAAAGTCTGATCCATGATATCTTGTAGGATATTCATTGCAAAGTAAAGCATATAGGGTTTAAAATTTGGCAACTAAGAAAGTTGAAGAAAATGCTCATGTCAATTTCTTAGAAAATAAACCCAATGTTCCAGGAATAGGTTATGCTTGGATGTTTGATTTAGATTATCTAACTAACTCCATGGATTACTACTCTTTGCAAAAGGATTGTCAAACTAACAATGCAGGTGACGAGTTAAGTGTAACTAATGCAGGTACTCAAGAAGATGATTCTTCATCAGATGATGATATTCATATCTATGTGCCCAACATGCCTACTGTTACTCCCATGTCTACAACTCCCAAGAAGCAAACCATGCCATCAAATGATGATCAAGCCTCCAAGGAGCTTCAGAGGCTTCAAGATCAAGAAAAGAATGCTACATCTGCTAATAAGCATTCAAGAGAAGAATCTTTTGAGTCACAACACTCAGCAGTACATACTATACCTAGCGGTACTTCATCTGCAAGTACTGCTAAGTCAAAATCTGCCAAATCTGCTGACTCACTAGAAGAGATTTTGCAAGCATTGGACGATAAAGACTTATATGCCAGTCCAGCTGAAGGAATCTTCTCCAAAGCTTCCTATGATGAGCAGGGTGCAGTAACTGATTTCAATAATTTGGAAACAGAAATTCTAGTCAGTTCTATTCCCACTCATAAAGTCAACAACGACCATCCTACTACACAGATTATTGGTGCTCCAAAATCTGCTGTACAAACCAGAAGACAACTGCAAACCAATATTGAAACTCATGCACTAGTGAGTTATGTCAAACAACAGCAAAGAACAAATCATAAAGATACTCAGCATTGTTTGTTTGCCTGTTTCTTATCTCAAATAGAGCCCAAAAACATCTTTCAGGCTCTTGATGAAGAAAGTTGGGTAGATGCCATGCAAGAAGAATTAACACAATTTGAGCTACAAAAGGTTTGGATTCTTGTGGATCTTCCCTCAAGAAAAAGAGTAATTGGTACTAGATGGGTCTTCAGGAACAAGAAGGATGAAAGAGGGGTTGTTGTGAGTAACAAGGTAAGACTTGTTGCTCAAGGCTATAGACAGGAAGAAGGGATAGACTATGATGAGGTTTTTGCACCAGTGGCAAGGATAGAAGCCATTAGGTTATTTTTGGCCTTTGCATCATATATGGGATTTATAGTCTATCAAATGGATGTGAAAAATGCCTTTCTATATGGTACTATTTCAGAGGAGGTATATGTCTCACAACCTCCAGGTTTTGTAGATCCTAAATTCCCCAATAGAGTCTACAAAGTTATCAAAGCACTTTATGGTCTGCATCAAGCTCCAAGAGCCTCGTATGCAACTTTATCCAACTTTCTACTAGAACATGGATATAGGAGAGGAACCATTGACAAAACTCTGTTCATCAAGAAAAATGCCAAAGACATCATTCTAGTTCAAGTCTATGTTGATGACATCATTTTTGGTTCTACCAAGAAGACATGGTGTGAAGAGTTTGAAGCTTTGATGAAAGGAAGATTTCAAATGAGTTCTATGGGAGAACTAACTTTCTTTTTGGGACTACAAGTCAAACAAAGGAAAGATGGAATATTTATCAGTCAAGATAAATATGTTGCTGAAATCTTGAAAAAAAATTCATGTATGGATACAAGGAGTACAAGCACACCTTTTGAAGCCAAGAAATCTTTATCAAAAGATGAACATGGAGAAGATGTTGACATTCATCTCTATAGGTCAATGATTGGTTCATTGATGTATCTTACTGCTTCAAGACCAGATATAATGTTTGTTGTGTGTGCCTGTTCAAGATTCCAAGTTCATCCAAAGGTGTCACATCTATATGCTGTGAAGAAGATTTTTAAATATCTTAAAAGTCAACCTAATTTAGGATTATGGTATCCTAGAGATTCCACCTTTGAATTGGAAGCTTACTCAGATAGTGATTATGCTGGAGCAAATCATGATAGGAAATCCACAACATGAGGTTGTCAATTCCTAGGCAGAAGACTCATATCGTGGCAGTGTAAGAAGCAAACCATTGTTGCTACTTCTACAACCGAATATGTAGCTGCTGCTCATTGCTGTGGACATGTACTTTGGATTCAAAATCAATTGTTGGACTATAGGTTTAACTTTATGAACACCAAGATTTACATTGATAACGAAAGTACTATATGCATTGTTAAGAATCCAGTATTTCACTCCAAGACTAAGCATATTGAAATAAGACATCACTTTATAAGAGATGCTTATGACAAAAAGCTTATTCAAGTCTTGAAGATTCATACAGACAACAATGTAGCTGATTTGTTGACCAAGGCATTTGATGCAAAGAGATTCGAATTCTTGGTGACACACATTGGTATGCTTAACCAATAACATGCTGCATATGTTGAGGGGAGGTAATAGTTGTACATGTTTTATAATTTTCATTGTATAGTCTATGTTTTGTGTTTTTGATGTTATTGAAGGTTTATAGAAAAATATAAAAGAGGTTACATGTCTAGTGGAAAGCATGAACTGGTCACAATTGTGAGGTACTGTTGTCACTCCAAGTACCGCTAGCACAAAACCAAGTACCGCTACATGTCCGTTGTACCGTTAAGGGTCTCTTTTGTAAACTTGGAGGTTTCTTCGTGCTTGGGTTTGTTATTTACTTAAATACTTACCCCAATTACCCAACTGATTCACCTAATCTTTTATTTTTATCTCTTGATTCTATAACCTTCTCTCTAATCTTTTGATCATCAAAAATACTAATGACTGCTTTACAAGTAATCTTTAAGCATAATTTGGTTGCGAATCTTGCTACGAATGATGACTCTCTTGGTTTCCATGAGATGCTTGGTTTCCTATCTCGAAGTCATGTTCGCTTCGCACTCACTGTAAGTCCAGTTGTCTCTATGCCCATTGTTGAACAATTTTGGGATACTGCTGTGTTAGGTACTCGTTTTGATCAACCTTGCATTAAGGATAGGGTGAATCATAGGAATATATATGTCACTGAGGTACTGCTACGATTAAGTTTGAGACTAAATGACGAAAATGGACTTAGTATGCTTAATAATACAGAGATTCATGATGGCCTTGCAGCCATGGGCTATTGGGGTGGTAGGGAAAGTCTTACTTTCTTTAAAGCATTATTTTCACCTCAATGGGAATTGCTTTTTCATGCTATTATTCACTGTTTAAGTTCAAAAAGTACATCTTTTGATCAAATACCTGCTGCATTGTCATCTGCTAGTATTTGTCTAGCAAATAACAGGGTTTTTAATTTTTCAAAATTAATTTTTGAAGGCATGACTAGGAATTTGGAAGGGACTAAGAAGTTTTTAATGTATCCTAGATTCACTCAGACTTTAGTTAGTGACCAAATACCTAACCTACCAGCATTGACTGATACATGGGATGTTCCTTCATTCACAAAGAGAACTTTCTCTTTCTTGGCCAAACAAGGCAATGCCTTTACAGGAACAGTAACACCATTGTTTGCCCATATGTTAGCCCAACCTACCAATCAGGAAGGTGAGGAACCTAGCAATGCTAGTGCTTCTCATCAAACTCCTTCTCACCAGATCTCCCACTCTCTAGAAGATTCACAATCTTCTTCTCACAATGTTGGTGTTCCACCAAACATTGATGAGATGATCCACACACCTGCTGCTTCTATTGCTGCTAGTGGTTCACCACAAGCACAAGCACCAGAGGTGGTGGATGTTGCAAATTTAACTACTTTGTGTACAAGTTTGTCCCAACAGGTACAGGTATTGCAGAAAGAAAAGCTTGTTCAAGACAAGAAAATTGCTGAATTGGAAGCTAGCCTACTCAAGTTAAGGAACAGAGTGTCATCTTGGATGAGTCAATATAGATCTGTTCAGAAATCTGCAATCAAGAAGCAAAGATTCAAGAACCACAAGAAAAGGCAACTGAATGCAACCAAACAGGGGAGGAATAATGAAGAACAACCACCTTCTTCTAATAATCATACAAGGAACTCTAGAAATGACATCAATTTTGAATTGGATGAAGATGTCATGGGGACTTATAAAGATGGAACTGGTTTAGAGACTGGTGTGGGTGGACCTTCAGATATGGAGATTCAACAGCAAGAACCACAACCTACTCCAGAGGAACCACAAGTTCAAGAAATGTTGGTAACTCATCCAGAGGAACCACAAGTTTAAGAAAAGTTGGTAAATCAGCCAGAGGAGCCACAAGTTGCAGAAACATTGGCAACTCAGCCAGAACCATCAATTCAATCACCACTTCAAGCTAATTGGAGTGCTTTCTATGAGAAGTTGGAGGAAATTTCTATTCAGTTTCCTGATCCATCACCACAAAGCAATAAATCAGATAAGACTGAAGAAGTACAAGTTGATATGATGGCTTCTATGGAAGATAAAGTATCTGGGGATACACAAGTGATTGAAGAAACAAGTGTGTCTAATACTGGTAAAGTCAACTTTGTTGAAGATCCAAGTACTGCTAAGCCAACTAAGCCGACTGCAAGTACTGCTGACATTGTTGAAGACCCAAGTACTGCTAAGCCAACTAAGCCGATTGCAAGTACCGCTGGTGATCATCCTTCACTAGAAAGTCAAATTTCGTTTGGAGAAAATGAGACTTTAGCCCAATTGCTGCTTGATTTAAAGAAGAATTTAGTTGAGAAGACTAAGCAAGCAGAAGTAAAGACACAACAAGAAGTTCTTGCCAAAAAGGATCAAATTCAAGGTAAGAAAGTTCAAGCTTCACACCCTACAAAAGGTATAGTCATTCAACAGCTAGCTAATGAAGAAGTAGCTGCCAAGCTAAAGAAGAAGCTACCTACGATTAATCCAAAGGATAAGGGGAAGAAGCAATTATTGTCAGAATCTGAAGATGAAAGTGAATCAGATGATGATATAAACAAAGTCATGTACAGATTTAATCAAATAGACCATGATGAGGAATTTGCTTATAGAATGCAAGCAAAAATTCGTGAAAATGAATTTCAGGAAGAACTTGCAGCAAAGCAAAATTTGCTAGAAGCCAAAAGAATACATCAAGAATGGAACATACAAGAGTATGTCAGGATTCAAGCTGAGATACATGCAAGTGAGCTTCTTGCAGACTCATTGATAGCTGAAGAAAAAGATGCATATGATGAAGAAGAGAAATCAAAATTGATTGATGATCTGGTAAGGGAGAAACAAAGATTCTTTGCTGAAAAGAGAAGGAAAGAAAAGATTAAGCCTCCAACTACTATGCAGATTAGAAATCAGATGATGAACTTTCTAAAGAAAGTTAAAGGATTTACTCATATTCAGCTGGTCAAGAAGAATTTTGAAGAAATCAAGACTTTGTATGAGCAAAGTAAGAGGACTGAATTGAATTTTGTTGAGATTGGATCTGAAGCAGATAAGAAAGCTGTTGAAGAATTCAAGAAACATCTGCAACAACAAAGACAATTTGGTTGTACTCCTAGAATTGAGCCAAGTACTGCTGAACCTACAAGTACTTCTCCACCTATCAAGACCACTTATGTGAGGAAGAATAGAAAGGAGAGAGTAAGTTTAAGGGAGGAAGAGACTGCTCAAAAAATGAATACAGGAGTTGAAACTCAAGGTATTGCTCAGACTGAAAATGTACAAGCAGTACATACACAGTCAACAGTACATACAACAGTACATACTGAGGAAACGGTACATACAATCTTGGAAGAGGGTTCAACAGAACTTGAGGGAATTTCCAAGAGTGTTAAAAGGAAAAGGTCAACAAAGCTAAAGAAGAAAGCTAAGAGAGCTAAAACTACAGCAGAAGATAGTGATGATGATGAGAGCTTAAAGAAGTACTTGAAGATTGTGAAATTTGAAGATAAATGTATTGATACAGAGATTTTTGGAAAAAGAGCATCCATTGCTAAGTGGATTTACTCTACAGATCAAGGACTTGAAGCTCATGGAATTCAGAGAACTGATGGCACAACAAGGATATTCAGACTTTTGGAAGATATTCTTCACATTCTTGACAGACAAGATATTCAAGATCTTTTAAGGTTAGTTCAAGAAGCCAATGCAGGTAAAACTGAAGTATCACTATTATATAGGGAATTTCTCTTTATGTATGAGCCACACAACTGTGATCAAGAAATGTTGAAGGAATTAGAGGATCAGGTACCTAGTTACTGGAGATATTACAGATCATGTGGATTGCATATTTTAGATGTAGATGATGTTACATACTGTATGCTGCAAGAGAAAACTTACCCCTTCAAAAGAAAATTGTTGGAAAGGATGTTAGAACAACAATCAGAAGTTACAGAAGAATCTGGTGATCCTTTGGAGTTGATCAGAATGGTTAAACAACAAATCAAGGATTTGAAAGATGAGGAAGAAGCTGAGAAAGAATCTTAAGTGTTTGACTTTCAGTCACACTTCATAAATGGTTCTCAGTTCGCCATGTCTAATACACATAAGAACTGGCTAGTCCATAAGCAAACGGTTTGTGGTAAAGACTTATCAAATCCATTGAAAGCTGATAGTTTGCTAAAAACTATATGGTTCTAACTCACCTTGTTTCGAGACAAAGAGTTGGCTAGTCCTAGACAAACGGTACTAGGTAAAGACTTCATCAAATTCGTTGATGGTTGACAATTTACCAAAAATTGTAAGGTTTTCATTACAACTTATTCTTTGTGAATAAAGTATTGGCTATTCCAGAGTGTACGGCTAACTGGTAAAGAATTTATCAAATCCGTTGATAGCTGGTTATTTGCTAAAAATCATGAAGCCAATACAGATTGGTGTTTGTTGTTAACTATTTTATTTCAGGTATGAAGATTGCAGGCAAAGAAGTATTTTATTAATAATACTTAGAAGGTTTTGTTATCATCAAATCAAGAGAGAGATTTATGATCAAGAGTTCAAGGACTAAACTCAAGAAGACAAAAACTGATGCTGCAAAGATGATTGAATGTTTAGAAGACACAAGAAGATCATAGTTTGAAGACAAAGATGATACTCATAATGTTTGAAGATTATCTTATCAGAAGAAGATCTACATTTAAAGTGTTTGGCTACATTCAGTTGGATACAAATACAATTTACCAAGTTCAATCCAAGGATGAAGGAAAGACTGAAGACATGTATTTAATACATTCAGTACAAGAGAAACAAGAAGACAACAAGTTATCATTTCTTGTTTAGGGGAGGATTGTTGGGAATTATTTGTTAAGTATCAAGTATCGTTAGTGTATTCCAAGTACTGTTAGTGTTATGTAAGTACCGTCAGTGTTAACGCGGGGTACATAGTAAGTACTGCTACTTATAAAGTAAGTACTGCTATGATGATTAGGACGAATATATCTTTGTATAAGATATGTCATAGTTATAGTTAGAGTATATCTTATGTGATATACCTAAATAGTTAGAATGTTGATAATATATCGTCTGTGATATAGTTATCTTTATAGAATATTCTAAGGTTTCTAGGGTTCCTTACTCTATAAAAGGAACATAGGTACAATGTCTTTCATGTACCTCATACAAGTCGATTAATAAGAGAATCGAATAGTTAAAAGTAATTCTGTTCTTCTATGCTTTATAAGTTAGATTTCGCATAACTTATTTAGTGTTAGTAAGAGTGCTCAAAGTGTTTTAGTTTGATTACAAACTGTTATACTAATTCTTAACAGAATATAGATCCAACCAAAGGGATCAACGGTTTAGTTGGCTTATTCTTGCTAAAAGTGCTTATTGAGTTCATAAGTGCTTATTGTTCATATCTGGTGCATGTCTTTGGATGTTTTGATTAAACTGTATTAATTGGCTGGTTGAATTTGTGTTTTTGTTGTTGTTATTGACTCCTTGTGATTAACTGATCACTTGGGTGCCTTTGCTTAACTTGAATCCAACAAAAAGTCACATAAGACAAAAAGTCAAAAAGGTCAAGCAGTGGAAACTTTTCCCACTGCTGAACCACCAAAACTAGCCCCTGCTAGTGTTAAAATCAAAACAGCTTATTCATAAGCCATTCTAGCTTATTGGGACTTGCAACAACTTTGTTTTTGTAATCAATCTTACTTATTTGACCCATTTAAGAGATCTGGAGCTCTGTGGACTTTGACTTTTAGGTTTGACTAGAAAACCAAACTGTTTGACTTTTACAAAATTGCTTATTGCTTATTCTAGCTTATTGAGTGGTTCTTTTTGAGAGCTTTTTGATTATTAATCTTAGTTAAGCTATTTGTGACTTATTGCAACTTGAATCAGCTCTTGAAATAGTCTAGAACTCGAAAACGGCTATTTTGTCGTTTTGTGTAGAAAGCTTTGGCTTATTTCAGGCTTATTCCTTGAGCTTATTTCAAGTTTCTTTTTGCAAATAGCTTATTTAGGTCAAGAGAAGGACGTGGGTAAAATTTTAGCTTATGGCATTAATACCAAAAGTTCGTTCTTTGAATTATGTCTAATAGAATTGATTACTGGATAACTATGCGACTCAGTTGTCTTTTGGTGAAAAAGAAATAGATTGGCCGTTGTAGTAAAATTAAACTGTGAAACGTTAAAGTAAATGAAAGGTAATTAAAGCTAAAACTAATTAAAAAGTAATTGTGCATAATTTAAAACTATAAAAGTTCATGACGAGAAATTAAGAATTTAAAGGTAAATTAATTAAATGAAGTAAAATTAAAGCTTGACGAAAAGTGAATTTGACAATTTAATAAAAACGCAATCTTAAAATAAAGCTAAAATAAAAACAATTTAAAATAAAGTTTAAGAAAATGGCGGGAAAAATTAAATAGATAATTAAAAATAAGAATAGAAAATAGAAGCTACAATTCTATCGGAATGTATCCTTCATCGGAATCCCATCGGAATCCACTATCGGAATGAAAGCATCGGAATAAGCATAAACAAAACTATCGGAATAACAAGAATGAAATCTATCGGAATGGAGTGAAAAACAAAACCGTCGGAATATTTATCGCAATATCCTATCTGAATGTGAAGTCTGTCGGAATATGGCTGTTGAAATTTTGGCAGAGTTTCGTCGCAATATACCTTAATATCCGTCGCAATCCACGATCGCAATGAGCGATCGCAATCTTGATCGGAATAAGGGCTATCGCAATATTGATCGCAATGTAGAAACCCTAAAGGTTTTGCGATCGCAATAAGCTGTCGGAATGTAAAAGCCTTGCAGATTACGATGAAAGTATAGAAACAGAGGGAACTAAAAAGCAAAGACCAAATAAGCACTTCTCTAATAAGCACTTACCAATAACTTAACCAAAGCAATAATAAGACGAACAAAATAAGCTACAAATTTAAAAACTTTCAAGAACAAAATAAGCAAACTTTATAAAATAAATTTAGAGAAAAAGATTAAACTTTTGAAAACACTTGAATTAAAATAAGCTAAGCACAAAATAAGCTAAAAACTCAAGAAAATAAGAATATCAAACGTAAGAATTTGATGAGAGCAATGGAAAAATAAGAACTTTTATCAAATAAACATAAAGATGAAAACTTTAAGATTAAACAAACAAAACAAATTTAAAAACAAGAAGAGAAGAATGAGAATGATAATGAAAACTTGATTAAAGGAAAATAAAGATTCAACAACAAAATTAAATTACTTGGAATTAAAGGCAAGGAATTATAGAACAATTAAGTAAATGACAATGTGAAAGTGCAAGTAATTAAAGGTGGAGAGCTAAGTTGTCAAGTTAGCTAACAAGTATAAAAATGAAATGAAGTTCTCTATTTATAGGGAGAAGAGGAGGAAGGGGTGTTGGTTGCTTCCTTCTTTCTTTCTTTCTTCTCGTCTCGACTCGATTTTAATTCTTCGACTTTTTCGACTTTGTCTCGGGATTATTTGAACTCGTCTTATAATTTCTCATTTATTAGACTTGAGTTCTTCGACTTCATTAAACTTCCGTCTTTGGACTTTTTCTTCGATAATTCTTCAGAATAGGCCTTGGACTTCCGTTATTTTTGCACTCTTGATCTTTTGACTTCGTCTTTTGTTTTTTCTTCGATAAAAGCCCGTGAAAGCCCGTGTTTTCTTCCCTTTTTTACATTTTAGTCCTAAATCACAACAAAAACACAAACCACGCATAATTCTGACATTTACGACATAAAATACACATTTTGGCTTGGTTATTATTATAATTAAGTGGTAAAATGATAAGTGTATTCACACTTATTAAATCCCCTACACTTGACCATTGCAATGCCCTCATGCAATGCATTAGTTACAAAGCAAGTTTTACATTTTCCATCGTAATCAATCCACCTTGGCCTTTATTAAACATAAGACAAGTAAAAAGAACAAAGACTTACCTTAGGGTTTTGGAATGTCATGAATGTTTATCACCCTCAAATTTCACGCTCCCCATACCAAGCTTAAAAATGAGATCATTGTTATTATAAGTTAGCAAACTAACACAAACTCATGTGACCCAATTATCCACTTAGACTCCCTTATTCCTAGGTGTATCTCTTATAATTTATTTTTTTGTCTTAAATGATCACGAGGATGCATTGTTAGACTTATTTCGATAATTTATTAAGGCCGAAAATAAAGTAGGACGATTTAATCAATAGTTATCTAAAGGACAAAGTCTTTTAAAACTGCTTCTCGAGACCTCATAAAGTTCATATCTTGGCATAACTCGCTTCACGATTTGAGACCTTTCTCGGACCGATATTTGGCAGTGACTTCATACTTCAAATCTTTGAGAGACGTTCATGAAATAATTGTCTCCTCTTTATAATAGGAATTTCTTCACTTGAACTTTTTGAGAGATTCTTCATATTTGGACCACGACTTCTTCATTTTTCTCCAATCTTTATTTGGGATTTTGATATACAACGATCCGCCTCCTTTTAGGACTTGGATCTATTTATCCTCATACCTTGTTAGGACCTTTTTGGATAGACTTATCCATGATCTTTAGGGGAGTATTTGCTTTTCGTCGTGTGTCTCGATCCTTCATATTGATTTTTGATAAATGATTCTTCACATCACTTGGGATCTTTAGCAACAAAATGTAGCCCTCATGCCTTGTTAGGGCCTTTTCGGACTCGCCAATCTTCGCATCCCGCTTCAATAAGTTATGCCTTGGCTATGAACTCTAATTAATACCGAGCAACTTTTAAACGATCTTGTGCTAGAAGCTAAGTAACTTTTCAAATCGTACAACCTTACTTATTGCAATTAAATTTATTAACAAGCGATGGGAGAAAAAGCTTATAATCAACTCACATAAATTCATGAAAGAATACCAAACTTATAATTGACTCTATCATCTCTCGTTCTCCACAATTTAAAATCTTAAGGAATGAGACTCGTGGATGCTTAGCCTATTAAATCAAAGTTTTCGGTTTTCAGGTCGTCTATAGGATCTTGCAACTGCTTAGACTCTTTCAAGTTTAGAATTCGCGTTTTAAAGTTCCCTTGATAAACGACTTTCTAGGATCAATTATAGGAACTTGCGAAAACTTCTTGTTCTTAACCCGTAAGAGTTAAGACTTTCGCGTTTTAAAGTTCCATATATAAAAGCCTAGCAAAACTTGACTTAAACACGTTAAGGATACTAGCTAGAGTAAACTTAGATAAGTAAACTCGGGTTGAGTCAAAAGATTCACAACGTTTGAAAATTAAAACCACTTTATTAAAATTTATTCTAGCAAAGAAAGAAAATACTATAACAAAGGTAAATACAACTAGGCCAAAATAGATCAAAAATTTTGAAAAATGTCGAAAAATCAATTTTCCGGTTAAAATGAGGACAAATACAAGGAAAAGCCCACTTAACTTCGATAGAAATCCCCCCTACACTTAATATAAACATTGTCCTCAACGTTTAAGCATGTGGAAGTAACCTCCCCTACACTTAGAACATTGTGCACTTTGTTTAAATCTTGCTGAGGAAGGGACAACTAAAGTGATTCCTATTTTAATATTGAAGAATATAAAATAGTGAATCAATAGAGTTTAGGATAGAACCGGGAAGACGGGTACACGGAATCACGGGTCGTCAAAAGTCATCAAGAATGGATCTTTGAAAGCTCGAATCCTTGTACATGATAAGAAAGAAAACAACAAACACATACTAGGGTCTCCCCTACACTTATTATAAAAACAGAGAAAAAGGATAGATACTGCGGGTTGCCTCCCGAGAAGCGCTTACTTTTGTTCACTGAGTCGTGAGCCTGACACGACCTTGATTAGCATGGAAAGAAGCTTGAAACATATCCACCGGGATCAAAGACATGGTTTTCATCCATCAAGTAGCACAAGTTTAAGGCGAACAAGGCAAGCCAAAGAAGAGTAGGCAAGGTTCCCTTAAGCAGTTGTTGAGCATGGTGGTAGCAAGTGTGATGAGGTGCAAGCATATCTCCATAAGTTCCAAAAATCTTTCCTTTTATTTCATCAGATGGATACTGAGATGGCTTAAAAATTGCAATACCGGGGTCGAACACCTTTTCCTTTAGGGGAAAATAACACTTAGGCTCAATAGAATTTGAAGAAGATCCGCTCATAAATCGCACAATCTCATCCTCAGAAGGAGGATAAAGAGGTGTCAAGACATAAGTACTGCGGATATTGATGTCTTCTGGCTTCTTCTCCTTTGAAACGGGTTTCTTCATATCCGAAGGAGGATAAAGACCAAAATCAAAGTCCAAAGGAGGAGAATCACTCTCATTGGGGAAGTAGGTGTTGAGAAAAGTAACAAAATCTTCCTCAAATGAGTAGTCATCCAAAGTGGGATCAAGCATTGTTGGTGGAGGATCTTCATCAAAAGTAGGAACAAGGTCATCATGTGAAGAATCACTCGAAAGAGTATCAATATCATCAAAATCATCACATGTTGGCATGTCTTTATACTCTGAAGTAAAATCATCAGAATCATCCACGTCAGAACTAGAATCATCATCATAGTCATCATAAATTGATGGAGACTCATGAATTGGTGGAGGATCTAAATTGGAGAGAATCATCCACATCATCTTTGAACAGTGGATTATCATAGGAAGAATCGAAAATAGGATTGTTGTAGACAACAAAATGATCAAACACATTAATCATATTCGCTGATTCTCTTCCATTTGATTTGGTTGTGATCTTCCCCATTTTAAAAACTTGTGCATCATTCCTGACTCTTAGAATGAGTTCAGCTTCGGCAAAATCGACTAATGCTTTTCCGGTTCTCAAGAATGGCCGACCAAGTATTAACGGAATACGAGGGTTCATTTCATAATCAACAACAACAAAATCGACCGGAAAAGTGAAGGTGCCAACTTTAACAAACACATCTTCGGCAATACCAACGGGGTAAGCGAGAGTTCGATTTGCTAGCTTAAGAGTCATCTTTGTTGGTGTAAGATCGGGTAATGATAACTTTTTCCAAACACTTAAAGGCATCAAATTAATACTTGCCCCGAGATCAGCTAAGGCAGTAAATTCTTCGGTTTGGTTAAAAGTACATGGTAGCACAAAACGACCGGGATCTTCAAGTTTTTCCAAAAGTTCTTTAAGAAGGACTGTAGAACAATTTTCATTCAATCAAGTATTAACAAACTCGGCCATCTTCTCCTTCTTATTAAGTAATTCCTTAAACATCTTAACATAGGCATTTGGGCTAGAGCTTCAACAAGGCTAAAGGTGATGGTCACTCCCGAAATCTTCTTCAAAACGTTTGACACTTGAATGTCATCCTTGGTGAGCAATTTGCTCTTGTCTAACCGAGAAGGGTAATGGATGTTGGGTTTAGGTGGTGTAGGTGTAGCCGGTAAAGGTTAAGATTTTGAAGGTTTAAAGGTAGAGGGTGGGGTTGGTGAAGGGTGTTTTTTTGGGAACTGCTTCAGTAAGAGGTGGAGACGGTAATGGAGAACTAATACTAGGCGTGGGAGTAGGAGGGATAAATGGTGGTGGAGGAGGTGTAGATGGAGTAACTGGGGGAGGGATAGATGGTCCTACTAAGTTTTCTCCACTGCGTGTAGTAATAGCACTCACATTCGCTCTTGGGTTGGTGACGGTATTAGAAGGAAGAGAGCCCGAAGTAGAGGGTTGAGTACTTGGTAAGAAACTAGCGATCATATTCTTCAAATCATTTGTTTGATTGCTGAAGGAGGTTTGCATATCATGTCGAAGCTTGGTTCTAATATCATTCCCTTGCTTAGTGATATCTCCTTTCAAGTTGATGATTTGGCTTTGAAGATTCTTAACTAGCTCTCCTTGGGTGTTTATGAAAGTTTCAACATCTTGATTAATGGGTGGTGCTTGTTGAGTGGGTGGGTGATAAGGATTAGAAGCTCGAGGTGGGTTTGGGTTGCTTCTATTGTAGTTGTTGGGGTTTTGGTTTTGAGGAGAAAAACCGGGTGAAAGAAAGTTGTTAGAACGGTAACTTAGCAAGTTACGATCACCTTGAGGTCGGGATTGGTAGTTTTCCGTTGAATAGTTACCATGAGCCGCATACACGTTTTCCGGATTGTCATGAGTAGAAGGACAATTAGTGTATGAATGAGGACCGCCGCAGATCTCACAAGAAAGTGCTACAGCTTTAACTTGTTGTTGTTGATTTGTAGCCAAGATTTGCATATTCTTGCTCATTTCGATCATTGCGCGGGTCAACTCGGTCATATCAGGGTTTGAAGAAGTAGAAGAAACAATGACTCTCGGGTTATTCTTTGCAGATGCGGATGAATCCCAATTTTTGTGATGAGTAGTCATGTTCTCGATAAGCTCTCTACACTCCTCGGGTCTTCTTTTCATAAATGTGCCACCGGCGGCTGCATTAATCGTATCACGATCACGAAAAGTTAAACCGTTGTAGAAAGTATCAATTAAGGTGACAGGGAGCATGTTGTGGTTTGGACATCGATCGATCAAAACATTATATCGTTCCCAAGCATCAAAAAGTGATTCATCGGGTTCTTGAGTAAATCCACTAATTTTATTTCAAAGGCTCGTGACCATGGAAGGTGGAAAGTAGCGCGACAAAAAGCGTTGAGTCATCTCATCCCAAGTATGAATTGAATTCTTCGGAAGACGATCAAACCATTTTTCGGCATGGTGGGATAAGGTGTGTGGAAATAGATGAAGGCGAAGAAAATACATGGTAACACCGGGCAACTTCATGCTTTGAGTTACGGTAATGAACTTGTCGAGGTGTTTGTTGGCATCATCATCCGACAATCCGCGAAATGGACAAGTGTTTTGAACTTGTTGGATCATGTGATGCTTCAACGAAAACTCTAGAACCGTGATTTGCATCGGCGCAATCGGTCCTCCGAGTCCATTCATTGTGGGTTGACAAAGCTCCTCCATCGTTCGAAGGTCGGGTGGGGGAACATTAGTTGTTATTCATGTTGGGGTGGGGTGGATTATTATTGTTGTGCACACCAGCCATATCTAAATCTTCACGAGTCTCGGGCTCCGAATAAGAGGAAGATCTAGTAGGCATACACCTGCAAAAGAAAAAGAAAAAGATACCAAAGAAATAGAGAATATATATGTACTTGGAAAAATAAAATCTTTTTGGTGTAAAACTTTTAAAAAGAAATGCTTTTTATACGTTTTTTAATGTTTTTGTATTTTTGAAATTTTTAAATTTTAGGGATTTTTGAAAATTTTTAAGCAAGAAAAATAACGTTCACGAGTGAACGGATCCCAAAATTCAACGCGTCTCTCACAGAAAACCGTTAATATTTACGAAAAGAGCCGGCATCGGCGCCATTTTAATGCCAACAATCTTTCTTTGAATTATGTCTAATCGAATTGATTACTGGATAACTAGGCGACTCAGTTGTCTTTTGGTGAAAAAGAAATAGATTGGTCGTTGTAATAAAATTAAATTGTGAAACGTTAATGTAAATGACATGTAATTAAAGCTAAAACTAATTAAAAAGTAATTGTGTAAAATTTAAAACATTAAAAGTAAATGACGAGAAATTAAGATTTTAAAGGTAAATTAATTAAATGACGTAAAATTAAAGCTTGACGAAAAGTAAATTTGACAATTTAATAAAAACGCAATCTTAAAATAAAGCTAAAATAAAAACAATTTAAAATAAAGTTTAAGAAAATGGCGGGAAAAATTAAATTGATAATTAAAAATAAGAATAGAAAATAGAAACTACAATCCTATCGGAATGTATACTTCATCGGAATCCCATCGGAATCCACTGTCGAAATGAAAGCATCGGAATAAGCATAAACAAAACTATCGGAATAACAATAATGAAATCTATCGGAATGGAGTGAAAAACAAAACCGTCGGAATATTGATCGCAATATCCTATCTGAATGTGAAGTCTGTCGGAATATGGCTGTTGAAATTTTGGCAAAGTTCCGTCGCAATATACCTTAATATCCGTCGCAATCCACGATCGCAATGAGCGATCGCAATCTTGATCGGAATAAGGGCTATCACAATATTGATCGCAATGTAGAAACCCCAAAGGTTTTTGCGATCGCAATAAGCTGTCGGAATGTAAAACCCTTGCAGATTACGATGAAAGTACAGAAACAAAGGGAACTAAAAAGCAAAGACCAAATAAGCACTTTTCTAATAAGCACTTACCAATAACTTAACCAAAGCAATAATAAGACGAACAAAATAAGCTACAAATTTAAATACTTTCAAGAACAAAATAAGCAAACTTTATAAAATAACTTAAGAGAAAAAGATTAAACTTTTGAAAACACTTGAATTAAAATAAGCTAAGCACAAAATAAGCTAAAAACTCAAGAAAATAAGAATATCAAACGTACGAATTTGATGAGAGCAATGGAAAAATAAGAACTTTTATCAAATAAACATAAAGATGAAAACTTTAAGATTAAACAAACAAAACAAGATTTTTAAAAACAAGAACAGAAGAATGAGAATGATAATGAAAACTTGATTAAAGGAAAATAAAGATTCAACAACAAAATTAACTTACTTGGAATTAAAGGCAAGAATTTAAAGAACAATTATAAAAGTGCAAGTAATTAAAGGGGAGAGCTAAGTTGTCAAGTTAGCTAACAAGTATAAATATGAAATGAAGTTCTCTATTTATACGGAGAAGAGGAGGAAGGGGTGTTTGTTGCTTCCTTCTTTCTTTATTTCTTCTCGTCTCGACTCGATTTTAATTCTTCGACTTTTTCGACTTTGTCTCGGGATTATTTGAACTCGTCTTATAATTTCTTCATTTATTAGACTTGAGTTCTTCGACTTTATTAAACTTCCGTCTTTGGACTTTTTCTTCGATAAATCTTTAGAATAGGCCTTGGACTTCCGTTCTTTTTGCACTCTTGATCTTTTGACTTCGTCTTTTGTCTTTTTCTTCGATAAAAGCCCGTGAAAGCCCGTGTTTTCTTCCCTTTTCACATTTTAGTCCTAAATCACAACAAAAACACAAACCACACATAATTCTGACATTTACGACATAAAATACACGTTTTGGCTTGGTTATTATTATAATTAAGTGGTAAAGGATAAGTGTTTTCACACTTATTAGGCATCAGCTTATAGCTTAATGGGCCAAAAAGCCCATTAAGAATAAGCCGTTTTAAAATAAGCTAACTTAAGCTCATTTTCAGCTTTTGGGCCATTGAAAAATTGTGTTTAAAATAAGATTTTTTGCTTAACTGGAGATTTTGGGCCTTTTATGTGGACTTTTTCTTATTGGCCCAATTCTAAGCCCATTAAGGGACTGTTTTTCATTTTATTATTATTTTATTATTAAAAACTAAAATTTAGATTTTCATAAGTTTTTCATTTTTCCTAGTTCAAAATACATATAGTTAGGAATTTTAAAATTTTTAGATTAATTTTATTGTCATTAGATTAATTTTTAGAATTATTTTAAGTTTTAATAGTTTTTAATTGTTTTTAAATAATTTTAATTAATTTTAAAATTTTCAAAAATAGTTTTAAATTTAGATAAGTCATTTTAGAGGTTTACAAGTTAAAAAATCTCATTTTGGGCTTTTTGTTAATTAAATTGATTTTTTGGGCTTTAATTAGCATTAAAAAATTTATATTTAATTAAATAAAAGGTTTGAGTGATTTTTGTTTTTTTGTAAACTCTAATTACATTTTTTAGGATTTATTGCGATTTTCTAGGAATTTTTAGGGTAATTTTTAAATTTGGTGACTTTTTACGGTTCTACGTGTACGACTTCGTCTTAGTGTAATTCATAATCGTAACCGTCATTCTTTTCTACTTTCTTTTCTCACTTCTTTTCTCATCAATATAATCACAAACACTTAATCATCTCTTTACACAACACACAAGCCTCCTTGAGAACGATCCCCACTTTTGGGTCATTAGTGCTTGGTTTTCCTAAACAGACACTTAATACTTGCCACTTTAACGCTCTTTTCCTAAAGGGTAGTAAAACCACTACATCAAAATGCTTTCTAAATTTCCAAAACCATTTGATTATGCATCACATAATAAACAACAATTGGATTATAGAACTCGATTTTAACCACACAAGGACATTCTTTTCGCACCACCCAAAGTGTCATTGAATGAAATTCCTAATACGTCTCCTACACTTGTTGAACCGGAAGTATCGAAAGAACTTCCCAAAGAGGTTACACCAGTAAGTAAAGTGTTCACTGGCTTAAAAGATGTACGACGACATTTTGCAAGGTTCGACAAGGTCATTGAGGAACGTATGACTCCAGCGGCACAAACCGAAGGGGAATGGAACTTTGAACACACTAAAGCTACGTTTCGGGATGAAGGTGTTTTGTTTGTGGATGATATTAAAGCGGGGTTTAAATCAATTGATCAAAACTTACTTTCGGAACTAAAAGACGCTCAAAAAGTTTTCTATGAAATGGATGACGCTTATGAGCTTATGCTAGTTGAGAAAGAAAAAGTTTTGAAAGAAAACGACCGACTCTTAGAAAAAGTGATGTCTTTTGATATTGTAAATCTATCTGGGAATAAAGGTGATGATGTGCATGATCTCTCTGTGAATATTGTTGAGAATGTTAATGATGTGGTAGATAATCAACCTTGTCACGAATCTGACTCTGAATTTTTAAAGCTTCAAGATTCTTATAATTCACTTTTAAAATGGTTTGATGAGCTTAAAAACATTGTATATCTCTTGAAATAGAACAACAATCTAAAAACGAAACTCTTCTTTTAACCAATGAATGTGAAAATAACGTTCAAACGAGTGACAAGGCGATTCAGGCATTAGAGGAAGAGATGATGAGACTTAAGAGAGAGTCATCAGTAGAAACTGTGAAATTGGAACTAGAGGCTGCAGAGCGTAAAAATCATGCCTTAGAAAATAGAATCGTCTATTTAATAGGGGGTCTTGAACAAGAAAAACAGGGATGTGCGCAACTTTATGGTTCACTAGAGCAAAGATTTGCTTTTAATGAAGCACATTATAAGTCACTAGTTGACCAACTGAACCAAAAGTCTGCGGAAATCTCTGATTTAAATATTCAACTCATAGACAAAAACATGGTTTTTGCTGAGTTAAAGGAGACACTTCAACTCAAAGGACAAGAAGTTGTTGATAACGCAGCTAATGTCTCTTCACCGTCCTCTAGTGCTCCAAAACCCAACAAAGTGGTGATCTATAAGAACCCGTACCATAAGAACAACCCGGAAACATATGTTGATTACATGAAGAACGCAATTAAGCACGCGCATCTTGCGAGGATATTTTAGATGACTTATATGAATCAGATCCCACAAACAGTGACTATTACTCTACTCATACATACATTGAGCGGGTACAATACTGCTTAGCGTATCTTAATTACATTGGTCACACGGGTTCTGCACCACCCAAACAAAAACCCATTGCCATTACTCCATTCAAAAAAACCCCAGGAGCTAAACCTTCTTTAGGTACAACCAACAAGGATAACTCAAAATCCGTCACTAATGTTTCCGTGTCTTCTATAGGAGTAATTGTTTCTACCAAGGCTAAAGGATGTCAAGACAAGAAAGATAGGATCAAGACTTCCACTAGTAGGACTATGAAGAAGAAAGTAGAAGTTCACCCTAGGAATGTTATTTCAAATTTGAATAAAATGAATCATGTAGCTAAGACTAAAGGCCTTGCGGTTGTGCAGCAGCCTAAGCGCAAAGTGAATTCTAATTTAAAATGTTGGAATTGTAATGAATGTATGTTTTCTCAGCGTCATGATTTATGCCTTATTGATCACGTTAATGAAATGTTAGCCATTAGGAACAACCTTGAATGGAGGTCAACTAGGAAAACTCGTACCCAAGTTGGATGGCAATGGCGTCCCACTGGTAGGACCTTCACTATTAATGGAACTAAGTTCCCTTTAACTAGGAACACATCCACATAAGTTAGGTCTCAGCGTCCTTTAAATAGGAACACTAGCATTAAAATATGGAAAAGTGCCCTTTAATTAGGTACGCCCCCACATCTGTGCCTACCAGTGAAGAAATACCTCAGGATATTAGATCACTACAACCTGTTGTTAAGCCGATCTATTGGAAGAAACATTGGATATCTAGGGAACCTAATATGCGCAAATCTAAGATAATTTTATCTGTACCTGCTAACAAAAAGGAACAACTAGATTCCGATACATCGTCTTTGTCTGCTGTTATTTTCAGGTGGTCCAAATCATCCTCTGATATTTGGACTCCAGCTGCTTAAAGCACATGACCGGAGATCCCTCTATGCTGAAAATTTTTGTAACTAAGTTTCTAGGTACGGTTAAATTTAGTAACGACCACATTTCAAAGATCATGGGTTATGGTGAACATCATATTGGGAATGTTACGGTTTCTCGGGTGTATTATGTGGAAGGACTCGGTCATAATTTATTCTCAGTGGGGCAGTTTTGTGATTCAAACCTTGAGGTTGCTTTTCGACAACATACTTGCTTCATCCATGATTTGGAAGGAAAAGATTTGTTAAAAAGTTCTCGAGGGGATAATCTCTACACATTGTCCATACAAAACATGATGGCCGCTTCTCCCGTATGTCTTCTCTCCAAAGCATCTAAGACTAAGTCATGGTTATGGCATCGACGTTTATCTCATCTTAATTTTGATGCTATTAATCATTTGGCTAAAAACGAACTTTTTCGTGGTCTTCCAAAGCTTAAATTTAACAAGGATCATTTATGTTATGCGTCTTCATTGGGTAAAAGCACCAAGAAATCTTACAAACCCA
Source organism: Glebionis coronaria (assembly GCA_025667525.1). Classification (NCBI taxonomy): domain Eukaryota; kingdom Viridiplantae; phylum Streptophyta; class Magnoliopsida; order Asterales; family Asteraceae; genus Glebionis; species Glebionis coronaria. Next base: position 123,185,442 of record CM046876.1, read on the forward strand.
AAGCCGAAGACACCAACCAAGAAAAACTGTATCTTTTGCACATGGATCTTTGCGGGACAATGCGTACGGCAAGTGTGAGCGGTAGAAAATACGTCCTCGTCATTGTGGATGATTTTTCAAGGTTTACATGGGTTAAGTTTTAACAACCAAGGATCAGGCACCAGATTATATTATCAAGTTTTTCAAGATGATCCAAGTGCGTCTTAATGCTACTGTCCGCCGTATTCGTAATTATAATAGTGCTGAGTTTGTCAATCAGAATCTGCGGAATTATTATGAAGAGGTTGGCATCTCACATGAAAAATCAGTTGCTCGCACTCCACAACAAAACGGTGTTGTGGAAAGACGTAATCATACACTTATGGAAGTTGCTAGATCTATGTTAATTTATGCAAATGCTCCTTTATTCTTATGGGCAAAAGCTGTAGCAACCGCATGTTATAACCAAAACCGTTCTATTGTTTGTAAGCGTTATGGAAAAACACCGTATGAGCTTCTTCACGATCGCAAACCTGACTTATCATTTATTCATGTGTTTGGTGAACTTTGTTACCCGACCATCAACAGTGAGAATTTGGAAAAACTTCAACCGAAGGCTGATATAGGAATTTTCATTGGTTACTCACCCGCAAAGAAAGCTTACCGGATTTATAACCGTCGTCTTGGAAAGATAATAGAAACTATGGATGTCGATTTTGATGAGCCACCATTGATGGCTTCTGAGCAACGCATATCTGACCCGCGCTTCATGAGATGGGACCCGGTACTATCAGTTCCTGATTAGTTCCCAACAATCCTACTTCTCCATCATTTATACCACCTACAAGGCCCGAGTGGGATAAGTTATTTCAACCAATGTTTGATGAATTATTTGATCCCCCAAGTGATGATGTTCCAACCCCTACAGTAGTAGCTCCGATTCCCGAAGTTGTTGCTCATAATAATGGTGATCAATTCGATGCATCTACGCTCACTATTGAACCAGATGTACCATCCTCCAGTAATTCTCAAACTACACCTGAATCAACATCCCCACTCATTCCTAATGACGTTGAAGCAGATCACACTGATTACGATTTGGAATTTGCTCACATACAAGAGCTTCCATACTTTGGTTTACCCATTCCCGACAACCCTAACGGGGCGTCTACCTTAAAGGGAGATCTTGCTACCGTTTACTCCAGATCCCACCGGATTGAAACTCACAACACCAAATGGAAAAAGGATCACTCAATCCGAAATATTATTGGTGCCATTGAAAGACTCGTCTCTACACGCCACCAATTACAAGAGAATGCATTATTTTGCTACTTTGATGCCTTTCTCTCCGAGATTGAACCTAAAACATGGCAACTAGCTATGACACAATCGCGTTGGATTAAATCCATGCAAGAGGAACTTAATTAATTTAAAAGACTTGAAGTGTGGTAATTAGTTCTTTTACCCGAAAATGTCAACGTTCTTACCTTGTTGTGGGTATACAAGGTCAAACTCGATGAGATGGGTGAAATATTAAAGAACAAGGCAAGATTGGTCGCTCGTGGTTACAAACAAGCATTGGGTATTGACTTTGAAAAATCCTTTGCTCTAGTTGCAAGATTGGAGGCAATTAGACTATTCCTTGCTTATACGGCTCACATGAATATGATCGTCTACCAAATGGATGTTAAGACGACAATTCTGAATGGTGAGTTAAGGGAAGAAGTCTATGTCAACCAGCCGAATGGATTTGTTAACTCGGAGTATCCTAACCATGTGTACAAGCTCAGGAAGGCTCTTTATGGGTTGAAACAAGCTCCACGCGCATGGTACGATCTATTATCATCATATCTCATCTCGGAAGGCTTCGCCAAAGGCAAAGTGGACCCGACATTGTTCATTCTCAAGGAAGGCAACGACATACTGGTACAAATTTATGTTGATGATATCATATTTGCTGCCACTACTCAAGTATTGTCCGACCGTTTTGAGAAAATAATGTCCACATGTTTTAAGATGTCAATGATGGGAAAATTTTCATTTTTCTTAGGGTTACAAATTTCTCAAAATCCCAAAGGCATCTTCAGTAATCAATCCAAATATGCTCTTGAATCTTTGAAAAAGTATCACTTTGAAAATTGTGACCCCGTGGATACTCCAATGGTGGAGAGATCCAAGTCAGATGAGGGTAGAGATGGGATTGCTATCAGTCCGAAACTTTATCGTGGAATGATTAGTATCCTTCTCTATCTCACTGCTAACATGTCTGATTTACATTTTGCTCTATGCATGTGTGCCCGGTATCAGGCTCGGCCTACCGAAAAGCACTTACATGTTGTGAAAATGATCTTTCGGTACCTTAAAGGAATACTTCATCGTGGTCTGTGGTATCCAAAAGACTCCTCTGTTGCACTAACAGCATATGCAGATGCGGATCACGTTGGGTGTCAAGATACTAGACGTAGCACTTCAGGAAGCTTGCAATTACTTGGAGATCGTTTGATTAGTTGGGCATCCAAAAGGCAGAAAAGCGTTGCGATATCAAGTACAGAGGCAGAATACATTGCCATGTCTGGTTGTTGTGCTCAAGTCCTTTTGATGAGATCACAATTGACTGACTACGGTCTTGGATTCAACAAAATACCGATGTACTACGACAACAAAAGTGTTATTGCCCAATGTTGCAACTACGTTCAACACTCTCGGTCGAAGCATATTGACATACGCTACCATTTCATGAAAGAGCAAGTGGAAAATGGAGTAATCGAGCTATATTTTGTCAACACCGAGTATCAGCTGGCGGATATTTTCACAAAGGATTTAGATCGAGGACGAATCGAGTTTTTGATCGACAAGCTGGGCATGAAATCATTCTCACCCGAGACTCTTAAGGAGTTGGCAGAAGAAACTGCAGAATAGTGGTGGTAAACTATTCTCGAGTATCCTTTTTCGTGATCATGTATATATTGTATATATTTAAACCCTAAAAAGAAAAATACAAAAATATAAAACATACAAAAACCATAAAAACTATAAATTCAAAAAAATCCAAAATATTTTCATTTCAAAAAGGCATGTCTTTTAGTACGATCTTAGAGATGTCGATTAATATTGGCACGGCGCCATAAATAGAGTTCGGATAAAAGTTGTAATTATTTTTAAAACATGTCTATATAGCTTGTAGTTATTTCAGACTGCAACCCGCTTTTCGTATTAAAGTCATGTTTTTCTTCGGGTAACGTTGACTCACAACGGGATTTAATTTTCTCGGGTATGGTTTACTTTAAAACCATACAAAGGATCAAGTTTACTTTATAACTTGGTCTAACACAAATTTGTGTACGCTTCAGTGCATTTATTTGTTAAAATAAGAGAAATCTTATTGCCACCAGAAGCGTATCTTCAAATCACTAAACGGAAAATGTCTTCATGGGCATTTGACTCTTTAAACAACGACTACAGCTCTTTAAATAGAAAACGGGTCATTGTTTAAGGGGGAGAAAATATCAAATCGTCTTCATCTTCAAAACGGTTTTTTAGAAAAATAACACGGTTAAATGTGTATCAGCTATGGTGTGTGCTTTCTGTGATGTGTCAATTTTTCGTGCCTTTGGATATTTGCATATGTTTTATGTATAAATCTTAATGTGCGTTGATTTTGATCAAGAGATAACGGGCATTAGGGTATAAGGGTTTATGCATGTTAGTTGGGAAAGTAGGTAACGGTTGTTAGGGTTAAGTGGTTAGACTAACAGTTAAATAAACTGGAAAAACAAAGTTAACATAGGCCAAATTCTAGGGGTTCCTTTGTAATTTTCTAAATATTTGACCATAGTCAAACTTTTTCCTCCCCCCCCCCCTCGTCTCATACTTTCATACGTAGAAAAACAAACACCCATCCTTTTGCCGCCATTAACATACATCAAAAACTTCAATTAGATAATTTTTAATGCGAAATCTTCCAAGGTATATTATAGATATTGTTTATCTTATCATTCCTAGCCTATCAATGCTATTCTATTTGCATTTTGCTCCCTAGAAGTATAAATCCATTTGTTAGGTTTTATAAGAATTGATACAAGTGATTTGCTATGGTTCAGATTAAGTCTCGGTATCTTCTCGAACTGATTCACGGCTCAAAGTGGAATGATTTGTTCTTGGTTAATAAAAAGGTGTTGGTTTGTTGGATAATAAGTACTAATCGGAATGTTGCAAGGCTTGCCAATCGGAATGTTTAACAAAGGGTGCAATCGGAATATAGTAAATGACTCAGATCGGAATAATTGATATGAGCTTAAACTCATATCCTTTTATCAACAAATAACCCTAAAACATGAAGCAAAATACCAAATTATTTGGCAAAAACAGTATTATGTGGTATGTTTGTGTTTGTGTGCACTTTTGTAGGTAAGAAGATACAATTTCAAGCAAACAAGGAAAAATCAAGCTCAAATGGATGAAAAAGACAAAAGAGGATCAAAAGTGACAAGACTTTGAAGTTCAAGGACCTATCTTGACAAGTTATGAAAGTTGAAGGACTTAAAGTGCAAATTATGAAAAGTCAAGATTCAAGTCAAACCTGGTCAACTATCAAGTCAACTCAGTCAAAGGACCATTTTGTACAAGCTATGGAAGTTAAAAGACCAAAAATGTCTAAGGAATGAAGATCCTAGCTTAAAATAGCAATCTGCCAAGTCAAGGGGTTTGTTTTGCCAAGTTTGGAAAATATACAAGACATCATCCAAGTGCCTTAGCTCTAAACCAATCAGAAGCCAGTAAATAATAAACATGGATCACCACGTCAGCCACTAGCGCCGTTTTTCCATTAAATGCAAGATCTCAACAGGAAAGCGCACTACCTTTAAAATCAACCAATGAGAGAACGCCACTCCATAATCCTATTATCCAATTTTGGATAATGATCCGTGTGACCAGATGAGAGCCAACCAGGAAATGCCACGTGTCATCTTCAAGAACAAGAAAAATTTCCAGGATCGCGTTTTTGATAGAAGCAATTTCAGAAAAAGATATAAACACCAAAGATGATCGTTTTGGAGAGACGAGTTCAACGGTGCAATCCAATTAACATATCACTCACTCAATCAAAAACACCCAAATCATTGATCATACCTTCAAGTGCCAAATGCAGAATTTTTCCACGTGGCAAGTTATTACTGGTTCTGACACGTCACCAACTCCAACAAACTCTCATTTCTTGCCTATAAATACCTAGACTAGTCCTCATTTGTGTATTGTAGCTTAATTTTGTAAAACACCTAGTTCAATTTCCCTTTCCTTTTTCCCTCACTTTTCCCCTAACTACTCAAGAGTCTGACAAACTCTTGAGTTAGTTAGTTAGTTGGTAGCTTGTAACAACCTTTGTAACTGAATTCATTCAATAAAATTCAAAATTCCTTTTTCCCGCCAAATTCTGTTATTCAAATTCTAGTTTGATCTTGTTGCTGTTGAGTGTTATTGTTGCTGATTGATGTTTGTTATGATCAACCATTGATCATAACTGACATTTGTGAAGATTAGTAGCTGTTTGATCAGAATTTGTTCATTCCATTGTTCATTTGAAGATTTGTAGCAGAATGATGATTACAGATGAATTGTAGCTGTTTGATGGTTGATGTTTGTTGAATACTAGTGATAGGTGGTGGTTATCACTAGGGCAAGAGAGCTCAGCGCTCCTCTTCTTCCCAAAGGATTTCTACAATAGGTTTTGAGATTCTTGTTTTTGTTCCACTTAACAAGTCTTTGCATGCTAATTTTCCTAGTATAAATTTGATGGCTATATGATATATTTGTTAGTTGCTGTTGTTTGATTGAGTTTTAAGTGTTAGTAGTTCAGTTCTTGCATACTTGTGTTTTGGATTTGGATTTAGTTCTAGTAATTAGCATCATTTCAGTCACTTTTTAGCTTAATAGCTTTATTGAGTTCTAGCCTTGGTAATTGTTTGATTACAGCTTTTATACATTTCATTTAGTCCATTAAAACTAGTCTGTTAAAGCTTTTGAATCAGCTTAAACCAATGCTCAATAAGTCTTTGTAAAATCTTGTTATAAGCAGTTAAAGGTGTGTTTGGGAATAGCTTAAAAGTAGATTTCAAGTTTTGTGAATTGGTGTTTTAAAGTTCATAATCAGTCTTCTAGTGATAACAAGTGGATTTACACCTTTTACAAGTCAAATAACAGGTCAAACAGGCAAATGGCTTAAAAATAGTTTGGGTTAGATATCATTCAGCTTTGTTCTTGAAAACTTTCCATTTTCAGTTGCTTATTTCTCATTCAATCTTTGATGAAATTCAACCAAACTTGTTTCCAGACTTAGCTTATATCATATAGATTTAGTCTCTAAGAGGAAATTCTACAGTTCTAGGAATTAAGCTGGTAATAAGCTTTTTAGTCCAAGTCTGAGCATTTGTCATTCTCTGAGATAAACTGGTGACTGTTTTCTTAGTTCTCTTAATCCACTTCACAAAAGTTGTGATTTTCTTTCACCAATCTAGTTAGTAAGTGCTGAATATTGATTTTTGAAGTTTTGAGCTTTTTCCAAAAATCCGGTCAAACTTGGTCAACATAAGCTCAAAAGAGCTTATTTCAGATTTCTAGCTTGTTACTGAATGAAAATGGTTCTGGTTTGATTTCCCGTTCTTGTAATCAAGTGCTTAATCAGTTTCTTTACAAAGGTCAAGTTGTGACTGATTGGAATAAGCTGTAGCTTATTTTGTGCTTATCAATAAGCACTCATTTGCTTATTTTTGACTTTTAGCTTATTTCCTTTAATATACGTAGTCTTAATTGGATTAGAAATCTTTTGCAATTCGTTTCATCTGTTTTGGTGTAGTAATAAGCTCAAACGAGCTTAATCTTCATTGTGTCCCGTTTTTGTTTAAAAAGTTTTTAAAAATTGCACTTAGGTCCTTAGAAGTTTAATCAGTTTCAATACCTAGCTAAACTACCTAATTTTCTGGAATTTGCAAGTTTAAGTCCTTAACATTTGAAAGTTGTTAGATTTCAGTTGGAAGTTTGTTAATTTGTTACATTTTGGCAAGTTGGTTATAGTTTGTGCATTTTTGATCCTAACAGTTTTCAGATTTACATTTTTAGTCCCTATAGTTGTAGAATTTACATTTTGAGTATTTTCATTTCATAGAAATTACATTTTCAGTCCTTTTAGTTTTATATTTTGCATTTTAGAATTTTGTTTGAATAAAAATTGGTATTTTCAACTTGTTTTACGTATAAGTAGTTTAATATTTTTCATTTTTAAATAGTGTTGTTTGAATTAGCAATAGATTACCAAGCAAGCTTGAACAACCAAGAACAATAATAAATCTGATATTGATTGGACTTTCTATTGGTTAAGAACTGAGAAAACGAACTTGCATTATATTACATTTCAGATGGCGCCGCTGCCGGTTCTTTGACTACACGAGAGACTATCGATTGACGGTTTTCATTGGCTTTTGGGATTCGTTCATTTTGTGAACGTTATTTTTACGTATCATAAATAAAAAACAAATAAAAAAATCAAAAATATAAAAATATATAAAAAAACTAAAAAATTAACAAAACAATTCTTTTCCTAAAGAATTGACCAAAAAAAATTAAAAAAATCCAAAAAGCAATCTTTTTCCTAAGAGATTGCAACCAAAAATATATATTATTGGATTCTCTCGGTTTTTATGTACATATAGTATTTTCCTTTAAAAAACTCATAAATACAAAAATATTTTCCATATATTATTATAAGTAAATACGTATACGTATAAGAACAATCAATCTACATATCTTCCATAAGTATTGCCGAGGCAATACACCGTGTTGAGGGGCGTTCCGGTCCTTGACACGCGTATCGATCAAACAAAATAAAGCAAGAATAGATAAATACTCTCAATAAGCAACAATTCGAAGAATACGAACATTTAAGTGAATAGAAAGGCGATGTGCTATAAAATGCCATCTAAGGGTCAATAGGTACTTAAGTGCTTCGCGCCACCTAACCCCCCGTTCACTTGGGAGTATTCTAAGAAGGAAGGCTTCATTGAGGGTCTTGCACCCAAAGTAGTAATACATATATTGTTATTTTCTTGAGGATATTTAATATTGAAACTCGAAGAGGATAATCCATTTCTCTTCAAAGTCACACGAGAGCTTCTCTCTCATTCCTCGTATTGAGTTGCATGCTCACTCGCGGGCGTGCACAAATACCGATTGGTGTACAACCTCTTCCTCCGAAAAGGAAGAAAAAGAGAAAGAGTAAGACCACCACCGTCCACCAAGCCGATCACGAGAATCGTGCTTTGTCACCACCACAAGAAGCCATGGCTATTGATAATCGTACTTTGTATGAACGTATGCAATCCAACATTCATGGATATGTTAGTGCCATTAAGATTCCCGACTTTCCCGCTAACACATTTGAGTTACATACATCTATGATCAATATGGTTTCTTCATCACCTTTCTTTGGAAAACAAAATGAGGATCCCCATGCTCATCTTAAGAGATTCCTTTCACTTTGCAATACCATTAAGCATAATGGGGTTCCACCTGAGGTTATTAGATTGATGTTAGTGTCATTTTCCTTAGATGGGAGTGCTAAGCATTGGTTAGACACCCAACCACCCGATAGTATCACCACATGGGATGATTTTACCACTAAGTTTTTGAACAAATTCTTTCCTCCACAAAAGACTATGGTTTTGAGGAATTTAATTATGGGCTTTACACAAAAACCTAGTCAATCCTTTGGTGATGCTTGGGAAGAGTATAGTGAGTTGTTGAGGCGATGCCCTAACCATGGAATGGATGATCTAAGCCAAATCAATACCTTCTATAATGGCCTTAAACCTCACCACCAAGATTCACTAAATGCTTCCGCGGGAGGGAGTATTCTTTTTAAAACATACCATGAGGCTTTGAACATTATTGAGACTAAGGCAATGGTTCAAACAAACAATCCATTTGAAGAAAGAGTTCATGTTATTCAAAACACTTCTCAAATCCCTTGTGACAACCAACTCCTCAAGTTTCAAGAAGCCATTTTTCAAAGAATGGATAGAGAAAGTGAGAGGAATTTGCAAGTACAACAAGAAATGCTTCAAACTTTTAAGAACTTGTCATTGAACAATTCCTCAAACAATGTGAATGCCATCACCATTTCTTGTGTTACTTGTGGAGGCCCCCACTCTTATGAACAATGTGACAAGGTGCAAGGGTATCAAGGAGAATGCTATGCTTACCAAGAGGAACATCGTGAACACTTCAAGCCTAACATCAATCCAAATAACCTTTCTTACAAATCCCAAAATTACCTTACTCCACCCGGCTTTCCACCCCAACCACCCACCCAAATTCCACAAAATCCTCCTCAAATTTTAGCAAGGAATCAAGGGCAAAGACAACCATACCAAGGAAATAACTACAAGGCACCCAATCAATTTCAACCTCAAGCAAATACCTTTTATCCACCAAATCAAGGATTTAACTCCCAACCTTTACCTTTCCAACCTCAAGGTTTTCAAGGTTATGTGCCACAAGAGTTTAACACAATGGATCTTTTGCAAAAGATGAATCAAGAGAATGAAAGGAAATTCCAAGCTATAGAAAAGAAAATGAATGACCAATTCAATAAGGTTTTAATGGCGGTAACTCAAAGACCACAAGGGGCTTTACCTTCCAACACACAAACAAACCCTAGGGCCAATGTTAATGCTATTACAACAAGGAGTGGTACAACAACAAAGGATCCTTCACCTCCTAAACCCACTATTGTTCAACCCACTTGTGCTCCTACTTGTGATAAGCCTTCTACTTCTACTCCACCTCCTCAAAGTGCTCCTATTCACTCAAACACATCTTCTCATCCACCTCATACTTCTCCTTTACCTTCCACACTTCCCAATGAAGAGGCTAACAAAGACAAATCTTCAACCACAACACCTATTCCACCTACACCAAAACCCACTCTTCCATACCCTTCAAGGTTGAAAAAGGACAAGTTAAAGAACAAAGATGACATACAAGTCTCCAATTTCTTAAGGATGTTCAAGCAACTCAATATCAACATATCCTTTGCGGAAGCTCTTGCTTATATGCCTAAGTTTGCTAAGATGTTCAAGGATTTGCTCTCAAACAAAGAAAAATTGGTTGATTTGCCCAACACATCACTTAATGAAAATTGTTCCGCGGTGTTACTTAAAACCTTACCAACAAAACTTGGAGATCCGGGGCGCTTCTTGATACCTTGTAATTTTCCCGGTGTTGAAAATTGCATGGCTTTGGCGGATTTAGGGGCGAGCATAAATCTCATGCCTTTATCGGTTTAGAAACAACTATCTCTTCCCGAGCTCACTCCCACTAGGATGACTCTTGAACTAGCCAACCGAACCATAGCTCACCCCGTAGGTATAGCGGAAGATGTGTTTGTAGGTGTGGATAAGTTTACCTTTCCGGCCGACTTTGTAGTGGTCGATTATGACATGGATCCTAGAGTGCCTTTGATTGTTGGTAGACCGTTTTTGAGAACGGCTCGTACCTTGATAGATGTGGCGGAAGGAGAATTAATTATGAGAGTAGAGGATGAGAAAGTGGTGTTCAAGTTAGGGAAAGTTTGTGATAGAAAAGAGGTTAAGGAGTCTAGACCTTGTGAGACTATTAACATTGTGGATGTGCTAGATGAAGTGTGTAATGAACACTTTCATGATGCTTGTAAGAATGCTAGTGATGAGATTCCACATGTTGAAACCGTGGCCTCAATTGCTCCCTCTTTAACACCTTTTGGAGAGAGTGATTTCCTCTTGGAGGAATTTGAGTCCAACTTTCTTGGTGATGATGATTCTCCCATTAATTGGAAAGAAGATATTCTTACAATCCAAAAGTTGCTCAATGAGGACCCCATTCCTTCTCCTATTCCACAAGAGATTACCATTGAGGAACCTTCCATAGTAAAACCTTCCATAGAGAGTCCACCTCCCATTGAACTTAAGGAACTTCCATCCCACTTAGAATATGCTTTCTTAGAAGGAAAAGACCAATTACCGGTGATTATTGCTAAAGAGTTGAACGAGGATGAGAAGGAGCAACTTATTGAAGTCCTTAAGAAACACAAGAAAGCCTTAGCATGGAAAATATCCGACATAAGGGGAATTAATCCGCATTTTTGTACTCACAAAATCCTTATGGAGGATGATTATAAACCCGCCATTCAAAACCAAAGGAGAGTTAACCCAAAAATTCATGAGGTTATTAAGAAGGAAGTGATTAAACTCTTAGATGCGGGTATGATTTACCCCATTTCCGACTCTCCATGGGTTAGCCCGGTTCATTGTGTTCCAAAGAAGGGTGGAATCACCGTGGTGCCTAATGAGAACAATGAGCTTATTCCCACGAGACTTGTAACCGGTTGGAGAGTTTGCATTGATTATAGAAAACTCAATGAGGCAACTAGGAAAGACCATTTTCCGCTTCCCTTTATGGATCAAATGCTGGAACGCTTAGCGGGAAATGAGTACTATTGTTTTCTTGATGGCTTTTCGGGTTATTTTCAAATACCCATTGACCCTAAGGATCAAGAAAAGACCACATTCACTTGTCCCTACGGTACATTTGCTTACAAGAGGATGCCTTTTGGCCTATGTAATGCACCGGGGACGTTTCAAAGGTGCATGATGGCGATTTTCCATGACATGATAGAGCAAACCATGGAGGTTTTTATGGATGACTTTTCCGTATTTGGGAACTCCTTTAGCTCTTGTCTCACCAATCTTGAGAGAATGCTTAAGCGTTGTGAGGAAACACGTTTGGTGCTAAATTGGGAGAAATGTCACTTTATGGTGAAAGAGGGAATTGTTTTAGGACACAAGATATCCAATAAGGGATTAGAAGTTGATCGAGCTAAAATTGATGTGATTGCTAAGCTTCCCCCACCCACCTCGGTTAAAGGTGTGAGGAGTTTCTTAGGTCATGCGGGCTTTTATAGGCGCTTTATACAAGATTTCTCTAAGATAGCTAGACCGATGACTCATCTCTTGGAGAAAGAGGCTCCTTTCATTTTTGATCAAGCTTGTTTAGACTCTTTTGAGACCCTTAAGGAAAAATTGACTAAGGCTCCCGTTTTGGTTTCTCCAAATTGGGAATTACCTTTTGAGCTTATGTGTGACGCTAGTGATTATGCGGTGGGGGCCGTCTTAGGACAAAGAGTTAATAAGCATTTTCAACCTATACACTATGCGAGTAAAACCATGACCGGTGCACAACTTCATTACACTACCACGGAAAAGGAGTTGCTTGCTATAGTATATGCTTTTGAGAAGTTTAGACCATACCTTGTGCTTTCCAAGACCATAGTGTATACGGATCATTCCGCTCTCAAGTATCTTATGACAAAACAAGATGCTAAGCCTAGGCTTTTGAGATGGGTTTTGTTGCTTCAAGAGTTTAAGATAGAGATTCGTGATAAAAAAGGGGCCGAGAATTTAGCGGCGGATCATTTGAGTAGACTTGAGCATCCTTTTCAAGGAGATTTCCCACATCAAGAAATCAATGAATCCTTTCCACTAGAGGAGCTCATGTCTATCTCTTCCCAAGAGGATGCCACACCTTGGTTTGCGGATATAGCAAACTATCTTGTGGGCAATGTGCTTATTGAGGGTCTTACTTATCAACAAAAGAAAAAGTTTCTTAAGGAAGTTAAGTATTACTTTTGGGATGATCCATATCTTTTTAGGCAATGTGCGGACCAAATCATTAGACGGTGTGTAGATGGGCCCGAGGCATTTAAAATCTTAGAGGCATGTCATAAAGGACCTACGGGTGGACATTTTGGGCCTAACTACACCGCCAAGAAAGTCTTTGATTCGGGTTACTATTGGCCTTCCATTTACAAGGATGCCCAAGAGATGGTGAAATTTTGTGATGTTTGTCAAAGACAAGGAAAAATTACACAACGTGATGAGATGCCATAAAATTTTATCCAAGAGTGTGAGATATTTGATGTATGGGGAATAGATTTCATGGGACCTTTTCCATCCTCTAAGGGAAACAAGTATATACTTGTGGCGGTGGATTATGTGTCCAAGTGGGTGGAGGCTAAAGCCTTACCTACTAATGATGCTAGAGTGGTTGCAAAGTTCTTGAAACAATTGTTTGCTAGATTTGGTGTACCTCGGGCCATCATAAGTGATCGTGGTACGCACTTTTGTAATGATCAATTCACGAGAGTTATGAAGAAATATGGAGTGAATCATAGACTTTCTACTGCGTATCACCCTCAAACAAATGGTCAAACCGAGGTCACAAATCGTGGTTTAAAGAGGATTTTAGAGAGAACGGTGGGAGAGCATAGAGCTTCTTGGTCGGATAAGCTTGATGATGCTTTGTGGGCGTTTAGGACGGCTTTTAAGACACCAATTGGTTGTACTCCTTATAGGCTTGTCTATGGAAAAGCGTGCCACCTCCCATTTGAGTTAGAACATAAGGCATCTTGGGCTCTCAAGTGGGCTAACTTTGATTTAAACCAAGCCGGTTCACATAGGAAAGATCAAATCAATAAGATGGATGAGTTGAGAGCCAATGCCTATGAGAATTCTTTGCTATACAAGGAAAAGACTAAGAAATTGCATGATGCTAAGATCAAGAATCGTGAGTTCAAAGTTGGAGAGCCGGTTCTCCTCTTTAACTCAAGATTGAAGCTTTTTGCGGGCAAGCTTAAGTCGAGATGGTCCGGTCCATTCACTATTGCTCAAGTGTTTCCATATGGAACTCTTGAGTTATCCCAACCCGATGGTCCAAATTTTAAAGTGAATGGTCACCGTGTTAAACATTACTTTGGGGAGGACATTTCCGTTGAAATGGTCCAAGAGGTCCCCATTTTCCCCATGAATTAATTCATTGTGGGACGAGTCGAGCTAGAGACTCATTAACTCAAGCATCGTATAACTAGGTTTAGAGTGTAGTAGGTTAGAAATAAAGGCATAGATTTGGAGATAAGTGTAGGGGAGACCTTCTTTTGTCTTCATGCTTGTTTGTAGGGTTGCTCACTCATCTCATGCTTTGGAGCTTATGGAGGAGGCCCTTGTATCCGGTTCACTTCGTTACTTTAGTGATTTTTCATTGACACCTTGTGCTTAAACATGATTTCACTAATAGTTGTCCTTTCCTTAACTTGGGTTAAGCAAAGTCTATTCATTGTCATAAGTGTAGGGGAAGTTTTTATACTTCCATGCTCTTAAACATTGAGGACAATGTTTAGCTTAAGTGTAGGGGGGTCTTCTATCGAAGTGGCCTTACCTAGAACTTGTCATTGTCTTGCATGATAACATGGAAAAAATGAATTTTCAACATTTTTCAAATTTTTGATCTACTTTGGCCACCAAAAAATATGCATTCATGATTTTTGCATCATTCATTTTTCATTTGCATAACACATTTGCATTGTATATATATTTATTTTTCATCAAAAATGTATAAAAAGGAAAAATATAATAAAACATGGTTTTAACGAGTTTAGATTTCTTTGACATATTAGGCCCGCCATGGATATTTTGACTCAACCCGAGTTTGCTTATCTTAGCATTCTCTAGCTAGTATCCTTAACCATGTAGTCCTTCATTGGTCTATTAGGCTAAGCTTCCACCAATTTCATTCTTTGAAATTTTAAATTTGTGGAGAATGGGAAATGATAGAGTTGAAGCAAGTGTAAAAGGGCTAGATAGACTTCATGGCAATTACTTGTGGCTTAACCCTTCTCTTCTTTACCTCTACTTTCTTCGCTTGTATATAATTGTTAATAAATAATCAAGTACGGTTTTAATTGGTTTGTAATCTCTTATGCATTTTTGGCTAATCATTTATGGTTGATATGAGTACGTCTTAAGATTCTAAGTTAGCACGTTTTATGTGTACTAGACTTATGTCATGCTCCATATTTAGCGGGTGTTTTTCCTTTTCTTCTTTTCAAATTTCTTGGTAAGGAATAAAGAAAAATAAGAGCAGCTTATGAAAAAAATGAGTGGCTAGAAAAAAAAAATAAAAAAAAAATAAAAAAAAAATAATGCAAGACTCCCAAGAGGGGCAGTGTGGTGTTAATTATAGTGACTATTGAGTTCCAATATTACCTTGACGGGTTGCGGGGATTCAATAGATTGCTCCAATCCAATATTACCTTGACGGGTTGCGGGGTTGAAGATCCAAAATCTCAAAAAGATGCGGATGTAAATTATTGCGTGAGTTTTATTTTTCTTTCCTTAGCGAGTGAGTAGTTACTTATGAAAGCATGACATGAGGATTTTACACATAAGGCGAATGACTTATTACTCTTAATACGGACTTATATTAATTGTGAGCGGTTTTTCAAGTAATGGATGAGAAGATTACTTAGGATTAAAACCGTGCTTCCTTATTTTTAGATTTTACACTTCTTATACTTCACGCTTTAAATAATGACAAATTTGCTCACAAGCAATTTGCTCAATTAATAACCGGTTCCACATTTAATTGTCATGAATAAGTTGATGCACTTTTTACTTGTGAATGCAATGATCCCATTTATTAGCTTGGTATGGGGAAAGTGAAACTTGAGGGTGATAAATGTTCATGGTATCCAAGCCCTAATCCAAGTCATTGAATTCTTTATGAGTTATTTCCATCAAAACCATTTCAAGAAAAATCAAAAAGATATAGATAGAATTGAATTTTGATTCATTGCATTATTAAAAGTCAAAATCATGCATCATCTAGTTTAGAGTAGTGTAGATGCATCTCATATGGCCAAGGTGGATTAATTATGAGGGAAATGTAAATTTTTAAGCCTTGAAATATAATATTGCATGAGGACATGGCAATGCTCAAGTGTAGGGGAATTTGATATGAGCTTAAACTCATATCCTTTATCAACAAATAACCCTAAAACATGAAGCAAAATACCAAATTATTTGGCAAAAACAGTATTATGTGGTATGTTTGTGTTTGTGTGCACTTTTGTAGGTAAGAAGATACAATTTCAAGCAAACAAGGAAAAATCAAGCTCAAATGGATGAAAAAGATAAAAGAGGATCAAAAGTGACAAGACTTTGAAGTTCAAGGACCTATCTTGACAAGTTATGAAAGTTGAAGGACTTAAAGTGCAAATTATGAAAAGTCAAGATTCAAGTCAAACCTGGTCAACTATCAAGTCAACTCAGTCAAAGGACCATTTTGTACAAGCTATGGAAGTTAAAAGACCAAAAATGTCAAAGGAATGAAGATCCTAGCTTAAAATAGCAATCTGCCAAGTCAAGGGGTTTGTTTTGCCAAGTTTGGAAAATATACAAGACATGATCCAAGTGCCTTAGCTCTAAACCAATCAGAAGCCAGTAAATAATAAACATGGATCACCACATCAGCCACTAGCGCCGTTTTTCCATTAAATGCAAGATCTCAACAGGAAAGCGCACTACCTTTAAAATCAACCAATGAGAGAACGCCACTCCATAATCCTATTATCCAATTTTGGATAATGATCCGTGTGACCAGATGAGAGCCAACCAGGAAATGCCACGTGTCATCTTCAAGAACAAGAAAAATTTCCAGGATCGCGTTTTTGATAGAAGCAATTTCAGAAAAAGATATAAACACCAAAGATGATCGTTTTGGAGAGACGAGTTCAACGGTGCAATCCAATTAACATATCACTCACTCAATCAAAAACACCCAAATCATTGATCATACCTTCAAGTGCCAAATGCAGAATTTTTCCACGTGGCAAGTTATTACTGGTTCTGACACGTCACCAACTCCAACAAACTCTCATTTCTTGCCTATAAATACCTAGACTAGTCCTCATTTGTGTATTGTAGCTTAATTTTGTAAAACACCTAGTTCAATTTCCCTTTCCTTTTTCCCTCACTTTTCCCCTAACTACTCAAGAGTCTGACAAACTCTTGAGTTAGTTAGTTAGTTGGTAGCTTGTAACAACCTTTGTAACTGAATTCATTCAATAAAATTCAAAATTCCTTTTTCCCGCCAAATTCTGTTATTCAAATTCCAGTTTGATCTTGTTGCTGTTGAGTGTTATTGTTGCTGATTGATGTTTGTTATGATCAACCATTGATCATAACTGACATTTGTGAAGATTAGTAGCTGTTTGATCAGAATTTGTTCATTCCATTGTTCATTTGAAGATTTGTAGCAGAATGATGATTACAGATGAATTGTAGCTGTTTGATGGTTGATGTTTGTTGAATACTAGTGATAGGTGGTGGTTATCACTAGGGCAAGAGAGCTCAGCGCTCCTCTTCTTCCCAAAGGATTTCTACAATAGGTTTTGAGATTCTTATTTTTGTTCCACTTAACAAGTCTTTGCATGCTAATTTTCCTAGTATAAATTTGATGGCTATATGATATATTTGTTAGTTGCTGTTGTTTGATTGAGTTTTAAGTGTTAGTAGTTCAGTTCTTGCATACTTGTGTTTTGGATTTGGATTTAGTTCTAGTAATTAGCATCATTTCAGTCACTTTTTAGCTTAATAGCTTTATTGAGTTCTAGCCTTGGTAATTGTTTGATTACAGCTTTTATACATTTCATTTAGTCCATTAAAACTAGTCTGTTAAAGCTTTTGAATCAGCTTAAACCAATGCTCAATAAGTCTTTGTAAAATCTTGTTATAAGCAGTTAAAGGTGTGTTTGGGAATAGCTTAAAAGTAGATTTCAAGTTTTGTGAATTGGTGTTTTAAAGTTCATAATCAGTCTTCTAGTGATAACAAGTGGATTTACACCTTTTACAAGTCAAATAACAGGTCAAACAGGCAAATGGCTTAAAAATAGTTTGGGTTAGATATCATTCAGCTTTGTTCTTGAAAACTTTCCATTTTCAGTTGCTTATTTCTCATTCAATCTTTTGATGAAATTCAACCAAACTTGTTTCCAGACTTAGCTTATATCATATAGATTTAGTCTCTAAGAGGAAATTCTACAGTTCTAGGAATTAAGCTGGTAATAAGCTTTTTAGTCCAAGTCTGAGCATTTGTCATTCTCTGAGATAAACTGGTGACTGTTTTCTTAGTTCTCTTAATCCACTTCACAAAAGTTGTGATTTTCTTTCACCAATCTAGTTAGTAAGTGCTGAATATTGATTTTTGAAGTTTTGAGCTTTTTCCAAAAATCCGGTCAAACTTGGTCAACATAAGCTCAAAAGAGCTTATTTCAGATTTCTAGCTTGTTACTGAATGAAAATGGTTCTGGTTTGATTTCCCGTTCTTGTAATCAAGTGCTTAATCAGTTTCTTTACAAAGGTCAAGTTGTGACTGATTGGAATAAGCTGTAGCTTATTTTGTGCTTATCAATAAGCACTCATTTGCTTATTTTTGACTTTTAGCTTATTTCCTTTAATATACGTAGTCTTAATTGGATTAGAAATCTTTTGCAATTCGTTTCATCTGTTTTGGTGTAGTAATAAGCTCAAACGAGCTTAATCTTCATTGTGTCCCGTTTTTGTTTAAAAAGTTTTTAAAAATTGCACTTAGGTCCTTAGAAGTTTAATCAGTTTCAATACCTAGCTAAACTACCTAATTTTCTGGAATTTGCAAGTTTAAGTCCTTAACATTTGAAAGTTGTTAGATTTCAGTTGGAAGTTTGTTAATTTGTTACATTTTGGCAAGTTGGTTATAGTTTGTGCATTTTTGATCCTAACAGTTTTCAGATTTACATTTTTAGTCCCTATAGTTGTAGAATTTACATTTTGAGTATTTTCATTTCATAGAAATTACATTTTCAGTCCTTTTAGTTTTATATTTTGCATTTTAGAATTTTGTTTGAATAAAAATTGGTATTTGCAACTTGTTTTACGTATAAGTAGTTTAATATTTTTCATTTTTAAATAGTGTTGTTTGAATTAGCAATAGATTACCAAGCAAGCTTGAACAACCAAGAACAATAATAAATCTGATATTGATTGGACTTTCTATTGGTTAAGAACTGAGAAAACGAACTTGCATTATACTACATTTCAATAATCGAAAATAAGCCACAATCAGAATGTTGGAAAAAGTATCCAGGTCGGAATGTTATAAAACAATACAATCGGAATGGTATAAAACCCTTTTCTGATTAGACGATCGGAATAAAGGGGTGGTGTGGTCGGAATACGTGGTCGGAAAAGGGCTTTACCCTTTCCGATTTACCCCTTTGATCCGAAATATAAGCTAAGGCAATAAGCTATTTTGATAAGCTATTCACCCAAACTAGAACGAATCTAAACTGAAACGGATTAAATAAGCACTAAAAACAACTTTTACTAACTTTAAATAAGCAAACTTATAAATCAAATGATAAAAAGATGAACTTTTTAAGAAAACTTTTAGAAAGTAAATAAGCTAAACTTAGAAATAAGCCAATAAGCACAAAGATCTTAGAGCTTATTCGTAAGAAAACTTAAGTAAGCATAAAAAGATTAACTTTTTAAGCACGAAATCATTAAGAACAACACGGATCAAATGAAATTCGTACCAAAATCAATCTAAAAATCAAAGAAAGGTAGAAAGAGATTAAAGATTAAAAGCTTGAATTTAAACTTGATTAATGAAAGAAACAATACAAGGGTTTAATCTTGAAAGATTAAAAGAAAGAAAGATGAAAACTTAGTGAGAGAAAGTTGAGAACTTTCTCTCTCTAAAACTAGAGAAAATGAAAAACTAAAAACTAAAACTAACTAGTCCCTAAAATTGTGAAGTGAAATCCTATTTATAGGCGTGTGCTTGTGGGCTTGTGAATGGGCTTTATTTTTGGGCTTCTTTTCTTCTTTCTTCTTTTAGTCTTTACGTTTCTTTATATAAACGTTTCCGACTTTGGATTTTGAGAAATTTCGGTGAATAATTCCAACTCGTCTTTATAATCTTTTGTTTAATAGACTCGAGTTCTTCGACATATATGAATCTTCCATCCTTGGCCCTTTTCTTCGATATATCTTCAAATAGGCACAATGACTTCAATTGCATCTCTTGGACAATAGACTTCGTCTTGAGTCTTTTTCTTCGATAAAACCCGTGCAATCCCATGTTTTCTTCAATATTCATCCGGTTGACTCTAAAAACACAATAAACATAAAAACCACGCATAATTCCAAACAAATGATATTAAATACGTGTTTTGGTCTCGTTTTAGCCAGAAATAAGTGGTAAGAGGATGGGTGTTTTCACATCTATCAAATTCCCTACACTTAACCATTGCCATGCCCTCATGCAATGCTTAGTGATAAAGCAAATTTACACTTTTCTCATAATCAATCGACCTTGGCCTTATTAACATTCTACTAAACAAAAATTAAAGTACTAAGAGAAATTAAAATTTTTAAAGTAAACAAAAGGATAGAAAACCATTTTCACTTGAAAATAGCTATATAGAAATAACTTGTATAGAGATCAAGGACTTACATTAGGGCTTTGGTGCTGCGAAGATTTATCACCCTCAAGTTTCACGTTCCCCAAACTAAGCTTAAAAACGAGATCATTGTTATTATAAGTTAGCAAATCAAACACTTACACACATGGCTTAATTATATGCTTAAACTACCTTATTCCTAGGTGTATCTCTTATATTTTATTTTTGTCTTAGAATGATCATGAAGATGCATTTTTGGACTTATTTCGATAGTTTATTTAGGCTGAAAGCAAAGTAGGATGATTTGATCAATAGTTAGCTAAAGGACAAAATCTCTTAAAACTGCTTCTCGGGATATCAAAAAGTTCATATCTTGGCATAACTCGGTTCACGATTTGAGACCTTTCTCGGGCCGATATTTGGCATGTACTTCATACTTCATATCTTCGAGAGACGTTCTTGAGATAATGGTCTTCTCTTCGTTATAGAGTTTCTTCACTTGGAGACTTTTGAGGGGTACTCCAACTTTGTTGACCACGACTTCATGATTATTTCTTCAATCTCTAATTGGGATTTTGAGATACAACGATCCGCCTCCTTTTCGGACTTGGATCTATTTATCCTCATACCTTGTTAGGGTCTTTTCGGATAGACTTCTCCATGATCTTTATGGGAGTTGATTGCTTTTCGTCGTGAGTCTTGATCCTTCATATTGATTTTGGGAATAATGCTTTTCACATCACTTTGGATCTTCAGCAATAAATCTGAATCCTCATGCCTTGTTAGGGCCTTTTCGGACTCGCCAATCTTCGCGCCCCGCTTCATAAGTTATGCCTTGGCTATGAACTCTTATCATTACCGAGCAACTTTTAAACGATCTTGGGCTAGAAGCTAAGTAACTTTTCAAATCATACGACCTTACTTATTGCAGATAAATTATTAGCAAGTGATGGGAGAATAGGCAAATAATTACACCAAGTGAGCTTATGCAAGAATACCGACTTATAATTGACTCTATCATTTCTCGTTCTCCACGATTTAAAATCTCAAGAAATGAGACTCGTGGATGCTTAGCCTAATAAACCAATTAAGGTCTACATGGTTAAGGATACTAGCTAGAATAAACTTGGATAAGTCTATTCGGGTTGAGTCAAAATAATCGCAACGGGCCTAATGTGTCAAAGACTTCTAAACTAGCTACACCACTTTATTAATATTTTTGACTTTATTGCGGGATATATACATATGAAAGCAACAATAAAAATTTAAAAATTACGACTAAATGGCCAAAGTTAATAAAAAATTTGAAAAATGTTGAAAAAGATGATTTTCCGGTTAAAATAAAGGCATTTTCATGGAAAATTCCACTTAAAACTTCGATAGAAGTCCCCCCTACACTTAAGATAAACATTGTCCTCAATGTTTAAGCATGTGGGAAAAGTCTCCCCTACACTTATGACATTGTGCACGTTGGTTAAATCAAGCTAAGGAAGAGACGACTAACGTGATCATTTTCAAATGTGAGTATGAAGAAAATTGAATCACGATAGTTGAGAGATAGAACCGGGTTTCGGATAACACAGGAGCACGGTTCTTCAAAAGTTCCAAAAGTGCATTCATCCCTGTAATCACATCACCACATAAATACAAACAACCTATAGAGGTCCCCCTACACTTAGGAGGTTAAAACGGAAAAGGATAGATACTCGGGCTGCCTCCCGAGGAGCGCTTGTTTTTGATAACCGAGTCACGAGCCTGACTCGACCCAAAATTAGTTCATGGGGAACGTGGTGAGGGATGGAATCATCTCATGAGAGATGTCCTCACCAAAGTACAACTTCACCCGTTGCCCATTCACCTTAAAATTAGGTCCATTAGGTTGAGCGAGCTCAAGAGTACCATATGGAAAAATTTGGGCAATAGTGAATGGGCCGGACCAACGAGATTTCAGCTTGCCCGAAAATATTTTCAACCGAGAGTTAAAGAGTAAAACTTTGTCTCCAACTTGGAACTCTCGGTTTTTAATCTTAGAGTCGTGAATGAGCTTAGTCTTTTCCTTATAGATCAAAGAATTTTCATAAGCCTCATTACGGAGTTCATTCAGCTCATTGAGTTGGATCTTGCGTAGCTCACCGGCTTTGTTGATATCGAAATTAGCCCACTTCAAGGCCCAGTAATCCTTGTGCTCCAACTCAATGGGGAGGTGGCACGCTTTCCCGTACACGAGACGATATGGTGTAAAACCAATCGAAGTCTTGTATGCGGTACGGAAAGCCCACAAAGCATCATCAAGTTTATCAGCCCATGAGGCATGATGCTCTCCCACGGTTCGTTCAAGAATTTGCTTTAATCCTCGGTTAGAGATTTTAGCCTGGCCATTAGTTTGTGGGTGGTAGGCGGTGGAAAGACGATGATTTACACCATACTTAGCCATGACTCTTGCGAATTGGTCATTGCAAAAATGAGTCCCGCGATCACTAATAATGGCACGAGGCACACCGAATCTAGCGAACAGCGATTTCAAAAAGTTACAAACCACCCTTGCGTCATTAGTGGGTAAAGCTTTGGCTTCAACCCATTTGGAGACGTAGTCAACGGCTACAAGGATGTATTTGTTTCCTTTAGATGAAGGGAATGGCCCCATAAAGTCGATACCCCAAACATCAAAGACTTCACACTCTTGTATGAAATTATGAGGCATCTCGTCTTTATGTGTGATCTTGCCTTGTTTTTGGCAAGCATCACAACGTTTAACCATCTCGTGAGCATCACGATAAATGGTGGGCCAATAAAATCCCGAGTCAAACACTTTTTTGGCGGTGTAATTGGGACCAAAGTGACCACATGTGGGTCCTTTGTGGCAAGCGTTAAGGATTTCTAAAGCTGCCGGTCCATCAACACATCGGCAAATAATCAAATCAGCACATTGTTTGAATAGATACGGGTCATCCCAAAAGTAAGTCTTAATGTCTTTGAAGAACTTCTTCTTTTGTTGGGATGTTAACCCGTCGACGAGAATTCCACCCGCCAAGTAGTTTGCAATGTCCGCAAACCACGGGGTTTCATCAGAAGTCGAGTTGATAGACATTAAGGTTTCCAGGGGAAAAGAGTCATTGATCTCTTTGTTCGGATGTTCCCCTTGGTAAGGATCCTCAAGTCTACTAAGATGATCCGTGGCTAGGTTTTCAGCTCCTTTTTTATCGCGAATTTCGATTTTAAATTCTTGGAGTAGCAAAACCCAGCGAAGAAGTCTTGGTTTGGAATCTTGTTTAGTCAACAAGTACTTCAACGCGGAATGATCGGTATAAACGATGGTGGTAGAAAGGACAAGATAGGGGCGAAACTTTTCAAACGCATAGACAACAGCTAAAAGCTCTTTTTCGGTTGTCGTGTAATGCAATTGAGCCCCCGTCATTGTCTTGCTAGCGTAATGGATTGGTTGGAAGTGTTTGTTCACTCTTTGGCCCAAAACCGCTCCAATAGCAAAATCACTCGCATCGCACATCAACTCAAAGGGAAGCTCCCAATTGGGGGTAACCAAGACGGGTGCCTTAGTTAGCTTATCCTTAAGCAAGTTTAAGGCTTCAATACACTCGGTGGAAAAAATAAAAGGGGTATCTTTCTCCAAGAGGTGGGTCATCGGGCGAGCAATTTTAGAAAAATCTTTGATGAAACGACGGTAGAAGCCCGCATGACCGAGGAAACTTCTCACACCCTTCACGGTTGAAGGTGGAGGCAACTTAGAAATAACATCGACTTTAGCACGGTCTACTTCAAGACCGGCTTTGGAGATATTGTGTCCTAGCACGATGCCCTCTTTTACCATGAAATGGCATTTTTCCCAATTAAGAACAAGGCGTGTGTCTTCACACCGCTTCAGCATACGTTCTAAATTGGTAAGGCAAGCAGAGAAAGAATCGCCATAAACCGAGAAATCATCCATGAATACTTCCATAGTGTCTTCCACCATGTCATGGAAGATAGCCATCATACACCTTTGGAACGTCCCAGGAGCATTGCATAAACCAAAAGGCATACGTTTGTAAGCAAATGTTCCATAGGGACAAGTGAATGTGGTCTTTTCTTGGTCTTTGGGATCGATGGGAATTTGAAAATACCCGGAGAAACCGTCTAAGAAGCAGTAATAGTCATTACCCGCAAGACGCTCGAGCATTTGATCCATGAAAGGAAGAGGAAAGTGATCTTTTCTCGTGGCATCATTGAGCTTGTGATAGTCAATACAAACTCTCCACCCAGTAACGAGACGAGTGGGAATCAACTCATTGTGTTCATTGGGAACAACGGTTATTCCGCCCTTCTTGGGCACACAATGGACGGGACTTACCCATGGCGAATCCGAAATAGGGTAAATCAAGCCGGCATCTAGAAGTTTGATAACATCTTGTTTGATGACGTCGTGAATGCGAGGATTAACCCTTCTTTGGCTCTGGATTGCGGGTTTAAAGTCATCTTCCATGAGAATCTTGTGAGTACAAAAGTTCGGATCGATTCCGCGGATATCGGAAATTTTCCAAGCAATTGCCTTCTTATGATCTTTAAGCACGGCGATGAGGCGAGATTTCTCTTCTTCTTTCAAGTCCTTAGCAATGATGACGGGCGACTTCTTCTTATCTTCAAGGAACACGTACTCGAGATGGGGCGGCAACTCCATAAGTTCTAAATCCGGAGGATTTTCGATGGGAGGCATATTCAAAGTCGGAGCATCGATAGCAATAGCCTTGGGAGATGGTAGAGGAATATGATCTTCTTTGAGAAGGTTCTCGATGAGACGCATATCTTCATCCCAATCGGTGGTAGAATCGTCATTTGCTAAGTTCACATCTCCCATGGTGGCTTCCAAATCTTTCCAAAGGAAATCACTTTCTCCAAATAGAGATAGTGATGAGTCAATAGAGGAAACGGTCTTAACATTGGGAAGAGAGGTAGGAATACTTTTACAAGCATCTTTAAAGTGTTCTTCACAAGCCTCATCAAGAACGTCAATACAATTAACACTCTCGTAGGAATAAGGCTGTTTAGAAAGCTTTCCCATGTTGAAGATGATTTTATCGTCACCCACTCTCATGATAAGCTCACCAGCTTCGACATCGATGAGAGTGCGACCGGTCCTCAAGAATGGACGACCAACGATCAATGGCACACAAGGGTCCATATCGTAGTCAACAACGACGAAATCGGCAGGAAAAGTGAATTTTTCGACTCCTACAAAGACGTCTTCGACTATCCCCACTGGATAAGCAACCGTACGGTTAGCTAATTCCAAAGTCATTTTGGTGGGGACTAGCTCAGGGAGAGATAATTGCTTCCAGACACTTAAAGGCATTAAGTTAATACTGGCACCTAGATCGGCTAGGGCCATGCAATTCTATACTCCCGGGAAGTTGCAAGGGATTAAGAAACGACCCGGATCACCAAGCTTGGTTGGCAATTTCCTTAAGAGCACTGCAGAGCAATTCTCATTAAGTTGGGTGTTAGCAATATCAAGAAGCTTCTCCTTGTCGCTAAGAAGATCTTTGAACATTTTCGCATACTTAGGCATGTGAGCGAGAGCCTCAGCGAAGGAGATGTTAAAATTCAATTGTTTAAACATTTTAAGAAAGTTCGAAACCTGAATATCGTCCTTGCTTTTGAGCTTCTCTTTCCTCAACCTTGATGGATAATGTATATCGGAAGAAGAGGAAGGCTTTGGGAGAATAGGATCACTCACATCCTTGGGTGGAGGAGGGGTAAAAGTAAGAGGTGGAGAAATTGGGGAAGTAGAAGGTTGAGGAATAGGAGCAGGCGACTCGTTCTCCTTAGTCACAATCACCGGTGGAGGTATAGGAAGCTCGGGTTTCTTGGTACCTTTGCCACTACGAGTGGTGATTGCTTTCATCTCCCCTCTTGGATTCGCAACGGTGTTACTCGGAAGAGTACCCGAAGAAGAGGGTTGATTACCTTAGAAGAAACTAGCCATCATGTTCCTTAAGTCATTCGTTTGACTTGCCAAAGTGTTTCTCATATCAGCTCTCAGATCATTTCCTTGTTTCACCATGTCTGCTTTCAAGTTGAGCACTTCCCGCTGGAGATTGTCAACGATCACATCATTAGTCCTCATGTAGGTTCCAATATCTTGGGGTAATGCGGTGGGTGGTTGCTAAGCAGGTTGTTGGTAAACTTGGTTGTTTCGTTGAGGTGGATATGGTTGTTTGTGAGGTGGTATGTATGGTGCACGAGGTTGTTGTTGAGGAGGGCGATTGAGGTTTTGTTGTTGGTTTGGGTTGTTAGGAGGAAAACCGGGTGGGGAAAGAAAGTTGTTAGAGCGGTAGCTAAGCAGGTTGCGGTCACCTTGAGGGCGAGCTTGATAAGCGGCCAGAGGATAGGTATCGTATGCTGTATTCACATTCTCAGAAGGATAGTCTTGGGTGGCGGTACAAGTGGTGTAAGAGTGAGGACCACCGCATATTTCACATGGTTGGCTAACAGCATTGACTTGAGCGTCGTGAGCGTTTTTAGCGTTGATGCTGTTGGTATTGCTAGCAGTTTGGGCGGCAAGTGATTCAAGAAGCATAGTAATTTTGTCAAATCGCTTATCGTTGTCACTAGTACTAGCACTAGCGGCATTGGTCCGAACACTTTTGGTTTGCACACGAGACTTATTTTCAATAATATCCCAAGCGGCATTGGAAGTCTTAACCAAAATATTACCCCCTGAGGCACTGTTTAGTGAATCTTGGTCATTCATGCTTAAACCATTATAAAAGTATTAATTTGGTGCACTTTGGTAAAACCATGTTGTGGGCACTTTCTTAAAAGATCTTTAAAACGGTCCCAATATTCACTAAAAGACTCATCGTACTTTTGTTCAAAATTAATGATTTCATTCCGCAAAGCGGTAGTACGAGAGGGTGGGAAAAAGTAGTTGATAAATTTGGTCTCCAAATCCGTCCACGTAAGAATACTTTGTGGCGGTTCCTTTGCAAGCCAATGTCGGGCTTGTCCCTCTAGGGAGAAAGGAAAAAGTTGCAAACGGATTACCTCTTGTGGAACACCATTGAATTTGACCGTATTCGTGAGTTGCAAGAATCTCTTGATGTGGTCATGTGGATCATCAATGGTACGCCCCAAGAATGGTTGAGCAGAGACCATCTGGATAAAGCCGGATTTGAGCTCAAAGTTGTTGGCTGCAATCGCGGGTATGAAAATTGGATCATTGTTGCCCTCCACATGTGCTTGTAACAGTTCAATCATAGGGCGATTGTGCGGTAGAGGCTCATTGTTGTTGTTATTATTGTTGTTGAGAGGTGGATTGTTATTGTTTTGAGGTGGGTTATTGTTGTTGTTTTGTACACCGGCCATGTCTAAGTCTTCGAGAGGCTCGGGCTCTTGATAAGACGTTGATCGTATACGCATGCACCTGTAAAAGAACTAACAAGGCAAAAACAAAGCAGAAATATTTTTGGTTTTTATGTTTTTTATTTTTTTTTGTATTTTTGAAAATTTTATATATTTTTTTTAGGGTTTTTGAAAAAAATTTTATGAAAAAGTAACGTTCACGGTGAACGGATCCCAAAATCCAAGTTCTCACAAAAAACTGTTGATCTTAACGAGAAGAGCCGGCAGCGGCGCCATTTAATACAAGTGATTTGCTATGGTTCAGATTAAGTCTCGGTATCTTCTCGAATTGATTCACGGCTCAAAGTGGAATGATTTGTTCTTGGTTAATAAAAAGGTGTTGGTTTGTTTATCTATTTTAAACTAATAACAAATAAGTAAGTGTCGAAGAGTAAAATTAAAGCTTTAAAAGATTAAACTAAATTGACAAGTTAAAACTAAATGTTTGAAAATGTAAAGAAAAGATTAGAAAAATACTAGAATACTTAATAAAACTAACACTTGAAAACTTTATAAAAAAAACAAGAACTAAACCATTGGAATATGTAAAAGGGAGACTGATCGGAATAACAAACACCCCTCTGGTCAGAATACATGCAATCGGAATAAGGAACAAAGGAGCTGATCGGAATGTTGGAGAATAAGTACTAATCGGAATGTTGCAAGGCTTCCCAATCGGAATGTTTAACAAAGGGTGCAATCGGAATATAGTAAATGACTCAGATCAGAATAATCGAAAATAAGCCACAATCGGAATGTTGGAAAAAGTATCCAGATCGGAATGTTATAAAACAATACAATCGGAATGTTATAAAACCCTTTTCCGATCAGACGATCGGAATAAGGGGGTGGTGTGGTCGGAATACGTGGTCGGAAAAGGGCTTTACCCTTTCCGATTTACCCCTTTGATCTGAAATATAAGCTAAGGCAATAAGCTATTTTGATAAGCTATTCACCCAAACTAGAACGAATCTAAACTAAAACGGATTAAATAAGCACTAAAAACAACTTTTACTAACATTAAATAAGCAAACTTATAAATCAAATGATAAAAAGATGAACTTTTTAAGAAAACTTTTGAAAGTAAATAAGTTAAACTTAGAAATAAGCCAATAAGCACAAAGATCTTAGAGCTTATTCGTAAGAAAATTTAAGTAAGCATAAAAAGATTAACTTTTTAAGCACGAAATCATTAAGAACAACACTATTCAAATGAAATTCGTACCAAAATCAATCTAAAAATCAAAGAAAGGTAGAAAGAGATTAAAGATTAAAAGCTTGAATTTAAACTTGATTAATGAAAGAAACAATACAAGGGTTTAATCTTGAAAGATTAAAAGAAAGAAAGATGAAAACTTAGTGAGAGAAAGTTGAGAACTTTCTCTCTCTAAAACTAGAGAAAATGAAAAACTAAAAACTAAAACTAACTAGTCCCTAAAATTGTGAAGTGAAATCCTATTTATAGGCGTGTGCTTGTGGGCTTGTGAATGGGCTTTGTTTTTGGGCTTCTTTTCTTCTTTCTTCTTTTAGTCTTTACGTTTCTTTAAATAAACGTTTCCGACTTTGGATTTTGAGAAATGTCGGTGAATAATTCCAACTCGTCTTTATAATCTTTTGTTTAATAGACTCGAGTTCTTCGACATATATGGATCTTCCATCTTTGGCCCTTTTCTTCGATATATCTTCAAATAGGCACAATGACTTCAAATCTTTTGCATCTCTTGGACAATAGACTTCGTCTTGAGTCTTTTTCTTCGATAAAACCCGTGCAATCCCATGTTTTCTTCAATATTCATCCGGTTGACTCTGAAAACACAATAAACACAAAAACCACGCATAATTCCAAACAAATGATATTAAATACGTGTTTTGGTCTCGTTTTAGCCAGAAATAAGTGGTAAGAGGATGGGTTTTTTCACACCTATCAAGAATCTTTAGGGTCGAAAAACGAAATTGAAAAGGGGGATTCGATGGATTAGGGGTTAGAAACATGGGATATACCTTAGTTATGCCTTAAAATGACCATACGACTCGAACTTGGCCATTTTGTTTGCTGCGTAAACACCTCAGTTGTGTACACATAGATTCCGAAATCTTTGGACTGATATTCCGAAATCTTTGGATCTGGTATGCTTTCTGAAATCTTGTTTAAACATAGATTCCGAAATTATGTACATGATAGATTCAGAAATTATGCTTAGCATTATATTGCGAGATTAATTGAGAACACATTCCGAAATCTTAAATAAACGTATTCTGAAATATTGAATGAACATATTCCGAGATCATGAGTGATGGATTCCAAAATCTTGCATGTTAGTATATTCCGAGATTTTGAGTTAAATATTCAGAGATTATGTTACATACATTCAGAAATCTTCACTTAATAAATATTGCGAGATCATGAGTGCTGGATTTCGAAATCATGCATGTTAACACATTCCAAAATCTTTACTTGTGTTGCATATTCAGAAATTATGTGATGATTTGTTATTTGCAAAATTATGTGTTAGGATTCTTGGATTTTAAGTTTTAGTTGATTTATCTTGTGTAATCATATGATGTGTTGTGATATGTTCGTCATGCTAAAGGTTTACATGTATAACGATATATATCTATATGTATCAATCGTGTATGTTTTATCTTAAGCAATAATTATGTCTCTCACCGAGGATCAACAACAAAAAATCGACCTTGCACTTGTTCCAAAAGCTATTCATCTTTCATTTGCACCGAACAACTTAACACTGAAGGAGGACTTTAACCCATCTCAGTCGGCATGCAAAGTTGCTATGGACATACTTGATATCTTGCCACTCAGAACTGCATTGAGAGCTACAACATCAGTACCAGAAATCCATATGCATGAATTTTGGGCATCAGTAAAAGATTTAACAGCATCAAAGATCTCATTCAATATTAACCGACAGCAAAAGATACTCAACATTGGCCATTTTCGAACAATCTTTGGATTCACTCTTCCAGCCTAAGCGGGAAAGTATGCTAAAGACCCAACCAAGGAAAAAATTATAGAGCTGCTTCAATCTCTCGGTTATGATGAAGAACTGCTAATCTTGTCTCATTTTAATACTTCTAAGCTGGGACAACCATGGAAGGCTATATTTAGCATACTCATCTGGTGTCTTACAGGAAAGTACAGAGGCTCAGACTCTCTGAGACTTCCTCAGGCTCGCATCTTTTGGGGAATTTACAAGGGTCAGAACTTAAATAATGCTTCTCTATTGGAGCATTTTGTGACACTAAAGGTATCACTCATAATTTCTCGGCTTCAAGAACACCTCAATCAAACGGGGTAGTTGAACGAAAAAATAGAACACTTCAAGAAATGAGTAGAACAATCTTAAATGAGTTGAACATGCCACAAAAGTTTTGGCGTCATGCGGTTGATGCATCAAGTTATATTTTAAATCGAGTTTTAATTAGACCACTTCTAAATAAAACTCCATATGAAATACTAAAAGAAAGAAAACCGACCATTGGTTATTATAGAATGTTTGGAAGAAAATGTTTTATTCTTAACACTAAGGATTATCTTACTAAGTTCGACCCACTGTCGTACGAAGGAGTATTTCTTGGATATTCTCAAAATAGAAAAGCTTACATTGTATTAGATAAACAAACCATGTGTGTCGGGGAATCGTTGAACATAACCTTCGACGAAAGACCACCTCCCTCTAGAACATCACCTTTGGTAAATGATGATCTAGTTGAAGGCCAAACCGATAACCAACAAATTGATCTTGAAAAAGACAAGGGACCCTTAAACATCAAAGAATCAAAAGGACATTATTTAGAAAATGTTATTGGTAAATTAAATGAAAGAACCTAAAGGTCACAAGCTCAAAATGAAAGTAATTTCTTTTTCTTCGTTTCTCAAATTGAACCTAAAAATATTGATGAAGCCATCATCGATGAAAGTTAGGTTTTTTATATGCGAGAAAAGTTAAATCAAGTTGTGATAAATGATGCTTGGTATTTGGTGCGTAGACCTAAAAATCAAAAGGTTGTTGGCACAAAATGGTCTTTCGAAATAAACTAGATGAAAATGGTATAGTGTCGAGAAACGAGGCTAGACTTGTTGCTCAAGGATATAATCAACAAGAAGGTATAGATTATGATGAAACCAATGCCCTGATTGCTCGACTTGAGTGCATAAGAATTTTACTTGCTTATGCTTGTGCTCACGACTTTAAACTCTATCAGATGGATGTTAAAAGTCCATTTCTAAATGGTTTCATAAACGAAGAATTGTATGTTGCACAACCTCCCGGTTTTGAAGATTTTGAAAAACCGAATCATGTTTACAAAATCAAAAAGGCTCTATATGGTCTCAAGAAAGCACCCAAGGCATGGTACGAACGACTTATGTCATTTCTAATTGAACAAAAATACTCAATGGGTCTAGTAGACAATATGTTGTTTACTAAGAAAAAGGGGTCACGCATAATTGTCGTTTAAATATATGTGGATGACATTGTTTTCAGGTCTACTTGTCAAGAACTTTGTGATGAATTTTCTAAAATCATGCATGCTGAATTTGAAATGAGTATGATGGGTGAACTCAATTTTTTATTGGGCTTACAAATTAAGCAAATGGAAGACGGGTTTTGCTTTAACCAATCTAAATACATAAAAGAAATGCTTAAGAAATTTGGATTAGAAGAATCTAAACCAACAAACACACCAATGGCAACCGAAACCAAACTAACCAAAGATGTAACAAATGATTTTATTGATAGTACCAAATATCGTGGCATGATTGGTAGTTTACTTTATCTTACGGCTAGTAGGTCGGAGATACTGTTTAGTGTTTGTATGTGTGCTCGTTTCAAAGATAATCCTAATGTTTCACATCTCGAAATGGTCAAAAGAATTATTAGATATATAAAAGGAACAACACATCTTGGACTTTGGTATCTAAAAGGCACGGGAATGGAAACCGTCGTCTACGCAGATTCAGACCATGTCGGTGATTACGTCGATAGAAAAAATACTAGTGGTGTATGTACATTTATCGGATGTTGTCTCACCTCATAGTTCTCGAAAAATCAAACCGCTCTTGCCATTTCCACGACCGAGGACGAATATGTGACGACGGGAAATGCATGTCAACAAGCATTATGGATAAAACAAGCACTTGTTGACTACAACATTAAGTTGGATGACATAACAATTCTATGTGACGACAAAGGAGTGATTGATCTAAGCAAAAATCCGTGTTGCACGCTCGAACCAAACACATCAAAATTCAGCATCACATTATACGTGACAACGTCCAAAAAGGTAATATCTATATCGAAAAGGTATCTTCGGAAGATAATATAGCCGACATTTTAACAAAACTACTTAAGCATGAGCCATTTAACCTTTTAAGATTAGGTTTAGGTTTAATGTAAATTTCATGTTAAGTAAAAATAGTATTCTTTCCCCAGTACTGACAGAACCCGTTGGACCCTTTCTTCAAAGGGTCCGTTTGTCTGAGACTTTGCTAAACCAGCAAAGCAGTTAGACAAACACCCACAAACACAAAAACAGTTCCACTCCTACTGTGAAACACGACCCTAACAACAAAAACTTAATCAGTCTACCAATTCTAAGGCAAAATCAATCATTCTTTTTGTGCTAATAAATCATTGTAAGTATCTCTATCTTATTTCCATTCTTTAATCTTTATATTATCCTCAAATTTGTGTCTATGATTCTTTTTAATTGCACAAAATTGAAATTAGGGGTTCAATTAGGTTAGTGAAATTGACTAATGCATTGTTTGATTATGGTACTAAAACACTTTATATGCATAAACCCATCAGCAAAATCACTAGGAATTACTAGGAATCCCTAATTGATCAAAGAATTTTTGAATGAACATTCTCACTATTTAGTTCATGCCAAAAATTCGTTTTTCAAGCATTGTAAATGACAAACATACAAAAAAAAATTTTAATCATGGCATAAAGACTCATTAACGCTAAAGGAATTGCATAATTCATGCATTTTCGTGTAAGTTCATTTGAAGCTACATTGAACATAAGGAGCGTTTGGGTTATCTCAAAACTATGCATTTCATACATTCTTAAAAACATTTTTTGGGTCGAGATAACTGCACCTCCACATATATTGCATATAGGCACACACTAGGCAATTTTTTAGTCATTTTCTAAAAATTCGACTAACTTGAGAAAATTTTGCCTTTGGATCAAAATGCCTGTCGCTTGGACTTATGATCACAAGGATACCGCTAGCTAAATCCCAAAACACCATAGGTCGAAACACTTTACCTCGACACAAAGAGACTTGTGTAAAGAGTTGGAAAACCACACCTTCCACGAAGGTCGTGTTGTCCATCACTCTTTCACGGATAACACCGACATCCATGAAGTTTTCTCTAAAGTCAATTTTGATTGCCTCTTGGACATAGATGAACAAGTTTGTCCCGAGTTTGTTCTAGAATTCTATATGTCTATGCGGGTAACTTTTGATGAAAACCACATCCTTTTTGTGAACTTTAGTGCAAATGGTATCAAGTATTCATACTCCTTAGACCAATTTGCTCACACTCTTAAGATTTCTAACCAAGGAGCATGCTTTTATTCTGACCTACACTCTCTCACAGCCCTTGAAAACACAAACATACATAGAGGAGCTCAAATTAGGTACAATACTAGGCTAGACGACAAGGATCTAGTAGAGCCACCCTGTTCGAACAACGAGTTGAGGAAACTAGACTTTCAAACACAAGAAAGGTCATCAACAAAGATCCATATGGTACGGAGCAAAAAGAACTCAAGGAAAAATATAATAAATGGGAAAGGATATTAAGGTGCAATGTCATGAGTTTGGTAGGAAACAAGGATCACATAAACGCATGTGAAAGCTACATGCTTTATTGTCTAAAAACCAAGAAACGTTACAACCTTTCTTACTACATCGCAAATAGAATGTCCCATATCCATAGTCTCCCCACTTCCGTGCTTCCATATGGAATGCTACTCACCCGCCTCTATCACTCCATATCACCCATTCCACCTAGTCCTACTGGACGAAAGGGAATCTACAACCTTGTTGATAGGATCACGACTCATATTAGTGACGAAAGAGTGTATAGAATCATAGCAACCCAATCTAGGGGAAAGGGCAAAAGTCCTCAACACCCTTCAAGTTCATCATCATCGGGAAGTGACAATGATGGTCTCCTTATTCTAGGCTACCACCTTTAGAATATCTTAGTCGATTACCCGAGATCCCAAATGCATCCGTTGAGTTCAAACAAACCAAAGGCATGTTCAAATGTCTCGGTCGCTTCCTCACCAAGATGGAGAAGAAGAAAGGCAAGTAAAGAAAAGTGGTATGAATTGGTACAAGTTGATCGTGTTCCATGGTTAAGAAACAATAGTGACGTGTGAAATACTTTAACACTTATGTTTGTGTTTTATTATTACTTGTTACTCTAACTATTATTGTTGATTAATGCTAGGATTATCAAAAGTTGTTAGGTGATATATAGATGATTGCTCATGTTTGGCAAATAATGATTTGGATCGCAAAAGGTACATTCCCTAACCCCCTATAAGTCAATTTACAGCCAAACCTGTGTGAAACATTGACCCTCTTCATTCTCAACTCTAAAAACACCATGTCACGAGTCAAAAATCCCTCATTCGTCTCTTGTCAGAAATCTGGTCACATACGCGTACGAAACCCGTCCGACCCTTCACCAAGGGGTCCGGCCGGTTCCGTGTATTTCCCTCTAAAAACAAAATTTTTAACATTATGCCCGTTTTCAGTCAGACCCCACCTCAAAGGGTCCGACCGGTTCCGTGAAGTCTGCAGTTTACATGCATTTTCTCATCATTATCATCCATAAATTTTTCCATTTATATAAACACTCTTCATCCTATCATAAGTATATGTTAGAAACTAGCTTCACATTTAACCAACTACACATTTTTTTTCCTTTCCTTCAATCCAACCTCAATACATTAATTTCTCTATTAAATCCAAACACTCCTATTTAATTTTTCATCTCTTTCCTCACGTTTTTACCTCTTACTACCAATAACCAATTATCATTTTCTCCATTATCACCATGACAAAAAGTACCTCCCAAGTCACAAAATCTAAGACAACTATCCACCTTCGGGTAAAACCATGTTGCACGACTCCTCAAACCTCATCACCACCTTCGCCTACCCAAACCTCCGCTATCACTTCACCACATCATATTGAAGTACCACAAAATCTAGGAACATTTCTCCAAAAACCTCGATCTCCTATCACACCTCCTCCCACCAAAACGCCCATTGCCACTACTCCACCTCCCGCACCAACTCACACACCCAAAATCACCACTACTATTACTCGAAGCACCAATCTACAACCCATGGAGCTATTTGCAACTCCTCCAACTTCTCCAAATCCGTTCTTAGGCGACAATGAGGAAGCCTCACCGAGATCTTCTACTCCTATTTTATCTCAACCATTCCAATCCACCTTTAACTACATCTCCTAAACACCCTATTCACCAGATCTTCAACCGATGGATGGCCTCTCTCTACCATTGAGGGACTCTCCATATATTCCCTCCTTCATGAGAATACACAACTCACCATGGTTTGAGTTGTCCCCAATAGAATCTTCCATTCCCACCACTCACCCACCTTTCTCACCCACGAGTGTACTTCCACCCCCTTGAAAAAGGCAAGCTCACATTGATGAGCTAAACCATCTCTATGTCTTCAATGACATGATCAACATGCACCTACACGAGGCCGAACGTCTTAGAGATCTCATCAATCCCTCCAATTACAACACTCATCATGATATCCCTTCCACCAACACACCTCATGTATGCGACCATTTTTGTTTTACATAAACTATTGTCATGGAACTCTGTGATGAAATGAGGTTCATTCTCAACAACATTCTTCAGAGTGTTAATGCACTCCTACACCCCCCCCCCCCCTCTTCTCAGTAGCACTCACTCCAATTACAACCTCGTCAGACCCTTTACCCCAATGGTCCGGCACCCAAAGGGTCTGTGGCTCTGACTGTTCCATTTTATTTTTATTTTAGTTTAATTTGTGAAATGTAACACATTCTCTTACCAATTGTTTCACATGTTTATCTATGTAATTTTACTTTGAGGCAAGATGAATGAACCGTTGTTATTTAAATTATGATTTGTAAAAATATGACAGATGTGTGTGAATTTTGTGTGCTCGTATTCTATCTTGACATTTAGTCTCGAGAAAACTAACTTTCTATTTCAGGAATTATACACATATGGGCATGAATCTAGGGGGAGTCTCATTGGACTTTCTCGAATCTCCACGAGCTTATTCACATATTTTATCTCTTGTATACAAATATGTAAATTCATATGGTTTGATGTCAGGCTACCTTATGCAAAATATAACAATGTTGTGTCTATCTCTAACCCTTTTCTTGCAGGATTTTCATAATCCATGGCTCCCGGTTCTCCAATTTAGGAGGAGTTTGAACCAAGGGGGAGTCATGGGAAAATTGTTTGCAATCGATCTTGCTTATATCACGATAAAGCAACATCTCTTTCAAACTCTTTTTCCACTACAAACCTTCCCTTTTTCTTTCGACAAAAAGGGGGAGAAGAGAAATATAAGACCAAATTTCTAAAACGTCTAAAAAACTTATATGTTGATGTAAACTCTAACTAAAAATAAGTTAATGTTTTGTCTTCAACAAAAAGGGGGAGATTATAAATGCAAATATCGCACTAAAACGATATTTATGTTTTAATCATACTTAACGTTTTGTTAACGATAAAACATCAAGCATATTTTTATGTTTGAAATATAAGCAACATATAAGTTGCTTTTAGTCCATGAACTTATAAATACCAAAGTTTTGTAAATTCTACATAATTTATATAAACATGAAATGAAAATAAAAAATGGACAAAAATGTTGACCTTGACTATTCTTGTCAGATATATAAAGTCAAACTATGCAAGATTTGATTCTTACTTGTGATCTTGGACAAAAATTTATGAGGAAATAAAAGTCAGACCTGTCGGACCCCGACGGACCCCTTGGTGAAGGGTCCGACGGGTTTCGTAGGGTACTGGTGTTTTATAAATAGCAACCTTATCCAAGCTTATTCGTCACCCATTTTCTATCTAATCTCTCTCTATAATCTCAGTACATTCTAACCTTCTAATCTATCTTGTCTATTCTCTTCTTGCTTGTGATTTTAGATCTCTGTTCATATCAAGATCGGTCATGAGAAATCTCAACTTTAAGCTTTGATCCTTCAAGGCTTTACCTTGTGTGAATGTGTTAAGTGTTACCTACAAAATCACCATTGGTGTACCCATCCATCTATCTACTTGTGTTATATTATGGTAGTTGTTGTAAGCCACAAAGTCTATATGTATATAAGGCGTTGTTGTGCCTTTTTAAAGAACGAGACATCCTAGCTTAGGTGTCGATAAAGATTGTAAGCTTAAGTGTGAAGGTTTCTCTACTGGTGTAAAGAAGATTCGTTTACTAGTGAAGTAGAACTCTCGAGTGGATACTCGAGGAGTGGAATTAGGGGCAAGATAAGTGAGATCTTGCTAGGCTGAACCACTATAAATCATTGTGCATTATGGTTTGTTTCTTTATTACTTCAATTCATTTACTTTACTAATTCACACATTGTCTATATCATTCACAATTACGAAAAAGTTTCTAAATACTTAGTTCTAATCAGAGAAAAATATTCAACCCCCTTCTAGTTTTCTACATGATAGATTGTGTTTGTTTAAGGTTTTAAATACACATAGGTTGTTTCCGCTATTCAAAATATCTCCTGAGTCCTGTCATAGCAGCTTGCTTAATCTAACAAGTGTTATTTTGAGGCTGTAATTAATCCATCTGAACAATCGACATATATTAAATTGTATTTTCAAATTTATGATGAAAAATGAGAAATGGAAACAGAAAAATTAGGAACTAGTTGCCTTATATATTATGTGTTTGCCTGAATAGTTATCTCTAGAGAAAATACAAATGTTCTCTGAATAGTTGTAGGTATAAGATTAGGAATCTGTATATGCTCCATTTTGACCAAGTGTTTAACGGGTTCCCTATATGAACCATAGGGACGTTTGAATCTTATTTGTGTCGACTCTACGTAGAGGGTCAATGAGCACCTCGATAAACTAGGTTGAGGCATAGTTTATGTAGTAAAGGTATATTGTGTGTGGGGGGAGGTGGGAGCGCGCAATATGGTTAGCGGTAAGAATATTGATTTTAAATAGGCAAAACGTATATTTGATTGGTGTTGCAGGATAGCCAAAGTGTGCACGATATCCCTTTATTATGAAATTAGGCCTATAGCGTGCTCCTGGTGAAGGGGTAATCTCATCTAAAACGTGTTGTTTTAAGCCTATGAACAGTAGGTTCTTGATGTTTCCTATAAGCCTACACAAAAAGGAAAGCACTTAAAACAACCTAAAAAGCATTATTATTTATTATGATGCTTGTTCTTGAATCAGCATAATGATAAGACATTTTTTTTTCTGCAAGTATTGACCCAAACTTTGTATCGTTATGTAGGGCACCGCAGGTGATGTTGTTTATTTCAATCACGGGAAGCAACTCTGGGCATTTTTCAAAGAGAAATATGAACCACCATGGATCAAAGGAGGAACCCATTGTGATCTAGAGTTGTATCCAGAATACATCAGGCATCTAAAGAAGTTCATCTCATTAGTTGAGAAATCACCTGCACATAAGCACAATAAGTCATGAAGCACAAACGACCACTAAGAATAGCCAAGAAGCACATGCGGTAGGAAGGAGATCATCAGTGAAACAAAGAACGTACTTCATACATAACGCTTGATTTTTATTATAAATCTAATAGAGCTAGAAATATGGGTTGGATAAGGAAAGAGTCGAAATGGGCTAGATGTCTTAAAACCTGCACATTCAACACTTTGGCAGGTTTCCAGACCATGACACTCCAATATAATATGTTACTTTTACTAGAATTTAGTTTTATCGCGCTCTATAGTTTGTACATGTTAACATGTTCCTCTGCTAATTTTTGTTAAAAGAATAAGGACGATCATCTTTTTTAAAAGTTACAAATTGTAAACTTAATAATGCCACAAGTATTTGTTTGCGACTCTTATCATGTGTATAGCTCAAGGTTTTTGACAATAAAAAAAATGTGTCTAACTCAAGGTAAATAGTACATGTCATTATCCATATGCATGTTTAGGAAGTGATCCGCTGTTGTAAAAAACAATCAAGTAAATCAATAATTAGTTCCTATTTCTCAAACACGAAACATACAATTTTCCTAAGTTTTGGTAATATGTTGGATTTTCTTGACAACACATAGCAGTGTAGAACTTTGGAAAATTGTGTTGATTAAAGATGTACAAAGCAATACACTGCTAGGCGTTGTCAAGAAAGGCAAAAGTAATGTCCCTCGTTTATGTCTATTATGGGTGGTTAGGCTTAATATTTCCATTATACTTTGCATTGACTTGAATGTTTCATATGTAATCTAATCTATTAGTTGTCGAATTAAAACATAATTGGTTGCTCGGTATTTTGGTAGTTACATTAGATTTTCGTATACGGTGTCAGGTTTTTTTCCATATACGAAATACTTTGGCTATAAGCATTTTATTTGAGGCATGGAGAAGCTTTATGCAAGGGTGCGGCATGTTCGACAGTTGTTCTCCCAGTCACTTACTGCATCATTTTTATATTTATGCTCGCTGCTCTAGTTGTGCAATTATTGTTGCTTGAGATATGTTTGGCAACACGTAGTAGTAAGCAGTTATATAAGCGAGTGCAATAAGCAGTAAGCAGTAGTTAGTAGGAGCAGTAACCAGTAGCTGTTTGGTAAACGTAGCAGTAGCAGTAATTATACACTGTAAAATTACTTAAAAGGACATGTACACATTAAATAAATGTTCTTAATATAAAGAGAAGGGGCATATATGTAATTTGATAATCAAACGCTAGCGGTTAGATTTAAATGCTTGTTAATAAAGCGTTTTGAATAAGAGCAGTTACACGCAATTCAACCGCTAGTCGCTCTATGACAAACAAGCATTATATTTAAACTGCTAGTCGCTTACCGCTAGTTACTTCGAAATGCTCTCAAAAGCTTGGTACCAAACATACCCATCTTAGCTGCAAAAATTGTTTCACAAAGGCCCTGCATTC
Organism: Glebionis coronaria; assembly: GCA_025667525.1. Taxonomy (NCBI): domain Eukaryota; kingdom Viridiplantae; phylum Streptophyta; class Magnoliopsida; order Asterales; family Asteraceae; genus Glebionis; species Glebionis coronaria. The sequence goes on from CM046876.1 coordinate 123,226,407, forward strand.
CGCGTATACATTACTATTGTATTTGTATGCACAACAGTAATGCGCGGGTAATGCCATTTTCCGAGGGGTAATAATGCTTCATTTATTTTACTTGTTGGGCTTTTTAAATAAGTTTTGTATTTGGGTTGTTTTTAAAAGTTCATTCGTTGATTAAGGATTGATAATGTGGATCTTAATATGAGATCATCCATTATCCTTTTTAATCGATTCTTTTGTTGATGATTTTTTAGGGTTCTTCATATCCCTTTTTTCCATTTTTTTGTTCTTCTTCTTTACTTTCTGTGATCTCCCTTCAATCTAAATAGGGGTTCTTTTCGTTCTATGTCACTTCTGTTTCTTGCCGTTGTTTCATATTCATTTTGTTAAGGTCTCGGCTCTCTCACTATGGCCTCTCATCGTAATCAGTAGAATGCAGATAAGAGGCATTATGGTTCTAATAAAGATAGCATGCTGAAGATCTCCAAGTCTGTATATGTTACTAATTTCCCAGATTCGTGTACGTCTCGTGACCTTTGGAAAGCTTGTAGCGTGTATGGTACTGTGGTGGACGTTTACATTCCTTTTAAGAAATCAAAGGCAGGTAAACGTTTTGCTTTTGTTCGGTTTATTAAGGTTGCTAATCTTCAGCGTCTTGTGGAAAATCTCTACATAATTTGGATGGGGAGATATCATCTTTATGCCAATATTGTTAGATTCGATAGACCCTCGAAGTCCTCACAGGGTCCAAATGTTTTTAATGTTAACAAAGCTCCTGACTCTGGGTCTAATGATCATCATAAACCGGGTTCTTATGCTTCTAAGGTTAGTAATCGGTATACTACGAAGGAGCATGTTGTTGCGGATGATCCAGCGTTGGTGTTAGATGATTCATGTATATTGGATCGGGATTTATCGAAGCATGTCATGGGTAAAGTTCGTGATTTGTGTTTTATTGCTAATCTCCCATCTATCCTTTCTAAAGAGGATTTTCCGGAGGTAAAAGTTTCGTATATTGGTGGTGAATGGGTATTGCTTGATGCGTGTTCTGATATCACCAAGGCGAGTTTTCTTAAACACATAGGGGTTAATTCTTGGTTTTATGTTCTTAAGGATGCTCAACATGATTTCGTTAGTGATCAGCGTGTTGTTTGGATTGATATAGAAGGCGTACCGATGAATGTGTGGACTAAGCAAACTTTCAGCAAGATTTGTAATAAGTGGGGCGTAGCTTTGGATATTGAAGATAATTCTACATCTACGTTTGCTCGTAAACGTATGTGTATTTTAACAAGCAGGGATGAGAGCATTTTGGAATGTTTTAAAATTGTTCTCAAAGGTGAAGTTTTTATGGTGCGTACTAAGGAATTGTTTACCTGGACACCACAGTTTCAGGAGGTAAAATTTGTTGATCCTATCTTGGAGAATGAATTTGATAATAATTTTGGAGATATACAGTTCCAGAACAATAACGAGGATGAAGAGGGAGACGAGGATGGCGTATCCGAGACTGTATTTGATACTAATACTCCTCATAAAGGTGCCAGTGATGAAGGACATCACGATGACAGTAAAACATCTGAGGATCCTTTTAATATATATGATCTTTTGAATAAGGGCAGTGGTAAGGCTAATATCTCCGAGTCTAGTTTACCTCATCCGCTAGGATTCACACTAGTGAACTCTCAACAGAATCACGCTACTGATGTACATGATGATAATGTTGAGTTACATGCTAATGAACAAGAGGTTCCACCTAGGGATTTCAATATTTCTCACGAGTCTCCTATTATGTCATCGAATTGCGGAATCTCTTTTTCTTCACATCGTTTGAATACTGTTTGTAATGGTGGTTCGGTTCTTGAGGTTTTGGAAGACCTTATTAAGGTGGGTCAATCTATGGGTTATGAAATGGTTGGCTGCTCGAAGGATATAGAACAAATAATTGGTATGCAAGGAGCTGTAAATGGTGTTAAATGAAGATTCTCTCACTTAACGTCCAAGGCCTTGGTAACAAGGCAAAAAAGGAGTGGGTAAGGGAGTTAGCTATTAAACATAAAATTAACTTTCTTGCGTTACAAGAGACTAAGATGGAGGCGATATCTCATATGGATGTCCGATTCCTATGGGGTAACTCTAATTATAATTTTGTTGTTAGTGAGTCGGCGGGAAATTCTGGCGGCATTTTATGTGTGTGGGGAGATTCTGTTTTTATTAAAGATAGAGTATCTGTTGCGGATAATTTCATTGCTTTGTTTGGTACTTGGGTTCCAAATAATACTAAAATTCTTCTAGTTGTGGTTTACGCTCCTCAATCGCCGGTTCTTAGAAGGCTTCTTTGGGATCATATTTCAGGTCTTATTTCTAGATGGGGCGGTGATGCAATTGTGATGGGCGATTTTAATGAGGTTCATTCTATAGATGAGAGGTTCGGTTCTGTTTTTAATGCATCGAGTGCTAAGGATTTTAATTCTTTTATTTCGGCTTCTAGTTAAATGGAGATCAATCTGGAGGGACACTCATTTACTGGGTCTCATTCATCTGCATCTAAAATGAGTAAAATAGATCAGTTTTTGATGACAGAAGGGATTTTCTATAATTCTCCTTTAATATCAGCTCTTTGTTTAGATCGTCACTTGTCGGATCATCGACCGATCCTCCTTACGGAGTTGCATTATGATTATGGGCCGACCCCTTTTAGAGTTTATCATTCCTGGTTTTCTAAGCCTGGCTTTGACATTATGGTTGAACAAGCTTGGTCCTCTCTTGTGATTACCGATTCTAATAGTTTAATTTGGTTCAAGAAAAAACTTCAGCAGATGAAAACTATTATTCGGGGGTGGATCAAAGAGGAAACTATTTCTCAAAAGGGTGTTAAAAATTCTATTATTGCTGATCTGAGTGCTATTGACTCTATGCTGGACAGTGGAAATGTATCCGAAGAGGTGTTACTTAAACGTATGGATTTAAAGAATAAACTTCATGATATTAAACAGTCTGAAACCTTAGAGGCTGCTCAAAAAGCTAAAGTTAAGTGGGCAATTGAGGGTGATGAAAATAGTAAATTTTTTCATGGTCTTATTAACAAGAAAATATCTCAGTTGGCGATTCGAGGTGTATTTTTTGATGGTGATTGGATAACGAATCCTTTACGTGTTAAGGATACATTTATGGATCATTTTGCTAAGAGATTTAAAAAACCGATAGCCTCCCGCTTTAAACTGAATTTTACTTTTTCTAAATGTTTGTCGTACGATCAGGTTGAGCTGTTGGAAAGAGGTATTACAAATTCAGAGATTCGGGACGCAGTCTGGGCTTGTGGTACCAATAAATCCCCCGGTCCTGATGGTTTCACGTTTGAATTCTTTAGAAGATTTTGGAGTTTCATTGGTCCCGATTTTTGTGCAGCAGTGATTGGGTTTTTTGATAGCGGCCATTTTCCGAGGGGTAATAATGCTTCATTTATTGCTTTAATTCCTAAGGTTTTGGATGCTAAATATGTTACTGATTTTAGGCCTATAAGCCTTATTGGGAGTGTCTATAAAGTGATTACTAAGGTTCTTGCTAGTCGATTAGCTATGGTTATATCGGATTTGGTGTCGGGTATTCAATCGGCTTTTGTAGCTGATAGACAGATTTTGGATGGCCCTTTCATTCTGAATGAACTTTTTGATTGGTGTAAGCGAAAAGGTAAACAAGCTTTATTTTTTAAAGTGGATTTTGCTAAGGCGTATGATTCGGTTCGTTGGGATTTCCTTCTTGACGTTCTTAACGCTTTTGGTTTTGGCCCTAATTGGTGTAAGTGGATTCGAGGTATTTTTAGTTCGTCTATGGCTTCTATTCTCATCAATGGCAGTCCTACTTCTGAGTTTCCTCTTCATTGTGGTCTTAAACAAGGAGATCCGTTGGCTCTGTTTCTTTTTATCCTTGTTATGGAATCCCTCCATATGTCGGTGGAAAGATTTGTTAGGGAAGGCGTGTTCAAAGGTCTTCATATCGACGACTCGGTTACTATTTCACATCTTTTCTACGCACATGATGTTATGTTCATAGGTGACTGGTCTGACGAAAATCTTGTTAATCTGATTAAGATTTTACAATGTTTTCATTTAGCATCGGGGTTGAGAATTAATTTGTCCAAAAGTCAGGTTTTAGGTTATGGTGTTCATTCTGATGTGGTTGCTTATGGTGCTTCAGTCATTGGCTGTGATGTTTTGCATACTCCTTTCAATTATCTTGGGGTCCAAGTTGGTGGTCGCATGTCCCGAATTTCTGCTTGGTGTGATACTATTCAGAAGATTCAAAAGTGATTGTCTAAATGGAAGAGTAAAACTCTCTCGATGGGAGGTCGGCTGACTCTTGTTAAAGCTGTGTTAGGAGCCGCCCCCATTTATGCTTTGTCGATTTATAAAGCCCCGAAAGGTGTGTTGAATGAGCTGGAATCGCTTCGAAGTAAATTTTTCAATGGCATTAATCCTTTAGATAAGAAAATTACATGGGTTGCTTGGGATAAAGTTTTGGCTTCTAAGAAGAAGGGAGGTCTTGGGGTATCCAGTTTATATGCTTTAAATCGTGCTTTACTTTTCAAATGGTTGTGGCGATTTATCTCTAAAGATGGTTCTATTTGGTCACACGTTATTGCTGTTATCTATGGTGACTCCTTAGATTCTCATCCGACCTCTATTACGTCTACGTGGTGCTCTATTATTCGTGAGGTATATTGTCTGTCTTCTAAAGGTTTTGACTTTCTTTCCTTTTGTAGAATCCGTGTTGGCAATGGGGCAGCTACTCGATTTTGGTTGGATCCATGGTTATCAAATAGGCCTCTATGTTTATGTTTTCCTCGGATCTTTGCGTTGGAAACCAATAAATATATTTCTGTAGCTGATAAATGGGCTGCCCATTCTATTACGGATTCGTTTCGTCGATTGATTAGAGGGGGGCTTGAACTCCAACAGTGGACTGATCTTGGATCTATTTTGGATTCGGTTATTCTTTCTTCCTCGCTATCGTTGGATTTGTGACATTAATGGTGATGGAGTGTTTAGGGTAAAGGATATTCGTAAAAAGCTTGATGACGTTTTCTTACCATCTTTTGGGTTCGAAACTAGGTGGGTTAAATATATCCCTATTAAGATTAATGTTTTTATGTGGCGTGCTCGCCTTTATCGTCTCCCGACCCGGTGCAACTTATTAATAGAGGTATTTCACTGGATTCTTTTTTCTGTCCTTTATGTAATTCAACGCCTGAAGATGGGAATCATTTATTTTTTCGGTGTGATTTGGCTAAAGATATCTTGCGTCGTTTATGTCGTTGGTGGGAGATTTCTTGGGGTGATATTAATACGTTTGATGATTGGTTCGTTTGGTTCTCAAATATTCGGTTATCTTCAAAGACTAAACTTTTGTTTGAAGGTGTGTTATATGTCGCATGGTGGCATATTTGGGGTTTTAGGAATCGTTCTATCTTTGACACTTCTCCTCCCAAGCGGTCTTTTGTATTTGACGATATAGTTTCGAGCTCTTTTTTGTGGTGTAATAGTAGATGTTCGGTTTCTTTTTCATAGGATTGTTGGTTAAAAACTCCCTATTTGATTCCTTTGTAATTTCGTTCTAGCGTCTTGCTAGTTGCTTAATAAATTTGCCGTTCAAAAAAAAAAAAGTAATACGCGGGTAACAAAATATTGTTAGAAGCATTTTTAGTTAAAATTTCTTTTGAAAAAGTTATATAAAATATCATTTTAAGTATTTCTATCTTTTAACTTTTTCATTTGTCTTAATTTCATTTGTTGGGCTTTTTAAATAAGTTTTGTATTTGGGTTGTTTTTAGCCCATTCAAGTTTTCAATTTTAATTTTAATTTTCGTTAGTTTAATATAAACTAGTTTTTGAATTTTTTAATATTTTTTGATTTCGTCTCGGTTTGTGTAAATTACGTTATTTGCGTTTCTCGTGTACGTCATTTTTCATTTAAGTATGAATTTAGAAACGATTCTCAATCTTGTAAATTTTTGATCATTTGTTCAAATTGAACGTGAATTTCTTTGACGAAACAACGATTCGAGAAGAAAATTATTCGTCTTCTAAGATTTTTCTAAGTTTATTCTTGTTTGAATTCTCTTATTGAATATACCCGTATACTTCGATCCAATCAGACACGGTTTTACAAAATTCAACGACACATATTTTTCAATGTCGTTATGTGCTACCAAATACAAATAACGTATAAAGTAGATAACAAAATAAATAGGCAAACAAAGACAAGTTTTTCATGCAACAAAAATTTATAGAAAATATTAATCGATATTAAGATATCCATTTTTTTTTTATGTAAAACCTGTTTGTGCATAGATATTATAACTATTTAATTTTTAAAAACTTAATATAATTTCATAGAAAATATTAAAATTTACAAAATCATAATTAATTGTTACAATAGTTAACTTCAAAATAAAATTATGTTTTAGTATCCATCCAAATTACATGCATACATGGGAATGGGATGATGTAATTTATTTTACTAATAATCAAGATTTAACTATCACGAATGAAATTATATTGTGTAAAAAGAGTTTAAACTCGAACTGAAATAACTTAATTAGGTTTATATTACTTTACACGAAACAAAGTATTAAAAGATAATCAAATACATATAAAAGTAAATTTAAAAAATATATTATTAATTAAAATTGTAATAACAAAATTATTATTTAAATTATCATTTATGTTTAAGTCATATATGTGTATATGTATTAAAACTATTAAAAATTAAAACAATAAAATATTTTAATTTTTATCAACTAAATATTATGAATATGAATTGTGAAATTTGTCTTTTTCTTTTATGAATAAGGATTGTGAAAACAAATCCCCTAGCACATCCAGAATAACCCTCTTGAAACCTTTTCCATCCAAACTCAAACATTTATTGGGAAAAAAAGATTCAATAGATAGAAAAAGGACGAACCCATATATGTTTACGAGGATGGACTCAAAAACCCGTAAAGTAAAAGTCCATGTGTTAAGAAAGATCCAAAAGGAAACGACAACCCTCGAGACCCGAAGAAAATGAGTCACTCAAGGCGACAGGCTAAGCTGGTAAGCGTTGATGAAAACAATGGGCGGGAAAAATAAGTATACCGACAGGTGTCTTTGAGAAAATGCATGGGACCATGTAGTTGAATATGGGTTGGTTGGGTGGTGGTAGCTAGTTGACTGCTGACCACTTTTTTATTTTCATTCTTTTTAACATTTTATGGTGAAGACTTAAGAGGAGGTGAGGGGGGACCAGGACATGGTTCTTCTGATGAAGGTCATCTGTGGTAGGGACCCCTAATCAGTCATGGGTCATAAGTCAAGTCTTCTTTTCTTTCAGTTCACTTGACCGACTTGTATAATAGAAGGCTCATGTTATAAAGACCCCCCAAAAAATACAGTTAGTACTCCCCCTGTTTTTGATTTTTTTTTTATTTTTTTTTATTTTTTTTTTATTTTTATAATTTTGTTTATGTTATAAATCTGAGATCCTGAAAATACGGAATGAAAATTATAAAGTTTAATAAGTCTAAAGTAATAAACAGACAAAAATACGGAACCGAAACTGATAAAAAAACTGTGCAGAACTGGAAAATAGGGGGACAAGAGGACAAAAAGTACAATTTTTTGTACTTTTTAGGTAGTAGAGGGGGTATTTAATAGTAGGACCCATAATAGAATTAGATGAAGGTGGTGCAATAGTTGCATGAATCTTGGCTACTGATATCGAGTTTCATTGCTCTAAGAGTCAAGACTTAAACAGCTACTCGATTGTTGAGTCTCGTAGAGGTGGCAAATGAGTTAGTTTGGTTGAGTTTGGGTCATGGGTCAAATGGGTTATTGGTCAAATGAGTTATGGGTTAAATAGGTCATTATTTAATAATAGGTCAAATAGGTTACGGGTCAAATGGTTTGGGTCAGGTCAATCCACTAACTTACAATATTTTCCTGTTCAAACGTTTTTATTTGTATTCGTTCGATTTTTACGTTTGGTCAGTTGTTTTAAGTTTTTCATCGATTTTTTTACGTTTTAATCAGTATTTTTACGTTTTCGTCAGTAAATTTACGTTTTCGTCAGTATTTTTACGTTTTCGTCAGTAAATATACGTTTTCGTCAGTACATTTACGTTTTCGTCAGTAAATATACGTTTTAGTCAGAAAATTCACGTTTTCGTCAGTAAATTTACTTTTTCGTCAGTAAATTTACGTTTTTGTCATTAAATTTACGTTTTCGTCAGTAAATTTACGTTTTCGTCTGTAAATATACGTTTTAGTCAGAAAATTTATGTTTTCGTCAGTAGATTTACGTTTTCGTCAGTAAATTTACGTTTTCGTCAGAAAATTTTAGGTTTTCGTCAGTAAATTTACGTTTTCGTCAGTAAATTCACGTTTTCGTCAGTAATTTTGCTGAAAACGTAAATTTACTGACGAATACGTAATTTTACTGACAAAAACGTAAATTTACTGACGAAAACGTAAATTTTCTAACGAATACGTAAATTTACTGATAAAAACGTAAATTTAATGACGAAAACGTAAATTTACTGACGAAAACGTAAATTTTCTGACGAATTCATAAAATTTTTGACGAAAACATAAATTTATTAACGAAAACATAAATTTACTGATGAAATTACCACCTCTCTAATCTAAGTAACAATGCGTTGCTGAGGTTTTACATTCGGTCCGGTGGCCTAATTTGACTCGGCCATTTGTTTGTACCGAAAAATACAATTATTAGAACCGTAAGAGAGGTAGTTGCAAAATCTTAGATTTTCTTCACTAATCCACTATCTTAATTCAATGATATTAAACTTTATTTAAATAAATAAAAAAAAAGTAAACTGCAAATTTCGTTTGTGTAGTTTTCGAAAATAGCAATTTTACTACCGAGCTAACTTTTTTTTACTTTTCGCTGTTTTTCGCCGTGAATTATCACACGTGCCTAACACGCGTGGGTATATTCGTTATTTCTCGTGTTACCCCATCTCATCATCAAATTCCACCTTTCCTTTATGCAATTTTCGTCCCCGAAACCATTTAATACCCGTCATGATTGCTTCCACCTTTCGTTTATGCAAATTATGTCCCTGAGACCGTTTTCACGAAAAAAAAAAGTTGATGGTCCACATTCTGACATTTTGAAGGACGTAATTTGCACGACTTTTGAATTACTAAAACTTTTCAGAGAATTAAATTGCACGACCTCTGGACGACTATATATTCTTATCATCAGTTATTCATCGACATTCAGTTATCTGTAACCCTCTATCTCTTTCACAACCCTTTCAACTAATCAATTTATCTCAACTAAAATGGCTGGAAGAACTCACATCCTTAATGAATTGAAGCAAGTATGCGGAGATTCAGAATTCAATGTGTGTATGGGTGTGTGCATAGGTCAAATGTTTGCGGTTGAACAAGCTTATGTGGATGTGTTGTGCGGTCAATGTGACTAGCTGAGGAATACCCTATGAAATACTGAAACGCTGATCGACGAGATCGAGACTAAGCTTGACGAAGCTGGTTGGATCGATTTTGAAGGAAATGTGTGATAGCGACACGGAAAAGTTAGTTGATCTGACCAAGTTGATTGAGAAAGCTAGGGATGCTATAAGCCAGAAGCAAGCTTATGTGGATCACATGAAAGACAATGACAGTGATTAGGATCTGTACCCTCTTTTTAATGTTTATGATGTTGTTCTTTTAATTACCCTGTTTTGATTGGGGTGTGTTTTGTAACCACCGTTGTTTACTAATGAAAGCAGCCGACCATCTGACCCCTTTATTTTAAGGACCTAAATTCCACAATGTTTCAACTTTCACGTATATATAACACATGACTCTATGCACAAACTTTATCATCCCAAACAAACATTCTTCTAGCATACAATGACAAACATTCATTCTGGATCTGCTTCCAAGTCCACTGACTTGGCCGTGCACCTAATTGGGTTCTTGGAGGATGAGCTGCAATTGGAGGAGAGATTCAAATGTCTATTTTTTGAGGTGGACGAGACTGTTAGAAAGAGATCAAGGTTCATTGAGAAGCTGGAAAGTTTTCTACGGGCTAGGATAATGATGACACTTACCAAACTGCATGAGTCTTAAAGCATGCTAAAAAGAAGGATATGGGGAAGGCAGTTGATCTCCAAATTATGAAGGACCAATCCCATATTGGTGCGAGTGAAATGATCAACCTTGTGAATAAATTGAAGGACGGAATGGTATGATAGTGTTTAGTTGCAACTGGTTTGTCCCGTGTGTTTTTTATATCTGGATGTACCCTTTTGTTTCTAAGGTTTAATGGAATGAAAAAACTTTTGTTTTTGGTAGTTTGACATGGAATTGGTAGGCTTCATATGATGTTTGACTCTAGAATGTCAACATCCTAATAGATTGATATTGATTTGCAAGAGCCAATGACCAACATTGTAGTTTGACATGGATTTTTATCACCATTTAGACAAACTGCAAATGTAAGTCAAATCTACAAATGATATCCAAAGCCTATGTTAAGCTCCTGCAAATTCATGTTTTAAATGGATTTGTAGTGATTGTCTTTGACAAACTGTAAAACAATGACAAACTAGTCATTCAAGTCCACTATTTTTTCTTAATCAGTCAAACTGCCTTGTTCATTAGTTTCTAATGTTAGTCTTCCTATTTCATAAACGAAAGTTACATTAAAACCTAACATCATAATCTTCTACAACTTAGACATAACAAAAGATAAAGGGTGCTTGAAACCATTCATTTTGCTTTATTTTCATATTGCTTGTTAGTCATCAGTGTCATCACTCTTCTCCTCTTGAGGTCTTCCACCAGAGCTTGTGCAGCAGAATCATTGCCATCATTGCCTTTTTCTTCACCTCAACAAGCTCTGCTTTGACCTCAACAGCCTCTGGTTTAACCTCAACATCCCCTGCTTTCAGTTCTTCATATGGAATCACAAATTTAACATATACTTCATCCAATTGTTGCTGATAATAAGCAAAAATGCCATCCACATCTTCAGTTTGAGTTATTTGTTGAATCTCATCCAGTGCTTGATCAATGTCAGAAAACATGTTACTAATCTCTTCATGCTCATCATCAACATGGTAAGGATCATCATTCCAGTCAACATTCATGGCTTCATCTAAATCTACATCGCTATCTTAAGTAGGAAAATCCCATGATTTGCCAGTGATGTTATCACTATTATCAGTCTCATATTGATGAATATTCATCCCAATATCAAAAGCATCAAAATCAACCTCACCAAAAGAGTCATCATCACAGTTGACATCATTTGAAACTTGTTGTTCTAACCCAAACACGTTGTCAAGCTCTTCTAATATTCTCCTGAATTCATACTAAGCACTCATCCTTCTACTCATATCTTTAAACATTTTGTTGTTGACCATGGTGGTGGGAACTCAATGTCATCATCACAGACACGAAAATCATTAGTCACTACAGTTTCATCCCTCCCAACAAAGCTAGTTTGACAAAATGTTACCATCTTCTCACTGTTGACACTTTTTGGAGCCAACTGTTTCACAACATCATCACCAACATTTCCTTCTACCACCACAGCCTTACCCTTACGTGCCTTTTGTTTCATCATGTGTTGATGTACCAACGAAATACCTTCAATATACACCCCCATTTCCTTAAACCTAGGAACATACTCCAAAAATCTGTTAACGTCTTATTCGGACGATAGTGGTAGCAAATTTTTGTCCAATGACTAGCCATGTATCCTAAAATGCAGGAACAAAACCATACCTTATATGTACCCTAAATCCTTAAACATTTCTGCGAGTGTGTACATACCAAACTTGTCATAATGAACTAAGTCAAACCAACTTATAGTACCAAAGCGATAAATACTTTATGGTGATGAGGTAAATTCACCATTGTGATGGATTTGGACAGTAAACAAGCTTTGACTCGATTATGTGAAACAAAAAAAAGAGAAAACACATATCAATTATAAACTAGGCAATGTACGTACGAATAACAGTATATCCAAACTAAGTTTACCATATAGAAGACCTAAAGGAGACTGAAGCTTACCATAAAGGAGACCCAAATCAGGGATGGTGGTACCGCGAGAGCGATTTTGCCAAAAATTATCCATGTCTTGATTGGTGTTCTTGTGGTGAGATACATATTGATGGAAGGAAAGAGATGATGTGTTTATAACATAAATGATGGATACTTTACATTGCAAATTTAGACCTCGAACTGATTTTTTTAATGGGAAAGCAATCGTGTCGGGTGGTTAAATGATTTCGGGGACGAAAATTGCATAAAGGAAAGATGGGGATTTTGATGATGAGCTGGTGTGGCACGGAAAATGACGAATATACCCTCACGTGCCAGGCACGTGTGGGAGTTAACGGAGGAAAACGGCAAAAAGTCAAGAAAGTTAACTCGATGGCAAAATTGCACGATATTTTCAAGTATAGTGGCAAAACTGATTGTAGTCTGCTCTTTGTGGCAAACTTGCCATTTTTGCAAAGTACAGGGACGAAATTTGCAGTTTACCATATAAAAAATAATTCTCACCCTTTATATATATTTTAATTCAATCGATGGGATTAAAAACAAACTTACTTTTTTTTAAACATCAATACCTCTTAAATCGTTAATCGTTACGCGAAAAAAATATTGTAAGACAGTCATTTAACAATCTTTCTCTAGATATGCACTATAATATACTTTCGATATTTTTTTCGTTTTTTCACGTTTTTTTCGTTATAGAAACTTATCCTATATGATGTAACACGAGTATCATATATGATATAATTTATCATATATGATATAACAATAGTATTATATGTGATTTAACACTAATATGTGATTTAAACCCAATATCATATATGATTTAACAATAATTTATGATTTAGCACAAACACTATTATTATATATGATAATTCATGCAAGTTTTAACAACGAAAAAAAACTATTTTTCCTTCTAAATTATATCATACTGCATATATGTGGAAACACAATTAAATGTCCGTCGCGATGGTATATTTTTTTGTTGAACACTTACGGTTTATGAGATATTTAAATTATAAAAAATAATTGAAATAATAAAATACTTTTAATCTTATTCATTAGATGAGATTGATAGATGATGAAAATGGTCTCCTGGTTTTCATAAAAAATTATGATATCCAAAATAAATCATTTTCTTATAAAATGCATCTTCGTTAAAGTATAAATTGGTAAATCCTAGTCATTCATTTTCGATCAAACAAAACATTTTATATTGCATTTTTTTAAAACAACATACAAGCAAACGGTAAGTCAAACTACGAAATATATACTATCGCGACCCGTATTTTTATCATTCACTTAATAGACATCTTGATATATTTTCGATGATTTTTTTAAAATTTTCGACACAAAAATTCACACGTGACTTGTAGAATCACTCGATCTTTTATTTTGGTTTACAACATAAAAAAATAAATTTTCTGATTATTATTTACAAAGGGGTGGAAGACAAACGACGATAGCTAATTCTTTTGAAAATTATATTTATGAAAACTAGAAAGTAGGTTGAATAGTTTACCGTTAATATTACGTTTTAAAACTTTGTTTATAGATCATTAGCGTCGAGTTTATGTGAGATCGAATTCCAAACAATATGAACATAATATACAAGTAAATACAATCTAAACGATATTTATGAAATATATATGGCAAGTCAATAGTATAGGAAATGAACAATCAAACTATAACAACGAGATTTATAATGTTTCAGCTACGAAACTCTTCTTCACCCTATTCCATTCCTCGCATATCCGAATCGAGATTTCACTATGTCAACAAGCTCCTTTTATGCGGAGAAAACCGTATACAAATAGCTTACACCAAATTCGACATTAAGCGAAATGTCGAGTTCTTATCTTAGCGAGAATCGATCTATCACTCACACTCGTATTTTGAGAACTAAAATACTAATCGGCCACTTACATATTTTCTCACTTAAATTAATAAAACGATTTGCCCGCTCTAACTGTTAGACACGATTAAAAACAATTTCAAAGATATACGAATTACAAAAAGATCGTAACTCCGATACGAATGCACAAATTAATCTATAGTATTTCATACGAGTATTCTTCTTTTGCACTTCAAAAGAAAAGTTTTGATCACTTGTGAAAAGTCCAAACAAGTTATATGATCAAAGAAAAAAAAAATAAGTATGTTGATCATAACATAATGTTTTAAAAAGGAAAAGGATGAAGAAATAAGAGAAAACAATACCTATTTATACGCAAAATGTGGGAGCATTTTGGCCAGCCGGTCCCTTATCGATAAAAGGGTCGGCTAGGTTAGACTCTCTTGATTTTGTTCTATTTAGTTGAAGTGTTTCTTAGTTCAGGTTTTTTGGTTTTAACCGACGCAGAGGGGTTGAATTCAAATATTTAATTATAATAAAACATTTCATTTAATTAGTAAAATGTTTCTTTTTTAATTTTATTTTTCTAATACATTTTGCTACCTTTATAAAAATGTGAGTTTTAAGAAGGTAAGGTATTAGTTTGATCATTTAACAAGTTAATTATTTGTTTGTACAGACGTTACGTGGCTTATGTCAAAATAGAATTTGAAATAATAACTTGTTTACGTTTAGTTTTACGGAAAATGTTTTTATATTTTGTAAAATGGACTGAAGTTACAGTAGAAATAAGCGGTTGTCATTGTAACCTTCTTCACGCAGGACTAACAAGTTTAGTAGGTTACCTATACAAACATAGATCAAAATTCAAAAGTATTATAGTAAAAAAATTATACGTTACAGAATCATAGAAAGTGGTAAGTGGACTATACTTTTAGATGATTTTCCTTTTATATAATACACTTTTTTTTTACAAATATCGAAAAATATCCGCCAATTTCTCAAGTAAAAAAATATACCAACAAAAACGCATTCGAATTTAGAACAAAACAAGCTAATTGATATGCTTTTGAATAAGTACATCTATAGAAAACGTCGACGTTTAGCATATATCTTTAAAAGAAATTCAAAACTTGTCTTTGACCTACTTATTAACTTAATTTTTTGTGGTCTAAGGGCTATTTATAAAAATTATGACTTTTATTTCTTATAAAATTACACTCGTATAAAATTGAGAGATATTTCGGATACCTTGTATCCTTTGGATACAATGGGACTAATCCGCACTTTCCGTTCAATATAAATCAATGACCAAGATTAATCTTACTTTTATTAATTAAAAAACGTAGGGGTAATTTGGTCATTTTGCACCCCACCCGCCCCACCTCTTAAATACATATCACCCCGTCTCTCTTGCTCTTCTCATATTGTAACACACAAAACACAAAAAAAAACATACACACACAAATATACGATTTATTATCCCGATCTAAATCACGAATAGATTATCCTTGATTTATTATATCATCATCTCTTTCGTAATCTAATCATCCACATCTACAATTCATTAAAATTAGGTAATATCATCAAGATTATATATTTTTTAGCTTTTTTATGTAAATAAGCTTATTTGACATGAATTTATATACTAGTTTAGATTTGATATGAATAAGATGATAGCTTTTTTTAGCTTATCAGTTTATTCTTTTTCAGCTTAATTTGATGTGATTATGGATTTGTTAGCTTATTTGATGTGTTATAATTAAGCTTATTTGATATGTTATTATAAAGCTTAATGTGAATAAGCTTATTATGAGAGTAATATGAATAAGCATATGAATATGACTAGAGTTATGTGAATAAGCTTATAGATAGAGTTTGTTGAAGTTGTAGTATAAGCATAAGGTGAGTTATGTGAATAAGCTTATTTGGAGAGTTATGCTGAAATTGTAGGCTACACTTAACAGATGTAACATATATGATACCTCCATACATCATATATCATAAATATATCTGTTGTCCCATAGATTTAGATGATATAAGATAGAAATAAAGAAAATAAGATGGATTCTAGAGAGAGAAAGTAGTGAGAGAAAGTAAAGAGAAGGAGGTGATTAACTTGGTGAGATTAGATTAAGAATTATGATTACATGCCCATCCTCCTAACATGCTAGGAGGGTGCTTATATAGTCCACCCACATGCGGGCTCTCTAATGGACTATATATGTTTTGGGTCGGGCTTGAATAAATGCTTAGTACCTTGAAAGAGGCCTTTTAAGCTAACCATCAAGCCCGTAATGTCACGACTATTTTAACTAACTATTACAACGTTCTAATAAATATTACAATATAAACTTATGACCGAACATTCTTGTTTGACTCAATATTTTGAGGCTAACAATCTCCCCCAATGTGAGGTCATTCCTCTTCGACATTTGGAGATCAATTGAGATTACGAATTTCGTCATAATGAGTCTTGAACGTGTAATAGTAGTCTTGTTCCTTCATGATGTGATCTTTGAGCCTTTGTCATTGTCTTTCGACTTTGTCTTTTATCTCGAGATCTTCAAATCGTTCTTGACTTGTCTTTGCCATCTTGCGATCTTGTGTCTTCATCCAAATGCTCATACTTTGCACTATCTTGAAAGCTTGCTAACAATCTCCTTTGAATAGAGGTCATTCCTCTACTTTAGTTGTTAAAGAATATTATGATCATCAGAGTTGTAGAAGTCTTTAGCTTTCTTGATTGTTGAATGTCTTTGGGCATGAGAATGTGGTTTTGAATCTTCGACTTTGCTGAGTACACCGTAACACCACCTTCTCGAGACAAAACTTAGACACGGACTGAATGGCTTTGACATTCGTCCTAAATCGGTAGCGTTTTACCTCCGGTCGGTGAAGACCGTTACACGATATTAAATATCGTACCTGTGATTAGGTAGTTTCAATTAAGAACCTCCTTGACAGGGTTTCGCGGCTGTACTAGCCGTTCTCTTTACTCGACCGTCTCAAAGCAAGACTGCGAACATAAAGAGTGAATCAATTGGATAAATATCCGCTTGATTAAAGTCGTCAATTCAAATTCCTGCAACAAGTTTGATTCATTAAGAATCTTACCATTGTTGCTTTCCAGTTGACACAAGCTTGATTCATAAGACTCTCGCAAGTTACCTACCGTAGCGCTGTTTAATGTTGACGCTAGAAGGATTTCCATTGGTCACTGTGAATATTAATGAATATCACTCTGAATGTTCTGGCAAGACCATAAAGATATTGCCTAGAAACCTGAAACGACTTTGAATCAATTCAGAATCAAACCACTGTTTCTTTTCAGTTTGCACATGTTCAATTCTAAAAGAATCTTACACATGACCTACCGTAGTGTTGTTAGATGTTAACACTGGAAAGATTTCCACTCATCATTGTGAATACTGAGTAGTATCACTCTAAGTGTTCTAGAAATATCGCAAGGATATAACGTAGGACTCTCTTGATCGTCATCCGTGTGTCCTAACGAGATTTGATTTATCTCTTGGCTCTAGACTCGATTTGTGTACTTTTAGTGGTCGGAGGCTGGAGCGGATGCCACCTATTCAATATCAACTATCTCAGAGTGAGAAAGTCAATAGAAGTCGTGTTGATCTCCATGACAATAAAACAAACTTCTTTTGAGAGAAACCTGAGTCAGCTGGGGAAGGTTTGTGCATTACATCACTGGGTCCATGATGCGTTGTCTTCATGATGTGTTGACCCAGTTTCTGCCTAAGTTGTATGGAGGGATTCTTTCTTTAGGCCCTTTATCCTTACATTTCTTTTTCATTCTTCAACCCCTTCAATGCTTACCAAGACATCATTACTAACACCTTGTTGTGATTGTTCCAGTGCTAGCATCAGTACTTAGTTGGCATTCAGCTTCGTTCACATTCTACTCCATCTTTCCTAAGGACTTCTAATAATCTATTGGATTGTCCATGGGAAGATCCCTCCGGTTCTGGTTGGATCATAGGACTTAAACCTAACCACCCTTTTGACACCAATAACGTCGTGAATTAAAGATGTTTTGGGTATTTGATCGTAACCATGAGTGCTTGAGTCTTTACATCACATTTTAATCACATTTTCTCCCCCTATCTCTAATATATAAATCGTTTGATATTAGAGATACCAAATTTGATTAAAATATATAGTGAAAAATAGTCTTGAAAACTTCCGTGAGAAAGATGTGTCAAACTTAGCATGAAATTGGAACACTCCCCCTCAAAAATTGATCCAATGGAATTGTCATTACGAGGATATGATCCACATTAAACTTTTTAGGATAGGAGTTGTTGAACACACAATTTTTTGAAAGATTTTGAATATCATTGAGAAATTTTTGAAAAAATTGTGTTCAACTCTTTTTGAAAAACTCTATTTCTTTTTGGCGAAAATTTTTTTCTAAAGCATAAACTTGAGTTCATAGACTTTGAATGTCTTGACAAATCCAATCAAGTGTAAGAACATTTCTCTTCTTTTGCTGAGGGTAAGAGCACGAAATCGTACACTCCCCCGTGAATATAGATCCGGGTTATAATCTGAAATTGATTGCAAGCCATTGTGTTGAACTCAAAACGTTTAATGTTTTGTGACAAGCTCAACCCAAGATAGATTGCTCTACCCGTTGTTGGAAAAATTGTCCAAAATAGACATTTTTCTTTATAAAAGTAGAAATGACATGTTTTGAAACATATTTACAACTTTCATTCGAGCTTTATGTACACACCCGTGTCGTTATTGAGCGACATTTCTAGGCACGTCCATATTATCAATACTGAAAGACATGTCGATAAGAATCTTTTTGGTATTTTGAAAGATTTTTAATTTTGTATTTTGCTTTTTAATTAATATTTACATGTAGATGTTTGATAGATGAATCAAGCAGGCTTCTTTTCCAGAATCTCCAGTTCTGCTGGAGTCAAACATCTTATACCAATTTGCCTAACTAGATACGCAAACCTCTCTTTCGAAAGAGCTTTTGTAAACAAGTCAGCTAATTGGTAATCAGTTCCAACAAAGTAAAGTTCAACGATACCCCTTTCAACTTGTTCCTTAATGAAGTTATATCTGACATCAATGTGCTTCGTGCGGGAATGCTGTACCGGATTGGAGGAGATGGCTATGGCGTACTTTGAGTCACAGTACATAGGTACTTTATCAAATTGGAAGCCATAATCCGTGAGCTATGTTCTCATCCATAGAACTTGACCACAACACGCAGATAAAGACACATACTCTGCTTCGGCTGATGACAGTGACGTGCAATCCTGCTTCTTGGAAGACCATCCCACAAGCTTATCTTGACCTAGAAATTGTGCACCACCAGAAGTACTTTTACGTGTATCAAGACACCCTGCATGATCAGAATCTGAATAGGCCATTAGAAAGAAACCGGTTTCCCTCGTATACCAGAGTCCCATGTGAATGGTATTCTTAAGGTACCGAAAGATCTGTTTAACCTCCTTGAGGTGCTTTTCAGTGGGTCGTGCTTGATATCGTGCACAATAACACGTAGCATGTGATATATCTGGGCGGCTTGCTGTTAAGTACATGAGGGAGCCGATCATGGAACGATATCTCGTTTGATCTATGGCATCTCCCTCCAAATCTGCATCTAGGGATGTGGTTGATAATGGTGTCCCAACGGGGTCACATGAGGTCATACCATGCTTTTTGATTATCTCTTGACAATACTTAGTTTGGTTGATAAAGATACCACTTGGGTATTGGTGAACTTGAATTCCTAGAAAGAATTTTAGTTCGCCCATCATTGACATTTCAAGTTTGTTGTGCATTACTTTTTCAAACCATTTTGAAAGTTTGGGTTTGTAGACCTGAAAATAATGTCATCAACATAAATCTGCACAAGCAAAATGTCATCCCCATATTTATAAGTGAACAAAGTTAGATCAATGGAACCTTTTGAGAAACCTTTGGAGACCAGAAATTTCGAGAGATCGTCGTACGACGCCCTTGGAGCTTGCTTGAGTCCATAAAGTGCTTTGTGGAGACGATACACCTTGTCAGGATTATGAGGATTGACGAATCCTTCCGGCTGCGTGACATAAACTTCTTCCTTCAAAGGACCGTTAAGAAAGGTCGTCTTTACGTCTATTTGATAGACAATAAATCCCTTATGTGCAGCATAAGCAAGGAAAATCCTGACCGCTTCCATTCGAGCTACTAGTGCAAATGATTCTTCAAAATCAATATGTTGATCCCAAACTTAGATCGATTTAGCTTTATGTATACGAGATTAGATCAAGTAATACACTTAGAGAAACCTTTGTATATGTATATGACAATCTAAGTGTTATGCGTAATTAACACTTAAACAAGAACACACAAGATGTAAACAAACTTTCACTTTGATTAATGATATCAAACTTGCTTACAATGAAAGTAGTTTACGTATGAAAACTTATATTGAACATTAACCTAAAGGTCTTCTTTTATAGACATAAGAAGCCTTGTACAATAATCTACGTATCAACTATTCTAGGTAAAGATAAATATAGAAAATACATTGTTGTTCCTATCTTTACCAGAAGTAATCTAGAATACAATAAACGCGTAGAGTATATCTTTCCATCAGTGCTTGTCTTCAATGTATCAACGCTTGACATTGTCTTGTCAACGCTTGAGCTGTCAGCGTTTGTTTTACTCATGTCAACGCTTGTTTTACTATTGTCAGCGCTCAAGTAGATTGGCTATAATTTATTCCCAACAATCCTCCCCTAAACTTGATATCTACTCCAGTGATCAAGTTTCTGAATAAACATTAAGAACTAGGAGGAATCTTACAAACCTTCTCATATTGGTAATAAATAAATCTGATCAAGTCTTTTGCCACGTCACTTGAATACTCAATTTCCAGCTGAGTGTTCTTCATCTTCTCCAAGATTTCCTTGGACATGAAATACTGACCATCCACAAGTAGATACTCAGCAAACTTTGTAGAACTCAAATAATAAACACCAGCAGCTGAATACAATCTCCATTGAAGACCACTTAGATCATCTTCAAGATCCTTCCAAATAGCAGGATCCTCATCTTTTGGTCCACACATTCTCTTGAATGTGGACCACAGTTTTATTCCATTGACTGAAGTTGGTGCTTCAGCCTCATACTTGGCCTCTAACAACCTCCATAGGTCTACCAAGTCTTCTCTGTCAAAACTTGCAAACAAAGATATAAGGGTGGTAAAAGTGTGAACCTCTTTTCCATACCTGCCAATCTTCCAAAACCCACATTCATCTTCTTCATAGCTTATAATTGGGTTTTTGGAATCAAGTGGTAACGCTTGTACCATGTCTGAAGCTTCTAATGGTGAGAGCTTGAGGCTCTTTCTTATGACAGCTTCACTTGGATGTAATGGATCCATATCTTTGGGAAACTTAAGAGAAACTCCCTTTTTCATTGGTCTGGGAACAAACATTGCTTTCTTGAGCTCCATTTCCTCTGCAAGTTCTTCTTTTCTTTCATTAGAAAGAAGTCTTAGAGTGTTTGCTTCCTGCACTCTAACCCAAATGAGATAAGCTCTACATTCCAACTCATCAAATGTCAATGCCATCAACTTCTTATAAGTCCACCCTGTTCCATGACACCTGAGCAACATGAAGTACAACTCCCTTCTATCCCTTTTCAAATTTGAGAGAACATTGTTGGCTTTGTGTTTCAGAATAACCTTGCAATCCTTTTGGACTCTTAGAAGAATCTCCAAACCCCATATCTGATCTGAAATGGTCAAGTGTGGATTCTCCATACATCTATCTTCCCAAGCAAGGTACATCTGAACCACCTCTGGCATATCAAAATCAACCTGCAATTTCAACTCATTCAATTTCTCCTTGGCCAACTCATCTCCATACTCAAGTCTTTCTGGCTGTTCTATGATCATAACACTTGAGTCTGAGTTGGCTTCATCACTTCCTTCTTGCTCCTCTGAAGTGACAACAAAAGGTGACTCTTTCACCTCCTTTCTTTCTTGTTCCACAATTTGTGCAGCCAACTTTCTATCAAACTCAATCTGTGCTGCATTCTTTGGAACAACCTCTTCTACCATAATACCCTTACCCTTATCTAATGGATCAATTGTTGGTAAGGTAGATGGTGATACCTGTGAAGAAACATCCTTGATGATGGATGATGACTGGAATACATCAACCTCATTTGCAGGTCTGTCAACGCCCAATTCTGCTTTGTCAGCGCCCAAGATACTCATGTCAGCGTTCAAATTCTCCTTGTCAACGCTCAAATTTCTTGCCTCAGCGCCTTTTGCAATTTCCTCCAACATGGCTGTAAATGATAAATTTAAGTTTGTAGGAGAGACTAGAGACGTATCAAAACCTGTTTGTTTCTTCAAACTTGTTAGGGCCTCAGCAACATCCAAAGATTGACCATCATGGTTGCCCTTATCACTCACATTTATTTGTTCATCCTCCCCTTTGGAAGATTCCTCCATCCCTCTCCTTGTACTAGCAGTCTCCAAAATAACAATCCTCTCCCTCAATTGCTTGAGTTTAAGGCCTTGTGTGCTGACAACTTGTACCAAGTCTGCATTTTGCTTTTGCAAGCTCATGCAGACAGTCGTCAATTCCATTAGGGTCATTGGTTCCAATCTGCCCTCTTCTAAAAAGGGTATTTGACCTCCCAAGTTAGATTCATTGGGCATGGATGAGGTCTTAATAATGGTAGGACTGTCTTGGCCAGCTTCTAAGCCAGAACCAATAGTCCCAGCCTCATCCATAACACCAACCACACTTGTGGTGGTGGTTCTCTCTGCTAGATGGCTAGGACCACTAGAGGAGAACACTCCAGTAGTCCTTTGGCGTTTTTGTAACCTATATTGGGTTGGGGGAGAAGAAGATGTGGATTGAGTGGATGTGGGTTGGTTAAGGGGTGTTTGGGTCTGTGAAGGTTGCGTGTCAACGTTTGAAATAGGCACATCAACGCCAACATTTAACGTGTCAGCGTCGAAGGGTTCTTGGTCAATTTGCATATGTTGTGGTGAAGGTAAAGGTTCAGGGATTGGGTCAATTTGGGGTTGGGGGTCTGGTTGGGGTTGAGCTGCTTCAATGACAGCAATCATAGCTGGGGTTAGGGTAGGTCACGATGTGGGGGTGAGTTCATCTTCATAAAAATTGCTTTCTTTTGCACAGGGATCTCATAAAAATCATTATGATCCCTTGTGCAGTATCCTTGGACATCAAAAACCATTTGTAAAAATCTGGGATAAGCTAAAGTCATTTTGTTCCCTTTATTTTTACACATGCCCTCAAAAATCATTTTAGAATAATTAAATTTTTGCCCAGTAGCAATACACACAATAGCACTTGCAATAGATCTATTGATCTCATTGTGTGTAGTGCACTTGGGACTCAAACATTGTAGGAGGACATGTATTAGGTACTTCCAGGCTGGGGGAAACTCCTGTTTATGATATTTATTTAAAGTTCCTTGAGCAGGAAAAGGATAACCCAAAGCCCTTAGTCCTTGTTCTATTTCACTAATGGGAAGGGTGGTTATACCATCAGCATCATCAAGATGCAAAGCTTGGCGTACCAAAGCTTCAGTAACCACCCATGTTCTCCCATGAACAATAGAAGATAATGTAGTCACTCTATTAACTGTTGAGGAACTAACATTACTGTTTAATATGTGTGACATGAATGAGTGGTGCATGAGAAAGAGCATACCTAAAAGGAGATGCGTTCAAATACGCCCCCATTTGTGTGTATTGGGGAAACAGAGCATCATCAGCTTCAAGATACGCGATCATGTTGTGTTGGCTTCTGAACCCCAATTCCAAATCTGATGGTTTAAACTTTGGTGCCATTGTTGAAAGCTGTTAAAATGATTGAGAAAGATGAAGTTGATAAGAGAAAATTGTGTTAGACAAGAATAATAGGTACCCTGTTTTAAAAATAGGAGCCAAATTTATAGGAGAAGAAAATGCATGTGATTGGCCCAAAAATAGGCAAGTATTTTCAAAATGTAATCATGAAAATATTGAAAAAGAATAAGTTTATCTCATGCATTAAATGAAAGTTATCAGCTCCCAAAATTACGGCCTAAAAAAATGTCAAAAAGTAACAACTGGGTAGGTCCCATTGAGTGTCAACGGTAAAAAATAACCTATCAACGCCCAACGGCTATATCTTTGTCAATGTTTGCCATAGCCATGTCAGCGTCTAAATTTGTCACAACAACGCTTGGAAAAATACTTGTCAGCGTCCAAAAATAAAAATGTTTAAAAATGAAAAATGACCTTAACAAAGTAATTTATCCTAGAGAAGATAACCAAAAAGCTGATAATTATTATAGGGCGGCAAGCACTGTCCAGTTATGCACACTTGCTTATGCAAGATAGACATAACAGTCCTCTAGTGTCCCTTGCTAACCAAAACTCTTAACAACTAAGTTACCTTATAAAATTCCTTGTTACTCCCAGGTAAATCCCATAATAAAATCATTCCCAAGTCTCCCAACAGACCACAACCAATTCTAGGCCAAAAATGTCTTGGCAGCATGCATAGGATATCAACTTTGCATGCTACAGTGCCTCATGATTTAGTAAAACTAACTCATACTCACCTGTGGACACAATCTAGAATTGTGATAAGAGTATCATATGGATACCCAAACATTCTAAAGGTTCCTAAAACCTCCCCTTAAACTATGATACATAAGTTGCTAAAAATATGCATGAACATAAAAATTTATGTCAAGAAAGGAATTAAAAATTCCAACCATCATCCATAAATAAAAACATGTCCAAATGCTTCTCCAATGATCCATAAGCAATTTTGTATCCAGTGGTATACTGCTAACACCACCTGCACATTTAGATTGAAAACCACAAAACTAACATTGTTGCTGACAACGCCCCGATAACACATGACAGCGTTGAGGGAAGCTTTGTCAGCGTTAGACAAATATATTGCTGACAACGTCACAAAAACACTTATCAGCGTTCAAGCAACCTTTGTCAGTGTTAGAAAAATATAGTGGAAAATCTAAATCCTCAAAAAGACCAATAAAAATGCATTATCCTGTACATACTGTTACAAAAAGACTCCAAAACACATATTAGGTGAGATTGATCATTCCAATACTTGTTACCAAGTATTGAAACCTCCCAGCATCAAAAGGTTTAGTTAGTAAATCTGACACATTCTCTTCTGTGTCAACCCTATCTGATTGTATTAAACCCTTTTCAAAATAATCTCTTATAAAATGGTGTCTAATTTCTATGTGTTTAGTTTTAGAATGATGTACAAGATTCTTAATAATGCATAAAGTGCTGTTATTGTCTATAAATATCTTGGTATGCATGAAATTATACCCATAGTCCAACAGCTGGTTCTGAATCCACAAAACTTGTCCATAACAAGTAGCTGCAGCCACATACTCAGCTTCAGTTGTAGAATTAGCCACCACTGTTTGTTTCTTGCATTGCCAAGATATCAACCTGCTCCCAAGAAACTGACATCCACCAGTTGTAGATTTTTTATCAAACTTATCACCTCCATAGTCACTGTCTGAATATGCAATCAGCTCCAATGGTGAATCCTTTGGGTACCACAAACCAAGACTAGGATAGCATCTTAGGTACCTAAAGATCCTCTTCACAGCATAAAGGTGACATTCTTTGGGAGTCACTTGATGGCGTGAACAAGCAGACACAACAAACATGATGTCAGGTCTGGAGGCTGTAAGGTACATCAATGATCCAATCATGGATCTATAGTGCCTGACATCAACATCTTTCCCATCTCCAATCTTTCCCCAAGGGTGTTCTCTATCCATAAGAGTAGTAGCCCTCTTTTCATGTGGAGAAAAGCCAAACTTCTTCAAGATCTCTGCCACATACTTATCCTGGGAGATAAAGATACCATCTTCTTTCTGCTGAACTTGTAAACCAAGAAAGAAGTTCATCTCCCCCATAGCACTCATCTTGAATTTGTCTGTCATAAGCTTGGAGAAATCCTCACTCATCTTTGGATCAGTAGACCCAATAATGATGTCATCAACATAGACCTGAACAAGCAACACATCCTTACCTTTCTTCTTTGTAAATAGTGTCTAATCTATGGTGCCCCTTTTGAATCCATTGTCCACTAAGTAAGTAGACAAAGTACCATACCATGCTCTTGGGGCTTGATGAAGTCCATACATAGCCTTCTTGACTCTATACACCTTGTCTGGATTCTCTGGATCCTCAAAACCAGGAGGTTGCATTACATATACCTCCTCAACAATTGTTCCATGGAGAAAGGCACTCTTGACATCCATTTGATAGACAGTGAAGCCCATGCAGGATGCATAGGCTAAGAAGATCCTAATAGCTTCAATCCTTGCAACTGGTGCAAAGACCTCCTCATAGTCTATCCCCTCCTCTTGTGTATATCCCTGAGCCACTAATCTTGCCTTGTTTCTGACCACAATACCTCTTTCATCTCTCTTGTTTCTTAGAACCCATCTTATCCCTATAGGTCTGACATATCTAGGACAATCAACCAGCTCCCAAACATCCTGTATTGCAAATTGGTGAAGCTCATCCTGCATTGCTTCCACCCAACTTGGTTCTTTGAGAGCATCAAATATCTTCTTGGGTTCCTGTTGTGACAGAAAACAGGCAAACAAACATGCTTGCACAAGAGGAGTATCAACCTTCTTGTGTATATTGGCAATAAACCCACCAAGACCTTGATGAGATCTTCTAGTCTGAACAGGAGTCATAATATCACCAATGATTTGAGAAATGGGGTGATTCTTCATAGTAGAAGTGAGAACTCCTCCTTCAAACAATCTGGTGTCTTCAATCTTATTCTCCATGTTGCCAATATCTTCTTCTTCAGACTCTCTTTCATCAACATGAGGATGAACCTCTTCATATAAATTGGAAGGTTCACCTTGTTCAAAAGTGTAAGAGAAAAGATGTGCAGAAGTGTTGTCAACGCCTGAACCTTGTTTGTCAACATGTGAGCTAACAACGCTTGAACTGTTGTTGTCAACGTTTGAGCCATCAACGTCTGAATTGGTCTTGTCAGCGCTAGATTTGCCTTTGTCAGCGCATGAAGGACCATGCATGTTGTCATCTGGTGGTACTTGGGGACCACCATTATCTTTTCTAGCAGCAACAGCAGCAGCAAAAGCATCTGTCCATATGGGGAGGGTAACATATTCTTGTATAGGAGATGACTTTTCTGCTTGTGATCCAACCTTTTCATGAACCTGTGTACCTGAAACATCAACAAATTATTCTTCCACAACATTTGAAGTTACCTTCACAATGTCTGGATTAGTGACAGGCATATAATTTAAAGTCCTAGATAAAGGTTCCAAGTCAAACAACCAATTTGGACCACTTTCAGGATCACTGGGTTTACTCTCTAAAAACATAACATGTACTCTTTCAAGAATACGTTTTTCCCTTTTAAGATAAACCCTATATCCCTTGCTCTTCACTGAATACCCCATGAAGTAGCCTTCATCACCTTTTGCACTAAATTTACCTAAGGCATCACTAGTATCTAAAACTACTACATGACAACCAAAAGGTCCGAGAAAACCAATATTAGGTTTTCTTCCCCAAAGTAACTCATAAGGTGCTTTGTTCTGAATTTTGTTAACCAATGCTCTATTTTGAACATAGCAAGCTGTATTAACAGCCTCAGCCCAAAATGTTATAGGAAAATGAGCATCAGCCAACATGGTTCTAGTTGCTTCAATTAGGGTTCTATTTTTCCTCTCAGCAACTCCATTTTGCTGTGGAGTTCTGGCAACACTAAATTGCCTAGTGATTCCTTTCCTGGCACAAAAATCATCTAACACTTTATTCCTAAATTCACCACCATTATCACTCCTAAGCATTTTAACTTCATTTCCAGTTTACTTCTCAATCTGAGTGATAAAATCAATTAAAGTGTCAGCTGTGTCACTCTTCATAGCTAAAAAGAAAGTCCAAGTAAACCTAGAAAAGTCATCTGTGATGACAAAGCAGTAGGACTTACCATTCAAACTTTCTATATTGGTTGGACCAAAAAGGTCCATATGAAGCAAGTGAAGAGGTCTAGTACTAGAGTGCACCTGTTTGGACTTGAATGAGACCTTGTGCTGCTTGCCTTTAAGACATGCAACACAAGAGTGGTCATTGTGGAAGGCCTTTTCAGGCAAACCATCAACCAAGCCAAGTCTCACAAGCCTGTTTATATTCTTAAAATTTATGTGCCCTAGCCTCCTGTGCCATAAATTACTCTCATCTACTGAAGCTTTAGCATAAAAACAAGACATATTGTTATTCATTCTAATCCCATTCAGATTCACATTGTATATGTCTTTATGCCTAGGTGTTCTATAGTCAATATATTTCTCATCAGGGATCTTATAATCCTTGCTTAACACCAAACATTCAGTATCAGTAAACAGAACTTTATTTTTGTTATCACAAACTTGTGATACACTAAAAAGATTGTAATCAAGTTCCTTTACCAAAAATACGTTTTCAAAACGCAAGTTCTTGGTGAGAAGTGTTCATTTGCCTGTGATAGTACCATATCCGCCTCCAAAGTAAACCTTACCACCATCCTTAATGGGAGTGAAGTTGGTCAAATAATCATCCTTCCCTGTCATGTGCCTTGAGCATCCACTATCCCAATATCCAAAATCATTGACCTGTCTTTGAATGCCCTGCACATAAAGAAAACAAAATAGTTTTCTTTGGGAACCCAAGCCTTGGAAGACTTGGATTCATCTGGTTGTTCAATAAGAACAAACTTAGTTCTCACAACAACCCCATTTTCATCCTTCTTAGGATGAAATACCCAGTTAACCCCAATAGGTTTTGTAATGACCTTTGAAATGTAATTAAATCTGTTGCAGGTCATTGAAATCCCATTATCATTATGGTTTTGATCTTTCTTTGGTCTCCATGTCAAACTTGAAGAAGCTTTAGACCCCTTACCCCTGTGGTTGCAAATATTTAGGTCTGGTCACGTTTCTGTCAGCGTTGGAATTGGTCTTGTCAACGCTGAATTTACCCTTGTCAGCGTTAAACCTAGGGTTTGCTACAGAAACCCATTGCCTATTAGACCAAGTATTTGTCTTTTGAAATGGTCTTTGACCATGAGTGTTAGACCCTCTAGTGAAGAATGGGGCAGGTCTAACAACTTGTGGACTTTGCTGCACACAAGGTGTGGGTCTGAAAACGTTTGACTTTCTAACAACGTTGACTTTGTTCCTGTCAGTGCTGAATTTGTTCATGTCAGCGCTGACTTTGGGAGCGTTGACACACTTATATGCTAAATGTGAAAAGCTACCACAAGTGTAACAAGCTTTTCTAGACACAACCCTAGGTCTAGAAGAGAAGAAGCCTGTTCCATCATTGCTAACTTGGCTCTTAGGTGACCTAGTATTCCTATACATCTCTGCATACTTAATGCTAGGTTTTCTAACAGTGTTTGAGCCAAGGTCAACAGCTTTACCAGTGATTGGGTTTGTAACCGTAATGGGAGTTGACTCATTAGGACTTTCACATAGCAAGCCACCCTTAACAAATAAGGTAGGGTTAGCTTTCTTCCATCCATTCAGGTCAGTCAACTTTTGTTGATACTCTTCAATTGGGGTGACAACTCTTGGTGGAGGAATGAATTCCTCCTCTTGGAGTTCTGGCAAACTAGTCTAAGATAGGTCCTTTTGTTGGATACCATAGAAGTCACAGCTGGTGGTGGAACCACTGAGTAGTCTTTCATCCCAATCCCAGTCATGTCCTTAGGATCCCTTTGTTTACTCACACATTCTCCTAGGGTTTGTGTGGCCTTATCAAATCTTTGAACTTTAAGGCCAACATTATCTTTATTCTTAATGGCCTCATCTAACTTAGCCTGTAACTCACTATTAACCCTTTCCATGATGTTTCTAATATCCATACTAGCATTTAACTCATGTTTTAAGATATTTATTTTATCTTTTAAGTCAAATTCCATTTTCTTGTATTCAGAAACTGTCTTCTCAGTTTGAGTGAGAGCTAGTTGGTAATTAGACAGTTTGCATTTTTCAGTACTCACACCATCTAATAACCTTAACACCTCTTTGTTAAGTTTCTCAGTGTTTAACCTACAACCTTTACTACAAAAAGCATCATCGTATACCTCATTATCAGATGAAGAGGATGAGTGTGCCATGAGAGCATATTTAACATGCTCTTCTTCTTCAATTTCAGCAACCAAGGCTTTATCCTCTTCTACATCTTTAGCCAAATAGCTCCAATCCCATCCCATTCCACCAATTCCTTGAACTGCAACCATGGCTTTAGGATCCTGAGCCTTAACAATTTGGCTTAAAGGTTTGCCAGCATCAGATATTCTAGGAGATCTGCATTCCCTTATGAAGTGCCCCATACGATGACAGTTGTAGCATTCAACTTTGGATTTATCAAACCCAGCTGTGTCCTTTGCATTGAAGGTCATCTTCTTCTTAAACCTTCTGTTCCACCTGTTTGCTCTTATACTAGCAAGAGCCATGTTCCACTTAATGTCCATCTCTTCCAAGTGCTCATCACTTATCTACTCAAGGTCCTCATATGTAATCACTGAACCATTGGGAAAAGAAGTAATATAAGCACATACAGTATCCAGATCCAAACCAACAGGTTTAACTCTTGGTGAGTCACTTTTGAATGTGTCAGCGTCTGAAAAGGAGACATTGACAGGACATGTTCCAGCGCTGACACATGATGATCCAGTAACTGGATGCATGTATGAGTCCTTCTGACTGAATTGACCTTCACTATGAGAAAAGAAGGCCATGTTATTGTTGGTGGACTTTCTTCCATGTTCTAAAAGAGTTTCATCTTCCAACAGCCTCAGTTTGTTGTAGATATCATCAAACGTGGAACTTTTGTGAGTATTATTGGCAAGAATAGATCTTGCCTCAATCTTCCACGCCTCACCAAGACTTTTAAGAAAATTAGCATTAATGTCAACATCACCAAGTTGTGTCCCCATGAAAGACAGTTTGCTAGTAATATCAAGCAATCTGCTTCTCACACTACTAAGCTTTTCATTAGGTTGAGCCTTGAAGAAAGCATAATCATGCGTGAGTTGCTTCTTCTTCTCTTCCTTAGTATCTTCATTGCCACCATATGCAACTTCAAGAGCTGCCCAAAGGTCCTTAGCAGATTCGTAACCCCTGTATTTATGCTGGTTCTCTTGTCCCAAAGAGAGTTTCAGAATATTTAGGGTTTTCATATCAACCCTTTTCTTTGCTATGTCTTCAGCAGACACAGCTCTACCATCATCAGGCTTTTCTTTCTTATCTGCTTCAGAACATCCAGCAACAACTGCTCTTCCAGCAATAGCATTAGCAATCTTTTGAGCCTTATCGAATGTGTTTCCATATTCAATAATCTCCCAGAGTGTATAGTGAAAGATCCCTAGGTATTGTTCAAAGTTGAATTTCCATAATTCAAAGTTGGTTGCATCAAGCATGGGAATCTTTATGTTTGGTAAAGGCGAGGAGGAGGAGGTTAGTTCTGGATTTGACATGATGTTGTTAGGGTTTTTGAGAAAATTAGGGTTTTGATGATTTTTAGGGTTCTGTGTTCTTTAAGATCAAAAGTTCCTCAACAAGCTCTGATACCACTTGTTGATCCCAAACTTAGATCGATTTAGCTTTATGTATACGAGATTAGATCAAGTAATACACTTAGAGAAACCTTTGTATATGTATATGACAATCTAAGTGTTATGCGGAATTAACACTTAAACAAGAACACACAAGATGTAAACAAACTTTCACTTTGATTAATGATATCAAACTTGCTTACAATGAAAGTAGTTTACGTATGAAAACTTATATTGAACATTAACCTAAAGGTCTTCTTTTATAGACATAAGAAACCTTGTACAATAATCTACGTATCAACTATTCTAGGTAAAGATAAATATAGAAAATACATTGTTGTTCCTATCTTTACTAGAAGTAATCCAGAATACAATAAACGCGTAGAGTATATCTTTCCATAAGTGCTTGTCTTCAATGTATCAACGCTTGTCATTGTCTTGTCAACGCTTGAGCTGTCAGCGTTTGTTTTACTCCTGTCAACGCTTGTTTTACTCTTGTCAGCGCTCAAGTAGATTGGTTATAATTTATTCCCAACACAATACCCTCTTTCTGTCCATACCCTTTAGCTACTAGCCTAGATTTATTCTTGATGATCGTGTTCTCTTCATCCATCTTGGTTTTCCAGATCCATCAAAGATTTAATGGTATTACATCGTATGGTCTGTCAACAAGTTCCCAGACTTTAAGTCTTTCAAATTGTTGAAGTTCATCGGTCATCGATTCAATCCAAGCATGATCAACCATGGCTTCTTTGATGTTTTTCGGTTCAGCTGAACTCACGGCGAGTGCGAACATACAAACAACGCCATCGGTTTCAAGTTGTCGTCTTGTGCGAACAGGCTGTGAAGGGTTTCCAATTACTTGAACCAAAGGAT
Source organism: Glebionis coronaria (assembly GCA_025667525.1). Classification (NCBI taxonomy): domain Eukaryota; kingdom Viridiplantae; phylum Streptophyta; class Magnoliopsida; order Asterales; family Asteraceae; genus Glebionis; species Glebionis coronaria. The sequence goes on from CM046876.1 coordinate 123,258,863, forward strand.
GATCTCGGGTCCAATGATGTGTTGAAGGATGTCGTTGATAGAACGTATGCATATTTGACGGATCAACATGGCGAGTAGAAGACTCTCTAGTGTCGTGTACCGGTGTACCAAATCGGTTGATGAATTCGTCTTCGTCATCTAATGCATTGTCTGCTTGATTTGTGTTCTCTGGAGCAATGACTGTAGTTTTTGATGTTGTAGGAGCAGTTGTTGATGTGATATTCTAAGGAAGTAAATCTGTAGCAGCCCGTGTTGAAGTAGATGAAGTTGTATCCTTTTGTTGACGATGATCGGTATCATCATTCTTATCATGAGTGACAGCGCAAGACTTCGATACAACTTGTTTCTCCCCTGTGAAATATTCATCATACATTGGTCCATATAACATTTCCAACTCTTCAATTGTCGTGTTTACTGTCATATCTGCTCTTGGAACATTTCCTTGAACCAGCTTTGAACTTGACCGTTCATTGCTGTGGTCTTGAGTTCTGAGTTCCGTGTGGTTGTGAACGAAAGTCGTGTGTCGTTGTGGATCGGGACTTAAACTGTTTTGTTCAAGTGCCATTTCTTGTAATTCATCAAATCGGATGTGAATAGTCTCGACTATCAATTTTGTTCTCTTGTTGTAAACTCTATATCCCTTAGAGTGAGTTGCATATCCCACAAGAATACATGCATCACCTTTCTCTTTCATCTTATCCAAATTTTCACCATCTCAAATTATGTAACAAGTGCATCCAAAACATGAAGGTGTTTGAGTGAAGGTTTTCGATCATGAATTATGTGATATGGTGTCTTTTCGTGTCTTGGGATAATTAAGGATCTGTTTTGTGTGTAGCATGCAGTTGACACGGCTTTGGCCCAAAAGTATAATGGTAGTTTTGAAGCGGATAATAATGTTCGAGCAGCCTCAACCAAAGTACGGTTGCGTCTTTCAACAACGCCGTTTTGTTCGGGTGTTCGAGCAATAGATGTTTCATGTTTAATTCCTTCGGCTTCAAAATAGTTTCTCAGAGTTGAATTCAAAATTTTTGTACCTCTATAAGTACGAACCACTTTTACTTGAGCTTGAAGACCACGTTGTATCAGTTTAAGGAAGCTGATGAGAACTTCGGGTGTTTCATCCTTGGATCTCAAGAAGTGAGTCCATGTGTACCTTGAGTAACCATCGACAATTACCATAATATATTTCTTCCCATTGATACTATGAACACGCATGGGACCACACAAATCGATATGAAGAAGATCTAACCGTCCTTTAGAGCTTGGTGTAGTCTTTCTCTTAAAGCTACTTCGTTTAGCTTTACAAAGCTCACAAGAAGAACAAAGATGATCTTTGATTAATTTCAAGCTTGGAAGGCCTCTCACAATATCTTTCTTGGAAAGCAAGTTGATGGTATCAAAATTAAGATGATATAAACGTTGATGCCATAACCATGCCTGAGTCGTTGAAGCTTTAGCCATGAAGCAAATTGGAGTTGATGAAGTTATGTCTTGTAGTGAAATTGTGTAAAGATCAGTACCCCGTGTACCGGTAAGTAAGTCATTCCCATCATAATCACGAACAAAACATGTCTTCTTTCTGAAAGCAACCTCCAAATCCACATCACAGAATTGACCAACCGAGAAAAGATTGTGATTGAGCCCTTCGACGTAGTATACCCTTTTGATCGTGCTATTCCCTTGAACTAAATCTCCATATCCTAGGATTGATGCAAATTGATCATTTCCGAATCGGACCGTACCCAGGAACTTCTCCACAAAGTTAATTAGAAGCTTGAGATTTCCCGTCATGTGCTTCGTGCATCCGGAGTCCAGTATGAAGAGAATTATTTGTATCACCTGTAGAAGAGTTAGAACACGATGGAGCATTTGCTAAATTGGATACCACAGTAGTTGTGATTGTAGAATCATTAGTGTCCTTAGCAACAATTAAAGGCATACTAACACTCGTTGTCACATTTTCTGTCCTAACTTTAGGCATCCATTTATATCCTGGAGGACATTGATTAGCAAACCAGCATTTCCAAGACTTGCTAGCAGACTCATATAATTCCCTAATTCTGCTTCTAGGGTTCTTAGTGGTGGAGTCTGATGCAATACTTTGCTTAGTGGGGGTTGCGTTAGAATGGTTCACTTTGCGTTTGGGTTTACTAGCACTAATAGGCATCGCAACTTGCTTCTTAGTTCTAGTATCTACGCCTTTGACATTATTCATAGCACACATAGAATGATTAGCATTAGCACATTTTCCACATTTGACACAAACAAATTTCACATTCATAGCATTCAAATCATTCAAATCGTCATTACACGCGATTACAGACTTTTTATTATTAAAAACATTCAAATTCCTAGGGTGTTCTTCTACTTCCTTCATCTTCCTTTGACTCTTGTGTTTCCAGACCTTATCATTCACTTGAGTGCGCTTAAGCTAAGGCCGGTTAACACTAGCAGTGGAGACTACTCCTGTAGTAGAAGACACACGAGTATTAGTGTTTCTAGAAGTCTGAGGCGATTGACTAACTTTGTTTATGGGTTTAGTGGTCATTCTATACATCCCTGGTTTAATCACATTATTGTGCTTTACGCTTGGTGCTATAACATTCCTTATGGGTTGAGTATGTGGTAACCTTTCCTTTCCATCTATATTGGGGGCAAACACAGGTTTTGCAAACAAAGAATTTGAGAAACCATATGGTTTTCCCAAGATAGAGGATCTATTCACTTTAGAGGCATTGGGTTGTCTAACAACATGTTTCTTGACGCTAGGTTCCACAACTTTCCCACCCATCTTAGCAACGAGTTTCTTCAACTCTGCTATTGCTATGTCTTTTTCTTGTAACTGAGCTTTCAAATCTGAAATATCAAGACTTTTTTCGTTTAGTAATCGACATGACTCAGATAATTTTACTTCTAAAGGTGTATCATTTGAAAAGCTGCCAACTTTCTTTTGCAAAGCAAGTTCAAGTGAGTGACAATGTTTTTGAAGATAATCATATCTATGTTGTAATAACGAAAATTCTTTTTGATCAACTTTATTCGAAAGCTCAGTTTCAAGACGTTCACATTCTTTAACTTGATCAAGATATTTGCATGCAACATCAGAATATTCATCAATATCAGCACAAGATGTAACATAAACACACATAATATCTTTTGAGAGACATTCATGTAAGAGTAGATCATATGCTGTAGAAAACTCGTCTCTTTCAGGTTGATGGTCGTTCACTTCTTGTTCAAGAGATTCCACATATTTCAAATCATCAAACATTTCTTGCTTTATTTGTGTTTCAAATTCCAAAATATGTTTTTGCGTTATTTCTGCAAGCGGAATCAAAATACTTTTCACAAGCACAGTTATATCGTGAGGAATTTCTTTGTCTCCTTTCAAAAGTTCACGTTTTTTCTAGTCATCATCAACAACCTTTTTGAAATTTTCAATGTTACTCTTGAGGATACTAAGTGCTTGCTTACTCTTGCTTATAGAAGCTTTAAATGGCAAGTATTCAATAAATATTGAAACATTAGTTTTCTTAGTGGAAAAATCTTGTCTCCACTTAATTCTTATTTGTTCACATTCGAAAAATATTTGCTCACGATTTTTCTGTGTTTGCGGTTTGAAGAGACCATAAAGACTGTTTTCATAAGCATAATTATATGGTTTAACGAACTCTTTATTAACTTTTGATCTACTCTCTTCTTCCAAATCGTTTGTCTCTTCACTATCGGGAACAAGACAATCAAGATCGGTCCATTGGGACTCATCAAGATATAAGTGCTGATTCGCAGATTGAGCTTGCTCAAGGTACTTAGGATTTGCAAAACTAGGTCTTTCCTTGAAGAACGAACGAGGTGCCAACATTCTCATGGTTTGAATTGATTGATTAGTTTTGTAAACAATTTTCTTGTAAAAATTAATTTGAGTTTCAAGTTCCACCATTTTGTCGATGTCATTCGCTTGTTTAGTTTTGAAATCCTTTTCCATCTTTTCAACCACAGCTTTCTTTTCATTAACAAGTTTAGTTTTATCCTCTTGAAGAAAACCATTTACTTGAGTTAGCTCATTGACTTTAGTGGTAGCAAGATACGTTTTGTGACGTTCAGTACTCAAAGAGGTGTTATAATTACGTTTCTCTTGTTCTAGAAGCTTAAGAGTTTCGTTATATTTCTGTTGAAAGTCATCCTTCTTAACATTAATTAAACACCCTTTGTACCCCTCAATCTCATTAGTCTTTTGAAGAAGCTGATCTCTATAGCTATCAATGGTCTCACTAGATTTAATTAGAGCAACTTTGCATTCTTCAAAATTTTGAGTGAGCGTAGCATTTACCTTCTTTAATTGCTTTTGACTCTTTTCTAGTTTATTTGACATCTTTTTGTAAAGAAGCAATTAAGTTAGCAAGCGCAATATGCTCCTCGTCATCATCATACTCATTTGCATGTTGATCATCCTCAGACTCATTATTGCACATGTCTGATGAATCGGGTGTGGTATTGCTATAAACCATTTCCATCATACATGTGTCATTAATGGCTTTGGGTAGCTCACAATGCTCATGAATATTACCAAACACATTATATTCCTCTTCAGTGTGTACCTTATCGATTGGCTCAGTATCAAAGATAGGACCATTGTCATCTTCAGTGACGTTGAGAACTTCTTCAACCTTTTCCATGTACGAGTAATTTGCTTCAAGTTCTTGATCGGAGGCTTCATCATCAGTATCATCAAGCATTGCTCCTCCCTCAGCCGACAATTTAACCCAGCTTCCATCTTCTTGCATAGCAGCATCTTTTCCTTATGATAGCCAGAGTCCCTAACCCGTTTCAGCTTCCTACATTCCTTTGCCATATGCCTATAGCCTTGACAATTAAAGCACTGAATCCCACTTTGCTGAACCACTTGAGTACCATCAGTTTCCCTATTCCAAGCAGCAGTAGCAATCCTCTGAGCATCATACTTAGCAGTTTGTCGATCATACCGTGCAAAACCCTCAACATGTGTTGGATTACGTCGATCATACATTGGAGGACTTTCATCACGTTGACGTGTGTCATACCTTCGAGGAGTCTCAACATATTGATTCCTGGTATTTGATGATGTTCGAGGATTGTTGTTGGTGGGTTTGAAGATTTTCTTGTAGGTCTTCATAATGAAAGCAATTTGTTGCTTCATCTCCCTGTCCTTCTGAGCTAGTTCTTCATCAATGTCCTCTTCAGATGATGGCTCAGGTGATGGTGATGGTGCTCTTGGTTCTTTGTCTCGTGATCTTATGGGAGCTGAATACTTAGATGAAGTGGAGTATCTTGGTGAGAAGGATGTAGTGGAGTACCTTGGTGAGGAGGATGTAGTGGAGTATGACTTTGGAGCACGAGAGCGATGATCTTGAGTGTGTTGAGTGGTAGACACCAAAGCAAGTGGATTAGCAGTCTTTGCTATCCTTTCAGCTCGAAGTTCATTTGCCTCATTCTGAAATTGTTTCAAAATGTCAAAGAGCGTGTGATAGTTGACCTCGTCTAACTTACTTTGTTGTTTCACCAAAGTTACAAATCGTGTCCACTCTGGTTGAAGTTGCTGTAGAAATTGCACATTGACTTGCATGGTGGAGACTTGCAAATTGTTTCTTGTCATGTCATTCATCATCTTGTAGAACCTTGAGTAATATGAATCAGTTGATTCCCCATCCAATGAAGTAAACTTACCAAAGTTCCAGAACAAGTTAGTTTTGACATCTTGCTTGTTAAGTGATTCACCTTGTTGCAAACGTTCAATGGCAAACCACATCTCTTTAGCAGTAGAGCATGCATCAACCCTTGAGTAAATATCATCCCTAATCCCACTGAGAATCAAATATATTGCTTCTTTCTCTGTATCAATCCAAGCATGTTTCTCTTTCGAAGTGTTCTCATATGTTTCCTCAATTGTTTGCTCATCGGAACCGGTCGCCGAGTCGGTTGCTGGAATTGCAGGAATGGTTATTGTAGTGGGAGTATAGGGTCCTTCTTTGATGCAACGTCGAAGAACATCACCATTGGGCTTAGTGTCAAGATATCGAAGGAATCGTGATTGCCATTGAGCATAGCGACCCGTCACAAGCATTGGTGGTCTTTCTTTGTTACACGCCACCATGATGTTGTTGTTTGTGACACGATACTCTTGAGTAGAATCCATTTTGAAAAACTTGAAATTGTTGAAGTGAAAAAGGATCTTAAGTAGATGAGTTGTGATTGTTGTTGTCGAAGAAAGATGTTGAAATCTCCTAAAAATTGTCTTTACAAGAAACCAAAAATTCTAAGGCCAAAAACACACAATTTTCACTTTCGCAAAAATCAAACGTTCGTAGAAACCAAACTTTCGTTGATCACAGCTTTCGTAGAAACAAGCTTTCGTAGAAAGCTTTCGGAAGAATAAGGTTTCGTAGAAGAAAAGCTTTCGATGAAACAAGCTTTCGTAGAAAGCTTTCGTAAGAATAAGGTTTCGTAGAAGAAAACCTTTCGTAGAAATGACCTTTCGTAGAAATAAACCTTCGTAGAAAAACCTTTCGCTGAAACCCTTTCGTAACCAAAATCCTTTCGTAGCCAAAATCCTTTCGTAACCAAAATCCTTTCGTATCTTTTTCGCTGAAATCCTTTCGTAACCAAAATCCTTTCGTAGCTCTTTCCCTGAAATCCTTTCGAAGAATCCTTTCGCAGGAACAACCTTTCGGAGGAACTTAAACCTTTCGTAGCTAAATTCCTTTCGTAACTTGATTTGCTTTCGTAACAAGACTTCCTTTCGACAAAACTTACTTTCGGAACTGTTAACTTTTGGTTTCGTAGGAAATACTTTTCGTAGAAATTGACTTCGTAGAAAGCTTTCGCAGAGATAACCTAGAACCAAGCTTTCGTAGAAATCATGTTTCGTAGAAACAAAGCTTTCGGAACTCTTTCTTTCGTAACTTTTCAAAAACCCTCTTACGAAAGGAATCAACCCTTAAACCCTTTTACGAAAGCTTTCGTTTTGTAGCTTTTGTAAGAAACTCATAAACCCTTTTACGAAAGGTATACCAGACAATCCTCAAAGCTAAAAAACGAACCAACTGTTTTAGAAATCGTAACCCAAAATCAACCAAAACACCCAAAAAAACTTGTGATTTTAACCACAATAACTATCCTAAATCCATACCACAACTATGAAAGTGATGTATATCAAGATTTAGAACCCGAAAACACTAAATAAAATTCAATTCGTGATGATTAATACAAGGTTTTTGCCAAGTATGAAAGTTCAGTTCGTTGTGTGTATCTAATCGAATTGATTACTGGTTTAAAGTGTGACTCAGTTGTTCTTGGTGGAAAAGAAATGATTTGGTCGTTGTAGTAAAAATAAATGTGCAAGAAGTTAAAGTAAATGACCGTTAATTAAATCTAAGACTAATTAAAAGGTAAATGTGCAATATTAAAAACTTTAAAATTAAATAATTAAATGACAAAACTTAAAGCTTGACGAAAAGTAAATGACGAGAAATTAAAATTTGACAAAACGTAAATTTAAAAACTTCAAAATAAAATACTTTAAAAATAAAACTAGGAAGAACAAGTAAAAATAAACTTAAGTAAATTGGCGGGAAAAATAAATTTGAAAATTAAATTTAAATGAAAACTATTTAATTTTGCAATTTAAATAAAACTGAATTAATTTCGCAAATAAAGAAAAAGAAAAGAAATAATTTCGCAATGTGAAGACCTAAATTCCGCAATTAAATTGCGGAATTAATTCCGCATTGTTGGAAACCATGAATCCGCAATAGTGCAAAGGTTCGAATCCGCAATACAAAGTGGAGGATTTCGCAATGTAGCTTGGGTAACAATTCCACAATAATTGCGGAATTGATGATTCCGCAATACAAAGTGGGATTCGATTTCGCAATGTGCTGAAGTTCAAATTCGCAATACACTAGAAGTTCAATTCCGTAATTATGCTGAAAGTTGCGAAATTATAACAGTTTTTCCTAAAAAATAGGAAAACGTAAAAGTACGAAAATAAGCACTAAAAACTTAACTTTTTAAGGACAATAAGCAAAATAAAACACAAATAAGCTAACTAAAAATCCTAGATTAATGATAAAACTTATAAAAACATCAAAAGCAAGCCACGAAAATTAAAAAGATTTAAACTTTATGTAAAAAGTAGATGAAAAAGATTTAGATTGAAAACACAAAATCAACACAAACAAAGATTATGAAAAAGATTAAGAATAAGCAAGAAGAAAAGTAGAATGAGATGATTAAAAAGCTTAAATATAAAAGATTAAACAACACAAAATTAAAACTTACTTAAAAATTAAAGACTTGAATTTAAATGACAATTAATTAAAAGTGCAAGTAATTAAAAGATGGAAGAGCTAATTTGTCAAGTTAGCCAACACCTCCTAATGTGACATTAGGAGGGTATTTATAGGGAGGTTAGCATGTGTTGTTCCTTTCTTCTTCTTCACGTCTTTTCGTCTTCTAAATTCTTTGACTTTTTCGAATTTGTCTCGGGATTATTTGAACGCGTCTTATAATTTCTTAATTTATTAGACTTGAGTTCTTCGACTTCATTAAACTTCCGTCTTTGGACTTTTTCTTCGATAAATCTTTAGAATAGGCCTTGGACTTCCGTTCTTTTTGCACTCTTGATCTTTTGACTTCGTCTTTTGTCTTTTTCTTCGATAAAAGCCCGTGAAAGCCCGTGTTTTCTTCTCTTTTCACATTTTGATCCTAAATCACAACAAAAACACAAACCACGCATAATTCTGACATTTACGACATAAAATACACGTTTTGGCTTGGTTATTATTATAATTAAGTGGTAAAAGGATAAGTGTTTTCACACTTATTAAATCCCCTACACTTGACCATTGCAATGCCCTCATGCAATGCATTAATTTCAAAGCAAGTTTTACATTTTCCATCATAATCAATCCACCTTGGCCTTTATTAAACACAAGACATAAAAGAGATGGAAAATTATAAAAAGAAGAAAACAAGTAAAAAGATCTAAAACTTACCTTAGGGTTTTGGAATGTCATGAATGTTTATCACCCTCAAGTTTCACGTTCCCCATAACAAGCTTAAAAACGAGATCATTGTTATTATAAGTTAGCAACTAACACAAACTCATGTGGCCCAATTATTCACTTAGACTTTCTTATTTCTAGGTGTATCTCTTATATTTTATTGTTGTCTTGAATGATCACGAGGATGCATTGTTTGACTTATTTAGATAGTTATTTAGGCTGAAAATAAAGTAGGAGAATTTAATCAATAGTTAGCTAAAGGACAAAATCTTTTAAAACTGCTTCTTGGGACCTCATAAAGTTCATATCTTGGCATAACTCGCTTCACGATTTGAGACCTTTCTCGGACCGATATTTGGCAGTGACTTCATACTTCAAATCTTGAGAGACGTTCATGAAATAATGGTCTTCTCTTCATAATAGGAATTTCTTCACTTGAAGTTTTGAGAGATTCTTCATATTTGGACCAAGACTTCTTCATTTTTCTCCAATTTTTATTTGGGATTTTGATATACCACGATCCGCCTCCTTTTAGGACTTGGATCTATTTATCCTCATACCTTGTTAGGGCCTTTTTGGATAGACTTCTCAATGATCTTTTGGGGAGTATGTGCTTTTCGTCGTGTGTCTCGATCCTTCATATTGATTTTTGATAAATGATTCTTCACATCACTTTTGGATCTTTAGCAACAAAATGTAGTCCTCATGCCTTGTTAGGGCCTTTTCGGACTCGCCAATCTTCGCATCCCGCTTCAATAAGCTATGCCTTGGCTATGAACTCTAATCAATACCGAGCAACTTTTAAACGATCTTGTGCTAGAAGCTAAGTAACTTTTCAAATCGTACAACCTTATTTATTGCAATTAAATTTATTAGCAAGCGATGAGAGAAAAAGATTATAATCAACTCACATAAATTCATGAAAGAATACCAAACTTATAATTGACTCTATCATCTCTCGTCCTCCACAATTTAAAATCTCAAGGAATGAGACTCGTGGATGCTTAGCCAATTAAATCAAAGTTTTAGGTTTTCAAGTCATCTATAGGATCTTGCAACTTCTTAGACTTTTTCAAGTTTAGAATTCGCATTTTAAAGTTCCCTTGATAAACGACTTTCTAGGATCAATTATAGGAACTTGCGAAAAGTTCTTGTTCTTAACCCGTAAGAGTTAAGACTTTCGCGTTTTAAAGTTCCCTATATAAAAACCTAGCAAAACTTGACTTAAACACGTTAAGGATACTAGCTAGAGCAAACTTAGATAAGTAAACTTGGGTTGAGTCAAAAGATTCATGACGTTTGAAAAATTAAAACTACTTTATTAAACTTTTATTCTAGCAAAGAAAGAAAATAACTATAACAAAGGTAAATACTAATTGGACAAAATAGATCAAAAATTTTGAAAAATGTCGAAAAATCAATTTTCTGGTTAAAATGAGGACAAATACAAGGAAACCCCCACTTAACTTCGATAGAAGTCCCCCTACACTTAATATAAACATTGTCCTCAATGTTTAAGCATGTGGAAGTAAACTCCCCTACACTTAGGACATTGTGCACGTTGTTTAAATCTTTCTAAGGAAGAGACAACTAAAGTGATTCATATTTTAATATTGAAGAATATAAAATAGTGAATCAAAAGAGTTTAGGATAGAACCGGGAAGACGGGTACACGGAATCACGGGTCATCAAAAGTCATCAAGAATGGATCTTTGAAAGCTCGAATCCCTGCACATGATAAGAAAGAAAACAACAAACGCATACTAGGGTCTCCCCCTACACTTATTATAAAAATAGAGAAAAAGTATAGATACTGCGGGTTACCTCCCGAGAAGCGCTTGTTTTTGTTCACCGAGTCGTGAGCCTGACTCGACCTTGATTAGCATGGTAAGAAACTTGAAACTTATCCACCGGGATCAAATGCATGGTTTTCATCCGTCAAATAGCAAAGGCTTAAGGCGAACAAGGCAAGCCAAAGAAGAGTAGGCAAGGTTCCCTTAAGCAATTGTTGAGCACAGTGGTAGAAAGTAGGATGAAGTGCAAGCGTATCTCTATTGTGTCCAAAAATCTTTAGTTTTATTTCATCAGATGGATACTGAGATGGCTTAAAAATTTCAATACCGGGATCGAACACCTTTTCCTTTAGGGGAAAATAACACTCAGGCTCAGTAGACCTTGAAGAAGATCCGCTCATAAATCTCACAATCTCATCCTCAAAAAGTGGATAAAGAGGTGTCAAAACATAAGTACTGCGAATATTGGTGTCTTCCGGCTTCTTCTCCTTTGAAACGGGTTTCTTCATATCCAAAGGAGGATAAAGAGCATCATCAAAGTCCAAAGAAGGAGAATCATTCTCATTTGGGAAGTAAGTGTTGAGAAAAGTAGCAAAATCTTCCTCAAATGAGTAGTCATCCAAAGTAGGATCAAGCATTTTTGGTGGAGGATCTTCATCAAAATTAGGTGCAAGGTCATCATGTGAAGAATCACTCGAAAGAGTATCGACATCATCAAAGTCATCATAAGTTGGCATGTCTTTATACTCCGAAGTAAAATCATCAGAATCATCCATGTCAGAACTAGAATCATCATCATAGTCATCATAGATCGGTGGAGACTCATGAATTGGTGGAGGATCTAAATTGGAGAGAGAATCATCCACATCATCTTGGAAAAGTGGATTGTCATAGCAAGTATTGAAAAGTGGATTGTTGTAGACGACAAAATCATCCAGCACATTAATCATATTCGCTGATTCTCTTCCATTGGGTTTGGTTGTGATCTTCCCCATTTTAAATACTTGTGCTTCATTCCCGACCCTTAAGATTAGCTCACCTTCGGCAACATCGATTAAGGCTTTTCCGGTTCTCAAGAATGGTCGACCAAGTATTAACGGAATACGAGGGTCCATTTCATAATCAACAACAACAAAATCGACCGGAAAAGTGAATGTGCCAACTTTAATAAACACATCTTTGGCAATACCAACAGGGTAAGCGAGAGTGCGATTTGCAAGCTCAAGAGTCATCTTTTTTGGAGTAAGATCGGGTAATGATAACTTTTTCCAAACACTTAAAGGCATCAGATTTATACTTGCCCCGAGATCGGCTAAGGCAGTAAATTCTTCGGTTTGGTTAAAAGTACATGGTAGCACAAAACGACCGGGATCTCCCAGTTTTTCTGGAAGTTCTTTAAGAATGAATGCAGAACAGTTTTCATTTAAGCGTGTGTTGACAAACTCAGCCATCTTTTCCTTCTTGTTAAGCAATTCCTTGAATGCTTTGATGAATTTCGGCATTTGGACAAGTGCTTCAACGAGGCTAATGTTGAAATTAATTTGAGAGATCATCTTCATAAAAGAAGTGATTTGAGCATCCTCTTTAGTAAGCAATTTGCTCTTGTCTAAGCGAGAAGGATAAGGGATGTTGGGTTTATAGGTGGAAGGTGGGGTTGGTGAAGGGTTTTTCTTGGGTATTTCTTCATGCATAGGTGGAGACGGTAACGGAGAACTCGTACTAGGCGTGGTAGTAGGCGGGATAAATGGTGGTAGAGGAGATGTAGATGGAGTAACTAGGGGAGGGATAGATGGTCCTACTAAAGTTGCTCCACTACGTGTAGTAATATCACTCACATTCGCTCTTGGGTTGGTGACGGTATTTGAAGGAAGAGAGCCCGAAGTAGAGGGTTGAGTGGTTGGTAAGAAACTAGCCAGCATATTCTTCAAATCATTTGTTTGATTGCTAAAAGAGGTTTGTATATCATGTCGAAGCTCGGATCTAATATCATTCCCTTGCTTAGTGATATCTCCTTTCAAGTTGATGATTTGGCTTTGCAGATTCTTGATTTGCTCTCCTTGGGTCCTTATGAAAGCTTCAACATCATGATTAATGGGTGGTGCTTGTTGAGCGGGTGGGTGATAAGGATTAGAAGCTCGAGGTAGGTTTGGGTTGCTTCTATTGTAGTTGTTGGGGTTGTGGTTTTGAGGAGAAAAACCGGGTGAAAGAAAGTTGTTAGAACGGTAACTTAGCAAGTTACGATCACCTTGAGGTCGAGCTTGATGGCTTTCCGTTGAATAGTTACCATAAGTTGCATACAGGTTTTCCGGATTGTCATGAGTAGAAGGACAATCAATGTATGAATGAAGACCCCCGCAAATCTCACAAGAAGTTGCTACAGCTTTAACTTGTTGTTGTTGATTTGTAGCCAGAAGTTGCATGTTTTTGCTCATTTCGACCATTGCGCGGGTCAATTCGGTGATATCAGGGTTTGAAGAAGTAGAAGAAACATTGACTCTCGGGTTATTCCTTGAAGATGCAGATGAATCCAAATATTTGTGGTGAGTAATCATGTTCTTGATAAGATCTCTACACTCCTCGGGTCTTCTTTTCATAAATGTGCCACCTGCGGCTGCATTAATCGTATCACGATCACGAAAAGTTAAACCGTTGCAGAAAGTATCAATTAAGGTGATGGGGATCATGTTGTGGTTTGGACATCGATCAATCCAAACATTATATCGTTCCCAAGCATCAAAAAGTGATTCATCAGGTTCTTGTGTAAATCCACTAATTTGATTTCGAAGGCTTGTGACCATGGATGGTGGAAAGTAGCGCGACAAAAATCGTTGAGTCATCTCGTCCCAAGTATGAATTGAATTCTTCGGAAGACGATCAAACCATTTTTCGGCATGGTGGGATAAGGTGTGTGGAAATAGGTGAAGGCGAAGAAAATCCACAGTAACACCGGGAAACTTCATGCTTTGAGTAACGGTAATGAATTTGTCGAGATGTTTGTTGGCATCATCATCCGGTAATCCGCGAAATGGACAAGTATTTTGAACTTGTTGGATCATGTGATGCTTCAACGAAAACTCTGGAGCCGTGATTTGCATCAGCGCAATCGGTCCTCCTCGTCCATTCATAGTGGGTTGACAAAGCTCCTCCATTGTTCGAAGATCGGGTGGGGGAATATTGTTGTTGTTATTCATGTTGGGGTGGGGTGGATTAATTTTGTTGTATACACCAGCCATATCTAAATCTTCACGAGTCTCGGGCTCTGAATAAGTTGAAGATCTAGTACGCATACACCTACAAATCAAAAGAAATAGATACCAAAGAAATAGAGAATGTATATGTACGTGTAAAAATAAAAATAAAAATCTTTTTGGATTTTTGAAATTTTTTAATTTTTATGGATTTTTAAAAAAATTTAATTTTTATGGATTTACGTTTTGTCAAATTTTAATTTCTCGTCATTTATTTTTCGTCAAGCTTTATGTTTTATCATTTAATTATTTACTTTTAAAGTTTTTAATATTGCACATTTACCTTCTAATTAGTCTTAGATTTAATTAACGGTCATTTACTTTAACGTCTTGCACATTTATTTTTACTACAACGACCAAATCATTTCTTTTCCACCAAGAACAACTGAGTCACACTTTAAACCAACAATCAATTCGATTAGATACACACAACGAATTGAACTTTCATACTTGGCAAAAACCTTGTATTAAATGGCGCCGCTGCCGGCTCTTTTCGTAAAGATTAACGGTTTTTTGTGAGAGACGCGTTCACTCGTGAACGTTAATTTTCGTGTCAAAATTTTTTTTTCAAAAACACAAAAACATTAAGAAATCATAAAAAGCATTTCTTTTTCAAAGTTTTGCACCAAAAATATTTTATTTTTATAAGTGTACATATATTCTCTATTTCTTTGGTATCTTTTTCTTTTGCTTTTGCAGGTGCATGCGTACTAGATCTTCAACTTATTCAGAGTCCGAGACTCGTGAAGATTTAGATATGGCTGGTGTACCCCCAACATGAATAACAACAATGTTCCCCCACCCGACCTTCGCACAATGGAGGAGCTTTGTCAACCAACAATGTATGGACGAGGAGGACCAATTGCGCCGATGCAAATCACGGCTCTGGAGTTTTCGTTGAAGCATCATGATCCAACAAGTGCAAACTTGTCCATTTCGCGGATTGCCGGATGATGATGCCAACAAGCACCTCGACAATTCATTACCCTTACTCAAAGCATGAAGCTGCCCGGTGTTACTATGGATTTCCTTCGCCTTCAACTCTTTTCACATACTTTATCCCACCATGCCGAAAAATGGTTTGATCGTCTCCTGAAGAATTACATTCATACTTGGGACGGCATGACTCAACGATTTTTGTCGCGCTACTTTCCACCATCCATGGTCACGAGCCTTCGAAATCAAATCAGCGGTTTCACGCAAGAACCGGATGAACCACTTTTTGATGCTTGGGAACGATATAATGTTTTGATCGATCGATGTCCAAACCTCAACATGCTCCCCGTTACTTTAATTGACACTTTCTACACTGGTTTAACTTTTCGTGATCGTGATACTATTAATGCAGCCGTTGGTGGCACATTTATGAAAAGAAGACATGAGGAGTGTAGAGAGCTTATCGAGAACATGACTACTCATCACAAAAATTGGGATTCATCCGCATCCTCAAAGAATAACCCGAGATTCAATGTTTCTTCTACTTCAGCAAACCCCGACATGACCGAATTCACCCGCATGATGGCCGAAATGAACACAAATATCTTGCTCATAGCTACTAATCAACAACAACAAGTTAAAGCTGTAGCAATTTCTTGTGAGACTTGCGGTGGTCCTCGTTCATACACTTTTTGTCCTTCTACTCAAGGCAATCCAGAAAACGTGTATGCGGCTTATGGTAACTATTCAACGAAAAACTACCAAGCCCGACCTCAAGGTGATCGTAACTTGCTAAGTTATCGTTCTAACAACTTTCTTTCACCTGGTTTTTCTCCTCAAAACCACAACCCCAACAACTACAATAGAAGCAACCACATCCCACCTCGAGCTTCTAATCCTTATCACCCACCCGTTCAATAAGCCCCACCCATTAATCCAGATGTTGAAGCCTTAATGAGAACCCAAGGAGAGCAAATTAAGAATCTGCAAAGCCAAATTATCAATTTGAAAGGGGATATCACTAAGCAAGGTAATGACATTAGATCCGAGCTTCGACATGATATACAAACCTCCTTCAGCACTCAAACAAATGATTTGAAGAATATGTTGGCTAGTTTCTTACCAACTACTCAACCCTCTACTTCGGGCTCTCTACCTTCAAATACCGTCACCAACCCAAGAGCGAATGTGAGTGCTATTACTACACGCAGTGGAGCAACCTTAGTAGGACCATCTATCCCTCCCCCAGTTACTCCATCTACACCTCCTCCACCACCATTTATCCCTCCTACTCCCACGCCTAGTATTAGTTCTCTATTACCGTCTCCACCTCTTACTGAAGCATCCAAGAAGAGCCCTTCACCAACCCTACCTACCACCTTTAAACCTTCAACGTCTCAACCTTTACCTGCTACACCTCCACCTTCCACCTATAAACCCAATATTCTTTATCCATCTCGCTTAGACAAGGCCAAACTGCAAACCAAGGATGACATTCAAGTGTCAAACTATTTGAAGAAGATTCCGGAAATGACCATCACTTTTAGCCTTGTTGAAGCTCTAGCACAAATGCCTAAATTTGTTAAGATGTTTAAGGAATTCCTTAATAAGAAGGAGAAGATGGCCGAGTTTGTTAATACTCGATTGAATGAAAATTGTTCTGCCGTCCTTCTTAAAGAACTTCCGGAGAAACTTGGACATCCCAGTCGTTTTGTGCTACCATGTACTTTTCACCAAACAGAAGAATTTACTGCCTTAGCCGATCTCGGGGAAAGTATAAATCTGATGCCTTTAAGTGTTTGGAAAAAGTTATCATTACCCGATCTTACTCCAACGAAGATGACTCTTGAGCTTGCAAATCGCACTCTCGCTTACCCTCTTGGTATTGCGAAGATGTGTTTATTAAAGTGGGCACCTTCACTTTTCCGGTCGACTTTGTTGTTGTAGATTATGAAATGGACCCTCGTATTCCTTTAATACTTGGTCGGCCATTCTTAAGAACCGGAAAAGCCTTAGTCGATGTTGCCGAAGGTGATCTCATATTAAGGGTCGGGAATGATGCACAAGTGTTTAAAATGGGGAAGGTCACAACCAAATCAAATGGAAGAGAATCCGCGAATATGATTAATGTGCTTGATGATTTTGTCGTCTACAACAATCCTCTATTCGATTCTTGCTATGATAATCCACTGTTCCAAGATGATGTGGATGATTCTCTATCCAATTCTGATCCTCCACCAATTTATGATTCTCCACCGATCTTTGATGCTTATGATGACGATTCTAGTTCCAATGGAGATGATTATGATGATTTTACTTCTGAGTATCCTGACATGCCCACTTATAATGATTTTGATGAGGCTGATACTCTCTCGAGTGATTCTTCACATGATGAAGATCCTCCGCCAACCATGATTAATCCTACTTTGGATGACTGCTCATTTGAGGGAGATTTTGATACTTTTCTCAACACTTACTTCCCAAATGAGAGTGATGCTCCTCCTTTGGACTTTGATGATTATGGTCATTATCCTCCTTTGGATATGAAGAAACCCGTGTCAAAGGAGAAGAAGCCGGACGAAACCGATATCCGCAGCACTTATGTCTTAACTCCTCTCTATCCTCCTTCTGAGGATGAGATTGCGAGATTTATGATCGGATCTTCTTCAAGATCTGCTGAGCCTGAGTGTTATTTTCCCCTAAAGGAAAAGGTGTTCGACCCCGGCATTGCACTTTTTAAGCCATCTCAGTATCCATCTGATGAAATAAAAGGAAAAAGCTTTGGAACTTATAGAGATATGCTTGCACTTCACCCTTGCTACCACCGTGCTCAATCGCTGCTTAAGGGAACCTTGCCTACTCTTCTTTGGCTTGCCTTAAGCTTGTGTTATTTGATGGATGAAAACCATGTAATTGATCCCGGTGGATGTTCTTCAAGCTTCTTCCTATGCTAATCAAGGTCGAGTCAGGCTCACGACTCGGTTATCAAAAACAAGCGCTTCTCGGGAGGCAACCCGTAGTGTCTATTCTTTTTCTCTGTTTTCATAATAAGTGTAGGGGGAGACCCTAGTATGTGTTTGTTTTTTTCTTTCTTATGATGTGCAGGGATTCGAGCTTACAAAGATCCATTCTTGATGACTTTTGACGACCCGTGATTCCGCGTACCCATCTTCCCGGTTCTATCCTAAACTCTTTTGATTCTCTATTTTATATTCTTCAATATTAAAATAGGAATCAATTTAGTTGTCCTTTCCTTAGCAAGATTTAAACAACGTGCACAATGTCCTAAGTGTAGGGGAGTTACTTCCACATGCTTAAACACTGAGGACAATTTTTATATTAAGTGTAGGGGGACTTCTATCGAAGTTAAGTGGTCTTTTCCTTGCATTTGTCCTCTTTTTAACCGGAAAATTGTTTTTTCGACATTTTTCAAAATTTTTAATCTATTTTGGCCTATTAGTTTTTCCTTTGTTATAGTTATTTTCTTTCCTTGCTAGAATAAATTTTAATAAAGTGGTTTTGATTTTTCAACGTTGTGAATCTTTTGACTCAACCCGAGTTTACTTATCCAAGTTTACTCTAGCTAGTATCCTTAACGTGTTTAAGTCACGTTTTGCTAGGCTTTTATATAGGGAGCTTTAAAACGCGAAAGTCTTAAATCTCACGGGTTAAGAACAAGAACTTTTCGCAAGTTCCTATAATTGATCCTAGAGATTCGTTTATCAAGGGAACTGTAAAATGCGTTTTCTAAACTTGAAAAAGTCTAAGAATTTGCAAGATCCTATAGATGACTCGAAAACCCAAAACTTTGATTTAATTGGCTAAGCATCCACGAGTCTCATTCCTTGAGATTTTAAATTGTAGAGAACGAGAGATGATAGAGTCAATTATAAGTTTGGTATTCTTTCGTGAATTTATGTGAGTTGATTATAAGCCTATTCTCCCATCGCTTGTTAATAAATTTATTTGAAATAAATAAGGTTGTACGATTTGAAAAGTTACTTAGCTTCTAGCCCAAGATCGTTTAAAAGTTGTTCGGTATTAATTAGATTTCATAGCCAAGGCATAACTTATTGAAGCGGGATGCGAAGATTGGCGAGTCCGAAAAGGCCCTAACAAGGCATGAGGGCTACATTTTGTTGCTAAAGATCCAAAGTGATGTGAAGAATCATTTATCAAAAATCAATATGAAGGATCGAGACACACGACGAAAAGCAAATACTCACATAAAGATCATGGAGAAGTCTATCCAAAAAGGCCCTAACAAGGTATGAGGATAAATAGATCCAAGTCCTAAAAGGAGGCGGATCGTTGTATATCAAAATCCCAAATAAACATTGGAGAAAAAATGAAGAAGTCGTGGTCCAAATATGAAGAATCTCTCAAAAAGTTCAAGTGAAGAAATTCCTATTATGAAGAGAAGACCATTATTTCATGAACGTCACTCAAGATTTGAAGTATGAAGTCACTGCCAAATATCGGTCCGAGAAAGGTATCAAACCGTGAAGCAAGTTATGCCAAGATATGAACTTTATGAGGTCCCGAGAAGTAGTTTTAAAAGATTTTGTCCTTTAGCTAACTATTGATTAAATCGTCCCACTTTATTTTCAGCCTAAATAACTATCGAAATAAGTCAACAATGCATCCTCGTGATCATTCAAGACAATAATAAATATAAGAGATATACCTAGGAATAAGGGAGTCTAAGTAAATAATTGGCCCACATGAGTTCGTGTTAGTTTGCTAACTTATAATAACAATGATCTCGTTTTTAAGCTTGGTTTGGGGAACGTGAAACTTGAGGATGAGAATCATTCATGACATTTCCAAAACCCAAAGGTAAGTTTTTGTTCTTTTTACTTGTTTTCTTCTTTTGAATATTTTGTAATTTTCTATCTCTTTAATAAAGGCCAATGTGGATTGATTATGATGGAAAATGTAAAACTTGCTTTGTAATTAATGCATTGCATGAGGACATTGCAATGGTCAAGTGTAGGGGATTTGATAGGTGTGAAAACACTCATCCTTTTACCACTTAATTATAATAATAACCAAGCCAAAACGTGTATTTTATGTCGTAAATGTCAGAATTATGCGTGGTTTGTGTTTTTGTTGTGATTTAGGACCAAAATGTGAAAAGGGAGGAAAACACGGGCTTTCACGGGCTTTAATCGAAGAAAAAGACAAAAGACGAAGTCAAGAGATCAAGAGTGCAAAAAGAACGGAAGTCCAAGGCCTATTCTAAAGATTTATCGAAGAACAAGTCCAAAGACGGAAGTTTAATAAAGCCGAGGAACTCAAGTCTAATTAATGAGAATTTTCAAGACGAGTTTAATTAATCCCGAGACAACGTCGAAAAAGTCGAAGAGTTTAGAAGACGAAAAGACGTGAAGAAAGAAAGAAAGAAGGAGCACCACATGCATCCTTCCCTTCTCCTATAAATAGACTTCATTTCACCACATTTAGTTTTGTTGGCTAACTTGACAAATTAGCTCTTCCATCTTTTAATTACTTGCACTTTTAATTAATTGTCATTTAAATTCAAGTCTTTAATTTTCAAGTAAGTTTTAATTTTGTGTTGTTTAATCTTTTATCTTTAAGCTTTTTAATCATCTCATTCTACTTTTCTTCTTGCTTATTCTTAATCTTTTTCATAATCTTTGTTTGTGTTGATTTTGTGTTTTCAATCTAAATCTTTTTCATCTACTTTTTACATAAAGTTTAAATCTTTTTAATTTTCGTGGCTTGCTTTTGATATTTTTATAAGTTTTATCGTTAATCTAGGATTTTTAGTTAGCTTATTTGTGTTTTATTTTTCTTATTGTTCTTAAAAAGTTAAGTTTTTAGTGCTTATTTTCGTACTTTTACGTTTTTCTATTTTTTAGGAAAAAACTGTTATAATTTCGCAACTTTCAGCATAATTACGGAATTGAACTTCTTTGTATTGCGGAATCATCAATTCCGCAATTATTGCGGAATTGTTACCCAAGCTACATTGCGAAATCCTCCACTTTGTATTGCGGATTCGAACCTTTGCACTATTGCGGATTCATGGTTTCCAACATTGCGGAATTAAGTCCGCAATTTAATTGCGGAATTTAGGTCTTCACATTGCGAAATTATTTCTTTTCTTTTTCTTTATTTGCGAAATTAATTCAGTTTTATTTAAATTGCGAAATTAAATAGTTTTCATTTAAATTTAATTTTCAAATTTATTTTTCCCACCAATTTACTTAAGTTTATTTTTACTTGTTCTTCCTAGTTTTATTTTTAAAGTATTTTATTTTAAAGTTTTTAAATTTACGTTTTGTCAAATTTTAATTTCTCGTCATTTACTTTTCGTCAAGCTTTAAGTTTTGTCATTTAATTATTTACTTTTAAAGTTTTTAATATTGCACATTTACCTTTTAATTAGTCTTAGATTTAATTAACGGTCATTTACTTTAACGTCTTGCACATTTATTTTTACTACAACGACCAAATCATTTCTTTTCCACCAAGAACAACTGAGTCACACTTTAAACCAGTAATCAATTCGATTAGATACACACAACGAACTGAACTTTCATACTTGGCAAAAACCTTGTATTAAAAAGATTAAGATTAAGAACACGAAATCAAAACAAATGAAGATGATTAAAAAGATTAAGATCAAAACAAGAAAGGTAGAAGGAGATTAATAAAAAGATTAAAGATAAAAGATTAAACAACCCAAAATTAAAACTTATTTGAAAATTAAATACTTGAATTTAAATGACAATTAATTAAAAGTACAAGTAATTAAAAGATGGAAGAGCTAATTTGTCAAGTTAGCCAACACCTCCTAATGTGACATTAGGAGGGTATTTATAAGGAGGTTAGCATGTGTTGTTCCTTTCTTCTTCTTCACGTCTTTTCGTCTTCTAAATTCTTCGACTTTTTCGAATTTGTCTCGGGATTATTTGAACGCGTCTTATAATTTCTTCATTTATTAGACTTGAGTTCTTCGACTTCATTAAACTTCCGTCTTTGGACTTTTTCTTCGATAAATCTTTAGAATAGGCCTTGGACTTCCGTTCTTTTTGCACCCTTGATCTTTTGACTTCGTCTTTTGTCTTTTTCTTCGATAAAAGCCCGTGTTTTCTTCCCTTTTCACATTTTGATCCTAAATCACAACGAAAACATAAACCACGCATAATTCCGACATTTACGACATAAAATACACGTTTTGGCTTGGTTATTATTATAATTAAGTGGTAAAAGGATAAGTGTTTTCACACTTATTAATGATTTATGATTAAATCACACAAATCAAACCAATAACAACAACCAATCACTAATCTACCCCGTGGCGATTGATACCAAATGTTGTCCCATAAATTTAGATGATATAAGATAGAAATAAAGAAAATAAGATGGATTCTAGAGAGAGAAAGTAGTGAGATAAAGTAGAGAGAAGGAGGTGATTAACTTGGTGAGATTAGATTAAGAATTATGATTACATGTCCACCCTCCTAACATGCTAGAATGGTGCTTATATAGTCCACCCACATGCGGGCTCTCTAATGGACTATATATGTTTTGGGTCGGGCTTGAATAAATGCTTAGTACCATAAAAGAGGCCTTTTAAGCTAACCATCAATCCCGTAATGTCACGACTATTTTAACTAACTATTACAACGTTCTAATAAATATTACAATATAAACTTATGGCCGAACATTCTTGTTTGACTCAATATTTTGAGGCTAACAATATCATATATGATATATTGAGGTATCATATATGATAATATGATAATGTGCTTGAAAACAAATATAAGCAAATATGTGATCTCTTGGTTGGTAATTAAAAGTTAGTTGCGTGTATATTATCATATTTGATAATCTAGTTGAAATTCAGCTTCTATAATATATTATATTTGATAATCTGGTTGAAATTCAGCTTATGTAAGATATCATATTTGATAATCTAGTTGAAATTTAGCTTATGTAAGATATCATATTTGATAATTTGTTTAAAACTAAAAGCAATTTTTTTTTATCTTTTTAGTAAAGGTTGTTTTTGATGCATTTTGAAGAACTCAAACATCTCAAGGGCAAAAAGAAGTGAACATAAGACAAGTGTCAAAAGAACAAACGACGACATGTGCATGAGATGACAAAAGACGGATGTCGAGTTTGCAACCAAACTGTTGATGCATGGAATCAAGATCCATTGTTTTAGCCATTTGACTTGTTTATATTTTAGTAATTTGTGTATGACGTTGTAATGCTTTAACTTTGTAATGCTGCTAAATCATTGAGTTTTTTGTTGAATATGAACATGGTAAAATATCTACGGATGTATCTTTTGGATAAAATGTCTATTTTGTTGATATTTTTATCATTTGTAGCATAGTTGTTTTTTACCTTTTTATTAGTATCATATATGATAATAAAATATTATATATGATAATCAATGTAACTCTTAAATTCTTCCATATATGATAATGCGTTATCATATATGATACTCAAAAAGAAAGTTTCATAGATTAAAATTTATGAAACATCATATATGATGTGTACAACATGTCAAATATGATACATCGCGTAAAAATGTAAACCACGAGTATCATATATGATAAATTAACGAAATATTATGATGTGTACAACATATCATATATGATACATTAAGTAAAAAATATTAACTACAAATATCATATATGCTAAATCAATAACACATACATGGTTTCTAAAAAAATAAAATTACAAAACATCTTCAATAAAAACAATCAACTGCTTCTTCATCCCTACATGTTGTTAACTGCACCTCATCACATACGCATGCACGTCCTCTTGCTTTTACTTCAACCTGGACAATTGTAGCATCCCTTCATTGTTTTGTTAGCACAGTCTGCAATATAAAGGAAGGAGAGAACATATTAGGCACCATGTTATCAACAACTGAATCATATATGATATAAGGCAGGTTTGAAGAGTTTAAAGAGTATTTGTGAAAAATTAGTTATAAAGACTGATTTTTCTGTGATTTTTTAGATACATCATATATCATACTTCATATATGATAAATCTATCATATATCACAAATCATATAACTATCATATATGATAAATAAGGTATCATATATGATACATCAAACTTATAGCTTATATCAGCAACTTAATTAAAAAAAACCTAATAATTCACACTAACATAAGCTTATTCTCCCATACTTATAAAACCTAATAATTAACCAAAATAAGCTAATTAACCAAAATAAGCTTATTCATACCTCTCATATTCACATAAATGAGCTTATTCACAATAATCTAATTATTCATATAAATCAACTAATAAGCTAGCTTATAATTAAGAGCAATAAATTCAGATAGTTCATTCAAAATAAGCTAGCTAAAAGCTTATAAATTCGAATGATGATAAATTAATAAGCGTATTCAAATAAAATAAGCTAAAATAACAATTGATGTAACTAATCTAACCTAGTGATGGATCAATTGATTTGTGGTGATCAATTTGTGATGGATTCGTGATGATCGATTTGTAATGTATTCTTGATGGTAGAGTCGTGATATGTTTATGGATACGTGATGATGGATTTGTAGAGATAGAAACTAGATCGGGAGTAGAGAGAGAAATAATGAGACGGTGTGTGTTTATTATGAGGAGGGGAGTAAAAAAAAGGCTTATATAGTAAGCGGTGAAATGACCGAAAACCCCTACAGTGTAAAATGTGAATATAATATCAGCCAGTAGATGGAAGGTGGAGATGAGTCCCTTCATATTTTAAATAAGTTTGGTATCCAAATGAACTTACATCTATAAAATTACATTCTACATAACTATGAGAATACATCTTCGACAACAAAAAAGATAGCATGCTGAAAGACGCGTATACCATTCTCACACTGCACAATCATTTATGACTTTTATATTTATATGAGTTTTTGAGATTTTTGTTTTACAAAGTAGATCTTTTCGGATATAATAATACATATGTTTAATGTAAATACACACATTACTTGTTAATTGTAATAATATTAATGATAATATGCGTGATAGACATATAACACACATTAAATAATCAATAGATTTAAGTTCATTTGGATACTAAATTTTATTTGAATACCAAGTGACTAATCTCCACCTTTCATATCCATTTTAATCCAATGGATAAGATTAAACACAAAATATATTTTCACCATCTTTTTTCAAACATTAATATCTCTTAAAGCGTTAATCGTTATGCGAAAAAAATACCGTTACGAAAATCATTTAATTATCTTTCTATAGATATGCTATATGACATACTTTTCGACAAATATTTTTTTTCATTTTATTGCATTTTCGAAAATTATCATATATAATACTAATATCATATATGATGTAACACCAGTATCATATATGATATAACCTATCATATATGATAGAAACCGATATCATATATGAATTAACACTGTTATCATATATGATGAAACAATATTATCATATATGATATTTCACGTAAATTTTAACAAGAAGAAAAAAACGAATTTTTTTTCTTCGAAAGTATATCATAGTGCATATTGGTAGAAAGATGATTAAACGCTCGTCGCGATAGAATAATTATTTTCGTTTAACACTTAACGGTTTAAAATATATTTAAATTATAAAAAATAGTTAAAAAATAAAATATATTTAATCTCATCCATTAGATGGAAATGAGATGCATGGTGGGGATGAGTCCCCATATATCCAAGGAAAAGTATGGTATTTAAAGTAACTCTTCTCTAATCAATATACTGTTTTTCGGTTTTAAAATATAAACGTGCTGATGTGATGCGATTTTATGGGACAGTTTTATGAGTCAAATTGCAACTGTACCGTATTTTACGGGGTTTCTTTAAATCCATCTACCGGTTTTTATCGTTATACGATTTTTGTGGTTTGATGTTTTAGGATTTTTGTGATTTTGTGGATCGCGTTTGTGTCTGCTTATCCTTACATGTGGTTATCTATAGAAATGAAAAGCTTAAATTAATAATTTATCTAATTTATTTTTAATTAATAATTTTAATGATTTAAGTTCATTTGTATACTAAACTTTATTTGGATAACAAAGGACTAATTTCCACCTTCTGTATCCATTTTAATTCAATGGATAAAATTAAACACAAAATATATTTTCACTTTTTTTTCAAACATTAATATCTTAAACCGTTAATCGTTATGCGAAAAAACATACCGTTACGAAAAACATTTATAGATATGCTATATGATATACTTTCGACAATTTTTTTTCCTTCATTTTTTTCGCATTTTCGAAAATTATTATATATAATACTTATATCGTATGTGATGTAACACCAATATCATATATGATATAATCTATCATATATGATAGAAACTAATATCAAATATGATTTAACATTATTATCATATACGATGAAACAGTATTATCATATATGATATTTCACGTAAATTTTAACAAGAAGAAAAAAAAACGAATTTTTTTTTCTTCGAAAGTATATCATAATGCATATTGCCAGAAAGATAATTAAACGCTCGTCGCGATGGTATAATTAATTTCGTTGAACACTTAACGGTTTAAAAGATATTTAAATTATAAAAAATAAGTAAAAGATAAAATATATTAAATTCTATCCATTAGATAAAAATGAGATGCATGGTGAATATGAGTCCTCTCATATTTAAGAAAAGAGAATTGCTAGAATCACATAATGTTTACAAAAAAATATCCACATAATGAGGTGTAGCAATATGATTTGTTATGAAACTAATAGTTAGTGGAGAAAGAAGACAATGATTAGTCTAAATGCTTTGCCACATCATTATGTGGATATTTTTTTGTACAAATTATCATTCCTCTTAATAAAAAGTATAATATACAAAATAACTCTTCTCAATTATAAGAGACTTTCAATTTTATCGGTTCTCTGATTTTGATAATTTTTTAAAAGTATACATTATATTAATTTTAAAAAACACCCCCTTTGTATCAAAGCTTACTTAAATCAGAATCGGGATGTTACATATATATATCGTACATTGTCGTTTAGTATTCATCTAATAGTAAAATAATTGTTTAGCAATGAATTAAAATGAATGATCACTAAATCAAAGGCGTATCCTTTTTATTTGATTCATTTTGATTTGAAATTGGCCGGTTTGTTTAGGCTTAAATCTTCACAAAAGCAATGGGAAATCACGCTTTACTAAGATAAGAAAAAGCAAAAACAAGAGGATATTCGTGATTGTATCCGCAATCCATTCTTCCATATTCACATGCCTTTCCCACTTGTCTCTTTTTCTTTCTTAAATTTTTTTTATAAGCTGTTCTAGCTTTTACTTTTGGTCAATTTTGTTGCTTCAAGTTATTAACTACTCACATAAGCATGGTAAGATACGTGTCAAGTAATACAGTGGAGACGGCACCAAAAAACATTGTGTTCGATCGATCATGGATGGAGTACCAGCATTATACCTAATCTAATCTGTTGACGGGGTCATCCAATAGAACGAGGCCAATTGATGAATGATCATATAAATTGTGCGTTTGACCTTAATACTGATGTGTGGTTTTAGTTTAGATATTGTAATTATAATGTTGGGAATTATTTGTTAAGTGTCAAATACTGTCAGTATAATTTAAGTACTGTTAGTATTATGTAAGTACTGTTAGTGTTAACGCGGTACATAGTAAGTACTGCTACCTGTTATATTGATTAGGACGAATATATCTTTGTATAAGATATGTCATAGTTATAGTTAAAGTATATCTTATGTGATATACTTAAATAGTTAGAATATTAATAATATATCGTCTGTGATATAGTTATCTTTATAGAATATTTTAAGGTTTCTAAGGTTCCTTACTCTATAAAAGGAACATAGGTACAATGTCATTCATGTACCTCATTCAAGTCGATTAATAAGAGAATCGAATAGTTAAAAGTAATTCTGTTCTTTTGTGCTTTATAAGTTAGATTCCGCATAACTTATTTAGTTTGAGTAAGAGTTCTCAAAGTGTTTTAGTTTGATTACAAACTACTATACTAGTTCTTAACAGAATATAGATCCAATCAAAGGGATCAACAAGTGGTATCAGAGCCTGGTTGAGAAACTCTGAAAAAGAAGAACACAACCCCGAACACTCTACTCACACCAAGACTCAATGTCTCAACCAGAAGGTGATGATGTTCAGAACCCTGATCCTATACCACAGGGACAACCACAAGTTGTGCATCCTGCACCAGTACAAGGTGTTCAAGCCGTGAATGTTGTAGCTACCTCTACATCCACAATATCTTCTCATACTCAATCTGCTATTAAACTCCCAATTCTCAAAGGTGACAATTATGAGACATGGGCTATGCAGATGGAACATTACTTGAATCACACAGATCACACTGTGTGGCAAGTTATCAAGAATGGGAACACACCTAAGAAGCTACACTAGTTGCCAGACGGTACATGCTATGCTCTACCTGCTGTGACTGCTGAGGAGGTACAAGTAGAGATCAGAGAGAGAAAAGCCAGAACTGCTTTGGCTATGGATCTTTCAGAAGACATCTTACCAAGCTTTCATCATTATAAGGATGTTAAAGCTGTGTGGGATGCTATAAAACTTAGATTTGGAGGTAATGACAAATCTAAGAAGATAAAGAAGATTGTTCTTAAGCAAGAATTTGATAACTTCTCAATTTCTAGTATAGAGGGAATACATGGTGGCTATGGAAGGTTCAGTAAGCTACTTATTCAATTGGCAGTTTATGGACAAGTAATTCCCAATAAAGAAGCTAATTTAAAATTCTTAAGAAGTGTTCCACCAGAGTGGAAAGCAATGGCTATGCACTTCATCACAAGAGATGATCTGGAAACAATTCCTTTTGATCATCTCTACAACAATCTTAGAGCATACGAGATGGATGTGAAAGGCATTGAAGTGACTAAGGCAGCGACTACTACAAAGTCTAACTTGGCTTTTGTGTCAGATGGAAACAGTGGTACTTATTTTCATAATACCGCTAGTGGATTAAGCAGCGGTACTTACTTCACAAATACTGCTGGAGGACTTACAAGTAGTACTTACCCACAAAGTATTGAAAACGGCCCTATAGTCTCTCAAAATCCACATGGAAGGTCTTCACCATTGTTTAGTGACAATGATGCCTTCTCATTCTTCGCTGGACAAGATAACAGGCCAAGATTAACACTCAATGACTTGTTCCAAATGGATGATGTTGATGTTGAAGAGATGGATCTTAAATGGCAAGCTGCTATGGTGTCAATAAGATCTAATAGGTTCTTCAAGAAGATTGGAAGAAAGATGAATGTTGATCCTAATGAGCCATTAGGATATGACAAGTCCAAAGTTGAATGCTATAATTGTGGAAGGAATGGACACTTTGCAAGAGAATGCTCTAGAGACAAAGCTGAGAGTAGCAGTCAGAAGTCCAAGCACAGCTATAGAACCAGTCCAAGAATAACTGAAAGCTTTCCAAAAGGAAATAGCATGAGTCCTAAAGGAACCAAAGCATTGGTAACTGTAGATGGAGTGGTGAACTGGGCTGAAAATGAACAAGAAGAAGAGCTTGGTTTAATGGATCTCTCACATGAAGATACTGAGGTACATCCTTGTTCTAAAGAATGTGTTCTTAAATTTAATAGCTTAAAAGTAGAACTAGATGAACAGTATCAAAAGGTTTACACATGCACCGTATAATTAAATGCTTTTAAACAGGGTGTTGTTAAATTAGAAGAAAATATAGTTTTGTACAAAAAGGCTCAACAAAACTATGAAGAGGAAATAAGAATTTTAACTCTTCAAATGAGGGAAAAAGATGTGAAAATTAAAGCCTTTGAAAGACAACTTTTGAAAGTGTCAGCAGAAAATGAAACTTTAAAAGCCAGTCATTATAATGAAAGGGAAGTCTGATCCGAACGAATCTTGTTGAATGAATTGATCCATTGTTCTATGCCCTACTTCTTAGTTCATTTTTGCCTACTCGGACCCGCCTCCTTTGACTACTCCTGATAGTGATTAATCATTGGCAAAAATCCTCTAAAGGATTGGGAAAATTTATTAATTCACAAATGGGGTATTATGATAAATCAGGCCTAGGATATATTGAGGACCAACCTGGGATAACTTTAACTGACAAGGACTTATCAAAAGGAATTTTTGATAGTTCTAGTGAGTTAGATAATACACCTGAGAATGATAGATATGCCGAAGGAATGAAGGCAGTTCCTCCACCACTATCAGGAATTTACATGCCCCCTAGTAATGATACAAATATAGAGTTAGAAGAACCAAAGGTTAAAAATACCTCAAACTCTAGTACTTTGTCCCAAGAAAAGACTGTTGTGACCAACAACATTGTTTATCCACCTTTAATGAACGACTTTGTTTCTGAAGAATCTAAGACTAGTTCTGCTCCCAAGCAGGTAAAAACTCCTAGCAAGACATTGGAAAACAATGTAAAACATAATAAAACCAAAAGGGGTGGGCTAGGTTTTGAGAAAGTTAAGTCAAAACAACCTTTTGGGTCTTCTTTAAGAAGAAAAGGATGTTATGTTTGTGGTAGTCTAAGTCATTTTATCAAAGATTGTACTTTACATGAAGATAAAAGTGTAAAGCAAAAGGCTGCACAAAGGGTCATGAAAAATAGTAATGGGAAAAACGCACAGGTTAATAGGAATCAAAAACTTAAGAATGACAAATCTAAGTTTGATCACTCAAGGGTAGCCAAACAGATTAAAAATAACTCTACCAAAAGTTTTGTTCATAGAGCAGTACTTATGAAACAAGGACTAGTACCTTTAAAGTCTGGTAAACCATGTACCGACAAGTCTAGACCTGCAAGTACTGCTAGACCAAACTCAAGTACTGTTGGTTTAAAGTCTGTCAAACCAAAGTTCTCTAAGACTTCTAAGAATGTTGTTGACAAAGATAAAACATCTAGAAGTAAGGATAATTACAAACCAGTGCAAATGTGGATTCCTAAAAGAGAAAAATCATTTGTTAAAGCAAGTACTGCTAAAGCAGTGCTTAAGGGAAAGAAGTCTGAGCACATACAGTCACCCTATGTCTTTGACTACATAACTGAAACCATGAAGTATAAGAGCAAAAGTAGCATTACTGGGAATGCTTCAGAACAAACTCTTAAGTGTATAGGCCCCACAAGATCCGAGCCAAATGTGGCTTGGGTCCCTATTAAAAACTAATGAGTTTTACTTGTGTGCAGGGGCATCTAATTGATGAATTGAAAGACAAAGGTATAGTAGATAGTGGATGCTCAAGACACAAGACAGGAAACAAAGATTTTCTTGTTGAATTTGAAGAATTCATAGGAGGACCAGTAGCCTTTGGAGGTAGCAAAGGTAGAATCACTGGCAAAGGGAAAATCAACACAGGGAAGTTGGAATTTGAATATGTGTTCTTTGTAAAGGAATTGAATGAATTCAATCTCTTTTCTGTATCATAAATGTGTGATAAGAAGAATAATGTGTTGTTCACAGACAAAGACTGCTTGGTGTTGTCTAAAGACTTTGAGATGCCTAAGGAATCTCAAGTACTGCTAAAAGTACCCAGGCAAGAAAATATGTACACCTTTAATCTTCATACTATTACTCCAACATGTGGTATTACATGTTTGCTAGCTAAGGCTTCTTTTGACGAGTCTAATTTATGGCATAGAAGGTTAGGTCATGTGAATTTCAAGAATCTTAACAGATTAGTGAATAGGAATTTGGTTAGAGGCCTACATAACAAATCTTTTCAAAATGATTTCACATGTGCTGCCTGTCAAAAAGGTAAACAACATAGAGCCTCTTGTAAGACCAAGACTGTCAACACTGTGACAAAACCTTTGCAGTTGTTGCATATGGATTTGTTTGGTCCAGTTTCTATAAGAAGCATTAGTCATAAGACCTTTTGTCTAGTCATAACTGATGATCATAGTAGATTCAGTTGGGTTTTCTTTTTAGCTCTTAAAAGTGAAACCAATGAGTTACTTAAGGATTTTATCACTTTAGTTGAAAAACAGTTCACTAAACAGGTTTTAATCATTAGGACTGATAATGGGACAGAATTCAAGAATGCTGAATTTGATGAATTCTGTAGGTCTAAAGGAATTAAGAGACAATTTAGTAATCCTAGGACTCCACAACAAAATGGAGTAGCTGAAAGGAAGAAGGACACTAATTGAGGCTGCTAGAACTATGCTGGCTGATTCTCTTTTGCCAAATACATTTTGGGCAGAAGCAACCAACACTGCATGTTATGTGTTAAATAGAGTCTTAGTGACCAAGCCTCAAAACAAAACACCTTATGAACTTTTGACTGGTGTGAAGCCTACCATAAGTCATTTAAGACCTTTTGGGTGTCATGTGTCTATACTAAATACTCTTGATAATTTGGGAAAGTTTTATGGAAAGTCTGATCCAGGATATCTTATAGGATATTCAGTGCAAAGTAAAGCATATAGGGTTTATAATTTGGCATCTAAAACGTTTGAAGAAAATGCCCATGTTAATTTCTTAGAAAATAAACCCAATGTATCAGGAATAGGTTATGCTTGGATGTTTGATTTAGATTATCTAACTAACTCCATGGATTACTATTCTCTGCAAAAATGATTGTCAAACTAACAATGCAGGTGAGGAGTCAAGTGCAACTAATGCAGGTACTCAAGATGATGTTTCTTCATCAGATGATGATGTTCATATCTATGTGTCCAATATGCCTACTGTTACTCCTATGTCTGCTACTCCCAAGAAGAAAACCATGCCATCAAAAGATGATCAAGCCTCCCAAGAACTTCAGAGGCTTCAAGATCAAGAAAAGAATGATATATCTGCTAATAAGAATTCAGGAGAAGAATCTTTTGAGTCACAACACTCAGCAGTACCTACTACACCTAGCGATACTTCATCTGCAAGTACTGCTAAGTCAAAATCTGCTAAATCTGTTGACTCACTAGAAGAGATTTTACAAGCTATGGACGATTGATACACTGATTTTATATGTGGGTTCTAATTAATCTCGGAATCTTCTCGAATTGATCTCGGCCTTAAGTGGAATGATTGTTCTTGGTTACTAAAATAAAAGGGCTTGGTTTTCTAATCTAATAAAAATTTAAATGAACTAAAATGAAAACTTAAATCAAAGACAATTACTTTAATGACAATTAATAAAATGTGAATTAAAATTCGAATTAAGATTAAAATTAGAATTAAAATTAAAGTTGAAATATTAAATATAGATTGTGAAATAAAAGTAAAGAAACACTTAAACAGTAAAAAAAGTTACACTCACAGAAAATTGATTCGGAAGTTTGGTAATTCATTCGGAAGTTTTGGGCTTGGTTCGGAACTTTCCGATTCGGAAGTTTAAAAATTGGTTCGGAACTTACTGTTCACTTGGTTCGGAAGAAATTGGTTCGGAAGTCTAAAATCGGTTCGGAACTTTTTTTCTTGGTTCGGAAGTTTTACCTTCGTTCGGAACTTTTTGGCTTGGTTCGGAACTTTAGCTCGGTTCGGAAGTTTTACCTTCGTTCGGAAGTTCTGCTTGGTTCGGAACTGTTTCCTTGGTTCGGAAGTTTCACCTTCGTTCGGAACTTTTTGGCTTGGCTCGGAACTTTAGCTTCGTTCGGAAGTTCTGCTTGGTTCGGAAGTCTGGGAAACCCAGAACAGAAGTAATACCCGAAGAACAAGGAAAAACGCTTTTGATCCAAAAATTACCAAGTTTTTCACCAAATCTTAAATAAAACTAAACACAAAGCATCTACTAACCATAAGCTACAATTCCCATCAACAAAAACACAAATCCCAACAACTTTTGAAGATCAAATCAAGAAAAATAAAAACTCAAGAACTTGAAGAAAAAGATGAAGATGAACAAGATTAAAATGGAAAGATTAAACAAGACTTGTATTGAATGATTAATGTTTTAACAAGATCAAACAAAGATTAAAACAACAAGATTGGAAGAACAAAGATTAAAATCACCAATCACCCTAGTGGTGATGGTGATGCTACGAAACAGGAAGAAGAAAGAGTGGGGAAGAAGAAAACAAAAACTAACTAACTCTGGATGTGTGAGGGGTTGCCTATTTATAGGTGTTTCTTTTGGTTGGTGAGTGGGCTTTCTCCCGTTCTTCTTGTCTTTTCGTCTTTTCAGAAAAGTTTCCGTTTTCGATTCTGATTCGGGATTTGTTGTCGATTAAATTTAACTCGTCTTTTAATTTCTTCGTTTAATAGACTTGAGTTTCTTAGACTTGTGTAAATCTTCCATCTTTGGTCCTTTTCTTCGATAAATCTTCGAATAGGCCCAGTGACTTCAAATCTTTTGCATCTCTTGGACAATAGACTTTATCTTGAGTCTTTTTCTTCAGTAAAACCCGTGCAATCCCATGTTTTCTTTAATATTCATCCAGTTGGCTCTGAAAACACAATAAACACAAAAACCACGCATAATTCCAAACAAATGATATTAAATACGTGTTTTGGTCTTGTTTTAGCCAGAATTAAGTGGTAAAAGGATGGGTGTTTACACACCTATCAAATCCCCTACACTTAACCATTGCCATGCCCTCATGCAATGCTTAGTGATAAAGCAATTTTACATTTTTCTCATAATCAATCAACCTTGGCCTTATTCAAACACTACTAAACAAAAATTTAAAGTACTAAAAGAAATTAAAACTTTAAAGGAAACAAAAGGATAGAAAACCATTTTCACTTGAAAATAGCTACATGGAAATAACTTGCAAAGAGATCAATGACTTACATTAGGGCTTTTGTGCTGCGAAGATTTATCACCCTTAAGTTTTCCCCAAACTAAGCTTAAAAACGAGATCATTGTTATTATAAGTTAGCAATTCAAACACTTACACACATGGCTTAATTAAATGCTTAAACTCCCTTATTCCTAGGTGTATCTCTTATATTTTATTTTTGTCTTAGAATGATCATGAAGATGCATTTTTGGACTTATTTCGATAGTTTATTAGGGCTGAAAGCAAAGTAGGACGATTTGATCAATAGTTAGCTAAAGGACAAAATCTCTTAAAACTGCTTCTCGGGATATCAAAAAGTTCATATCTTGGCATAACTTGGTTCACGATTTGAGACCTTTCTCGGGCTGATATTTGGCATGTACTTCATACTTCATATCTTCGAGAGACGTTCTTGAGATAATGGTCTTCTCATCATAATAGAGTTTCTTCACTTGGAGACTTTTGAGGGGTACTCCAACTTTGTTGACCACGACTTCATGATTATTCTTCAATCTCTAATTGGGATTTTGAGATACAACGATCCGCCTCCTTTTCGGACTTGGATCTATTTATCCTCATACCTTGTTAGGGTCTTTTCGGATAGATTTCTCCATGATCTTTATGGGAGTTGATTGCTTTTCGTCGTGAGTCTTGATCCTTCATATTGACTTTGGGAATAATGCTTTTCACATCACTTTGGATCTTCAGCAATAAAATGGAATCCTCATGCCTTGTTAGGGCCTTTTCGGACTCGCCAATCTTCGCGCCCCGCTTCATAAGTTATGCCTTGGCTATGAACTCTTATCATTACCGAGCAACTTTTAAACGATCTTGGGCTAGAAGCTAAGTAACCTTTCAAATCGTACGACCTTACTTATTGCAGATAAATTATTAGCAAGTGATGGGAGAATAGGCAAATAATTACACCAAGTGAGCTTGCGCAAGAATACCGACTTATAATTGACTCTATCATTTCTCGTCCTCCACAATTTAAAATCTCAAGTAATGAGACTCGTGGATACTTAGCCTAATAAACCAATTAAGGTCTACATGGTTAAGGATACTAGCTAGAATAAACTTGGATAAGTCTATTCGGGTTGAGTCAAAATAAACGCAACGGGCCTAATATGTCAAAGACTTCTAAACTAGCTACACCACTTTATTAATATTTTTGACTTTATTGCGGGATATATACATATGAAAGCAACGATAAAAATTTAAAAATTACGACTAAATGGCCAAAGTTAATAAAAAATTTGAAAAATAGGATTTTCTGGTTAAATGAAGGCATTTTCATGGAAAAGTCCACTTAAAACTTCGATAGAAGTCCCCCCTACACTTAAGATAAAAATTGTCCTCAATGTGTAAGCATGTGGGAAAAGTCTCCCCTACACTTATGACATTGTGCACGTTGGTTAACTCAAGTTAAGGAAGAGACGACTAACGTGATCAATTTCAAATGTGAGTATGAAGAAAATTGAATCACGATAGTTGAGAGATAGAACCGGATTTCGGATAACACGGGAGCACGGTTCTTCAAAGCTTCCAAGAGTGCACTTATCCCTGTAATCACACCACACACAGAGACAAACACGTATAGAAGTCCCCCCTACACTTAGGGGATTAAAACATAAAAGGATAGATACTCGGGCTGCCTCCCGAGGAGCGCTTGTTTTTGATAACCGAGTCACGAGCCTGACTCGACCCAAAATTAGTTCATGGGGAATGTGGTGAGGGATGGAATCACCTCCTGAGAGGTGTCCTCACCAAAGTACAACTTCACTCGTTGGCCATTCACCTTAAAATTCGGTCCATTAGGTTGAGCGAGCTCGAGAGTACCATATGGAAAAATTTGGGCAATGGTAAATGGGCCGGACCAACGAGATTTGAGCTTTCCCGAGAAGATTTTCAACCGAGAGTTAAAAAGTAAGACTTTGTCTCCAACATGGAACTCTCGGTTTTTTATCTTGGAGTCGTGAATGAGCTTAGTTCTTTCCTTATAGATCAAAGAATTTTCATAAGCCTCATTACGGAGTTCATTGAGTTGGATCTTGCGTAGGTCACCGACTTTGTTTATATCAAAATTAGCCCACTTCAAGGCCCAATAAGCCTTGTGCTCCAACTCAATAGGGAGGTGGCACGCTTTCCCGTACACAAGACGATAAGGCGTACAGCCGATCGGGGTCTTGTAAGCAGTACGGAAAGCCCACAAAGCATCATCAAGTTTATCAGCCCATGCGGCACGATGCTCTCCCACGGTTCTTTCAAGAATTCGCTTCAGTCCTCGGTTGGATATTTCAGCCTGACCATTAGTTTGTGGGTGGTAGGCTGTGGAAAGACGATGATTTACACCGTACTTAGCCATGACTCGAGCAAATTGGTCATTGCAGAAATGAGTCCCACGATCACTAATAATGGCACGAGGCACACCGAATCTAGCGAAAAGAGCTTTCAAAAAGTTACAAACCACCCTTGCGTCATT
This sequence comes from Glebionis coronaria, assembly GCA_025667525.1. Taxonomy (NCBI): domain Eukaryota; kingdom Viridiplantae; phylum Streptophyta; class Magnoliopsida; order Asterales; family Asteraceae; genus Glebionis; species Glebionis coronaria. The sequence goes on from CM046876.1 coordinate 123,296,126, forward strand.
AGTAGGTAAAGCTTTGGCTTCAACCCATTTGGAGACGTAGTCACGGCTACAAGGATGTATTTGTTTCCTTTAGAAGAAGGGAAGGGCCCCATAAAGTCGATACCCCAAACATCAAAAATTTCACACTCTTGAATGAAATTCTGAGGCATCTCGTCTTTATGTGTGATTTTGCCTTGCTTTTGGCAAACATCACATCGTTTAACCATATTGTGAGCATCACGATATATGGAGGGCCAATAAAATCCGGAATCAAACACTTTTTTGGCGGTGTAGTTGGGACCAAAGTGACCACCGGTGGGTCCTTTGTGGCAAGCATCAAGGATTTCAGACGCTGCCGGTCCGTCAACACATCGGCGGATAATCAGGTCGGCACATTGTTTGAATAGGGAAGGGTCGTCCCAAAAATAAGTCTTGATGTCGGTGAAGAACTTTTTCTTTTGCTGGGACGTCAACCCTTCCTTGAGAATTCCACCCGCCAAGTAGTTTGCAAAGTCCGCAAACCACGGGGTTTCATTCGACTTCGAGTTTATAGACATTAAGGTCTCCAAGGGAAAAGAATCATTGATTTCTTTGGTCGGATGATCCCCTTGGTAAGGATCCTCAAGTCTGCTAAGATGGTCCGCGGCTAGGTTTTCTGCTCCTTTTTTATCGCGAATTTCGATTTTAAATTCTTGGAGCAGCAAAACCCAGCGAAGAAGTCTTGGTTTGGAATCTTGCTTTGTCAACAAGTACTTCAGCGCGGAATGATCGGTATACACAATGGTGGTAGAAAGGACAAGATAGGGGCGGAATTTTTCAAAAGCATAGACAACAGCTAAAAGCTCTTTTTCGGTTGTCGTATAATGCAATTGTGCCCCTGTCATTGTCTTGCTAGCGTAATGGATCGGTTGGAAGTGTTTGTTTACTCTTTGTCCTAGAACCGCTCCAATAGCAACATCACTAGCATCGCACATCAACTCAAAGGGCAGCTCCCAATTAGGGGTAACCAAGACGGGTGCCTTAGTTAGCTTATCCTTAAGCGAGTTGAAGGCTTCAAGACACTCTTTGGAGAAGATAAAAGGAGTATCTTTTTCCAAGAGGTGGGTCATCGGGCGAGCGATTTGAGAAAAATCTTTGATGAATCGACGGTAGAAGCCCGCATGACCCAGAAAACTTCTCACACCCTTCACGGTTGAAGGTGGAGGCAACTTTGCGATAACATCGACTTTAGCACGGTCTACTTCAAGACCGGCTTTCGAGATCTTATGTCCAAGCACGACGCCTTCTTTTACCATAAAATGGCATTTTTCCCAATTCAGAACAAGGCGAGTGTCTTCGCACCGCTTAAGCATACGTTCCAAATTGGCAAGGCAAGAAGAGAAGGAATCCCCGAAGACCGAGAAATCATCCATGAAGACTTCCATGGTTTGTTCAACCATGTCATGGAAGATAGCTAACATGCACCTTTGGAAATTCCCGGGCGCATTACATAAGCCAAAAGGCATTCTTTTGTAAGCGAATGTGCCATAGGGACAAGTGAATGTAGTCTTCTCTTGATCTTGGGGATCGATGGGTATTTGGAAATAACCCGAGAAACCATCAAGAAAGCAGTAATATTCATTACCCGCTAAACGTTCAAGCATTTGGTCCATAAAAGGTAGAGGGAAATGATCCTTTCTCGTGGCATCATTGAGTTTGCGGTAGTCTATACAAACTCTCCACCCAGTAACGAGACGAGTGGGAATCAACTCGTTGTGTTCATTGGGAACAACGGTTATTCCGCCCTTCTTGGGCACACAATGGATTGGACTAACCCATGGGGAATCCGAAATAGGGTAAATCATACCCGCATCAAGAAGTTTGATAACCTCTGTTTTGATGACTTCATGTATTTTTGGATTCACCCTTCGTTGGCTTTGAATTGTGGGCTTAAAGTCGTCCTCCATGAGAATTTTGTGTGTGCAGAAGTGAGGATCAATTCCACGAATATCAGAAATCTTCCAAGCAATAGCCTTCTTATGATCTTTCAAAACGGCGACAAGTCGGGCTTTCTCTTCATCCTTCAAATCCTTAGCAATGATAACTGGCGACTTCTTCTCTTCATCAAGGAATACATACTCGAGATGGGGCGGCAACTCCTTAAGTTCTAAATCCGGAGGATTTTCGACGGGAGGCGTTTTCAAAGTCGGAGTATCGATAGCAATAACCGTGGGAGATGGAGGCGAAGGATTGTCTTCGGTGAGAAGATTGTCAAAGAAATTCATGTCTTCATCCCCATCGATAGGAGATTCATTAGTCGCTAAATTCACATCTCCCATGGTATCTTCAAGATTGTTCCAGAATAAATCACTATCTCCAAATAGAGACAATGATGAATCAATAGAGGACACGGTCTCAACAGTGGGAAGAGAGGTAGGAATACTTTTGCAAGCATCATTAAAGTGTTCTTCACAAGCCTCATCAAGAACGTCAATACAATTAACACTCTCATATGAATAAGGCTGTTTAGACAACTTTCCCATGTTGAAGACTACTTTATCGTCACCCACTCTCATGATAAGCTCACCGGCTTCAACATCAATGAGAGTGCGAGCGGTCCTCAAGAATGGACGACCAACAATTAGTGGCACACGAGGGTCCATCTCGTAGTCGACGACAACAAAATCAGCAGGAAAGGTGAATTTGTCAACTCCTACAATGACGTCTTCGGCTATCCCCACTGGATAAGCAACCGTACGGTTAGCTAATTCCAAAGTCATTTTGGTGGGGACTAGCTCTGGGAGAGATAATTGCTTCCAAACGCTTAGAGGCATAAGATTAATACTGGCACCTAGATCGGCTAGGGCCATGCAATTCTCTACTCCCGGGAAATTGCAAGGGATAAGAAAACGACCCGGATCACCAAGCTTAGTTGGCAATTTCCTTAAGAGTACTGCAGAGCAATTCTCATTAAGTTGGGTGTTGGCAATATCGAGGAGCTTTTCCTTGTCGCTCAAAAGATCTTTAAACATTTTTGCATACTTGGGCATGTGAGCGAGAGCCTCAGCGAAGGAGATATTGAAATTCAGTTGTTTGAACATTTTAAGGAAATTCGAAACCTGAATATCATCCTTGCTCTTTTGCTTCTCTTTCCTCAACCTTGAAGGATAAGGTATATTGGAAGAAGAGGAAGGCTTTAGAGGAATAGGATCACTCACAACCACGGGTGGAGGAGGGGTAGAAGGAAGAGGTGGAGAAATTAGGGAAGGAGAAGGAGGAGGAATAGGAGCAGGCGACTCGTTCTCCTTAGTCACAACCACCGGTGGAGGTATAGGAAGCTCGGGTTCCTTGGTACCTTTACCACTTCGAGTAGTGATTGCTTTCATCTCCCCTCTTGGGTTCGCAACGGTGTTACTCGGAAGAGTACCCGAAGAAGAGGGTTGATTACCTTGGAAGAAACTAGTCATCATGTTCCTCAGATCATTAGTTTGGCTATCCAACGTGTTTCTCATGTCGGCTCTCAAATCGTTTCCTTGCTTGACCAAGTCTGCTTTCAAATTGCGCACTTCCTCTTGGAGATTTCCCACTATCACATCATTGGTTCTCATGTAGGTTTCAACCTCTTGGTGTAATGCAGTGGTGGTTTGGTTGGGAGGAGCATTGTATGCAGGTGGTTGGTAAGCAGGTTGTTGGTAGACTTGATTGTTACGTTGAGGTGGTTGTTGCTGCTTGTGAGGAGGGATGTATGGTTGTCGAGGTTGTTGTTGTTGAGGAGGGCGATTAAGGTTTTGTTGTTGGTTTGGGTTGGTAGGAGGGAAACCAGGTGGTGAAAGATAGTTGTTGGATCGATAGCTAAGCAAGTTACGGTCACCTTGAGGTCTGGCTTGATAAGCAGGTTGAGGATAGGTGCCATATGCCGCATTCACATTCTCAGCAGGGTAGTCCTGGGTGGCGGTACAAGTTGTGTAAGAGTGAGGACCACCGCATATCTCACAAGGTTGGCTGACAGCGTTCACTTGAGCGTTTTTGGCGTTGTTGCTGTTGTTGTTGTTGACGGTGTGGGTGACAAGCGATTCAAGAAGCGTGGTGATTTTGTCAAGTCGCTTGTCGCTGTCATTAGTGCTAGCACTAGCGACATTGGTCCGAACACTCTTGGTTTGCACACGAGATTTGTTCTCGATGATATCCCAAGCAGCATTGGAAGTCTTAGCCAATAGATTACCCCACGAGGCACTGTTCAGTGAATCTTGGTCACTCATGCTTAAACCATTGTAAAAAGTATTGATTTGATGTACTTTGGTAAAACCATGTTGTGGGCATTTTCTTAAAAGATCTTTAAAGCGATCCCAAGATTCACTGAATGACTCATCATACTTTTGTTCAAAATTTATGATCTCATTCCGCAAAGCGGTAGTACGAGAGGGTGGAAAAAAGTAGTTGATAAACTTTGTTTCCAAATCCGTCCATAAGAGAATACTCTGTGGCGGTTCCTTAGCAAGCCAATGCCGGGCTTGTCCCTCTAAAGAAAAGGGAAAAAGTTGTAACCTTATAACCTCTTGTGGAACACCATTAAACTTGACCGTGTTGGTGAGTTGCAAGAATCTCTTGATATGGTCGTGTGGATCATCAATGGTTCGTCCCAAGAATGGTTGAGCGGAGACCATCTGGATAAAGCCTGATTTTAGCTCGAAATTGTTGGCGGCAATTGGTGGTATAACAATTGGATCCGTGTTGCCATCGACATGAGCTTGCAGCAGTTCAATCATTGGGCGATTATCCGGAAGGGGCTCATTGTGGTTGTTATTGTTCATATTGTTGAAAGGTGGGTTGTTGTTGTTATTATTGTTTGGAGGTGGTACACCGGCCATGTCTAAGTGATCGAGAGGCTCGGGCTCTTGATATGACGTGGATCGAGTGCGCATACACCTACAAAAGAACGAACAAAGAAAAACAAAGCAAAAATATTTTTGGTTTTTATGTTTTTTAATTTTTTTTTGTATTTTTTGAAAATTTTATATTTTTTAAGGATTTTTGAAATTTTTTATGAAAAAGTAACGTTCACGGGGAACGGATCCCAAAATCCAAGTTCTCACAAAAAACTTTTGATCTTAACGAGAAGAGCCGGCAGCGACGCCATTTGATACATTGATTTTATATGTGGGTTCTAATTAATCTCGGAATCTTCTCGAATTGATCTCGGCCTTAAGTGGAATGATTGTTCTTGGTTACTAAAATAAAAGGGCTTGGTTTTCTAATCTAATAAAAATTTAAATGAACTAAAATGAAAACTTAAATCAAAGACAATTACTTTAATGACAATTAATAAAATGTGAATTAAAATTCGAATTAAGATTAAAATTAGAATTAAAATTAAAGTTGAAATATTAAATATAGATTGTGAAATAAAAGTAAAGAAACACTTAAACAGTAAAAAAAGTTACACTCACAGAAAATTGATTCGGAAGTTTGGTAATTCATTCGGAAGTTTTGGGCTTGGTTCGGAACTTTCCGATTCGGAAGTTTAAAAATTGGTTCGGAACTTACTGTTCACTTGGTTCGGAAGAAATTGGTTCGAAAGTCTAAAATCGGTTCGGAACTTTTTTTCTTGGTTCGGAAGTTTTACCTTCGTTCGGAACTTTTTGGCTTGGTTCGGAACTTTAGCTCGGTTCAGAAGTTTTACCTTCGTTCGGAAGTTCTGCTTGGTTCGGAACTGTTTCCTTGGTTCGGAAGTTTCACCTTCGTTCGGAACTTTTTGGCTTGGCTCGGAACTTTAGCTTCGTTCGGAAGTTCTGCTTGGTTCGGAAGTCTGGGAAACCCAGAACAGAAGTAATACCCGAAGAACAAGGAAAAACGCTTTTGATCCAAAAATTACCAAGTTTTTCACCAAATCTTAAATAAAACTAAACACAAAGCATCTACTAACCATAAGCTACAATTCCCATCAACAAAAACACAAATCCCAACAACTTTTGAAGATCAAATCAAGAAAAATAAAAACTCAAGAACTTGAAGAAAAAGATGAAGATGAACAAGATTAAAATGGAAAGATTAAACAAGACTTGTATTGAATGATTAATGTTTTAACAAGATCAAACAAAGATTAAAACAACAAGATTGGAAGAACAAATATTAAAATCACCAATCACCCTAGTGGTGATGGTGATGCTACGAAACAGGAAGAAGAAAGAGTGGGGAAGAAGAAAACAAAAACTAACTAACTCTGGATGTGTGAGGGGTTGCCTATTTATAGGTGTTTCTTTTGGTTGGTGAGTGGGCTTTCTCCCGTTCTTCTTGTCTTTTCGTCTTTTCAGAAAAGTTTCCGTTTTCGATTCTGATTCGGGATTTGTTGTCGATTAAATTTAACTCGTCTTTTAATTTCTTCGTTTAATAGACTTGAGTTTCTTCGACTTGTGTAAATCTTCCATCTTTGGTCCTTTTCTTCGATAAATCTTCGAATAGGCCCAGTGACTTCAAATCTTTTGCATCTCTTGGACAATAGACTTTATCTTGAGTCTTTTTCTTCAGTAAAACCCGTGCAATCCCATGTTTTCTTCAATATTCATCCGGTTGGCTCTGAAAACACAATAAACACAAAAACCAATAGTTCCAAACAAATGATATTAAATACGTGTTTTGGTCTTGTTTTAGCCAGAATTAAGTGGTAAAAGGATGGGTGTTTACACACCTATCAACGATGAAGACGTATATGCTAGTCCAGCTGAAGGAATCTTCTCCAAAGCTTCCTATGATGATCAGGGTGTAGTAACTGATTTCAACAATTTGGAAACAGAAATTCCAGTCAGTTCTATTCCCACTCATAAAGTCAACAACAACCATCCTACTACACAGATCATTGGAGATCCCAAATCTGTTGTACAAACTAGAAGACAACTTCAAACCAATATTGAAACTCATGCACTTGTGAGTTATGTCAAACAACAACAGAGAACAAATCATAAAGATACTCAACATTGTTTGTTTGCCTGTTTCTTATCACAAGTAGAGCCCAAAAACATTTCTCATGCTCTTGATGAAAAAAGTTGGGTAGATGACATGCAAGAAGAATTAACACAATTTGAGCTACAAAAAGTTTGGATTCTTGTGGATCTTCCCTCAGGTAAGAGAGTAATTAGTACTAGATGGGTTTTTAGGAACAAGAAGGATGAAAGAGGAGTTTTGTGAGGAACAAGGCAAGACTTGTTGCTCAAGGCTATAGACAGGAAGAAGGGATAGACTATGATGAGGTTTTTCCACCAGTGGCAAGGATAGAAGCCATTAGGTTATTTTTGGCCTTTGCATTATATATGGGTTTTATAGTCTATCAAATAGATGTGAAAAGTGCCTTTCCTTATGGTACTATTTCAGAGGAGGTATATGTCTCACAACCTCCAGGTTTTGTAGATCCTAAATTCCCCAATAGAGTCTACAAGGTTATCAAAGCACTTTATGGTTTGCATCAAGCTCCAAGAGCCTGATATGCAACTTTATCCAATTTTCTGCTAGAACATGGATGTAGGAGAGGAACCATTGACAAAACTCTGTTCATCAAGAAGAATGCTAAGGATACCATTAGAGTTCAAGTCTATGTTGATGACATCATTTTTGGTTCCACCAAGAAGACATGGTGTGAAGAGTTTTAGGCTTTGATGAAAGGAAGATTTCAGATGAGTTCTATGGGAGAACTAACTTTCTTTTTGGGACTGCAAGTCAAACAAAGGAAATATGGAATATTTATCAGCCAAGATAAATATGTTGCTGAAATCTTGAAGAAATTTTCATGTATGGATACAAGGAGTACAAGCACACCTTTTGAAGCTAAGAAGTCTTTATCAAAAGATGAACATGGAGAAAATATTGATATCCATCTATATAGATCAATGATTGGTTCATTGATGTATCTTACTGCTTCAAGGCCAAATGTTATGTTTGTTGTGTGTGCATGTTCAAGGTTCCAAGTTCATCCAAAGGTGTCACATCTACATGCTGTGAATAAGATTTTTAAGTATCTTAAAAGTCAATCCAATTTAGGATTATGGTATCCTAGAGACTCCACATTTGAATTAGAAGCTTACTCAGACAGTGATTATGCTGGATCCAATCATGATAGGAAATCCACAACAGGAGGTTGTCAATTCCTAGGTAGAAGACTCATATCATGGCAGTGTAAGAAGCAAACCATTGTTGCTACTTTTACAACTAAAGCTGAATATGTAGTTGCCGCTCATTGCTGTGGAAAACTACTTTGGATTCAAAATCAATTGTTAGATTATGGGTTTAACTTCATGAACACCAAGATTTACATTGATAATGAAAGTACTATATGCATTGTCAAGAATCCAGTATTTCACTCCAAGACCAAGCATATTGAAATAAGACATCACTTTATCATAGATGCTTATGACAAGAAGCTTATTCAAGTCTTGAAGATTTATACAGACAACAATGTAGCTGATTTGTTGACCAAGGCATTTGATGCAAAGAGATTTGAATTCTTGGTGACACACGTTGGTATGCTCAACCAATAGACTGTTGCATATGTTGAGGGGATGTAATAGTTGTACAAATTTTTATACTAATTTTTATTGTATAGTCTATGTTTTGTGTTTTTGATGTAATTGCAGGTTAATAGAAAAATATAAAAGAGGTTACAATGATAGTGGAAAGCATGAACTAGTCAAAATTGTGAGGTACCATTATAACTCCAAGTACCGCTAGCACAAATTCAAGTACCGAGTATGTTCCATGTACCGCTACATGTCCGTTGTACCGTTAAGGGTCTATTTTGTAAATTTGGCGGTTTCTTCGCGCTTGGGTTTGTTATTTACTTAAATACTTACTCCAATTACACAATTGATTCACCTAATCTTTTATTTTTATCGTTTGATTCTATAACCTTCTCCCTAATTTTTCGATCATCAAAAATATTAATGGCTGCTTTACAAGTGATCTCTAAGCATAATTTGGTTGCGAATCTTGCTACGAATGACGACTCTCTTGGTTTCCATGAGATTCTTGGTTTCTTATCTCGAAGTCATGTTCGTTTTGCACTCACTGTAAGTCCAGTTGTCTCTATTTCCATTGTTGAACAATTTTGGAACACTGCTGTGTTAGGTACTCGGGTTAATCAACCTTGCATTAAGGCTAGGGTGAATCATAGAAATATATATGTAACTGAGGTACTGCTAAGGGCAAGTTTGAGATTAAATGATGAAAATGGACTTAGTATGCTTAATAATACAGAGATTCATGATGGCCTTGCAGCCATGGGCTATGAGGGTGGTAGGGAAAGTCTTACTTTCTTTAAAGCTTTATTTTCACCTCAATGGAAATTGCTTTTTCATGCTATTATTCACTATTTAAGCTCTATAAGTACATCTTTTGATCAAATTCCTGATGCATTGGCATCAGCTGGTATTTGTCTAGCAAATAACAGAGTTTTTAATTTTTTTAAGATTAATTTTTGAAGGCATGACTAGGAATTTGGAAGGAACTAAAAAGTTTTTGATGTATCCTAGATTCATTTAGACTTTAGTTAGTGACCAAATACCTAACCTACCAGAGTTAACTGATACATGGGATGTTCCTACATTTACAATGAGAACCTTCTCTTTCTTGACCAAACAAGGCAATGCCTTTACAGGAATAGTTACACCATTATTTGCTCATATGTTAGCCCAACCTGCCAATCAAGAAGGTGTGGAACCTAGCAATGCTAGTGCTTCTCAGCAAACTCCTTCTCACCAGAGTTCCCATTCTCTAGAAGATTCAAAATCTTCTTCTCACAATGTTGGTGATCCACCAAACAATGATGAGATGATCCATACACCTGCTGCTTCTATTGCTGCTAGTGGTTCACCACAAGCACAAGCACCAGAGGTGGTGGATGTTGCAAATTTAACTGCTTTGTGTACTAGTTTGTCCCAACAGGTACAGGTGTTGCAGAAAGAAAAGCTTGTTCAAGACAAGAAAATTGCTGAATTGGAAGCTAGCCTAATCAAGTTGAGGAACAAAGTATCACCTTGGATGAGGCAACACAGATCTATTCAGAAGGTTGCACTCAAGAAGCAAAGATTCAGGAACCATAAGAAAAGGCAACTGAATGCAACCAAACAGGGGAGGAATTATGAAGAACAACTACCTTCTTTTGATGATCAGACAAGGATCTCTGGAAATGACATCAATTTTGAGCTAGATGAAGATGTCATGGGGACTTATGAAGATGGAACTGGTTTAGAGACTGGTGTGGATGTACCTTCAAATATGGATATTCAACAGGAAGAACCACAACCTACTCATGAGGAACCACAAGTTGAAAAAAATGATGGTAACTTAGCCAGCACCAACACCTCAATCACCACTTCAAGTGAATTGGAGTACTTTCTATGAGAAGTTGGAGGAAATTAACATTCAATTTCCTGTATCTTCAACTCCACCACCACAAAGACAAGTATGGTTTCAAAGGAAACAGACTTTGCAAGTACTGTCTAGATCAAGAATGAGCAATGGATCAGACAAGACTAAAGAGGTGTAAGTTGAAATTATGGCTTCCATGGAAGAAAGAGTATCTGGGAATACACAAGTGATTGAAGAAACAAGTGTTTCTAATACTGGTGAAATCAACATTGTTGAAGATCCAAGTACCGCTAAGACAACTAAGCCGACTGCAAGTACTACTGACATTATTAAAGACCCAAGTACTGCTAAGCCAACTAAGCCGATTGCAAGTACCGCTGGTGATCATCCTTCACTAGAAAGTCAAACTCCTTTTGGAGAGGCTGATACTTTAACCCAATTACTGCTCGACTTAAGAAAGAAGAATTCAACTGAGAAGACTAAACAAGCAGAGGTAGAGAAAAAGGCACAACAAGAAGTTCTTGCCAATAAGGATCAAATTCAAGGTAAGAAAGTTCAAGCTTCACACCCTACTAAAGGTATAGTTATTCAACAGCAAGCTAATGAGGAAAGACCTTCCAAGCTGAAGAAGAAGCTACCTAAAATTTATCCAAAGGATAAGGGGAAGAAGCAAATATTATCATAATATGAGAATGAAAGTGATTCAGATGATGATATAAGCAAAGTCATGTACAGATTTAATCAATTGGACCATGATGAGGAATATGCTTTCAGAATGCAAGCACAAATTCGTGAAGAATAATTACAAGAAGAACTTGCAGCAAAGCAGCATTTGCTAAAAGCTAAGAGAATACATCAAGAATGGTACATACAAGAGTATGACAGGATTGAAGCTGAATTACATGCAAGTGAGCTTCTTACAGACTCATTGATAGCTGAAGAGAGAGATGCTTATGATGAAGAAGAAAAATCAAAGTTGATTGATGATCTGGTAAGGGAGCAACAAAGATTCTTTGTTGAAAAGAGAAGAATAGAAAAGATTAAGCCTCCAACTACTATGTAGATTAGGAATCAAATGATGAATTTTCTTAAGAGAGTTAAGGGTTTTACTCATATTCAGTTGGTCAAGAAGACTTTTGAAGAAATCAGGACTTTGTATGAGCGAAATAAGAGAACTGAATTGAATTTTGTTGAGATTAGATCTGAAGCAGATAGAATTGCTGTTGAAAGACATAGAAGACATCTGCAACAACAAAGGCAATTTGAAAGTACTCCTAGAATTGAGCCAAGTACTGCTGAACCTACAAATACATCTCCACCTATCAAGACCACTTATGTGAGGAATAATAGAAAGGAGAAGGTAAGTTCAAGAAAGGAAGAGACTACTCAAAGAATGAATGAAGGAGATGAAGCTCAAGATATTGCTCAAACTGAACATGTACAAGCAGTACATAAACAGTCAATAGTACATACTGAAGAGACGGTACATACAAACTTGGAAGAGGGTTCAACAGAACTTGAGAGAACCTCCAAGGGTGTTAAAAGGAAAAGGTCAACAAAGACAAAGAAGAAAGCCAAGAGGGCTAAATCAACAGCAGAAGATAGTGATGACGATGAGAGCTTGAAGAAGTACTTGAAGATTGTAAAATTTGAAGATCAATGTATTGATACAGAGATTTTTGGAAAGATATCATATATTGCTAAATGGATTTACTCTATGTCTCAAGGACTTGAAGTTCATGGAATTCAAAGAACTGATGGCACAACAAGGATATTCAGACTTTTGGAGGATATTCTTCACATTCTTGACAGACAAGATATTCAGGATCTTTTCAGGTTAGTTCAAGAATCCAGTGCAGGAAAAACTGAAGTATCACTATTATATAGAGAATTTCTCTTTATGTATGAGCCACACAACTGTGATCAAGAAATGTTGAAGGTATTAGAGAATCAGGTTCCTAGTTACTGGAGATATTATAGGTCATGTGGATTGCATATTTTGGATATAGATGATGTTACATACTATATGCTGCAAGAGAATACTTACCCATTCAAAAGAAGATTGTTGGAAAGAATGTTGGAACAACAATTGGAAGTTACAGAAGAATCTGTTGATGCTTTGGAGTTGATCAGAATGGTTAAACAACAAATCAAGGATTTGGAAGATGAGGAAAAAGCTGAGAAAGAGCCTTAAGTGTTTGACTTTCAGTCACACTTCACAAATGGTTCTCAGTTCACCATGTCTAACACACATAAGAACTGGCTAGTCCATAAGCAAACGGTTTGTTGTAAAGACTTCTCAAATCCGTTGAAAGCTGATAGTTTGCTAAAAACTATATGGTTCTAACTCACCTTCTTTCGAGACAAAGAGCTGGCTAGTCCTAGACAAACGGTACTAGGTAAAGACTTCATCAAATCCGTTGATGGTTGACAATTTACCAAAAAATGTAAGGTTATCAGTACACCTTGTTCTTTATGAATAAAGTATTGGCTATTCCAGAGTGTACGACTAACTGGTAAAGAATTTATCAAATCCATTGATAGCTGGTGATTTGCTAAAAATCATGAAGCCAATACATATTGGTTTTTGTTGTTAACTATTTTATTTCAAGTATGAAGATTACAAGCAAAGAAGTATTCAGAGAAGAAAATACTTAGAAGGTTTTGTCTCATCAAATCAAGACTGAAGTTCATGATTCAAAGTTCATAGATTTAACTCAAGAAGACAATTACTGATGCTGCAAAGATAAATGAATGTTTAGAAGACACAAGAAGATCATAGTTTGAAGACAGAGATGATATTCATGATGTTTGAAAATTATCTTATCAGAAGAAGATCTACATTGAAGTGTTTGGCTACATTCAGTTGGATACAAATATAAATTACCAAGTTCAATCCAAGGATGAAGGAAAGACTGAAGATATGTATTTTGAATACATCCAATACAAGAGAAACAAGAAGACAACAAGTTATCATTCTTGTTTAGGGGAGGATTGTTTGGAATTATTTATTAAGTGTCAAGTACCGTCAGTGTAATTTAAGTATTGTTAGTATTATGTAAGTACCGTTAGTGTTAACGCGGTACATAGTAAGTACTACTACTTATAAAGTAAGTACTGCTATATTGATTAGGACGAATATATCTTTGTATAAGATATGTCATATTTATAGTTAGAGTATATCTTATGTGATATACTTAAATAGTTAGAATATTGATAATATATCGTCTATGATATAGTTATCTTTATAGAATATTCTAAGGTTTCTAGGGTTCCTTACTCTATAAAAGGAACATAGGTACAATGTCATTCATTTACCTCATTCAAGTCGATTAATAAGAGAATCAAATAGTTTAAAGTAGTTCTGTTATTCTGTGCTTTATAAGTTAGATTTCGCATAACTTATTTAGTTTGAGTAAGAGTTCTCAAAGTGTTTTAGTTTGATTACAAACTACTATACTAGTTCTTAATAAAATATAGATCCAATCAAAGGGATCAACATATAACAACGCTTCTCAGATCAGTAAGATGTAAGACATTTAAGCCATTTACTTTCTTGAGGTGTTGTGTTACTTTCATCATGTTTTTTTTTAACTTGAAAAGATGCTCGAGTAGTCTACTGCTTTTGATTTTAAAGAGCCGTTATTGTAACTATAAGGGTGCGTTTAGTAGGCTCGACGGAATCACTATAGGTATGGGTGTGATCAGGAAGTGTAATATTAATGGGTATAAGTTTTTAAAATATGTTGTTTGGTTTTTAATTGGGTTTAAAAATTTTAATAGATATTATATATTTTAAAATATATGTGGTTTAGTAGTAGAAATATTTAATATTTTTGTGGAGGAGAAAAAAAGATAGTTGAACCCACCAGAATGGGGCACAAAAGACACCCCTTCTCACTACTATGGATCTATGGGTATGCATTGATAGATCCATACCCATAATTATCAACCAAACATTTTTAATGGCTATCATATGCATTCCCTCATTCCCATACAGGGATACCAAACACACCCTAAGTACTAGTAACTACTAACTATATCCAAACTTCGAGGTAGATATTGTTGATCCCAAACTCAGATCTTAAACCTTAATAGCTTGTTTAAGGGTTGTGATAGAAAGAATAAATCCAATCTATCATTAGAGAAACTTTGTAAGGCAGAGTAACTAAACAAGATGCGGAATATGATGTTTAGCACAAGAACAAAATGATTAAAACAAACGTTGAACTTTAATATATCAAAAGATATACGAATACCCAAAATGGTATTAGGGTTACAAAGACCTTAAAGTATGAAATGAAAGATAATAGAGAAAGACACACATTGCATGCTAACCTAGTGAGTCCTTTTATAGACATAAGGACTCACGTACAAGATCACTACTAACAAACTTGGAAAGTATTAAGGAGTAGTAACAGAAACGCGTAAAAATCTATTCCAAGTTTATCTCTGACGGCAGGGCCTTTGACTTCAGATGGGGAACCAATCCCACTGCCTTTGTTATTTGGCAGGGGGAACTTACTCTAGCAGGGGAACGAATAACCAACTAGCAGGGGTAACAAGTATACATAGATTTATTCCCAACAATCCTCCCCTAAACTTGTGTTTTCCCCTAAAGACAAGTTTCTGAATAAATCCTAGTTGATGAGGGTGCTTACAAACTTTCTGGCCAAATCTGACTATGCATCATCCTTACCAGATCATAAGCAACATGCGTTTTAGCATCTACAATCAAGTTAGCCTGTGCTAGTTTCTTCAAGGTCTCATGAGTGAAAGGATAATAACGATGATAGATCAAGTACACACTTACTCCTTCCATTACTACCTCATAGACCCCAGAATTGGTAAACAACTTCCAATACAACAAATTTCCTTTATTTACTGCATCAAATATAGGATCAAATAACTCATGCTCATACATCCTATGCATGCACTCCCAGATTACCCAATCCTTCTCCACACCATCCATGGTAGGAGGTTTTGCAGCAAAAGTCTTTTTCAAAATTTTCCACAGATCTTCTAAGTCCTCACTATCCAAGGTTTGAAACATGACATCTAGACTTAGAAATGTCTGTGTTGTATTGTCAGCTCTTGTAAGCTTCCACCAAGTCCTCCCTTTATGTTCATAAACATCATACTCTATTATAGCAAACTTCTTTCCAAGTTCATTAGGTGAGATATCATCATTTTCCTGCAAAATTAGCTGTTTATCAATTTCTTCATTTGAAGGACGTTGAGACTCTTTAGTAACTGTGCCAACTTTCTCCATTCTCTTGAGTCTTTTGGCTGCTCTTTGTACATTAAGTACAGACTTCTCAATTGCTGGAAAACTTTCACCTGCCTGATGTAATACCCCTGCTTGTGATGATGCACCTGCTTGGGATGATGCACCTGCTTGTGTAGTTTCCAAAGTTGTTCCTTCAGCCTTTCTTTTCCTGGATTCCCTAGCTTTCTGTAACACTTCACTTTGTCTCCTAAGATACTCAACTTCCTCAGGAGAGTTCATAGTCATAAAGTCTTCCACATCATATTCTCTTAAAACTGGCCTGACTGCTCTTTTTATAGCTTCAAAACTCATATATGTGAAATCCCCATCCTTCCGCTTCTTATGTATCTTGAGCAAAACTTTGTAGTGTTCAAGTCTCCCTTTCTTAGAACTCAAATATTTCTCTCTCTGAACTTGATTTGCCCTCCTTTCAAGATATTCAGTTTAATATTTGTAAACAAGGCAAGTCAACTCATACCTGTCTTCCAAGGGAGCATTTATTAACTCCTTCTCCCATTGATCGAGAAACTCTTCAACATGAGGCACCCTGTCATCCAACTCCCTATGCATAATTCCAACCTGCTTGAGCATTTCTTTAGGCCTCATCTTTTGCATTCTCTGATCATGCATATCAATCTCCTCTTGTTGTAGCCTGAGAGCTACTTGTGCATCATGTGCTTCTTGAGCCCTTTGCTATGCAGGAGTTCTATGCTTGTATTTTCTCTTGGGCTGTTCAACCATGATCCCTTTTCCTTTGTCTTTTGGATCCACTGCTGGTGCTGCTTTAACTTTAGATGCAGATTCTTTGATTGTAATTCCCTTCTGAGCTGGTTGCTTTCTATTCTTTCTAACAAAAGTTTGAGTAATAGGCTTAGCAGGGGAATGACTTACAACAGTGGGATCAGCAATGGCAGGGGAAACTTTTGAAGCAGGGGCTTCTTCTTGATTGCCCATAGTTAGCAATGTTTGAGCAATCTCATTAGTTGCACTCCCCTTATCACTTCCCTTATCAGCACTTCCTTTCTCAATCCCTTTCTCAGCACTTGCTATCTTTCCTTGTACACCACCAGGATATGAATAATACTGAATAGACTCTTCTGTATTGGTAACTTCCTCCCCTTTGGAAGCATCTTCATCTGTGGATATGATAAGTCTGGGCTTTCTCCTCCCCTCAAGTTTGGCAAGTCTGGTTTCCAAGTTATTGATAACCAGGCCTTGCTTTTTGACATTTTGTACAAGTTGTGCATTCTGCCTTTTCAAGCTCATGCACATTTTCGTCAATTCCAAAATGGTCATAGGTTGCATGCTGCTCTCAACCCTAGAAGGAGATTTCTCCCCTTTTGGATATCATTGAGTGAGGGAGAGGACTTACTGATGGTGTCACTATCCTGCTCACCCCTTGAGGATGAAACAGTAGTGGCAGCCAAACCCTCAGTTTGCTCCAAACCCTTGGAGGCTCTCCTCTCTGCTACTTGTGAAGATTCACCAGGCAAGGGAGACCTGGCAAACCTAGATTTAGATCACCTTTCATGTTGTGGATCAGTAGGGGGTAGAGTACTGGCAGGGTGTAGTTTCTTGGCATGGGATTCAGAAGGTTTGTGTTTAGCTGTTTTTGGCTTGGCTTCTTCCTGTCTGATTTGTTTCATCATAATTGAAGTGAGTGGAATGGACCTACCAGAAAATTGTGGGGATGGTGCAAGAAGTGTGGTGAATAGTTTGGTAGTGTGCTTGGTTGCTGAAAAGTAGTTTTGTGTTTGATTGGACCATGTTCACTCATATTCAGCAGAAGTTCTATAAACCTTGGGTACATACAGAATTTTGAATTGCTTGAAACATTTTTAACCATTCCTTTGAAAATCATTTGAGAAAAACAATACTTCCTCCCTGTTGCTAAGTAGATCAGGGCAGAAGCCATCTCACTACCAAATTCATTAAAAGCAGTGGTTTTTGGTGACAAACATTGTAAAATTGTATGAATCAAATATTTCCAATGTGGGGCAAACTGACCTTTAGCAAACTTACATTTTTGGTCTTTAGAAAGAGTGTACCCCAATTTAACAAGACCCTCAAAGATGTCAGCCTCAGATAGGTTAGTTATCCCATCCTCATCATCAAGAAGAAGGTTGTCTCTGATGGAGGCAATTGTAATCACCTTGGGATGACCATCTACAGTGCTTTGAATTGTAACCTCTCCATTCACTGTTTTGGTGATGGATTTAGACCAAAACTGCTGAATGTGTGAGGTGTAAATCCTAGGGTTGATGAGAAGGGCCACTCTAAAATACGAGGATTTTAGAAAGGCCACATCATCAACAAACTCTGCTGGTTCATCATGTAATAAAGCGATTTGATTATGATTAGCAGCAATTTTGAGAGACATGATAAAGGTTGAAAATGTTTTGAAGGCTTATAATGGTGAGAGTTAGGTGGGATTTAGTCGAGGGAGAGAGATGGACCTGCTTGTGAAGGGAATTAAGTTTTATAGGCGAATTGAAGAGCTGTGATTGGACCAAATTTTCAAATTGCAAAAATATCAAAGATAAATCTTGATAAAAAAGTAATTTATTTGAATAATAAAGTAAAGATTACCAATCAGCGAAGAAAGCGCCTTAAATATCTTTTAAAAACAATAAAATATTCCCTAACCAAAATTTTTGCAAGAAGGCCCAACGGCTATGAACAGGGTAACGGTATTGTCGGTCAACGGTCAAACAGGGGAATGTTGTTAAAGCAGGGGAAGCAAAAGGTGAAAGCAGGGGAAACTTTCCTAGGGGTATTAAGCTAATCATGGAGAGACCAATGCTAACTAGCTCTGCTCTAATGCACACCCTTGTATACACAAGGTAGATACATAGAAACTCAAGAGTCCTCTATTCAACAATGGTCTAAGCACAAAAAGTTAAGACATAAGTCACCTTGCACCTGGTTAACCCAAGAAAATAAGCATACCCCAGTCACCAGCCCTACCTTTTCCCTTACCTATGGTTAGTTTAGTCTTGGCAATGTGTACCACACATCTGCATCTAACCAGCAAGCTGTTTTGATATAGAAGTATAAGTACACATTACAGTGCCTCAAGGTTTCAGAATTCTAACAAGCTATGTAGCAAGTCTTCATTACCCTGAACCCTTACTCACCAATGGATATGATCTAAGATCATATATGAGCATCCTAAGGATACCCTGAGTCCTAAAGGTGTGACCTAACCTCCCCTGAAACATAGAGCATATACCTGATTCACCCATGAATGTAGTATGCACCAATTGGATCTCTACATTGTTAGTCTAAAACCACATATAACCACTTTTAAAAAGAACAAACCCGGTTTAAAGAGAAAAATTCTCTTAGCAGGGGAATGAACCCCCAACAGGGGGATCTGTGTTCAAAAGCAGTGGAATGAAAAATGATGGAAAAATTGACTAACAGTTATACAACAACAGCAACCAGGTACTGAAACCTCCCTACTTCAAAAGCTTTTGTTAAAAGATCATAAACATTAAGTTTTGTATCAATTTTCTCAGGGATAATTAGTCCTTTTTCAAAACAATCTCTGATAAAGTGATGTCTTATTTCAATATGTTTAGTCTTGCTATGAAAAACAGGGTTCTTAATAATGCAGATGGTGCTGTTGTTGTCAATAAATATCTTGGTTTTAAGAAAGTTATACCCATAATCAAGCAGTTGATTCTGAACCCAAAGTACTTGACCACAGCATGCAACAGCTGCTACATACTCAGCTTCAGTTGTTGATGTGGCCATAATAGTCTGCTTCTTACATTGCCAAGATATAAGTCTGCTTCCCAAGAATTGGCATCCACCTGTTGTAGACTTCCTATCATTGTTGTCACCAGCATAGTCACTATCTGAGTAAGATATCAACTCAAATAGTGACTCTTTGGGATACCAAAGTCCTAAGGTTGGATGGCACTTTAGATACCTAAAAATTCTTTTTACAGCAAATAAATGACACTCTGTTGGTGCCACCTGGTATCTTGCACATAAGCAGACTGCAAACATGATGTCAGGTCTTGAAGCTGTGAGATACATGAGAGACCCAATCATAGACCTGTAGTTCCTGGCATCTATAAGCTTTCCAGGACCATCTTTGCCCCATGGATGATCCTTGTCCATTGGTGTGGACACCTTCTTTCCCTCAGACATGTCAAACTTCTTCACAATCTCAGCCACATATTTGTCTTGTGAGATAAATATCCCATCTTTCCTCTGCTGAACTTGTAACCCCAAAAAGAAGTTTAGCTCTCCCATGGCACTCATTTGAAATTTATCCCACATCAACTTTGCAAACTCTTTGCTAAGCATAGAGTTTGTGGATCCAAAGATGATGTCATCAACGTAGACTTGTACTAGCAGAAGGTCACCCTTTTGTTTCTTAATGAACAGGGTCTGATCAATCTTTCCCCTGCTAAAGCCATTATCCAAGAGATATTTAGAAAGAGTCCCATACCAGGCCCTGGGAGCTTGGTGAAGTCCATACATAGCCTTTTTCACCTTGTATACCTTGTCTGGATGTTCTGGGTCTTCAAACCCTGGAGGTTGCATAATATAGACTTCTTCATCAATTGTGCCATACAAGAAGGCACTTTTTACATCCATTTGGAAAACAGTGAAGTCCATAAATGAAGCATAAGCAAGGAATAATCTAATGGCTTCAATCCTGGCAACTGGAGCAAATACTTACTCATAGTCAAATCCTTCTTCCTGTGTATACCCTTGTGCCACCAGTCTTGCTTTGTTCCTGACAACTATACCCCTTTCATCCTTTTTGTTCCTGAGTGCCCACTTTGTCCCAATGGGCCTTGCCCATTTTGGACAATCTATTAGAATCCAAACCTCTTGAATGTCAAACTGTAAGAGCTCCTCTTGCATGGATTCAACCCAACTTGGATCATTTAAAGCCTGAAAAATCTTATTTGGCTCTTCTTGTGACAAAAATGCAGTAAACGGACAACACTGCATGTTGTCATGATTAAACTTCATGGTGATGTTAGCAATGAAGTTGTGCTCCTTTGCTGTATACCTTGTATGTCTAGGGGCTTCAGGATCACCAATGATTTGAGAGATAGGGTGATCCTTATTGATTCTGTAGGTAGGCTGCATGATTACTTCTGTTTCATCTTCTTCCAAATCAGAATAGATGGGGCTATTTTGATTGGGAAAGAAGTCCTTAAAAGAACTTCCAAAAGATACAGCATGACCTAGGGATGGGTGCTGATGAGCTGAATGTAGCTCTGAGTAACTTGGACCTCCACTCTTAATTATTCTACTTCCACTGCTGGATATAAGAGGACCATCAGATATGGGTGTAGATGAGAAAATGAGTGGGGATTCTCTTTCTTCATCATTAATATCATTAGCAGCAGGATCCTTTGTAGCAGGGGAAGCAATTGATCTAGCAGGGGAATCCTGGATTCCACTGCTTTCAGCCATTCCGCTGCTTTCAGAAAGTGACATAGCAGGGGAAGAAGTTGGCTGTTCTTTTCCTAGAGAAGGATTATCTTCTTCACCAGTGTTTGAAGCAGCTTCAATAGGAAATAGTGAGGGTACATTCATGTACCTCAGTGGTGGCTTCTCTGCACCAGTTGGTTCTTGTGTACCTGAAATGTTAGTATTCTACAATGCAACATGTACATAATTCATAGATTTTGAAAGAACCTCTATATCAAAGAACCAATCAGGACCTGTTTGAACATCTTTAGGCTTGTCTTCAAGAAAATCCACATGAAGATTTTCTGTGATTTTGCTTGTCTTCTTGTTGAAGACCCTATATCCCTTGCTGTTTAATGAATAACCCACAAAATATCCATCATCTCCCTTTTCACTGAACTTGCCTAGATTGTCAATAGTGTTTAAGATGATCACATGACATCCAAAAGGTCTAAAGAAGTCAATTAAAGGAGGTCTTCCATTGAATAGCTGATAAGGGGTCTTGTTGTGTGCCTTAACCACCAAAGCCCTGTTTTGTACATAACAAGCAGTGGATACAGCCTCAGCCCAAAAGATAACTGGAAGTTTGGGATCAGACAGCATAGTTCTTGCTGCTTCAATGAGTGTCCTATTCCTTCTTTCTGCAACTCCATTCTGTTGAGGTGTTCTTGCAATGCTAAATTCCCTCTTGATTCCTTTGTTTATGCAGAAAGAATCTAGTTTCTGATTTCTGAACTCACCACCATTATCTGATCTCATGGTCACTACCTTCATGCTTTTTGATAGTTCAATCTAATTGATGAACCCAATGAGTACATCAGCTGTGTCACTCTTTTCAAATAAAAAGAATGTCCATGTGAACCTTGAAAAATCATTAGTAATCACTAGGCAACACCATTTCTTCTTTATGCTTGCTACAGAAGTAGGACCAAAAAGATCCATATGCAGTAGTTCTAATGGCTTGGTAGTGGACATACTTGTTTTTGATTTGCAAGATGCTCTATGTTGCTTCCCTTTCAGACACGCAGCACATGTATGATCATTGACAAAGGACTTGGAAGGAAGACCATGAACCAGATTATATTTCACAAGTTTGTTCATGTTCTTGAAATTAAGATGACCAAGTCTTCTATGCCATTTCTTACACTCATCAACTGAGGCTTTGGCAATGAAACAGGTTTCATTGTCTTGAAGAGAGATGTCTTTGAGATCAATTGTGTACATGTTCTTTTGTCTTGATGTTCTGAGTACAATAGGAGTGTCTGGTGGTAAGACAAACTCATTTCCTAACACCAGGCATTCAGTGTCAGTAAACAATACAAAATTCTTGTTATCAGTCATCTGTGACACACTGAATATATTGTACTTGAGTTCTTTCACCAAGTAGACATTATCAAAGGTCATCCCATTGGTGACAATAGTTCCTTTTCCTGTTATTGTTTCATGCCCATCTCCAAAAGAAACACCATCATTGTCATACAGGGGCACAAAGTTAGACATGTAAGATTTTTGTCTAGTCATGCTTCTTAAGCATCCATTATCCCAATATGCTCTATCATCCCTTGTCTTCTTTGTCACCTGCAATAAGAAAAACAAATTAGTTTTTCTTGGGGACCCAAGCCATTACAGACTTGGATCTACCTCGTGTATCAATGTAGGATAGCTTATCAAAAACTAGAGATACACCATTAGACAGAGCACCCCTTTTGGGTACCTAAACCCAACGAGCTGAGGCTTTCACAGCTTTCCCCCATCTACCCATGTTCCTAGAAGGCAAAACTTTGCTAGCAGGAGATACCCCAGATTTAGCAGGGGAATCCCTATGCATAGCAGAGGGAACCCATCTTTTGTTTTGTCCTCTATTTATGTGTTGGTAAGGTCTAGGGCCAGATCTATATGCATTATGAGGTGTTGGGTTGGTCATGGATGTGCTGGGCTTGGTATGAAAATCATTCTCCTTTCTTAGAGTAGGGACAACATATTTGTCAGTAACCCTGTTTCTCAAGGCAGGGGCAACATACTTGGCAGGGGAAAAGGATTTTGCCCCTGCATTTAGAAGAATGGCTTTAGGTTGCATATCCTTTAAAGGATTTGCAGCCACAACTTCCATTGGTGCCTGATATTCTTGATAAGTGTGATCAAAACTGCCACATGTGAAGCAGAGCTTTGTATTTATCACAAAGTCTTCTCCTAATTGGTGAGACTTTTGGTCATTCCAATTTCTTTGATTACCTCTGACAGGCCTGTACATACCAGCATATTTAATGGTGGACTTAGGAGACTGTGATCTGGTTTTAGATTTGGGTGAACTACTCTTAGAACTAGAATCACTACCAAAAAGTCCTCCTCTTGAAAATAGAACAGGGTTATCAATTTTACATTGTTTTAAAGCAATCTGTTCCTTTTCAAAGTCCCTAATAATACTAGTTTTCACTAGTGGCTCTTCAGTATCAAGACTATTAGGTATGTAAGCATTCAAGTCAAACTCAATATCATCCTGTTTTTGAAAACAAGAGAGACCAGTCCAAGACAAGTCTTTTCTAGGAAAAAGGTGCATGAATATTGGCAGGAGGTGGTGGTATGGTAGCATGCTCATTTTTAATCCCTGTTTTGTCCCTAGGAGATTGACCAATTTCAACTGCTTTAGTTAAATGTTTTGAAGCTTTTCCAAATTTTTCAACAGTTTCATCATCAATCTTTTTGTTAGATTTAAAAACTTCAAGTTCAGCAGTCAACTCCTTAATGGAGTTATTGTTCTCCTTAGCATCTTTTTTTAGAATCACAATGTGATCCCTATAATCACTTTCTCTTGTTTAAACTCTCTTATGGTGGACTCTAACTGTTCTAAAGCACGTCTATAATTATCAAGGTCATTGTCACAATTAATATAGTCAGCTTTTACCTTTCTGATTTGATCATTCAATGACTCAGTATTTTTCCTACAAGCTTTAGTGCAATATGAATCATCGTATACCTCATTGTCTGAGCTGGAACTTGACATGGCCATAAGTGTAAAATCTTCCTCTTTTTCCTCAGCAACCAGTGCTTGATTTCTTTCCACATTCTCTGTCATGGCACTCCAATCCCATCCACCTGCTCCATCTATCCCCTACATGGCTACCATGGCTTTAGCACCAGAATCATCATCTTTGGTTTCCTTCCTATAGTTGTTCCTAGTCTTAGGTCCTCTACATTCCCTAGCAAAATGGCCCTTCTTGCCACAGTTGTAGCATTCAACCTTTGTTTTGTCAAACCCAATCACGTCAGAGGGATTGATTGAGATCTTCTTCCCATACTTCTTGTAAAACCTGTTGGTTATCATGCTAAGCAGAGCCATGTTCCACTTGATATCCATCTCCTCCAGTCCTTGCTTAATGATTTGACTTAGATCTTCGTGCAACACAGTAGATCCTTGTGGCCCTTGGGATGCTATAAAAGCACAAGCAGTGTCAAGACTGAATGTAGCTGGCCTTTCTTCATCATAAGATGATCCAGACCTGATAGCAGGGGAATAAGCAGCAGGGCCTACTTCGATTCCATTGCTTTTGGAGATTCCACTGCTTTGCGATATGAATGCCATGTTAGCAGGGGAATCAGTAGATCCACTTGAGTTGGTGGGAATCGTTCCTTTTGACTTCATCTCATTGACAACAGGTTCAAAAACTTTCAAGTTATTGTATATGTTATCCAAGTCATCCTTATTCTGCCAAATTGCCTTGTAGACAAACCATTCCTTCTGGAGGCTGTTAAGGAACCTGGTATTTACCTGTTCTCTTGTCACTTCAATATCAAAGAATTCCAATTGGGCCACTATATCTTGAAGCCTATTGTAAATGGCGCCAATTGATTCATCACCAATTGCTTTAAAAGAAGCAAAATCATCAAGCATCTGATTCTTCTTCTTCTTCTTTGTGGCTTCATTTCCTCCAAAAGTTGTGCCTATGGCTTCCCATAGTTCCTTAGTTGTTTTGTACTTTCTAAATCTTAGTTGATGTCTATCAGGTAGAGCTAACAGCAATGAGCGGTGAGCTCTGACATCATGCCTTCTGGCCAGTATTTCCTTAAGAGCAGCAGATTTCTTCTTGTCCTTACCTTTGGAACTTTCACCTTTCTCTTCTTCCTTGCCCTCTTCAACCGCCACCATTTTGTTGAATTGGTCACCTAACTCTATGATCTCCCAGAGAACATAGTGTTCCATTTTGAGGTATTGTTGGATTCTGAATTCCCATAATTCAAAGTTTTCAGGATCCAACATGGGTAATTTGAGGTTATTGTGGTTGTTGCTGTTTGAGGAAGAGTCTAAAGACATGGTTGGTATGAGGGTTTTGTTCTTGGTTTAGACAAAGTTTCTCAACAAGCTCTGATACCACTTGTTGATCCCAAACTCAGATCTTAAACCTTAATAGCTTGTTTAAGGGTTGTGATAGAAAGAATAAACCCAATCTATCACTAGAGAAACTTTGTAAGGCAGAGTAACTAAACAAGATGCGGAATATGATGTTTAGCACAAGAACAAAATGATTAAAACAAACGTTGAACTTTAATATATCAAAAGATATACGAATACCCAAAATGGTATTAGGGTTACAAAGACCTTAAAGTATGAAATGAAAGACAATAGAGAAAGACACATATTGCATGCTAACCTAGTGAGTCCTTTTATAAGCATAAGGACTCACGTACAAGATCACTACTAACAAACTTGGAAAGTATTAAGGAGTAGTAACAGAAACGCGTAAAAATCTATTCCAAGTTTATCTCTGACGGCAGGGCCTTTGACTTAAGTAGGGGAACCAATCCCCATGCCTTTGTTATTTGGCAGGAGGAACTTACTCTAGCAGGGGAACGAATAACCAACTAGCAGGGGTAACAAGTATACATATATTTATTCCCAACAGATATGTAGTATGATAGTAGCAAACGAGGCTTAATTTGAGACCAACCTGCAAATGAAGTCCAGCTTAGTTGGATATATGCATTTGGTTATAATCTCCATGTAGGGGATTTTCCTAGAATTGGCAGCCGGGTTTGAATCCCAACACAATGCCTTGAAACCCCTTAATGTAAAACTAAATGGCTAGCATGGGGTTGATATTCTCATCGTGAGATGATTCGAACTCGGGTAGAGAGACTTGATGCCTCAGTGGCACACAAGATACTTTGCTGCACCAAACTATCGTTCAAAATAAAAATAAAAATTGAGACCAACCTCAAAGCTGGCGTTTTCACAAAATTGATTTCAATTTTGAACATTTATACACAACAATACGGTTTCACCTTGATCAAACACGTGGATTACTCATATTGAGCTTTGAGAAAGAAGTAAAGCTAAAACATATTTTGTCATTTGTTCGTGTATATGGCCGTTGGGACAAATATATACACGTCGCAAAAAAACGAATCAAGTGGCAGCAGGGCCAAAGTAAAGCACGTCGGCCCATATGCCAGAACACAAAATAAGAGGTGACTATCAAAAGTAGTAACATAGCCTCAAGAAAGCGTGAGATATTATATTATCTATAAACCTCAAGAAACATTGCCCCTAAGGCCCTATAGTATCCTAGACCTCACCCTCGAGTCGCAACAGTACGCTACCCCCATGTACAGTATTCGAGGTATTATAAATACCCTAGAGCATTCAATACAAACCAACTAGTCTCAACACATTTATTACACACACTTATACTTTGGCCTAACGGCTTTATCCAGTAACTCATTCTCACAACGAAGCTTGGTATCGGTCTCAAACCTGAGGCGAGGCTAACGTGTGTTACTTGTTGTGTAGGCTTTCCGAGAAGATTGTCTCACAGGCCCAAAGGTAGATCCATCCTACTGACGGCCCAACAGATTTTTGCATCAACAAACGTGCGCCATTCGTGCGACCCTAATTCAATCTGCCAAAGCGCTACATGATGACAGGTCCTACACCCACATCACTCGAAATGGAAACTCATGAGAACACAAACGAAAACCTCACAAATAACAGATTATCGAAGGCTATCTCTCGGCCCTAAAAGAATTGTTAAAAAACCAAAACAAATTTGATTATATCAAACCTAAGTTCATAAGCTTTGATGAATGATAGGAGGTGTACGAAGATCCTAGAAAGGAGAAGGACGAACAATGCAAGGTGGACAAGGGAAATAAGATAGCGACATATGATGATTTTGCAAAACTCTTCAAATCGGTAGCAAAGTGTCCACTCAGCAAAAGGATTGTTGAATGCTCGTCCTCACATCATAGAACACCGAAAGTGTGAAAATAAGCGAAGGGATGAAAGATCCGGCGGACCATGTGAATCGTTTAAAAAGATGGGAAACCAGGAGATTGGCCAATGCCCTTGTGGTGCAGGATGTTCCGACAGACGCTGGACGGGAATGCCAGAGCTTAATTTGATGAACTTCCTCTAGGAAGTATTGATAGCTGGGACAACTTAGAAAGTAGGTTTCTTACTCGATTCGGGATGCTAAAGGCATGCACAGAGGACCCAACAGAGATAACCAAGATCATCCGCGCGCGAACGAAAGCCCCATAGTCTTTAAAAAAAGGTGGGTAAGTGAATCTAACGACATTCCTAATGTGCATGACCTTATGAGAATTTATTCATTTATGAGTTCACACAAGTGCCCGAAGCTGGCTAAGCGGTTTGCCGACAACATCCCAAAATCTACTGATGAAATGTTGAAAACTGTGGACGCTTGTGTTCGAGCTGAAGAAGTGTTCACGGACATAGAGTTACCCAAGGAGAATTTGACAGGAGGGACATGTACCCTAAATCAGACAATCTAAATTAGTAACTTTAATAAAACGAACGATTTTTTACCAGCTTTAGATTTCTTGAGATGGATGAAAACATTAAATACTATACCATAATAGCTACACACATTTCATAGATCTCGTGACAAAAAAAATATTGAGAAAACTAGTAACAAAGACCGAGTTTGATATCAATTAAGTATCAACGTCCTTAGATTTCTTCAGATACCACATATCATCCCCATTATACAATAAAAAGAAGGAAAAAAAGATTAAAACAAGAAGACGAAAACAACCAGAAACCCAAATCGATCAATCCGAGTCCTATGGTTCCAAAGCAGACATCCTGTAAGAAACTTTGTTATGAGATCGACCACTATGTGATACTACTCGTATAACGATTTTAGTAGAAATTTTACAGATGGAAGGCAGTAGCTCAGAGAGAGAGTTAAGATTTGGGAAAATGATCGTCATGATATCGCCATCACGAGATAATTATTTTCATTTTAATATTCCATAGCTTGAAAAAAATTATCAAAATTCCACACATCTCACAAAAACAACATTAGATGCAAAAGTTTAATTTTTAACATATAAAGGAAGGTAAATCACACCTCCTTGAACAAAATCATTCTAAAAAATCTTGTCATTGAAGCGTTTACATCAACCGAATCTCACACTCTATTTACATTACCACAAAACAAAAGATAAATACAAAAGAATAAATATTGAATATAAAGAAAGAGGTGAGGTATAGAACAAGGATAGTTGTTTAGGGTTCATCCATTTCCTATTCTAAAAAAAAAATAAAGTAACCCAAACCCCCATAAACAATTTTCAAACATCGAAAATCACACACTATTATCTCATCTCCCTATCTTTATTTTCATCTCAAAAACCCACCCACTTTGACCACACCCACACTCTTTCATTTCATCTTATTTCATTTCATTCTGATCTGGTTTTTGGTTACAACCATCGGTGATGCCACGTAGCAGACCAACCACAACAGCCGCTAAACCAGTTACCAACGATGTACCCGGATCTGGATACGATATCAGATACAGAGGTGTTCGAAAGAGACCATGGGGCCGATACGCTGCAGAAATAAGAGATCCATGAAAGAAACCCCGTGTTTGGTTAGGTACTTTTGATTCCGCTGAAGAAGCCGCGCGTGCTTACGACGCGGCTGCTTTATCTCTCCGTGGCCCTAAGGCCAAAACTAAATTTGCATTTTACTCTGCACAACCACCACCAATTGATGGTGGTAATAATAATAATAATTATTATTATCACTATCAAAACCAAAACCCAAACAATTTGATGCCGTATAATGTTGCAAATGGTGGATTAAATGAGGTACCCGAGTACCCGAATATTGTGAGGCCTACTTGTAGTAGCTTAAGTAGTACTCTTGAGTCGTTTAGTGGGACTAGACCAGTGACTAATGTTGTACGACAAGAACCTAGGAGGAGGGTTGTTGATGATTGTAGGAGTGATAATATTACAGTAAGGTTTGACTATCCTTTCACCTTTGGGTTCTCCTAGAATAGACTTAGGTTCATGGGAAGTAGAGCATTCAGCGGAAGGCTTAATATGTTGTTTCAAGAGTTCTACTTCTTTCATTAATGACAACAGGCGTTCTTCAGTTGAGGAATCAACTTTGTTAACAGATTTAGTTGAGACAGGCTTAAAGGCAACTTGCTTCACTGATTGTTTAGCAGGAACAACAAATACCTTAGTTGGTGGTTTCTCAACATCTGCTTTGTGTTCAGCCTTAGCTCCTCTAGAAGAGCTGCTGGGTTCAACTCCTGAGAGTTTTAGTAAGGGTGGTAAATCAACCACATCTTCAGAGACAGGGACATCAGTCAAGAGGGGATCTGACATATGAATTGTCTCTGTAGATTTGAAAACAATCTCTTTGGGTTTGGTGAGAATTTTCAACTTATTTTTCTTGGCAGAGATATCCCTTTTAATATCAGCAGGTAGTTCATCATTAAGCAATTCATCTATAGTAAACCTACTGTACAACAATTTTTCTATAATCTTATTTAATTCAGATACTTGATCATTTAAGGCACTATTCTTTAAGGTTAACCTATTAACTTCGTTTTGCAAAGATATCTTTTCAGAATTAACCTGTTTGAGAGTTTCACATTCAGCCTTAGCAGTTAACAGTTCATGTTTAACAGAGTGAAACTTATCTATCAAGTTCTTTCTTTGTTCCTCAACAAAGTGTAAATCAATAATGGTGTAATCAAGAACATGTTTGCATTCATCACTTTCAGACATAGATAGAAGCCTGTGTACCTTTTTCATAGTGATGTCAACCCATTGTCCTGATCTTGCATCTCCTTTCCCAACAGCTGGTTCATCCTCAGCTATTGCCATGAAAGCCCTGACTCTAGTAGTATCTTACTCATCTGAGGTCAGCGGCTCATAATTCCAATCATATGCTTCAGCTACCAACCCTTTCTTTGTCTTTTTATCACCCCCTTTCTTCTTGGACAGAGCTTCAAGCTTCAAATTCATCCGTTCTAACTCAGCTTTAAGTGCCTTATACTTGTTTTTGTAATCCTTCTTCTCATTATCTGAGGAGTTGAATTGGTGAAATGAGTTGTTATGTTGTGATTTAAACTTGTAAGGTTTGGTGGAAGATGATGGATAAGAAGGTGAGGATGTCTTTGTGGAAGGACAGTCTTTTTGAAAGTGTCCAAGTTTTTCACAGGCAAAGCAAGTTTCTTTTGATTTTTCGGTTTGTTTGCTAGCTGATCCTACTCTCCCTGATATTTTGTAGAATCTCCTTTGATTAGCTAGCAAAGCTCATTCATGAAATTCAGCATTAAGGTCTGTCAAGAACTCTTGGCTGCTGCGTGTGTATTCTTCAACATCAGAGTCGTTGTCATGAGGGTGTGGGGTAGAAATCAAGGCTTTGGAATTTGCTCCCTGAACTACAAATCTTTCAGTCTCTGATTTGTATATGGTATCAATCAGCCCTTCTTCATAATTGTACTTTCCATAAAGCTGAGCTAAGGTGTCATTCTTAATTGAGTTATTGGCTCTCTGAGTCTGATTCATACTCATCCATTTTCTTGGAAGGCTGTTGACAAATGTGGCATTAATTTCAGCTTGACCAATGGTGACGTCATTCATAGCAAGGTCATTGAGAAGAATCTTCAGCCTTGTATATGTTTGTTGAACCTTTTCACCTTCAAGTGCCTTGAAAGCATTGAACTGAAGTCTGAGTGCTTGAATCTTGGTTTCTCTGGTTTCAGATGGTCTTTCATGACCAAGGATAAGGTCTGTCCACATTTGTTTGGCCGTGGGACACTGAATTACAGACTTCATGATGTGTTTTGGAAGACAGGATATGATGATGCTCTTGAGACGTTTGTCTTGGTTTGCCAATTTCCTATCAACTGGAGTCCACTGCTTGAGAGGTTTGGGAAGAGGATTCTCATCAGTAGAGGTGAGCGCCATGGGAACATAAGGTCCATTGTCTAGAATTTCTAGAATAAATGGTTCAAGTCCGTCGAGATACACGAGGAATTGACTCTTCCAACTTGCAAAATCTTCTAAATCAAAGACTGGTACATTGGTGACATGAGATCCGCCTCTTGAGTCAAGAAGTTGAGGTAAATCATCTTCATTTGGAGGTGGAGGAGTGATTCTTGGTGAAGTTGGTGGTGCATTGTTGTTGTTCCCAGAAGACGGTGGTGCATTGCTTGTTTCAGGCATGGTGGATCTTGATTATAAAACTTAGAACGATGTTTATGAAGGTTTTAATATCAAACACTGCTCTGATACCAATTGAAAGTCCCTAAACTATGCTTGAAACAATAAACTTAACTAATCAACACACTTAATTACTTTTCAAACGTAATACTTATTATTGTATAATAAAGAATTACAAGTGTTATGGATAACACCGTTTGATGACAATGTGTTGTGCACACTTTGAACAAACTAAAACCTAACTTATGAACATAGTCGCAGCTGTTTGGTTCTATAAGTTCTAAGAGTTAATGTGTGAATTCTATCAAAGTGTTAAACATTAACGCTAGGCTACATAACCTATTTATAGTGGTACGGGGTTGACTCCAAATACTGGTTGATGGTGACTACACTAGACAGACACTTGTCAGACCTCTGTCACAAGATGCTCTTCTATTCTTGGTAGTCTGCCACAATCCTTTAGGGAAACACAGCTGACACAGTTTCCCTTTTCTTCATAGTCTCGTACACACTAAGGTATGTCCAAAGTGTGCTGAGTGTTAACAGGGTATTGCCACCCCTGTTAACCCTCAACCCCTCAGAGTCCCTGATACATCTTGGCTGTTATCCATCACAACCAATGAGTATGTCTTCAAGTAATCTTCGACTTCCTTGACAATGTCTCTGACATGGACACAGAGACTTAGATCTCTGTGAGTCTTGCGATACTTGCGTGCCTCCTAGGCACAGACAAGTTAATATCTAACAACTTTATTTATGTTTAAATCTATGATACCGGGAATCTACTAAACTTAGATTCCCAACATAAACGAAGGGATGGGAGATCCGGCGGACCATGTGAATCGTTTAAAAAGATGGGAAACCAGGAGATTGGCCAATGCCCGTGTGGTGCAGGATGTTCCAACAGACGCTGGACGGAAAGGCCAAGGCTTGGTTTGATGAACTTCCTCTAGGAAGTATTGATAGTTGGGACAACTTGGAAAGTAAGTTTCTCACTCGCTTCGGGATGCTAAAGGCATACACAAAGGACCCAACGCAGAGAACAAAGATCATCCACGCGCGAACGAAAGCCCCATAGTCTTTAAAGAAAGGTGGGTAAATGAATCTAACGACATTCCTAATGTGCCTGACCTTATGAGAATTTCTTCATTTATGAGTTCACACAAGTGCCCGGAGCTGGCTAAGCAGTTTGCCGACAACATCCCAAAATCTACTGATGAAATGTTGAAAACTGTGGACGCTTTTGTCCGAGCTGAAGAAGTGTTCAGGGACATAGAGTTACCCCAGGAGAATTTGGCAGGAGGGACATGTACCCTCAATCAGACAATCTAAATTAGTTACTTTAATAAAACGAACGAAATTTTTACCAGCTTTAGATTTCTTGAAATGGATGAAAACATTAATTACTATACCATAATAGCTACACACATTCCATAGATCTCGTGACAAAAAATATATTGAGAAAACTAGTAACAAAGACCGAGTTTGATATCAATTGAGTATCAACGTCCTTAGATTTCTTCAGATACCACATATCATCCCCATTATACAATAAAAAGAAGGAAAAAAAGATTGAAACAAGAAGACGAAAACAACCAGAAACCCTAATCGATCAATCCGAGTCCTATGGTTCCAAAGCAGACATCCTGTAAGAAACTTCGTTATGAGATCGACCACTATGTGATACTACTCGTATAACGATTTTAGTAGGAATTTTACAGATAGAAGGCAGTAGTTCGGAGAGAGTTAGGATTTGGGAAGGTGATCGCCATGATATCACCGTTACGAGAAAATTATTTTCATTTTAATATTCCATAGCTTGCAAAAAATTATAAAAATTCCACACATCTCACAAAAACAATATTAGATGCAAAAGTTTAATTTAATAACATATAAAGGAAGGTAAATCACACCTCCTTGAACAAAATCATTCTAAAAAATCTTGTCATTGAAGCGTTTACATCAACCCAATCTCACATTCTATTTACATTCCACAAAAACAAAAGATAAATACAAAAAGAATAAATATTGAATATGAAGAAAGAGGTGAGGTATAGAACAAGGATAGTTTAGGGTTCATCCATTTCCAATTCTAAAAAAAAAATAAAGTAACCCAAACCCCCATAAACAATTTTCAAACATCGAAAATCACACACTATTATCTCATCTCCCTATCTTTATTTTCATCTCAAAAACCCACCCACTTTGACCACACCCACACTCTTTCATTTCATCTCATCTCATTTCATTTCGATCTGGTTTTTGGTTACAACCATCGGCGATGCCACGTGGCAGACCAACCACAGCAGCAACCAAACCAGTTACCAACGATGTACCCGGATCTGGATACGATATCAGATACAGAGGTGTTCGAAAGAGACCATGGGGCCGATACGCTGCAGAAATAAGAGATCCATGGAAGAAAACCCGTGTTTGGTTAGGTACTTTTGATTCCGCTGAAGAAGCCGCGCGTGCTTACGACGCGGCTGCTTTATCTCTCCGTGGCCCTAAGGCCAAAACTAATTTTGCATTTTACTCTGCACAACCACCAATTGATGGTGGTAATAATAATAATAATTATTATCACTATCAAAACCAAAACCCAAACCCAAACAATTTGATGCCGTATAATGTTGCAAATGGTATTAGTGGATTAAATCAGGTCCCCGAGTACCCGAATATTGTGAGGCCTACTTGTAGTAGCTTAAGTAGTACTCTTGAGTCGTTTAGTGGGCCTAGACCAGTGACTAATGTTGTACGACAAGAACCAAGGAGGAGGGTTGTTGATGATTGTAGGAGTGACTGTGATTCGTCTTCTTCAGTTGTGGATGACGACGGTGTTTTGGGACATGAAGACGGTGTCGTTTGTTCGAGTTTTAGTAAACCGTTTTTGTCCATTGATTTAAATATGCCGCCGCCGTTTGAGGAAGATGACATTGATTGCACTGTATTGAGATTATGAATGAAAAATGTATCCCCATAATAACATGTAGACAATTTGTTGTTGTATTGCTAGGATGAGAACTATGGGGTTATTGTTGTTGTTTTCGTTCTTGTCGTGTGTGTGTTTCTTGATGAGGGTTTGTGTTTGTTTGTTCTGAACTTCTAATTAGTATGAATGAACATCATCGGATATCAAATGTTGTCTTGATAAAGAACTGATTATTACTATTATTCTGCTGAGTTTGTTGATTTAAAACTTTGCTTATTTGTTTTGTGATGTGCTAATATTAAGCATCAAGGTTATACGGTTTGTATGTGAATTGTGAAACTAGATTATGTGTTAGTGTTAATTGATTTCTTGTTCATTCATTGGATAGAGCTACAGTTTGGTGTAATAATTCTCGTTCTGTAATAATTCTTATCAGCTGTTTCATGACAATCTCTTTCTGATTGCATTGTTGAACATTCAGATTTTGTCAGCGGGTAGTGATTTACTATGCATATGTTATTTGATGATCTTATGGCATGTGTCTAGTATATTACAGTAGTAGTAGTCTTGAAGGATTAATTTATATTGTTGATGATTTAGTCTACACTGCTTTCCTTATCATACATGTTTTGCTTTCCTGTAGTGCTGTTCCGGTTTTGACAGTACACGAGGTATATTAGGGTATTAAGGAGTATATGGAATATTCTTTTTGTGTTTATGGAGATTTCTTAAAACAACTTATATTTTGTGTTTGTTCTCGAATCGTAATTTGGTTATATAGGTGATAAAACGTCGTTACTAGGTTTAAGCCTTGTGTCTTTTTTGTTTCATTCATGCTTGCCAATCATTTTAGTTCATGTTTATAAATAATCATTTAATCGGATGAGGCTATTCTAGTTCATGTTTGGTAGGGAAAATAATATCAGATCCACTTTCAAGATAAATGCGCGCCTTGACGAAAGATTTGCAAGGCATTTGTATCTTGTAACAACACTCACTTTTCTTCTTTAAATGTGCATTTATTAAGCTTTGTTTTCAATATTGCCGTGGAGTGACTTGCAGCTTAACTTCGTTCTTGAAAGGTGCTTAATCCAGCTAACCGTACAATCTGTATGAGGTAATAAATCTACTTTGACTTTTGTTTTTCACTTGATAATGAAACAAAGACTGATTTTCTGGAAACCTTTAGTGACAAAGCGTCATAACTCCTTAGAATTACAATTCCTAGACTTAAGCCATGTCCAGTTGGCGAAAGTGCCAGTTAACCCAATATTCTTTTGCCAGGACCCTCATGCAGTAGTTCTGCCTTCCAAAGTAAAATAAGTATCAGTTATGTCCATTTCAATCACGACACTGTCAATTTGATAACTTAAATTCTATAAATTTTCTTCAATATTAAGATTTGTTTGGATGAAAATTAGGGTATCTGTGTGTTTCTCGAATTATGAATGGCCATAAGATAGTTAATGTCGTCTTGATATCCGGTTGATCTTGAATGTGTAGATTCTGATGATGCTGCATTACAAGAAAACATGGTGATTTGAGCTAATGCTTTGTTTCTTGTTTGTATTAATCTGTTTCTTGATTATAATGAAACTGATGAACAAATCCAGATTTCCTTGTGCACCAGAAATGGAAAAGAATCTTTTTGAGAGGGCATGGATAGAGCTCTTGTATCTATTAAAGGCTCCATCATCCGAATTTGTAGTGCAATTTGCATACAACCATGGCATTATATGCCTGATCCAGCATTTATCATGTTAGAGAACCGTTATGATATATTTTTCTCTATATTTTTTTTGAAACGAAAGTACTTTCCAATCATGTCCTGGTACCTGAAGATTTTCTAAGCAGTCGAGGGTAGTGATATATCTTGTTAGGTATACAACGTTGTTTTGTTGTCTTCATGGACTAGCTTTTGATCTTATGAATGGCGTCTGGATTCCTTATAAGTAACTTGCAGCGGTTACTGCAGGTTTTCATCTTTGAGCTGCAGTTGTATCCTGCCTCATTTTGAAATTTGACTGCTTGCAGCGGTTAATGTGCTTAATTTTAACATTGGTGGTGTATGGGTTAATAATCACCACTGTATATTATGTTTACTTAAGCTTGATATTGTAGTGTGTCTTGATCTTGAAATTTGACTTATAACAGCATAAATTTGGTCATCTGAAACAGGCTAGGGTATTCATTGATTACTATAAAATCATCTCTCAAGAGGTCTTGAGGAGACAGACATCCACATCAGTCATGGCCACAATATGAATTTCTTGCCAAGTTATTATTGTGCTTTCTATGTGGGGATCAGTGGCGGATCTAGGAATTCGAAGTAGGGTATGCATAATCTCGTAATTTTTTTTCCCTAGATTTGATGCTTTAGTTCGGCCCGGCTCTTTTTGTTCGTTTTGTTTTACCAAAACTCAGATTGTGCATCATATAGGCCATATTTATTTGTTTATCATGAACTACTAACAAGTAGTAAAAAACCGCTCTTAATTTATTTAAGCAAAACGTCTTATATAACAACACAGAGAACCATAACAACTTGTTAATTCGGACTTCAATAAACACAAGTCACATTGTTTAGGACACATATGACTTACAAAAGCAAAGGTTAACTTTAAAATTATAGAACTTCTAAAGAAAATATTGGACACTCTAATTTTAATGAAGATAACTAAATTGCGCCTGAAAATATATTCTGTAGATAGCTAATAACTAAACTCAGAAGTCAAAAGTACTAAATACTTGGGCCATTTGCAATTTATGTTACTACCAAGTTAGAGCCCATATAGTAAAAGTAAATACCCCGTTTAAAGAAAGGCCCAATAAAATAACTTAGGTAACATAGGTATTCATATCTTCTCCAACGTGAAACACTGAAACAAGAAACTACAAGAACTCTAAAAGTGGCGATTTATCATAGCTTTATCTCTTCTAGTTTTTTTTTGGATGTGCACTATGTTTTCTAACCATTTCTTTTGTGGGTATGCACTCTGTGCAATCTGAACTAGAAAAGCTTCGACCATGACAAAAGTTTACACTACAAGAAGGATAACAGGGTATGCACGTGCATTCCCTGTGTTGGCTATAGATCCGCCCCTGTGTGGGATCATGATTGTAGCAATAATTTCAGAATTCAACCACGTTGTAATAACGCTAGGCGCGGGTTTATGCGTAGTCACATCATGTTTTACTCTATAAACATTCCCATAACATGGAATAAAAAAGCATCATCTCCATTAAAATTCATATAATACAGCCCACGAACCTCACTATACATTAGAAAGAAAAAAAAAACACACCGAATCACCGTTACTCAGATGGTCTGGCTCTTATGGGTCGCACAATACATGTTCATTTATTCTCATGTGTTATATAGTACTGAGACTGAAGTTTTAGTGTCTATGTCGACTTTGTAAATCATAAATTCTATTGAGAACACTGTAAACAAGACTTACGGCTTTTTCAATTTGGTCATTCAAACCTAAACATACGCATTGTTAAGTAATACCATATTGATAATTACTCATCCTTAGATATTGCCACTTCCAACCAATTTATGTACATTATAATCAAGTTTGAGAAGTTTTCTATCTAGTTCATCTATTGTCTTGTTTGAGAGTCAATGACTTTATCACTAAGTCATTTCACGATGGTTTTGTCACCTTATGTTTTAATTAGCTATGTGGTAGCAAAGGATTTGTTTCCGAACCATGCGAGGTGTGAGATAACTTTATGTTGTGTATGCTGTGAGTTAATTAGTTTTCGTTCAAAAACGATTTAGAACAAAAAGGAGGCAGTAAAATAATTATGAAATATACAGCAAAATATTTTATTTTGAGTCATTGGGCTTTAGTATCGTTGTTTTACTAATTCTTCAAGCTCTTGGGCTGGACTTTTTTTCCCAACAATGTTCAGGAAACTTGAAGCAAATCATACATGTTACTTTTAATTAGTTTTGGGTGGGGCTCAAATACATGTTTTTGGGGCTATATCATTTATCTTGGTGAAATAATTGAATATTGCATTTTTAGAACATTAGGTGTGGTCTTGAGTCATGCTCAAGTTTTGGGAAAAAAATAGGCTTTTTGGGTAAAATATCAACATTTCTCATAACATAAAAAAAACACTTTTTTTTTGGTTCATTTGGAAGTTTTTGGTGTTATGAGGTGTATGTTATATATATATTTCTTACTTTTTTTAAATTAAAAACTTTAATTTATAAAAAAATAATTTAAATCGAAATAAATTAACTTAAAAAAAAGTACATTAAGTTAAAAAAAACATTAACTTGAAAAAAATACATAAGACTTAAAAAAATATATATTAAAAAAATACAGCAAATCTTTATCATTCTTTGACAAATTTCCACAAGATCTTAGGGTATGTTTAGCGACACGTAGCAGCAAGCAGTTGCAGAAACAGAAGCAGTAGGCAATAAGCTCTATCAATTAGTAGGAGCAGTAAGCAGTAGTTATATATTAGAAAAGTGTTTAGTAAACATAGCAGTAGTAGTAATTATAAACAATAAAATTACGAAAAAGGGCATAAAATAATTACGAAAATAACAAAGTTATTAAGAAACCAAAGGAGGATATGTTTGTAATTTTAAAGCAAACTGCTAGTAGAATTTTTGAAATGCTTGTCCTATCAAGTATTTTAAATAGGAGCAGTTGTATGATATCCAAACTCTAGTCAATCCTTACCAAACAAGCTTTTAAGTCACAATGCTAACCGCTCCAAAATGCTTCAAAAAGTTTACTACAAAACACAACCTTAATGAAGGTCTTCGTGAACTCTCTTATCTCAAAGTTTTTTGTTTCTAATTTTTTGTCTTTCGTAACGTTCGATCCACATACATTGTCAATTGTTCACCGGAGAAACATCCGTAGTCTCGAAATACTCCATATACTGTGTATATTGATCTATATCGACTTGAGAGTAGTACTCGTAAAGATCGGACATATCATTAGAACTCATATATATGTATAATTTGAAGCTATATGTTTTTCTAAAAGTTATATATGAAATAGAAAGTATACGTATTTATAAAAAAAATAGATAAAGTTGAAAGAAAAGCCCCCAACTCAAAATGCTATTAGCTATTACCCGGTCACATGTAAAAAAATATTATTATTTTTCGCGAAAACGCGACTTAAAAACTCAAGTTGCGGTACGTAGCCTCGTGTATTCACGTCACATTTTCACCCAAAACGTGGAGCGGCTGTGGCAGCACGAGAGACGAAAACGCCACTTCCGGCGTGATAAGCTTCGAGTTTTCGCCGAAAACTTGAGCCATTAGTTACTATACCTAGTGCTCTTGAAAAAACGTTAACTAATCTTCAAAAAAGTTATCCATTAATGCATACCAAACAACATCAAAGAGAGATGCATGCGTTTGGTATAATAGTTAAGTTTAGCCTTCCTTACATAAGGTTTGGCAAATCTAACAAACTTACAAGCCAAACTAGCTGTATTAAATTGGATTTTGATTGTTCAAGCGTTCAAAGGGAATCAAACTTGAATTGCACAAATTTATTACATGAATGTGATCTGCTCCATTTATGCTCACGTGCATGAGCATGCATTTTTTTTATTCAACTCTAACGTGTAAG
This sequence comes from Glebionis coronaria, assembly GCA_025667525.1. NCBI lineage: Eukaryota > Viridiplantae > Streptophyta > Magnoliopsida > Asterales > Asteraceae > Glebionis > Glebionis coronaria. The sequence goes on from CM046876.1 coordinate 123,336,192, forward strand.
AAATTGGGTTATTAAACCATTCGGTTTCTAAGCATAGACGGACCTTCATATAAACTCGGGGAGGCTGTGGCCCTCCCAAGATTCGGTTTTCATAGTGTAATTATACTAAAACTTAAAAGTATTTTTAGAAAAATTTATATTTGAACCTCCCACAAAATATTGTCGGCCCTCCGACTAAAAATTTTCAAATCCCGTCTATGTTTCTAAGCACAGACACAGATAAAGAAATACAGTTTGTTGTACAAAAATAAAAATAAAGAAATACAATATAAAAGTTGATAGCTATGTCGGTTAAAAACTGTTGACAACGAATAACCAAAAATGTTAGCTAACAGTTACGTCGCTAACGAATAATATATTAATGAATTCAGAGAGGAAGGTGTCACGGCGAGGGTGTCTCGTCGCGTCGACGTGGCCCCTCGTCGAGCCTCTTCGTCACACCGACCTCCTATTCGTCGACCGGATTTCGGTTTTGCGAAATGTTGATGACGAGAAAGTGGTGGGGCCTTTTTTTTTTCTTTTTTCTTCACCTTTCTTCTTTCTTATTATTTACATGTGTGGGTTTGTGTGTGTTTTGTGGTGGTAACACTGAAGAATAAGAGAAGAAGAGAAGAAGAAGAAGAGAGGAGAGGGGAGGGGGATAAGGTGGTTTTTTTTTTGGATATGTTTTTTTTAGTTTATATTGTTTTTTTTATTTTGTAATTTTTTTAAATGTTTTTAGTTTAGTTTTATATTTTTATTTTTGTAATGTATTTTTATTTAAATATTTGTAGTTTTAATTTTAATAAAATAAAAATTAATTTGTAAGAAATTGAAAAAATAAATAAATAAAAGATAATGGTGGGGCCCAAGTGATAAGAGGTTGGATGTGTTGTGAGTTAAGGGGTATTTTTGTTAGTTGTATTGGTTTGATGTGGCGCTGAGTTGGCAGGTGCCTGAGCAAAATTTTGAGGGGTGGTGTGTCATGACATCTTCCTCTCTTAATAAGCTTAGAGCATATAGAGTCCTTGAGCGATGGCTTGGTGGCATGGCTAAAAAGTGCTGCCATGTCATCATATTTCCCAAGGCACCAGTTTTTTCTACGACACTAGTTTTCATTGGTAACCCTGAGCCGTGGGAAAACTGGTGCCGTCAGAATTTTTTTTAAAGTAAATAATAATAAATTTTTTAAAATTAAAGTAAAATTCATTCAAATTAAAAAAACGTTACATAAAAAACATAAAATTGAGGTGTTTGGTTAGGGTTGGAATTAGGATTCAATTCTTTTTTGAAGAAATGAGAGATATATATGAAAGTGTGTGTGAAGTTTGATAATATAAGGGGTTTTTATAGGTTTTTTAAAAGGTAAAAAAGGAATTTTTTTTTTTAAAAAAAATCCGCTCCCCCAACGTCTATATTACCGTTACATTCAAAAAAAATAAAATAGAAAACACCATGGCAAGAGCTAGTGGCCATGGCGTCAAGCCGACGGCTTAGAGGGACGGAGCCCTACGCGGTCGATTTTTCTCGCGTGGTGGCCATGGCGCCAAGCCATAACCATGGACTCCCCCTGCTCTTATAATAAATGGCCGTTTATGTCTGCGTTATGAATTATATATTTATTTTATTTTGAAAACAAAGTAAAGGATTGTTTATGATTGCTTATTAAAAATAGACACTAAATGGTTTTCTCGGAGGATGTTTCATTGAGGTCTTGAGTTCAAGATCTGCCAAGGGCTTTTCCCCTCAAACGAAGCGGATAAGGAGTTTAACATAACTAGACGAGAGTTCAAATAAGACATTCTGCCCATTAGATGTCATTCAACGACTCGACCCACTAACCGTGCCACTAACATTTGCCGTTCTAAAAAAAAGATAAACAAAAATTAGAAAACGTGATTATGAGAAATAGTGTTTGGATTTGATTATATTGTTTGAAATCGCAATAATCAGATTATCAATTTTTTAGCGTTTGACAAATCAGATTTGTTTAGTTGATAAGTAAAATGAATAAAACAGATTTATTTTAGCTTTTCTCCATTTTGAAAATAAAATAAGTAACTCTTCATTTACTTTTCCGAAAGTCCATTTTAGAAGCTTCTAAAAGCAAATAATCACTTTCTTCATTTTATTATCTAAACACTCATTTTAGCTTATCTCCATTTTGAAAATAAAATAAGTAAATAATCTATTTCTAAACGCAATCCCAAACACCACAAAAAAATAAGTGTTTGACACAAAGAAAATAATAATCACTTATTTGCGTTTTGAGAGGCTAAAATGGAGTTTTGCAAAAGTAGATGGATACTTACTTTTTGAAAATGGAGTTTTGATAAAGCATTTAATGACTTGAGAACTTACACTAATTAAATTATTATAAAATCTAATTTGCCAAACACTAAAAAACAGATTATCTGATTATTTCGTTATCAAAAATATAATCAAATCCAAAGACTATATTTGACAACCACGTTTCGTAAAAGCTGATTGTCTGATTATTAGTTTTCAAAATAAATAATCTATTTTGAATAAGCAATCTCAAATATCTCATAATTTATTTTTCATTGATGGATCGTTCGAGATTCAATTCAAATCACGATGTTATATTTTTTTAACTGGGTCTATTTAATGTTTTTAGATTTATGCTCTAATCTGGGTAAATATATGCCCGGTCTGATTTGTACATATACTACAAATGCTCTCATTAATTTTGAGGGAAAGTTGGGTAAAACCGTTTGGGTTTTTGAGTGCTATGCTATCTTGTTCTTGCATGGGGTAGCTCCTCTTTTCCCCATGCCCACTTTGTTGGGAGCGAGCACTATCTTGGACATATTATTTCAAACGAGTGTGCACTATACATTTTTTATGTTCGAGCTTAATTCGAAAACTGCGAATTTAGGTTAAATTCACGTCTTTCTCGAATAAATTGAACATCGAAAAAAATGAGACACATTAACGTTTCATAATAGTTTTTATATTTACACTTTAAGTTGTTAACAAAATTGAACTAAACTAAATAATATAGTGCAAAGTGCCTTGTACTTTGGGTGCGAGAACCTTTCATTGTCTTAATCCTACTAAATGCGATGATAGGTGATCACCATTAAGTGTGTTGTGTAGACCGTGGTTAAAGGCTCACCTATAGTTCATAAAAGTAGGTTGTCTGCTACGGTGGGATGTCAACTTGGTGATGCCCAAGGTTCTGGTCTCACTAGCTATCTAGAAGGGATGTTTTGATGGTTGATAAACATAATTTTAGGAAATTTAGCCGAGTGAGATTATATCTCTAAACAACACCTAGCTTATAAGTGATGTCAGAAATGTAAATGTAGCTCTTGACTTAGGATCTTAGTGTAAACAAGAGTTTTGCCTTTCTTCTTGTGATGCCTGCTCATAAGAGCCTTTATGCTTAAAAGGTTAGGATCTTTTTAGCATTAGTATGGTGTTTTAGTGTGAAAATGTAGCCAGGGAAAGGGTTTCTCCATGGTTTCATAGTGCTTTATATTGGCTTGATTGGCTAATGATAAAGACTGGATGAATAGACTTTTAAAACTACACTAGTTTGTGAAAGTGTTCTGTTTCACATATGATGATCTATCAAAGATCATATTTGTTAGATATTAGACAAGCTTGGGATGTTGTGATTTACTATGTTTTATATGCAAAGGATTGGGGACTGTCCAATACCTTTCTTAATTTGTGGTAAATCATTCATGTTTGGTAATAAAATTCACATTTTACCAATAATTTTTTTGGAGCTGAACGATATAAATAAAAACAAATATGCCTTTGTTCCATTTAGAAAAGTTATATTGAGAAGGCTTCGTTTGAGATACTGGCTCATAACTAACCCGGTCACAACTTTCCACGTAGCTTTATTTATCTGGTTCGCCACCAACTTTGGGTCCACATTTATGTCCAGTGTCGTCACCCCCATTTGTTGGGCTATCCTTAGTCCGACGTGAAGTGCTTCATATTTTGCCTAAACATTGGCGCTTTCAAAGTTTAGTCACAAGGCATACATATATTCTATTCCTATAGGACTGGTCAATACTAGACCTGCCGTAGAACCTTTAGAACTTGATGGCCCTGCCAGTGACAAGAGCCTACATTTTAGTCTCTTCTTTTCCTGGTTTCATCGTTGGGGTTTTGAAAATTGTTCATAAAACCCCCATGGGAGATTTTGTTAGAAAATCGGCTAAGACTTCACACTTGATAGCGCTTCAGACATGTTCATTACATTGTATGCTGCCAGCTCCACCACATATTTTGCTAGCTTACATGATGGTTCAACCTTGTTTAATACTTGATTAATAGGTTGATCATTGACAACCTTATTGGGGTGTGCTTCAAAGTATCTTCTGAGACGTTGGGACGCGTGTAGTAGTGCTAGTGCTAGCTTTTTAACGGAGCATAGTTCCGTTCGGATTCATTGAGTTCCCGATCAACATAGTGAACCCGACTATATTTTCCTTTCCGTCCTTTCTATCAGCAATACAACACTAACTGGCTCGTGGGATGTTTCCAAGTAAACATACAATGGATCATTCGGCAAAGGTGTTGATAAAGATGGGAGATCGAATATGAGTTTCTTCATCTCTTGGAAAGCAGCCTCAGCCAATTTCTCCCCCTTGTATCCGTCCCTAATTTCCTTGATGATGTTTTTCAATGTGTTGAAGAAAGGGGAAGCTTATTCAGTCGATCTTGCCAGAAATCGTTTCAGTGCTGCTAGTTTACCACTCAAGGATTGCATCTATTTCATCGTTCTAGGAGACTATATTTTCGAGAGGGCATCGATCTTCTTCGGGTTTGTCCAAGTACCTTCGGACATGACCATATATTCCAAGAACTTCCCCTCTTCTACTCCAAATAAGCATTTGACCAAATTCAACTTCATATTAATCCTTCTAAGTTTGTCGAATGTTTCTGCTATGTCGGTCAATAACATCTTCTTGTCGTCACTTTTGATAACCATATCGTCAACATATGCTTCTAAATTCCTTCCGATTTGGCCACAGAAAACCAAATCTACCAATATTTGATACTTGGCTCGTATGTTCTTTAATCCAAACGACATCACTATGTACCACTAAGTCCCTTGATCAGTGTAAAAAGTTGTCTTCTCTTCATGCTCCTCGGGAATTTTTATTGATGGTATCCAATGTAGGCGTCCAAAAAACACTTGAAGCAAAATTCCCATTACCGAATCTGTCTTTGCATCGATGTTCGGAAAGGTGGTAATAGTCCTTGGGGTATGCCGAGTGTTAGTGAAAATATTACGATATTTAAACTATACATTCTTGTTTGTTTTGTTGATGACAAACATGTAACTTGTAATACATAACGTAAAATGTACACGTTACTCGTAATCATATTTCGTGTATGCTTACACATTTTTATCTTTGTAAAAACAATGAGAAATACTTCTTACATCATTGGTAAAAGTCTTGCAAAACCTAAATAAGAAAATCTATTCATAAAGAAGTTTTAGGAGTTGACTTAACAAAAGATTAGCAATATTAAATTGGTGATTTTCTGATAGATAGACGGATCTCGATGGATCCTTTGGTAAAGGGTACGGCGGGGTCTGTGGGTACCTGTACTTTAGCTATAAATAGAGATCTCATGCTCACTCATTTCTCACACCTTTCTACCATATTCTTCTCTCTATACCTGATCCTTTATCAGATCACTCTTCTCTCTAACATGTAGATCTTAGAATCTACAATTGTTCTTATTCTTGCTTAGTGTTTCTCTTTGTAGATATGGAGATCACTCAAGGTGTAACCAAGATCAAGAAGTTCAAGCACAAGACATACATCAAGTCATTGTGTCACCTCTATCTAGACTAGTTTCTTTGTACTTGTCATCGCATGGTATTATGTCCAAGAACTATGATCTTGACATCTTGTATTCTTCTCAACCGAGATCCATGACTTATCATCATTGATCTATACATCTTAGAAGCGGAAAAGACAAAGGTTAAGTACGTGTTAACTTTGTGTATAGATCCATATTTCTCCTTCATGAGATCTATGATCTTGATGCTTCATGACTCGTGTTATAAGGATTACAAATATATGAAGACATGTTCTTCAAGATGTAATCCATGATGTAGGAAAGATCATATCATAGAGTCATCTCTCTCTATGTATCACAAACTATCGCAAACTTCATGTTGGTGTGTCGGTTCTTATGTGAATTGGTACTTGGATTAGTACATACAAACGTTGTAAGGTTAGAAGTTGTGTTGGTTCTACATGTGTGTAAGAACCCGGGTGTTGGTCCTATCCATTGTGCAAGGACCCGGTATGTAGCTTAGTAGCGGTTAAAGAGTATGCGATGTAGAAGGGACTTGTTATACCCATGTGAAAGAACGCGACATCCTAGCGTACGTGTCATAAAAGATTGTAAGCCAATGTGTGAAGGTTTCTCCACTGGTGTAGCAGATTCTTTTACTAATGAATTCGAACTCTCGAGTAGGTGACTTGGGGAGTGGATGTAGGGCAAGGATGTCCTTGTAGCCGAACCACTATAAATCATTGTGTCGGTTTGCATTTACTTTACTTTATTTCTTTATCCTTATACTTGCATTGCTTGTGTGTTGTGATCTCTCAATGTGATACTTGATTCATATAGTCTTTGACTATAAACAAGCGCCTCTCATACTATGTCCCCATAAATGGACATTTAATACAAAAAGTTTTAAAAGATTAAAAGAAAACTGTTCAACCCCTCTTCTAGTTTTCTACAATTGGTATCAGAGTGGGTAGCTCTAATTTCTTAAAAACAAATGGTTTTTAAAATAGGGTACGATCCATGTATCAAATTACCTTTGAAGCGGAATAAAATATGAGAAGCGTTTCTTTGTTTAATTGCTTGCAAATTTTATTGTTTAGTATACTTTGATCTATTAGCTTGAAGTTTTTCATGAAACATAAAATAAGATATTTTAAAAAGGATTGGTGAGTGTCGTCGTGTCCATAAAAAACTTATAAAATACGATTTTTAAATGAGTGTTCGTCACAATACTTAAATTTGTGGAAAAATCATTTCCGTAAACTCATAGATAAGTCCCATAAGTAAAAATGATGTTTAAGATGTGTACTATATGTTTGTTATCAAGTCTAGTAAGTCCTATGCATTTCTGCTATGTCAAAACACAATCTTTGGGGAAAAATTGTAGTCTGTCTCTCAGACTCACAGACCCCGGTGGACCCCTGGGCAAAGGGTCCGACGGGTTCCGTGATCCTCTATGACTACAGTTTTTCAGCCAACTTAGAAATGCATAACTTTTTAACCGTAAGTCCGTAGAAGTCGTGCCACCTATCGTTTTGAAGGTAATTAAGTCTACTTTCATATAAAAAAACATTCTCAAATGCTGATAATATTCATAACAAAGTGAAACAAGTCAAAAAACAAATGTCTAAAATTGTGAAGTTATTTTAGCATTTCATCTTATTTCTCTTGAGTCGGACACATCAAATTAGTTTGTATTTGAATGAGGTTGTGTTTACATTCTAAAAGAATTGATTATGTCATACAAAGGAGGATTAATACACAAATAGGTTATTAAAGTTTACCTAAATGCTCACCTAAGTTACTAAAGTATTTTTCTTAACAATTAGGTTACTATTGTATTGGTTACCTGTTATATAGGTTACTGAAGTATTTGTAACCTATTGTTACAGGTTATGAATTAATGTGGCAAGTCATATGGCTTTAATTTTATCTTTATTTTCACGATTAAACTACTATGAGTTGACTTTTCATTTCTATGTGACATAATCTTTTTTCTTTTTTTATAAAATAACTTACACGTAAATACCATAAATACTTTATATACTAAAGGTAACGACTCATTAGGCTTAATGAACGCAAATAAATCTCATTATGTTGTAAAACTCTTACAAGTTAGTTCTCGTGGTCACAAAATCTTGAAGCGTCTATCATTTTGCTTAATGACTCTTTATTTTAAAGTTATCTCTATGCATGACCGTTTAATTATTATTCTTTTAACCTATATTTTGATTTTTTTTAATTCTTGATGAGTTACTCAATACTCATCATTTTACCCTAAGTTAAATGATAAAAAAGGCAAAAAAACGAGATAAAAAACGAACATATACCATGTGTTTTCTAATTTTATTTTGCAGATCCGGTTTCCCGACAAAAAGACGAAATCAAAGTCAAAGTCAAGACTGAGCACGACAATGGAACGAGCATCGAAAAAAATAACGATCCAAAAACTCAAATTATATTTTACGGGCCAACCCGCACCCGTTTAACGGGCCGAGTCAGCCCGTAAAATATTAATTAAAACTTATCTAGTCCACTTTTGTTTATTTAATCCATATATACCCCATTACCAATCACATTGTAGTTTGAAAATTGAAACCACAAGCCCATATGTTTGCTCTTCGTTGGATCAGTTAACCATCAGCCCAAAAAAAAAAAAAAAACAAAAAAACATGGCCTTCTCCTTTGGAAACAACGAACCAAAGATATATAAACATTAGGGTTGTTGCTGCTATACATCACAGCCACCATTTTTATTCATCTCAATCTAAAAAATCAAAATCCCTCCAATTTTTCCCCTTTTGGCTACAAATCAAAACCATCTACCCCACAATTTGAACTTGAACAAAAAAAACATGTGATCAATCCACGGTGGCAATCCTCCTCAAAAAAACTGAGCGCCAAATTCATTAAGGGCCAAGATTGAAGAGAGTTTAAATATTTTCACCAATGGCTAGGATTTAACCAAAGAAAGCACAAGTGCAAGATTCAAGATTTCTTCTCACATAGAAAGCACAAGACAAAGAGGACCAAGCCTCTATATAAAGACCCAAGATTGAAGACACAAGACATGTAATTTTTTTAGGGTTAATCTTTTAATTATTGTCATTTTAATTTTCGAAAATTATCTTCAGTTTTTAGCAACTATTGTACTCTAATTTTTATTAATTGAAGTATTGCTGAAAGAAATTAAATTTTGTTCTTTGTATTTGCTTAAAGTTCTTTGCTGATTCTTGAAAAAAAAAGGGATTGTTAATTTTCTTTTATTTTTTTTACTACTATTGTTATTGTTAAAAGAAAAAAAGGATTGACCCTAGTTACTATTCAATAAAAAAAAATATCTCTTGTTCCTTTGGCTACTGTGGTACGAAAAAAAAAAGACAAGGTTGTGGGATTATTTGTGGTGTTCACTGTTTGGAAAATCAAACAAAAAAATGGAAGGTTTAGTATTTGCACTGTTCGTGCATTGTTGTTCATCATAAGAAAAAAAAAGGGTATCTTGGATGGCTGGTTTAGAGCTAATGGTTAGCATTAGGATAAATTAAAAAATTGGTTTGGTACTTAGATCTTCTTGGTCACACAAGCTTGGATCAATAGTGAGTACCTCTTTATATTTTCTATAGCTTAATCTTGCCATATTTATTGTTTTTCTACTTCTGCTATGTTTATTTAGTTTTGGTTTCATTAGATTAAAGATGTGGAAATTTAGTTAGGCCTTTAGTCCACTTGATTTCTAGTAGTTAGCATAAAAGAAAAGAAGAGTGGGAGAGACTATAAGAAAAAGCAATTGCTGGCATTGTTCACGTTTGAAATAGTCAAAAGAAAAGAAAAAAAAATGTTTCAAAAAAAAAAAAGTCTGTCAGGGGGTTCGAACCCCTGACCTCTCGCAACAACACAAACGCATTACTAACACTCCCTCATAACCAACTGTGCTACTTGATTTTTATGATAAACTCTTGCGAAACAAACTTCATATAGGGTATTAATTTAACTAAAACAACTTTATTTAGTTTATTAATTAGTGTAAATTCGTTTTTAAATTTAAAATAGGGTAAAGTACGTAAAAAAAAGGAAAAAAAATCCGAAAACAACAAAAAAAAAATATTTTTTAATTTTAGAATAAATATTTAGACTTTTTTTTTTTAACTTTAAAATTAATTTTGTCATTTTTAGATTTAAATTTTACTTTTTATATTTTAAATTAAGAGTAGAAATTAATCAAAAAAAAAATAGTTTAAAATTTTCAAATCTTTCTTATAAAATATTATTGTATTATTTTAGAGGTTAAGAAATAAGAGTGAATTTTTAGGTTATTATTTGCCTTAGTTAATAGATTAGACGCGTTTTAGGATTCACGTTATTCGTTTTATGCTTATATTTTGTAATCCTAGCTTGCCTAAAATGTTTCCCATAGATTTTTAGGTATTCCCTTGCCTAATTTATCATCCCCTTAGATAATTATAAAAAAAAAAAAAACAACAAAAAAAAAAAAAAAAAAAAAAAAAACAAAACCAAGAACCGATCATTCAAGCATCAAATACCAAAATCCGTGCGCCGATTCAATTCACTATTTCGCGAGGAAAGGAAACGACCCGGGACGATTCGATTATCACTTTTTCCTAATCGTGATTTTCTTATCAATACTTCCCGATCACATATATTTGTGATTTCACATTCGCTTCTTTCCCTAAAGAGCGAATCGTCTAATTACTATATATATATATTTTGCTATACTATATCGAAGTTATCAATTCTATACGTTATTATTCAACTTTTTTTATAAAATGGAACTTTTTTTGTACAAAAAAAAAATTTATTTATTTAAAATCATAAAAAGATTAAATCTTAACTCTCGAAATCCTAAAAAAGGTGTAAATTTTTTTTCTCGACTAATTACAATATTTAAAATCTTAAAAGAAATTAAATCTTAATTTTTCTTAAAAATATTTTTTGGTACTTTCTGATTAGAAAAAAAACCTATAAAAATTAAAAAAAATTGATACCTCGTAACTTTTTATACAAAATTTAATTTCTTTTTATTTGAATCGTTACAATATTTAAAATCATAATAATTGGTTAAATCTTAAATTAAATTTTTTTTTGTTACTTTTTAATTTTTTTGAAAAATAATATTTTCTAAAAAATGTAATTTGTGATTTGGAATGTGATTAGATGTATGATTAAGTATGCATTCTAGATTTGTTCCTTGATTGGGTTATGTATTTTTGTGTTTGCTAAAATGTTTTTTGATTGATTAGTGAAAAGAATACTAATGAAATAGATATATAAATAGAAAACGAACGTAAACGTACGCAAACGGATAAATTACAAACGGGTGATAACGTACAAAACATATGAAACGCATGAAAACGAAAGAAAATGGACGGAATAAAAATATATGAATAATTATTTATTGAGTGTAAATTTTTCTAAAGTTTAGTAACCCGTTTGAAAAACCCAATAACTATAGTAACTTGCTTGTAACATTTTAAACTTTCGTGGACAATGAAACCGGTTATACCGGTTGCCCACCTTAGGAGTAACCTGAGGATAACTCTTCTAAATGTTCAATAACCCATATGAATTATCCGTATACTTGAGTAACCTAATTCTTAAGAAAAATACTTTAGTAACTTAGGTGAACATTTAGGCAAACTTTAGTAACCTATTTGTGTATTAACCCTACAAAGGAAGCTAATCAAGTTTGGTATACATCGTCATAGTTAAACACAAAGCGAGAAAAATATTTGTATGCTAAATGTTAATTGCTTGAGTTTATGAGTTTGCATATATCTTGTTTGATAATTGCAAGTTGAGATTACTTCTAGTTGTGATACATATGTGTCAAACTTGCCATGTTACCCACTTACTTGCTTGTTAATTACATGATTATGCACAATAGAACATTTGCTTGATTTCATGCACTAAGATGAGAAATTGTCTTTCAATTTGCTTATAGACTTATCTCACTCTCTTGAAATAGGTTATACTCTTACTTGAACCTAGTAAGTCACTTAGAAACATGAACTAAGTAAACTTGTCAAATACACCACCTTTGATTATTCTTTAAACATATAGTGTTTTTGAAGGGGGGGGGGGGGTTTAGTATAAGATAAAACAATTATGTTAAAAAGAATCCGAAGGATTTTCTTTGTGTTGAGTGCTAATGGATATTTGTGCATATGAACATCTTGCTTGTGTCAAACCTTGTATGATTATATGAGTACTTCTTCTACTTGCATATCACTACATTCTCATTCTTAGATAGGAATTTCATTACACCTATGCTCATGTGTTTTCTATTTATCTTTCATTCTAGATTCATATGTGTTTTCGTGTTGACATTTATGTGCACATGTTGAAATCTGTTTCAATAAGAAATCTAGTTCCATGGGTTATGATCGGTAACACTCAAACTAGTATGATTAACCCAAACGGACCCATAAGACAATAGGGACCAAACACTTGAGTTTCAGGTTTTATAGGTATGCTTGAATGTCAGACTTGAGCCCAACAAATGAATCAAGGACAATGGTCGTACAAGACATATGATGGGTAATGGAAACCTCTTTAGCACATGATAACCACGGAAAGAGGTAATGTTATCCTTGATGATAACGTTATAATGACATGCTTACCACTCGAGTATGCTATGAATATGCTTGCTATAAAGGTACACTCTCTTAACCCTTAGCTTACATTACAACATACACATGTGGAACATGGTTGTTGAACAACTCCTTGAGTCTATCTTCCAAATTGGGGTAAAAGTTACGCTTTCTTCAAAAACTGTCTCAGAGGTGCACGGACCCCGTCGGATCCTTTTTACAAAGGGTCCGTGCCCTTACAATGGGTCCGTGACCGACACTGTTTCAAAAAGTTGTTCTCTAAAATAACTTGAACCAACATCAACCCATGTACAATAAGTACATAGTCGCTGTAAACATTGTGTGAATCTATTCTCCACTAAAATGAATGTTTTCATAAACAACATGTGTCGTACTTGTTCATCACCGGTCATTCGATTATGCTTAATAGGACTTATGCTAGATTCGTCGCATTAAGTTTGTGTGTTTGTGTGTCACATTTCATATAGGCATTAACTCAAAATAAAAGGTTACATAAACATTTTGTAAATAATTTTGAGTAATGAAACACGCTTTGGTATGAGTCAAATTTAGTGGAAAACATGATCATAGTTTCGTTTGATAAAATTGGTCACTTAAGGTTTTCCAACCCTTTTCTTTACAAGAACAACCAAGGTAAGTAACCTTAATTTGTCAATCTCAAAAGATATGCAATGGTGCATTCTTAAAAAGCTTTCTCCTATATAGAAATTACTTTCTATATGTAAAACCCGTATTTAATTTTAGAATATTAAATACGCGTTTTCGAGAACGTACGCATATTTAAAAAATAATAATAATAATATAAAACTAGACACTTATATATGATCGGTTAAAAAAAACCTAACAAGGAAAGTAAAAGGGCCTTATGACCGGTTTGTTAAAAAAAAGGGAATGTGGGCTTAGGGCCCGTTTTTGAAAGAAAAAAAAAGTAAAATACGGGGGAAACCCCTTTTCACAAAAGCAGTAAAAAAAAAAGAAACACCTAGGGTTCCTAGCAGTCGCCACTATTCCGGCCAATAACTCCGGCCGCCATCACCATCACCCCACTACGACTACACCACCCCCACGAGCATCATCTCCTCAACCGTGGATCATCTTCGTGGTCAACCACCATCACCAAACCATCATCACAGCAGTAAGCCATGGCTGCCACCTCAGAACGCCAACACCACCATGGCCAGCATGATGCGGTCGCGTGTAAAGACCAACTATTGTAGTCAGTGCGTATAAAGGGGTGTTTGTTTCGTGATTACAACCATCAGACGGGGGTGTTTGTTTTCGTGGGTACAACCATCAGAATAGGGGGCGTTTAGTTCAGCAGCCCAGCAGGGTGCGTTTGGGTCAGCAACAAAAGAAAACAGGGAGAGTTGTGGTTGTTTGGTGACCTCAGCCTTGCCCAGCCGTGACCCACACAGGGGCGGCTCAGGCTGTGATCGACCCAACACTGTCAAACAAACCCAAACGGACTGTTTAAGAAATAAGGGTGCGTTTGGTTACTTTAACAGTGGGAAAGACATAGGAAGCAGTGGGAAAAACATATAGAAAGCAGTGGGAAGTTTAGACAAAAATATAGTAAGTTTTAAAACGAAATAAGTGACAGTTTTGCGACAGAACTTTCTGTCGCAGGACTGTTTATTGACAGTTTTGGAATTTCAGCTTTTAGTGACAAGTTTTAGCGACAGTTTTTCTATCGTAAATTTCATACAGGCAGATTTAATATAGTTTGTGGAATTGTTTTAGTGCGACCGAGAAGGGATATCTCGGTAAGCTCGGGATACAGTTTATACTTATAAAACGAATATTTTTATATTATACCTTTTTATTAATTGTTTTATAAATATTTTAAATTGTATTTTAAATGAGTTAAATTAAAATAGTTTTTAATATTTTAAAAGGGTATAATTTTATTATATGAATTAAATGATTTTGAAAACTTTATAAGTTAGAAAACCTCATATTATTTACGAGTCACTTATTATAGTATTAATATCATGTCAGAATACGTTCGTACCGTAATTATTATTAGGTCATTAATATTGAAAGAACTATTATAAATTCATATTCATCAGCTAATATACATACAGATTTCCAGAAATAAAATAAATAAATGAAAAGCCAATAAGATTAGTAAATTAAATAAATAAAGATCAGATTACTTATTCGTGTATATTATTATTGTAGCTTTTGTGAAGCCGAGTAGTATTTCTTCAGTCTTCCATTCAGTCAGTTACTGGACTAGAGGTACGGATTTCCCGTCCTTTCTGTAAGGACTTCCTTTCTATGCATGATTAGGAATCCCCGTCTGCAGCCAAATTTTTTTTTCCCCGTATGTGTTTAAGCTTATCAGAAATCATGTTAAAAACGAAATAAGTTGCCTGAGCATTATATACAAGCACGACCAGTTTATGTACTAGTTACGGAGGTACCGTAACCACGGCACTAGAGGCACCGGTGTCGTGACTCACATGCAGGAGAGTGATATCCTGCATCGTCCCACTCATGTTCAGTTTGGCCATTTTTTATAAGTATGTTAGTTGGGGCGTATGGATGCATCCTAGGCTTATCAGTTTACAAGTTATCAGGGTGAATGTGGTGTGTGCTCTACATCCTTCACATTGGAGCTGATCCCTCCACCCAGCACAATAATTAGAGGTCACCCCTCTACAGTTATTTAGAGGTCACCCCTCTACAGCATGACGAGGTCACCCCTCCAGTTATTCATGCATGGTTGTTACAGCACGTGACCTATATAAGCTCTGGCAAATTAAAATACAGTAAATGCATGTTTTCAGATTTAACATATAACAGTTCAGCTTTATTATTTATAAATCAGACTTTACAGATTATACACAGATTTCCGCTACAACTTTACTTATCAGACTTACAGCTCCAATATTTCATCATCTGTTTCATTTCAGAAAGTCCTTATCATGCTTTATATCCGTTCACTGAGCGTTATGCTCAGCCGTAGTTCCCTTTCATGTTCTAACGGCAGGTACACCAGGACGCTCTTAGGATTCTGAGAGCATGAGAATTTGGATGGAAGCTATCCATACTTCTTATTTTATGTTCTTACATTATTCTGCTTATTTGGACATTGTTTAGTCCTTTCCTTCAGTGTTTTATTTTTCATGTTTTGAGCTTAGGTTGGATTACCGATGTTTGATTCCGGTATTTCTGTTATGGTCATTTAATGTTTTAGGACATTTACCTTATGCTTTGATGACACGCCATAAATATACGTAACGGTCCACTTATCCAAGTGGGGTGTTACAATTATGGTATCAGAGCGCAAGGTTCGACCTGTAGGCTCTAAAACTTGACCTGTGACTAGTGGGTAGTCACCAGGAACTTCCTATATTTTGGCGTTGTTATCTTTCATGTTTCTCATGCATTTATCAGTCATTTTTCTTCAGTTATAAGTCGGTTTTCTTAAAGTTTTTGACTAAGTAAAAGGTTGGTACAGGACTGGCCATATTTAGTCGCATGTGCTTTTCTGCGAATTTTGTTTTTGTGAACCGACCCATAGGCGTTCACCCTTGCCCGTTCAGAGTTTTGTATTGGTGAACCGACCCAATGGCGTTCATCCTTACTCTTGACAGATTCATGCTTTCAGTCGAATATTACTTGGTGAACCAGCCCATATACGTTCACCAATGTTCAGATCAAATTTCATGTTTTTCAGTTGAATGTTGTTTTGTGAAACGATCAATAGTTGTTCACCTTTGTCATATCATGACGTTTCATAAAATCTTGACAAATATGAATTGGACTACAACCAACCACATTTAGTCCCAGATTGTACATTTTTATACATGACAGTTCTCAGAAAATTTTGACAGGTATGGATCGAAACAGAATCGCCCATACTTAGTCACATGCTTCTTACTATGAATACTGTGGATTAAACCATACCTATCCACATTAGTTGATGTTAAACCTCAGTTGATTATTCTTCTATGTTATTTGTATCAGTCAAGTTTATACTTTCACGTGAATGTCGTTTTCATGCTGACTAAGTTCATGTTGCCTTATGAGGATTATGTTTTCACCAAGGTGATGATGTTTTCATGCTAAGATACAGAAGGGGTTACAGTTAAATCCTGTTTTCATAATAATCAAGTTTGATCTTCATCGGTCATGTCTTCATGCTGACAATTGTTGAAATTCTGTTTAATCATATTCTTGAAACTCTATACAACCAGCTTTAAGTCCACACAGAAATTACCAGGCTATCATGTTACTCATTTCAGTTCAGTTTACTACCGTTTAAATAAATTTAATTATTTGATCATGTCAGACAAGCGACACCAGTATCGATCATCCCATTAAAAAAAACATTTCCACCAGTGCTATGTACAGTATTCCATATGTACCCCATGTACAGTGTCTCAGATATGCTCCATGTGCAGTATTCATTTTGTACTTCATGTACAGTAGTCCAGGTGTACTCCAGGTACCCTACTCTATGAATATTGCTAATCGATCCTCAATCATCACAGGCGTTTCCACTTGTCGATATTTTACCAGATACTGAGGCTGCTAACACTTTGAAGACCTCACAAATACTGATGTTGCTGATACTTTGGAGATTTCTCAAGATGCAGATGTTGTTTATACTATGAAGACTCTGCAGAACAAGGACGAACACTATCAATTTGAAATTTCTGACAAGAATAAATTTCAACCATCAGACACTATCATTCCATTCCATGCTTTACCTTCTGAGCTTGATGTCACACTTCACTCAGCTAACCTTTCATTCAGAAGAGTGTGAACCGGAACCCAGCCGACCACTCAGCAGAATAGTTACATGAATCACGGTCATGATAATGACCGTCATAAATTGACAGACAAAGCAGTAGTGACAACCACCATGCATATAGTTAATCAGTCAGTAAACATCGAAACTCCAGAACGGACATGACTAGAAATACAGAGGTCAGTAGTCTAACCGGTCCGCCAATCCTAGCAGTTACCAAATATTTTCAGCCTTGTCCAGATTCATCCACTAAAACACATGTCAAGACAGCAGCCAAGACATAGGTCTCAGGTATCATTTCGGAAGACACATATCAGGACACCAGCCATGATACACGTAATACGAATCTTTTCTCAAAATACGAGTCAGAACTCATAACTCCAGTATGTTTCTAAACCAGGCCCTCAGTAATTCAGGGTACCCTTCAGAAAGGGGTATACCCGTTCTATTATGCCACGAATGAATCAGATCATTTAAAAATTCAGTCACCACCACTAGAGTAGTATTCAGGTTAAACACGCAGTATTCACTCTGTGAGGTTACAGACGAACACATTAAGTGAAAAGTCGCCATGTTCACTTCACGTATTCCTATGTCAGCTTTATCTTAAATCAGGTAGTCCCCTACCTCTCAACCGGAAAGGACTCAACAGTATCACCATATTTATTAAAGCCATATTTTCAGTTAACGGCGGGATCCGTCTTACTAAATCCCAAATATATTCATTATACTTTCTGCCAGAAAAATCAGTACAAATTATTTCTGCCTTACAAGCGCGTGACTTATCAGTCCATAGCTACGAAGACTTTTAGCTACCGGTTATAAATTCACTTCTAAAAGTCCTCGAATTCATGATCAGCAGATTATACTAAAATTTCCAGATGTCATTCTAGAAATTCCTTTCTAACTACGAGACATAATTTAACATCGAGCTTGTCTCAAGAATAGTGCCTGTTTCCAAAACTCTTTATTCCAGAGTTGCATCTAAGTTAAAAGGGTTGCATCATTTGCTGCAAGAATTACCGGAATGAGGCTTTATTCGCCCTGGCATACCACCAGGAAGTGTGTCGTTTTTGTCTATCAGGAAGAAGACCGGTACCATGAGATCATGTATCGACCACCGGAAAATTACCAGATCCCCATTCTTAATCGATGTTCATTCCACGTATAAAAGGTATACCTGACCTGCTACGATGTCTTAAATATTTTCAGAAAAATTCCCGATCATACTGCCATCAGTGGTGAGAGGAAGAACATGATGTTTTCCAGATTGCTGTTGAACACGTTATAGTCTCTCTAAAATTTTGACTTATACGTCTGAGCTCCATAATGCCTCAGCTATAGTATGAAATTTATGGATAATTTTTTTTCGAATTCGCAGATAAAATCGTCAGTATGTTCTTTGATAACATCCTGATCTCCTAAATTCTGGAGAAGAACATGGGAATCATCTTTTCACGATCTTGCAGATTTTCTGATAGGAGGAATCTATATACGCAGCTTTCCAGATGTGAGTTCCAGATGAACAAGGTAGCATTTCTGAGCCACCCTATTTCAGTAGAAGAAATTTCAGACAATCCTGCGAAGGTGAAGGCCATCAGCTAATGGTCTCGACCGACGCCTGTGATCGAGGTACCAAACTTTCTAGAACTTAATTGACTACTACCGTAGAAATTGCTGACAGTTCTCCCTAAAATTTCCCATGACTAGTCAACCAGATTTCCACCAAAGTGTCCCATAATCAGGCAGTATTTCGATAGAAGCAGTATCACACATTGATGCATCTATGTTCATAACTAGATGCCTGGCATACCGCAGGTTCGATATTGAACGCCGTCATGGTAGTGAGTTGCTATAATCCTTTGTTATCAGTTTACCACAAACCCAGAAAAAGTATAATACTATCTAAGTCATTGTCGACCATGTAATCAGCCTACGCGTTTTCTTTCATCCGAAAGGATTACGCAGTAGTGGACCTGCGAAGAATTTAGTAGTAAGTCGTATGATTTCAAGATATTCCATCAGCCGTATATCAGATAGAAATTTCACGTTCTCGAATCACGCTCACGTTCATGTTCACGATCACGTGTATGTTTAGGTTCACTTTACGTTCACTTTACGTTCACGTTTACTTTCACTTTCACGTTTGCATCTTATTCGCAGTATGATGCTGTTTCAGTTCACGTTTATGATCTCTCATGATTTAAGGCCAGGATTCGCACTCATGACATTGTTCACGTTCAGGTTCGTGTTCCATCTCCGTGGATACGTTCCAAGCCTTGTACCGGATTTGACTTCAGAAAACTTGAGAAAATCAGACTCAAGTTTAGCATGGTTTCTGCATGACCAGACAGATGTTTCACGTCTCAGGCCGTATCGTCGACATTCTTTCCTCAGTCAGCATACATTCGTGATATGTCCTAGTATCAAGTTCACAGTATGTTTCGCGTATCACATACATGACATATTTCATGCACAGTGCTCCTTCTATGATCGCGAACCACATTCACAATTGCTCACATAGCACGTTCACATTTGTTCACGTAGTTCGTCCCTATATATATTCTCAACAGCTTGCTCAGAGATATAAAGCTTATCTTCTCAGGATAATTGTACGCACCGTTTCATGTATACTACATGCTGCAGCTCATTTCATTATATCAGATTTAGAAAATCCATCTTAAGTATGGAACCAGAAACTATTCAGCATCATCAGGACAGGATCATCATGACCAAGATTTTATTTATTATATTAGACCTTTGAAGGAATCGTTTCGAGCGGGAGGCCACTAGAAACGGAGGAGTCCATCCGGACCTCTCATTCCATTTCCTTCAATAAATCCAGTTAAGTCCTTTCAGTCATGTCATATTCCATGTTTCTCTTCAGCCATGTCACGTTACATGATCATTTTAGTCATGTCAGGTTTAAACCTATCAGCAGCATTATGTCTTAATTAGAAGACAAATTATCCTTCAACTTATTTGTCTTTTCAGTTTATGTGTTCTTTCAGTTCTAATAACTCATCAGCTTATTACCTTTAATTCGAGGACGAATTTCTCCTTTTTAGAGGGGAAGTATTGTAAAACCCAGTACAATGGTATCTTTAATTCGGGGACGAATTATTCTTTTTAGGGGGGAAGAATTGTAAAACCCGTATTTAATTTTAGAATATTAAATACGCGTTTTCGAGAACGTACGCATATTTTAAAAAAAATAATAATATAAAACTAGACACTTATATATGGTCGGTTAAAAAAAACTAACAAGGAAAGTAAAAGGGCCTTATGGCCGGTTTGTAAAAAAAAAGGGAATGTGGGCTTAGGGCCCTTTTTGAAAGAAAAAAAAAAGTAAAATACGAGGGAAACCCCTTTTCACAAAAGCAGTAAAAAAAAGAAAAAGAAACACCTAGGGTTCCTAGTAGCCGCCACTATTCCGGCCAATAACTCCGGCCGCCATCACCATCACCCCACTACGACTACACCACCCCCACGAGCATCATCTCCTCAACCGTGGATCATCTTCGTGGTCAACCACCATCACCAAACCATCATCACAGCCGTGAGCCATGGCTGCCACCTCAGAACGCCAACACCACCATGGCCAGCATGATGCGGTCGCGTGTAAAGACCAACTACTGTAGTCAGTGCGTATAAAGGGGTGTTTGTTTCGTGGGTACAACCATCAGACGGGGGTGTTTGTTTTCGTGGGTACAGCCAGCAGAATAGGGGGCGTTTAGTTCAGCAGCCCAGCAGGGTGCGTTTGGGTCAGCAGCAAAAGAAAACGGGGAGAGTTGTGGTTGTTTGGTGACCTCAGCCTTGCCCAGTCGTGACCCACACAGGGGCGGCTCAGGCTGTGATCGACCCAACACTGTCAAACAAACCCAAACGGACTGTTTAAGAAATAAGGGTGCGTTTGGTTACTTTAACAGTGGGAAAGACATAGGAAGCAGTGGGAAAAACATATAGAAAGCAGTGGGAAGTTTAGACAAAAATATAGTAAGTTTTAAAACGAAATTAGTGACAGTTTTGCGACAGAACTTTCTGTCGCAGGACTGTTTATTGACAGTTTTGGAATTTCAGCTTTTAGTTTTTCTGTCGTAAATTTCATATAGGCAGATTTAATATAGTTTGTGGAATTGTTTTAGTGCGACCGAGAAGGGATATCTCGGTAGGCTCGGGATACAGTTTATACTTATAAAACGAAGATTTTTATATTATACCTTTTTATTAATTGTTTTATAAATATTTTAAATTGTATTTTAAATGAGTTAAATTAAAATAGTTTTTATTATTTTAAAAGGGTATAATTTTATTATATGAATTAAATGATATTTAAACCTTTATAAGTTAGAAAACCTCATATTATTTACGAGTCACTTATTATAGTATTAATATCATGTCAGAATACGTTCGTACCGTAATTATTATTAGGTCATTAATATTGAAAGAACTATTATAAATTCAAATTCATCAGCTAATATACATACAGATTTCCAGAAATAAAATAAATAAATGAAAAGCCAATAAGATCAGTAAATTAAATAAATAAAGATCAGATTACTTATTCGTGTATATTATTATTGTAGCTTTTGTGAAGCCGAGTAGTATTTCTTCAGTCTTCTATTCAGTCAGTTACTGGACTAGAGGTACGGATTTCCCGTCCTTTCAGTAAGGACTTCCTTTCTATGCATGATTAGGATTCCTCGTCTGCATCAAAATGTTTTTTCCCCGTATGTGTTTAAGCTTATCAGAAATCATGTTAAAAACGAAATAAGTTGCCTGAGTATTATATACAAGCACGACCAGTTTATGTACTAGTTACGGAGGTACCGTAACCACGGCACTACAGGCACCGGTGTCGTGACTCACATGCAGGAGAGTGATATCCTGCATCGTCCCACTCATGTTCAGTTTCGCCATTTTTTATAAGTATGTTTAGTGGGGCGTATGGATGCATCCTAGGCTTATCAGTTTACAAGTTATCAGGGTGAATGTGGTGTGTGCTCTACATCCTTCACATTGGAGCTGATCCCTCCACCCAGCACAGTAATTAGAGGTCACCCCTCTACAGTTATTTAGAGGTCACCCCTCTACAGCATGACGAGGTCACCCCTCCAGTTATTCATGCACGTATGTTACAACACGTGACCTATATAAGCTCTGGCAAATTAAAATACAGTAAATGCATGTTTTCAGATTTAACAGATAACAGTTCAGCTTTATTATTTATAAATCAGACTTTACAGATTATACACAGATTTCCGCTGCAACTTTACTTATCAGACTTACAGCTCTAGTATTTCATCATCTGTTTCATTTCAGAAATTCCTTATCATGCTTTATATCCGTTCACTGAGCGTTATGCTCAGCCGTAGTTCCCTTTCATGTTCTAACGGCAGGTACACCAGGACGCTCTTAGGATTCTGAGAGCATGAGAATTTGGATGGAAGCTATCCAGACTTCTTATTTTATGTTCTTACATTATTCTGCTTATTTGGACATTGTTTAGTCCTTTCCTTCAGTATTTTATTTTTCATGTTTTGAGCTTAGGTTGGATTACCGATGTTTGATTCCGGTATTTCCGTTATGGTCATTTAATGTTTTAGGACATTTACCTTATGCTTTGATGACACGCCATAAATATACGTAACGGTCCACTTATCCAAGTGGGGTGTTACACTATACCTCTTTGCATACATCTTGCTCTTTCTTGTTTGTGCCTCTATATGTTGCTTGGTTTCTTACTCAATCCCTATGCTTGATTAGGATTTTAAGAAACATGATAGTTGAGTTACTCTAGGCTAATTACTAATGGTCAATGCAAATCAAATCCTTGCTACACTTCATTAGGCAAATATAGGAGTTGCATTTTATCTAAAATGAGAATGACTAATGGAGAACCTATTGCACTAGAAATTCAATTTGACCTAACGGTTGGATTGCTTCAAGGAGAAGTTAGGTTCATGTATTATCTATAAAAATGGTCGTGTTTAGCCTTAATTGAGCACCACTAGTGATAGTCTCATACTCATTCTCTAACTTGATTAAATGGGTTTTCCTAAATATGCCTAATGCTAAGTTTACATGGATGAGCTTTGTATGTCACTAGAAGTACATACCAAATATGTAGTAATTAGACATCCTAGGTAGCAATTCTTTGTTATGAAACATGCTCATATGTCTTCATGCTTCTATTTATTTGCTAATCACCAAACACATGCTTATTATAAGGTTTTGTTCAAGTCAAGTCAATTCCAATATAATACATCTTAGCTCGTCTAATTGATGCATGTTCTCAAATGCTAAAATGCCAAGTTGGTTTCCATGATATTTGCGCTTTAAGTTATTACTTTTTTATGCATAACTTATGTGTTAATTGTACACATACACTACTTTGGTCCAATTTGTATCAAATTTGTATGCCTATCACAATATGCTTTTGGATGCCTTTTAGTCTCTTAACTTGGTATGATTAAATGAGACTTACATGATTATGTATATGGTATATCTGTCATGATTCTTGCACTCTTTTATTCCTTCTTGTCTTCTAGTGTGTCAACCTAGAAAATAATAGTAATGTAAGTTATGTGTCTTTCTCATTCATTCATTGTTCATTTAGGCACCAAGTACACATTCTTGTTTAAAATGACTAATATTTATGACATTACTTGTGTAAAACCCGTATATAAGTACCATGAACAGTACACCATGTAAATATACGAACTAATTAAAACTTTCCACTTATGTTATGTACATGTGTCAGGAATATTGGTTACAAGAAACTACGTATGTGATTATGCACGATAAATAATTATTACGTATAATAATTATAACACGAATATTAAATCACGAACCACGAACATTTAAACACGCGAACTAACACGAATAATATTTAAACATGACAAAAGCCCGGTTTGTCCCTTGTTGGCCTTGGTGTCCACGACAACCAAAGAAGGAGGGGGCCCAACCCACCTTTGAAACTTAACTAGGAAAAAATAAAACACAGGAAAACATAATACAAAGTTTTAACAAAAATTAAAAACCCTAACCTCCTTTTCTTCTCTATACCCACGACATACAAGGGAGACACAAGGACGATTCGTAGTGTTTTGATCTTTCGTATTTACATATTCGTGTTCGTGTTCCCACCTCTTTTTATTCACGTTAACGGTATAAACATAAACCTTCATCTTTTTATTTTTTTATTTAATTATGTTCATGTGTGTATGATCTATAAAACATAATTAAAAACATGTTATGACAATAAATAAAACAATATTAAGGGTGTGTTGGTGTTTGCTTTTGGTTCGGCACACAACCGAGAGTCGTAAGACTCTCGGAGCCGGCTTGGTTCACCAACCGAGACCCCCCAAGGGGCTCAGTGTGGTTGTGGTTCAGACATCATGGGGACCGAGACCCCATGGGGGGAGGGGGTTCTCGGACAGAAGGGGAAACCCAGGCTTGCGCCGGGGTGTATTTGTTTGTTTCGGGCAACACCAACCGAGAGCTTAGACTCTCGGTGTGGGGTGTTTGGTTCGGACGTCACACGGCAGCGGGGCCATGGCCTTCGGGTTGTGGTACCCGATGGGTTTTGGTCACGGGTTCGGGTCCAGGAATTTTTAGTAATTAATATGCTCATGTGGTTAATTTAATTTATTTAAATACATGTATAACTAAATTAACATTTTAACTTAGGTTATTTTTTTATTTAATGAAATAAAACATGTTATAACCTAAGTATTTTATTTAGGTTTAATTAAATTAAACTAAGACTTAGGTTTATTATTAAAAGTAATAATACATGTTATAACCTAAGTATTTTACATGACTTAGTTTAATTAAAATCATATAAGGTAAAATTTATTATTAAACCATGATACTTTATTAATTAATAAACCATAGACTATTATTATTAATTAATAATCATTTTAACCTAAGTATTTAAATTTGATAAACTTTACTAATAATCACCATGACTTATAATATATGATTAGTAATCACCAGCTTAAATTATTAGCTTATTAATCAAGCTTGTTTTTATTTATGGAAAATTTCTATTTTAGGAAAATTACTATTTTTAGAAACTGATTATTTTGAAAACTTTCTATTTTTGGAAACCTGCTATTTTTAGAAAGTTACTTATTCTTACACTACAAGTATAATAATGCAAGAATACATGAAAATACATAATAAGAAGACATGTAATACATGAATAATACAATATATCATTTAAAACAGTAAAATAAGACAAGAACATATAAAATGAGTTAAGAACATACAAGAACCAGTAACACATTCCGTAATCAGACAACTCATACATGTCCCTTATTTATGTAGCACTAGTGAAGTCGGCGTAAGACATTTCATCTTTCATCGTTCACTGGACATAAGGTACGGATATTCCGTCCTTCAGTATGAACGTTCTCTTTCCTTATTAGGATTCCCCGTTTGCAGCCAATTGTTTTCCCCAAGTATATGTTTTATATGATTTGATTACTTATGCTTAGTTTTAAATGCCTAAGCCATATACATGCATGGCATGTCATCTAGTTATGGAGGTACCATAACCATAACACTAGAGGCACCAGTGTTATGACTTCCCCACGGCAGAGTGATTGCTCGTGACGTCCCTTTACAGTTTTGGCCATATATTTATATTATCATGTGGGGCGCATGGGTGCATCCTAGTTAAATGTTTTTACATGATTTTCATGGTGAATGTGGTGTGTGTCGTGCATCCTTCACAAGGAGTTGATCCCTCCTACCCAGGCTAATTTAATTAGAGGCATCCCCTCTAATTGCATGATGAGGTCACCGCTCCAAGTATTCATGCATGGTGGAACCTCATGACCTATATGGGCTATTGGAAAATTAAATACGGTTTTCATATAAAAACATAAGTCTTTCTAAACTATAAAACCAGTTTTAATAACATGTTCCAGGTTATCTAGGACTTATATATTTCCGCTGCTATTAGTCTTATTATGCTTATGTCATTTCATGCTATGATTGTATATCCGTTCACTGGGCGTTTTGCTCAGCCGTTTTCCTTTCATGTTCCCAAACAGCAGGTACTTAGGGACGCTCGTAGGATTTGAGAGTATGTGCATACGGATGGAAGCTATCTATCCTTCATTACTTTATGCATTTTCCATACATTACATTACTTCATTTCTTTTGGACATTGTTTAGTCCTTTCATTTCAGTACTTATATTCATGTGTGTAGGCTTATGTTGGACTACCGATGTTTGATTCTGGTATTTCCTTTTATGGTCATTTAATGTTTTTGGACATTTACCTTGCATGCTTTGATGACACACTATAGTTATCCTATGATATTCGATTTATCAAAATGGGGTGTTACAACTTGGTTATTTGATAGCCATTTGATTAATTAACAAATGTGTAAACCTTTGAAAGACTTGTATGCTTGTATGCTTCATGCCACCAAGTGTTAATGGTTAAACATGACTTGCATGATATGCTATTATATCTTTTATATGATGTTTCACATGATAAAAATGCCTTTTAATATGGATGCATCTATATATAAAAGATCTTGTCGTTTGTTGGCATTTCTCAAATCAAATCGATAGGATGGTCTAGATGATACGTGTTCTAAATTGTTATAATTTGAACATGATTTTCATAAATGGTTTGTCTTGTTTATGTGATATTATTTGCTATATGTGCATCTATATGTCTTCAAAGTATGTTTGGCATGATTAGCATTTAGAAGTTCTTCAATCTTATCTATAAATTTGTTGAGTATGGAATTGTACGCATGTGTGTCTAAGGCTAACGACAAAATCACTTTACAATAAAGATTCTTACATGATTCTTTGTCTTGATGCTATCTTGGTGCGTGGGGGCTCTCTATTAAATGTTTATTGTTATATGATTTCTGTCTCATTGACATCTTTGCCACCAACTTATTTGTCTAATATGTTTATGACAAGTCATCTACTATCTCATCTTGTGTTAATATTTATCTCTATATTTGTATGGCTAATAGAGCATTAATATGTTTTAGGGGATCTTTGCCTTACATGATTGATGCTATCTTGTTATGTGGTAATCTTGTGTCCTATAGATGAATGTGTTGTCATCTTATGACATCTTTTGTGACTAGCCTTCTTGCTTTATAGATTTATAAACAATCACTTGTTGTCACTCTATAATAGTCATATCTTTTTGTCATAAAGACCATTGTTAGTACAAATAATATTTTGACTAAAGCTACTTACTTAACAAGTTGAATGTTTCCGTCACCCTTCTAGCATGACACTAAGTTGTGACATCTTTTCACCTCTATGCCTAATATGTTGGTCTTTCTATTTACGTATCTACTTGAGAACATATTGTGTTCATATATACCTACTTTCATCACTTCTATCAAAATCTGCCCATCTTTGTTGAAATAAATTGCCATACAATCATGAAATGTTTGCTTGTATCATGTGATAGACTAACTTGCTTTAACTTGTGTAGGACGATCAACATCATCATCTAGTTTAAGTTGTGCTCATTTCACCAACTCTCTTTGTCTGTCTCAGAGCTTGACGATACCCGTCGGACCCCTCCTTAGAAGGATCCGTGTAAGGGTTCGTGGTCTGCTGGAGAAGTTCTCAGAGTCATAACCAACAGCCAAACACTCCAAAACTCATACTATCACACCCATTTTATGCAAAAATGGCCATAACCTTCATTGTATCATCTCTCTAACCCCACTAGGCAAATATCAACCTTTGAGATCGTGTCTAAACTATCTCTAAAATTCTTTTTCCATAAAAATCAAAAGCCATAGAAGCTCTTCTTTACATCCTCAACACCACCTCACATGTTAAGGTCATTCCTTCTCTTTCTTCCATCACCAAATTCCGCCTCCACTCTAATTGTCATCATGTCCAACACTTCAAGTGTTTTCACCAAATATCTTTGTCTCACAAAACATTGAGTCATTCACAATGTCATCTTTTCAAACAAAATAACCATCAAACTCTCCAAAATATCCCCAACCCACTTTCTCGCGATGTCAAAAGCCAAATGAATTTCATTATGAAATGCGTCTTGTTTCCAAAAACATTCCTTCAAACCATGAACATATACCTACCATCTTAGACCCTCATTATGAGATATCGAGCTGAATTTCACTCTCTTTTCCGTCTGTCTCAGGAGGTCACATACCCCGTCAAACCCCTTCCAAAAAGGGTCCAACACCCAACAAGGGTCCGCGATCCACTGTTTGTCCTTCCTTATTTATTTTTCCAATTCTTGGCATTGTAATTCCATTCTTGTATCAATTCCCCGCATATTACTCATAGTAGCAGTCCACAAACATCCTCTTCCTTTCACCACCTCATATGGACCAACCATGAAACCTTATTCACAACACTCACTCTCTAGTGTCATTCCATCTCGTTCTAGGCCATGTCGCCTCAAAGAACTTGATCAACTCTATGCAATTACCGACATGGTTTAAATGCACATTCATAAAGCCTAAATCTTCTATAAGTCCTCCACTTTCTCATCAGTAGAAGTCAAATCTTTAGGAATCATCTCTGTTACTTTCGTACCTAAAGCCTCCGAACCTGCGTCAAACCTTGTTGTCTTGTTAACCCAACTCAGTCTCCACCACTCAAACCATAATGATGATGAGATTTCATCCTTGATGACATATCTCTTTTCATCTTAATTTTTATTTTTTTTCTCATATGTTTCCTCTTCCTTATTAGCAAAGTACCAAATTTTTTTTTCTATTTTCAAGTGTTTCTAATGTCGTTGTCAACATCTTTCCTTCAACACATAATTTTCACTCTCAAAGAATCTGTCTACAGACAGACACGGACCCCGTCAGACCCCTCCAAACAGGGGCCTGTCACCCAGAAAGGGTCTGTGGATCTGCTGTTTAGTTTTACCTCTTCTTTTCTTTAATTTTGTCAAATGTTAATTCATTCTTTTAAGCAATTTCACATGCTTTAAAACCACTCAAATCCTTGTATTTGTAACTTTTATATCACAACCAAAAGGATCTTCTACACATTTCTCTCTATTCAATTCTTGTCATTTTCTATGCGAATGACACTTTAATCTTCCTTGTCATCACCCTTTTCATACCTCAAGACAATGTGCTGTTTTGATATGATATAATATGACTTGCATGCTATGTGATATTGTTTTTTTTGTGTTATCCGATGCTTAGTAACCTTAGGCAATGATTTGATATTGGTACTATTCCATGCTTAGTGATCTTTGGATAGTGAATAGTATTTGGTTACCCATGCTTAGTGATATTGAGTAGAGTATTTTGATAATCCTTGCTTAGTGATCTTGGGTTGTGTTGATACATTTTTATGCATGACACTGGTATCGTGAGACATGTTCAGTCCATAGTCTTCTCAAAATCTTACTTATATCTATGTGCACTTGTATACTAACTCTGTTCTATAGCACATCTCTAACCCATTTTTGTAGCTCATCACCGTGTCTTTCTTTCTTGGTGCCTCATACAATGGGGAGTTTACATTGAGTCTCATCATAAGTAATATAGCCAATTTAATATAGGAAATATGAGTAAGAGATTAATGTTCGTTTCCCCGACTCGACTCGAATTGATATCAAATTTATCACAAGACTTATTGTTTTTGGTTAATAATACTTGTTTGGTATCTATGTCTAATTAAACTTAAATGGGGATAATATTATAGGCTTAGGGAATATAGAAATAAAAGCGCAAATAGTTCACATAAAATTACTCTAAAATGCAATACAATTACACTACAATTTAAAGATGAAACTTATTAAATCTAAGATGCAACAAAATAATACTATAATTATTTTTTTTTATTCTAAATGCAAAATTAAACTAAATGCAAGCACATAATAACAAGTAAGGTGACAAAAATTAAATCAAAAAGATAAACTTAAGATTAAAGCGTAAAGCTTTAACCTTTATAGCTTATTAATCTTTTTGGATGATAAAGCTTGAAGCTTTATATACTAATAAGCTTAATAATCACAAAAATGTGTAAACTTTATACTCAAAATAAGCTTATCTAGATGAAAAATAATTTTTATAATTTTAAATCTATTTTTTAAAATAACAATAATTTTTAAAACTAATTAAAATGATTTTTATAAAAGAGATATTTTTTAAAACAATTTAAACTATATTAATCTAATTAATTAAACTAAAACGATTTAGAGGAAAGTAAACTTTAAGCTAGATATTGAAAAAGGAGAGAACTTTAGTACCCGTGGTCCGAAGAAAAACGCTCTAAAAACAATCAACACAACCAACAATATATGACCCGTAAAGTACACGGCCTCTCATAACCAACAAAATATGGCCCGTAAAGTACACGGCCTCTCAAATTAAACTAATCAAAAGCGAAACCCGGCCCGTAAAGTACACGACCTCTCAAATCAAACTCAAACCGCACAATTACTAAACGGATACTTCACAACTTTTGCCAACCAAACGCTTTAAGTAATTCCATCTATTAACTAAATCTATTAAACCCGTAAGCTCCTAACTAAAAGTGATGAATCGATACGCCGAGATCAAAAGAACACAAGAGGTTAGGATGATAAGCAACAATTAATATTTGATTACGTTGATTACTAATAGATCTAGACTATATTTTAGGTTTTATAAAAATATTTTAATTTTTAAACTAAAAACTAATAGATCTACACTAATTTATAAAAAAAACTAATAGATTTACACTGTTTTTTAGGTTTTATAAAAATATTTTAATTTTTAAACTAAAAACTAATAGATCTACGCTAATTTGTAAAAAAACTAATAGATCTACACTAAAAATAATTAATTAAAAGGCTAGCTTATTAATAAGTTGTAAGCATAAGCTTAAAACTTATGTGATTCAAAAAGCTTATAAAGCTAACTGAATAAATTCACCCACAATAAGCTAGATATCAAAATATAAGCCCACAATAAGCTTGAAATAAGATAAAACTTATTTCGAACTTTTATATAAATCTAACTTATTTGCAAAAAGCTATAAAAACTAATCCCAAATAATAAGCTAGATTATTAAAAAATTAAGAAAGGTAGAATGAGAATAAGCTCAAAGAGATTAACAATAAGCTAAAATAACTTGTTTATTAAAATATAAAAATGAATTACAATAAGCATGAAATAAATTTGACATTATTTAGCTACCTAAAATCTACATACAAAATAAAGAAAAATGAGGTGTTATTTATAGTTCAAGTCTAGGTGCTTGGGGTAGATTAGTCTTTTTAGGCTCTTAACCACCTTCACTTCTTTAACTTGAGGGCATCTTTGTCATTTGAGAGGTGATGATGTGTTTCCACCATTAGGATGAAAGATGCTTTTTAGATAGACCAATGAGAGCACTTCACATGGATCACCTATCTTCACCTTTGATTATTTTTCATCCAATGACCCTTAATTAAGCTTTCTTTAATCAACTTCACAATTTTTATTCTTCTAGAAGCATGCACCTAATTACTCACAAAAGAAACACACATACTATTTTCTTTCTTTTAAATATTTTTGTGTTAGTTTAAAAATAAATAAAAATATATACAAATAAAACTATTAAAACTTAAAATATTTAAAAATCAAAATTAATTATTTCAATACTAAACTAACTACTATAAAATAAAAAACTTTTATTTATTTAATTTTTACTAAGATTAATTAAATGTTAAAATTACAAATAAAATAGTAGAATATGCGAAATGCAAACAGAAACGAGTTACGCGGCAAGGGCGGAACCGTTAGCTTAGTAAATCCGTGCTCTTAATTGGTCCATGTGTTGAAGGTATAAGAAACTTTGAGCAGTTGTCATTTCCAACCCTTGTCTTTTGCTTTCTTTGTTATTCAGCCTTAATCTTCATAAAATCTTCATTATAAGCCCTCCAAACTTCATTCTTTTTGCACTTTTGATCCTTTTCTTTATTCTTCGTCTTTTTCTTTGATAAATGCTCGTGAAATCCCGTGTTTTCTTCATTTTTCATCTTTTTGTACCTAAAACACAACAAAACACGAAACCACGCGTAATTCTGAAATTTACGTTTATAAATACACATTTTGGTTTGGTTTTTCCTTGTTTTAAGTGGTAAAAGGATAAGTGTTTACACACTTATTAAATTCCCCTACACTTAACCATTGTAATGCCCTCATGTAATGCCCGATTTTAAAGCACAAATTTACATTTTTCATCATAATTAACCCATCTTGGCCTTTATTACTATATATACTACTACCACTACCAAAAGAAACTTAACAAGATAAAAAGATTGAAACTTTATAAAAGATAAAACAATTTCCATTTAATTTATTTATTTAAAATTGTTTGATGGAAGAAACTCGTAACAAAATCTAAGACTTAAATTAGGGCTTTTGGTGTCATGAATATTAATCACCCTCAAGTTTTACGTTCCTCATACCAAGCGTAAAAACGAGATCATTGTTATTATAAGTTAGTAAAGCTAACACTTACTCATGTGGTTAAATTACCCACTTAGACCCCCTTATTCCTATGGTGTATCTCTTATATTTGCTTTTTGTCTTGAATGATCACGAGGATGCATTTTTGACTTATTTCGATAATTTATTAAGGCCGAAAATAAAGTAGGACGATTTAATCAATAGTTAGCTAAAAGACAAAATCTTTTAAAACTGCTTCTCGAAATCTCATAAAGTTCATATCTTGGCATAACTCGTTTTACGATTTGAGACTTTTTTCGGACCGATATTTAGCATGTACTTCAAACTTCAAATCTTGAGAGATGATCTTGAAAATATGGTCTTCTCTTCATTTTGGTATACATCTTCATTTGGAGTGAGAGATGCTTCAAACTTTGACAACGACTTCTTCATTTATCATTGTCTTTATTTAGAATTTTGATATACAACGATCTGCCTCCTTTTTAGACTTGGATCTATTTATCCTCATGCCTTTTAAGTGCCTTTTTGGATAGACTTTTCCCCAACCTTATGGGGAGTAAATTGCTTCTCGTCGTGTGTCTTGATCCTTCATATTGATTTAGATTAATGATCTTCACATCATCTTAGGATCTTTAGCAAAAAAAGTGAATCCTTATGCCTTGTAAGGGCCTTTTTGGACTCGGATATCCTCATGCCTTGTTAGGGCCTTTTTGGATACGCCAATCTTCGCGTCCCGTTTCAATAAGTTATTCCTTGGCTATGAACTCTAATTAATCCCGAGCAATTTTTAAACGATTTTGGACTAGAAGCTAAGTAATTTTTGAAATCGTACGACCTTATTTATTGCATTTATTTATTGACAAGTGTTGGGAGAAAAAGCTTATAATTAACTCACATAAGTTCATGAAAAAATACGTAACTTATAATTGACTCTATCATTTCTCGTTCTCCATAATTTAAAATCTCAACTAATAAGACTCGTGGATGCTTAGCCTAATAAACCAATTAAGGTCCATATGGTTAAGGATACTAGCTAGAGTAAACTCAAATAAGTAAACTCGGGTTGAGTCAAAATATTTACGACGAGCCTAATATATCAAAGACGTCTAAACTTGTTAAAACCATTTTATTTATTCATTTTTTTCTTTTTGACTTTATTCATGAAATGTAATATATACATATGATGGTGATGAAAAAAGGAAAAGATATAAAAGAAAATAAATGAAAAATACTACTAGGCCAAAATAGATCAAAAATTTTGAATAACGTCAAAAAATATTTTTTCCGGTTAAAATGAGGACATATTCATAGAAAATCCCACTTAACTTCGATAAAAGTCTCCCCTACACTTAATATAAACATTGTCCTCAATGTTTAAGCATGTGGAAGAATAAACTCCCCTACACTTAGGACATTGTGCACTTTGTTTAAAATCAAGAAAAGGAAGGGACAACTAAGTGATTACATTTATTCAACTTATTTATATAATAGTATGAATCAAAATAGTTTTGGATAGAACCGGTATCACGGGTACACGGGATCACGTTTCGCGTCAAAAGCACCAAAAGTGGATCATTAAAGCACATATCCCTACACAACACCACAAAACAACAACCTACTTGGCCCCTACACTTATTGGTGGAAAAGGTGAAAAGGTGGAAAAAGGTAAAATCTAACCTAGTTATTCGATGCTTGATTTTATTACCAGAGTCTCTAGCTCGACTCAGTTCCCCGAATATCACCGTTTAAATGGGAAAAATCACGGAAAAACCGAGATTTCCAAGGGAGGAAAATATCTCCATGATAAAGGGTGAATCACACTCATATAAGGAAAACCCCACGAAGGTCCACCGGGGTCAAACACATAATTTCCATCACGAAAGGAAATAAACCCCAAGGTGGGAAAATCACACAAGTATAAAACAAGAGGGGTATCCTTAGTCAATAATTTCTCACGAGGAATGGTACGGTAAAATGGCAATGATAGCACTAAAGTCTTGATTCCCGGATCAAACACCGTTTCCTTTAGGGGAAAATAGCAAGAGGTGTTGACATTAAAGCTCAAAATGTCATCGTAATCCAAAGTAGGAGAGTCGTCCTCGTCCAAACTCGATGTAAAAACATAAGAATCATCAGAGTCATAAGAAAACTCGTGAGGCAAATAGGTATTTAGAAAGATATCTAAATACTCCACAAATGGAATATCCTCCAAAGTAGAAATGATCTCTAAGAGTGGGGGATCCTCCTCAAAAGTCATGACTTCCAAAATTAGGGTGTAGAAGTAAAAAGGAGTCTCCATAATGGAAGGATCACTCATAGAGATGATAGGTGTAGTAGGATCACTAGGTGTTTCCTCAAAACCCATAATAATATGATCACTTAATAAGATTGAATATATGCTAATCACTTTCTTAAAGGGTCACCATCATACACACCTTGTTGTGTAACACATGAATTTTGCATTAACCAGTTCTGTCTTATAGGTTAATCTTGGCACCCTATATCAAAGGAGTGCATATGTCACACATTCATAGAGTTCATGGATGAACATTATTTTGGTTTATTTCCATTCACTCATCACTTGACGCCTCGAACAAGGGGGAGCATGCAATAGCTCATCATCACTACTTCTTTGTGGATCTGCACCTACTTTCTTTCTCATCTAACCTTGATGCAGGTTACGCACACCTTTTTGTGATTTTTACATCTATTTTCTTACTTATCTAACTTTGATGCAGGTAAAGACTCTTAATTTGATACATGGATCCGTTGTTGATCATAGATCAATAGGGAGAACTTGCCCATTCTTCTACTCATTTATACTGAGTCTTAAACAACAATTGCATCAATATATTTTCCTTATTCTATATCATTGATGCAGGTTAAGCACATCTCCATGTGCCTTTATTTTCTTTCATATCTAACTTTGATGCAGGTAAAGTCTTTTAATTTGATACATGGATCCGTTGGTGATCATGATCAATAGGGAGAACTTGCCCATTCTTCTACTCATTCATACCGAGTCTTAAACAACAATTGCATCAATCTATTTTGCTTCTTCTATAACCTTGATGCAGGTTAAGCACATCTCCTTGTGCCTCTATTTTTCTTTCTCATCTAACTTTGATGCAGGATAAGTCTCTTAATTTGTTACATAGATCTGATGGTGATCATGGATCAATGAGGAGCCCTTGCACATTCTTATTCATTTGTGTTGAGTCTAAAAACAACCATTGCATCAATCAATCTTCTATCTTTCTATTTCTTTCTATCTATCTCTTTCTAACCTTGCATCAATCTATTTCTCTCACTATCATCTTTATTTGTATGCTTTACCACTAATTCTATATATCTATTTATAACCTCTGTTTTGTAGGTTTTCATAAGTCATGTATTCCCAGGTTCTCCTATTTAGGAGGAGTATTAACCAAGTGGAGTATATGAAAATTATTTTCTATCTAGATTTTCAATTTACAGTTCTCTAAATTCAAAATCTCTCTCTAAAATGACTTTTCTTTCATCCATAATGATGGTAAACAGTAACTTTTACACTTTACTATCTATTACGTTTACATTGTTTGTCATCATCAAAAAGGGGGAGATTGTTAGTGCAAATATTACAATATTTAAACTATACATCCTTGTTTGTTTTGTTGATGACAAACATGTAACTTGTAATACATAACGTAAAATATACAAGTTACTCGTAATCATATTTCATGTATAATTACACATTTATATCTTTGTAAAAATAATGAGAAATACTTCTTACATCATTGGTAAAAGTCTTGCAAACCCTAAACAAGAAAATCTGATCATAAAGAAGTTTTAGGAGTTGACTTAACAAAAGATCTGTAATATTAAATTGCTGACTTTCTGACAGACAGACGGACCCCGACGGACCCCATGGTAAAGGTCTGGCGGGGTCCGTGGGTTCCTGTACTTTGGCTATAAATAGAGACCTCATGCTCACTTATTTCTCACACATTTCTACCGTATTCTTCTCTCTATATCTGATCCTTTATCTGATCACTCTTCTCTCTAACATGTAGATATGGAGATCACTCTTCTTTGATCTACGATTGTTCTTCTTCTTGCTTAGTGTTTCTCTTTGTAGAGATGGAGATCACTCAAGGTGTAAGCAAGATAAAGAAGTTCAAGCACAAGACATACATCAAGTCATTGTGTCACTTCTATCTAGACTAGTTTCTTTGTACTTGCCATCTCATGGTATTATGTCCAAGATCTATGATCTTGACATCTCGTATTCTTCTCAACCGAGATCCATGACTTATCATCATTGATCTATACATATTAGGAGCAGAAAATCCAAAAGTTAAGTAAGTTTTGACTTTGTGTATAGATCCATATTTCTCCTTCATGAGATCTATGATCTTGATGCTTCATGACTCGTGTTTATAAGGATTACGAATATGTCAAGACATGCCCTTCAAGATGTAATCCATGATCTAGGCAAGATCATATCATAGAGTCATCTCTCTCTATCTATCACAAACTATCACAAACCTCATGTTGGTGTGTCAGTTCTTGTGTGAACCCGGTACTTGGATTAATACCTACAGACGTTGTAAGGTTAGAAGTTGTGTTAGTTCTACATGTGTGTAAAAACCCGGGTGTTGGTCCTATCTATTGTGATAGGACCCGATATGTATCTTAGTAGCGGATAAAGCGTATGTGATGTAGAAGGGCCTTGTTGTACCCATGTGAAAGAACACGACATCCTAGATTAGGTGTCATAAAAGATTGTAAGCCAATGTGTGAAGGTTTCTACACCGGTGTAAAGGAGATTATTTTACTAGTGAAGTCGAACTCTCGAGTACGTGACTTAGGGAGTGGATACAGGGCAAGGAAGGTGTCCTTGTAGTCGAACCACTATAAATCATTCTATCGGTTTGCATTTACTTTACTTTATTGCTTTATCCTTATACTTGCATTGCTTGTGTGTGTTTTGATCTCTCAATGTGATACTTGATTCATATAGTCTTTGAGTATAAATAAACGCCTCTCATACTATGTCCCCATTAATGGACATTTGATACAAAAAGTTTTAAAAGATTAAAAAAAGCTATTCAACCCCTTTCTAGTTTTCTACACCGAGTTTAGATTTTTAAAGTCCACACACATCCTCCATGTTTCATCACCTTCTTGACAAGTACAGGGTTGGAGATGGACGAAGGGTACTTTATCGGTCGGACGATACCTGCCTGTATTTGCTCGACCACTTCCTTTGTCACCACTTGTCTCTTCTTTAACCCTAACATTATTTCTATTAAGGACCCTTCGTCGATGCATAGCCTTCGACCCAGAAACCCTCATATATCACCTTCCACTATAAGAAGATCATCAGACATATCATCTTCTTCAAGTAAAGAAAAGGTGATTGGGACATTCATCGGATCTTCTTTTGTATGTCGTGGCTTTCTCTTCCTGCATTCTGGTATGGTCCTGACCATGTGTCCTCCTCTTGTTGGGTTGTTCATTGGTCAAGCAAGTGGAAGTCGTAGTTGCGTTAAAGTTGCTAAGATCTCTTTAATGGCTTGGTGAGCGAATTGAGATTGAAAACTAGCACCAAATGATTATGATGATCATTCTGCGAGGGGAGGATAAGGAGCCCGGAAGTCTCAGTCTCGGTTCCAGTTTGGCATGTATGTGTCTCTTCCTTAGTGTGTCTCCCTTTTCTCATGCTTTCTAATGTTTCACTACTAGTTATTTCTTTAGTAACGATCTTCTCTCCTAGTGTGGCTGGATGGGGCCTGTTTGTCAGTTCAAAAGATTCTCCACTCAGAAGTTCTGTGCTAGCGAGCGCTTCCTCTAACGTAACAAAGTCATCCAGTCTAGTCATCACCTCATCGACCGTCTCCGACGCCTTATCAGAGTATTGTTTAGCTAGTTCAGGACTTTTAACTGAATTCATGAAAGTAGATATTTCATCACCTCTAGGACGCCATGGATGAACCCTACTTCCACTGTCTACCGTTCCATGAAGTCCATAAGAGACTCGTTGCCTTTTCAATAGTTTTGGTAATTTCATGAGGACCCTTATAGCATGACTTTCAGACTACATGCCTAGTAGTGAACACTTTTCGTAACTCGGACTATTCATCAATATTGTTTGGCTGAATTCGTTCAAACCACCCCTAGCTCCTCTGTTCAATGATTGTTAGAACATCCGACAGTAGACGGGCATTTTCAATTCCCCTAAGTTAGCTGCACTAACAAAGCAGTTGAGGTGGTTTTCTGGATAAGTCGTTCCTTCATACACTTTGACATTCGCATGGTAGCTTATACTCTGAATCTGTAAAGTCACTACCGAAAGAATCATCTAGTACCTTTCCTATTACTCACTACCGAATCAGCCAATGCTTTTCCTTTAACGACCCGAGTGCTTTTACTACCCTCATCCTCTTCGTTGAAGTCAAGGCGGATAGGGTTAATTTCGGTCTTGTTGTGTTCCTTGACAAGTGATCTCAGAGCGGAGATGTATCCATTGATTTTTACCTGGTGGTCTACGAGTGTGGAGTCCTCCTTCCTCCGTGGGTGAAAGAGGCCGAGTCATTCTTAGCTTCTACTAGATAAAATGTTAGGTCTGACGGATGATGGCATTTTGTTTTTGGTAAATTCTTGTATCGGGTTCGGACCCGTGATCCTTCGGATGTTGGTTAATCGTTGTTTAGGTAAATTCTTGTATCTGTCGATCCTTCGGACTCTGGGTAATCGGGTCCTTTGGATTCATGAAACAAGTAAAGTAAACTCGTTAGCGTGGCTCGGGGTATTAACCGTACACCATGCTCCAGCATAAAAGTAAGTAAAAGGTAACGTCGAAAGGAGAGAGCGAATAAGTATACGTACGAATATAATAATGCTAAATATGATGACCTTAGAATAGTCATTGAGGGGTGAATAATTTTTTTTTTGAACGGCAGTTTGGTGCATATAATAATGCTAAATATGATGACCTTAGATGTAGTCATTGACGGGGTGTTTATACTAGAATAATGCTAAATATGCTAACCTTAGAAGAGGGTCATACTATTCGTACTCTCCCTAACCTTTTTCTACCACTAATACCCTCCTAATACCCAGTACACTGACATGAAAAGACAGTTTTTTTGTTTTTTCCGTACTTTTTACATTTTATAACTTTTGAACTGTAAAACTTTATAATTTCCGTTCCTTATTTTTTTCAGCAGTTTTACTCACTTTATTAACAGGAGAAGACAGCTTACGGCTCTGCATTTTTTATGTTTTACTGCTTTTGACTTATTATAATTTTTGTTCTGTTTTTTATTTCATAGTTTTATAATATAAATAATTATAAAAAAATAAAATAAAATTTAAAGAGGTTAGTACTTGTAAAAAAAGAAGAGTATGAGTAACTAGAGTTAAGATATATGTAGACCCTTAAATTAGCATATACTTATTCAACCAATTATAATATTCATTTTTTAAAACCCACTTCCCACTATTTTTTTAAAAATTAAATATCTCACAAACGGTAAATCGTCAAACCAAAAAATACACCATTACAACGAGAATTAAATCATCTTTCTATCAAGGGGCACATGTATATACTTTCGACGAACTTTTTTTTCGATTTTTTTCTTAAGTCACGTATGAGAGAATCATATATGATTCGTCACGAATCTTATATGATTTTCAGAAAATCATATATGATTCGCGATATGAATCATATATGATTTTCTGAAAATCATCTATGTTTCGTGACGAATCATATATGATTCTCTCAGACGTGACTTAAGAAAAAAAGTCGAAAAAAAGTTCGTCGAAAGTATATACATGTGCCCCTCGATAAATAGATGATTTAATTCTCGTCGCGATGATATATTTTGTTTTACGTAACGATGAACGGTTTGTGAGATGTTTAATTTTTTAAAAATGAGTTTTTTTACATGATAAAAATGAGTGGTTATAATTGATTGATTGAGTATATGCTAAAATAAGAATTTATGTTGAACTTTTTCTCGAGTAATTAAACCCATAAAAAACAGTTGAGATATTTGTTTATAATTAATGATGTGAAATTAATAATGAATAGTCTATAAATTACAAATACGATTTCACGTTTTTTTAAAAGTCGGTAATTGTAATGATATACAATATATGTATGATTCACAGTTAAAAATATCGTAAAATAGTGATATTTGAATGCATCCAGATTCACAACAAACATGCCGGTCAATGCCAAAACTGTTTATATTCGGAGGTTCTAGACAATAACAATAAAGAGGCTTTTTTATACTTGTAAATTAATTTTTTTTT
The DNA here is from genome assembly GCA_025667525.1 of Glebionis coronaria. NCBI lineage: Eukaryota > Viridiplantae > Streptophyta > Magnoliopsida > Asterales > Asteraceae > Glebionis > Glebionis coronaria. Next base: position 123,377,105 of record CM046876.1, read on the forward strand.
ATATTTAAACTTGAATTATATAACTTATTATGTTTAACGTATAATGTATTTACTAAAACTGAGAAAATGAGATCAACAGCTGTACAACTCTTAGGTCGCTTCTATTTATATTTCCGTTTATTTGATCATTTAACTCGTTTTGGGTCCTAACATATTACTTAAACAGGCATCGGGGACAATCACTTTCCTTACCAATTTTGGAGTTTTAGTATTTTTTACGAGCTGTTTGCAATTAGTATACAAATTATTTCATGGTTAGTTTCGATCTAGAAATTGTTTAGTTATTTTGGTAATTTTATTTAAATTGCATTGATCATGGTTTAGGTTTGTAGTTAAGGTGCATGGAGATAGTTCATCTACGCTACAAATACATTGAAATTAAATTAGTATTCTTTTAGTTGATTTATTTTAATTATTTCTACGTACTAAAAAATAATCTTAATTATTTATTACCTAACATTAAATTTCATAAAAAACACGAAATTATTATTTTTATAAAAATGTTCAAAAATTGTAAAAACGACTGAAAGAATAAAGTTGTAAATATAAGAAAAACTAGTTATCACTAGTTATATTTCAATAGTGATAAAAGAAATAAAATATCACTAGTGATAAAAATATCACTATCACTAGTGACATTTCATTACTTTGGCTATATTTGGCGAGGAGCATTGGAAGAGCATTTTTTTTTGTAACCGTGATTTCTGACTCATTGGTCGACTAATCCACAGGGTTTGAGCCCACCGCCACACAGACTCAAACCAGGTAAAGCCCTCCCTTTTCAGCATTGGAAGAGCATTTTGGAGCAATAAGCGGTGAAAGAGAGCATTTTAAAATTTATTACTTGTTTGGCAAAATGAACGGTGAGTTTTTTAATTTTCAGTGGTCGTTTGGCAACAGGAGCGATGAGAATTTTTGGGCGGTGCCATTTTTTAGGAAGACTATTTTTTCAATACTTGTTTTAAGAAGCAGTGCAGATGAGCGGTGAGCTGCCACAGCCACTGCTCACAGCTACCGCTCACAACTACTGCTCACAGCTACCGCTCACTGCTACTGCTCACAGCTACCGCCCACTGCTACTGCTCACAGCTAATGCTCAGTGTTGACAAACACAAGCTTTATCACTAATGGTAAAAAAATATTTATCATATTTACAACTTTAATCCTTCCATTTGTTTATTAAAACTTTTAGGTATTTTGGCAAGGATGGTCCCTTCATGTTTTTTAAAATTTGAGATTAATCTCCACTATTAGATCAAATAAAAATAAATAGAAGGATTTGTCCTTTAGCATTTGAGCAGAAACAAGGATGCAAATGAACCTTTATCATATCCTTTTTATTTAACAAAAAGATATTAAGTGATTCAAGTATTGATGCACAATACACAACTTTTAATTAAAAAAACAAATAATATCGATACTACTTTGTGTACAACTTAAAATTTAGAGTATATGTTATCCTATATATTTAAATATCAGATGACGTATAGTTTCAAGTAGGGCTGTATAGCCCGACCTGCGGTCATTGCCCGCATTCGATCCATCACGAATGGATTAAGACACCGTCATTGGCCCGACAAGCCCAATAGACACTACAACAGTCGACCCAATCCCCAACGAAATTTAGGGGATTTCCACAGCGACATATTGATGGGGATGCTATTCCCCAGCGACATGTCGCTGGGGAAATTTTGCTGGGGTACGCTCGATGAGAAAAGTATCCCCAGCGACTATCGCCAACGACCTGTGGGACCCGGAGACTTTTCCTGAAAAAATACTTTGCCACGGTGGCATGAGTTTCGCCAGCGACATGTCGCTGGGGAAAATCTTTATTAAATCAACAAAAATTAAGTTAAACTTAATCTTCTTAGCTAATTACATAGTTTCCCCAACGACTTGTCGCTGGGGAATCTGTCCTTACGTTTGACTTGTCATGCTTTTGGTTTGACTTGTCAACGTTTTCCAACTTTTCCCCAGCGACATGTCGTTGGGGAAAACTCTGCAGACTTTTTTTATAAAATGCCTACACAGCAGGCGTTTTCCATATTTTTTCGGGAAAAAATCTACCAAAACATGTACCAAAACCCTGTATTTTCCTCACCAAAAGACACATAGAAAGTAAACTTGGAATACAAATCAACACAAACGCGGAATAAGTTCAAACTTGCACCAAAATATAATATAACGTTCTAATTTAGTTAGGGATAGTGGGGATAAGTCCAGATAGTTAAGGATACTAGCAAAACAAGTCTTCTAATTTAGGATAACAGGGAAACTAGTCAAGATGAACATAAGGAAACAATGTACCATACTAATAAACACATATATGACACGACTAGCTCGCGTCATCGCCACCATCCTCACCACCCTCCCGATCCTCACCATCATCACACGGGCGACTCCCGCTGGCACCACCACTCTCATATCTCGAAGAATGATCGGCATGCATGTCGTCGCCTCTCATCAGGGTCATAATGAAATCAACATCCCGACGAGTGTCAGGGGTGCCAAAAAGCTCGGCCTAGAACTGGTGTATCCTGGCAATACCTGACCCACGCCAGGATGGTGGCCGCGAAACCTGCCTCCTCATACCATTCTGTTGATTTCTGAAGTGGTGTGCTCACCCGTCGCCTCTAGCTCCCTCATTCTATCTTGTGTAATGACAATAACACAAGATAGTAAATATATTAGTCGGGTTGCTAGATTATTAATCAATGATTCATTAAAGTGTGTTTTGAAAGAATACTTACATACATCCGGAGAGCGTCCAGATATGCAAATACATTTACATCCGTGTGCAAACGATAGAACATATCGATCTCTGAAGGTTCCTGTTGGGTTTCTGACGCCCTTTTCTGTACATACACACGCATATAAGATCAATCTAATTAAAAACGGCAAATCTTAGCACACCAAAATGTATAATCAGATATATATGTATGTAAAATCAATAATAATAATAATAATAAAAAAAAAAAACAATAATAATAATAATAATAATAATTACCATGAGCTGTCGAGTGCGAGGGATCGACCGAGATCCATGCCGGGAGGGAAGTGTTGCCTTGACTGATTTTGGCTGTTTGTTACGGATCGCTTCTTTAGTGCAGGGTCAGTCCAAAACGTGATTTGTTTCTCCCACTCGTCAACTGGGTACTCGTCGGGTCTGTCCCGCCTAATCCGAGCCACATCGTATTCTCCAGTCTCGGGGTATTTTATACAGTATTCTCGCTTCAGAGTGGCCTTGTTGGTGTTGTATGTCTTTTGAAACTGGGCAGTAATGGTATCATAAATACGCGTCCACCGCTCGGATCTCCTATGCGGCTCGAGGTTGTATTTTTACTGCAATCAAATATAACACATTGAAAACAGAGTTAGAAATATAATTTATATATTTATTTAAATTTGATTACTTATTTATATGATATAAATAAATAAACGATATTAAATAAATATACACAATATAACACATTGAAAACACAGTTAGAAATATAATTTATATATTTATTTAAATTTGTTTATTTATTTATATGATATAAATAAATAAACGAATTTAAATAAATATACACAATACAACACATTAAAAAAAGAGTTAGAAATATAATTTATACATTTATTTAAATTTGTTTATTTATTTATATGATATTAATAAATAAACGAAATTAAATAAATATACACAATTAAATAAATAAACATTATAATTAAATAAACATAAAATGATAACTGACCGAAAGAGCTGCCATGGCCGCCGCCTTGTTCCCTTCGGGGACATCCTTCCACGAAGGATAATACAAAGGTATTTCCCTAACGACCACCCCGAAATATTTTCCCCAATGATCCCCGTAGGGGCCGATAGGTGAAACTGTGTTATCTTTAGCGTCTACGAAGTCGATCTCGACTGGCCGGTTCTGATTCGCGGCCACCGCATCCAGTAATTTCAGGCAACGGGTCTTGTCCCGGGTGTCCCTGTCGGCTTTCTTCCCGCCCAAATTGGGCTTTTGCTTTCCTTTTCCTGCAAAATCAAGTGAGTGATAAAGTCATAGAAGTTCAAGGAAAACAAGTTCAATATGTGTATCAAATTTATGCTTGTATTACAATAATCCAGAAATTTTTACATCGGTTAACGAAGGAACACCCGCAACCGAATGATAGAGGATGTGGACGTAAAGGATCCTCGCCACCACCGTCCTCGTCGTGTCCCTGTGCAACATCATCCATCTCTACAGGTACAATTAGCATAATATGTAGAAATTCATGAACAAAATAATACAAGCATGCACAAATCAAAATATCCAAATAAATTTACACATTTAAACAATCCACAACGATTTCATTCATTCATTCATTCAAATATATAAGTGTATTTTGCAAGTTACAACACAAAGTTAATTTTCTTCATCACTTGAATAAAATTTCTCAACACCATCATCATCTTTAACGAGGTCTTCAACATCAGAATCTCCTAAATCATGAGGAAGGGGGTCTTCATCATCAGTAATATCACTGTCTTCGCCAGGAACATCATCGATATCTGGCGGTGCGTCAACCTCCGTTGATTCACAATCTATATGCAAATCTATATAGAAGGTGAAATTACCGAAGTCATTCCCACTAGTAGAAGGTGGGAGATCACTAGTAGAAGGTGGGAGATCAGATGAGTTGTCCAAATAAGGTTCGTTCTCTACCACGATTACACCCTTGTTCAAAAACTTTTATGATTAACATGTTCGACGACCTTCACGTTGGGTTTGGCTGGATCTACAAGGTAGAAGACTAGTTTGACTTGTGTTGCGAGAACGTATTGTTTACTTTTCCACCACTTACCAGAGCCGACGATTTGTGTCATTCCGTTTCTAAAGCTAAGTTTCTTGACTCTACCAATGTTACAAGTGTCGAACCACTTAACTTTGAACGCAACTTTAAACGACAAATAGTCAAACTTGGGGATTTCTTGAAGCTGACCATAAGACATTTCCCCGTCAGGGCCAGTCGAACAAATGACGCTATTTTGAGTTACACGACATTCATCGCGGCTCTGCAGGACATACCTCACACCATCTACTAAGCAACAGTTTACTGACGTTGGAGCCTTTGATGGTCCATTAGCCAAAGCGAATAACTCGCTGGTTGGGCTAACCTCTGGGTCTTGGGGATTTTGTGCGTGACGTTCAAAGTTCTATGAGGAAGATAGGATTAGATAGAAAACAAAAAATATGATATCGTTATTTTTACACTTAAGTACACAAAATAAGTGTTAGTTTACGAGCGTCCTAAACCAGTGGGGGAATTCTTCTAGCATGTCTTTTTTTCTTTTTGTGGAAATAAACTGAAAAACGTTCATGCTATTAGAATAAGTCTTCAAAATGATAAGTTAAGAAAAAAAAGTTACAAAATTAAATAACGCGTACCTCGGGAACTGGTCTTGGTATGTGTTGATCTCAGGATTGTTGTTAAGTACATACCATCTCGCTTTCTTGTACTCTTCGGTAGGAAAATGAGGCAATCGACTTGCATACCGATCGGAACACCTGAAACTTACACGTTGAGGGAGGGGGTCCACATTACGACCGGGACGATTAAACTTCGTGGTAACACCCCGAAAATATTTAGAACTTATAGTCAATGCTTCTTCTACAACATAACCCTCCGTGATCGAACCTTTCGGCTTAACTTTATTTCTTACATAACCTTTTAGCTTCTTCATGAATCTTTCAAATGGAAACATTCATCGGGGTTGAAGAGGCCCGCCTTCAAGAGCCTCTAGAGCTAAATGGATGGGCAAGTGAATCATAATGTCAAAGAAAGCAGGAGGATATATGCGCTCAAGCTCGCATAGAATTTTAACCACCTTGACCGAAGCTTTCAACATGTCCTCCTCCATCAAAGTTGTAGAGGAGAGTCGCCTAAACAAGGAACATAGATTGATTATTGGTTTTGCAATATGTTCGGGCAAGTAATTTTGAAGTATGTAAGAAAGTAAACGTTGCATCATTATATGACAGTCATGAGACTTCATGCCCGTTATATTTGTATCATTATCGGTCAGTTTGTGCTTGAAGCATGATCCGAACCCATCTGGTAGTTTAACACCTTTGATGTACTGAAAAAACTTTTTTTGGCTCTTTGCTGTTAAAGAATACGCAGCCTGGGGCTTCACAGTCTTCTCCTTGTGGTTTACGGTTAGTCACAAAGGTCTTCGAATGCCCATCTTTTTCGAATCTTGTCTTGCCTTTGTGGTGTCTTTACTTTTGTCATTCATTAACAAAATGTTCAAGATGGCCTCCAACATATTTTTTTCGATATGGATGATGTCTAAATTGTGTCTTAGTAAAATAAAAGGCCAATACTCAAGCTCATAAAAAATAGACCTTTTAGTCCAGTTAAGCTCGACTTTAACATTGCGGGAAATCTTCACACCCCCATGTTTCAGATGTTTACCCGACAAACGCGTTAGCAATCTAGCATGTTTCTCCTCGATCACATCAGGCCGATTATATTCTTTAGGTCGATCTTTGTGTTCAGGTTTGCCATTGAATTCATCACGTTAACTCCTCCATTTATGGGCTTCTTTAACCATCTTCTATGGCCAACATAATCTATTTTGCTTGTGACAGGAATAGATGGAGTTTCTAGGTTACATGTAGGGCACGCATAGTAACCTTGCCCACTCCACCCAGATAAACTACTTCGAGTCGGAAAATCATTTATGGTCCATAAAAGCATCGCTCTCATCTTGAAATACTTTTGTGAAACAATGTATGTAGTCTCAACACCGTCCTTGTCCCATAAAGCCTTCAGGTCCTTAATCAAAGGCCTCAAGAAAACATCAATGTCCTTGTCCGGGGATTTAGGGCCAAGAATTAACAACGTCAGCATAAAATTACTTTCTTTCATACATAACCAAGGAGGAAAATGTATGTTGTCAATATCACCGGCCACATGTTGTAGGTCTGACTAAGGTTGCCGAACGGATTGAAACCATCAGCACACAACCCTAGTCGAACATTTCTTGGTTCTGCTGCAAAATCTGGATACTTCAAGTCAAACTTCTTCCAAGCCGCGCCATCAACCGGGTGTTGCATTTTACCAGGCTCCGCACACTTTCCAGTAGCATGCCAAATCATCTCTTTTGCAGTTTGTCCAGACTTGTACAAACGTTGTAGTCTAGGAATGATCGGAAAGTAATGCAACACCTTCCTAGGAACTTTCTTCCCTGGTGTGTTAGTATCTTTCCATCTACTCGTATTACACACCGGACAGAATTGCAATTCTGCTTTATCATCCCAAAACAAGCAACAGTCGTGTTCACAAGCATGTATCGACTCGTACCCTAACCCGATTATTTTAAATGTCTTCTTTATTGCATAGTACGACGGTGGGAACTTGAATCCTTTACTTTCGGGAAATGCATATTGGAACCACTCTAATAGTTCATTGAATAAAGAATCTATGATTTTGCCTTTAACCTTAAAATGGGTAATTTTTCCATAAAGTCTAGTCGAGACACATGTTCACAACCAGGGTATAGCGCCTCGTTGGCACTTACATACAACTCTTCAAACTCGGTACGAGTGGCTTGAGTCGGTTGGTTACTAGTCTCACCAACATTATCTCCTTGTGTTGGTTCATTCGAAGGAATATAGCTAAGATCATCGAGTAACGCTGTCATGTCACTCATCATAGGTTCTCTTGGGTTATCTATCACTAGCGCAGGTGGAGCTGGTTCACCGTGTTTGACCCATGTGGTATAAATTGGGTCCCACCCGTACTGAGTAATATGATCTCCAATCCAATCGATGGGTTTCCATAATACACTTCGACATTTTTTGCATGGACATCTAATTTTCCCGTATCATTCACCAACGGCCGACAATGATCGACGAACTTTCTGAGACCGTCATTAGATTCTTGGGAAACAATCGGTTTGTGTGTCCAACTCTTATCAGCGAATACCATAACTGCGTTTTATCCATATATTTAGTTATTATTACATGGAAGGGAACTATGGAAAGCAATCCTAGATGTTTTGTTCACCTAGTGAAACTATGGAAGGCAATCCTAACCCACTCTTTTATGCTTCATCTCATATATGAATGCGTATAACCGATTTACTATTTGAGAAAATTTCGGCAGCATTTCCCCTCAACTCCCCAAATATGTGTTTAAAGACATATTCATAGGAGTAAAGGAGAAACACTGTCAAAATCATCTCAAATAGTAAACCAGTTATACGCATTCATATCCTAAATGAGACAAAACAATCAAAAAGCAGTCCCAAACAGGGGACTTTCCGAAGTTAATTGCTAATAAATTAACTTCGGACGGGTTTTCTATAGGTTGATCAATTTCAGACGAGAATTTTCCGAAATTAATCGCTAAAATCATAAAACATTCCTAAGGTTTAGTTCAATAAAACATTTATATCAGCTTATCAGAATAAGATGTTTTCAAACAGCTTATCCTGATAAGCTTAATAGGATAAGCTGTTTTCAAACAGCTTATTCTGATAAGATTACCAGGATAAGCTGTTTTCAAACAACTTGTTCTGATAAGCTTATCAGGATAAGCTGTATTCAAACAGCTTGTTCTGATAAGCTTATCAGATAAGCTATTTTCAAACAACTTGTTTTGATAAGCTTTTCAGGATAAGCTGTTTTCAAACAGCTTGTTCTGATAAGCTTATCAGAATAAGTTGGTTGAAAACAACTTATTCTGATAAGCTTATTAGGACAAACATCTTATTCGAAAAAGATAATTAGCTTATTTTCATCAAATAGATAACATAAAGAGTGTTTGGATTTACGTTTAACATAAATTAACAAGGTTATACATTCCCAGCGACATGTCGCCGGGGAAACCAAAATGATAAAAACAAGTAAAAACTCATACGTATTATCAATTAGAATTAAAAAAAGCATACTTGTTAGCCGGTTGTGGTCGTTGGCGTCGGGGCTGCGTCTCGGCTGGCTGAATCGGGATGGCTGACTTGGCTTAACCACAAATTAAACAAAAGTATTAACAAGAGAAGTTAATATATAATTGATTGTAATAAACAAAAAAATCATACTCGGTTTATACGACTTGACTTTGGGGCTGCGTCTCAGTTGTGGTAAGTGGCTGTAGAGGAGGTCACGTCGCCGTTGTTGTGGTGGTGATGGTTGTGGTGGAGATGATAGAAGGTGATGGTGGAGATGGGTTGTGATGGTGGGGTGACGAAAGGTGATGATGGATATAGGTTGTGATAGTGGGGTGACGGAAGGTGATGGTGGAGATGGGCTGTGATGGTGGGGGTGACGGAAGGTGATGATGGAGGTGGGTTGTGATGGTGGGGGTGACGGAAGGTGCCGCTGACGGTGACGAAAGGTGATAGATGTAGGATCGTGTTTTCTAAGGATTAGGCATGTATGGATTAATCTATTGAGATGGATGGAGAAGTAGAAGAACTTAGAGAGAGAAAGGTAGAGAGAGAAAGGAGAGAATGAGAAGAAAGATGAATTGTGATAAATGGTAAGTGTTCAACCCCTCCTAACATGCTAGGAGGGGAGTTTATATAGCCCACCCTACATGTGGGCTATATGGGCTATATTGGATCACGAGCCCAATATCATTGGAGTGACCGATCCTTTCTAAATACGTAAAAACGTATTTCCAACAATCTCCCCCAAAGGGAGGTCACTCCAAGTTACAATGTCCTAAATAGTCTGTAGCTCGTGATCTATGCTAATAATGATGTGACTGAGACTTTCCTTGGAAAAACGTATTTCCAACAATCTCCCCCAAAGGGAGGTCACACCATTTTACAAAATCTTAAACCTAGCATACTATACTTGAGTCTTCGATATTGTTCTTGTGAATATGCTGATGAGATCTTTGACTTTAGTCTTGAGCATGTTCTCTTGCCTTGACCTTGTGCATTCATCACTAGTGATATTTGCCTCCTTGTGACTTCATGTTCCACATACTTATACTTTTATAAATTCTTGAAAGCTTCAGAGTTTGATACAGCGGAAGACTTGACTTTTATACTTTCTTGAATTTGTTGAAGTATTAAGTGCAGAAAGCATAAGCATGTGTTGACGACTTCTTCTGGATTGTACACCGCAATGCCACCTTCTTGTTACGCTGCATAAGACAGTTAGCAACAAAACATATACACGAATGAAATGGCCTTGAACATTTCATTCTAATTCGGTAGCATTTTACCTCCGGTCGGTGAAGACCGTTGGACGATATAAAAATATCGTACTTGTGACAGGTAGTTTCAATTAAGAACCTCCTTGACAAGATTTCGCGGGTAAACCCGTTCTCTTTATTCGACCGTCCAAAGCTGACCGCGAACATAAAGAGTGAATCATTTGGATAATAATATCCGCATGATTTGAAGCCGTCAATTCATGTTCCTGGAACAAGTGAAATTCAATTGAGAACCGCACCATCGTTGCTTTCCAGTTGTCACGAGCTTGATTCGTATAGAATCTTGCAAGTTACCTACCAAGTGCTGTTTGAGGTTAACACTAGAAGGATTTCCACTCATCATTGTGGACACTAAGGTATCACTCTGAGTGTTCTGGCAAGATCACTAAGATATTGCGTAGAGGCCTGGAACGTGTTTAAATTCATTTAAGAATTAAACCACTGTTGCTTTCTAGTTATCACAAGTTTGATTCATAAAGAATCACACAAGTCACCTACCATGAGCTTTTTGATATTCGCTCAAGAAGGATTTCTATCTTCATTGTAAATACTTTCGTATTACTCGGATGTTCAGGCAAGATCATGAAGATTTTGCGTAGGACTCTTAATATCTTTCTTACTTTTCACAGTGTGTGAAGAAGCAAGGAAATATGAAAGTGTGTCCTAATGAGATATTTGATGATCTCAAATGGCTCTAGACTCGATCGTGCATTTTGGATTTTTAGTGATCGGAGGCTGGAGAGGAGTGCCACCATTTCAATACCAATTTATTCGGAGTGAATAAATCAATAGATAATGCGTTGTCTCCGTGTGATTAAAACAAATATCTTTTGAGAGATATCTGAGTTAGCTGGGATGGGTTGTGCATTACATCACTGGGTCCATGATGTCTATCTTCAATATCAAGCACCATTAAACAATGATCTTAATAGCATATGTATTGACCTGGTTTCTGCCTAAGGTTGTAAGGAGGGCTTCTTTCTTTACACCCTTTATCATTACAATTCTTTTTCATTCTTCAACCCCTTCAATGCTTACCAATACGTCATAACTAGCACCTTGTTGTGATTGTTCTAGTGCTAACTTAAGTATTTGGTCGGCATTCAGCTACGTTCACAATCATTCTCCATCTTTCCTAAGGACTACTATTTCTAGCTATGGAATGTCCTTGGGAAGATTCCTCCAGTTCAAGAGGAATCATTGGACTTTAACCTATCATACCATCCTTATGTCACCACAATCTTCACCGTCGTGAATAGAGATGTTTTGAGTAAGTGTATGTCACCATGAAATCCATTTTAAAGTACAAATCCATTTTGCTCCCCCTTAACATATGCCACGGTTAACATTTCGCACATGTCGGGATGAGCTATCACGTTAAGTCAAACCATTTATGATTAATCATTTCCCATATTAAATCACATTTTCTCCCCCATATTAAAAATATTTACCCAATCGATGTTTTTAATATCAATTGATTTAATAGCATTTGAAGAAAATTTGGGAAGAAAAATGCAAATCCAATTATCTTCATGAATTACATAAGCTCCCCCTCAAATTAATGAGGGTGTACTTGAAACGTAAATTAAATACATTTTAAACACAAGTGTAAGGTATTTATCACGTGCAAAGATCATATATGATAATGTATTCACAAGATTAGCGATTTATGAGGTTGGACCTGAATGATGGAGAACATCATATAAGAGAAGCACATGGTTCTTGTTCACGAATGTTGGTCGCCTCGTCACGTCTGAAGTTATCTCTTGACTCAATGTGTATGATTGATATCGTTGTCTTGACACCAATATGTGAACTTGGAACCCTCGACATCAAGGATTCTGAATGCTGGACAATTGCTCCCCCTCAATTGTTGACCCGTATTTTATTGAAAGAGCTGTAGTCGCCGTTTGAGTAGTCGCATCGTCGAGTATGTAGATATCAATAATAAATTGCTACGGTTGGTAGAGATGATAACTTCATAAAAACAAGATTTCTCTTGTTTTAACAAATAAATGCACTGACATGTACATATATTCGTGTTAGATTGTGTTATTCCGTAAACACAATCCCTTACATGATTATAAAATAAACCATGCCCGAAAAAATTAATTCCCGTTGTTGAGTCAAAGCTTTCCGGTGAAATGCTTGACTTGAGTATGAAAAACGGGTTACTATCTGAAATAATAGCAAACCATTTTGAGCATGTTTTAAAACATTTGAACTTCTGCTCGAACTTTATTTACAACCCCGTATCATTATTGAATGACATTTCTAGTATCGTAAATATTATCGATTCCAGAAGACATGCTCTTTTTATCAAAACATTTTTTGAACACACAATTTTGAAAGATTTAGAAAAACCTTTTGAGAAATTCTTGAAAAATTGTGTTCAAAGTTTTGAAAACCAAATACTTGAGCTTAAGATGTTGAATATCTTACAAAACGAGCTCAAGTCCGAGAAGTTGTAAACTTCCTGTTGTTAAGGATAAGTTTATCATCGGCGATAAACTTTCCTTTTAATTAAAGAACGAGTCCTAAGTTGACATTTACTTAGAAGTCGTTTTCATGAACTTGAAAACTTTTGAATGTTTTAACGTAAAGCTCATGACCGAGAAAGGTGAATTTCTCGTTAGGAGGAAAAGTTCTCTTATTTAAAAGATACACTTTCCTCGATGAGCTTAAAACCTATAATGTTTTACTACAAGCTCATGACCGAGAAAAATTAATTTCCCGTTACGAGGATAAGTTATCATTAAAGATAAGCTTTCCTAAAATTAAAGTCCGAGTTACAGTCTGATATTTAACTGTAAGTCATTGTGCATGAGCTTAAAAACTTCGAACGCTTTTAATATTAGCTCATGCCCGAGAAAAATTAATTTCTCGTTGTAAGGATAAGTTTATCATAGGCGATAAACTTTCCTTTATTTGAAGATCGGGTCATCATCTGATATTTAATGATGAGCCTTATACACGAGCTTAAAACCTTTGAATGGTTTTAGGATAAGCTCGTGTTCAAGAAAACTTAATTTCTCGTTAAGAGGGTAAGTTATCGTTGCGTAGATAAACTTCCCTGTCTCTGAAGTCCGGGTCATCGTCTGTCATTTAACGAGGAGCCATGTACACGAGCTAAAAACCTTTGAATGGTTTTAATATAAGCTTGTGTCCGAGAAAAATTAATTTCTCGTTTTGAGGGTAAGTTATCGTTGACGAGATAAACTTCTCTTTCTTTGAAGTTCGGGTCACAGACTGTTATTTGACTATGAGCCATAGTGCATGAGCTTAAAAACTTCGAATGTTTTTAATATAAGCTCATGCCCGAGAAAACTTAATTTCTCGTTGTTAGGATAAGTTTATCATCGGTGATAAACTTTCCTTTCTTTGAAGATCGAGTTATAGTCTGTGATGTGACTATAAGTCCTTTGTGCAAGATTAACCATGAATCCCCTAAGACACTTGTTTCTCTGATATTTGCTTTTTCAGCAACCAAACTCTAAGAGTGTCCTTAGTTGAACGGTATACTACGATTGGACCGCTTCGTTCTTTTGGAACATCAACCTTGGTACCTGCATTCTCATTAGTAATTTGCATGCTTTGACATGGGTTAGCGATATCAGTTTTAGAAGCAAATGGGGGTTCACGGTTATCTTTTCTTGTGCCAGAGGCGACCTGAGTAGATGATTCACTTGTCTTAGGTGGCAAACGTTTCCTTTTATAGAAAACCTTAAGTTCAGGCTTAAGTGATGTATCATCCTTTTCAATTTCCTCACTAGCAATCTTAGTAGAATCGGAGACTATCCTAGTTAAAGGGCACTCGTTTCCTACAAGAGTGAAATTTCTACCAGTGGGGCGCCAAATTTTACCAATGGGTTTGATTTTAGCAACCCACTGGGATTTAAGTCTAGCACGGGAGTTCACCTTATTAAGTAGTTTCTTGATACAAGAATCATGATTTGCCGTAAAGACACATTTTCTACATGTTTTACAAGTAGCATATTTAATGTCCGAGTAAGATCTAGAATTCCTAGATGATTGATTGATGCTCCTAGGATGTGACATGCCACGGTTAGCAGTGTTGGGTAAACTAGAAGGCATCTGACTAGGTTTGAAATTCCTATCTCTTACTTGTGTCTTTTGCTTAGCTTCCGTTAGATCAAATGTATGGCGAACGTCATTTGAACTAGTTCGAGACGTGTTCTTTGGACTATATCTAGGGAAACTAGAGGCAATCATGTGATTAGGTCTTGCAAAATCTGTTTTAGTCACATTGGGCCTAGTTGGTGGAGTGACTGTTCTAAAAATATGAGCCATATCAACTTGGGAGGCAAACCGCGGTCTCGAGGATTGTGGTCGCTCGGATCTAAATGTAGTTGGTTGTCTAACGGACTGTATTTGAGGCGGTTTCCCCAAGATTGATGGTTTTTCAAGCTTAGTGTCCACACTAGTTCCTTTGGTTTTCCTCAGCTCATTTTTCAGAGCCGCTATTACAAACACCTTTTCCTGAACTTGAGCCTTTAAAGTCTCATTCTCTTTTAGCAATTCATCTTGGGATGCCAACTTAGATTCAAGCAACTGAATTTGTTTCAAAAGATTATCCTTTTCAGCTTTAGAATCTAGAACTGTTTGATCCAATTTTCGTTCAAGAACAACGTTTGACTTTTCAAGTTTTTCAAAATATGTTTCAAATTTCTCCGTTTTCTTCGAAAATTCAATTTTGGCATCCTCAAGCTCTTTTGATTGCTGAGCTAAAATCATTTCAAGTTCTTCAATCCTAGAAGCAGAATTGGTTAACCTAGCAGCCATAAAGCACATATCATGATCTTTAGCATTCTGATCATTTTCTCCCTCATTATGATTCACATCAGATGAATCAGAAGTGGTATTGCTATCACTCTTTTCCATCCCATGTTCGGCATAGATAGGGTCGGAATGCTCAACATGCTGTAAATCATTGTTAGATACAGTATTCAATTGTACCCCAACTATTGGCTCTTCGTCATGCATGCTTGAATCATGTTGGCGTGATGCAATGACGCTGCTATCAGTGTTAACCGAGGTGGTCTCCTTTGAATCATCCGGAAGACCATTTGTTTTCTCTGGCATCTGCATCGGATTTTCTTGTATTCCACTATCATGCTCTAGTTGAAGTTGTGAACTTTCATAAATCAAAAGTGCAATAGATTTCATGAAATTGAGCAATCTATCATTGAAGTCTTTAACCTCGATTTGTGTATCTTCAAAGAATGACTGGCAGATCGTTGAAGCTTCAACCTTGGCAGGATCAAATTGAAAGAAACTCGAAAAATGTTGCTCTAGAACTTGAAGTGAGTGTGAAGATTAAATTTGATTAATGTCTTCTTTGTTGATCTGCTTTAGTAGTTGGTTAACTTTGAGGAGCATTTGGTGGACGAAAATGGTACGATCTTGACCGAAGAGTGTCACAAAACCGCTTCCTTCTTTAAGTAGAGAAATGTTCGACAGATGGGACCGAAGTAGTCGAAATAAAGTCATTCTACTTTCTCTAGCTTTAAATTTCATTTGATGCGAATCTCCCTCTTTAGATGGAAAATTCAACGAATCCATTGAATGTCGATGAAAGAAAAAGTGTTAGTTGTCGAAGAACTAATAGTGGTTTGACAATTCGTGGAGAATTCGTGAAGACAAATTTGAGAGATTTTACACACCAACAAACTAATAAACCGTAAAACTTCGTCACAATCCTCGTTTGATGATATAAATTTCTTTTCGCGGCTCAATAATTTCTTGGACGGCTTAAATTTTGATAAATTAAAACAGAAACTAATAGGTCTAATAACCTCGGCTCTACAAAGTAACTAAACCCGACCCACGTCAAAATAACCCTAACACCTAACACACAAAAAAAATTACTTAATCAAAATTTTAAAATAAGTAACTTAATTTTAGTAAATTATTTTCTTTTTTGCCCCCACTCACAAAGATAAAAAACAAACGCGTGGAGATACAAACCAAACGTGGCCAAAGTTTGAAAAAACGTGGCAGTTGATCAGTGTGGGCTATCTTTGTTTTCTCCGCCTCCAATACCAATATTAAAAAAACTTTCCCAACAATCTTATTAACTTTGTGTTATCCGCCCCCTTGTTTTTCTCTCCCACAAAAAAATCTGCTCCTACTCTCCCCCTAATTCTCACCTCCGTTATTTTCTTGTGTCAAAACTCAGCCACAACAACAACAAAAAAGAAACTGATAGTTCCCTCGTCTTTTTCAACACATAGAAACAAAAAATCAGATCCAAGAAAAATATGCCTTTTAGCTAAACAAACCTGATCTCAAACCTTCAGTACCCAAACTCATACACTGATGACAAACCTCCTTATTATATTCGAAGTTCTAATTAAAAACCTATGAAGAACAGAAAGTGTGTATGGCTACAAGGTCTTTATCATAAAGGTCTCGCGTAGGTATTGGTTCGCATATTTTAGATCTATGTCACGAAACCCAAAATCGACTCAAAGATAGATTATAACATGAATTGTTATAAATCTATCTTTAACTTCGAAAAATTAAGAAAAAACAGATTTTAGATCGAAAAAAAACAAACAAATATGTAATGGGCTTACACACAAATATGTTTTAGAGAGAGAAAGAGATAGAGAGATGGTGGATTACACACAATTCTAGAGAGAGAAACTTATAAGAACTATGTGAAAAATGAAGAACAACACTACCCTCTCCATCAAAGGAGAGCGTTTATATACCCAAGCCTTGTAATGGGCTTGGGCTTACATGTTTGGGCCGGCCTACACATGTTGTAGGCTAGGCTTGGGCTTGTTTGTTAAATAACGATGTCTAGACTACGAGCTACTACTTAGTATATTGTCGGAGTGACCGAATCTTCCTAAATACGTATAAACGTATTTCCAACAATAGAGATGGGGGATGACATAAGGTGATGGTGGGGGTGATGATGGAGATGGGTTGTGATGGTGGGGGTGACGGATGGAGACTGGTGGGGGTGACGGATGGGTTGTAACGATGGGATGTGATGGTGATGATAAAAATTGTAGAAAAAAGAAGAGAAAGAGATAAGATAGTATGTTTTTTTAGATTCGTTTATGTGAGGATAAAATCTGCTCAACGTTTCCCCAGCGACATGTCGCTGGAGAAAGTTTTTAACTTTTGACGAAATTTTCCCCAGCGACATGTCACTGGGGAAAAATTATAACTTGTCATTTTGTGCTAGCTTGTTTTTAGCTGGCTGATGCTAACAAAACTATCCCCAGCGACATGTCGTTGGTGAAACCTTGAAGTTTGTCGTTTTGTGAAAGAAGCGCGTTAAACAAAATTTTTGAGGGATTTCTGAAAATATTGAAGGAAAGTATCTACAGCGACATGTCGCTGGGGAAACATAGTTTATTTAATTAATAATAATGAGACTAAATTTTAATAATAGCTAAATTGTATATTTTTTTTATTAATAACTAAGTTTTATAAATAATAGCTAAATGTTTTTTTATTATTTTTTATATAATTACTCGGCTTCTCGGTTCATTCCGGTAGAGTAAGCTGGTTCGTTCGGTTTGGTAGGGTTCAATATTATAGGTTCAATGTATTAGATAGGGTTATACATTAGAGGTTCAATGTATTAGATAGGGTTATACATTTGCGGTTTAATGTATTAGGTAGGGTTATACATTGGAGGTTCAATGTATTTGATAGGGTTCAACATTAGAGGTTCAATGTATTAGATAGGGTTCAACATTAGAGGTTCAATGTATTAGATAGGGTTCAACATTAGAGTTTCAATGTATTAGATAGGGTTCAACATTATAAGTTCAATGTATTAGGTAGGGTTCAACATTATACGTTCAATGTATTAAATAGGGTTCATGATTATAGGTTCAATGTATTAGATAGGGTTATACATAAGAGGTTCAATGTATTAGCTATGGTTATACATTAGAGGTTCAATGTATTAGATATGGTTCAACATTATAGGTTCAATGTATTAGGTAGGGTTCAACATTATAGGTTCAATGTATTAGATAGGGTTCAACATTATAGGTTCAATGTATTAGATAGGGTTATACATTAGAGGTTTAATGTATTAGATAGTGTTATACATTAGAGGTTCAATGTATTAGGTAGGGTTTAAAATTATAGGTTCAATGTACTAGATAGGTTTCAACATTATAGGTTCAATGTATTAGATAGGGTTCAACATTATAGGTTGAATGTATTAGATAGGGTTATACATTAAAGGTTCAATGTATTAGATAGGGTTCAACATTAGAGGTTCAATGTATTAGATATGGTTCAACATTATAGGTTCAATGTATTAGATAGGGTTCAACATTAGAGGTTCAATGTATTAGATAGGGTTCAACATTATAGGTTCAATATATTAGATAGGGTTATACATTAGAGGTTCAATGTATTAGATAGGGTTCAACGTTATAGGTTCAATGTATTAGATAGAGTTATACATTAGAGGTTCAATGTATTAGATAGGGTTATACATTAGAGGTTCAATGTATTAGATAGGGTTAAACATTATAGGTTGAATGTATTAGGTAGGGTTCAACATTATAGGTTCAATGCATTAGATAGGGTTCAACATTATATGTTCAATGTATTAGATAGGGTTATACATTAGAGGTTAAATGTATTAGATATGGTTATACATTAGAGGTTCAATGTATTAGGTAGGGTTTAACAATATAGGTTCAATGTATTAGATAGGGTTCAACATTATAGGTTCAATGTATTAGATTAGGTTTAACATTATTGGTTTAGTGTATTAGATAGGGTTATACATTAGAGATTCAATGTATTAGATATGGTTCAACATTAGAGGTTCAATGTATTAGATAGGGTTCAATAGTAGAGGTTCAATGTATTAGATAGGGTTCAACATTAGAGGTTCAATGTATTAGATAGGGTTCAACATTAGAGGTTCAATGCATTAGATAGGTTCAACATTATAGGTTCAATGTATTAGGTAGGGTTCAACATTATAGGTGTAATGTATTAGATAGGGTTCAATATTATAGGTTCAATGTATTAGATAGGGTTATAGATTAGAGGTTCAATGTATTAGATAGGGCTATACATTAGAGGTTCAATGTATTAGATAGGGTTCAACATTATAGGTTCAATGTATTAGGTAGTGTTCAACATTATAGGTTCAATGTATTAGATAAGGTTCAACATTATAGGTTCAATGTATTAGATAGGGTTATACATTAGAGGTTCAATGTACTAGATAGGGTTATACATTAGAGGTTCAATGTATTAGGTAGGGTTCAACATTATAGGTTCAATGTATTAGATAAGGTTCAACATTATAGGTTCAATGTATTAGATAGGGTTCAATATTATAGGTTCAATATATTAGATGGGGTTATACATTAGATGTTCAATGTATTAGATAGGGTTATACATTAGAGGTTCAATGTATTAAATAGGGTTCAACATTAGAGGTTCAATGTATTATATAGGGTTCAACATTAGAGGTTCAATGTATTAGATAGGGTTCAACATTATAGGTTCAATGTATTAGATAAGGTTATACATTAAATGTTTAATGTATTAGATAGGGTTATACATTAGAGGTTTAATGTATTAGATATGGTTTAACATTATAGGTTCAACGTATTAGATAGGGTTCAACATTATAGGTTCAATGTAATAAATAGGGTTCAACGTTAGAGGTTCAATGTATTAGATAGAGTTCAACATTAGAGGTTCAATGTATTAGATAGGGTTCAACTATAGAGGTTCAATGTATTAGATAGGGTTCAACATTATAGGTTCAATGTATTAGGTAGGGTTCAACATTATTTGTTCAATGTATTAGATAAGGTTCAACATTATAGGGTAAATGTATTAGATAGGGTTATACATTAGAGGTTCAATGTATTAGATATGGTTATACATTAGAGGTTCAATGTATTAGATAGGGTTCAACATTATAGGTTTAATGTATTAGGTAGGGTTCAACATTATAGGTTTAATGTATTAGATAGGGTTCAACATTATATGTTCAATGTATTAGATAGGGTTATACATTAGAGGTTCAATGTATTAGATAGGGTTATACATTATAGGGTCAATGTATCATGTAGGGTTCAACATTATAGGTTCAATATATTAGATAGGGTTCAACATTATAGGTTCAATGTATTAGATATGGTTCAACATTATAGGTTCAATGTATTAGATAGAGTTATACATTAGAAGTTCAATGTATTAGATAGGGTTATACATTAGAGGTTCAATGTATTAGATAAGGTTCAACATTATAGGTTCATTGTATTAGATAGGGTTCAACATTACAGGTTCAAAGCATTGCCGGGAAAATATTGGCGGGAAAACAATGGCGGGAAAATGTTAACCATTTCCCTCACTTTTTTACCATAAAAGGACAACCACACACACTCCTTATCGTAACAACCACCAGTAGATCACACACACACACACACACACACACTTATCATCACAAACAGATTGTTATTATGAAGATGTTGAAGTATGAAGCTTTTTCATGCAGGTGTGGACATGGAGATGTAGTTCTTCAAAAATCATGGCAACCTTAATCCTTTGGTATACATTACTATGCTTGTCTACGTTCATAGGTTGAACCTCCAATTTCATATGGATGCAATTTTTTTAATGAAAAGACGAACGCGACCAACTACTAATCAATTCTCTTGGAGGTTCAATGAGCTTTTCTCCTCCAATCTCTTCTTAGAGACCTTCAACGAGCTTTTCTCCATCAAGCTCTTCTTTGAGACCTTTAACGATTCCAAATTCTTCTCCAAGCTCTTCAACGTGTGCAAACTGTGTGCGCTTGAATGGAGTGATAAAGGTACTTGAGAGTACAATAGAGTTGTACCGCAATGGCGATAGGCGCACAGTGGATTCAGTTGCACTACTTCACGACCTTTACGATGACATGGGGAACATTCGTTTGAACTAGTTTCTGATGTATCTGTTTTCGTGTTTATGAGTCTATTATCATTTTGATATCCATGTTTAATTAAGCACGTGTTTCAGTGTCCGTGTAGAATAAAGCTATGTTTAGGCGTGTCTGTTTGTAAGTCTTAATGAATGTTAACAATGTTTAATGAATATTAACAATTATTAGTGAATATTAACTTTTGGCGGGAAAAATTGGCGAGAAAATGTTGGCGGAAAAACATTGGCGGGAAAAGACATATAATTTTTTTTATCATAAAAAGACATATAATTTTTTTTATCATAAAAAGACATATAACTTTTTTAATGGTAAAATAGTATATTAAATTTTAAGAATTATATTTTTTTATATATTATAATTTTTCTATTTTATATATACTTTTAAATATATATTACATTAGGAAAATTAAATATTGCATGTGAAGTATCCCCAGCGACATGTCGCTGGGGAAACTTTTTGTCTGTCGTTTTGTGAAAAAAGCGCGTTAATGAATTATTTTGGAGGGATTCCTGAAAAGTATCCCCACGGACATGTCGCTGGGAAAACTTATTATTATTGAACAATACATTCATTAACACTAATCACTCTGCTTAGTCTATGAAACAATTATCCCCAACGACATGTCGCTGGGGAAACCTTGGCGGGATAATCTCCCGCTTATATTTTTGTTAAAGTATTTGGTCCAATATTGGTCTAGTTTTCTCCAGCGACATGTCGCTCGGAAAATTTCCGATAAATTTTGACCAAATATGCAACGAGCTAAAGTGCCACGTCGGATTTGTTTTTTTGTTTAATGAGCAAATGGTCGCGCGCGGTCTCACATGGGTCGCGCCGTAGCCGCACGTGGTTAGAGTCAGACTACTTTAATTAGGAATATGATTCATCCAAGTTAAAAGGATATACACTCTCCTTAAATAGAATATAAGGATCTCATGTATATGGTAGTTATCCACATCTTGGGCCACAAGTTTCGGGAAGCTCTACTTGGGCTTCATCGGCTATATAAGGAATCTCTCGGTTCTATTCAAGGTACGATTGTCACAATCACTAAAACCTACCTATTATTAATCACAAACCGATTACTTATTATCATGATAGAGTCTAATCGTGGGAGACATTCCCACAGTAACCCTAACAGTGCTTTTTCTTGGTGCGCATGATCCCAAAACAAGATTTACTTGGTGTAGGATCCGTAGCCTTACACACCCGAATTACCTCTAATTCGGGTCATCTAGGTCCAACCAACTTTTGTATCAACAAGTTGGCGCCATCTGTAGGACCCTACACTAAGCTATAGAATGACCAAGGCAGCAAGCGAATCATTAAACCAGCGAACCACGCTAGCGAAGAAATCGCAGCAACATGAGACAACCATTTTCTCAACCTCATCGGCCTTATGAGCTCCTTCATAACGGAGAGAATGAGGAACAACCCGAGGGGAGATCTGTGAACGCGCCTCGACTTTGAGATTGAGGTTGAAAAATTACCACAGCGTTTACATGAGAGGGGGCGCCATAAAAGCTCCCTAAGCCATAGGAGGAGGCGTACCATTCAAGAGCTTATCAAAAGATCCCACGTCACACAACGACTCGGAGAGAGAGGCCCTACTGACCAAACTAAAGAGAGACAAGCTTCCGAGCATTTAGAGGGGTCAAAAGGACGGGGCTCTCCTGAGATACCAGATGAGAACGCTCATCGCACAAGCACCCTTAACAGACTCGGGGGGCACCGCAGAAAGAGAAGTTAAACTTCGGACACTCGGGGCTACAGGTCCAGAAGGGGACCTCACAACCGATCTAAAAAGCGGGAACACTCCTATAACGGGGATCCTTCCAGCTCTGATTCGGATTCCTCCCACCGCAGATGCCGCAAGAGGGGTGTTACATCCCCGCTGTATTCCTCGAACTACGAGGACAACTACACGGGACACTAGAAATCCAGGCACAAGTGCCACAGGCGAAGTAACGAAGATTTGTCCCATCCATGCCTCGTTAGGAGGCCGGTGCATTCACGTCACGCATACGCGAATTCATTGACCAAAAGAAAAGGAGGATGCCATCGAATATCAAAATCTATGACGAAACAGGAGACCCGGACGACCATCTGATGGTTTTCCAGTTAGTTGCTCACATTGAAGCATGGCCAGAACCTACGTGGTGCCATGTGTTCAATTCCACACTGATAGGTGTCGCGCGTACATGGTTTGACAATCTACCCCGACGGAGCATCAATGGCTTCGAAGAGGTGCGTAGTGCTTTCGAAAGAAATTTTACACAACGAAATAAGTATGCCAAGAACCCGGTGGAAGTCCACATAACCAAGCAACGCTAGGAGAATCTTTGGACGCGTATACAAAATGCCAAGATGAGTGCATACAACATGTTAAGGCATGCACAGAGATCATGAAAATCTCCGGTTTCATGAATGGAATTACCAATCAGGAACTGATCAAGCGCTTGAATGACAAGGTTTCTAGAACCGGAGAGGACATAACTATGGCATACTAATGTTAATAGTTACCTTGTATTCTTTTCATGGCTATTTCTTTTGTTGTGAATACCTTATTACTAGTGAGGTTAATTTAGATTCTTTACACTACTTGCTCTTGGAGAGCTTTGATCGGGATTTAAGGGTTTAAGATAATGATTTTACTAATCTCTTTAGAAATCTTGAATTTACGATCGTAATATCTCTGGTTTAGATGTATTTATGATCAACATTCAATGTTTTGATGCTCCAACACAACTCCTTCGAATTTTTTATATGTGTAGGGATCACGAGCATATGAGTTTCTTATAGGGTTTTTTTTCTTTTGGAGTTTATTTCTACATTTTGCCCTTCAAGTTTGAACTGAAAAAAATGTTTTCTCCACCGGTTTGATTTGAAGCGCCATCTTCATCACTTGGCCCAGCTTCATCACATGTAACATTCCTACCGGTAGAACCCAAAATCAGGCCAAAGCAGTGTGCTATAATCTTTGTTTTATCATAGTTCGTTACTTTTAACCATAGTCACATAATTCGCTACAGTAGCCACGAATTGCGATCCAGTTCGTTCGATCCAAAACATGGTACGAAATCGATCCGGATCGGTGATTTTAGAGATCCGGAATTTTATTGAAATCTTAACCGGGGCAGTGTTTTCAGGTGAAGAGAGAGGGAGAAGGAAGGAGGCAGCTATACGTTTAATAAACCCTACCAAGTTTCATCTACAGTAATTGTTTTTATCATGGGCCCAATAAATAAGTTGATGGGCTATAATTAAAAGATTTCAAATGTTAACCAAAACCAAAAATATTTTAAATTTTTAATGAATAAGATATGTAAACTATTGGCTACATGGTACATCGTACCGAAGCGATCCGAAATGAACCTATCCCCCATCGAACTGAATTTTAGATGCCTAGCGAATCATGATCCTGATCCACGTTTTCGTATCAGAGCGATTCTTCGTTCTATGTGACTATGCTTTTAACAGCTCTACCACTTTAAATGGCATACTTTCTTATGTCATCTTTTACTCGCGCTCTTCTTGAATATTCATCGCCGACTAAAAAAGGTCACTTCAACATGTTCTCTGCCTTGGATTTCCACTCTAACATTGTAAGTGGAGTTATTAAGTTTTAGTTTGACAGCTATGTTTGGCAAGAGCTTTTTTAAAGTTTTTTCAGAGCTGTTAGCTTTTTTGTTAAAAAAAATAATCTAATAGCTCTATTTCGTATAATAATTTTTAAGAGCTGTTTAGTTTTATATTTTCACCAAATAGCTCTTAAATAAAAAGTTGTCTGATACAACTTTTTAAATTGTCAAAAGCTGTTAAAGCTGTAAATTACTGATATACCATCTAACCGTATTATAATTTATTTAAATATGTCCTTTTAAGTCATTTTACATTTTAATTTTTACAGTTAACAGCTAATATACCAAACACTTCTATTAAAAATAGAGCTTTTTAGTAAACAACTTACAGTTAACAGCTAATTTTACGAAACATAGCCAAATATTATATTTTAATACTTGCAAGTTAAAAAACAAACGTTACAACGAGTCTAAAAACGATACCAAAAGAAATACTCTTACAAAACAATGAATTGATGAATTTGTAATTTGATCTTGTTGGTCAGAACATTACAAAACGCAAGTCCAATTATGTCCTGTTAATTAACCTTAAAATAATGGCAGTAAAGTGTAGGTGTCATTTAAGGTTTTATGTTTAGTTGTTTAGATTTGGCAAAGTAACATGGCATGTGTAATCGATAATTTGACAGCTAGAACGACAGCCACAACCATGTACACGCGGCTTCAATACTCGCCAGCCCTTTTATGTTTATTCTTACTCACTGTTTGATCCTATATAAAAAGAACGGGAACTCACTAAGGTGTGGCATAATGACAAAATAATCGGTAGATTATCATTACTAAATGTGAAATGATTCAAGTTCAGTCCCGTTAGATGCCAACAAACATGAAGTGGTCATGACAATATCAATAAAGGCGATCACCCGATAAAAAGTATGGACGTGCTACAAAACGACCACTACATTAACCTTCCTTGACACATAGTCGCAGTCCATCAAATTCTCAACCTAACAACTTCGGCCAAACAAGCAACCAGCGGTGGCATTGCTAGAAACATGGACTATTCATGGAGAATACACCTATAAGTGTTTGACCACAACAATATCCTCAAACGACGACATATGCTCAAACAACATGTCCAAACAATAAATATGATTGATGCACTTAACTTATATACTTGGTTTAATTTTGTGACTAAATCTATCTAATATTGGGGAAAAGTTTTCATACTATTTTTATTATCAACTCAATCAACCAATTAAATTCACCTATTTTTTTTCATTTAACAAGAAAAATCTATTTAAAAAAAAATAAAATATCCCATCACCGTTAATCGTACGTAAAACGAAACATATATACTATCGTGACGAGAATTAAATCATGTTTCTATCGAGGTGCCTATATATATACTTTCGACGAATTGTTTTTCTGAGAAACTCATATATGATTCGTATCACGAATCATATATGATTTTGAAAAATCATCTATGATCCGTGATAAGAATCGTATATGATTTTCTTTAAAAAAAAGTTCATCGAAAGTATATACATGTGCTACTCGATAGAGATATGATTTAATTCTCGTTGTAATGGTGTATTTTTTGTCACATGATGATTTACCGATTGTAAGATATTTAATTTTTAAGAAAATGGTGAAAAGTTGGTTTCAATGAATATGATTAATTGATGTAATTTATGCGAAAAAAAGAATGTACATTGATCTCAACTCTACATTGATCTCAACTCGTATACAGGCAAGGACAGACGTAGTGTATTAGTGATTAGAAAAAAATGGAATTTTAGTGTAATAAGAAGTTATTTTTAGTGCACTAAAAACTTAAATCGCCTTTGCTCAAAAAAAAACTTAAATCGCCTTCATTCATACAGTAATAAAACTTAATATTTAACGCTCTAACCTTTATAAACCTTCCGACTCTAAGTAATAATACTAGGATTACCATTTCGATCCTATCTTTTTCTTCTTTATTTTAGTTTTATTGTTAGAAAAAAAATTATGTCCCCTTATTTTAGTTTTATTTTTTTCTTCTTTATAAGACGGATCTTGAAGGTTTTTGGAGGTTCACTCCACCGATGAATGTTTAGTATACTATCAAAAATATTTATTTATCATAAATAAAACTGATATCGCACAACAACATTAGCCACAAACCCCAGCGAATATTTAGGTATTTTTAGGTTGTCTCCGGCGACATGTCGCTGGGATATTTTTCCTTGACGACGTGTCATCGAAGAATATTCGCAAAAGAACACTCGATGGGAATCCTTAACGACAATCCCAAGTGACTTGTGGGTCTCATTCCTTTTTCAGTCAAACAAATAAACACCACGTTGGATATATTTTTCTTGACGACATGTCGTCGAATAAAATTATGTTTAGGCATGGCTGTTTGTAAGTCTCACATATGTTTCAACAAAGGGTATGTATAATTGTGAAACCCGCATGCTTTTACCATGAACAATACACTTATAAACGTACGTACATGATTAAAACTTTCCTTTTATAACATGAATACGTTTCACGAACATAAATTACAAGAACTACGTACGTGTTATTACACGATAAGTATTAAGCATGTAATAATACACGATAATTATTATAGATAATAATTAAATCACGAACATGAAATCATGAACGTAAGAATCACGAACGTATAATTATGTATTTACGTAATTATTATTACGACTACGTACAAGTATATATAATAACACGAATATTAAATAATAACGAAACGTGAATACAAGCACACGAACACGTAATATATTAGAACGCGGAATAGCTACGGGTTTCCCTTGGTGGGCCCTGGTAGCCGCGGCACACAAAGAAGGAGGGGCCCAACCCATTTGTTTTATTAAGTAAACAAATAATGTAAACATTATTCATTCACAGTAAAATTTTAGAAAACTAAAAACCCCAAAACCCTCCTCCTTGCTCCTTAGGCCGGCGGCTACATCACCAAAACAAGGGTGATTGGTTGATTTTGATTTAAGAAATCACAA
This sequence comes from Glebionis coronaria, assembly GCA_025667525.1. Lineage (NCBI taxonomy): Eukaryota > Viridiplantae > Streptophyta > Magnoliopsida > Asterales > Asteraceae > Glebionis > Glebionis coronaria. The sequence goes on from CM046876.1 coordinate 123,404,854, forward strand.
GAACGTGTTCGTGCATTCAAGATCTATTGATTCCACGTGTTTTGGTAATCCGAAAACCTTTCTTTTTATTTTTCTTTTTATGTTTTATGCATGTATGATCATGGGGTTTAAAAACACAAGAATTAAAATAAGTAAAACCATGGTGGGTAAATAATACAAGGGTGTTTTCAGGTTTGGTGTTCGGCCGCCACACAAACCGAGAGTCTTACGACACGAGACAAAGGTCTCGGTGGTGTTGGTGTTCGGTCGTCAGCAAGGGCAAGGCACCCCGACTCGCGTCGGGGGTGTCCTTGTGGTTCGGTTGGTCTCGGAAGCCACAGCCCCACCACCGGCAACTGCCGGTGGCTATTTATGGTAAGCAGGGGGAACACGCGGGCAAGCAGGGGGACAACTGGCAACTGCCAGTGGGACCCCTCGTGTGATCAGCGGCTGGGCCGAGAAGGGCAAGACCACCAGCTACAGCCGGTGGCAGTTTTGCCGAGAGCAGGGGCAACCGGCTTAGGCCGGTTTGCCACTGTTTTTTGGTAGGGTTGGTTCGGACCGGTTCATGGGTTCACGGGTCCGGTTCACGACATGTTTTAATAAAATAATACATGGGTTCGGTTTATTATTTTTACAAGTTTATTTATTTACAAGTTAATTAAATTAATTTAACATGTCATATAATTAATTTAATTAAAACATGGACTTAAGGTTATTATTAATATTTAATAATACATGATTTTAACATAAGTATTTATTTAATTTAGACTATAGTAATTAATTAATTATTAAAACATAACATATAATTAATTAATTTCCATGACTTAGGTTATATTAATATAAATATTAATACATGTTTTAACCTAAGTATTATATACACTTTAATCTAATTAAATCATGATTATATTTAATTAAATCGTATAACTTATAGTTTATTTAATTAACATGTTATAATTAATAAACTATAATATTAATCACATGACATAGTATATTTAATCAGTAAAACTTAAGCTTATCTTATTAGCTTATTAATCCAGCTTAATTCTAATTATGGAAACTTTCTATTTCAGGAAACTTACTATTTTTAGAAACTTATCTATTTTAAGCAGTTAATCTATTTTTGGAAACTTTCTACTTTTGGAAACTTTCTATTTTTAGAAACTTTCTATTTTAGGGAAACATGCTATATTTAGAAAGTTACTTATTATTACACAACAAGTATAATAATACAAGAAATACAAGTAATACTTAATCAGAATATCCAGAATACATGATAAACACAACATAACGAAAAAATCAGTAAAACAAGACATGAACATATAAAACAAGCTAAGACATGATATAAAACCAGTTACGTACTCAGTAACCAGAATACTTATACACGTTTACTATTTATGTAGCATTAGTGAGATCGTAGTAGGACTCTCTTCCGTTCGTCTTCTTCGTTCACTGGATATAAGGTACGGATTCTCCGTCCTTTCAGTATGGACATTCTTTCCTTATTAGGATTCCCCGTATGCAGCCAACTGTTTTCCCAGTATATGTTTTATATGTTTTAATTTTCTTATGTTTAATTAAATGCCTAAGCCATATACATGCATGACCAGTTTCACCTAGTTATGGAGGTACCATAACCATATCACTAGAGGCACCAGTGTTATGATTTCACCACGGCTGAGTGATAGCTTGTGGCGTCCCTTTCAGCTTTTGGCCATATTATTATGTTATCATGTGGGGCGCATGGGTGCATCCTAGGTTACATGTTTTTAACAGATTATTCAGGTGAATGTGGTGTGTGCCTTGCATCTTTCACAAGGAGCTGATCCCTCCTAACCAAACTTATATTAATTAGAGACAACCCCTCTAATTGCATGATGAGGTCACCCCTCCAAGTATTCATGTACGTTAATATTTCATGACCTATATTGGCTTAATGGTTAAATTGTTAATCAGTTTTCATAAGATAAACATAAGGCTTTTCAAACTATAAAACCAGTTTTACTAAGTTATACCAGGTTTTTCCAGGACTTAATCAATTCCGCTGCTATATGTTGTATATGCTTATGTTATTCATTCTATGTTTGTATGTCCGTGCATTGAGCGTTATGCTCAACCGTTTTCCTTTCTTGTTCCCAAAACGGCAGGTACTGAGAGACGCTCGTAGACTTTAAGTGTACGTGCATATGGATTGGAAGCTTTCTAGCCTTCATTACTTTATGCTTATCATCATACATTTTGCTACTTGTTTCCATGGACATTGTTTAGTCCTTTTCCTTTACAAGTACTTATGTTTGTGTGTGATGAGCTTATACTTTGGGGTACCGATGTTTGTTTCCGGTATTTCCTTTATGGTCATGTAATGTTTAAGACATTTATCCTTGTATGCTTTGATGACACGCCATAATCACGCGTGACATTCCATTTACCAAAATGGGGTGCTACAATTATGGTATCAGAGCCAAGGCTTCGACCTGTATGCTCTCAAAACACGACCTTTGATTAGTGGGTAGTCACTATGGTCTTCCTAGAACTAACAGTCGGTTTTCATGCATTCATTGTTTTCATGCATTCATATATATGTCATTGTCGCAGGTTTATGACTAAGTAATGGTTGCTACAGGACTGGCCCTATTTAGTCGCATGTGATTTTAGCGAAACTTTTAACTTTGGGACTGACCCATTGGCGTCCCCTCGCCATGTCTTTTGTTTTGAGTGAACTGACCATAGGCGTTCACTCTCGCGCATATAAAAGTTTTCATAAAAATGCATCATGCATCCATGTACTAGTTTTCCTGCATAAAGTTTTTCTCATGATTTATTGGTATAATTTTTTTTTCATGTATATATTATATGTTTTGATCAGTTTAATCATGTATTTTTATGTTATACTGTCAGATGGTTCTCAAACTCGAGCAGGAACAACTCAATGTAGCAATCCAAGTTCCAATGCAAGCTTTGCTTCCTGAGCTGAGGAAAGAAATCCGGGCTGAGGTGCAGGCTGCCAACAACCAGCAACATCATCCAGTACCTCCTCCAGCAACATTGGTCACATGGCTGGAGAGATTCAACAAGCAACGCCCGCGATCCTTCGAGAAAACTGATAGCCCCAGTGAAGCTGAAAGCTGGTTGGATCATATTGAGTATATATTCGATGCAATGGGCTGTGGCCCCGTCTTCAAGTCGAGGTTGGCCTGTTACAAGTTCGAAGGTGATGTGCTAGGATGGTGGAAGGCACTCAAGCAGTCTGAGGGAGGTGATGATTGGGTGGCTAGTTTGACTTGGGCTCAGTTTAGGGAGTTAGTGATGGGACAGTTTTAACCCAAGGCTGAGCAAGACAAGCTGAAGAGGGAGTACCACAGAATCAGGCAGAGAGCTGGAGAGAACTGCAATGAGTTCATGCAACGTTTTCTCCGTTTGGCTGGTTTTCTTAGCGCAGCAGCAGGTACTGCCGAAGAGCAAGCATACCACTTCCGGTGGGCTCTTCGTACATCCGTCGCCAACAACTTGGTGTGTGCTACGTTTAACACGGTGGCACAAGTTGCCGATGCAGCACGTAAGATGGAGATGTTGCAGGAAAGAGAAGAGTTTGGGGAAGTAGAGAGACCCGAGAAGAGGTAAATATTCGTTATTCAGCGGTGACCATTCCGAATTCTTTCAGTATTATCCAATATTTATATCTCTCTTTAAACTGCATCTTTCAGGCAGAAGACTGGGGACCGGTCTCAGCCGGCTACTCAGCAACAGCCTACTCAGCCCCAGGGAAACGGTCAGACTCACGACCGTTCTACTACGAATAGGCGTGGCGGTAGTGATAATTACCGTAACAACGCTGGAAACTCCAACAGCAGCAGGTCCTTACACTTACTCATTTCCTTATGATACATGCAATATTTCATAATTCTGACACATTAGCAATCTTCTACCATGAATCATGGTAACGGGAGGGACCAGAACCAAAGAGGTTCACAGCCTAACCGTCCAGCTATCACTGGTATTACATCTTACGAATTTTTCTACATTGTCCTTTTGTACCTACAAACCATGTCTCATGTATATTGTTCTTAATAGGCTCCCAGCCAACAAGGGCACCTGCTGGAGGGTATACTCATCCTCTTTGCACTACTTGCAACCGTACGCACCCAGGGCCATGTCGCCGCGACAGCGACACATGCTACAAGTGTGGCCTTACTAGGCATCGCATGAAGGACTGCCACAAGGGCGAGATGGAGGGCACATCTGAACATACTGATTCCAAGCCGCCTCCTACTAGTGGACGCGTTTACACGACTTCTCGCGATCAGACCAACAAGACTACAGGTACCATCACTAGAATCTTGTATATGTATGGTCAAGCTACATGTGTTTTATTTGACACGGGTGCTACTCATTCGGTCATTTCTACTGCTTATGCTAAGAATGTTAGGATATCCCCTATGCCACTAGAGAATGTACTAAACATTTCCACGCCTTTAAGAGACTCTGTACGCATAACTCATGTGTACAAGAGCCTTTCCCTAGAGTTTGACGACAAGATTCGTCCTGTTAACGCACTTCTGCTGGACATGAGTAATTTTGACATGATATTGGGCATGAATTGGCTATCCAAACATCACGCCACCATGGACTTCCATACATATCGGGTCATCTTCGGTGATGCAAATGCACCAGAGTACATTCACAACGGGTTCGTACCCGGAAGGTCTGTACAAATCATATCAACCCTGCAAGCACGTGCTTTACTTTCACATGGTTGCGAGGGCTATCTAGCTACTGTTCATGACATGGATGCTGATTCTCCATCAATTCATAATCATCCAATAGTTTCAGAATTTCTAGACGTATTTCCAGAAGAACTTCCGGGCATACCACCTGCACGTGAAGTAGAGTTTAATATCGAGCTCATTCCAGGAGCTGAGCCGATTTCCAAGGCTCCTTATCGCATGGCTCCCATAGAGTTGAAGGAGCTGAAGGACCAAAACGGCAGGTACTTCTGAAACGAGGTTTCATTCGACCAAGCGCATCTCCATGGGGCGCACCAGTCTTATTCGTGAAGAAGAAAGATGGCAGTATGCGTCTTTGCATAGATTACCGCGAGTTCAACAAGATCACCATCAGGAATAGGTATCCTTTACCACGCATTGACGACATGTTTGACCAACTCCAAGGGGCCAAAAATTTCTCCAAAATTAATCTGAGGTCGGGTTGTCATCAGCTACGGGTTAAAGAGCAAGACATCGCCAAGACTGCTTTCCGTACACGCTATGGGCACTCCAAATTTATAGTCATGCCATTTGGCCTTACCAATGCTCCAGCTGTGTTCATGGATTTGATGTACAGAATCTTCCATGAATTTATGGGCAAGTTCGTCATTGTCTTAATTGACGACATCCTGATATTCTCTAAGTCCAAGGAGGAACACGAAGACCATCTTCGTACAGTACTACAGATTCTTCGCCAGAAGCAGCTGTATGCTAAATTCTCCAAGTCTGAGTTCTGGTTAGACAAGGTGGCGTTCTGAGGTCACATTGTATCAGCAGAAGGAATCACCATGGATCCAGCAAAGGTTGAGGCTATTACCAAGTGGCCAAGACCGACATCAGCGACTGAAGTTCGCAGTTTCCTAGGCTTAGCTGGTTACTACCATAGGTTCGTAGAGAAATTTTCCCGTTTAGCACTACCATTGACCAAACTGATGCGAAAAGGGGAGAAATTCGTCTGGACTAAAGAAAGAGAGAAGAGCTTTGGAGACCTAAAGCAGAAGTTAGTATATGCACCGATTCTTACTCTCCCATCTGGTACAGGTGGATTTCAAATCTACAGTGATGCTTCAGGGAAGGGACTTGGCTGTGTTCTCATGCAACATGGGAAAGTGATTGCGTATGCTTCACGGCAGCTTAAGTCTTATGAGGAAAATTACCCTACGCAGAACTTGCAGCAGTCGTGTTTGCATTGAAGATGAGACAGAATCATCTGACATTTTCACAGACCACAAGAGCTTGAAGTACATCTTCACTCAGCGTGAATTGAACATGAGACAGAGGAGATGGTTACAGTTGTTGAAGGATTATGACATTAATCGGCAGTATCATCCCGGCAAGGCGAATGTAGTGGCAGATGCACTTAGCAGAAAGTCTAGAATGATAAAAGACATTAAAATTGAGGAGGAAATGATAAGAGACTTAGAGCGACTAGACACTGAGATCATGGTACGTGGACATCACGGTTACTGGGCTAATCTTAGAGTGGAACCTGAGTTACTCGCTAGGATCAAGGAAGCTCAGAAGGATGATGGTGAAATTTGGGCGATAATTTAGAACTTAGAGAAGCAGACAGAATTTCGTGTGGACGAAGACGGTGTCTTATGGCAGGGCACGAGACTTTGTGTTCCTGATGATCAAGAACTCCGGGAAGCATTGTTAGCTAAGGATCATACCTCCCCGTTCCCCATTCATCCTGGTTCGACCAAGATGTACCACGACATCAAGCAATACTTTTGTTGGAGTGGTATGAAACAGGATGTTGCGACTTACGTCTCCAAATGTCTTAGCTGCCAGCAGGTTAAGATCGAGCATCAGCGATCTGGCGGTCTTCTACAACCGTTGGATATTCCAGAGTGGAAGTGGGACAAGATCACCATGGATTTTGTTACCGGTCTTCCGTAGACAAAGAGGAGGCACGATGTGATTTGGGTTATCGTTGATCGACTTACTAAGTCAACTCATTTCTTACCGATCCGCAAGGAAGATTCGGTCAGTAAACTCGCCGATACTTACAAGAAGGAGATCACGAGACTTCATGGTGCTCCATCCAGCATCATCTCGGATAGAGATACTCGTTTCACTTCGCGATTTTGGAAGAGTCTGCAGAAAGCTTGGGGTACAAAACTTAAGCTCAGCACGGCTTTTCATCCTCAAACAGACGGGAAATTGGAGCAAACAATTCAGACATTAGAAGACATGTTGAGGTCGTGTGCGTTGGAATGGACATGAGACTGGGACGATTACATCTGTTTGGTAGAGTTTGCATACAACAACAGTTGGCACGCCAACATTAAGTGTGCTCCATTTGAGATGTTGTATGGAAAAAAGTGTCGCGCCCCAATCTGCTGGGATCAGGTTGGTGAGCGAACACTTGAAGGACCAGAAATGATAGCGTTGACAAACGAGAAGGTCGTTGTAGCTAAGCAGAAATTGCAAGAAGCACGATCACGTAAGAAGAGTTATGCCGTCAAACATCGTAGGGACTTACATTTTAACGTAGGAGATCACGTCATTCTTAAGGTATCGCCGGCACGTGGCTTTAAGCGTTTTGGAATCAAAGGAAAGCTCAGTCCTCGATTCATCGGCCCGTTTGATGTCATTGAGCGAGTCGGTAAAGTATCTTATCGTTTAGCGTTACCTCCGCAGCTTTCCCACGTTCACGACGTTTTCCATGTGTCCTTACTCAGGGGGTACAAGTATCATCCCCTTCACATGGTTCAGTATCCACTGGAACAGATTCGTGAAGATCTTACCTTCATAGAGGAACCCGAACGAGTTCTTGATAGGCAAGAACGAGTCATGAGGAAGAAGACGATTGATACTATGATTTTCATTGGGGTTCAGATTCAATTCTCGGAATCTTCTCGAATTGATCACGGTTCAAAGTGGAATAGTTGTTCTTGGTTACTAAAAAGGGGTTTGGTTTTCTATTCTACTAAAAAGGTACATGCGTGAAGTAAATAAAAGTAAACTAGAAGCAATTAATTAATAAAAATAAAACTTGAATTAAAATTAAAATAAAACAGTAACTGTAAATACCCTGAAAAATGCTTGATTCGGAATGTACCCTTTATTCGGAATATATCAGAAAAAAATCCTTCATGCGGAATATCTTACTCATACGGAATATCTTTGCTTCATGCGGAATAAAAAGGGAAATATTTGTTCATGCGGAATAATGAAGGTTCATTCAGAATATAAGCTCATGCGGAATACTAGCTCATACGGAATACTAGCTCTTACGGAATAATAGTTTCATTCGGAATATAAGCTCATGCGGAATACTAGCTCATGCGGAATAATAGGTTCATCCGGAATGAACTGTTGATGCGGAATAAGAGGGTTGATCCGGAATAATTGATTATTCCGGATGAAAGGCTTTGATCCGGAATATAAAATATTCCGGATGAACAAACTTGATACGGAATAAAAATTGAGGGAGCTTGATTCGGAATCTGGGCAGTGTTGTAGTACAGCGAAGAACAGGGAAATCAAAGAACACGATTTTAATCAAAAATCAACCAAGTTTTTAACCAAAACTTAAACCAATTTAAACACTAATCACTTACTAATCATAATCATCAAATCCCAACAATAAAAACACAAAACCCAATAACTTTTGAAGATCAAATCAACCAAATAAGAACTTGAAACTTTAAAATCAAAAAGTTGAAGATGAATAAGATTAATGGAAGGATTATATTGATTGATTAAGGTAAAGTAAACAAAAGGAAAGATTAAAGACTTACAAGATTAAAGATTCAACAAGAAAGAAAAATCACCAACACCTTAATGGTGTTGGCTTCCTACGAAAGAAAAGAAAAACTGGAAATTGAAAACTAGCTCAAAAAGTGTGAAGGTGGATCCTATTATAGGCCTAGTGGTTGGTTGGTGAGTGGGCTTTCTCCCTTTCTTCTTGTCTTCTCGTCTTTTTAGAAAAGTTGTCGTTTTCGATTCTGATTCGGGATTTGTCGACGATTAAATTCAACTCGTCTTTTAATTTCTTCGTTTAATAGACTTGAGTTCCTTCGACATATGTAAATCTTCCATCTTTGGTCCTTTTCTTCGATAAATCTTCAAATAGGCCCATTGACTTCAAATCATTTGCATCTCTTGGACAATAGACTTCGTCTTGAGTCTTTTTCTTCGATAAAACCCGTGCAATCCCATGTTTTCTTCAATATTCATCCGGTTGACTCTGAAAACACAATAAACACAAAAACCACGCATAATTCCAAACAAATGATACTAAATACGCGTTTTGGTCTTGTTTTAGCAAGAAATAAGTGGTAAAAGGATGGGTGTTTTCACACCTATCAAATCCCCTACACTTAACCATTGCCATGCCCTCATGCAATGCTTAGTGATAAAGCAATTTTACACTTTTCTCATAATGAATCAACCTTGGCCTTATTAACATACTACTAAAACAAAAATTAGAGTACTAAGAGAAATTAAAACTTTAAAGGAAACAAAAGGATAGAAAACCATTTTCACTTGAAAATAGCTGTATGCAAATAACTTGAAAAGAGATCAAGGACTTACATTAGGTCTTTGGCGCTGCGAAGATTTATCACCCTCAAGTTTCACGTTCCCCAAACTAAGCTTAAAAACGAGATCATTGTTATTATAAGTTAGCAAAACAAACACTTACACACATGGCTTAATTATATGTTTAAACTCCCTTATTCCTAGTTGTATCTCTTATATTTTATTTTTGTCTTAGAATGATCATGAAGATGCATTTTTGGACTTATTTCGATAGTTTATTTAGGCTGAAAGCAAAGTAGGACGATTTGATTAATAGTTAGCTAAAGGACAAAATCTCTTAAAACTGCTTCTCGGGATATCAAAAAGTTCATATCTTGGCATAACTCGCTTCACGATTTGAGACCTTTCTCGGGCCGATATTTGGCATGTACTTCATACTTCATATCTTGAGAGACGTTCTTGAGATAATGGTCTTCTCTTCGTTAATAGAGTTTCTTCACTTGGAGACTTTTGAGGGGTACTCCAACTTTGTTGACCACGACTTCATGATTATTTCTTTAATCGTTAATTGGGATTTTGAGATACAACCATCCGCCTCCTTTTCAGACTTGGATCTATTTATCCTCATACCTTGTTAGGGTCTTTTCGGATAGACTTCTCCATGATCTTTATGGGAGTTGATTGCTTTTTCGTCGTGAGTCTTGATCCTTCATATTGATTTTGGGAATAATGCTTTTCACATCACCTTGGATCTTTAGCAATAAGATTGAATCCTCATGCCTTGTTAGGGCCTTTTCGGACTCGCCAATCTTCGCGCCCCGCTTCATAAGTTATGCCTTGGCTATGAACTCTTATCATTACCGAGCAACTTTTAAACGATCTTGGGCTAGAAGCTAAGTAACTTTTCAAATCGTTCGACCTTACTTATTGCAGATAAATTATTAGCAAGTGATGGGAGAATAGGCAAATAATCACACCAAGTGAGCTTGTGTAAGAATACCGACTTATAATTGACTCTATCATTTCTCGTTCTCCACAATTTAAAATCTCAAGTAATGAGACTCATGGATGCTTAGCCTAATAAACCAATTAAGGTCTACATGGTTAAGGACACTAGCTAGAATAAACTTGGATAAGTCTATTCGAGTTGAGTCAAAATAATCGCAACGGGCCTAATATGTCAAAGATTTCAAAACTAGCTATACCACTTTATTAATATTTTCGACTTTATTGTGGGATATATACATATGAAAGCAACGATAAAAATTTAAAAATTACGACTATATGGCCAAAGTTAATTAAAAATTTGAAAAATACTGAAAAAGATGATTTTCCGGTTAAATGAAGGCATTTTAATGGAAAAGTCCACTTAAAACTTTGATAGAAGTCCCCCCTACACTTAAGATAAACATTGTCCTCAATGTTTAAGCATGTGGGAAAAGTCTCCCCTACACTTATGACATTGTGCACGTTGGTTAAATCAAGTTAAGGAAGAGACGACTAAAGTGATCAATTTCAAATGTGAGTATGAAGAAAATTGAATCACGATAGTTGAGAGATAGAACCGGATTTCGGATAACACTGGAGCACGGTTCTTCAAAGGTTCCAAAAGTCATTCATCCCTGTAATCACATCACCACACAAACACAAACAACCTATAGAGGTCCCCATACACTTAGGAGGTTAAAACAGAAAAGGATAGATACTCGGGTTGCCTCCCGATGAGCACTTGTTTATGATAACCGAGTCACGAGCCTGACTCGACCCAAAATTAGTTCATGGGAGACGTGGTGAGGGATGGAATCATCTCATGAGAGATGTCATCACAAAAGTACAACTTCACTCGTTGGCCATTCACCTTAAAATTAGGTCCATTAGGTTGAGCGAGCTCGAGAGTACCATATGGAAAAATTTGGGCAATGGTGAATGGGCCAGACCAACGAGATTTCAGCTTGCCAGAAAAGATTTTCAACCGAGAGTTAAAGAGTAAAACTTTGTCTCCAACTTGGAACTCTCGGTTCTTAATCTTAGAGTCGTGAATGAGCTTAGTCTTTTCCTTATAGATCAAAGAATTTTCATAAGCCTCATTCCGGAGTTCATTCAGCTCATTGAGTTGGATCTTGCGTAGGTCACCGGCTTTGTTGATATCGAAGTTAGCCCACTTCAAGGCCCAGTAAGCCTTGTGCTCCAACTCAATGGGGAGGTGGCATGCTTTCCCGTACACGAGACGATATGGTGTACAAACAATCAGAGTCTTGTATGCGGTATGAAAAGCCCACAGAGCATCATCAAGTTTATCGGCCCATGAGGCACGATGCTCTCCCACGGTTCGTTCAAGAATTCGCTTTAATCCTCGGTTAGAGATTTCAGCCTGGCCATTAGTTTGTGGGTGGTATGCGGTGGAAAGACGATGATTTACACCATACTTAGCCATGACTCTTGCAAGATGATCATTGCAAAAATGAGTCCCGCGATCACTAATAATGGCACGAGGCACATCGAATCTAGCGAACAACGATTTCAAAAAGTTACAAACCACCCTTGCGTCGTTAGTGGGTAAAGCTTTGGCTTCAACCCATTTAGAAACATAGTCAACGGCTACAAGGATGTATTTGTTTCCTTTAGATGAAGGGAATGGCCCCATAAAGTCAATACCCCATACATCAAAGATTTTACATTCTTGTATGAAATTTTGAGGCATCTCATCTTTATGTGTGATCTTGCCTTGTTTTTGCAAGCATCACAATGCTTAACCATCTCGTGAGCATCACAATAAATGGTGGGCCAATAAAATCCCGAGTCAAACACTTTTTTGGCGGTGTAGTTGGGACCAAAGTGACCACCGGTGGGTCCTTTGTGGCAAGCTTCGAGAATGTCTAAAGCCGCCGGTCCATCAACACATCGGCGAATAATCAAATCAGCACATTGTTTGAATAGATACGGGTCATCCCAAAAGTAAGTCTTAATGTCTTTGAAGAACTTTTTTTTTGCTGGGATGTTAACCCGTCTATGAGAATTCCACCCGCCAAGTAGTTTGCAATGTCCGCAAACCATGGGGTCTCATCTTGATTCGAGTTGATAGACATTAAGGTTTCCAGGGGAAAAGAGTCATTGATCTCTTTGTTCGGATGATCCCCTTGATAAGGATCCTCAAGTCTGCTGAGATGATCCGCGGCTAGGTTTTCAGCTCCCTTCTTATCACGAATTTCGATTTTAAATTCTTGAAGTAGCAAACCCATCGAAGAAGTCTTGGTTTGGAATCTTGTTTAGTTAACAAGTACTTCAACGCGGAATGATCGGTATACACGATGGTGGTAGAAAGGACAAGATAGGGGCAGAACTTTTCAAAAGCATAGACAACAGCTAAAAGCTCTTTTTCGGTAGTCGTGTAATGCAATTGAGCCCCCGTCATTGTCTTGCTAGCGTAATGGATTGGTTGGAATTGTTTATTCACTCTTTGGCCCAAAACCGCTCCAATAGCAAAGTCGCTAGCATCGCACATCAACTCGAAAGGCAGCTCCCAATTAGGGGTAACCAAGACCGGTGCCTTAGTTAGCTTATCCTTAAGCAGGTTGAAGGCTTCAATACACTCTTTGAAAAAGATAAAAGGAGTATCTTTTTCCAAGAGGTGGGTCATCGGGCGAGCGATTTTAGAAAAATCTCTGATAAAGCGACGGTAGAAGCCCGCATGACCAAGGAAACTTCTCACACCCTTCACGGTTGAAGGTGGAGGCAATTTAGCAATAACATCGACTTTAGCACGGTCCACTTCAAGACTGGCTTTGGAGATCTTGTGTCCTAGCACGATGCCCTCTTTTACCATGAAATGACATTTTTCCCAATTAAGAACAAGGCGAGTGTCTTCACACCGCTTAAGCATACGTTCTAAATTGGCAAGGCAAGCAGAGAAAGAATCGCCATAAACCGAGAAATCATCCATGAATACTTCCATAGTTTCTTCAACCATGTCATGGAAGATAGCCATCATACACCTTTGGAACGTCCCAGGAGCATTGCATAAACCGAAAGGCATGCGTTTGTAAGCAAATGTTCCGTAGGGACAAGTGAATGTGGTTTTATCTTGGTCTTTGGGATCAACGGGATTTTGAAAATACCCGGAGAAACCGTCTAAGAAGCAATAATAGTCATTACCCGCTAGACGCTCGAGCATTTGATCCATGAAAGGAAGAGGAAAGTGATCTTTTCTCGTGGCATCATTAAGTTTGCGATAGTCGATAAAAACTCTCCACCAAGTAACGAGACGAGTTGGAATCAACTCGTTGTGTTCATTGGGAACAACGGTTATTCTACCCTTCTTGGGCACACAATGGACGGGACTTACCCATGGCGAATCCGAAATAGGGTAAATCAAGCCGGCATCAAGAAGTTTGATAACCTCTTGTTTGATGACGTCATGAATGCGAGGATTAACCCTTCTTTGGCTCTGGATTGCGGGTTTAAAGTGATCTTCCATGAGAATCTTGTGAGTACAAAAGTTTGGATCAATTCCGCGGATATCGGAAATTTCCAAGCAATTGCCTTCTTATGATCTTTAAGCACGGAGATGAGGCAAGATTTCTCTTCTTCTTTCAAGTTCTTAGCAATGATGACGGGCGACTTCTTCTTGTCTTCAAGGAACACGTACTCGAGATAGGACGGTAACTCCTTAAGCTCTAAATCCGGAGGATTTTTGATGGTAGGCGTAGTCGAATTCGGTTCATCGATAGCAATAGCGTTGGGAGATGGTGGAGAAATATGGTCCTCTTTGAGAAGTTTCTCAATGAGACGAATGTCTTCATCCCAATCGGTGGGAGAATCGTCATTCTCTAAGTTCACATCTCCCATGGTTGCTTCAAAATCTTTCCAAAGGAAATCACTTTCTCCAAATAGAGTTAGTGCTGAATCAATAGAGGAAACGATCTCAACATTGGGAGGAGAGGTAGGAATACTTTTGCAAGCATCTTTGAAGTGTTCTTCACAAGCCTCATCAAGAACGTCGATACAATTAACACTCTCGTATGAATAAGGCTGTTTAGAAAGCTTTCCCATGTTGAAGACGATTTTATCATCACCCACTCTCATGATAAGCTCACGCGCTTCAACATCGATGAGAGTGCGACCGGTCCTCAAGAATGGACGTCCAACGATTAATGACACGAGGGTCCATATCGTAGTCGACTACGACGAAATCGACGGGAAAAGTGAATTTGTCGACTCCTACAAAAACGTCTTCGGCTATCCCCACTGGATAAGCAACCGTACGGTTAGCTAATTCCAAAGTCATTTTGGTGGGGACTAGCTCAGGGAGAGATAATTGCTTCCAAACACTTAAAGGAATTAAGTTAATACTGGCACCTAGATCGGCTAGGGCCATGCAATTCTCTACTCCCGGGAAGTTGCAAGGGATTAAGAAGCGACCCGGATCACCAAGCTTGGTTGGCAATTTCCTTAAGAGAACTGCAGAGCAATTATCGTTAAGTTGGGTATTAGCAATATCAAGAAGCTTCTCCTTGTCGCTAAGAAGATCTTTGAACATTTTCGCGTATTTAGGCATGTGAGCGAGAGCCTCAGCGAAGGAGATGTTGAAATTCAATTGTTTAAACATTTTGAGAAAGTTCGAAACTTGAATATCGTCCTTGCTTTTGAGCTTCTCTTTCCTCAACCTTGAGGGATAAGGTATATCGGAAGAAGAGGAAGGCTTTGGGATCAAAGGATCACTCACATCCTTGGGTGGAGGAGGGGTAGAAGTAAGAGGTGGAGAAATTGGGGAAGTAGAAGGATGAGGAATATGAGTAGGTGACTCGTTTTCCTTAGTCACAATCACCGGTGGAGGTATAGGAAGCTCGGGTTCCTTGGTACCTTTGCCACTGCGAGTGGTGATTGCTTTCATCTCCCCTCTTGGATTCGCAACGGTGTTACTCGGAAGAGTACCCGAAGAAGCGGTTTGATTACCTTGGAAGAAACCAGCCATCATTCCTTAAGTCATTCGTTTGACTAGCCAAAGTGTTTCGCATATCAGCTCTAAGATCGTTCCCTTGTTTCACCATGTCTGCTTTCAAGTTGAGCACTTCCCGCTGGAGATTTTCCACGATCACATCATTAGTCCTCATGTAGGTTTCAACATCTTGGTGTAATGCGGTGGGTTGGTTGGGAGGAGGAGCATGGTAGGCGGGTGGTTGATAAGCAGGTTGTTGGTAAACTTGGTTGTTTCTTTGAGGTGGATATGGTTGTCTTTGAGGTGGTTGGTATGGTGCACGAGGTTGTTGTTGAGGAGGGCGATTGAGGTTTTGTTGTTGGTTTGGGTTGTTAGGAGGAAAACCGGGCGGGGAAAGCAAGTTGTTTGAGCGATAGCTGAGCAAGTTGCGGTCTCCTTGAGGAAGAGCTTGATAAGCGGCCGGAGGATAAGTACCGTATGCTGCATTAACATTCTCAGAAGAATAGTCTTGGGTGGTGGTACAAGTGGTGTAAGAGTGAGGACCCCCGCATATTTCACATGGTTGGCTGACAACATTGACTTGAGCGTTTTTAGCGTTGATGCTGTTGGTGTTGCTAGCGGTTTGGGTAGCAAGCGATTCAAGAAGCGTAGTAATTTTGTCAAGTCCCTTGTCGTTGTCACTAGTACTAGCACTAGCGGCATTGGTCCGAACACTCTTGGTTTGCACACGAGACTTATTTTAAATAATATCCCAAGCGGCATTAGAACTCTTAACCAAAATATTACCCCCGAGGCACTATTTAGTGAATCTTGGTCATTCATGCTTAAACCATTATAAAAAGTATTAATTTGGTGCACTTTGGTAAAACCATGTTGTGGGCACTTTCTTAAAAGGTCTTTAAAACGGTCCCAAGATTCACTAAAAGACTCATCGTACTTTTGTTCAAAATTAATAATTTCATTCCGCAAAGCGGTAGTACGAGAGGGTGGGAGAAAGTAGTTTATGAATTTGGTCTCCAAATCCGTCTACGTCAGAATACTTTGTGGCGGTTCCTTTGCAAGCCAATGCCGGGCTTGTCCCTCTAAAGAGAAAGGAAAAAGTTGTAAACGGATTACCTCTTGTGGAACACCATTGGATTTGACCGTATTCGTGAGTTGCAAGAACCTTTTGATGTGGTCATGAGGATCATCAATGGTACGCCCCAAGAATGGTTGAGCAGAGACCATCTGAATAAAGCCGGATTTGAGCTCAAAGTTGTTGACTGCAATCGCGGGTATGATAATTGGATCATTGTTGCCGTCTACATGTGCTTGCAAAAGTTCAATCATAGGGCGATTGTCTGGTAGAGGCTCATTGTTGTTGTTATTCATGTTGTTTTGCGGTGGATTATTGTTGTTGTTGTGTACACCGGCCATGTTTAAGTCTTCCAGAGGCTCGGGCTCTTGATAAGACGTTGATCGTGTACGCATGCACCTGCAAAAGAACTAGCGAAGCAAACAAGAAATATTTTTGGTTTTTATGTTTTTTTAATTTTTAGGATTTCTGAAAATTTAATATTTTTTTAGGGTTTTGTTGAAATTTTTTATGAAAAAGTAACGTTCACGGGGAACGGATCCCAAAATCTAAGTTCTCACAAAAAACTGTTAATCTTTACGAGAAGAGCCGGCAGCGGCGCCATTTGATACTATGATTTTCATTGGGGTTCAGATTTAATTCTCGGAATCTTCTCGAATTGATCACGGTTCAAAGTGGAATAGTTGTTCTTGGTTACTAAAAAGGGGTTTGGTTTTCTATTCTACTAAAAAGGTAAATGCATGAAGTAAATAAAAGTAAACTAGAAGCAATTAATTGAGTTTTTTACCATCTAATTGCTTTTAAAAAACTTATTTACCATTCCATGGCTTTTTAAAAAATATTGACCATTATCTAGTATTTTCCTTTCAACTTATAATTTTTCTTCATTTTGTAAAATGAATCATAGTGGATCAATGAGAGAGAGTGATGATCCATTTATTCTACCAGAATCATCATTAGTCAAATCATTTTTTTCTTTGTAATTGTATTACCTAAACTGGTTGATACTGTTTATTTCATGGTAATATCAAACTATTACAGAAGTTGGGAAACAAATATTTAGAAGTCGTTAAACAAAATAAAAAATGGATTTAGGCATAATATCCCACACAAAAACAAACCGAAAGAGTAGTCTGGTTTTCAAGCACAAAAACTAACGAAATTAAAAAAGCTATTCGTAAAAATGATAACATCCAAAAGTGTTTGTGTGAACAATTCGTCATCGAATTATCATTATCGTGCCTAATGTCATCCACAAAAATCATTCTTCTTATTCTTCTTGTGACAAACCTTTTAAAACACAATAACCAAACAATTGATCAACTTGCAATTTATTTCATAAATATCAATAAGAAAACATCTAAATCAACATAAATGTCATTAATCAACTAAATAAGCACACTAGACAAAAACATGGACAACATACCAGGCGTTTAAATAATGATATATACTCATAACCATTGTTGTATAAATCGTGAATCGTTAGTCGGTCGGTCAACCACCTTGTAGCTTGTAACCGTTCTAGACAGGATTACTCGGTGATTAATCGGATCGGCATTTTTAGCAAATTTTGGGTATTTTCAAAAACTTTTAGGTATTTTTAATGAGTTTTAGGTATTTTCAGCATCATTATTCTTAAAATCCAACTTATCATACTTATAAATAGTTATTATAAATGATAAACCCTAGTCTATAGTGAGTTTTCGATATTTTTGGCAAGATTTGCAGGTTTCGGACAAGTTTGACCTCCCTTGACTGCCATTGACCTCTGTTGACCGTCATTAATTGTTTTTACATTAATCGGCAAAGTTGATGACATTGTAACGATTAAACGACTATTAATCGGCTTTATAAACCTTGTTTTGTAACATTGATCATAACTCATATTAACGATCATCTAATAAGATTTTTTTAGCGGAGACGAGCCGTTGAAAGGAGTAAATCTACGTATGTTATTTTATTTTTCACGCTTTTTGACTCCTATTATTATGATTGGAATGTAGTACTAGTAGTGTAATACCATAGATTAGTCAATATTTTTTAGTTTGCTATATAATGGTAAATAAGTTTTGAAAAGATAATAGCTTAGTAAAAAACTCCAATTAATTAATAAAAATAAAACTTGAATTAAAATTAAAATAAAACAGTAACTGTAAATACCCTGAAAAATGCTTGATTCGGAATGTACCCTTTATTCGGAATATATCAGACAAAAATCCTTCATGCGGAATATCTTACTCATGCGGAATATCTTTGCTTCATGCGGAATAAAAAGGGAAATATTTGTTCATGCGGAATAATGAAGGTTCATTCAGAATATAAGCTCATGCGGAATACTAGCTCATGAGGAATACTAGCTCATGCGGAATAATAGGTTCATTCGGAATATAAGCTCATGCGGAATACTAGCTCATGCGGAATAATAGGTTCATCCGGAATGAACTGTTGATGCGGAATAAGAGGGTTGATCTGGAATAATTGATTATTCCGGATGAAAGGCTTTGATCCGGAATATAAAATATTCCGGATGAACAAACTTGATACGGAATAAAAATTGAGGGAGCTTGATTAGGAATCTGGGCAGTGTTGAAGAACAGCGAAGAACAGGGAAATCAAAGAACACGATTTTAATCAAAAATCAACCAAGTTTTTAACCAAAACTTAAACCAATTTAAACACTAATCACTTACTAATCATAATCATCAAATCCCAACAATAAAAACACAAAACCCAATAACTTTTGAAGATCAAATCAACCAAATAAGAACTTGAAACTTTAAAATCAAAAAGATGAAGATGAATAAGATTAATGGAAGGATTATATTGATTGATTAATGTAAAGTAAACAAAAGGAAAGATTAAAGACTTACAAGATTAAAGATTCAATAAGAAAGAAAAATCACCAACACCTTAATGGTGTTGGCTTCCTACGAAAGAAAAGAAAAACTGGAAATTGAAAACTAGCTCAAAAAGTGTGAAGATGGATCCTATTTATAGGCCTAGTGGTTGGTTGGTGAGTGGGCTGGTGAGTGGGCTTTCTCCCTTTCTTCTTGTCTTCTCGTCTTTTCATAAAAGTTGCCGTTTTCGATTCTGATTCGGGATTTGTTGACGATTAAACTCAACTCGTCTTTTAATTTCTTCGTTTAATAGACTTGAGTTCCTTCGACATATGTAGATCTTCCATCTTTGGTCCTTTTCTTCGATAAATCTTCAAATAGGCCCATTGACTTCAAATCATTTGCATCTCTTGGACAATAGACTTCGTCTTGAGTCTTTTTCTTCGATAAAACCCGTGCAATCCCATGTTTTCTTCAATATTCATCCGGTTGACTCTGAAAACACAATAAACACAAAAACTACGCATAACTCCAAACAAATGATATTAAATACGCGTTTTGGTATTGTTTTAGCAAGAAATAAGTGGTAAAAGGATGGGTGTTTTCACACCTATCAACGATTCCATTCGTCAAAATCCTTTGGAGGGATCATACCGAGCGGGAAGCCACTTGGGAAACCGAGGAGTCTATCCGGACTTCTTACCCTCATTTCATGTTTTGAATTCGGGTATGTTCCTCTTTTTCAGTTTACTTTATCTATAATTCGGGGACGAATTATTCTTTTTAGGGGGGAAGAGTTGTAAAACCCGCATGCTTTTACCATGAACATTACACTTATAACCGTACGTACATGATTAAAACCTTCCTTTTATAACATGAATACGTTTCACGAACATAAATTACAAGAAACACGTACGTGTTGTTACACGATAAGTATTAAGCATGTAATAATGCACGATAATTATTATAGATAATAATTAAATCACGAACATGAAACCATGAACGTAGAATCACGAACGTATAATTATGTATTTACGAAATTATTATTACGACTACGTACAAGTATATATAATAACACGAATACTAAATAATAACCAAACATAAATACAAGCACACGAAAACGTAATATATTAGAACACCAAATAGCTACGGGTTTCCCTTGGTGGGCCCCGGTAGCCACGACACACAAAGAAGGAGGGGCCCAGTCCATTTGTTTTATTAAGTAAACAAATAATGTAAATATTATTCATTCACAGTAAAATTTTAGAAAACTAAAAACCCTAAAACCCTCACCCTTGCTCCTTAGGCCGGGGGCTACATCACCAAAACAAGGGTGATTGGTTGATTTTGATTTAAGAAATCACAAGAACGTGTTCCTGTATTCAAGATCTATTGATTCCACGTGTTTTGGTAATCCGAAAACCTTTCTTTTTATTTTTCTTTTTATGTTTTATGCATGTATGATCATGGGGTTTAAAAACACAAGAATTAAAGCAAGTAAAACCATGGTGGGTAAATAATACAAGGGTGTTTTTAGGTTTCGTGTTCGGCCGCCACACAAACCGAGAGTCTCACGACTCTCGTTGTCGTTTGGTTCGCATCACCACACGAGACAAAGGTCTCGGTGGTGTTGGTGTTCGGTCGACAGCAAGGGCAAGGCACCCCGACTCGCGTCGGGGGTGTCCTTGTGGTTCGGTTGGTCTCGGAAGCCACAGCCCCACCACCGGCAACTGCCGGTGGCTATTTATGGTAAGCAGGGGGAACACGCGGGCAAGCAGGGGGACCACTGGCAACTGCCAGTAGGAACCCTCGTGTGATCAGCGGTTGGGCCGAGAAGGGCATGACCACCGGCTACAGCCGGTGGTAGTTTTACCTAGAGCAGGGGAACCGGCTTAGGCCGGTTTGCCTCTGTTTTTGGTGGGGTTGGTTCGGACCGGTTCATGGGTTCACGGGTCCGGTTCACGACATGTTTTAATAAAAATAATACATGGGTTCGGTTTATTTTTTTACAAGTTAATTAAATTAATTTAACATGACATATAATTAATTTAATTAAAACATGGACTTAGGGTTATTATTAATATTTAATAATACATGATTTTAACCTAAGTATTTACTTAATCTAGACTATAGTAATTAAATAATTATTAAAACATGACATATAATTAATTAATTTTCATGACTTAGGTTATATTAATATAAATATTAATACATATTTTAACCTAAATATTATATACACTTTAATTTAATTAAATTATGATTATATTTAATTAAATCGTATAATTTATTGTTTATTTAATTAACATGTTATAATTAATAAACTATAATATTAATCACATGACTTAGTGTATTTAATCAGTAAAACTTAAGCTTATCTTATTAGCTTATTAATCCATCTTAATTCTAATTATGGAAACTTTCTATTTCAGGAAACTTACTATTTTTAGAAACTTATCTATTTTAAGCAGTTACTCTATTTTTGGAAACTTTCTACTTTTGGAAAGTTTCTATTTTTAGAAACTTTCTATTTTAGGGAAACCTGCTATATTTAGAAAGTTACTTATTATTACACAACAAGTATAATAATACAAGATATACAAGTAATACTTAATCAGAATATCCAGAATACATGATAAACATAGCATAACGATAAAATCAATAAAACAAGATATGAACATATAAAACAAGCTAAGACATGATATAAAACCAGTTACGTACTCAGTAACCAGAATACTTATACACGTATACTATTTATGTAGCATTAGTGAGATCGAAGTAGGACTCTCTTCCGTTCGTCTTCTTCGTTCACTGGACATAAGGTACGGATTATCCGTCCTTTCAGTATGGACATTATTTCCTTATTAGGATTCCCTGTATGCAGCCAACTGTTTTCCCAGTATATGTTTTATATGTTTTGATTTGCATATGTTTAATTAAATGCCTAAGCCATAGACATGCATGACCAGTTTCACCTAGTTATGGAGTTACCATAACCATAACACTATAGGCACCAGTGTTATGACTTCACCACAGCGGAGTGATAGCTCGTGGCATCCCTTTCAGCTTTTAGCCATATTATTATGTTATCATGTGGGGCGTATAGGTGCATCCTAGGTTACATGTTTTTAACAGATTATTCAGGTGAATGTGGTGTGTGCCTTACATCCTTCACAAGGAGCTGATCCCTCCTATCCAAACTTATATTAATTGGAGGCAACCCCTCTAATTACATGATGAGGTCACCCCTCCAAGTATTCATGCACGTTGATATTTCATGACCTATATTGGCTTAATGGTTTAACATGTTAAACAGTTTTCATAAGATAAACATAAGGTTTTTCAAACTATAAAACCAGTTTTATTAAGTTACACCAGGTTTTTCCAGGACTTAATCAATTCTGCTGATATATGTTGTATATGCTTATGTTATTCATTCTATGCTTGTATGTCCGTGCACTGAGCGTTATGCTCAACCGTTTTCCTTTGATGTTCCCAAAACGGCAGGTACTGAGAGACGCTCGTAGACTTTAAGCGTAAGTGTATATGGATTGGAAGCTTTCTAGCCTTCATTACTTTATGCTTATCATCATACATTTTGCTACTTGTTTCCAT
The DNA here is from genome assembly GCA_025667525.1 of Glebionis coronaria. Classification (NCBI taxonomy): domain Eukaryota; kingdom Viridiplantae; phylum Streptophyta; class Magnoliopsida; order Asterales; family Asteraceae; genus Glebionis; species Glebionis coronaria. The sequence continues at coordinate 123,427,546 of CM046876.1, forward strand.
GGACATTGTTTAGTCCTTTTCCTTTACAAGTACTTATGTTTGTGTGTGATGAGCTTATACTTTGGGGTACTGATGTTTGTTTCCGGTATTTCCTTTATGGTCATGTAATGTTTAAGACATTTATCCTTATATGCTTTGATGACACGCTATAATCACGCGTGACATTCCATTTACCAAAATGGGGTGTTACAATTATGGTATCAGAGCCAAGGCTTCGACCTGTAGGCTCTCAAAACACGACCTGTGATTAGTGGTTAGTCACTATGGTCTTCCTAGAACTGACAGTCAGTTTTCATGCATTCATATATATGTCATTGTCGTAGGTTTATGACTAAGTAATGGTTGGTACAAGACTGGCCGTATTTAGTCACATGTGCTTTTATCTAAACTTTTAACTTTGGGACGGACCCATTGGTATCCCCTCGCCATGTCTTTTGTTTTGAGTGAACTGACCATAGGCGTTCACTCTCGCGCATATAAAAGTTTTCATAAAACTGCATCATGCATCCATGTACTAGTTTCCCTGCATAAATTTTTTCTCATGATTTATTGGTATAATTTTTTTTCATGTATATATTTTATGTTTTGATCAGTTTAATCATGTATTTATATGTTATACTTTCAGATTGTTCTCAAACGCGAGCAGGAACAACTCAATGCAGCAATCCAAGTTGCGATGCAAGCTTTACTTCCACCGTTAAGGAACGAAATTAGGACTGCGGTGCAGGCTGCCAACAACCAGCAACAGCACCCAGTACCTCCTCCAGCAACATTGGTCACATGGCTGGAGAGATTCAACAAGCAACGCCCGCGATCCTTCGAGAAAACTGATAGCCCCAGTGAAGCTAAAAGCTGGTTGGCTCATATTGAGAAGATATTCGATGCAATGGGCTGTGACCCCGTCTTCAATTCGAGGTTGGCCTGTTACAAGTTCGAAGGTGATGTGCTAGGATGGTGGAAGGCACTCAAGCAGTCCGAGGGAGGTGATGATTGGGTGGCTGGTTTGACTTGGGCTCAGTTCAGGGAGTTAGTGATGGGACAGTTTTTACCCAAGGCTGAGCAAGACAAGCTGAAGAGGGAGTACCACAGAATCAGGCAGAGAGCTGGAGAGAACAACAACGAGTTCATGCAGCGTTTTCTCCGTTTGGCTGGTTTTCTTGGTGCAGAAGCATGTACTGCCGAAGAGCAAGCATACCACTTCCGGTGGGCTCTTCGTACATCGGTCGCCAACAACTTGGTGTGTGCTACGTTTAACACGGTGGCACAAGTAGCCGATGCTTCACGTAAGCTGGAGATGTTGCAAGAAAGAGAAGAGTTCGGGGAAGCAGAGAGACCCGAGAAGAGGTAAATATTCGTTATTCAGCGGTGACCATTCCGAATTCTTTTAGTATTATCCAATATTTATATCTCTCTTTAAACTGCATCTTTCAGGCAAAAGACTGGGGACCGGTCTCAGCCGGCTACTCAGCAACAGCCTACTCAACCCAAGGGAAACGGTCAGACTCACGACCGTTCTTCTACGGATAGGCGTGGCGGTAATGATAATTACTGTAACAATGCTGGAAACTCCAACAGCAGCAGGTCCTTACACTTACTCATTTCCTTATGATACATGCAGTATTTCATAATTCTGACACATTAGCAATCTTCTACCAGGAATCATGGTAACGGGAGGGACCAGAACCAAAGAGGTTCACAGCCTAACCGTCCAACTATCACTGGTATTACATCTTACGAATTTTTCCGCATTGTCCTTTTGTACCTACAAACCATGTCTCATGTATACTGTTCTTAATAGGCTCCCAGCCAACAAGGGCACCTGCTGGAGGGTATACTCATCCTCTTTGCACTACCTGCAACCGTAGGTACCCAGGGCCATGTCGCCACGACAGCGACGCATGCTACAAGTGTGGCCTTACTGGGCATCGCATGAAGGACTGCCACAAGGGCGAGATGGAGGGCACATCTGAACATACTGATTCCAAACCGCCTCCTACTAGTGGACGCGTTTACACGACTTCTCGCGATCAGGCCAACAAGATTACAGGTACCATCACTGGAATCTTGTATATGTATGGTCAAGCTACATGTGTTTTATTTGACACGGGTGCTACTCATTCGGTCATTTCTACTGCTTATGCTAAGAATGTTAGGATATCCCCTGTGCCACTAGAGAATGTACTAAACATTTCCACGCCTTTAAGAGACTCTGTACGCATAACCCATGTGTACAAGAGCCTTTCCCTAGAGTTTGACGACAAGATTCGTCTTGTTGACGCACTTCCGCTGGAGATGAGTGATTTTGACATGATATTGGGCATGGATTGGCTATTCAAACATCACGTCACCATAGACTGCAATACATATCGGGTCATCTTCGATGATGCAAATGCACCAGAGTACATTCACAACGGGTTCGTACCCGGAAGGTCTGTACAAATCATATCAACCCTACAAGCACGTGCTTTACTTTCACATGGTTGCGAGGGCTATCTAGCTACTGTTCATGACATGGATGCTGATTCTCCATCAATTCATAATCAGCCAATAGTTTCAGAATTTCTAGACGTATTTCCAGAAGAACTTTCGGGCATACCACCTGCACATAAAGTAGAGTTTAATAGCGAGCTCATACCAGGAGCTGAGCCGATTTCCAAGGCTCCTTATCGCATGGCTCCCATAGAGTTGAAGAAACCGAAGGACCAATTGCAAGAACTTCTGGAACAAGGTTTCATTCGACCGAGCGCATCTCTATGGGACACACCGGTCTTATTCGTGAAGAAGAAAGACGGCAGTATGCGTCTTTGCATAGATTACCGCGAGCTCAACAAGATCACCATCAGGAATAGATATCCTTTACCACGCATTGACGACTTGTTTGACCAACTCCAAGGGGCCAAACATTTCTCCAAAATTAATCTAAGGTCGGGCTATCATCAGCTACGGGTTAAAGAGAAAGACATCGCCAAGACTGCTTTCCGTACACGCTATGGGCACTACGAATTTGTAGTCATGCCATTTGGCCTTACCAATGCTCCAGCTGTGTTCATGGATTTGATGAACAGAATCTTCCATGAATTTCTGGACAAGTTCGTCATTGTCTTCATTGACGACATCCTGATATTCTCTAAGTCCAAGGAGGAACACCAAGACCATCTTCGTACAGTACTACAGATTCTTCGCCAGAAGCAGTTGTATGCTAAATTCTCCAAGTGTGAGTTCTGGTTAGACAAGGTGGTGTTCTTAGGTCACACTGTATCAGCAGAAGGAATCACCATGGATCCATCAAAGGTTAAGGCTATTACCAAGTGGCCAAGACCGACATCAGCGACTGAAGTTCGCAATTTGCTAGGCTTTGCTGGTTACTACCATAGGTTCTCAGAGAACTTTTCCCGTTTAGCACTACCATTGACCAAACTGATACGGAATGGGGAGAAATTTGTCTGGACTGAAGAAAGAGAGAAGAGCTTTGAAGACCTAAAGCAGAAGTTAGTATATGCACCGATTCTTACTCTACCATCTGGTACAGGTGGATTTCAAATCTACAGTGATGCTTCAGGGAAGGGACTTGGCTGTGTTCTCATGCAACATGGGAAAGTGATTGCGTACGCTTCACGGCAGCTTAAGTCTTATGAGGAAAATTACCGTACGCATGACTTGGAACTTGCAGCAGTCGTTTTTGCATTGAAGATATGGAGGCACTACTTGTATGGAGAATCATCTGACATGTTCACAGACCACAAGAGCTTGAAGTACATCTTCACTCAGCGTGAATTGAACATGATACGAAGGAGATGGTTAGAGCTGTTGAAGGATTATGACATTAATCTGCAGTATCATCCCGGCAAGGCGAATGTAGTGGCAGATGCACTTAGTAGAAAGTCCAGAATGATAAACGACATTAAAATTGAGGAGGAAATTATAAGAGACTTAGAGCGACTAGACATTGAGATCATGGTACGTGGACAACACGGTTACTGGGCTAATCTTAGAGTGGAACCTGAGTTACTCGCTAGGATCAAGGACGCTCAGAAGGATGATGGTGAAATTTGAGCGATAATTCAGAACTTAGAGAAGCAGACAGAATTTCGTGTAGACGAAGACGGTATCTTATGGCAGGGCACGAGACTGTGTGTTTCATGATGATCAAGAACTTCGGGAAGCATTGTTAGCTGAGGCTCATACCTCCCCATTCTCCATTCATGCTGGTTCGACCAAGATGTACCACGACATCAAGCAATACTTTTGGTGGAGTGGTATGAAACAGGATGTTGCGACTTACATCTCCAAATGTCTTACCTGCCATCAGGTTAAGGTCGAGCATCAGCGATCTGGCGGTCTTCTACAACCGTTGGATATTCCAGAGTGGAAGTGGGAGAAGATCACCATGGATTTTGTTACCGGTCTTCCGCAGACACAGAGGAGGCACGATGCGATTTGGGTTATCGTTGATCGACTTACTAAGTCAACTCATTTCTTACCGGTCCGCAAGGAAGATTCGGTCAGTAAACTCGCCGATACTTACAAGAAGGAGATCACGAGACTTCATGGTGCTCCATCCATCATCGTCTCGGATAGTGATCCTCGTTTCACTTCGCGATTTTGGAAGAGTCTGCAGAAAGCTTGGGGTATAAAACTTAAGCTCAGCACGGCTTTTCATCCTCAAACAGACGGGCAATTGGTGCGAACAATTCAGACATTAGAAGACATGTTGAGGCATGTGCGTTGGAATGGACAGGAGACTGGGACGATTACATCTGTTTGGTAGAGTTTGCATACAACAACAGTTGGCACGCTAGCATTAAGTGTGCTCTATTTGAGATGTTGTATGGAGAAAAGTGTCGCGCCCCAATCTGCTGGGATCAGGTTGGTGAGCGAACACTCGAAGGACCAGAAATGATAGCGTTGACAAACGAGAAGGTCGCTGTAGCTAAGTAGAAATTCCAAGAAGCACGATCACGTAAGAAGAGTTATGCCGACAAACATCGTAGGGACTTACATTTTAACGTAGGAGATCACGTATTTCTTAAGGTATCACCGGCACGTGGCCTTACCTCAGGGGGTACAAGTATCATCCCCTTCACATGGTTCAGTATCCACTAGAAAGATTCGTGAAGATCTTATCGTTTAGCGTTACCTCCACTACTTTCACACGTTCACGACGTTTCCATGTGTCCTTACTCAGGGGGTACAAGTATCATCCCCTTCACATGGTTCGGTATCCACTGGAACGATTCGTGAAGATCTTACCTTCATAGAGGAACCCGAACGAGTTCTTGACAGGCAAGAACGAGTCATGAGGAAGAGGCAATTCCATTCGTCAAAATCCTTTGGAGGGATCATACCGAGCGGGAAGCCACTTGGGAAACCGAGGAGTCTATCCGGACTTCTTACCCTCATTTCAAGTTTTGAATTCGGGTATGTTCCTCTTTTTCAGTTTACTTTATCTATAATTCGGGGACGAATTATTCTTTTTAGGGGGGAAGAGTTGTAAAACCCGCATGCTTTTACCATGAACAGTACACTTATAACCGTACGTACATGATTAAAACTTTCCTTTTATAACATGAATACGTTTCACGAACATAAATTACAATAACTACGTACGTGTTATTACACGATAAGTATTAAGCATGTAATAATGCACGATAATTATTATAGATAATAATTAAATCACGAACATGAAATCATGAACGTAAGAATCACGAACGTATAATTATGTATTTACGTAATTATTATTACGTACGTACAAGTATATATAATAACACGAATACTAAATAATAACGAAACGTAAATACAAGCACACGAACACGTAATATCTTAGAACACGAAATAGCTACGGGTTTCCCTTGGTGGGCCCTGGTAGCCGTGGCACACAAAGAAGGAGGGGCCCAGTCCATTTATTTTATTAAGTAAACAAATAATGTAAACATTATTGATTCACAGTAAAATTTTAGAAAACTAAAAACCCTAAAACCCTCCTGCTTGCTCCTTAAGCCGGCGGCTACATCACCAAAACAAGGGTGATTGGTTGATTTTGATTTAAGAAATCACAAGAACGTGTTCGTGTATTCAAGATCTATTGATTCCACGTGTTTTGGTAATCCGAAAACCTTTCTTCTTATTTTTCTTTTTATGTTTTATGCATGTATGATCATGGGGTTTAAAAACACAAGAATTAAAACAAGTAAAACCATGGTGGGAAAATAATATAAGGGTGTTTTCGGGTTTGGTGTTCGGCCGCCACACAAACCGAGAGTCTCACGACTCTCGGTGCCGTTTGGTTCGCATCACCACACGAGAAAAAGGTCTCGCTGGTGTTGGTGTTCGGTCGGCAGCAAGGGCAAGGCACCCCGACTCGCGTCGGGGTGTCCTTGTGGTTCGGTTGGTCTCGGAAGACACATCCCTACCACCGGCAATTGCCGGTGGCTATTAATGGTAAGCAGGGGGAACACGCGGGCAAGCAGGGGGACCACTGGCAACTGCCAGTGGGAACCCTCGTGTGATCAGCGGCTGGGCCGAGAAGGGCAAGACCACCGGCTACAACCGGTGGCAGTTTTGCCGAGAACAAGGGCAACCGGCTTAGGCCGGTTTGCCACTGTTTTTGGTGGGGTTGGTTCGGACCGGTTCATGGGTTCACGGGTCCGGTTCACGACTTGTTTTAATAAAAATAATACATGGGTTCGGTTTATTATTTTTACAAGTTTATTTATTTACAAGTTAATTAAATTAATTTAACATGTCATATAATTAATTTAATTAAAACATGGACTTAGGGTTATTATTAATATTTAATAATACATGATTTTAACCTAAGTATTTATTTAATTTAGACTATAGTAATTAATTAATTATAGAAACATGACATATAATTAATTAATTTCCATGACTTGGATTATATTAATATAAATATTAATACATGTTTTAACCTAAGTATAATATACACTTTAATTTAATTAAATCATGATTATATTTAATTAAATCGTATAACTTATAGTTTATTTAATTAACATGTTATAATTAATAAACTATAATATTAATCACATGACTTAGTATATTTAATCAGTAAAACTTAAGCTTATCTTATTAGCTTATTAATCCAGCTTAATTCTAATTATGGAAACTTTCTATTTCAGAAAACTTACTATTTTTAGAAACTTATCTATTTTATGTAGTTAATCTATTTTTGGAAACTTTCTATTTTTGGAAACTTTCTATTTTTGGAAACTTTCTATTTTAGGTAAACCTGCTATATTTAGAAAGTTACTTATTATTACACAACAAGTATAATAATACAAGAAATACAAGTAATACTTACTCAGAATATCCAGAAACATGATAAACAGAACATAACGATAAAATCAGTAAAACAAGACATGAACATATAAAACAAGCTAAGACATGATATAGAACCAGTTACGTACTCAGTAACCAGAATACTTATACACGTATACTATTTATGTAGCATTAGTGAGATCGAAGTAGAACTCTCTTCCGTTCGTCTTCTTCGTTCACTGGATATAAGGTACGGATTCTCCGTCCTTTCAGTATGGACATTCTTTCCTTATTAGGATTCCCCGTATGCAGCCAACTGTTTTCCCAGTATATGTTTTATATGTATTGATTTGCTTATGTTTAATTAAATGCCTAAGCCATATACATGCATGACCAGTTTCACCTAGTTATGGAGGTACTATAACCATAACACTAGAGGCACCAGTGTTTTGACTTCACCACGACGGAGTGATAGCTCGTGGCGTCCCTTTCAGCTTTTGGCCATATTATTATGTTATCATGTGGGGCGTATGGGTGCATCATAGGTTACATGTTTTTAACAGATTATTCAGGTGAATGTGGTGTGTGCCTTGCATCCTTCACAAGGAGCTGATCCCTCCTACCCAAACTTATATTAATTGGAGGCAACCCCTCTAATTGCATGATGAGGTCACCTATCTAATTATTCATGCACGTTGATATTTCATGACCTATTGGCTTAATGGTTAACATGTTAAACAGTTTTCATAAGATAAACATAAGGCTTTTCAAACTATAAAACCAGTTTTACTAAGTTATACGAGGTTTTTCCAGGACTTAATCAATTCCGCTGCTATATGTTGTATATGCTTATGTTATTCATTCTATGCTTGTATGTTCGTGCACTGAGCGTTATGCTCAGCCGTTTTCCTTTCATGTTCCCAAAACGACAGGTACTCAGAGACGCTCGTAGACTTTAAGCGTATGTGCATATGGATTGGAAGCTTTCTAGCCTTCATTACTTTATGCTTATTATCATACATTTTGCTACTTGTTTCCATGGACATTGTTTAGTCCTTTTCCTTTACGAGTACTTATGATTGTGTGTGATGAGCTTATACTTTGGGGTACCGATGTTTGTTTCCGGTATTTCCTTTATGGTCATGTAATGATTAAGACATTTATCCTTCTATGCTTTGATGACACGCTATAATCACGCGTGACATTTCATTTACTAAAATGGGATGTTACAATAATATTTTGAATAAATAAATGTTTGTTCGTACGAAAGTCTCATTTTGTAGTATATAAACGTCGCGAAAATAAAATGACACGTCCTTCGCCGAATTAATATTTATCACGATAGTGTATAAAAAGCATTATATATTGTATAAATAATAAATGTATAGTTACACATTATCTTATAAATAATAATTATATAGTTTATTTTTTGTAAAATAAATATATATAGTGTAAATAATAAAAATTAAATTTCTAATCCACTTTTTTCTAGCGACATGTCGTCGGGAATATTTTAGCGGGTAAAACTCTGTCAACATTTACGCAACATTATTTAGGTTTTGTCATTTAGTAAGATGTTTCTCCGACGACATGTCGCCAGGATAACTTATCACGTTTTTAACACACTAGGTTATAACTAATACAATGTTAACTACTTTGATCAAAGAATCCACAGTGACGTGTCGTCGAGGATAATTTGGCGGGGAAGTTTTCTTCTCATTTTTTGGTGAACTTTCTTAGTTAACGCTTGACCGACTATTTCTTAGCGACATTGTCGAGATTCTTTGGTCAAACTTTGTCTTAAAAGTCTCTTCGATTTTGTGGGTTTTTCCCGACGACAAATGTCACTGGAAAAATGATTGCCGCCCGATCTATGGATTTTTGTAGTGCGAAATTTTGTGTCATGTAATTCTATGTGTGATTCATTTATAAAAAATTTGTGCATATGATGATTTAAGGTATTGCATACTCGTAGATTTTACCACTAAGCTACCACAATCAAGCGGTTAAATATAAATACAGACATGAATGATAAAATAGGTGACGATTACCAACGTTAATACTTTCCTCGTCTCAAAATTATTGTCTATCTTTTCATTTTAAGTTGTTCTAAAATTATTGTCTACTATTAAAAATATATAAGAAAATTTGATAAAGTTATTATATTATTCTTACTTGAAATTGTTATTACAAATTTTAAACAAGGATTAATTAACTAACTATGGGTAAAACGGTTATTATGCTAAAAAGTAGGAGAAAACTGTAATAAATGTATTTTTCTTAAATTGTATGATTATTTTTTGTTGACAATAATTTTGGGACGAAGAGAGTAACATATAGTTGCCTAAAAAATAAAATAAAAAGTGTAGAAACTTTTTCTATAATAATATACGTGTATATTGGTCATTTTAGAGTGTGGAGACAAAACGAGAAACAAATAATGTTAAAATTGAGATCATCGATCTTATTAGACAATATTAAATACGCTGCATTTTAACGAATTAAACTAAATTAGTAAATGAATAATCGATATATATCCCAAAAATAAGTCTAATCAACATGAAAATGTACAATGATTATACATTTTACAGATCGAAAGGATATTAGTTTCACATGCAAAACAGTCCAAATCTTGAGGATTCTTTTTCATAATATATGTTCTATAAATATATCAAAAACAATCATACATTTATTCATTCGATTCGTATAACATCATAACACATTGATCATGGATGCCGAGAGAGCATCTCTTCTAGCAAAGAAAAAAGATTTCTCTCGCACCAAATCTAGCGCTCACGATGAGCTACACAGCTTCAGATCATGGCTACGGTGGATGTGTGTCGATCAATCTACACGTTTCACGTCTTGTCTTTCTTGGTTTGTTTTCATAGTTTTTGCTATTGTGGTTCCTATCTTATCGCATTTCTATCTAGCGTGTAGTGGCTGCGATAACAGGCATGAAAGGCCTTACGATAGGCTTGTTCAGTTGTCCCTCACTAGCATTGCCACACTTTCGTTCGTTTGTTTGTCCCAGTTTGTTAGATACTATGGACTTCGTAGGTTTTTGTTCTTTGATAAGCTTTGTAACGAAAGTGAGACTGTTCGCAGAGGTTATACTGAACAACTCAATGTAAGTTCTCTTTTTCCCTTTTCGTTTCCATTAGATATACTTATTGTTGATTCACATCATTATCGAAACTTATTTGTTCATACAGTAATTACATAACAAGAATAAAAATGGATCGGTCCAAACATTGGGAACTGATTGTTTAGGATCCTAAGAACACATAATTAGTTTGCAACATCAATCCCCGAACGCCTTACCTTTTTTTATAAGGTCTCTAAGAAATTAAGTAGTTTTGAAGGCATGGCTGAAGAAAAATGCCTATAAAATATTTTGGCTGAAGAAATTAGTTAAATGGATTATTTGATTTCTGGAAACTTTTGATTCATCGATCTATTCAAATATTTTGGCGTTCATAGAGGGGTCACCTTTGCTGTTCTGTAATGTTCTGTTATGTTCTGTACATTCCGTGACATGTCTTTTTTGTATGTTTATGCAGAGCTCGCTTAAAATAGTCTTCATATTTGTTGCCCCATGTTTTACCGCCGAGGCTGCATACAAGATCTGGTGGTACAGTTCAGGAGCCACACATATTCCATACTTGGGTAACACTATTGTGATTAACATCCTTGCATGTTCTTTGGAGCTCTGTTCATGGCTCTACAGAACCTTAGTGTTCTTCCTAGTTTGTGTCCTGTTCCGCCTTATCTGTCATCTACAAATCCTCCGCCTAGAAGATTTCGCTCAGGTGTTCCATGGAGACTCTGATGTCGAGTATGTAATGAGGGAACATCTAAGGATCAGGAGGCATCTTCGCATCATAAGTCACAGATACCGTATTTTTATAATGTGGGCACTCATTCTTGTCACAATTAGTCAATTTGCAGCGCTTCTCGACACTACACGGTCTAAAGCAGATCTTAGCATCTTCAAGACTGGCGAACTTGCAGTAAGTGAAAGATTAAATTACTAATCTGACTATAAACGATGGGTCATTGTTTTAAAATAAGTCCATACTCCTCAATATCAAACTGACCAAAAAATGGCAAATACTGCTTATTGCGAAAATTTAACAAACATTTTAAGTCATTTATCTGAAAAGTTTCGAAAAATAATGTTTTAACCAATACTGAACTCAAAAAGGGTTATGGTAGTAATTTTCGGGCTAGTGACTTTATTTTTTGAGATCAGGTTCATGTGTTATTAAACTGTTTTGTGTCATTTGTAGATTATTTCTGTAAGCTTGCTTGCTGGGCTAATGATACTACTAAGGAGTGCAACCAGGATCACCCATAAGGCTTTAGGTGTGACGTGCCTGGCTACTAAGTGGCATGTGTGTGCAACCATCGACTCCTTTGATGCACATGATCTAGAAACAGAAACACCTCCTACCGGTGTTATGCGAAACATATCCTTCCATCATGACTCTGATAATGAGGATGTTGGTGAAGACGAGTTAGATAACACTAAACTTATACCAGCTTATGCCTCCAGTACCATCTCATTCCAGAAAAGGCAAGCCTTAGGTAAGTCCAAGTGCCCAGCTTACACAATCACCATATTACATTATTACTTAAGTAGTTATGACAAGGATATGCGTACTGACGTTGTTCTTTGAATGTTGCAGTGACGTATTTTGAGAACAACAGAGCGGGGATTACAGTTTTTGGATTTATGTTAGATAGGACTACATTGCACACTATAGTGATGATAGAGATGTCACTTGTGTTGTGGTTGCTTGGAAAGACTGTCGGTATCTCTTAAGCGTAGCTTGCTGCATATGCCCCTTCATTGTAACCATTTCTCCATTTCGGAAATAGAGTAGCAATGAAGTCTGAGAGCACATAGAAAGCTTTATCTATCTATCCTGTATCATTCATATTTTTTGCTGGTTTTTTTAATTTCAATACGGTTCGAATATCATGTTCCCTTTCCTTGTACGAGCATTGAGATGCCGATATATTGTTCATTTATAAATTTGTTTATTCTTAATCTTTCATTACATGTTAATACTTTTGCACCACCACACATACGCTGCTGCAATAATCTCGGTGCTTTTAATCCGGTTAAAACTAAAAAATGTAAACATGTTAGGTCTCAAAAAATGTTTTCTAGACGCCAACCAATATCAATAAATCTTTTGAGATATCTTAGGGGACACAAGTCCTGGCACAACATGAAAATGACCCGAAAACAAGCTGATGGTTAGGTCTATAAACACGTGTTAGGTCGACCCACATAACCCATTCAGTAAAGGGTTTAGGGCGTAAATTAGCAACGGTTACAACTTACAAACTTTCGAAAAGTATTCGCACATTTTGTTGAGTCGTTGTCACGTTATAAATAATGACACGTGTCATATTTCATGGTATGCCAAGTTAATAAAATGTGCATATTCTAATAAATTTTGAAAGTTTCTAGCAATTAGTAGGACAAATTGTGGTTCACGTATCAAAACAAGACATTGGAAAAAGGTCGCTGCTATTTTACATCCTAAACGGCTAACCCTTTTGGTATATGTGTAGTGTTTGGTTAGTGTTGAACTGTTTAACAGGTCGACCATTCAAGCTGTTTAGCTGGGTTAACTCATGTAGCTCGTTATAACCCGCTAAACCGTTTAGATAAACTGGTTAAATAAATTATGTTTGGGGTTAGTGTATACGAGTTAAAAGTATACACATGGGAATACAGTTGCCGTTCAAGCAGCAGACATGCCATTTGATTGTCTAAGAAGGCTACGTACCGTAACATTATAACGCTCAATAACACTGTCCCATTAGCGCCAGCATAACACCTAATGTTCGTGTATAGCTCCGGATAGCAGACCTAACTCGAGTCCAACGATAGATCCGAAGGACGCACTATGCAACCGGTACAAGGCCCAAAAGTCGAGAGGAAAGTCCAAGAACAAGCATCCAAGAATTTAGGAAGGTTGTACCCTTTTGGACCAACAACTCCCCGACCAAAGCTCATTAGGCCGTCCGGCCTTTCAGGGATTTTAAGTAGTATAAATACCCTTTAGTATTCAAGATTGAGGTACATTAGTCTCTATGATATTATACTTATCTTATATATTTTATCCTTGCCATTCCGGCCCATAACTTGTTACTTACTCTTACGCAACATCCGGGCGAAGCTAACGCGTTTCCATTGGTTTCACGATATCACAAGGACAAGCCCAACCTAGTCCGAATGATTAAGTCACCAGGACCCGAGCAAGAATTTACCCGAGTCATCCGGACCCGAGCAAGAATTTACCCGAACATTTGGCGCCATCCGTAAGACTTGACATTAAGGAGATGATACTCAACTGTGAGTTTTGTAAACTCGCTCTTGCTAGTCCGCCCAACCTGATAGTAATAGTTTGCCATCCACTTGTTAAATGCACAATATATTTTAACAAGGAATTAAGCTCGCGCTACGGCGTGGGTTTGTTTTCAAAACATGGCAGGTAGGCTTGATATATAACCTTTTTGAAGCAAGCTAAGTTTGTTTGTTTGGAAGTCTGCACAGTCGTTTTAGCGATCGTATCTACCACATATATTGGTGGTGTTAATGGAGAATCTGGGATGGGTTCCCACTCATCCATGTTTTTATATGTACTATCTTTGGTGACATGGGTGCTTTAGGCTTTGTTAACAGCAACACAAATAAGTTAGAGAGCGGATTAAATCATATACCATGTATCATATATCTGTGAGTCTGTGACAAATATTTTATTTTGGCATGCATGCTAGTCACCCTATCAATATGTGGGTTCAAGAGACCTATCAATATGTGGGTTCAAGAGTATATAGGGGTATATGACATGTGTCTTCAAGAGTATGCAAATATATAATACAAACAAATGAGAAAATCTGTTTATTTAAACGGTAGTTTATACTTTTATTTTCTCAAGAGGAACATGTCCAGAGGTAGTACATCCTCGCCTTCTGTGGAAGAAGTGTCAAGTCAACTTTTAGGATTCTTTGACCAGGAAATGGTTGAAGATTCCCGTATGGTCAATAATCTGGAGGTATTAGCGAAGTTTTTAAAGAAGTCGATGAAAAAAAGGGAAGCAAATCTTAGTAAATTAAAAAAGTTAATGACAGATAAAAAAGTTGCGGAAGGTGTTGGGCTTTTACAACGGGTCCAAATGAATGACGTAGAGAAGCTTGCTTATATACGGGCCATGTTAAGACATATAGACTGGGACCTGAGTGATAAATCCTATTTTTTATGAAGTCCACTGATCACACATGGGATTATGGGTCTTGAAAAAACGTTGAAGCTAATTTGTTTTTTACTGTGTTTATTTGAATAAAGTAAGCTTGTCATGTGTTGGCAGTTTGTTACACTCGTGTGTGTCTTGTTTTTGTTTATATTTTTATGTGGATGCTTGTAAGACAAAGTTTAATATCAGCTCGGGTTTGGTAAATTATTGTGATACTACTTTGGTACAGATAGATTGTAATTAACAGCGTTTTATGTACTAAAGACTCATACTTGTAAAAATATAAGTTTCTTTCATACATTGATCTTGTTTATACCCCTTAGTCACACTTGCATGCAACATTCCAATATGTATCATGAAGATCTACAATTCTATAAAACACCAAGTTATTGAAGAGCTTTATCTCCTACAACAACGATTTCATTTGTTAAAATTTAATATCATAAAAGTAAGATACATTAGTGAAAGAAAGCCTCTGAGTATTTTGGTAGCTGATCGACGTCGAAGTGCCGGTCAAAAAATAACCTAATTACCTTATACTAGATAGGGTAAGCGGGTATCGATCCACGAGGACTATGTGGTTTTAGTTTAAGTTTTGGGGTGATCACTGATCAATAAAGGTTTTGGTTTTGAAATCTAACAACTAAAATACTTTTAATAATAAAAATGCGGATTAAAAATTAAAATAATTATTAAACTAATAATAAAGCTATAAAAATATAATAAAGATGTAAACAATTAAAAGAACAATGTAATCCCTTCCAGCTCCTAATATTTATGGTTGGTCACACTTATGGATTATCGAAACTTTTCAGTTCATTTACAAAGATTATTTCGACTTAATATGAATGAATTAATGTCGGCATTTATTATGTTTATCTATGACTTGCGATAATAAATCTTATATAAATCCAACCAATAATTATGTTTTAATAATTTATTTAGGTACAACTTATGTTTATTATACGACCATCTTTTTTTAACTAAATAAAATAAGTATGAATCGTTAACTAACAATAAATTGTCTCACACAAATAATTAAACATAATATTAAATCGATAAAAATAATTTATAAATAAATCATAAATCAATGTAATAAAAATATGATAATCCAAAAGTAATGATCAAACCATAAATAAAGTTACCGGAAGGAATTACAACAAAATTAGCCAGACATCGCGGTGTACACGAGCCACTTACTAATGACCAACATCGTCACTTTTTTTTATCAATATGCGGCAGTAATAACAAGGATGGACCAATTCCCTTTTGTCGTCTTTCCTCCTCCTTTTGCAATTGACAACGTTTTTTTTCCACCCAAAAAGTCAATTGTGCCTTTTCTTCAATTTCAATATACGACTCCTTCTTGGCCTTTTTTTTTCTTTTGCATATAACATGCGGCTAACAATGATGATATTGATATATCCCTGTGGTCAATCGATCGTATTATATATATATATATACATATATGCCTTAGGTCGGTGGGTTCTTAGGCTTTGGGTCCAATGGGCCAAAAGTTATTTTTTTTCTTTTCTCTTTTATTCTTTTGACATATAATAACTTTGGCCCAATAAAAAATTAACCCAACGCCAATAATTGCTCAAACGAAACCCGGAAAAATAAAAGACGACCGAAAATATTGCGACGCGCTCAAATCTTTTTTCTTCAATATTTTTTCTTCATTTATCGGCGCTCACAATGTCTTTTCTCCAAAAAATTAATAAAGCGTCCATTTTTATTCCACTTCGCTCGTAACCTAAATAATCACAAAACACATTAAAAGTACATGTATAACAAAAATAAATATATAACTATACTAAATTAACATGCTATGAGGTGAATGCAAAATACACCGATTAACTCCTCTCAACTTAACTTTTACCGTCTCGAGTAAAAATAAAATAAAAATATACAAGCATGTTAATTTCATAATTTTTAATCATACTATTAAAATTTTATCAAAAAGATCACATTCAACCTAATATACTAATAATCATCCTACATGACAAATAACCCAAAATGATTACCAATATTTTTGTCCTTCTTAAACACTTAGCGTAACCATTCTCATTGACTCCATTTACTTTATGTTTCATATAATTAACCATGTGTCCAACGTACCTATTACACACCTATAATCAATATAAACATTAATCTAAAACAAGAGGTGAGAATATCGTACACCTTTTATAACATTGGAGTTTTTATAGCATAAGAGCACATCATGAGCCATCATACTTTAGCTTATGTACTTCTACTTCCTTTCTTTTCTTTTCTTTTTCTTTTTTTTCACTTTTTTTTTCACATCACACATAAGCTCTTTTTTAGCCATTCGGGACCGTTTCTTATACAAGTCATCCCGAACGCTTTATACACTTCTTTCAAGGTTGATATAAAGACCAATTATTCAGAAAAATGAATATCTATCCTATAGGTGCATACTAAGACACATTGGCACATGAGAACCGGTTAATTAAGTCTGTTTAATTAAATGGGAACAGTTATACTTCGTGCCTACTGGTACATCACATGATGGAATTATCTACCACATAGTATAATTATGCAATGCACTAAATTAAACTAATCTTTCTAATTTTATTACAACAATACAAGGATTGGGTTATTTCACATAAAATTGTCTCAGCTAAGTGCAATGTTATCCATCATAAAGATTGGCGTCTGACCCATGCTAACAACTAAAGTATCACCTTGCGCGGGTGACGAATCAGATAGGCAAGCCCAACATATGACTACCACCAACAATTATAAAAGTTCTCTAGCTCTTTTCTAAGGCCACCGTGCGCGGGTGGCGAGCCGAATAAGATCAATTCTAAATGTCATAACCCAACTATTACATTATTATATTTCATATTATTTATTTAAACTTTTTACTCCATCTAAGCAAAGGTAAGTAGAGGGAATTCAATCGGCGTGGTTTGATCATCTAAATTATACATATGCCTAACTACATGCAAACAATCAAATCAATTTAATAACCAAATTATACAATGGAATCGGGTGCACCTGATAATTATGGCCAAATCCTCTAGCTTGCTCCAATAATTCATCCACCAGCTAATCTTCAGAATCTGTAAACACTCAACAAACATATATGTAGAAGAAACTTCCACATCTAATTAGCACAAGACTCTTATAATGTGATTTAAAAATTTTAAAAATTTTCAATTTTTCCCAAAAATCACATTTTAACACATTTTGACCAAAATTTCACACAAAACATGTAACACATGTGCCACCCCCCTCAACTTAAAGCATTGCATTACCCCGAATGCAAAAAACTTTAAATTGAAATTTTGGTTAAAAATCAGTTTGACAAACTCACACAAAAATAAAAACCTAACTCACTTTCGTAGGAATCACGGTTGCATTTAGCGTATGCAACAAGCCTTTAAACCACTCGGTAGCCCGACTAGACGAGTTTTGTCTCGTGAGGGTTTGTAGTGAACACACCCACAAAGTTCCACAAACCACGGGTTGCCTCCCGCGAAGCGCTAAGGTTACCGTCTTCAGCCAGACATAACTCAAATGAGCTATCGAGACGGTTGGATTGGTTCCAAGTAAACCACATCCACCGTTTCCATCTGATCACTCTCCAACTCAACATACGGCTTCAAACGGTGTCCATTAACTTTAAACGGCTCTCCACCCACCATATTTTTTATTTCAATGGCTCCGTGTGGAGAGACTTGAGTCACAATATATGGACCCGTCCATTTACTTCTCAACTTTCCAGGAAAAAGCTTAAGTCTAGCATTGAATAACCAAACTTTTTGACCAACCAAGAAAGATTTCTTGGTGATGTGTCGATCATGAAAAGCTTCGGTTTCCTCCTTATAAATCCTAGAACTTTCATAGGCATCACGTCTAATCTCATCTAGTTTAGATAACTGAAGTTTACTAGAACTACCATCTTTCTCTAAATCCAGATTAACAGTCTTAATCGCCCATTCAGCCCTATGCTCTATCCCAACCGCTAAATGACACGCCTTTCCATATACCAACTTATACGGTGACATACCAATAGGAGTCTTAAAAGCCGTCCTATATGCCCACAAAGCATCATCTAACCTCAAGGACCAATCTTTCCTATCACTATGGACAGTCTTTTCTAAAATTCGCTTAATCTCCCTATTAGATACTTCCACCTGTCCACTAGTCTGTGGGTGATAAGGGGTAGCTATCCTATGATTAACTCCATAGTGTTTCAATAATTTCTCAAATCGAAAGTTCTTAAAGTGGGAACCCCCATCACTAATGATAGCCTTTGGAATTCCATGCCTAGCAAAGATATTCTTCTTAACAAACTTAAGAACTACACTATGGTCATTGGTTCTAGTAGCTTCAGCCTCGACCCACTTAGACACATAATCAACTGCCACTAAAATGTACACACTGCCATAGGAGGTGGGAAATGGTCCCATAAAGTCAATACCCCACACGTCAAAGATCTCAACAACAAGTATGGGATTCATAGGCATTTGATCACGCCTTGAAATCCCTCCAACTTGTTGGCAACGAATACATGCTTTCACAAAAGACTGGGCATCCTTAAATATAGTCGGCCAAAAGAAACCGCTTTGTAGGATTTTATGCCCAGTTTTCGTAGCACCAAAGTGACCACCACATGCATAAGAATGGCAATGAGCCAATATGTCCATATGTTCATGGTCGGGAACACATCTCCTAACAACTTGGTCAGCACACACCTTATAGAGCTCCGGATCCTCCCAAAAATAATGCTTCAACTGGGAGAAGAAGTATTTTCATTGTTGCTTGGACCAAAACTCCGGAAGCTTTTTAACAGCTAAGTAATTAACTATATTTGCGTACCAAGGAACCTTAGAAACCTCAAATAAACTTTCATCCGGAAAGCTTTCCTTAATCACATCAGAAGGGTTGAACGACGGAGGGATAATTCTAGACAAATGGTCGGCAACTACATTTCCCCCTTTTTATCCCGAATTTCTAGATTAAATTCCTGTAAAAGAAAAATCCACGTAAGCAACCTCGGTTTTTTCTCTTTCTTAGTCAACAAATGTCTTAAGGCACTATGATCTGAAAATACTATCACCTTAGAATGCCCCCAAATATATGACCTAAACTTATCAAGAGAAAAAACCACAGCTAACAACTCTTTTTCAGCAGTGGTGTAATTCATTTGAGCTTCTGAAAAAGTTTTACTAGCATAAAAGATTGCAACAGGTTTCTTATCGACCCGCTGTCCTAGAACCGCCCCAGCGGCATAATCACTCGCATCACACATGATCTCGAAAGGCTTCGACCAATCAGGTGATTGTAGAATAGGGGCTTCTACAAGCTTTTGCTTAAGCATATTGAATGCATTAAGACATGATTCATTAAAGTCAAAGCGTGCATCTTTTAAGAGTAGATTGCAAAGAGGCATTGATATTGCACTAAAATCTTTAATAAATCGCCTATAGAACCCGACATGACCAAGAAAAGATCGCACACCTTTGACGGTAGTGGGAGGAGGAAGAGTCGAAATTACTTGAACTTTGGCACGGTCAACCTCAAATCATTTTTCAGACACAACATGCCCTAATACAATTCCCTCTCGAACCATGAAATGGCTCTTCTCCCAACTAAGCACCAAATTAGTTTCGGTGCATCTTTTTAACACACTTTCAAGCTGATCAAGGCAACTTTCAAAGGATTGACCAAAGATGGAGAAATCATCCATAAATATCTCTACAGATTCTCCAACCATGTCAGAAAAGATACTCATCATACACCGCTGAAAGGTAGCGGGTGCATTACACAGGCCAAAAGGCATTCTTCAAAATGCAAACGTCCCATATGGACACGTAAAAGTAGTTTTGGCCTGGTCATCAGGATGGATGGGTATTTGATTATAACCGGAGTACCCATCCAAGAAGCAATAGAACTTTTTACCCGAAAGCTTCTCAACTATTTGATCAATGAAGGGTAGTGGGAAGTGATCTTTAGATGTGACATTATTCAGCTTACGGTAATCTATACAAACTCTCCACCCAGTGACTGGTCGGGTTGTGAGTTTTTCCCCATTGTCGGTTTCTACAACGGTGATTCCGGCCTTTTTAGGCACCGTTTGAGTAGGACTTACCCATTTACTATCCGAGATGGGATAAATGATACCAGCATCTAACCATTTAAGAACTTCCGTCTTCACCACCTCTTTCATATTAGGATTCAGACGCCTTTGCGCATCTCTTGTTGGCTTAATATCGAGGTCCGTAACAATTCGATGCATACATAATGAAGGGCTGATCCCTTTCAAGTCTGCAATCGTCCATCCTACTGTAGCTTTGTACTTGGAAAGCACCTTTAGAAGTGCTCCCTCTTGTGATTCAGAAAGATCAGAAGCAACAATAACGGGTAACGTATTATTAGGACCTAGAAAAGCATATTTGAGATTGGATGGCAAAGGTTTTAGTTCAAGAGTTGGAGGCACCTCTAGAGACGGCTTCGTGGCCGTGTCAAAAGTAGAAGGCAAGGGCTCCACTTTATAAGACCAAGGTGGTTTTTGATGGTCCAAAGAACTGACCAAACACTCTTGAATCTCTTGAACTTCAGCAACATCAAGAATCTCCTCATTCTCACCAGTTAGATATAATTCCAAAGGATCATCCTTAAGCATACGGGGTGCATGTTTTTGGACTTCCTCATCAATCACATCAACTTGGTAGCATTCATTCATCGTAGGAGAATTCATAAAATTAAACACATTCAATCTTATCTTTTTATTACCAAATGCAATATCCATGGCGCCAGTTCGACAATTAATCCTAACATCTATCGTGGCTAAGAATGGGCGCCCAAGGATAATAGTTGGTTGAACATCTTTGTATTGTGACTCGGTGTCCATAACAAAGAAGTCAACTGGGTAATAGAAATCATCAACTTTCACAATAACATCCTCTAAGATACCTCTAGGAATTTTAGTAGATCGATCGGCTAAGGAAATAATGGTGTCTGTCTTACGAAGAGTTCCTAAGTCATACTTATCGACCAAACTAGCAGGAAGGATGTTGATACTGGCACCAAGATCAAGGAGCGCCTTCTTAATGGCAATATTTCCGACCACAACTGAAATCAATGGTGCTCCAGGATCTTTGAATTTAGGAGGAAGAGAGCTAGATAAGACTGCACTAACATGCTCAATTAGGTCAATCTTTTTAGGCAAAGATGCCTTCAACTTCATCTTTTGGGTACACAAGTCCATTAAAAACTTGGCATAAGCAGGAATTTGCTTGATAGCATCAATAAGGGGGAGACTGATTTTAACTTGTTTGAAAGTCTCCCACATATCCTCAGCATGAGGACCCCTTTTAGCTAACCTTGTAGATGTCGATTTCTCCAAAGCCGTGGGGTACGGTGTGCTGGACACACCACCCTTCTCAACTTCAGGAGATTCAGTAGCTTTAGGATTCGGTGTTGGTTTAGAAAATCATTTAACAAATCATTTACCAACTCAGAACCGGACTTAACATTATCAGAATTTTTACCTTCAACAATAATTTCGTCATCAGTGACGAAATCCTCGACATCAGGAGAATTTGGAATTCCCTTGTCATTGTTGTAGATTTTACCATTTCGAAGGGATGTCACCATATTCACGTGCTCATTTCCATTTTTCTTGTGTGCGGGATTCATGGTGGGGTAGCTCGGTAGCCTTCCCTCGTCTCTTTTGCTTAATTGATCCGCCAATTGACCAACTTGTCTCTCAAGAGCTGCAATAGATTTAGTAGTGGTCTCGTGTCTTTGATTAGTGACCTCAAATTTTCTATTGATCTCTTGATTGTTGGTAGATAATGAATCCATAAGCCTATCAAACTTTCAGTCAAGGTTCAAGAGACGGTTGTCATCTTGGCCTTGGCCCTGATTTGGATATTGTTGTTGTGGCTTATGATTGTAAGAATTTTGTTGGAAATTAGATGAATCGCCACCCTCATACCTTGGTTTGTAACCATAGTGTTGTTGTTGGGTATTATTAGGGCGATTGTCTTCATCTTTCCAACGGAGATTGGGGTGATTGCGCCATACAGGATTGTAACTTTCAGAGAATGGGTCATTTCGTGGACGACCACCATAGACTCCATTTACCTCCTCATTTGGTGGCGCCCCCCAACTTTGACAATTATCAACATAGTGACTTGGATCACCACACATTGAACACCTACTATGCGACACATTAGACACATTCAGAACACCTTTTCCTATATTTTTCAACAAAAGATCAACTTTCTTACTTAACTCACCAATTTCAGAATTTGTGCCACGTTGGTTAGACGCATAATTGGCAGAAGATGGATGGTTGTTTCGATCCACTGAAGCTTGGGTCTTAGAACCTTTGCTTAGTTTTTCAAAAAACTCCCATTCTTCCTCCATAGGTCGCGAGAAAAACATACCCCCACTAGTGGCCATGACAAATTGTTGGTTGTTATAATCCAACCCATCATAAAAAACTTTGACAAGCTCCCATTTTGGAACATCGTGATGAGGGCATGTTCTTAATAACTCCTTAAGTCTATTAAATGCTTCATGAAACTGCTCGCCTGGGATTTGACGAAAGGATTTAATCTTATTCCTAATGGCAGCAGTTTTACTTATAGAATAAAATTCCTCAAGAAAAGCAGATTGCATTTCAGACCATGAGTTAATACTATCTGGCTCAAGAGATGAGAACTAGTCCTTAGCTTGATCTTTGAGAGAAAAAGGAAAAAGGCGAAGTCTTACCTCATCCGTGGTAATATTATTAACCTGATGTGTGTCAGCAATTGAGAAGAATTCTCGCAGATGTGCGTATGGCTCCTCACGACCTCTAAACACTGGCAAGATTTCTATGAGGTTCGGCTGGATCTTGAAGTTACTTGTAACCCCTTTAACCGGATCCGGATAAACGATAGGCGAGGGATCCTCGAAGATCCCAGGCCTGTAATAAGAATCAACACCCCGTGGTGGAGATTCTTCTCCGCTACTACTGCCGCTAGCACCTCCGCCAACATCTTCGTCACCTGGCATTTCAGCGAAAAGCTCTGCTAAATCTGAAAAATCAAGATTAGTAGAAAACTGTCGAAATGTCTTCCTTCTTAACCTTGCACTTTTCTCAACCTCAGGATCGTAAGCTAACGGTGATGTACGTCCAGATCTACGTGTGCGCATACACTAACCTGCACACTCACAAGAAACAAAACAAACAAACAAAACAAAACAAAAAAATAAAATCTTTTTGCATTTTTGTATTTTATTAAAGAAAAGTATTAACAAAAACTTAAACGAAAAGCTCACTGAGTCCCCGGCAGTGGCGCCAAATTTTTGATCGACGTCGAAGTGCCGGTCAAAAAATAACCTAATTACCTTATACTAGATAGGGTAAGCGGGTATCGATCCACGAGGACTATGTGGTTTTAGTTTAAGTTTTGGGGTGATCACTGATCAATAAAGGTTTTGGTTTTGAAATCTAACAACTAAAATACTTTTAATAATAAAAATGCGGATTAAAAATTAAAATAATTATTAAACTAATAATAAAGCTATAAAAATATAGTAAAGATGTAAACAATTAAAAGAACAATGTAATCCCTTCCAGCTCCTAATATTTATGGTTGGTCACACTTATGGATTATCGAAACTTTTCAGTTCGTTTATAAAGATTATTTCGACTTAATATGAATGAATTAATGTCGGCATTTATTATGTTTATCTATGACTCGCGATAATAAATCTTATATAAATCCAACCAATAATTATGTTTTAATAATTTATTTAGGTACAACTTATATTTATTATACGACCATCTTTTTTTTAACTAAATAAAATAAGTATGAATCGTTAACTAACAATAAATTGTCTCACACAAATAATTAAACATAATATTAAATCGATAAAAATAATTTATAAATAAATCATAAATCAATGTAATAAAAATATGATAATCCAAAAGTAATGATCAAACCATAAATAAAGTTACCGGAAGGAATTACAACAAAATTAGACGGACATCGCGGTGTACACGAGCCACTTACTATTGACCAACATCGTCATTTTTTTTATCAATATGCGGCAGTAATAACAAGGATGGACCAATTCCCTTTTGTCGTCTTTTCTCCTCCTTTTGCAATTGACAGCGTTTTTTTCCATCCAAAAAGTCAATTGTGCCTTTTCTTCAATTCCAATATACGACTCCTTCTTGGCCTTTTTTTTCTTTTGCATATAACATGCGGCTAACAATGATGATATTGATATATCCCTGTGGTCAATCGATCGTATTATATATATACATATATGCCTTAGGTCGGCGGGTTATTAGGCTTTGGGTCCAATGGGCCAAAAGTTATTTTTTTCTTTTCTCTTTTATTCTTTTGACATATAATAACTTTGGCCCAATAAAAAATTAATCCAACGCTAATAATTGCTCAAACGAAACCTGGACAAATAAAAGATGACCGAAAATATTGCGACGCGCTCAAATTTTTTTTCTTCAATATTTTTTCTTCATTTATCGGCGCTCACAATGTCTTTTCTCCAAAAAATTAATAAAGCGTCCATTTTTATTCCACTTCGCTCGTAACCTAAATAATCAAAAACACATTAAAAGTGCATGTATAACGAAAAATAAATATATAACTATACTAAATTAACATGCTATGAGGTGAATGCAAAATACACCGATTAGTAGCAACATACCATGTCCAGCTATATCTCTGTTTCCATGCTATATTTAGATTTTAATTATGAAGTCAAATACACAATTGTAAGGGTAGAAGGTTGAACATGGAGTTGCGATCATTAGCTAAGCGAATATTTCTATCATGTTATTTTAATCTGATTTAGAACTTAGGTCTGCGAATGCCGAAGTAGTGCCAAACATCTGTTATGGATGCGACCACAATCTAGGTGTAGTCTTCGTGCCAAGCTGTGGGCGTCGGTAAACCACTCACGATAGAAAAACATGTATCATCATCGCCCGAAAAAAGAGTGATTATTTTATAGATTTCTCTTGTGAAAGAAGCCTTCACAAAGCACATGAGCCATTTTTGTGTTTGAGGGAGGTTTAAGCATAAAAAATAAACAATAGTATTCCACCAATATCAATGACTCACACCTATATTTTGAAAGTTTATGGACTTAAAATCGATAGTCGTGTGATAGGATCGAACTCGAGATCACGGGATTGCACACATTACGTGAAGAGTTAATTTATTTATTATATTTATTAAATCAAACCGTAGCTTAAACTAACGATCGTTAAGTAATTAAAAGTTAAGTATTAAACGACCGTTATAGAGTGTTATAGAAGCTAAAAGAAGGTGTCGGAAAAGTTCCGGAAACCCCTTTGTGGGCTTGTGTATAACCGGCCAAAGAAGGAGACAAAAAGGAAGAGAAAATATTTTGTTGCCTTATTTTGTTTAAACCTTGGAGGAGAAGTTTTCCAAGGTGTATATAAACAAACCAAAGGCTTCATAATTTTTACACTATATCTCTCTTTCTTGCTCCTAACCGCCGGCCAAACAAACACCCCATTAGGGTTCTTCTTTGATTTTCATTCAGCTATTCTAGATCTAGTCCTAGACCCTCTCTAGGTTTGTTGGGTAGATCTTACATAGACCTGAAAGCTCGGTTTATTCGTGCTAGACTCACGGTTAACTCGCCGTATCACGTGTGTACAAGATCGTGGTGTAGTCTTGCTTTAGATTATATCCTGGTGGTGTTTGTGATCTATCTCTACCGGTGACCGTTCCGTCGACTTGTAGATCTTGCTAGGATAAAGGTATGTAACCCTAATCTTGATTAATTATAATTGTGTTAAATTAATGATCCTGTTAATTTGCTTCCGCTGTGTGTTATTTGATCCATATTAGGGTTTTAAATAATTGTTATGGTAAATCTAAACCTACATATTTTCACTTGCCCTTCTCACAATGAAAAAGTGTAAAAAATTTGACACTTCCTGGGTTGCGACTAACATTCTTCCCACTCGCTTCATGCCAGGACCGAACAAAAGGTTTTGCGACCTAACGTGGCTGCAAACACCAAACGCGTGGTGCTTCCCCACAAAAATATAGGGTCTAAACGATCCTAGAACCGGATAAAAGGTTCCCGGCCAACCAAGGCTGCAAACACCAACATCATGGTGTTGTCGTGCCAGGATATTGGCCAATTTCATCGAGCATAATCAATAACAAACGTACAAATATAATAGCCACCTTGATGAAAGCTCAACAAACCAAGCATCAGAACAACACATCATAAGCACACTCGAAACACGTTTTTCTTTGAAACAACCATAAAAAAGGCCTACCATGTAGCCTATTTCTCAACCAATGAGTCTAGCACCATTATCACATAACCATCTTATCAACGCACTCTATCGATATGAGCAATGAATAGAGTGGTGGCACCGAAAGAGCATAAGCCAAAATTATAACCACATAAACCCTTACAGTTGGATGGTATAACACCCAAAATCGATCAACGGAAGTGGTAAAGCTCGCGGGCTGTTATGTCACAATACCAAAGTACAAGGTGCAAGAGAACGACTCTACACGAGACATTTTGAAAAGGATTTACCTCGTTACATTTATTTGAAATAATAGAGTTTACAAGTCATAAGTTTCAAATGTAAAGCAGCGAAAATTATAAGTTTGAAATAGACAACGAGATAAATGTTCAATGCATAAGATAAATCTTCCAAAATCCTTCAAATAAGCATGAGACACCACATACTTCAAATAGTACGCAAGATCAAATACATGAGATAGATGCTTAAAAGTGTCAACACAATGGTTGGTGAGTTCGTAGGTTTAATTCAAAAACATGGTAAAAGATGAATCGCAAACAAGATGTTTCAAGCATATGGGACCATTATAGGTGATATAACATCAACATATGAGAAATAGTATGTAGAGTAGTTATGATAGTGCTAAGCTCACAACACCAATGCTAATGACAAGATGAAACAATAACAACTACCCGGTAGGTGTCCTATCCATAAGACAATCTCTGAAATGGCCGTAAGTATACGTCCGTTAGGCAGTGGTGACAAAGGACACCCGAGCGAGAGTGTCAAACTCCAATAGATCTATCTATAACATATGTGCTTACTTGACCGGTCATCCGGAAGTAACTAACGGTTCATGATGTGCAAAGTGGGATAACAATACTTAGGCATATCCATAAATATAACTTCAATGAAGAAATCAAGAAAACATAGTTTTACGTCCATAAAAGATGTTACAAGCATTATCTCACCCCAAATTGATTAAACATATAAAGCAGTTTAAAATGGGCTATGACTCACCTCAAGCAAATAATCAATCCACACAATTATAAGATCAAGTAATAGCGAGCAAACACAAGCGGCCTAAATATAATACTATAGTTCACTTGCCAATCATGTGCCTTGTTTTATAGATAACACATGACTTATCGAAATCATATAGTTATAAGTAGTATGTTATACTTAGGCAAACTTATTAATTTTGTACTTGACGGAATTTCGGCAGCCTTTCGGCATAAATTTTAATTCAGTACACTTTCTACGGAAAATTTAACAGCCTTTCGGCGTCATTTTGAAATTTGCCATTTTTAGTAACCTCTCGACAATCAACCACTTTCACAATCAAAATCAACCAACAATCACTTTTTTCCGCAAAATACTCATTTACAATGTCCAACTAGTAACAATTATCAACTTCGCGCTTTCACCCTTCTCAAAACATTTCCAATATTCATGTACATCATTTCATACTCGTTCTGATACTCAAAATAACCCGGTTTGACTCGAAAACATCATTTTGTCTATATTTTAATTCTAGGCAGCAAGTTATTTTAGGTGTTTCCGCAATAATTAAGTTTTTCGACAACAAAATACAAACGATCATATCTTGCTCATTTTAAGTCCGTTTTGAGCTTAGAATATACCTAAGCGAGGGTATTAACTTGTATTTTCATAATATTGTATTAATCTAGTGTCAAAACTATTTTTATAAATCTTTAAGCCCTATATAAAATTCGAACAGAAAGTATATCTTTTGTAATACATTTTTGACCACTTTCAAACACAACAACTTGTAGAAACACTACTAGTTTTTATCAAAAATTCATAAACACAAATAATATGTTTAAAACATAATTAAATCCATAGATCTATAATTATAACAACATATATTTTTATAAAATTTTCACTTATGTTTAAAAATGTGTAGATTTAGTAGATCCACCATAAAAATGCATAGATCTAAAAGATACCATGTAGAAAAATAATTTACTACATATATTTCCAAGATAACACATGATAAGTGACATGCATGCATAGATCTAGATAAATCAAGCATTAAAATGAAAGAATTGAAATAGGTTGAAGAAATAAGCTCAAGTAACGATTCTACGTAGCCACAACAACCCGATCTACGATATGAGCAACTAAAAATCTAGAACTATTATATGTCTTCAAACCATAGAAAAGAAACAAAATAATGAAAATACTAACTTTCTTTTCTCTTTTCAAACCTTTGATTGTATGTAACTAGTAGTAGATCTTAAGAATTGAAGCTTTAAAACTCAACAATGGAGTTTTTATGATGTTGTGTTTTTAAACCGAGACTAGAGAGAGAAACAAGAGAGATGGTGTGTGTTTTTGATGAAGTAATATTAGCTTTTTTGTACGGTTCAATTTGTCTCTCAGTCCTCTCGAATTGATCTCGGTCTTAAGTGGAATGATTGTTCTTGGTTACTAAAAAAAGGGGTTTGGATTTTCTAAGACTACTAAATGACAAATGCTCTAAAACGTAAACTTAAATTAAAAGCAATTACTTTAATGACAATTAATAAAAACTTGAATTAAAATTAAAATTAAAATTAAAATTAAAACTGAAATTAAAGTTAAAATGAAGAAACAGTAACCTAAAGAAACAGTAACAATTAACGAAGTTCAAACAGAAACTTGATTCGGAAGTATACCCTTGATTCGGAACTTTGCTCATCCGGAACTTTTCACTCGGAAGATTGGTTTCATCCGGAACTTTTCTTAACATAAACTCATTCGGAAGATTTAGCTGCTCATCCGGAAGTTTTGCTTCATTCGGAACTTTGGACTGATTCAGAAGTTTTTGGAAAGGAAACCTTCATTCGGAACTTTGGAAAATAAACATTCATCCGGAACTTTTTAATTCATTCGGAAGATTTAGGTTCATTCGGAAGTTTACTCATCCGGAACATTTAGACTCATTCAGAACTTTTTAAGAAAAACTCACTCGGAACTTTTTAAAACACATTCATTCGGAACATACTGTTCATCCGGAACTTCAGTTCATTCGGAACTTCAGTTCATTCGTAAGTTTTAGGTTCATCCGGAACTTTCAGTTCGTTCAGAAGTTTCTTCTGATTCGGAACTTTTAAAGGAAAATTCAATCGGAACTTTTAAATAACATATTCATTCGGAACTTTGAAGTTCATTCGGAAGTTTTGTGTTCGTCCGGAACTTTTGAGTTCCTCCGGAAGTCTGGGTACACAGATACAGTAGCAGAACCCCCGAAGAACAAGGAAGACAAATTTTATCAAAAATCAAACTAAATACTCAAAAAGGTTTTACCAAATTAACCATAAACCATCTAATAACCATAAGTAACAAATCCCAACAGTAAAAACACAAATTCAACAACTTTTTCAAGATCAAATCAATCAAACAAGAATTTAAACTTTAACCCAAATAAATGGAGATGAACAAGATGAAATGGAAAGATTAAACAAGAACTTGTATTAAATGATTAATGTTTTAACAAGATAAAACAAGGATTAAAATAACAAGATTGGAAAAACAAAGATCAAAATCACCAATCACCCTAGTGGTGATAGTGATGATACGAACTAGAAGGGAGAAAAAGGGGGAGGAGAGAAAAACTAAAAACTAATTGGAAGGAAAGTGTGAGGGGTGGACTATTTATAGATGTTTCCCTTGGTTGGTGAGTGGGATTTCTCCCGTTCTTCTTGTCTTCTCGTCTTTTCAGAAAAGTTGACGTTTTCGATTCTGATTCGGGATTTATCGTCGATTAAATTCAACTCGTCTTTTAATTTCTTCGTTTAATAGACTTGAGTTTCTTCGACTTGTGTAAATCTTCCATCTTTGGTCCTTTTCTTCGATAAATCTTCGAATAAGCCCAGTGACTTCAAATCTTTTGCATCTCTTGGACAATAGACTTTATCTTGAGTCCGTTTCTTCAGTAAAACCCGTGCAATCCCATGTTTTCTCCAATATTCATCCGGTTGGCTCTGAAAACACAATAAACACAAAAACCACGCATAATTCCAAACAAATGATATTAAATACGTGTTTTGGTCTCGTTTTAGCCAGAATTAAGTGGTAAAAGGATGGGTGTTTACACACCTATCAAATCCCCTACACTTAACCATTTCCATGCCCTCATGCAATGCTTAGTGATAAAGCAATTTTACACTTTCTCATATTTACTCAACCTTGGCCTTATTTAAATACCACTAAACAAAAATTAAAATACTAATAGAAATTAAACTTTAAAGGAAACAAAAGAATGGAAATAACTTGCAAAGAGATCAATGACTTACATTAGGGCTTTGGTGTTGCGAAGATTTATCACCCTCAAGTTTCACGTTCCCCAAACTAAGCTTAGAAACGAGATCATTGTTATTATAAGTTAGCAATTCAAATACTTACACACATGGCTTAATTAAATGCTTAAACTCCCTTATTCCTAGGTGTATCTCTTATATTTTATTTTTGTCTTAGAATGACCATGAAGATGCATTTTTGGACTTATTTCGATAGTTTATTAAGGCCGAAAGCAAAGTAGAAAGATTTGATCAATAGTTAGCTAAAGGACAAAATCTCTTAAAACTGCTTCTCGGGATATCAAAAAGTTCATATCTTGGCATAACTCGGTTCACGGTTTGAGACCTTTCTCGGGCCGATATTTGGCATGTACTTCATACTTCATATCTTGAGAGACGTGCTTGAGATAATGGTCTTCTCATCGTTCATAGAGTTTCTTCACTTGGAGACTTTTGAGGGGTACTCCAACTTTGTTGACCACGACTTCATGATTATTTCTTCAATCTCTAATTGGGATTTTGAGATACAACGATCCGCCTCCTTTTCGGACTTGGATCTATTTATCCTCATACCTTGTTAGGGTCTTTTCGGATAGACTTCTCCATGATCTTTATGGGAGTTGATTGCTTTTCGTCGTGAGTCTTGATCCTTCATATTTACTTTAGGAATAATGCTTTTCACATCACTTTGGATCTTCAGCAATAAAATGGAATCCTCATGCCTTGTTAGGGCCTTTTCGGACTCGCCAATCTTCGCGCCCCGCTTCATAAGTTATGCCTTGGCTATGAACTCTTATCATTACCGAGCAACTTTTAAACGATCTTGGGCTAGAAGCTAAGTAACTTTTCAAATCGTACGACCTTACTTATTGCAAATAATTTATTAGCAAGTGATGGGAGAATAGGCAAATAATTACACCAAGTGAGCTTGTGCAAGAATACCGACTTATAATTGACTCTATCATTTCTCGTCCTCCACAATTTAAAATCTCAAGTAATGAGACTCGTGGATACTTAGCCTAATAAACCAATTAAGGTCTACATGGTTAAGGATACTAGCTAGAATAAACTTGGATAAGTCTATTCGGGTTGAGTCAAAATAAACGCAACGGGCCTAATATGTCAAAGACTTCTAAACTGGCTACACCACTTTATTAAAATTTGACTTTATTGCGGGATATATACATATGAAAGCAACGATAAAAATTTAAAAATTACGACTAAATGGCCAAAGTTAATAAAAAATTTGAAAAATGTTGAAAAATAGGATTTTCTGGTTAAATGAAGGCATTTTCATGGAAAAGTCCACTTAAAACTTCGATAGAAGTCCCCCCTACACTTAAGATAAACATTGTCCTCAATGTTTAAGCATGTGGGAAAAGTCTCCCCTACACTTATGACATTGTGCACGTTGGTTAACTCAAGTTAAGGAAAAGACGACTAAAGTGATCAATTTCAAATGTGAGTATGAAGAAAATTGAATCACGATAGTTGAGAGATAGAACCGGATTTCGGATAACACGGGAGCACGGTTCTTCAAAGATTCCAAGAGTGCACTTATCCCTGTAATCACATCACCACACAAAGACAAACACCCATACAGGTCCCCCTACACTTAGGAGGTTAAAACAAAAAAGGATAGATACTCGGGCTGCCTCCCGAGGAGCGCTTGTTTTTGATAACCGAGTCACGAGCCTGACTCGCCCCAAAATTAGTTCATGCGGAACGTGGTGAGGGATGGAATCACCTCCTAAGAGGTGTCCTCACCAAAGTACAATTTCACTCGTTGGCCATTCACCTTAAAATTAGGTCCATTAGGTTGAGCGAGCTCGAGAGTACCATATGGAAAAATTTGGGCAATGGTGAATGGGCCGGACCAACGAGATTTGAGCTTGCCCGAAAAGATTTTCAACCGAGAGTTAAAAAGTAAGACTTTGTCTCCAACATGGAACTCTCGGTTTTTGATCTTGGAGTCGTGAATGAGCTTAGTTCTTTCCTTATAGATCAAAGAATTTTCATAAGCCTCATTCCGAAGTTCATTAAGCTCATTGAGTTGGATCTTGCGTAGGTCACCGGCTTTGTTAATATCAAAATTAGCCCACTTCAAGGCCCAATAAGCCTTGTGCTCCAACTCAATGGGGAGGTGGCACGCTTTCCCGTACACAAGACGATAAGGCGTACAACCGATCGGGGTCTTGTAAGCAGTACGGAAAGCCCACAAAGCATCATCAAGTTTATCAGCCCATGAGGCACGATGCTCTCCCACGGTCCTTTCAAGAATTCGCTTTAGACCTCGGTTGGATATTTCAGCCTGGCCATTAGTTTGTGGGTGGTAGGCTGTGGAAAGACGATGATTTACACCGTACTTAGCCATGACTCTTGCGAATTGGTCATTGCAGAAATGAGTCCCACGATCACTAATAATGGCACGAGGCACATCGAATCTAGCGAAAAGAGCTTTTAAAAAGTTACAAACCACCCTTGCGTCATTAGTAGGTAAAGCTTTGGCTTCAACCCACTTTGAAACGTAGTCAACGGCTACAAGGATGTATTTGTTTCCTTTAGAAGAAGGGAATGGCCCCATAAAGTCGATACCCCAAACATCAAAGATTTCACATTCTTGAATGAAATTCTGAGGCATCTCGTCTTTATGTGTGATGTTGCCTTGTTTTTGGCAAACATCACATCGTTTAACCATATCGTGAGCGTCACGATATATGGAGGGCCAATAAAATCCCGAATCAAACACTTTTTTGGCGGTGTAGTTGGGACCAAAGTGACCACCGGTGGGTCCTTTGTGGCAAGCATCAAGGATTTCTGACGCTGCCGGTCCATCAACACATCGGCGGATAATCAGGTCGGCATATTGTTTGAATAGGTAAGGGTCGTCCCAAAAGTAAGTCTTAATGTCGGTGAAGAACTTTTTCTTTTGTTGGGATGTCAACCCTTCCTTGAGAATTCCACCCGCCAAGTAGTTTGCAAAGTCCGCAAACCACGGGGTTTCATTCGACTTCGAGTTTATAGACATTAAGGTCTCCAAGGGAAAAGAATCATTGATTTGTTTGTTCGGATGATCCCCTTGGTAAGGATCCTCAAGTCTGCTAAGATGATCCGCGGCTAGGTTTTCTGCTCCTTTTTTATCACGAATTTCGATTTTAAATTCCTGGAGCAGCAAAACCCAGCGAAGAAGTCTTGGTTTGGAATCTTGCTTTGTCAACAAGTACTTCAGCGCGGAATGATCGGTATACACAATTATGGTGGAAAGGACAAGACAGGGGCGGAAATTTTCAAAGGCATAGACAACAGCTAAAAGCTCTTTTTCGGTTGTCGTGTAATGCAATTGAGCCCCAGTCATTGTCTTGCTAGCGTAATGGATCGGTTGGAAGTGTTTGTTCACTCTTTGTCCTAGAACCGCTCCAATAGCAAAATCACTAGCATCGCACATCAACTCAAAAGGCAGCTCCCAATTAGGGGTAACTAAGACGGGAGCCTTAGTAAGCTTATCCTTAAGCGAGTTGAAGGCTTCAAGACACTCTTTGGAAAAGATAAAAGGAGTATCTTTTTCCAAGAGGTGGGTCATCGGGCGAGCGATTTGAGAAAAATCTTTGATGAATCGACGGTAAAAGCCCGCATGACCCAGAAAACTTCTTACACCCTTCACGGTTGAAGGTGGAGGCAACTTGGCGATAACATCGACTTTAGCACGGTCTACTTCAAGACCGGCTTTGGAAATCTTGTGTCCCAACACGATGCCTTCTTTACCATAAAATGGCATTTTTCCCAATTCAGAACAAGGCGAGTGTCTTCGCACCGCTTAAGCATACGTTCCAAATTGGCAAGGCAAGAAGAGAAGGAATCCCCGAAGACCGAGAAATCATCCATGAAGACTTCCATGGTTTGTTCAACCATGTCATGGAAGATAGCTAACATGCACCTTTGAAAAGTCCCGGGCGCATTACATAGGCCAAAATGCATTCTTTTGTAAGCAAATGTGCCATAGGGACAAGTGAATGTAGTCTTCTCTTGATCTTGGGGATCGATGGGTATTTGGAAATAACCCGAGAAACCATCAAGAAAGCAGTAATATTCATTACCCGCTAAATGTTCAAGCATTTGGTCCATAAAAGGTAGAGGGAAATGATCCTTTCTCGTGGCATCATTGAGTTTGCGGTAGTCTATACAAACTCTCCACCCAGTAACGAGACGAGTGGGAATCAACTCGTTGTGTTCATTGGGAACAACGGTTATTCCGCCTTTCTTAGGCACACAATGGATTGGACTAACCCATGGTGAATCCGAAATAGGGTAAATCATACCCGCATCAAGAAGTTTGATAACCTCTGTTTTGATGACTTCATGTATTTTTGGATTCACCCTTCGTTGGCTTTGAATTGTGGGCTTAAAGTCGTCCTCCATGAGAATTTTGTGTGTGCAGAAGTGAGGATCAATTCCACGAATATCAGAAATCTTCCAAGCAATAGCCTTCTTATGATCTTTCAGCACGGTGATAAGTCGGGCTTTTTCTTCTTCCTTTAGGTCCTTAGCAATGATGACTGGCGACTTCTTCTCTTCCTCAAGGAATACATACTCGAGATGGGGCGGCAACTCCTTAAGTTCTAAATCCGGAGGATTTTCGACGGGAGGCGTATTTAAAGTCAGAGTATCGATAGCAATGACCGTGGGAGATGGAGGAGAAGGATTGTCTTCGGTGAGAAGATTGTCAAAGAAATTCATGTCTTCATCCCCATCGGTGGGAGAATCATTAGTAGCTAAATTCACATCTTCCATGGTATCTTCAAGATTGTTCCAAAATAAATCACTATCTCCAAATAGAGACAATGATGAATTAATAGAGGACAGGGTCTCAACATTGGGAAGAGAGGCAGGAATACTTTTGCAAGCATCATTAAAGTGTTCTTCACAAGCCTCATCAAGAACGTCAATACAATTAACACTCTCATATGAATAAGGTTGTTTAGACAACTTTCCCATGTTGAAGACTACTTTATCGTCACCCACTCTCATGATAAGCTCACCGGCTTCAACATCAATGAGAGTGCGACCGGTCCTCAAGAATGGACGACCAACAATTAGTGGTACACGAGGGTCCATCTCGTAGTCGACGACAACGAAATCAGCAGGAAAGGTGAATTTGTCGACTCCTACAATGACGTCTTCGGCTATCCCCACTGGATAAGCAACCGTACGGTTGGCTAATTCCAAAGTCATTTTGGTAGGGACTAGCTCTGGGAGAGATAATTGCTTCCAAACGCTTAGAGGCATAAGATTAATACTGGCACCTAGATCGACTAGGGCCATGCAATTCTCTACTCCCGGGAAGTTGCAAGGGATTAAGAAACGACCCGGATCACCAAGCTTGGTTGGCAATTTCCTTAAGAGCACTGCAGAGCAATTCTCATTAAGTTGGGTGTTGGCAATATTGAGGAGCTTTTCCTTGTCGCTCAGAAGATCTTTAAACATTTTCGCATACTTGGGCATGTGAGCGAGAGCCTCAGCGAAGGAGATGTTGAAATTCAGTTGTTTAAACATTTTGAGAAAGTTTGAAACTTGAATATCGTCCTTGCTTTTGAGCTTCTCTTTCCTCAACCTAGATGGATAAGGTATATTGGAAGAAGAGGAAGGCGTTGGGAGAATAGGATCACTCACATCCTTGGGTGGAGGAAGGGTAGAAGGAAGAGGTGGAGAAATTGGGGAAGGAGAAGGATGAGGAATAGGAGCAGGTGACTCGTTCTCCTTAGTCACAATCACCGGTGGAGGTATAGGAAGCTCGGGTTCCTTGGTACCTTTACCACTTCGAGTGGTGATTGCTTTCATCTCCCCTCTTGGATTCGCAACGGTGTTACTCGGAAGAGTACCCGAAGAAGAGGGTTGATTACCTTGGAAGAAACTGGCCATCATGTTCCTCAAGTCATTAGTTTGGCTGTCCAACGTATTTCTCATGTCGGCTCTCAAATCGTTTCCTTGCTTGACCAAGTCTGCTTTCAGGTTGAGCACTTCTCTCTGAAGATTTCCCACTATCACATCGTTAGTCCTCATATAAGTTTCCACTTCTTGGTGAAGAGCGGTGGGTTGGTTGGAGGAGCATTGTATGCAGGTGGTTGGTAAGCAGGTTGTTGGTAGACTTGATTGTTTCGTTGAGGTGGTTGTTGCTGCTTGTGAGGAGGTATGTATGGTTGTCGAGGTTGTTGTTGTTGTTGAGGAGGGCGATTGAGGTTTGGTTGTTGGTTTGGGTTGTTTGGGGGAAAACCAGGTGGGGAAAGATAATTGTTAGAGCGATAGCTAAGCAAATTACGGTCACCTTGAGGTCTAGCTTGATAAGCAGGTTGAGGATAGGTGCCATATGCCGCATTCACATTCTCAGCAGGGTAGTCTTGGGTGGCAGTACAAGTAGTGTAAGAGTGAGGACCACCGCATATCTCACAAGGTTGGCTGACATCGTTAACTTGAGCGTTTTTAGCGTTGCTGCTGTTGTTGTTAACGGTGTGGGTGACAAGCGATTCAAGAAGCGTAGTGATTTTGTCCAATCGCTTGTCGCTGTCACTAGTGCTAGCACTAGCGACATTGGTCCGAACACTCTTGGTTTGCACACGAGATTTATTCTCAATGATGTCCCAAGCAGCATTGGAAGTCTTAGCCAATAGATTACCCCCCGAGGCACTGTTCAGTGAATCTTGGTCACTCATGCTTAAACCATTGTAAAAAGTATTAATTTGATGTACTTTGGTAAAACCATGTTGTGGGCATTTTCTTAAAAGATCTTTAAAGCGATCCCTAGATTCACTGAACGAGTCATCGTACTTTTGTTCAAAATTTATGATTTCATCCCGCAAAGCGGTAGTACGAGAGGGTGGGAAAAAGTAATTGATAAACTTTGTTTCCAAATCCGTCTACGAGAGAATACTCTGTGGCGGTTCCTTAGCAAGCCAATGCCGGGCTTGTCTCTCTAAAGAAAAGGGAAAAAGTTTTAACCTTATAACCTCTTGTGGAACGCCATTGAATTTGACCGTGTTGGTGAGTTGCAAGAATCTCTTGATGTGGTCGTGTGGATCATCAATGGTTCGTCCCAAGAATGGTTGAGCGGAGACCATCTGGATAAAGCCTGATTTTAGCTCAAAGTTGTTGGCGGCAATTGGAGGTATGACAATTGGATCCGTGTTGCCATCGACATGAGCTTGCAGCAGTTCAATCATCGGGCGATTATCTAGAAGGGGCTCATTGTTGTTGTTATTGTTCATGTTGTTGAAAGGCGGGTTGTTGTTGTTATTATTGTTTGGAGGTGGTACACCGGCCATGTCTAAGTGATCGAGAGGCTCGGGCTCTTGATAAGACGTGGATCGAGTGCGCATACACCTGCAAAAGAACTAACAAGGCGAAAACAATACAAAAATATTTTTTTTTGGTTTTTAATTTTTTTTCGTATTTTTGAAAATTTTATATTTTTTTTAGGATTTTTTTGAAAATTTTTATGAAAAAGTAACGTTCACGGGGAACGGATCCCAAAATCCAAGTTCTCACAAAAAACTTTTGATCTTAACGAGAAGAGCCGGCAGCGGCGCCATTTAATATTAGCTTTTTTGTATGGTTCAATTTGTCTCTCAGTCTTCTCGAATTGATCTCGGTCTTAAGTGGAATGATTGTTCTTGGTTACTAAAAAAAGGGGTTTGGATTTTCTAAGACTACTAAATGACAAATGCTCTAAAACGTAAACTTAAATTAAAAGCAATTACTTTAATGACAATTAATAAAAACTTGAATTAAAATTAAAATTAAAATTAAAATTAAAACTGAAATTAAAGTTAAAATGAAGAAACAGTAACCTAAAGAAACAGTAACAATTAACGAAGTTCAAAAAGAAACATGATTCGGAAGTATACCCTTGATTCGGAACTTTGCTCATCCGGAACTTTTCACTCGGAAGATTGGTTTCATCCGGAACTTTTCTTAACATAAACTCATTCAGAAGATTTAGCTGCTCATCCGGAAGTTTTGCTTCATTCGGAACTTTGGACTGATTCGGAACTTTTTGGAAAGGAAACCTTCATTCGGAACTTTGGAAAATAAACATTCATCCGGAACTTTTTAATTCATTCGGAAGTTTACTCATCCGGAACATTTAGACTCATTCGGAACTTTTTAAGAAAAACTCACTCGGAACTTTTTAAAACACATTCATTCGGAACTTACTGTTCATCCGGAACTTCAGTTCATTCGGAACTTCAGTTCATTCGGAAGTTTTAGGTTCATCCGGAACTTTCAGTTCGTTCGGAAGTTTCTTCTGATTCGGAACTTTTAAAGGAAAATTCAATCGGAACTTTTAAATAACATATTCATTCGGAACTTTGAAGTTCATTCGGAAGTTTTGTGTTCGTCCGGAACTTTTGAGTTCATCCGGAAGTCTGGGTACACAGATACAGTAGCAGAACCCCCGAAGAACAAGGAAGACAAATTTTATCAAAAATCAAACTAAATATTCAAAAAGGTTTTACCAAATTAACCATAAACCATCTAATAACCATAAGTAACAAATCCCAACAGTAAAAACACAAATTCAACAACTTTTTCAAGATCAAATCAATCAAACAAGAATTTAAACTTTAACCCAAATAAATGGAGATGAACAAGATGAAATGGAAAGATTAAACAAGAACTTGTATTAAATGATTAATGTTTTAACAAGATAAAACAAGGATTAAAATAACAAGATTGGAAAAACAAAGATCAAAATCACCAATCACCCTTGTGGTGATGGTGATGATACGAACTAGAAGGGAGAAAAAGGGGGAGGAGAGAAAAACTAAAAACTAACTGGAAGGAAAGTGTGAGGGGTGGACTATTTATAGGTGTTTCTCTTGGTTGGTGAGTGGGCTTTCTCCCGTTCTTCTTGTCTTCTCGTCTTTTCAGAAAAGTTGACGTTTTCGATTCTGATTCGGGATTTGTCGTCGATTAAATTCAACTCGTCTTTTAATTTCTTCGTTTAATAGACTTGAGTTTCTTCGACATGTGTAAATCTTCCATCTTTGGTCCTTTTCTTCGATAAATCTTCGAATAAGCCAAGTGACTTCAAATCTTTTGCATCTCTTGGACAATAGACTTTATCTTGAGTCCTTTTCTTCAGTAAAACCCGTGCTATCCCATGTTTTATCCAATATTCATCCGGTTGGCTCTGAAAACACAATAAACACAAAAACCACGCATAATTCCAAACAAATGATATTAAATACGTGTTTTGGTCTCGTTTTAGCCAGAATTAAGTGGTAAAAGGATGGGTGTTTACACACCTATCATGAAGATAAAATTATGAGGTGAAGTGTGTGATAATAATTCATATTATAAATAGTTAAAATGGATGAGATATCATGAATATGACATATGATAAGTTTAACCAAATTTTTAGCCATGGTGCATGTGGTGGTGTAAGTTTGGTCGACCATATATGACATAATGAGAGGGAGCGAGTTTTGAAATTTCAAAATTTGAATTTGGTTTAGTATTATTGGTAAAAAGGTGTAAGTATAAAGGTAATTAGTGAAAATTATATAGTTAAGTTTAAAATTATGTAAATGACCAAAATTTAGCGAAATTAATTAATTTTATGATTTTTATTGAAGTAAAACGTTATATTATCATTTATAAAATATTTTATGCTTGCCAAAGATGATTAAACGTAAAAACGACATAAAATACAAAAATACGTTACGTAAAATAGTTATACACCGTAAATATGATTTATTATTATAAGTATCAAATATGCTAAATACGTACACAGAAGCGCTCAAAGAGAGCTAGGAAACACATAATTCACATAACGATCGATCATGCAAGTAAAACTAAACAGTTAAGCACGTAATTCACAGTTAACGAATAATCTCACGGAAAACCCAATTTAGTAATGTCGCACCAAGAACGGGTCACTTAAGCAACTGCAATTGAAGGGCATCAAACCCGCACGAAACAAAATCTGACCCTCAATGGCTCCAAACAAAATGAAGTGATACCCCACCGACAGAACCACCACAATAATCAGACCCGTCATGGCTGCAAGCACAATTCAGTGATACAATGCCAAGATACAAGTCAATTTGTAGGCGTCGATCGACGATGCGATAAATGTGGTTGCTAGCAATTCGTGTTTCCATTCCTACAAATATCACATCAAAGGTTCACGCAAATCACCTTAAAGTCATCATTACAAATTTTACTATAAACACAATGAAATGGTGTCTCGATGTAGTGGTTGCAAACAAAACAAAGTTATTTTCCTACATACGCGTACACACACGAATCAACATGTCGTGCCAAGATACATGTCAATCTCAATAGTACAACCCGCCATGGTTGCGAACATATAAAGGCTGCATTGCCAAAAGGCGGACATCTACAACTTTAATCAAACGTAATAAGTTCAAACAGAGTTATTAGAGATGACGAAATATACCTCTTTATTTGGTAGGTTAATAACAGCAAACTAAAAATAACCATCGAACCACACATTAAATTATGCCACTAAAACAACCACCACTAAGAAACCCATCGGATCATATTTACGTTATTACAACAACAAAGAACAAACTACAATTAAAACCCTTGCAATTATATAGCAACAATGGTTATCGTTCTTATTTTGAAAACTAAGCATAATCAAACCCACAATTTCCAAATCCCAACTGGATTAAACCCTTATTTTCCAATTCAATTGGGTATTATTTCATAAGTCAAACTATAATCTTCATCACCATATTAGAAAATATGAAATAAACCTAGGATAATCACATCATAAAACGAATTGAAAGTAGGACGATCAATACAATACACAACCTTACCAAGCCATTGAAGATTCAGCACCCACAAAAAAATGAAGCCATGTTTATATATAACATTTCAATAGTGGAACCCACTTGTCGCAAAATCCTTACCAATTGAAGACAGGTAAGGAAGCCAGTGGAAAGAATGTCAACACCAGTCGCTTCATTCCAAAACCAAACAAAAGATTATGCGACCCACCGTGGCTGCAAACACCAGGTCTGTGGTGTTGCCCCGCCAAAATATAGGGTCTAAACGATCCCAGTACCGGATAAAAGGTTGACTGGTCAACCAAGGATGCAAACACCAGCTTCATGGTGCTGTCGTGCCAAGATATTGGCCAATTTCAGCAGGCATAGTCAATAACAAATGTACAAATGCAATAGCCATCATGATGAAAGCAGAACGAACCAAGCATCAAAATAATAACCATATAAACCTCTAAAGTTTGATTGCTTTCTCAGGGTGTGTGGGATTTTATGTTAGGAGGTGTTTTATTGGCTCATATAAGAGGATAATGCAAACGTTCTAAGAAAAATGAAGTCTGTCGCGACTGCATTCATCATTAATTGCCTAGCCAAGCGACAGACTACAAATTCTTCTTGTAAGCCACTCTTGTTCATCACATAAAAGGGTAATGCAAACGTTCTAAGAAAAATGAACTTTGTCACGGCTGCAAACATCATTAATTTCCTAGCCAAGTGACAGACTACAACTTCTTCTAATAAAGTCACTATTGTTCATCATCGCCTTATGAATGTCTCATCCAGTTTAATACATATCTCGCCAAGATAAATCAGCTTAGTCAATATCCTCTTAAACCCAATTTAGTGATGTCGCACCAAGAACGGGTTATTTAAGCAACTGCAATTAAAAGGCATCCAACCAACACGAAGCAAAATCTAACCCATAATGGCTCCAAACACAATGAAGTGATAGCCCACCAACATAACCATCACAATAATGAGACCTGCCATGGTTGCAAGCACAATTCACTGATGCCATGCCAAGAAAGAAGTCAATTTGTAGGCATCAACTGACGATGCGATAAATGTGATTGCTAGCATTTTGTGCTGCCGTGCCTACAAATATCGCATCAAACCAAACATGTAATTGTACCACTAAAACCACCACCACCAAAAAACCCATATGGCTCATATTTACGTAATTGTAGAAACACACAACAAACTACAATTAAAACCATTGCAATTAGATAGCAACAATAGCGATCATTCTTATTTTGAAGACTAAACATAATCAAACCAAAAAACAACAAACCCCAACTTGATTAAATCCCAATTTGCCAATTCAATTAGGTTTCATCAATCAAACCATAATCTTAAACAATAGATAAGAAACAACGAAATAAACCTAGGATAATCACATTAGAAAATGAATTGTAAATAGGACGATCAATACACAATACAAAACCTTACCAAACGGGTAAAAATCCGGCGTCGACAAAAAAATGAAACGATGTTTATATATAACACATTCTAACAGTGGAATCCATTGTCACAAAATCCTTACCTATTCAAGACATGCAAGGAAATGAATGGAAATGATGTTAGTCGCAACCCAAAAAAGTGTAATTTTTTACACCTTTTCATTGTGAAAATGACGTGTGAAAATATATGATTATGAGGCGTCGAAATAATAATCCCTTTTAGTCATTCAATGGTTCATTTCTTGGAAACAAATATCAATACAAATAAAAACTACTTGATTTAAGAAAAGCGACGCAAAGTCTGACCGGTTCAACATGGTAAAGACCGTGACAATATATATATTATTTCTTTTTAGCAAAAGTGTCAATATACATTAGAAACTCTATAAAATAATACATTTGGGACCACCAAAATTTATTAATTAAAAGAGTTATCAATTAATCGATAGTTTAATAATTATTAATTTATATAATAATTAATATTTTATTAATTTATAGTAGAATACTTAGTTTACAAATACCTTTCAAGCTTCCACTTAATTATTGTATACAATGCATGTACGTATATCAAATGAACGACCCAATTTGAAAGAAACCTTCAATCTCTCACCTTATTATGCTTCTTGTGTTCAATGTATCACTTTATGGACGTTAAAAATATTTTCTATATAAATACAAGATCAAAATAGGTTAACACAAACTAATCATACACACAACATGGCTTCCCATCTTAAAGGTGTGAAAAAAACAACAATGACAGATGAGATTCAAAGATCATTATGCAAGCACAACAAGGATAATCCAACTATCACTCAAAATCAATTGCAAGAATGGGTGCATAGTAACTATGGTTTACAGGTGAGTCACGCGACAATATCGAATACAGTTAAGCTGTCTTTAGAGTATCTCTCACTTGCTCCTGAAAGAGGCGATGTTAAGCGACACAAACCGGCAAAATTTCCTGACCTAGAAAAATCTCTCTATGAATAGATTCTTCAATATCAAGAACATGTGAATATGACAGGTGAACTAATCATCGAGAAGGCGAAAAAGTTCATGAAAGATATGTATCCAGTGGATACTCCAGACTTCACTTTTTCTATTGGTTGGCTTGGAAAGTTCAAAGCAAGATATGGAATTAAAAATTTCTGGCGTTTTGGAGAGAGTGGATCTGTTGAAATGGAGGGCATGGAGGACAAATTAAAATTCATAAAAGACAAAGTTGATGAGTTTGAAATGAAAGACATCTTTAATATGGATGAAACATGTTTGTTTTTTTATTATTTTATTTTATATTTTGTACTTTAGTGATGTAATTATTTACATGTTTTGATCTTAAACAGGTTTTTTTTAGACTTCAACCGGATCATTCACTTGTAATAATGCACCTTGAAGGGAAAAAACAAGACAAAGAAAGACTAACTGTTGGTATTTGCTGTAATGAGGACGGTTCGGAAAAACTTCCTTTATGGATTATTGGAAAATATGCTAAACCAAGGTGC
The DNA here is from genome assembly GCA_025667525.1 of Glebionis coronaria. Classification (NCBI taxonomy): domain Eukaryota; kingdom Viridiplantae; phylum Streptophyta; class Magnoliopsida; order Asterales; family Asteraceae; genus Glebionis; species Glebionis coronaria. Next base: position 123,472,473 of record CM046876.1, read on the forward strand.
TTCAAGAATGTAAACTTGAACTGTCTGAACTGTGAGTACCGTGCTAACAAGTGAGCTTGGGTGACAGGTGTGTTATTTGAAGAATATGTTCGCCAACTTGATAAAAAAATGGTTGGAAGAAAAATTCTCTTAATTGTGGATAATTGCCCAGCTCATCTAAAAATTATTGAAGGATTACGAAATGCTGAATTATTTTTTTTGCCACAAACACAACTTCAAAAATTCAACCTTGTGACGCGGGGATCATACCAGTTTTTAAGATGCATTATCGTCGTCGATTTTATAGAAGTAATTTGAGGGTTATGAATTAGGGGTTCCAAATCCAGCAAAAATAAATGTATTAGATGCAATGAATCTTGCAATTTCAGCATGGATTATGGATGTTAGTGCAAATACAATTGCGAACCGCTTTCGTCATTGTAAACTTAGATCAACAGATAACATGACTTTTGAGAACTCAGATGAAGGTGGTGAAAGCACTCAAGAACTCCAAAATTTGATCAAAGAGTTGGGTTATCGCAATGCAATGGATGTCGAATATATTCTGACTCACCCAGAAGAAAATGTAGTTGCACAGTTGTTGACTGATGAAGAAATTATTGAAAGCGTTATTGGAATTAGTAAAGATGATATCGATGAAGAAGATGATGAAAGTTTCACAATGGAGCCCCCTTCGCGAAACGAAGCTATTAAAGCGGCAATCACATTAAACAATTTCATGTTGAGCTATGAGAAAACAACACCAGAAGTTCTTACTATGCTAAGGAAAATTAGAGACGGGATTCAAGGGAAAATTGATTTCAACAAAAAATTAAAGACACTTGAGTTATTTTTTAAGAAACCTTCATAAATCATTCATGTAATATGTTATATATAAGGAATTATTAATTTATATTTTATATGGTGTCTAAAGAAATTATCAAAAATATATTATCTTATAATTTTAGCGAATTATTAATTTAGCACCTTATCCTCGAGTCGAGACCGGTAAAAAAATATTGTCTTAAAAAGTTTATTAAATAATCGAGTATTAATTTATCGAGTTTCTACCGTACATCGATATGAAGACAAAAAAAATCCCAAAAGACCGAAAAGATGCCAAAAAGATAGTAATACACATGATAAAACTACTGAAATCACGACCCAAACAAGTTTGAATAATAGTCTAAAGTTGTCAAAAAAAAAAAAAACCTAATAATAGTCTAAAAGAGTTGTATTTTAATAATAGCATTAAAATATATATTCTCTTTAGACTAATAAGCTTGTCCCAAAGTGGGATTTGCAATATACTAGTCTAAAAGATTTTCCTTCTAATTAGTTAATTCAACAGAAGTCTAATAGATTCGTTTTTAATAACTGAAAACAATATTTAGGTGCATCAGAATAAATAGTAACCACCATTCCACCAAGATTTACAGGCAAGGGAAATACAAAGTTGGAGTAACTAATGCATATGAAAATGCTTCCTCGTTCTATGATTTTTCTTTTCTTCTTGTTATCAAAAGTAATACTCCGTATATCAGTCTTTTGCATAACACTCACGCATTGGTTTTGTACTTACTGCAAGTTCTTCTACATTTGCAGGTGCTTCAAGCTACATTTACTTTGGTCAATGAGTGTAACTTCACTGTTTGGCCTGGAATCTCAGGCACGTCTGGTTTCAACAGCACGGGGTTCAAGCTCATGCAAAATAGTTCACGTTCTTTCCAAGTTATAAATCGCTGGGATGGTGTATGGGGCAGAACTAATTGCACCTTTAACCAGTCTGGTCACGGTTCGTGCTCCACCGGTGACTGTGGCTCCAATGAAATAGAGTGCTTTGGAAGAAAAAGTACATCATCTATAACAAGCATATATTTCAGTTTAAATGAACCAGACGGGACCTCATACAGTTTAGGCTATGATGTCATGCGTTCACATGGGGGCTACAATGAGTTATGGATGACTGTCGAGTCTACTGGTGGATCAGGTCCTTGCCAAATTATTGGTTGGCTTCAATCATGGTGCTGGAAACCGATTATGAAAACTAGTTGGTGTCGGGGAGCTGATTACACCATCACATTTTGTCCTCTCCCAGATACATTGTCAATAATCAAATTAGGTAGAGAACGTAAATCCACCAAGTACCTTATGTCCCCTGAGGGTGAATTCACGTTAGGCTTTGATGCAGATAACAGTTACGGAGTACTTAGGAATTTGGTACACCTATGATGATCAGTCCAGGAAAGTATGGGTAGCCAATCCAAACACACCAATTGCATCTGCCTTAGGTGCCCCTGGCCTATCCATTGAACCCAACACGGGAAACTTGATCATCATTGTTGAAGGAAGTACTGTGATGAATATTACTGATCTTAAAGTGGGTCCATAGGTAAATGTGTCTGCAAAATTACAAGACACATGTAACTTCCAGCTAATCGACAATTTCAACCAGAAGGTTTTGTGGCAGAGTTTTGATCATCCTGTCAACGTACTTTTACCGGGTATGAAGTTGGGGTATAATAAGGAAACAGGGCGGAATTTGACCCTGAATTCTTGGTTGACCAATGAAATTCCTCATTCTGGAGCTTTTACATTGAGCTGGGAACCCAATGATGAAGTATCTCAGAGATTAATGATTCGAAGACGAGGTCAACTGTACTGGACTAGTGGGAATTTAGTAAATCAAAGCTTTCCATATCTGGCTACAATAAAGAATAATCCATATGGGAAATCTAGCTACAATCTCACTTCCGTGTACAACAAGGAAGAAGAATATTTACAATGACATATATTATTATCAGGCTTTATCCATGTGGATTTTGACACCGGTTGGGAATATTACAATTACAAATGTGGAGTCCGGTTATTTTGGAAACTTGTTTTTTATTGGAATCCAAGGGACTAATTCTAGCCATCCATTACCTAAGATTAAAAAAAACACGGAGGGACTATTTTTGCCAAAATGTCCAAAATTTGCAAAAAAGCGGCGGAAGGACTAAATTGTAAATATGACGAAAATTGGTTATCACAAGTGATATTTCGTTACTGATAAAAACAATGAAATATCACTAGAGATAAACTAATAAAATCACCAGTGATATTTCATTAACATAATATCCAAGTGATATTTCATTGTTTTAGCAACAGTGATATTTCATTGATTTTCGTTAGTGAAATATCACTAGTGATAATTCATTACTCCGTCATATTTACAAATTTGGTACCTCCGCCTATTTTTTCAACTTTTGGACATTTTGGCAAAAATGGCCCCTCCGTGTTTTTTTTTTAAATCTTAGGTTAATCTTTACCATTAGATCAAACTAGATCAAGGGTGGGAATTTGTCCCTTGGTTTCCACCAAAAAACAAGGATGCAAAATAATTTTTCTCTACAAATGTGATTGATTCTCCTACTTGTACTTCTGAATTTTGTTGTGGGTATGATTCAGGTGATGGTTGTGTGAAGGAATCGAGTCTCCCTCGGTGCAGGAGAAATTATGATAGCTTTAACTAAATAAATGGAGATTTTACTTCTGAAATGACAAGAAAGGATACCTATGAAAACTCAAGCCTAGTCATCAGTGATTGTTTTTTCATGTGTTGGAATGACTGCAGTTGTGTTGGGTTTGAAAGCAACACCAATTATGGAACTGGTTGTGTTCTTTGGACAGGAAACCTTAGTTTTGTGGTTAGTCCGCACCAGAGTTCTACATGGAAGTACGTGATCAGTTCCCAACATCTACCCAGTCCAAGTACTGTAGGTAAGAATTTTGATCATGAAAGCACAAAGTAATTATGAAAGTGGGATTTTATATTTATTTACTAAAGGTTTTATAGTCTTTTTGCATCTAAACAGAAAATAGAAGAGAAAAGAGCATGAAATAGATATTGATACCTGTGGGTGCAGCCATTCTTCTAATTTTTCTCTCTTTGGGGCTCTTATGGTATATAGAGAAAAAAAAAACATAGACGAGAAGGTATAAACACAAGTCCTCTAGTTGTATCTGCCATATGTTTATACATTATATTTTCTTTCTTTCACTTGTTTTAACTGATTGAAGAAAACGAAAAACGAAAAAGAGATGCAGAATTTCTTGAGCTGACAGCAGGGGCGGATGTACTTGTTGGGTTGGGGTGGCGGCGCCCCCCATAGCTCGACTAAAACGACAAGATTACAATGTATTTTCTGTTCAATTTCGATAGTTTTTTTTAAATGCCCTCCACTAGAAACACAATTTGCCCCCCACTCACACATTTAAGTCCAACATTTAACACTCGAAAACTTAAAAATCTTCCGTTTTAAGTTAAAATACTCGATTTTTTATTCGGATTTTTGTTTTTTTTGCTTTGCTATTGTCAAAAATTTTTTTTTGCCCCCCGCACTTGAATATCCTGCGTCCGCCACTGGCTGACAGCCTCTGCAAGCTTCAAAGATGTACAACAGCTCGAGAGAGTATTGGTGGGAATGGGCATAATTTACTACTGTTTAGCTTTGCCTCTATTATGACTGCTACCTGTGATTTCTCAGTTGAAAAAAAGCTTGGACAAGGTGGTTTTGGACCTGTTTACATGGTAACTTTACATCCATGTTTAACCTACTTCTGTATTTTTCTAAACTCTAACCTTTCAAACAGATGGTGATTCATAAACTATATTAATCAATACTAAGAGATGGAGGAGAAATTGCAGTTAAAAGGCTTTCGAAAGCATCAGGGTAGGGACTTGTGGAATTTAAGAATGAGCTCGTACTTATAGCCAAACATCAGCACACAAACCTTGTTCGAGTTCTTGGTTGTTGCATTCACGGGGAAGAAAAGATGTTAATATATGAGTATCTGCCCAACAAAAGCTTAGATTATTTCCTTTTCGGTATGCAGAATTAGTAAGGTAGTTGATCACAACAACTTCATTTGTCGACTTTCATTCCTAATACAAACATTAATATTGTATGTAGATTCAAACAAAAAGTCTGAGTTGGATTGGCCTAAACGATTCAACATCATTGAAGGAATCGCCCAGGGGTTGTTATACCTGCATAAATGTAGGAAACGATGTATACTTTTACTAAATAACAATAATAAAATTAACAGAAACAAAGAACAAAATTAAATAACAAATAAAATTGAAAGCAGTAAGAATCTAGAGACGAGGCACGTATATAACGTGCTTCCCTTAAAACAGATTCGTCGTTTGTTTCCGAGGGTACAACGTCCAAAGCTGTTGTACAGTCGGACTAGACAAACTTGCCTGAAAGATCACGGAAGCCTTCTGCGTTTCTGATCGATAACTGCTAGAAAATTGGTCTGGTAATGGAGTTGAAAAAAGACTGCGTTTTTTCTGTGTGTTAACTGAATGAGAAGAGGTTATATTTATATTGAAAACTTGACTTGTTCTCAAAGAAAATATATACCAAAGCCAGAAAAATCTGTTATAACTAAAACAGATTTCCTGTCTTTTTAACACACAAAAATATTCTGTGAATAACTTCTGTATCTATTCCTAAAATAGATGTACAGAATTTTCTGGAAATAAAATTCGATTTTGCAGCAAAAAAGATACCGAAATCTGCCCGCACCCAAGCCAGTTTTCGGAGCTGCATTCGTGTCCGCAGGTCGCGCGCTCGTGCACAAGTTCAGTAGCTTCGAACCCGTTTTTGGCCTAGAAATCTCACTTTCTGCACCCCCCCCCCCCACCCCTGCGCGCGCGTAGGCGTGGGAGTAAAAACCCACAAATGAATATTGTAGGGTAGAAAGTAAGAGTTCCTTATAAACATGTATTCATTTCATGTTTTTGGCGATGTGGAACAAATATTTTTCCAAATTTTGTGTTTCACATAACTCTCTTTGAGACACGATATCTCATTCATATTAACTCCATATAGGACATACTTTAGCTCGTTGCGAAGCTCTCTTCAAGGAGAAAACAAAGCTACTAAGTACTACAAATATATATAACACATACATATATCAAATTATGTCCAAAGTATTGCAAAAACTCATTTTTACAAAACTTTTCCAACAATCCCCCATATGAATGGGAATCGGTCGAAAATATACGAAAGTTTGGCAAAATTTCTGCGATTAAGTCCTGCATAGGATAGGTAGGTGTAACCCTTTGAACCTTCCCTTGTGAGATGCACTTAGTCTCCTAGATCTGAGTAGACGCGATGTCCTTGAACTCAGCCTCTGTTTACGTAGATGGCAATACACACTCACACAAGACTCTCCATGACCTTGTCAAGTCCTCATAGTCATGTTCGTTATGGTCATGAACACTCGCCTGGTTCTGCAAGAGCTCTTAGAAATTGTGCCTCATAATTTCCTTCGAAGCGACCCCACTTCTCTCTCACATTGGTGATTTCATCTTGAATCATTAAAAACATATGTTTTATGATTTCATCTTGAATCATTATGCTTTATGATTTCATCCTGAATCATTAATCCATATGTTTAACCTCTCAACAAGTCACTTTGTTCTAGGAATGGACTAGGAAAGTTCATGTATTAAGTAACTCCCCCACATTGACGTGACTTCCCCCACATTTCTATGATTAGGTTGTCCTATTGAACTCACATCTTGGGATCTCTAGTAAACTGGGTTAGGTTTTCCTTCATAGAAACTCATTCCTTTAAGGGCTTTAGTCCAATTCCTTTAGACGACTTACTAACTAACTCTCTGCTTAATCCTTTCGTAAGCGGATCCGCGATGTTATCCTTTGACTTCACATAGTCAATTGAGATAACTCCCGTTGAGAGTAGTTGTCGTACCGAATTATGTCGACGACGGATATGTCTAAACTTTCCATTATACATTGTGCTATGAGCTCTGCCAATTGCTGATTGACTATCACAATGTATACTAATGGCCGTTACCGGTTTAGGCCACCAGGGTATGTCCTCTACGAATTGACGTAGCCATTCCGCCTCTTCTCCGCTAACGCGATAAATTCTGATTCCATCGTGGACTTAGCTATTACAGTTTGCTTGGAAGACTTCCAAGATATAGCGGCCCCTCCTAGTGTAAACACATATCCACTGGTCGATCTAGAATGCTTTATATCAGATATCCAATTTGCATCATTGTATCCTTCAATAACACATAGATATAGCATAATTCAGTCCATAATCACGATTGTATCTCAAATATCAAAGTACCCTAGTCATAGATTTCCAATGTGCATCACTTGGATTTCTAGTATATCTACCTAGCCTGCTAACAACATATGTTAAGTCAGGTCGGGTACATGTCATCAAATATATCAGCATGACAATAATTCTTGAATACTCTAATTGGGCAACACATGCGCCTCTATTTTTAGATAGATGCAAACTGGTGTCAATTGGAGTTCTAGCTAGGCCGGAATCCCTCGCATTATGAGTATTGAGAATTTTGTCCATGTAATGTGCTTGACTTAATGCAATTCCACTCTGAGTTCGTATGATCTTTATTCCAAGGATGACATAAGCCAAACCAATATCTTTCATGTCAAACTTTGATTTCAACATGTCTTTAGTAGACTTGATCATCTTGTCGTTACTGCCAACGATAAGCATATCATCAACATAAAGACACAAGATTACATTTCCATTATTCGTGTCTTTGACATAAACACACTTGTCGTATTCATTAATTTTGAATCCAACCTCTAGCATGGCGTGATCAAACTTTTGATGCCATTGTTTTGGAGCTTGCTTTAAGCCATACAATGACTTAACAAGCCTACAAACTTTGCTCTCTTGTCCAGGAGCCATGAAACCCTTAGGTTGGTTCATGTATATTTCTTCTTCTAAATCTCCATTTAGAAAAGCCGTTTTCACATCCATTTGGTGAACTTCTAAATTCCTTAATGCGGCAATAGCAAGAATCATTCTAATAGAAGTTATTCGCGTAACAGGCGAATAAGTATCAAAGTAATCTAGAACTTCGCGTTGTCTAAAACCTTTGACCGCCATCTTGCTTTGTACTTATCAATGGTGCCATCAGCTTTCATCTTCTTCTTGAAAATACATTTATAAGCTAGTAGTTTACAACTAGGAGGTAAATCCACGATCTCCCAAGTATGATTTTGTAAAATAGACTCTATTTCACTGTTAATCGCTTCTTTCCATCGAGGCCCTTCCGAGGAATTTACCGCTTCTTGATAAGAAGTGGGTTTATTTTCTACCATAACATAGACAAAATCGGGTCCAAACAATTTCTCGGTTCTAGCCCTTTTGCTTCTTCTAGGTTCAACCTCTTCTTCCTCGGGTTGATCTAATCTCTCATCTTGGAGATTACAATCATCTCGTTGTCTCTTATCTTAGACAAACTCATCATCTATTCTAGATGAGCTTCTAGTTTCCTTTGTTAAACAAGGAAATATATTTTCAGAGAAGGAAGCATTCCTTGATTCCATTACTGTGTTCTTGTGTATATCTGGATTTTTCGAATCATGTACAATGAAACGCTAAGCACTACTTTTCTTAGCATATCCAATAAATATACAATCCACAGATTTAGGTCCAATCGCTTGGGCCTTAGGTGTCGGCACAACTACCTTGGCTAGACACCCCCACACTCGTAAGTACTGGTATGATGGTTTTCTTCCCATTCATAATTCATATGGGGTTTCCTCTTTATCCTTACGAGGTATCTTGTTTAAAAGATAAGTATCCGTTAGAATGGCTTCCCCCCACATGTCCCGGCTCAAACCAGAACATAACAACATAGCATTAACCATTTCTTTCAAGGTACGGTTCTTCTTTTCAGCAATACCGTTTTGTTGTGGTGAATAATGAGCAATAAACTCGTGTCTAATTCCATAATTCGCACATAGATCAGCAAAAGGAGACACATATTCACCTCCTCTATCACTTCGTACAACCTTGATTTTCCTACCAAGTTGATTCTCTACTTCGGTTTTGTATAGAACAAACTTATCTATAGCTTCATCTTTTCTTTTCAACAAGTAAACGTAGCAGTACTTTGTGCAATCATCAATAAACGTGATGAAGCACTTATTGCCACCTTTTGTGGGTAGTGATTTCAAATCACATTTGTCTGTATGTATCATATCAAGTGGTTCGGTTTTTCGTTCAACCGATTTGAAAGATGATCTTGTAAGTTTGGCTTCGACACAAGTTTCACACTTATAATTTGAATCAATATGAAAATTTGGTATGCCATTAAATTTAATCAATCGACGCATTGAATTGAAATTAACATGTCTAAGACGGCCATGCCACACATTAGAAGACTCAATCAAGTAAGCAGAAGAATTCATTTTATTGATAGCATTCTTAACAACTATTACATTGAGCTTAAACATACCATTCAGGACATACCCCTTACCAACATACATTTGATTCTTAGAAAGTACAACTTTATCAGACTAAAAAACAAGACGAAAACCAAACTTATTCAAAAGCCAACCGGACACAAGATTCTTGCGAATCTTCAGAACATACAAGACTTTAGTCAACTTGAGCTCTTTATCGGATGTCATCTTCAAAATAACATCTCCTTCGCCCTTGATATCAGCAGTTGCAGAGTTTCCCATGTACAACTTCTCTCCATTGTCAACCGTTCTGAAAGAGTGAAACATACTCTTGTCAGCACACACATGACAGGTTGCCCCAGTATCAACCCACCAATCATTATTATTAGAACCTGCCAGGTTAACTTCAGAGATCATGGTAACGACATCAGACACCATGGCAATCATGTCCACATTATCATTCACCATATTAGCCTCGCATGGAGTCAACCGCTTTGGCGCTTTCTAATTAGCAGCACGATGACCTGGCTTAATTGTAGCAATTTCCTTGGAACTTCTGCTTTGCAATTCCACCTTTAGGAGCAAGGTCCTCGGACTTCCCTTTGCTCTTTTTGTCATTCTTCCCTTTGCCAAAGCTCTTGCCTTTAGACGTTGAAGAAGATGAACCATGCTCAACCATATTTGCCTTGGAAGAATCAGGTGTATAAGTGTTTTTCTGAGCCAGCTTGTTGTCCTCTTCAATACGAAGACGAACAACTAAGTCTTCAACAGTCATCTCCTTTCGCTTATGCTTCAAGTAGTTTTTAAATTCTACCCAGCTCTGAGGTAACTTTTCAATGATAGCAGCAACTTGAAAAGTTTCACTCAAAGTCATACCCTCAGCATGAATGTCGTGTAGCAAAACCTGCAGATCTTGAACCTGAGTTATCACACTCTTTGAATCAACCATCTTGTAATCCAAAAAACGAGCTACCACGAACTTCTTTGTACCAGCATCCTCAGTTTTGTACTTGCGTTCCAACGACTCCCATAATTCTTTGGCAGCCGTAGTCTTGCAGTACACATTGTACAAAGAGTCCACCAAACAATTCAGAATATAGTTGTAACACAAGAAGTCTGAATGTTTCCTTGCTTCAACAGCTTGCACGGCTTGTTGATTAGCGGGTACACCTTCTTTAGGAGGTTCCACCTGAGGCACAGTCTCCTTTAAGAACTTCGTAAGGTTCAAAGTAGTGAGATAGAAGAACATCTTCTGCTGCCACCTCTTAAAATTCTACCCATTGATTTTTTCTGGTTTTTCAGCATGATTAGCAACTGTGTGGGTAACTGGCGCACCAGTTACATTCACAGTAGTAGCTACAGGAGTTTCAGGAGTGTTGCTAGACATTCTAAAAGATCAAACAAGATCAAAACATAAACAGTTAGACAACTGTTATAAATATGTATATAAGAAATTCAATCGTGATCTCTATATACTTATAGTGGATCTGCTTCAAAGAAACTCAATCTTGCTTGCAATGAATCAGATACAATTATCAAATATATCAGTTTAACAGAAACATAATCTTGGTTTCAATATAAACTGATAAGAACAACTGCTTAAAGAAAATTGTTAGGGATCTGTTAATTAAAATCTGTAAATTAAAACTGATTTCTAGTGAAACTCAATCCTAGTTTCGGCAGAAACAGTTAATAAATAAATATGATAAAACTATTAATCCGATTTAATAAAAGTTTTAATTCTGTTAAACAGAATCTGTTTTAATATTGTAGGAAACGGTATATACTTTTATTATAACAATAATAAAATTAACGGAAACAAAGAACATAATTAAATAACAAATAAAATTGAAAGCAGTAAGAATCTAGAGACGAGGCACGTGTATAACATGCTTCCCTTAATACAAATTCATCGTCTGTTTCCCAGGGTACAACGTCCAAAGCTGTTGTACAGCCAGACTAGACAAACTTGCCTGAAAGATCAAGGAAGCCTTTTGCGTTTCTGATCGATAACTGCTGGAAAATTGGTCTGGTAATGGAGTAGGAAAAAGACTGTGTTTTTTCTGTGTCTTAACTGAATGAGAAGAGGTTATATTTATATTGAAAACTTGACTTGTTCTCAAAGAAAATATATACCAAAGCCAGGAAAATCTGTTATAACTAAAACAGATTTCCTGTCTTTTTAACACACAAAAATATTCTTTGAATAACTTCTATATCTATTCCTAAAGTAGATGTACAGAATTTTCTGGAAATAAAATTCGAATTTGCAGCAAAAAAGATACCGAAATCTGCCCGCACCCAAGCCAGTTTTCGGAGTTGCATTCGTGTCCGCAGGTCGCGCGCTCGTGCACAAGTTCAGTAGCTTCGAACCCGTTTTTGGCCTAGAAATCTCACTTTCTACACCCTCCCTTCGCGCGCGTAGGCGTGGGAGTAAAAACCCACAAATAAATATTGTAGGGTAGAAAGTAAGAGTTTCTTATAAACATGTATTCATTTCATGTTTTTGGCGATGTGGGACAAATATTTTTCCAAATTTTGTGTTTCACGTGACTCTCTTTGAGACACGGAATCTCATTCATATTAACTCCATATAGGACATACTTTAGCTCGTTGCGAAGCTCTCTTCGAGGAGAAAACAAATCTACTAAGTACTACAAATATATATAACATATACATATATCAAATTATGTCCAAAGTATTGCAAAAACTCATTTTTACAAAACTTTTCCAACAATAAATACTCCTGAATGCGAGTTATCCGTAGAGACCTGAAAGCTAGTAACATTCTCTTAGACGTGAGTATGAATCCTATAATTTCTGATTTTGGTATGGCAAGAATATTCAATCCAAATGAGACTAAGGCAATGACCTACAGGGTAGTCGGGACATAGTAAGAACGCTCTATTTTCCTTTAAAATTTCAACCACTATTTAAGTACTTTTTACATAAATCCAATTCGTTGTTTGTCACGGGTTTGATACTATATGTATCTTGTTATAGTAAGTCAAGCATTTTGTGTTCAGTGGTTATATGGCTCCTGAGTATGCAATGGAAGGAACTTTCTCCACAAGTCTGATATCTACAGCTTTGGAGTCTTGATCCTCGAAATTGTCAGTGGAAGAAGAAATAGTAGTTTCGATCATCTTGGTCGGACAGTCAATCTTCTCGGATATGTGAGTCTCACTAATATAAATTTTCTGCATCATTCACATGCTATATAGTATTAAAATTAGGTTAATCCCCTTGATTTGTATTCTGTCATAATAATCGGTATATAAAGATACAAGCGGACTAAGTCATGATAAACCCTAATGGGCTGGATAAATACCCTTACAAACATAATGGGCTGTACTAATAATAAGGTCTGCTAATACACCCCCGCAGTTTGAACGGGAAGCCTTCGAACATTCAAACTGGACCTGAAATCAAGAAACAACGCAACAGGAAGTCCTTAAGTAAATATGTCAGCATACTGAAAGCGAGATGGAACATGCAACACACGAACGTGCCCTGACGCAACATAATCTCGGACGAAATGAATGTCAATCTCAATGTGTTTCGTACGTTGATGTTGGTCAGGGTTACTGGATAAATACACAGCACTCACATTATCGCAATACATAATAGTGGTGGTGGATAGAGGGGTATGCAATTCACGTAGTAAATTACGAAGCCATACTGTCTCAGCGACGACATGTGCAACACCACGATATTCAGCCTCAGCACTAGAGCGGGACAGCGTTACTTGACGTTTAGCAGACCAAGATAATAGTTTATCACCAAGGAAAACACAATACCCTGACGTGGATTGGCGTGTGACTAGACAACCCGCCCAATCAGCATCGGTATAGGCAACAAGCTGGGTAGTAGAAGAAACATGTAGTTGAAGACCATGATCAAGTGTTCCACGAATGTAGCGTAAGATACGCTTCAAAGCAATAAAATGTGGGTCACGAGGATCATGCATATAAAGGCAAACCTGCTGAACAGCATATGAAATATCGGGGCGTGTAAATGTAAGATATTAAAGTGCACCGGCTAAACTCCGATATAATGTAGGATCAGCAAAAGGAGCACCCTCTTATCCAATCTTGGACTCCGTATCAACAGGGGTGCGACAAGGATTACAATTTTGCATATGAGCCCTCTCAAGGATTTCCTCAGCAAACTTGGACTGTGATAAAAACATACCAGAGACATCCCGGGATGCAGAAATACCAAGAAAATAGTTGAGAGCACCAAGATCTGTCATCGCAAACTCACTATGAAGAGCAGTAATAACACACTGTAAAAATGCAATGGAGGAAGCAGTCAAGATAATATCATCCACATATATAGCAGTAAATAAGCTGTATCTGAACCCCAATGAAACACGAACAATGAGGCATCAGTATGCTGAAAACCAATGCGTGTAATGAATCCTGCAAAATGTTGAAACCAGGCACGGGGGGCTTGCTTAAGCCCATAAAAAGAACGCTGCAAATGACAAACATAATCGGGATGAGCAGTATCAACAAACCCAGGTGGCTGATGCATGTAAACTGTCTCCTATAAGTGACCGTGAAGTAAAGCATTATTCACATCAAGCTGATGAATAGGCCAATTACGAGACACTGCGAGGCTTAATACTGTCCGAATGGTAGCTGGCTTGATGATAGGTGTGAAAACACCCATCCTTTTACCACTTATTTCTGGCTAAAACAAGACCAAAACACGTATTTAATATCATTTGTTTGGAATTATGCGTGGTTTTTGTGTTTATTGTGTTTTCAGAGTCAACCGAATGATTATTGAAGAAAACATGGGATTGCACGGGTTTTATCAAGGAAAAAGACTAAAGACGAAGTCTATTGTCCAAGAGATGCAAAAGATTTGAAGTCAATGGGCCTATTTGAAGATTTATCGAAGAAAAGGACCAAAGATGGAAGATTTACATATGTCGAAGAAACTCAAGTCTATTAAACGAAGAAATTAAAAGACGAGTTGAATTTAATCGTCGGCAAATCCCGAATCAGAATGGAAAACGTCAACTTTTCTGAAAAGACGAGAAGACAAGAAGAAAGGGAGAAAGCCCACCCACCAACCAACCACTAGGACTATATAAAGACTCTCCTCACACTTTTTAGGGAGTTAGTTTTTAGTTTTTAGTTTTTCCCAGTTTCTTTCTTCTGTTCGTAGCTTCACCAACACCAATAGGGTGTTTGGTGATTTCGATGCTTGATTTTTGCAAACTTGTAGTTTTAATCTTTCCCTTTGTTTGTTTAACATTAAGCTATCAATTCAATCTTTCATTTCATCTTCTTCATCTCGTTCTTGTTTATTCAAGGTTTTCTAAAGTTCTTGTTTGATTGATTTTAATCTTCAAAAGTTGTTGATTTTGTGTTTTTATGATTGGGATTTGATCCTTATGGTTAATAGGTGATTGTTGGTTAATTTGGTTAAACCTTTTTGATTATTTAGCTTGACTTGGTTTAAATTCGTGTCTACTGTTTTAAATGTCTGTTACTGTTCTTGATTTCTAGCTATATTCCGAATAGTCCATCTGTTTGTCCATTACTCGGAATGTTCAAACATTCCGAATAGCCTGCTTCTTTTATCCCTTACTCGGAATGCTTATTTATTCCGAATAGCCTCTTTTCCTTTTTCTTTACTCGGAATATTTCATATATTCCGCATAGAGCTTTATTCAGCATAGAGTTTTATTCAGAGTAGGCCTTTATTCCGGATGGTCTACTTGCCATTTATTCCGCATGGTTGATTATTCCGCGTAGACAATTATTCCGAATAGCCTCATATTCCGGATAGAGTTCATTTATTCCGAGTAAGCCTGATATTCCGAGTAGCATTGTTATTCCGCATGGTCCACCATTCCGCATCACCATTATTCCGCATGGTCTATTATTCCGAATAGAGCATTTTCAGTAAGAGTAAATTTCGGTTACTGTTTCATTTAAATTTTAATTCAAGTTTTATTTTTGTTTATTTTCAATTACCTTACGCATTTACCTTTTTAATAGAATAGAAAACCAAACCCTTATTTGTCACCAAGAACAACTATTCCACTTAGAACCGTGATCAATTCGAGAGGATACCGAGATTAATTCTGAACCATAGCAAAATGCTTAAATCAAATGGCGCTGCTGCCGGCTCTTCTCGTTAAGATCAACAGTTTTTTGTGAAAACTTGGATTTTGGGATCCGTTCCTCGTGAACGTTACTTTTTCATAAAAATTTTCAAAAACACAAAAAAATATAAAATTTTCAAAAATCCTAAAAATTAAAAAACATAAAAACCAAAAATATTTTTGCTTTGTTTTTGCCTTGTTAGTTCTTTTGCAGGTGCATGCGTACACGATCAACGTCTTATCAAGAGCCCGAGCCTCTCGAAGACTTAGACATGGCCGGTGTACAAAACAACAACAATAACCCACCTCAAAACAATAATAATAACAATAACAATCCACCTTTCAACAACAATAATAACAACAACAATGAGCCTCTACCGGATAATCGCCCGATGATTGAACTTCTGCAAGCACATGTAGATGGTAACAATGATCCAATTGTCATACCCGCGATTGCAGCCAACAATTTTGAGCTCAAATCCGGCTTCATCCAGATGGTCTCTGCTCAACCATTCTTGGGGCGTACCATTGATGATCCACATGACCACATCAAGAGATTCTTGCAACTCACCAATACGGTCAAATTCAATGGTGTTCCACAAGAGGTAATCCGTTTACAACTTTTTCCCTTTTCTTTAGAGGGACAAGCCCGGTATTGGCTTGCTAAGGAACCGCCACAAAGTATTCTTTCGTGGACGGATTTGGAGACCAAGTTTATCAACTACTTTTTCCCACCCTCTCGTACTACCGCTTTGCGGAATGAAATTATCAATTTTGAACAAAAGTACGATGAGTCGTTTAGTGAATCTTGGGACCGTTTCAAAGACCTTTTGAGAAAATGCCCACAACATGGTTTTACCAAAGTGCACCAAATTAATACTTTTTATAATGGTTTAAACATGAATGACCAAGATTCACTAAACAGTGCCTTGGGGGGTAATCTTTTGGCTAAGACTTCTAATGCCGCTTGGGATATCATTGAGAATAAGTCTCGTGTGCAAACCAAGAGTGTTCGGACCAATGTCGCTAGTGCTAGTACTAGTGACAGCGACAAGCGACTTGACAAAATTACTACGCTTCTTGAATCGCTTGTTACCCACACCGCCAACAACACCAACAGCATCAACGCTAAAAACGCTCAAGTCAATGCTGTCAACCAACCATGTGAGATATGCGGGGGTCCTCACTCTTACACCACTTGTACTGCCACCCAAGACTACCCTTCTGAGAATTTGAATGCAGCATACGGTACCTATCCTCCGGCCGCTTATCAAGATCGTCCTCAAGGTGACCGCAACTTGCTTAGCTACCGCTCTAACAACTATCTTTCCCCACCCGGTTTTCCTCCTAGCAACCCGAACCAACAACAAAACCTCAATCGCCCTCCTCAACAACAACAACAACCTCGTACACCATACATACCACCTCACAAACAACAACAACCACCTCAAAGAAACAACCAAGTTTACCAGCAACCTGCTTATCAACCACCCGCATACAATGCTCCTCCCAACCAACCCACCGCTTTACACCAAGAAATGGAAACCTACATGAGGACTAACGATGTGATCGTGGGAAATCTTCAGCGTGAAGTGCTCAACTTGAAAGCAGACCTGGTGAAACAAGGGAACGATCTGAGAGCTGATATGAGAAACACTTTGGATAGTCAAACGAATGACTTAAAGAACATGATGGCTAGTTTCTTCCAAGGTAATCAACCCTCTTCTTCGGGTACTCTTCCGAGTAACACCGTTGCGAATCCAAGAGGGGAGATGAAAGCAATCACCACTCGCAGTGGCAAAGGTACCAAGGAACCCGAGCTTCCTATACCTCCACCGGTGATTGTGACTACGGAAAACGAGTCATCTGCTCCTATTCCTCATCCTTCTACTTCCCCACTTTCTCCACCTCTTACTTCTACCCCTCCTCCACCCAAGGATGTGAGTGATCCTATTCTCTCAAAGCCTTCCTCTTCTTCCGATATACCTTATCCCTCAAGGTTGAGGAAAGAGAAGCTCAAAAGCAAGGATGATATTCAAGTTTCGAACTTTATAAAAATGTTTAAACAATTAAATTTTAACATCTCCTTCGCTGAGGCTCTCGCTCACATGCCTAAGTACGCGAAAATGTTCAAAGATCTTCTTAGCGACAAGGAGAAGCTTCTCGATATTGCTAACACCCAACTTAATGAGAATTGCTCTGCAATGCTCTTAAGGAAATTGCCAACCAAGCTTGGTGATCCGGGTCGTTTCTTAATCCCTTGCAACTTCCCGGGAGTAGAGAATTGCATGGCCCTAGCCGATCAAGGTGCCAGTATCAACTTAATGCCTTTAAGTGTGTGGAAGCAATTATCTCTCCCTGAGCTAGTCCCCACCAAAATGACTCTGGAATTAGCTAGCCGTACGGTTGCTTATCCAGTAGGGATAGCCGAAGACGTCTTTGTAGGAGTCGACAAATTCACTTTTCCTGCCGATTTTGTCGTTGTGGACTATGACATGGACCCTCGTGTGCCATTGATCATTGGTCGTCCATTCCTGAGGACTGGTCGCACTCTCATCGATGTTGAAGCTGGTGAGCTTATCATGAGAGTGGGTGACGATAAAATCGTTTTCAACATGGGAAAGTTGTCTAAACAGCCTTATTCTAACGAGAGTGTTAATTGTATTGACGTTCTTGATGAGGCTTGTGAAGAACACTTCAAAGATTCTTGCAAAAGTATTCCTATCTCTCTTCCCAATGTTGAGACCGTTTCCTCTATCGATTCATCACTATCTCTATTTGGAGAAAGTGATTTCCTTTGGAAAGATTTGGAAGCCACCATGGGAGATGTGAACTTAGCTCATGCCGATTCTCCCACCGATTGGGATGAAGATCTTCGCCTCATTGAGAACCTTCTTAAAGAAGACAATCTTTCTCCACCATCTCCTACGGTTATTGCTATCGATGCGCCGACTTTGAAAACGCCTCCCATCGAAAATCCTCTGGATTTAGAACTTAAGGAGTTGCCGCCCCATCTCGAGTACGTGTTCCTTGAA
The DNA here is from genome assembly GCA_025667525.1 of Glebionis coronaria. NCBI lineage: Eukaryota > Viridiplantae > Streptophyta > Magnoliopsida > Asterales > Asteraceae > Glebionis > Glebionis coronaria. The sequence continues at coordinate 123,490,871 of CM046876.1, forward strand.
GAAAACAAGAAGTCACCTGTCATCATTGCTAAGGACTTAAAAGAAGAAGAGAAATCTCGCCTCATCGCCGTGCTTAAAGATCATAAGAAGGCAATTGCTTGGAAAATTTCCGATATCCGCGGAATTGATCCGAACTTTTGTACTCACAAGATTCTCATGGAAGATGACTTTAAACCCGCAATCCAGAGCCAAAGAAGGGTTAATCCTCGAATTCATGACGTCATCAAACAAGAGGTTATCAAACTTCTTGATGCCGGCTTGATCTACCCTATTTCTAATTCGCCGTGGGTAAGTCCCGTCCATTGTGTGCCCAAGAAGGGCGGAATAACCGTTGTTTCCAATGAACACAACGAGTTGATTCCCACTCGTCTCGTTACTGGGTGGAGAGTTTGTATTGATTATCACAAGCTCAATGATGCCACGAGAAAAGATCACTTTCCTCTTCCTTTCATGGATCAAATGCTCGAGCGTCTAGCTGGTAATGACTATTACTGCTTCTTAGACGGTTTCTCCGGGTATTTTCAATTTCCCATCGATCCCAAGGACCAAGAAAAGACCACATTCACTTGTCCTTATGGAACATTTGCTTACAAACGCATGCCTTTTGGTTTATGTAATGCTCCTGGGACATTCCAAAGGTGTATGATGGCTATCTTCCATGACATGGTGGAAGACACTATGGAAGTATTCATGGATGATTTCTCGGTTTATGGCGATTCTTTCTCTGCTTGCCTTGCCAATTTAGAACGTATGCTTAAGCGGTGTAAAGACACTCGCCTTGTTCTTAATTGGGAAAAATGCCATTTCATGGTAAAAGAGGGCATCGTGCTAGGACACAAGGTCTCCAAAGCCGGTCTCGAAGTAGACCGTGCTAAAGTCGATGTTATCGCTAAGTTGCCTCCACCTTCAACCGTGAAGGGCGTGAGAAGTTTCCTGGGTCATGCGGGCTTCTACCTTCGATTTATTAAAGATTTTTCTCAAATCGCTCGCCCGATGACTCACCTCTTGGAAAAAGATACTCCTTTTATCTTTTCCAAAGAGTGTCTTAAAGCCTTCAACTTGCTTAAGGATAAGCTTACTAAGGCACCCGTCTTGGTTACCCCTAATTGGGAGCTTCCCTTTGAGTTGATGTGCGATGCTAGTGACTTTGCTATTGGTGCGGTTTTGGGCCAAAGAGTGAATAAACATTTCCAACCAATCCACTATGCTAGGAAGACAATGACGGGGGCTCAATTGCATTACACGACAACCGAAAAAGAGCTTTTAGTTGTTGTCTATGCTTTTGAAAAGTTCCGCCCCTATCTTGTCCTTTCCACCACAATCGTTTACACCGATCATTCCGCGTTGAAGTACTTGTTAACTAAGCAAGATTCTAAACCAAGACTTCTTCGTTGGGTTTTGCTACTCCAAGAATTTAAAATCGAAATTCGCGATAAAAAAGGAGCTGAAAACCTAGCCGCGGATCATCTCAGTAGACTTGAGGATCCTTACCAAGGGGATCATCCGAACAAAGAAATCAATGATTCTTTCCCCTTGGAGACCTTAATGTCTATCAATTCGAATTCTGATGAAACCCCGTGGTTTGCGGATATTGCAAACTACTTGGCGGGTGGAATTCTCAAGGAAGGGTTAACATCCCAACAAAAGAAAAAGTTCTTTAAAGATGTTGAACATTATTTTTGGGACGACCCTTACCTATTCAAACAATGTGCCGACTTGATTATTCGCCGATGTGTTGATGGACCGGCAGCTTTAGAAATCCTTGACGCTTGCCACAAAGGACCCACCGGTGGTTACTTTGGTCCCAACTACACCGCCAAAAAAGTGTTTGACTTGGGATTTTATTGGCCCACCATCTATCGTGACGCTCACGAGATGGTTAAACATTGTGATGCTTGCCAAAAACAAGGCAAGATAACACATAAAGATGAGATGCCTTAGAATTTCATTCAAGAATGTGAAATCTTTGATGTTTGGGGTATCGACTTTATGGGGCCATTCCCTTCCTCTAAAGGAAACAAATACATCCTTGTAGCCGTTGACTACGTTTCAAAGTGGGTTGAAGCCAAAGCTTTACCTACTAATGACGCAAGGGTGGTTTGTAACTTTTTGAAATCGCTATTCGCTAGATTCGGTGTGCCTCGTGCCATTATTAGTGATCACGGGACTCATTTTTGCAATGACCAATTTGCAAGAGTCATGGCTAAGTATGGTGTAAATCATCGTCTTTCCACCACCTACCACCCACAAACTAATGGTCAGGCTGAAATATCCAACATAGGATTAAAGCGAATTCTTGAACAAACCGTGGGAGAGTATCATGCCTCATGGGCTGATAAACTTGATGATGCTTTGTGGGCTTTTCGTACCGCATACAAGACTCCGATTGGTTGTACACCATATCGTCTCGTGTACGGAAAAGCGTGCCACCTCCCCATTGAGTTGGAGCACAAGGCTTACTGGGCCTTGAAGTGGGCTAATTTTGATATCAACAAAGCCGGTGACCTACGCAAGATCCAACTCAATGAGCTGAATGAACTCCGTAATGATGCTTATGAAAATTCTTTGATCTGTAAGGAGAAGACTAAGCTCATTCACGACTCTAAGATTAAAAACCGAGAGTTCCAAGTTGGAGACAAAGCTTTACTCTTTAACTCTCGGTTGAAAATCTTTTCGGGCAAGCTGAAATCTCGTTGGTCCGGCCCATTCACCGTTGCCAAAATTTTTCCATATGGTACTCTCGAGCTCGCTCAACCTAATGGACCTAATTTTAAGGTGAATGGCCAACGAGTGAAATTGTACTTTGGTGAGGACATCTCTCAGGAGATGATTCCATCCCTCACCACGTTCCCCATGAACTAATTCTGGATCGAGTCAGGCTCGTGACTCGGTTATCAAATACAAGCGCTCCTCGGGAGGCAGCCCGAGTATCTATCCCTTTTCGTTTTAACCTCCTAAGTGTAGGGGGACCTATATAGGTGTTTGTCTTTGTGTGGTGATGTGATTACAGGGATGAATGCACTCTTGGAACCTTTGAAGAACCGTGCTCTCGTGTTATCCGAAATCTGGTTCTATCTCTCCACTATCGTGATTCAATTTTCTTCATACTCACATTTGAAATTGATCACTTTAGTCGTCTCTTCCTTAGCTTGATTTAACCAACGTGCACAATGTCATAAGTGTAGGGGAGACTTTTCCCACATGCTTCAACATTGAGGACAATGTTTATCTTAAGTGTAGGGGGGACTTCTATCGAAGTTTTAAGTGGACTTTTCCATGAAAATGCCTTCATTTAACCAGAAAATCATCTTTTTCAACATTTTTCAAATTTTTAATTAACTTTGGCCATTTAGTCGTGATTTTTAAAATTTTATCGTTGCTTTCATATGTATATATCCCGCAATGAAGTCAAAAATATTAATAAAGTGGTGTAGCTAGTTTTGAAATCTTTGACATATTAGGCCCGTTGCGATTATTTTGACTCAACCCGAATAGACTTATCCAAGTTTATTCTAGCTAGTATCCTTAACCATGTAGACCTTAATTGGTTTATTAGGCTAAGTATCCACGAGTCTCATTACTTGAGATTTTAAATTGTGGAGAACGAGAAATGATAGAGTCAATTATAAGTCGGTAATCTTGCACAAGCTCACTTGGTGTAATTATTTGCCTATTCTCCCATCACTTGCTAATAATTTATCTGCAATAAGTAAGGTCGTACGATTTGAAAAGTTACTTAACTTCTAGCCCAAGATCGTTTAAAAGTTGCTCGGTAATGATAAGAGTTCATAGCCAAGGCATAACTTATGAAGCGGGGCGCGAAGATTGGCGAGTCCGAAAAGGCCCTAACAAGGCATGAGGATTCCATTTTATTGCTGAAGATCCAAAGTGATGTGAAAAGCATTATTCCCAAAATCAATATGAAGGATCAAGACTCACGACGAAAAGCAATCAACTCCCATAAAGATCATGGAGAAGTCTATCCGAAAAGACCCTAACAAGGTATGAGGATACATAGATCCAAGTCCGAAAAGGAGGCGGATCGTTGTATCTCAAAATCCCAATTAGAGATTGAAGAATAATCATGAAGTCGTGGTCAACAAAGCTGGAGTACCCCTCAAAAGTCTCCAAGAGAAGAAACTCTATTAACGATGAGAAGACCATTATCTCAAGAACGTCTCTCGAAGATATGAAGTATGAAGTACATGCCAAATATCGGCTCGAGAAAGGTCTCAAATCGTGAACCAAGTTATGCCAAGATATGAACTTTTTGATATCCCGAGAAGCAGTTTTAAGAGATTTTGTCCTTTAGCTAATTATTGATCAAATCGTCCTACTTTGCTTTCAGCCTAAATAAACTATCGAAATAAGTCCAAAAATGCATCTTCATGATCATTCTAAGACAAACATAAAATATAAGAGATACCTCTAGGAATAAGGGAGTTTAAGCATTTAATTAAGCCATGTGTGTAAGTGTCTGATATGCTAACTTATAATAACAATGATCTCGTTTCTAAGCTTAGTTTGGGGAACGTAAAACTTGAGGATGATAAATCTTCGCAGCACCGAAGCCCTAATGTAAGTCCTTGATCTCTTTTGCAAGTTATTTCTACGTAACTATTTTCTATCCTTTTGTTTACTTTAAAGTTTTAATTTCTCTTAGTACTGTAATTTTTGTTTAGTAGTATGTAAATAAGGCCAAGGTTGATTGATTATGAGAAAAATGTAAATGTGCTTTATCACTAAGCATTGCATGAGGGCATGGCAATGGTTAAGTGTAGGGGATTTGATAGGTGTGAAAACACCCATCCTTTTACCACTTATTTCTGGCTAAAACAAGACCAAAACACGTATTTAATATCATTTGTTTGGAATTATGCGTGGTTTTTGTGTTTATTGTGTTTTCAGAGTCAACTGAATAATTATTGAAGAAAACATGGGATTGCACGGGTTTTATCAAGGAAAAAGACTAAAGACGAAGTCTATTGTCCAAGAGATGCAAAAGATTTGAAGTCAATGGGCCTATTTGAATATTTATCGAAGAAAAGGACCAAAGATGGAAGATTTACATATGTCAAAGAAACTCAAGTCTATTAAACGAAGAAATTAAAAGACGAGTTGAATTTAATCGTCGACAAATCCCGAATCAGAATGGAAAACGTCAACTTTTCTGAAAAGACGAGAAGACAAGAAGAAAGGGAGAAAGCCCACCCACCAACCAACCACTAGGACTATATAAAGACTCTCCTCACACTTTTTAGGGAGTTAGTTTTTAGTTTTTAGTTTTTCCCAGTTTCTTTCTTCTGTTCGTAGCTTCACCAACACCAATAGGGTGTTTGGTGATTTGATTCTTGATTTTTGCAAACTTGTAGTTTTAATCTTTCCCTTTGTTTGTTTAACATTAAGCTATCAATTCAATCTTTCATTTCATCTTCTTCATCTTGTTCTTGTTTATTCGAGGTTTTCTAAAGTTCTTGTTTGATTGATTTTAATCTTCAAAAGTTGTTGATTTTGTGTTTTTATGATTGGGATTTGATCCTTATGGTTAATAGGTGATTGTTGGTTAATTTGGTTAAACCTTTTTGATTATTTAGCTTGATTTGGTTTAAATTCGTGTCTACTGTTTTAAATGTCTGTTACTGTTCTTGATTTCCAGCTATATTCCGAATAGTCCATCTGTTTGTCCATTACTCGGAATGTTTAAACATTCCGAATAGCCTGCTTCTTTTATCCCTTACTCGAAATGCTTATTTATTCCGAATAGCCTCTTTTCCTTTTTCTTTACTCGGAATATTTCATATATTCCGCATAGAGCTTTATTCAGCATAGAGTTTTATTCAGAGTAGGCCTTTATTCCGCATGGTCTACTTGCCATTTATTCCGCATGGTTGATTATTCCGCGTAGACAATTATTCCGAATAGCCTCATATTCCGGATAGAGTTCATTTATTCCGAGTAAGCCTGATATTCCGAGTAGCATTGTTATTCCGCATGGTCCACCATTCCGCATCACCATTATTCCGTATGGTCTATTATTCCGAATAAAGCATTTTTAGTAAGAGTAAATTTCGGTTACTGTTTCATTTAAATTTTAATTCAAGTTTTATTTTTGTTTATTTTCAATTACCTTACGCATTTACCTTTTTAATAGAATAGAAAACCAAACCCCTTATTTGTCACCAAGAACAACTATTCCACTTAGAACCGTGATCAATTCGAGAGGATATCGAGATTAATTCTGAACCATAGCAAAATGCTTAAATCACTTGACTACGGGACTAAAGGTCTCATCACAATCAATTCCTTGTTGCTGGCTACGTCCATTGGCAACAAGTCGCGCCTTGTACATGCTTAATGAACCATCTGCATGAAACTTATGCCTGAAAAGCCACATAGAACAAACAATATTCACATTAGCTGGACGAGGCACAAGTACCCACGTTCCGTTAGTAATTAAAGCATTATATTCATCTAATATATCTTGTTTCCACTGAGGATCACGAAGAGCACGAACATGAGTACGTGGAAGTGGAGACACAGTAGTGACATGACAATTCATCTTTGCGAGAGGTTTAGAAATGTCGGTTTTACGACGTGTGACCATGGGGTGGGTGTTGACGTTGGGGGTTTGCATATTTGAATGCGGTATGGGCTGTGTTTGGGTGGGTATGTTCTGTGTTGGTGAATCGGGTTGAAGGGGAGTGAGTTCTAGTGGCGAAGTGGTATCGGGCTGGGTGGGACAGGGTGTCAATGGGTTGTTGGGTACGTCAGATTGAATAATGGGCTCAGTTTGTGGCGGGTTTATTGGGCCACGAATTAGCAAAGGGATAACAGGAGTGGTGTTTAGAAAATCATAGTTGGGGGAAGTGTATTTGTTAGGTAATGCAAAGGGAAAAATATCCTCATCAAATCGAACATGCCGTGATAAGTTTATTTTGTTGGATGAGAGATCGAGACACCTATAGCCACGGTGATTGGCGGGATAACCAAGAAACACACAAGGAGTGGATCGTGGTTGAAGTTTATGTGCATCTGTAATATATGGATAACATAAGCACCCGAATACACGTAAATTCTTATAAGAGGGTGGCCGTTTATAAAGTTTAGTAAATGGTACCTCATTTTGGATGGTTGTGGATGGGAGGATGTATAAGAGGTAAATAGCCATGTTAATTGCTTCCAACCAATAGGAGGGAGTTAGTATAGCATGAAAGAGCAAGCTTCGGATGAGGTTGTTGATAGTCCGTAACATGCGTTCAGACTTACCATTTTGTTGTGATGTGTGCGGGCAAGAAAAATGAAATTGAATGCCGGTTTTGCAAAACAGGTCATGAAAGAATTTATTGTCATATTCCTCGTGATCACATTGTAAAGCCTTTATATCTAAACCAAATTGTTTGTTTACATAAGCACGAAAGGTAATAAAATGATCATACATTTCAGATTTGTGATGCAACGGATATACCCAAACAAAGTGAGAAATATGGTCCAAAAAAATAGCATAATATTTAATACCACTCTTACTCAGAATAGGGGAAGTCCATATATCTGAGTGAACAATGTCAAAAATAGATGTCACATGCGACTCTAAAGAATTAAAAGGAAGCTTAATGTGTTTTCCTAATTGACACGCATGATACAAAGCGGACTGCTTTAATTTATTACAAGAAAAAAAATTACTAGACTCCAAACGACGAAGCACATCTTCACCCGGATGCCCGAGGCGTCTGTGCCACGTAGTATGACTAAACGAAAGCAAATAAAAAGGAAAGCGTGTGGATGAAGGTTGCGTAATCGGGTAAAGATCTCTCGTGCTATCACAACGGAGAAGTAGTCTGCCCGTCTGGTAATCCTTCACAGAAAAACCATAAGCGTCAAACTCAACAGATACATCATTGTCGCGCGTAAATTGGCGAACAGAAATTAAATTTTTAATTATGTGAGGGGTAACAAGTATGTGATTAAGGTGTAGCGGTTTAACAGAAGTGTACAATAAGCTATGTCTAGTATTTGTAACAGGTATAGAATGTCCGTTACCAACATATACAGATGGATATATACTTGAATTACTAACAAAAGTGAGAATACCTGTGTTGTCAGCCAAATGTGATGACGCACCAGTGTCCATATTCCAAGCACGGTCCGGAAGAGTCATCGTGTGAAATGCTTGAGGTATCATAGTAGCCTGGGACGGAAGAGAAATAGGCGCCAAATAATTATAGTTTCCTGGATAAAAATTTGTACCAAATGCAAGTTGTGGGCCAATATTAGGATGAACCAATGATTGGGCTTGTTGGGCCGAGAGAACCCTAGTAGGTGCTAAACGGGCTTGTGGCATGTGTTGGACAACATTCGGTTGAACCAATGGTTGGTTTGATGTAAACGTAGGATATTGTGGCATTCCCACATTATTTATCATTCCACTTGGTTGACTAAAAAGATAAGGATTAATATATTGCATGCCAGCCATGCCAAAAAAAGAATAAGGAATAGCATATGGAAAACTTGCTTCTTTCTTGGACTGTTGATCGTTACCACTAGCGTTAGGAACACGGAAGTTTGTCATTCCTAACAATTTACCGCTCGAACTTGTTCCATTAGTTGTGGACCGAGTGCGAGAATCATTAGATACATGAAGAAACTTGCAACGTGAGCCATAGGTACATGATCCTCGCTGAAAGTTACGACATATTTAGCCCCCCGAATTCAACATGGAACTATGCTTGACAGGAGTATTGTTGGTAGCCACAAGCACAGTAGGTGAGGAAGATGTGATGTTCGAAGCCGAGAAAGCTTGGGTAAGTTGTGCCATATCACTCTCTTCCAAAAGGACCATAGATCTTATAGTATCAAACATGGGCATGGGATCCTTATGACGAATGATTCGAGCAAAGTCAGGAAACTTAGAACGAAGACCATTAATAGTATATGTCACGAGGCTTGAATCACTTACCTTTGAGCCAAGATTAGCAAGACGATCGACCTTCGACTTTATATTCTGAAAATAGTCCGTAACAGCCATGGTGCCGATCACCATGTTACGAATTACATTTTCGAGTTGGATGAGTCGGGCTTCTTTATTATCATGAAAAAGATCGCGAAGCCGAACCCAAACTTGGCGAGCAGTGGTGGAGTCGTCAATGACCATATCGACCAACTTTGGAGAGATCGTGTAGTAGATCCACATGACGACTAAAGATTCGTTGGTGTCATGATGTGGGTCAGGTGGTGGGTCGCTTGAAGAGGCAGCCTCTTCAAGATGATGGTGTACCTCGTAGGTTTTATAGAAGCGTTTAAAAAGGTTGCTCCCGGAATTATAGTTTAGCTTATCTAGATCGAGATGTGAGGGTGTTTGTCCCGTCATGTTCCTATGACGAGATGATAGCAATTAGCAAAGCAAAGCAAGCTGTGGTAAAAAGAATGCGGCAGAAAAAAATAGGGTTGGGATCTTATAGCTCTGATACCATATTAGAATTAGGTTAATCCCCTTGATTTTTATTCTGTCATAATAATCGGTATATAAAGATACAAGCAGACTAAGCCATGCAAAACCCTAATGGGCTAGATAAATACCCTTACAAACATAATGGGTTGTACTAATAATAAGGTCTGCTAATATAAGTAACCCCGTTGAAGATAATAACATCTTACTTCTTCACGATAATAGTTATGTATTTGTCTGGACCTTATCACACATTCATGGTAGCCATATTATTTTTCATGTTTACTATTGAACAAAATATTGTTATGCTCTTATCCTATCAAATTTTGATCATTTCCTTATTAATAAAAATAGGAATTGAGGTCGATCGACTTATCATAATATCACAATAGAATAATCAACCTAACACCAGTTTTATCCTCGTGAACATAAACGACTGTTTGAGAATGTCTTATGATCTAGGCATGGGAGCTATGGCAACAAGGTAATGCACTGAATTTGGAGGATCCATCAGTTAGAAATACTTCTGATATGTAAAAATTCTTGAGAACCGCTCACAATGCACTTCTATGTGTGCATGTTAGAAGTTAATATATGCAGGCTTGTAAACAATGTATTTGTACTTTGTATTTGTATTCGTATCTGTATTAGTAGAAGGCCCAAAAATCAGACAGAAAGGCCCATTAGGTTTTTTAGGATCCGGTGTGTTTAACTGCTTTGTTAAAACATTGTGTCGATTACTTTTTGTCAAAGTAACAACAACGATTAACAAACCATCACACCCATTCGATATGTATATATAGTTAGTATCTGTAAAAACAATTGTCAACGTTGAATCGAACAAAGTATTTGTTATTAAACCCACTGTGTCTTGTTTCACTTTTTATCCTGTAATATATATCTGTTTTTATACCGCCTCCATCATCCCACTGCACCAATACGATGTCAAATCCTAGGCCCTTCTCAAACCCTCGATTTCAGCCCAAAGGCAAACGCGCAGCCATCACAAACATTTGGTATCAGAGAAAAAGCTCTGGGAAAAAGTATGCGAAGGACACATATTTGGAATTCATCAGACGACAATCGAAAAGAGAAAAAGAACACAAAATCAATCGTTGTGTTAAGCAAATCACACGCAGTTGCAAAGAGATGTTAAAAAAGAAATTATAAGAGATTGAGGCTTTCAATTCCTCAATCAATCAAGGGGAGGACAAAAAGATACGATGTTTTTACTATCGCAATTTAGGACACCCAATGAAGGTGTGTATAATCATGGCAGAAGATAAGAGGGTGCTTATGCTCAATCGACTGGAAGACAAGAATCACTCAGACCTCGCCAATGATACATATATTACTATCTGCTTCGTCAGCAAAAAGGTAGGTCATGTCCAGAAGGATTACCCTCAAAACAACCCGACTGTCCCGTATAATCTCAAGTATCCGGAGTCTATTCATTTGCCCATAGATGGGATTCTCAAAGGATCGGACGAAGGAACATGGAACAATTACTAGTACATAAGTAAATCTTCTAGTAATCATTATTGTTCCAATCTTAATTCTTTTCGTAATATCCTAGAAAATTTCCTAGTAACTAAGATAGAATCCACTAGGCAATTTCTGTTTACGTATGGGATAAGGGAAGTACAAATTGAAAACACTTTCCAATCGTACTTAATACCCGGGGAATGCTATGCCCCCGAAGTCACTTTAAACATACTTTCATTCGACCTCCTTAGAAAACAAGGTTTTGAAATCATTGAAGAAGGAGATAGGTTCAAACTGGAGTACATGTTTAAAAGGGTAAAAGGAAATGTTTTAAACTTAGAATCGTTGAGGAAAAGGCATGACAAATACTTAGAAGAATGCTTTGAAAGTGTGGAGAGAAGTAGGGAACAAACGAATGATCACATAGTCGAAATCGACCCTATGGAAACATATTCATTCCGTGATCTCTTTTCATTCCTTGTAAGAATGATAAGATCGTTAGCAAATAATGGGATTACTTTAGGAAACATTTTATGAAGGTATATACTTGGTTTTGCACCCACTATCGAAACAAAGAAGTCCCTAGTCCCATGCCCCCGAACATACTTGGCACCACCATACACCTATTCGATCTCTACAAGATCATGGATTGCATGGGTGGTTACCTAAGCATCCAATTCTGCCAAGAATTTGGAGTAGTAGCAGAAGTACTTGGTCTTGAAAGAAAAGATGGAGAAGCAATCAAACAATGCTATACTTCATATTTAGAGGTTTTCATTTCGTACTACAAGACGGCGAGGGTTCCTACTATCAAAGTAGAAGAAGACGAAGATCTTGGTGGTTACCCACAGAAAAGAGGTGAGCGTGAAGACCCTACGGCCAGTCACAAAGGAAAGAAAACCATGGAGCACTTCGGCATAATCACCATGCCTACATGAAAGCACATCCAGAAACTTACAACAAGTATGCACCACTTTCAAACATAGATGATTCAGGTTCAAACACAAGTGACAATTTCATCATTTTTACGTGAAGACATCAAGGAGGAACAAGCCGACAAGATCAAGCACTTCATATCTTAGGTGGGAAATGTTAGAAGTTAATATATGCAGGCTTGTAAACAATGTATTTGTACTTTGTATTTGTATTCGTATCTGTATTAGTAGAAGGCCCAAAAATCAGACATAAAGGCCCATTAGGTTTTTTAGGATCCGGTGTGTTTAAATGCTTTGTTAAAACGTTGTGTCGATTACTTTTTGTCAAAGTAACAACATCGATTAAAAACCATCACACCCATTCGATATGTATATATAGTTAGTATATGTAAAAACAATTGTCAACGTTGAATCAAACAAAGTATTTGTTATTAAACCCACTGTGCCTTGTTTCACTTTATATCCTGCAATACATATCTGTTTTTATACCGCCTCCATCATCCTACTACACCAATATGATGTCAAATCCCAGGCCCTTCTCAAACCCTCGATGGCAGCCCAAAAGCAAACGCGCAGCCATCACAAACAGTGCAAGAAGATGAAATGGATAGGCCAACAACTTCAGATATGATCTCCATGCTTGTCAATGACACCATACCCATACCGACTCCAAACAAACCTACATTCTTCCTTGGCTGAGCGGAGTCAAGATCAACTTCAAGTGAAATCCAACCGAGTGATTGCTCTATTAACAATATGACCATCAGTGTTGCCGAGGGTCGATAGGGAGTGAAGGTGGATGCTTTTATACTATTTGCTTTCTCATAACATTTTAGATTTGAAGTTATTATTTTTGTGCATACTCTCATGTTTCATTATTTACTTATATGTTATATATATACATTGTTGCCTTTTATGGACTATTATCGTTCGCGCAATGCTGCGACAGATACCCATTAATTACTTTTATTAAATCAAATTAATTTTAAAATGTAAAAAATTCGAATCAAACTATACTTAAAAAATCAAACTAACAAAAATGTAAAAAAAATCGTAAATTATGATTTTTACTATTTGTGATGTGAACTAATTTCTTGTTTTATATATTGTAACGATTTGTAAGTATGTTACTTTGTATATCGTAAGTCTGTCTTCCACATTATGTCCTTGAGCATGTAACGTTAGCCTGTTAATAGGTATACGTACCCTCTCACTCCATGTTTTTTGCTGGCTAGTGTGAGGCCGGGAAGGAAGTCGTGTTTTTGTTTGTCCGTACATTTGTATAAAAAATGTTGTGTTAGCAAAGTCTGTCAATTTCATCTTGAATTTCCGTATGTCCGAAAAGAAAGCCTAAAAGTATATAATACACCAGTGCCTTTATACCTGGGCGATTAGGATGCCATTTAATAAATTTGATTATAGGCATGTGTTCTTTTTATACAGATGTATTAGAAATTCAGACAGAAAATAATTGGTCATCAAAAATATAGTATTTCATTAGCAGTCACTTGGCAAACCAAGGGAAAATGTCCACAACTCAACATAATCTTCTTGTCTACCACCTTTCTTGTGTCACTGCAGCACCATTTTTTTGTGCACATAATGACGTGTCTTGCATATAAATCCGCTTTTGAAACATGGTTTAAGCTTGAATACTACTATATATTCCGCTGCATATAATCCGCTCAAGGTCTAAGCCTAAAAATGTACCATCTTAAATGATGTACTTACCAACAACAAGCTTGCTAAAAGATCATTGCTGAGATCTCAGTTCCACAACGTCAAACAAGGGTCTTCTTCAATAGTTGATTATTGTGATCAACTAAAGAAAATTGTCAATTCTTTAAGGTCTATTGGTAACAAAATTGATGACCAAACCCTTGTTCTTCAAACTCTTCAAGGTCTCAATCCAGTGTACAACACCTTTGTTCTTCAGATCGAGTCCTCTGCTTCCGAGGTTAGTTTTTCTCAGCTTCGATATCGGTTAATGATGTTTGAAGAACAACTACACCAACAAGATTCCTTGAATGTCACAAATGTTGCTATGAGTGCTTTGAGTTTTAATACTCCACCCATTTCTGATGTGACTGATGAAAAATGCCAGATTTGTAACAAACCTGGGCATAAAGCTGGAAAGTGTGATTGGCGGTATGCACCATCATCAAACTCCTTTTATGGTGATCACAATTATAGAGTTCATAGTCGAATTTATAGGGGTGGACATAGTGGAGGAAGAAACAGTTATCGGGGTGGCCGTTAGAACTCAAATAGTGGACGTTGGAACTTAGACGACGGTTGCTGTGGTGGTAGTGGCCGAAACCCTAGTGCGGGTATATTGATGAAGGTTTAAGTCAAAACCCTAGTTTTGCAAGGAATGAATATGGTAATCAATTTGCGGGTATGTCTGACATTTGGATCTTCTTTTGGGTACAACCTACATCAATTTTAAGGGTCAAGAAACAACTTTGACAGGCCATTGATTGGAGGTTTAGTCTACAAATCAAGTTCTTTTGGATTGCCAGGCAACTATGTGGGCTCAAAAGCGGTACTTGGACCTTCTCCTATGCAATCTAGTAGGTCACATGGTTTTGGTCCAAGTCATTTTCAATGTGGGCACCTAGTTATTCTTCATCCTATTATGGTTTGATGGCATCTCACCCATTATCTTTCTCAGATACATGTGCCACTGTAGACAGTTGGCTTCCTGATTCAGGTGCATCGGGTATTTTCACTTATAACTCTTCTCTTGTTTAGGATGCTCGACCATACACCGGTACTGATCGTGTTATGATCGGAAACGGATTATTTCTTCGCATTACCCATGTTGGCCATGGTTTCATATCTTACCTGGTTGTACATTACGATTACGTACTATATTCCTCGTTCTGTTCTTACAAAAAACTTATTGTCCATTATTCAGCTTGTTCTCGGCAATCCTCTAACTGTTTCTTTCAATTTTTGTGGTTTGTTTATACAGTCTCTGGTCGGGCGTACTCTTCACCACAATCCTCTTAGACCTCGGACTCTTTTTTCGCTCTTTGATATTGTTGTTGCTACTCGAGATCTATAGCATTTTAGACTTGGTCATCCATCGGATTATGTTTTTACTGGATTATCTTTACCTATTACACACAAAATATGAAAATCTAAACCATGTAACTCTTGTTGCATATCCAAGAGTACTCGGTTACCTTTTTGTATGTCTAACTCTTGTTCTAATTTACCATTACATATTATACATTATGATATATGGGGGTCGTCTCTTAGTATCTCTCGTTGTAGCTATCGCTATTTTATTAAATTTGTAGATGACTACAGTAGATTTACTTGTATGTATCCTCTCTCATGCATTGCACAGGCTATTGATTGCTTTCGTCATTTTAAAGCTACTTCTGGAAATCTTCTTTCAACCACTATAAAAAATTTCAATGCGATGGAGATCCTGAACTTTCTCAGGGTTCTATGCGCAAGTTTCTCTCTTAGTGCGGTATCACTTACCGCATCTCTTGTCCGTACACTCCTCGGCATAATGGGACAGCGGCGTAAGAACATACACTTATATAAGATTGCGCGTGCCTTGTTATTTCACTCCCATTTACCTAAATCTTTTTTGTTTGATTCTTATGATATTACTACGTTCCTTATCAATCGTCTCCCTTCTCCGTCTCTTTCTCACTCATCTCCTTATCAAATTCTCTTCAACTCTTCTCCCAATTACTCTCTTTTTTCATACATTCGGATGTCTTTGTTACCTTTTCCTAGATGATACCCGTTTCAACAAACTTTCTCCAAAGTCCACTCCTTGTGTCTTTATAGGTTATGCATCTAGTCATCGTGGATATTTGTGCTATGATACTTTCACATCTAGGACGTACACGACACGTCATGTTAAGTTCTATGAGGATGTATTTCCTTTGTCTCAATCTTCATCTACCTCCTCTCACACCTCTACTCTTTCTACTTCTATTCCTATACCCTTTACTACATCTTTACCATTAATACCTCCTACCCCTCCACCACCTCCTTCACAACCATTATCATCTTCACTACCACCATCACCGCCACCACCATCACCACCACCACCACCACCACCATCTCCTCCACCTCCACCTCATCCTATGGTCACTCGATCACGAGATCATACTCGTCAACAAAAGTATGTCCTGATCATGTTTCGTATTTGGCCTCCACTTCTCTAGATTCTGAACCTAATACCTTTTATTAAGCTAAAATGGCCAATATTGTAGGATGCTATGCGAGTGAGATGGATGCTCTATATGCAAATAAGACATGGATTCTTGTTCCTCCATCACCCCGAGTGAATTTTGTTGCGAGCAAGTAGGTTTTTTTGATCAAACGGAAACCAGATGGTTTTGTTAGTCACTACAAGGCTAGAATTGTATCAAAGGGACATTTGCAGGAAGAGGATGTCGACTATACAGAGACTTTTAGTCCTGTAGTCAAACCTACTACGATCAGATTAGTATTATATGTTGCCTTCTCTCGTGATTGGGATATTCGTCAAGCGGATGTCAATAATGCTTTTCTTCATGGTGATTTTTTTGAAACAGTTTACATCTCCCGATCACCTGGTTTTGTCAATACTTCTCGACCTCATCATGTATGCTTGCTTAAGAAGGCAATATATGGTCTTAAGCAAGCTCCACGTGCTTGGTTCTCTAAGCTTACTTCCACTTTATCTCATAGTGGTTTTTGACAGTGTGTTTCTGACGTGTCATTGTTTGTGTATCATACAACAAACATTATGCCTTATTTAGTATTTACTGATGTACGTGGATGATACGATTATTACTGGCAATTCTTCGGATTTTATTGCTACTCTCATACAGAGGTTACATAAAGAGTTCTCTCTTAAGAATCTTGGTTCATTGAGTTATTTTTGAGGTGTTCATGCTACATTACATGAGATACTTTACATTTGTCACAACAACAATATTTGGTTTATCTTCTACACTGCACTGGTATGAGCCAGTGCAAGCCTGTATCGACACCAGTTTCTCCTAGTACGCGGTCATCTTGTTATTCTGGGATAACTCTAGATGACCCAGTGCATTATCGGAGCACTGTTGGAGCTTTGTAGTATCTAGTATTGACTCGCCCCGAGATCGCCTATGTTGTTAGCAAGGTCTCTCAGTTTCTTCAAAGTCCTACCGATCTCCACTGAAATGTAGTAAAGCGTATTCTTCGCTACCTATGCGGTACGCTTTCATATGGGTTAACCATTTACCGATCATCAGACACCGTTCTTCATGCCTACACTGATGCTGACTAGTCTGGTTTCCCAGATGATCATCGTTCTACCACTGGATATTGCATGTACCTTGGACCCAACTTGATTAGTTGGAGTTCAAAGAAACAATACACCGTTGCTCGTTCAAGCACCAAAGCCGAGTACCGCGCGTTAGCTTCCGCAGCAACTGAGATTCGACAGATCATGTCTATTTTACATGAGCTACATATTGCATTGCCTTGTCCACCTACTTTGTGGTGTGGCACCCTTGGTGCTACGTATCTTGCTGTTAATACTGTTTTCATCAGTGGATGAAACATTTAGAGATTGACTTGCACTTTGTGAGGTACTTAGTAGTGACTGGTATGCTACATGTTCGTTATGTGTCTACTCTTAATCAGCTTGCAGATATTCTGACTAAGGGATTACCTACTACCCATTTTGGCTTACTACATTCCAAGCTTCATGTGAGTGTCCCCGTATCACTTGACGGAGGATGTTAATGTGCATATATCATGTTCTTATGGTGCACCCTACTTTACCTTGTTGCACATGATATTTCCCTATTATTATGTCATAGGATTCCTTTCATTAAAGTGTCAGCTCACTTGTGTATGTGTGGACAGTAGTGGCATGTCACTACCTGATTCCTCTTATATATTCTTTCTTATTCAAAGAAAAATGGATAAATAAACATTCCAATTATATTTCAGTACTCATTAATATAAATATCAATAGGAACATTGGTTATCAGACTTTTAAGACGTTCTTCAATTGCTTATGAAACGACCACCTCTACTAAAATCGGCATTAAATTTGTCTTAGAACCACAAAAACAAAAGAAGAAACGGAAAATGGTTCAACTTTACAGGAGCAAAGCGGAATCGCTAACTGAGTTTCTAAAAATATCTAAAAGCATAAAATGGTATAAGATTAATACAAATTACTTACTGTAATGACATATTTGATATACTGTTGGGTCAGTATTTGTTGACCCTGAAGCAACTCTAGGATTTGAATATAAAATCTTCCTAAGTGTTTCACGTTTAGCAGAAAGGTGACTCTGTTGATGCATGACCAGAGGATAAAGATTTCTAGTAAAGAATGTTTTGTTGACGGATGTTCACTTTTCCTCTTCCAGTGAACTTAGAAGACAAAGGAGTCTTTGCTTCAAAGACTAGGCGGTCTAGTTGCTGAGGAACAAGTCTTGAAGAAGAGCTTTCTGTTTAGTTGGCTTGACAATACCAAATTGAATGATTTCGATCTCCTCTAGAATACTGAAGACACTTTAGTATTCTGAAAGTTTATGTTAGGTAGAAAAAGATTTACCTTAAGTCAAAGTAGGAAAGAGGTTGCTTGTATTGTTAGCTATAAGTA
This sequence comes from Glebionis coronaria, assembly GCA_025667525.1. Taxonomy (NCBI): domain Eukaryota; kingdom Viridiplantae; phylum Streptophyta; class Magnoliopsida; order Asterales; family Asteraceae; genus Glebionis; species Glebionis coronaria. The sequence continues at coordinate 123,509,361 of CM046876.1, forward strand.
CAACCTTTATCTTTTCTAGATTAGTTTATTATGTACTATATACTGTTTATCCAGCATGGGCATCAACCACCCACTAGATAAACCCTTGCATTAGTACATGTGAATGTAAACCCTAGTTATTGCACTGCCTATATAAGGAGTGCATTTGGGAGAGAATCGGTTAGCCTTTACAAGAGAAAGAATCTCTTATTAACCTTCTCTTCCAATACCAACCAAACCATATAGCCAAAGTGCATATGAACGTTTAGGTTGGAACTTAAACTATTAACTTTGGTTAAAATTTTAAGTAGAGGATATCACCCCACATTGTCATTCAACCACTTTGTTATTCCGCAAACAAAGTGGGTTATAGATTCTTTATTGAATTTTAATAGAAGACTATACGTTGAAAAGTTAAATTGGTATTGTTGTTTTATTTGTTCTTAGTTCTTATTAACTGATAAAACAACACACTTGTGTCTTAATAGCTAGTTACTGCTTAAGGTTGATAAGTAGTAATGAGTTAAAGGGGACCAACAAGTGGTTATAGAACAGTCTGATGAGCTAAACTCTTATTTTCATTAAACTGCTCGTTTTAAGGTTTTCAAATCAAGATCCAACATGGATGAAGTAATACCACAAACCCCAGAGTACAGGGGTGGCCAACTCAATGTTGCTCATGTTCTAGAGGTAGCAAATTTCACTAATTGGAAGAAAAGGTTCCTTGTTCACTGGTTGGAATCGAACCCCAATTCCTTGGAATCATTGAAAATGGTCCATTTGTCCCCATGGTTGGGGACAATAAAAAACCTGAGTATAATAGACCGTTGATGAGAGAAAATCTGCTAACCTAGATCAGCGTCTCAAAATTCTCATCATGTCTGTACTTCCAGATGACCAAATGAATTCTATTGTGAATTGTAAAACAACCAAATATACATGGGAGGACCTTATATTGTATCATGAGGGACCCTCTGATGTGAAGGAAACAAGGATAATGGACTTAAAGCTTTAGTACAACACTTTCAAAAACAAAGAAGGGGAAACCCTTACTCAAACTTTCACTAGATATAAAGCTATAATGAATGAATTGGTAATTGATGGTGTTGAACTTTCAAAACATGAAATCAACATAGTTTTTGTTAATGCCTTGCCAAAGAAGTGGCTCAGTTTTTGCCAAAGCTTGAGAAATGCTAATCACATTAAAGATTGTGATCTAGCTTCTCTTTTTGGGAAACTAAAATATGAAGAAAACTTAGTTGATAAGATTTATGAAGGCTCTAGCAAGAGTAAAGCACTTACAATTTCTAAACCCTTGTCAACAACCTTCTTTAGTGAAGTTGTCATTCAGGACTACCAAGATAGTCCTGATGATGAAGAGGACACAAGAAATAGTGAGGAATATCTGAAAGACCTTAAAGAAGAATTTCTTGAAAGAGCTTTTCTGGCCAAGTTTAGAAGGTTCTTTAAGAAGGGAGGTAGGTTCTCCAGCACCACAAAAGCCACAACTGACACTGTGTGTTTTAAATGTGGATTTCCTGGTCACTTTGCCAAGGATTATTATTCCAAAACATCCATTCCCTCTCACTCCTCACCAGCTCAGTTTAGACCATCTGGTCAATCTCCATTTCAACAAAAGCAAATTGCTTCATCTTCTTTTCAGCAAAACAGGGTTGAACTAAGGCCAACAAAATACTTCGAGGCTAAATATAGAGAGATCAAGGCTAGGCTGGCTCTAATCAGCACTAAAGGGTCTTTCTCAAAGCCAACCAAACAAGAAAAGAACAAGGGACTTGCTGTTGAGGTCTATGAATGGGATGAAGAGGAAGTCTCTTCAGATGATGATGAAATGGTGAATGTGAACGTACTGATGGCACTTGCTGATGATGGAGGGTCAAACTTTAATGTTGCGGCCAAGGAAAGTGCTCGAAATGGTGAATGGGTCAATATCACAATAAAAAAGGTACAAACTCTTCTTGAATTAGAAGATAAGGATGACACTAAATTTGTCTTTGATTACCTGTGTATTGATCTAAAGTTTGTTGAAGAACAAAGAAACAATTTGCTTAAAAAATATTATAAAATTTTTCTTAAACTTGATGAGTTTGAAAGTAAGCTAATAGAGCTAAAAGAGGCTAAACTTGATATACTTACTTTTCAATAATTGAACTCAGAAATCATTGATGAAAACAAATCTATAAGATTTGAACTAAAAGAAGCAAAAGATATTGTTAAATCATAGATTAGAAACTCTGATAGGGTAAATCAATGCATCAATGAACAAATTCCTGCTCAAAAAAGGAAAATGCTTAGTGTTGAAGTGTGATACCGGTGAATGTGCCGTATGGTGCTAAGTTATTATCTCAAGAGCTGTTTAGTATGGGCATCTCTTTTAAGTTGTGACTCACTTGAGGATATGATACCCCGAGCCCAACGTCATTTATTTTACCCTAATTTAGGTATATTTTTGAAATTTTTAAGAAATTTCGTTAGTTATATATTAACGGTTTAATTTGAAACCAATGATCGAGGCCTTAATTTTTTTACGTTTAACGATTTAAGGAGTACCGATAACGACTACCATACTGACGGATGCCAAAATTTTATCTTTTATTGTCGATTGATCGATATTTGAGTTTTTCAAAGTTTTTATTTTATTACGTTTTAAGTCGAGTCGGAACCATATGAATATTCGTTTTGTGTGCGTTTGAACCATTTAAAAGTATTTTGAGGTAGCCGGGACGAAACCCGACTCCCGTAAATTTTCAAAAACCGACTAGCTAACTCGTTCCCGCTCTTTAAAGCTTGTTTTGCAACAAAGGCCAAAATAAGACTATAATTACACATTTAGTCCCTCCACCACTATACACAAACCAAAATTTATACACACACTTCATTTTTAAGACAAGAAAAATTCTCCCCCCCCCCACCTTTTTCTTCTCTCAAACCTACAGCCAACACCACCACCATCAAATCCACCACCAAAATTTGATTTTTGGAAAATCTAAGCAATGACCCATGTTTATATCACCAAGATAAGTAAATCCCACCACAAATTTACAGCATGAAACAACATTTTTTCAAGATTTAATTTTTGATAGATTTTGAAAAATATTATGTTTTGATCTAATTAATTTTGTGGGTTTGTGTTTAAATGTGTTTAGGAATAGGGTGTCACACCCCACCATGGCGGAATATGGGGCGCGACATAGGATATCATCACAACAATAGCGTGCCTATAGAGTTAACTAAATGAAATAGAAATGTCATAAAAAGGTGACACAATGTCATGACAATATCTCAAATAATGTAGGCGTCTAGGTAAGTAGGTAACATGCCTACCTCTTACCAAAGACATTCAAATAACACACATCAAACATATAGGTATCAAACAATTTACTAAATCAAAAGACAAAATAAAATCTAAGAGGAAAGGGATTCCTCCTAATGTAATCCTAGCAGCCTCTATACTCTAGCCACTTCTAACATCATCTTGCACAACTACCTCACCTGAAAATGACACTAAAATCTGTCAACATAAAGTTGGTGAGAACATAGGTTTAAGTTATCTAGAACATCATAAGAAACCTTTACATCCGCTGCAAATAAGTTGATGGAAAACAATTTATAGTAATGGACCATAATGTGATAATCATGTTACATGCATCCACAACAAAACATAAACCAAGTACCGATCACATCTACAATTCACAAAGCACACTATAACAATCAAGAAGTATCCCGTCACATACACAAGAACACACACCACACTATCCGGATCTTTCCCACACCACCTGTGGAAGATGAACTATATCCCCGTCGAGATATCTTGCCTCCAAAGAGACGATGCACAAGTACTCAGGACGGATCGTGCCCCCCGAACCAAGAACTCAGGACGGATCGTGCCCCACGAACCAAGAACTCAGAACCAAGAACTCAGGACGGATCGTGCCCCACGCTCCACACACATCACAACTGGTCCCATAGACGCTCATACATCTATGTACCAATACCAATCACAACACAATCAAGATTCACATATCAGAACACATATCAAAGCACATATGAGAACACATAAGCACGCATGTCACACAATAACACATCTATGTCCAAACATTTATAAAAGTATAGTACCAAAACCTTTTAAGAACACCACAAGTGTCATCTCCATCCCATACTAGAAGAAATTATTTAAAAACTTAGTGAAAATGGGACTATGAACTCACCTGATAGCACATCAAGCTAGCACTCCTGCAAACCTATAAAATCATACACGACACCCTTAGCTCAGGTCTTAACACCCAAGTTAAGTAACAATCAAGGAGATGAATCTAATCCCCCAATCCCCACAATCCAGTTCTCCCACTACAAGCTATTCTATACGTAAAACTCCAGTTTTTCCCCGGTACAGTTTACTAGTCACTAAACGATCACATGAAGTGAACTTAACACCACACTTGGCTCCTACCCTACTGGATTTATGTTTTTATATGATCTAAGAACTCCAAAAACCAATTTTACTTCCTACTTACGCATTTAACCCTTCCGTTTAGTCTCTACGCCAAAAGCCGTTTTCACCAAAACTGATTTTCCGTACATGCTAAATGTTCGACACCAAAAGCCCGACCTAAGCACCATAAATTTTATTGAAAACCTCCAGTCCTTTTATATACATTATAAATAGTTCCCAAATCAAAAATATTTGGCTATCTCATTCGTTTATTTTGACTAAAATTCCCGAAATCCAAATTTATTCCTGAACAACGTACTGTTTTTGTAAAAATTATTTGACGACCTTCCCGAACTCCATTTTCAACCAACCTTACATTTTTTAAAAGTAGACTCTCTGAACTTAATTTTAAAAAAAATAAACTAGACCAAAGATGCTACCTACTGCCCGGAACCGTCGATACAAGACAGCCCTAAAAATCAGACTATTTTAGGCCTTTATGCACTAACCTTCTAAACATCATTAATTACCCTTAAATTATTAAACAAGAACCCTAAAATAATTAATGGATCTTAATTACAATATTTTCTAGAAAATTAATAAAACCCTAATCATCTCAATGATGGTTAATTAACATTACAATCATGATTAATTAATAAAAACATGAATTATATTAAAGTTGAATTGATCACTTACCTTGAAACAAGAAAAATTAATGAACCCTAATCATAATTTCGACTCCTCGTGATATCCATGGAATATTTAGACTGATTTTAGGTTTATTTAGGGTTATTAGTCGTTTTTGGGGGTCTAGGGGTGTTTATATAGGTCTTGGTAACCTTCTGGACAAGTTTAGGCCCAGTTAGGATTTTTAAATGGTAATTATCCTATTTTTATTAATTTAATATTTAAAATTTCAGCTATGGGACCCACAAATTCGACTCCCCTCTGTGTTATATCCTATTTACACTCTCCCCCTCCTATTTTATGTTTACTTATACTCCTATACACTTTCGGGACCAAACCGGGCACCCTTTTTCTATTTTTTCGACTTTTTACGCGATTTTTTGAACTAGCCTTCATTTCTAAAAGTTTCTAAATATAGAAAGTAACTATAAAACTTATCCTAACCATATTATATATACTTAATACATACATACAATATACGATACGTAAACGAAACCTTATAAAAACGCTACCCAAACTTTTATGCAGTTCATTTCTAAACTCATTTCATTTCATTCCATTTTATTTCATTTCCAACTTATACCATGATTTACACATTCATGTGAACTCATGAGCAAGAACCAACCCCATCACATCATCATATAACGTACCATGTACTACGTAAACAATGTCTAACATCATGATAAAGTCTCAAATATGAGCACATAACACATAAACGCACACCAAGCACATGATCAACATCAAACAGTCAAAAGTGACAAATCCAAAATCTAGGGTTGTTACACAGGGAATTGTAATATTGAAGCTTGGGATAAATTCTCTTGGTGTTTTTCAGCACCAAAACCCACGGCTCACATTGAGGGTTGAGGTGTTCTTGGTGTTTTGATCTTATTAAATCATTGTAAGGTTCCTTATTGTTGTTAATATTATTTTAATTATTTTCATTTGAGTGCATGCATTTATTTATAATTTTTGGTAAATTCATATTGATCATGAAAGTGATTAGGAGTTTAGGGATTGTTATAGATGATGAATATAGGTTAATTGATGTATTGGTGAATTTGGAAATGGGTCAAAATGAGTTTTTATGTGATTTTAACAGGGTCATTTTAGATCAGTAGGTTTAAGGCCATTTTTCGTATAGTGGATGTGTATTAAGTGTTGGTATGATAGGATATTGTTGTAGTGGTCGTCGATACGGTCGTTTCGATATAAGATAGAGCTTTTAACTCCAAACGAGTCAAAAGTTACATAGGTTTGGATATTCGTGTACCGGGAGGCGAGTATCGACGCAATCCGAAATTGTTGTCGATATTGGGTCAAATCTCGGGGACTATATCTTGGGTTTCAAAGATGTTCAAGGGCTGTCCTCAGGCCCAAAACTTAGCATTTTGAATCTATTTTCAAATTCAAGTGTCGTTTTTGTAAAGGTTTTGGTTAAGGAAGTCAAAATGGTTTTACAAGTCGAGTGTGCAAAACAGTCCGGTTTTTAAAGTCTAAAAGATGTGTCGAGCAGGTGGTTATAAAATGTGAATCATTGGATGAAATTTAAACTGAGTCTTTATGAGATTATAATACATTTTGTGACCAAGTTTCGTCGAAAACGGAGTTGTTTAGGTATGGGAAAACAGCGTATACTTTTGGTAAGTACCGGCTGAGTATTAATTGAGAGGTACTTAACCTCGCGACATAGTTTGAGGCGAGAGGCTAAACTATTAGATTCTAAAATTCCTAAAAGAAATAAGTCTTAGGCTTGAGTGTATATTCTGAGATTGAAGACCCGTGTTGGGTACTTGAACCGTGTTGATTTGGCATCATGAGATGGATCAACATCGTAGATACTAGTTTTGGAAAGCTAGTATATGTTGTGGGGTTTTAGAAAGGATTCACTTGCATTGGTTGGTCATGTCTGTGTACATACTATTTTGAGTCGTTTGTTTTATTATACTAAGTTTTTTTTGAGATACTAGAGTGTGTTGTTAAGTGCGCACCTTATTTGTTAGGTGTCGGCTTTTGACGTGTATATTTGGAGCATCATCACTTCGGCGATTACTACTATTACTAGCTTCGTGTATCATCTAAGGTGAGTCTATAGCCTCGCTCTTTACTTATTTCAAATGTTTTTACCCGCGAGTGGGATACATGCTATTTAAATGAAAATGAACATAAGTCATGAATGATTGTTGGACCCGAATGTTGCCTTGAATTGTATTGAGTACCTAGTTGTAAAAGTCCCTAAATTCATGAACTATTAACTATTGTCTTGAGCTTGTGTGGGTTGGAGATAGCCTCTTATACAATTGATAGTACTATGGGGTTGACGACCCTATCCGTGACGAGAGCTAGTACGTTGAGTACCCTCTACAGACGGATAACTTGTGATAAGAAATAAGGTATAATTACAACTAATGCTTTTAGAAGGGGCCCTGTTTTCACTTAAATCATGCCGGTCTATGTACGCGGGTGATTGAGTTAACGGATTAGCGTCACGAGCTTAAACACAATTATTAGCTATTGCTAAAGAAAATATCCTTGAATAATAGATTGTGAGTACGACAATGCTATTGAATGGTCATGATTGGTTTTAATACTTATGTTCAACTTATGATTTGACAAACCTGTAGATTCGCTCAACCTTTGTGTTGACGATCTTAAGCATGTGTTTCAGGTAATCAAGATTGATAGCAGCGGAGCATGCATGGAGGGAGTTGGTGCTTTATTGGTCTAAATTTTGGATTTCCTTCATTTTTTAAAAAATTATTAAATTTCATGTCTTGGAAAAAGAAAAAAAAAATGTTGTTGTGTTTAGTTGAGATCTTTGGGGACAAGTAACGCTACTCTGATGAAAATTTAATTTTTGGGTTGGAAATGTTTTAGAAAAGGATTATAAATAGTCTTTTATGTTTATCTTAAACGTCTCTTTTGAGGCCGTTTTCTGTAATTGTGTGTGATGTGCTATGAAATAACGCCCAAAGTGGTATTCTGCTGCGTGGTAAATTGAGGGTGTTATAGATTGGTAATCAGAGCCACAACTAGGTCGATTTTTGAAAACCTAAACTATAACTTTTGGTGCGTCGTAAAATTTTTTAAAGCACGCAACTTCTCCGCATGGCCCCGGTAAGATTTCTTTAGCATTGACTTATGATTTAGATGTATCCCTCAAAACTGATATGAGTTCCCTAGTATTTAGTAAGTATATACTATGATAATATATTGAGATATATCTTTGTGTACGCTTAGTACTTATCATCGTAGTTTTGCAAGCAGTTGCGTGAATATCATATAGGTTCCATGTAATTGGCATACGGGCTACATTGCATTACATGGAAACACTGCGTTGTGATCCTAAGTGTATGTAGGAATGATTGTATGTATAGGTATGTATATACTATGGTATTTAAAGGCATTGCACGTGAAGCAATGGTCCTTGCGTGATTATCGTACATTTTATAATGCGATTTTGTTCATAATTTGGCCTCACCGCCAATCATCGATCTTGATAATTAATTTATTGTTCGAATAACCGAGTGTGAACCTCGTTTGATACTCTAGATACGTAAATAATGCTTCGTAACATATTGTATATCGACTAGATTGATCTCGATTGTCGTTGTCGCACCGTGATGTGTCATTCTTGGACATCTTCTTTTGAAACATAATTTACTTTCGTACTATTTTATTTCCCTCATTCCTATGGGTTTGATATATTAGTTCGTGTAACTATAATATAGCCTAAGTATAATCAACGATGCGTACACCGTAGCGGCGAATCATATGTGTATATTATAAAACGTGGTTGAGGCGCATCGCCATTTAATCGTTTTTATCATCCTACTCGAATTTAAAAATGCGTTTTAAGGATAGACTAGCGTTGTGATCAAGCGAGATAGCTTGAAGTTTGGTTATTTTGTGTTAATTTTATTATTTACAGTTTTGAGACCCACCCGAAGCCGATATCAACACTTATAGAGTTGACATACGTATTCTCGTTCCGTTTATTTCATTTTGTTTTGTTGTTTCATTATTTTGAATTTAATATTTTACATGACGAGGTCCGACACTTGTGCCAGCTAAATAAGCATTGAATTTTGTTAATTGAATGAGTTAAACATAAAACGTCTTACATATTAAATATATGGTGAATGAAACTTTTTGATAAAAATGACGTATGATGCGTCTTGTAACAAGTAAAATATGGGTAGAGAATAAGTGAACAAAGTGAAATTATTTTTCCTTCAACCTTGGTTGGTAAATCATAATAAGTCATTTATATTACTCGTAAAATCTTTGTTTTCATACATTAATACTTGGTACTAAAAGCTTGTGATGGAACTATCAAAATTTGCCTAATTTAATTTGAAATAGGAGTTATTAATAAAAATTAACGATATGAATATCGAGTATAGACGGCGTGAGGTTTGATATGAATTAATTTTTGGGTCATTATGGTAAACTTTTGGTGTATCTTTTAATACAGAAAATGAGTAGAAAAATTGGTCACGTATTTTGGAGCTAGAGACTTTGTAAAATTGGTTTTATTATAAACATAAGGTCAAGTTATATTTACGAATACATTGGTATAAATTGGAACTTATAACTCCTTGTAGTGAATAAAATGGGATAAAATCAAAATATACAATTTAAGTGAGAAATTCTAACGCTTGAAATGAATTATTAAATTTTGATGGAACGTTATTTTATTCTGCTGCGAGATGTGTTAATTTTAAAATCAATTGAGAATTGGCTAAAGATTTAAAAATCGGAATTTTCTACGTTTCAGAATTATCGAAATAAGCATTTTAATTATTTATTCTATTATTATCGAGATTCAAGTCCCAACTAAAATCAGTAATTTATCCGAGATAATACTACGTGAAACATCTTTAACGTCTGACTCGAGTCGCGTGAATAAAATATAGCATACCAGTTTTAAGGAAGACTTATGTACAATAAAAAGTCAAAGGTTGATTTTTAAGAGTTAATTGGACTAGTTCGGGTCATGTTGGATACTTGTATGTACGTGATAGGTTAAGTCGTAATAATAATAACGTAAAACTTTGAAACTTCTTACTATGTACGTTTTTGGTACTTAAGATATGAATAATAATGAGATTTTGACATAAGTATGGATATTTTCAAAACTAATGATTTTACCAGTTATAATAACCGAGTCACTGAATCTACTAATGTTAGTGATTTTCTTGAGATTGTGACATTCCAGAAATGAAAACTTTGTAAGTTGAAAAATGAAAGGTATAAATTTTTTAATGGTGTAACACAAATTGAAAATGTGCAAATGTTCGGTTTTACAATATACAAGGTAACATTAATTAGGATATGAAAATGGATTATCCAACACACGCATACATGTAGTATTTTCTTAAAACGTAATGTTTTGAGTCACGATGGTTTGATCGTACGACATCCCTTCTTCGATTTTGCGAGTTTATATTTGAACTTGGGTAGTCATGTGATTTTTTTGTTTTAATATTGTCCATGGTATGAGACCATTATTTATTTATTTATTTATTTTATTTACTACTTTGCTGGTACTTGAAAATGAGGGTATGTCACCCGGTGTATTTTTGTCCTCTTCATGGACCCCGTAACTTTTCTTCTTTCGGTTATTGAAACCTAAATTGGTGGAATGTATGTGTAACTCGAGACGATGGGAATTATGATCCTTGTCCTATTTTTGGCGCTTGTGAGGATGTTCGATGTCCACTCCATGTATTTTATAGATCGTTGTTGTTATCCCGAAACTCTGGTCATATATTCGAAGTATTTTCATTTCTAATGTAGTTAATTTTCGTTGGAAAATATATTGCTCATTTATCTTAAATGATCTCATTGATTTTTTATTTTTACTTTTCGTTATGCTTGCAATGATCTTTAATCTGGAACCACCATACCGTTATTTTGTGAACAATCTGTTTCGAAAATATGTATGAGTGTGAGAAATGTTTTGTTGAACCAAATGCAAATGGTGTCGATTTATTTATTTATTTATTTTTCTCACAAAAAGGAAAAGCAAAGGTATCTTTTCAAAGTGTATGAAAAATGTTTGATGTGTTCTTTGAAACGATAGTAACAATATTTTCTCATTTCAAATGATCTAATTATTTTGAAGATTAGGTCGAAAACTTTCATAGTCATATACGGTGTGTCATAATAATGTTTGTGTTGTCACTTGATCCTCAATTATGCACAGCTTAGCTAACTTTGCATAATTCGGGAAGAGTCCTATTTTGTTGGATATTGTTGCATGGTCCTCAAGTATGCATGATCTAGCTAATTATGCATAGTCCAGGAAGAGCACTATCGTGTCAAATCAATTGGTCATCTTAAAACTTGAAGTGTTTTGATAAATGTTTGGATGAGAATGCTTTTAAAACGGTGGATCCTTATGCAAGTAATCGTATTCTCTTTGATTCCTAAAGAAATTTTCGAATTTTCTTGTGTTCCTAGAAATCTTTTCTTTCGTTTGGCGTTGACTCGGTAGGTCATCGTGACCGAGTATTTATGGTAGAATGTTTTTATGTGTTGTATGTAACGTGCGAATTCCATCGGAATCACTAGGGCGTTGATGAAATACCAAAGGGGCTGGTACTGACAATAAGAAGAAGTTTTAACAAAAATAGGAGACTGCCAAAGTGGAGGAAAACCTAGTTTGAGTAACTCTGAGGGAAAATGACGAAGACTTCTCCTACATCAAATGTATCGTACTTTATTTATTTTCTTTTCTCATTCTTTTGGTATGTCAACGATACGCGATAAACTGTTGAAGTTTACCAATTGTGCATCGGTAGTTGGAAGATAATTCCATTTGTCGTCTTCATTTATTCAAGTGAGGAATCCTCCTTGCTTGAATTGATTTTATTTTATCGTCGATGGTTAAACGACAAATAGACATGTTGATGTTTTTGTGGTAAACCCTTGCCTTTTTATGTATTTATGTGGTATGTGATCTGGTCGAGTGATCGTAAGTTGTGAGAACTTGAGACGAAAGTGTCCAATGACGTCCGATCATGGAGAACACGTGCTGTGTAATATATTTTTAACTGTGAACGGAGATGCTTATTAAGATTTTGACCACGTTTGGGATGAAAGTGAGATGGTGTTCTTGTAATCTCTTTTGGGTATGGATCCGTGTGTGAAAACCCTGCGATGACATATGTATGTATTTTCTTTCTTTTTGGATATGCATCTATAGCTAGAAAGCCGTGAACCTGCTTTAACTTGTAATTTTATTTTGACTGGACTCATCCGAAATCCCGTCAAATATTCTTATTTTACCAAGGCTTGGCTGATTAGCAAGCATGAGTTAACTTGATTGAACTTATTTACTTGGCATGGTTTGGCTATTTTGCAAACATGTCGTGATGCAGTTGTATATGCTTCATTATGGTTTTTGTGTTTGATTGAATTGTGATGTCCTCGAGAGAGTTATGTATACGTCGAATGATTTCCGTATAGATGAATTCGTTTTTGACGAACTAGGTTTGTATATACGTAATATTGCAATAAGGTGATTTTGTAAGACTAGTATTAATTATTCCGTGTCATATATTTTGAACGTTTTCGATGTGGTTATGTGTGGCCAGTGTGATTTTTCTTTATGATTAATTGTTTTTATGAGACTGATGAACTAAGTGAAAGGGCGATTCGAACGTTGGAAGACATGCTTCGAGCATGTGTGATTGATTTTGGTAGAATGGATGGAATGAAGTAGAAAAAAGTCAGTTGAAGGACTTGAAATGATTCGAGAGACTACGGAAGAGATGGTGTAGATTAAGAATCACTTGTTAACCGCGAGAAGCTGTGAGAAGAGATGTGTTGATAACCGTAGGAAGAATTTGGGAAATTAAAGTGGAGATCATGGATCGAGATGTTAAGAGATTGAAGCAAGGTATAATAATCATTGTGAAGGTGTGATGGAACCCGAGACATGAACCGAAGTCCACATCGGAACATGAAGACCCCTTTAGGAAGAAGTACCCTCATCTTTCTAGTAGTACGAAATGCGAGTATAAGAACTGGAGAGCGTCGGGACGTCGCTCCCTTAAGGAGGGGAGGACGTGATACCGGTGAATGTGCCGTATGGTGCTAAGTTATTGTCTCAAGAGCTGTTCAGTATGGGCATCTCTCTTAAGTTGTGACTCACTTGAGGATATGATACCCCGAGCCCAACGTCATTTATTTTACCCTAATTTACGTATATTTTTGAAATTTTTAAGAAATTTCGTTTGTTATATATTGATGGTTTAATTTGAAACCAACGATCGAGGCCTTAATTTTTCTACGTTTAACGATTTAAGGAGTACCGAAACGACTACGATACTGACGGATGCCCAAAATTTATCTTTTATTGTCGATTGATCGATATTTGAGTTTTTAGAAGTTTTTATTTTTATTACGTTTTAAGTCGAGTCGGAACCATATGAATATTCGTTTTGTGTGCGTTTGAACCATTTAAAAGTATTTTGAGGTAGCCGGGACGAAACCCGACTCCCGTAAATTTTCAAAAACCGACTAGATAACTCATTCCCGCTCTTTAAAACTTGTTTAGCAACAAAGGCCAAAATAAGACTATAATTACACATTTAGTCCCTCCACCACTATACATAAGCCAAAATTTATACACACACTTCATTTTTAACACAAGAAAAATTATCCTTCCCCTTTTTCTTCTCTCAAACCCAACACCACCACCATCAAATCCACCACCAAAATTTGATTTTTGGAAAATCTAAGCAATGACCCATGTTTATATCACCAAGATAAGTAAATCCCACCACAAATTTACAACATGCAACAACATTTTTTCAAGATTTAATTTTTGATAGATTTTGAAAAATATTATGTTTTGATCTAATTAATTTCGTGGGTTTGTGTTTAAATGTGTTTAGGAACATGGAGTTGTAATATTGAAGCTTGGGATACATTTTCTTGGTGTTTTTCAGCCCCAAAACCCACGGCTCACATTGGGGGTTGTGGTGTTCTTGGTGTTTTGATCTTATTAAATCATTGTAAGGTTCCTTATTGTTGTTAATATTATTTTAATTATTTTCATTTGAGTGCATGCATTTGTTTAAAATTTTTGATAAATTCATATTCATCATGCAAGTGATTAGGAGTTTAGAGATTGTTATAGATGATGAATATAGGTTAATTGATGTATTGGTGATATTGGAAATGGGTCAAAATGAGTTTTGATGTGATTTTAAAAGGGTCATTTTAGATCAGTAGGTTTATGGCCATTTTTCGTATAGTGGTTGTGGATTAAGTGTTGGTATGATTGGATATTGTTGTAGTGGTCGTCGATACGGTCGTTTCGATATAAGATAGAGCTTTTAAATCCAAACGAGTCAAAATTTACATAGATTTGAATATTCGTGTACCGGGAGGCGAGTATCGACGCAATCCGAAATTGTTGTCGATATTGGGTCAAATCTCGGGGACTATATCTTGAATTTCAAAGATGTTCAAGGGCTGTTATCAGGCCCCAAACTTATCATTTTGAATATGTTTTCAAAGTCAAGTGTCGTTTTTGTAAATGGTTTTGGTTAAGGAAGTTAAAATGGTTTTACAAGTCGAGTGTGCAAAACAGTCCGGTTTTTAAAGTCTAAAAGATGTGTCGAGCAGGTGGTTATAAAATGTGAATCATTGGATGAAATTTAAACTGAGTCTTTTACAGATTATAATAGAGTTTGTGACCAAGTTTCATCGAAAACGGAGTTGTTTATTTATGGGAAATCAGCGTATACTTTTGGTAAGTACCGGCTGAGTATTAATGAAGAGGTACTTAACCTCGCGACATAGTTTGAGGCGAGAGGCTAAACTATTAGATTCTAAAATTCCTAAAAGAAATAAGTCTTAGGCTTGAGTGTACATTCTGAGATTGAAGACCTGTGTTGGGTACTTGAACCGTGTTGATTTGGCATCATGAGATGGATCAACATCATAGATACTAGTTTTGGAAAGCTAGTATATGTTGTGGGGTTTTAGAAAGGATTCACTTGCATTGGTTGGTCATGTCTATGTAGTTTGTTTTATTATACTAAGTTTGTTTTGAGATACTAGAGTGTGTTGTTAAGTGCGTACCTTATTTGTTAGGTGTCGGCTTTTGACGTGTATATTTGGAGCATCATCACTTTGGCGATTACTACTATTACTAGCTTCTATCATCTAAGGTGAGTCTATAGCCTCGCTCTTTACTTATTTCAAATGTTTTTACCCGCGAGGGGGATACATGTTATTTAAATGAAAATGAACATAAGTCATGAATGATTGTTGGACCCGAATGTTGCTTTGAATTGTGTTGAGTACCTAGTTGTAAAAGTCCCTAAATTCGTGAACTATTAACTATTGTCTTGCCCTTGTGTGGGTTGGAGATAGCCGCTTATACAATTGATAGTACAATGGGGTTGACGACCCTATCCAAGACGAGAGCTAGTACGTTGAGTACCCTCTGCGGACGGATAACTTGTGATAAGAAATAAGGTATAATTACAACTAATGCTTTTAGAAGGGGCCCTGGTTTCACTTAAATCATGCCGGTCTATGTACGCGGGTGATTGAGTTAACGGATTAGCGTCACGAGCTTAAACACAATTATTAGCTATTGCTAAATAAAATATCCTTGAATAATAGATTGTGAGTACGACAATGCTATTGAATGGTCATGATTGGTTTTAATACTTATGTTCAACTTATGATTTGATAAACCTATAGATTCGCTCAACCTTTGTGTTGACGATTTTAAGCATGTGTTTCAGGTAATCAAGATTGATAGCAGCGGAGCATGCATGGAGGGAGTTGGTGCTTTATTGGTCTAAATTTTGAATTTCCTTCCCTTTTTAACAAATTATTAAATTTCATGTCTTGGAAAAAGAAAAAAAAATTGTGTTTTGTTGAGATCTTTGGGGACAAGTAACGCTACTCTGATGAAAATTTAATTTTTGGGTTGGAAATGTTTTAGACAAGGATTATAAATAGTCTTTTATGTTTAACTTAAACGTCTCTTTTGAGGTCGTTTTCTGTAATTGTGTGTGATGTGCTATGAAATAACGCCCAAAGTGGTATTCCACTGCGTGGTAAATTGGGGGTGTTATATGAAGGATCCTTCAGCACCAACTATCATGATATTGTCTTTTTCAAAGCCTTAAATGAGGATGGTAGCTCGATCCCTGACATTGTAAGGTCAGGTGAAGAGAATTTACCAAATCATGACACTAGACGTATCCTTCTCCCTGAGTTTCAGGCAAATGTTGATTCATCAGCACCTGTTGAGTCTTCAGTTACTGTAGATGACTCAGATGATGATTTAGAGAATGAAGTAAGCACTCCACTTCCTCCTCTAGAGAAATTAGCTGGTACTGAACCCTCTACTGGACCAAAACCAATCCAGTCAATCATCAAGTCTCACACAACATACAAAAGTAGTGCTCCCAAGCATGTCAAAATTGACACATCAAAGAACTCTTCAGCTCCTGCTGAAGGTTCACATATAGGAACTACTTCTTCAACTTCATCAAATAAACCAAAGAATGCTAGAATTGAGGAAGATGAGAGAATGTCTCTTGTCATGCAAGAGATCAATGATCTTAAATTACAACTCAGGCAACAACAAACACCAACTCGATTCAGGGATGAACCTTCCACCTCTCCACATTATAGATACAAGACACAACTTAAAAGGGCTTGTAATTTATGTGGTTTAAACAATCATCTCACTAAAACTTGCCTAAAAGTGATTTATTGTACCAAATGTGAGAGAACTGACCATCGCACTTGTGAACATAATGAATATATGCTTGCTAAAACTAGTGTTGATGCTCATAACACTATAGCATCCCATTCCAGGTGAAACATGCCTTTCCCACCATGTATTCATTGTGGTATGGGCAATCATCACTCAGATGACTATCAGTATTACCCTATTTGTAGCATTTATGGAAGTTATAACCATGACACTCATGGACATAATCGAGTAATCTCTCTTAGAAGAGGAATTAAATCTAGGAACCTAAACTCTATTACCATATGTTGTGAAACATGTGGAAGCAATGTCCACACTACATCTGATCACAATCATATAGAGTGGTTCAGAAGAGGTGAAGCCCTTCAGGCTAAGAAAGTAAATGCTATTCAAACCTCTCCTTTCTCTTCTGAGCAATCCTATTCATCATCATCAAAAGGACCCTTCAGATCTAGAACACTTTCTAGATCTAAAATAGCCACCCATCAAAGGTGGGTTTCAAAACAAAACTGACCATTTCCTTAACTTGTTGTGACAACCCTGGTTTTGAGGTTCGTCACTTAGTTTTATTTTGAGCTAGTTACGTGTCTTTACGTGTTTATGTGCTAATTGGTGTGTATAGATTGTGGTTTGGATATAGTTTCCGGTACGGGGTACCTTGTGAGCGAAACGATGTGTGATGATTTCATGTTCATGAGTTGACAATGTAGTGACTATGAAATGAGATGGTGTTATTTGGTGGTTTTAAGTATACGTATATGTATTATAGAAAATCGTATTTTTACGATTTACGGTTTAACATTTAGAGGTCTCGGATGAGGTAATTAATCATATGGATATTTTTAGGGATGGTTTTAAGTCATTTAGAACTTAGTTATAAAGTTTATTTCAAAATTTGAGATTTTTTTTAAAAGTGTATATTTTACGTCTTTTACGGTAAAACGCGTAAATTTGACTAGTTTTACGGTTTTGGGGTTTTGGAGGCTTTAGGAGCTGAAATAAATTAAGGTAAATTAAGGTAATATTATTAATACATATATTAATAATAAAAATTAAAAAAAACGAAATTAAGGAGGGTTTAAGTCGGTTTTGGACGCAAGAAAAGAAAAGAATAGGGGAAAAAAAGGAAAAAGGGAACCGGGCTTTTGGAATGGGCCAAGGACTTGTTAGGAAACTATATAAATACTTTTTATTAACCAAAACACTTCATAAAATCCCTGGAGATCAAGTTTTAGTCGGCATCAATGGTGGTTTTAGGGTTCTTCATTAATTTTTTCTTCTTTCAAAAATTCTAAGGTAAAATCTTTAATACTCTTTTTAATTAAATTGTTTTAATTCTTTCTCAATCATCTTATGATGGATTTAGGTTAGGGTTTAAATAAGAATCTGTATTTTAATGATAACATAATGATTAGATGGTTTAGGGCTTGTAATTAATGGGGTTATGCGTAATTAATTAGGTTAATTTGATTAAACCCGTTTTTAAAAACTGGGCAGAATTTTGAGTCAATTGTTTTGATCATATTGGGAGTTCTACAAACTCTTATTTTGCGATCCAAGTATCCCTGAAAAGGTAATTGAAGTGGCTTTCCAATTCAAGAAACTAGAACTAAATTGGAGGTTGGGAAGTAGGTCAAAAACAGGTTACAACAGTCGGAGGTCAATACAGTTTTGAATTCAGCCTGTTTTCTTTTTAAGTTTTGGGTTGTTTGGGGTACTTAGGGTTGCATTGGGATCTTCTCACAAACATGAGAGATGGTTTATATATTTTAGTAAGTATCTGCACTTGGGCTAAGGTTGTGGTTTAGGGTAAGACCCCTTAATTGTAACAAACTTTTTGTATGTTTAAAATCAGGAAATCGGGAATGACAAAAGTATATATATATATATATCGGGGCCTTAACAGTAGCTTTAAGGTTAGGGCAAGTGGGAGGTGTTAGCTAACATATGTAGGGGTATGAATATTCCTTTTGTAGAGTTCATGGGTATGTTTAAGGGGGAGATCGACCCATAGTTTAAGGTATGAAAAACGGGACTGTTTTGGGTAAAAATGTTAACGGGGTGTGTTATGAAGTAAAACGAGTTAAGGGCTTTATAGAGGGGTGTAATGAGATGCTTAGAGCATATATATGAGGTATATATATGGGAGAAGGTTAGATGTCCATCATAGGTTGATGAGCCATTTTAGTGTTTGGTTCATGTTTTGATTATGTGTTTTTGGTTGTTAGCTTTTTTCTAGTGCGCGGATGTTTGGGGAAGCTCAATCAGGTGAGTTTCATAGTCCCATGTTTAATATTGATTTTAACTTCCAGATGGGATGGAAGAGACACTGTGTTGAGTTATTTTCTAAATTGATGCTGTGAATGTGTTTGTGATTTGAGATGGACTTGTGTGTACATTATGTGATTAACTGCTATGTGATTCTTGATTGTGTATGATTTGGATTGGGGGACACGTGCCGTCTCAGTTATTGTGGTTTGACAAGGTAGTAGCCTTGTGGTTTGACAAGGTAGTGGCCTTGTGGTTTGACAAGGTAGTGGCCTTGTGGTTTGTCAAGGTAGTGGCCTTGGGATAGGTATATAGTGTGATCATCTATGGTACCATGATGTTGTTTGGCAAGGTAGGAGCCTTGGATTGGTTTGGTATGATTAATCTTGATTGATAGTTGTTAATGCATATTTGTAACACATTGTCCATATTTTATTGTATTGATGGTTGTTGTTCACAGCTTATAACTATTTTGGCGTTGGAGTCTAAACCTATGACTCTCACCAACTTTATGTTGACGTGTTTTAGTGTCTCTTTCAGGTGTGTATGTGGTTAAGCGTGAGGATAGAAGTGGCTAGACTTGGATGCATTAGGATTGCATATAGAAGGAGATCCCCGTTCCTTCTTAGTTTTCCTTTATGTTTTTTTGAATAAGTGATACTGTTGGCACCTATATGTTTGTTTTGTTTGTATTATTTGTTTGTCTTGGGTAAGAGGTAGGACTGTTACCTACTTACCTAGACTCCTGCATGTTGAGATATTGTCATGACATTTGTGTCGCCATTTATGACATTTCTTATATCATTTAGTTATCTCTATAGACACGCTATTGTTGTGATGATATCCATACGTCGTGCCCCATATTCCGCCGTGGTGGGGTGTGACACTTGTATAGTGTGATCTCAGGAAGCCTATTTGGTACCTGGATAGTGGCTGCTCAATGCATATGTCTGGAACCAAAAGTCATCTACACAAGTATAAGGAGGAATCAGGTCCTAAAGTAGTTTTTGGTGATAACTCATTAGCTACTACTGAAGGATTTGGTTAAGTGAAATGCAATGGTATAGTTTTCTCAAGGGTAGCATATGTCAATGGATTAGAGCATAACCTCATCAGCATCAGTCAACTCTGTGATGCAAAATACCTAGTCCTGTTTGATGACAAAAAAGGTACAATCTTCAACTCTAATCATGAAATTGTGATGATTGCTCCCAGAGTCAAAGATGTTTATATCATGAACATGAACTCTACTCAGGAGACATGCTTCTTTGCTAAAGCTTCAAATATCACTAACTGGCTCTGACATAAGAGGTTCTCACATCTAAATTTCAAAACATCACTCTGTTGGCAAAACAAAATCTTGTTATTGGTCTTCCTTCACTTGTCTATTCCAAGGACAAACCATGCTCAACATGTGAAAAAGGGAAGCACCATAGGGCCAATTTCAAAACAAAACAAACTTTCTCAATCGAAGAAAGTCTTCATCTACTTCACATGGACTTGTTTGGCCCAGTATCACCTAGGGCCATTTTTCATGAAAAATATACACTTGTCATTGTTGATGAGTACTCTAGGTACACATGGGTATATTTTCTAACAAAGAAAAGCCATGCACCATATTCCATTATGTCTTTCATCAGAAGAGTTGAAAATCAAAATGATACTCATGTCAAACAACTCAGAACTGATAATGGCACTGAATTCAGAAATCATACACTGATCAAGTTCTGTGATGATAAAGTAATTTCACAAAGTTTCTCATCACCTTACATACCTGAACAAAATGGTGTGGCTGAAAGAAGGAATAGAACCTTGATTGAAGCAGCAAGAACAATGCTTGCTGGATCAGCTCTCTCTAAGCATTTTTGGACTGACTTTGTAGCCACTGCTTGCTACACTCAAAATAGATCCATAATTGTGAAGAGACACATAAAGACTCCCTATGAAGTCTTCAGGGGGAGAACTCTAAACATCTCATCCTTACATGTGTTTGGGTGTCCAGTATTCATTCACAATCACAAGGATCACCTTGGTAAGTTTGATGAAAAATCTGATGATGGTTACTTCCTTGGATACTCTCTAGTATCTAAAGCATATAAAGTCTTCAACACAAGAAGAAAATATATTGAAGAAACTTTTAACATCTCTTTCAATGAAAGTTCTGAAGCTCTCAAATTTACAAATCCATCATATGATGAACTTCATATTCATGAATCTCACAATTATCCATCTAATGAATTTCAATATTATGAGCCTTCTCAAATATATCAAACAAGCAATTCGGTTCCTCATATTGATCCATTTGAAGATATGACAAGTCCTACAAAAAGAAATCCTTCGGTATCAAATACTGATGACTGTCAATCAAATGATCAAAATGATCGTTCTCAAAATGACCAGTCTCAATCAAATGCTCAAAATGATCAGTCTCATACAAATGATAAAAATGATCAGCAAGCTCAAACAAATGATCAAAATGATCAACAAGCTTCAAATGAACAACCTGATCCTTATGGTCAAAGCTCTCTAGTTGTCTCAAGAGAACTAGGTCTTGGAAACATTTCCTCTGAACAAGAGGAAATCTATCCAATGATTGAACCTTTGTCTATGGAATATCCTTCAGTAGATACTAGAGACAATCCAACTCCAATTCTATGTCGTGGACTTCCAAGCTCTAGCTCTCATCATGATACCAACGCTTATTCACTAGCTCCACAAAAATCTTGGACTAATAATAGTCACATTCAGCTGGTGAACATAATAGGAAATCTTGGAGAAGGTAAATATACTAGATCTATGGCAAAGAAGCTAAGTGCTGCTTCACATGGTGAATGTCTCTATGCGGACTTTCTCTCAGAAACTGAACCTACAAATATTTCTAAAGCACTCTCTAACACTAGATGGGTGGATGCTATGCAAGAGGAACTACATAAATTTGAAAGAAATAAAGTCTCAAAATTGGTTCCTCTTCCATATGGTAAATTAACCACTGGTACCTAATAAGTGTGTAAACACTTATCCCTTTTGCCACTAAAATCAAGGAAAAACAAGACCTAATCATGTGTTTAACATCGTAAAAGTTGGAATTACGCGTGGTTTTGTGTTTTTGTGTTAAAATAGGTACAAATGATCAAAAGAAGAGAAAACACGGGATTTTACGGTCAAATATTGAAGAAAAGTACAAGAAAGAGACGAAGACAAAGTCAAAAGACCAAAAGTGTGCCCAAGTTCACGAAAACCGGCTAAACCAACACGAGTTTGAAGAAAAAGAACGAGGAAGCCAAAAACAAGCTCGTGTTTAGCGGATTTAATCTGTTATGGATTTTAACAGGCTTGTGGGTCCCACATTGGATCTATTGGGCCACTAAGCCGAAGAGTTTATTATAGACGGGTGGTAATTCATTTCTTGGCCCAATTTAGCCCAAATACAAACAAATGGAAAATGTAAATGGGTTACAAAGCCCATTTGGAAGTATTATATACGGATGGAAAGGATTTTTGGGCCACTAAGCCCATTGGCTAATAACTTGGACAGTGAAAAATTAATAAGTGAAAAGATTTCACTTTGACTCACAAACCGGTCAACACAACACACGAACCAACACCTCACCCCACTCACGTTTTTTAAACGTAAACTTTTTTTACCCCACCCTCACTTTATCAATCGTTACAAACAAGAAAAAAATTAACACACATTCACTGTTTATTCTCTCTCTCCCAAACGAATTCACCATTGTTTTTTCCAATCTCACAAACCCTAATTTAACTCAATCAAAAAAAATTACCCAAGAAAATTGGGGCTTTCACCAATTTTGTGTGATTCACACGCGCCTAAATAAACCCCCCCTTATATCAGAGGTGGAAGATGGTCATTCAACCCTGACGTGGCAAATTTCTTGGTTTTGATTGGTTAAAACAAATCACCATCCCAATCCCACCAATACTAATCCTCCACATCAGATTCAAGAAACACAAAAGTGCCAAGGTGGTGATCCGCGTGAATAGAAGTGTTTTCAGCCGTTTGATCAAGCAAATTGAAGGAAGAGAAGAATGGATGGTCAAGATTTATTGCTTACTTATTAAGCCACCAAGAGGGTTCCCAGGGTTTGCCTATAAAAACCCTTTCATATGTAATATGAATGCAACTTTTTTCTTTTATTTAATTTCTAAAAATTAGATTTTAGGGTTAATGTAATTTTTATTTTCCTGTCTTTGTAATCTTTTGATTATTAATGAAAAGTTAGTTTTATTAATTTCGTCTCATTTTAATTCCTGTCAAATTTAATTTTCATCTTTAAATCTGTTTTTATTATTAATGTTTATTGTTTGATAAATATAAAAATTAAAAAAATATATAATAAAAGAAAGTGGTTTATTGCATTTCCCCTACTGGGAAAGTATAAAAAATCTGTTCGAAAGGTTACTGTTGGGTTCGGTTAGTATTCTGGTTCGAAGGAGTGCTGTTTGTCTCGAAGTTGATGGTTCGAAGTTGATGATTCGAAGGTGGTGTTTATTCGGTTTAGTCATTAAGAAGGCTCAGCGCTGATCTTCGTCGCAACGGTTTCTACATCAGGTTTGATCTCCTTTAATTTTTATGTTAAATTTATTTTAGATTAATGTTTGTGTTATTTAATGATTATTTAATCTGTTTTTTTATTATCTGCTTTTGTTTGGATTAAGTTTGTAATTGTTTAGGTTTCGAGTTGTTTAGATTTGCTTGTGTTATTATTCTATGTTCGGATTTGCTTAATATAATAAGTTTTGTTTAAGTTGTTGGTTTAAGATAGTTTGTATCTGCTTATTTTCGGTTAAGTTGAAACTGCTTATTTGATTGGTATTTAGTTTATCGGGTTTTGTAGTAGCTTATTAATCTGCTTAAGTTCATTTAGTTTTAGTAGTGGTTGAATCGGTTTCTTATTTATCTGCTTATTTGATTTAGTGTTACTATTAGACTTGCTTATTTAGCTTAAATTCTAGTTAAGTTTGCTTATTTTGATAGCTTTTGTTAATTTGCTTATTCTAGAGTTCGATTTACTTATTTTTAGTCTATATGCTTATTTTCTAGTTTAGGCTTAGTTGCTTGTTTGCTTATTCTCGTTTGCTATTCTAGGTTTATATGCTTATTTGCTTATTGCTGGTTATTAGCTTATTTGGGCTGTTTTTGTTTGCTTTCTGCTATAAGGAAAACAGATCCATTTGATCTGTTGCATTCCAAATAATTCCAAAAAAATAAACAGCCAAAATTCGTCTGTCAGGGGACTCGAACCCCTGACCTCTCGTATACCAGTCGAACAGCACTACCAACTTAGCTAGGACCTTTCTTGTGATTTATTTCACTTCATTCAATTAATATAGGTTATTAAATCTTTGCTGGTAGTTTAAATTAATTAGTTTTAATACAAGTTTTTAAGTTTATTTATTTTAATTTAAAAGTTTTATATTAATTTTCTTTAATTCAGTTTTTATAAAAAATAAAAAGATAAAAAAATATTTTAATTTTAATTAATTTTATAATTTTAAATTAGTTTTAGTTTTATTTTTATTTAAAAATAGTTTTGTTTTGTTTTAAAAAAAATAGATTTCATTTAAAGTTTTATTTTTAAATAGTTTTTTTCATTAGTTTAAGATAATTTTAAAAAAATAGATTTCATTTAAAGTTTTTTTTAAGTTATTAGTTTAAAATTAATTAGATTTAAATATTTTATTTAAGTTTTAGTTTAAAATTAGATTTTAAAATTAGATTAAAAAGTTTTTATTATTAAATAGATTTTAGTTAAAATACCATAAAAATATAGTTACCAAGAACAAATTAATCTTACGTTAAATTTGAGATCAATTCGAGTGAGTCGAGGAAAACGAACTTTTATTAATTGTTAATTGGACCAAAAAATCCATATATTAAAATGGCGCCGCTGCCGCTTCGCTCGTTACGATTGAAGATTTTGTGAGACGGTTGGATTTTGGGATCCGTTCACTTTGAACGTTAATTTTCTTGCACAAAAATCAAAAATACAAAAAATCAAAAATATAAAAATACAAAAAAATTAAAAAATCACAAAAGCAAATTCTTTCCTAAGATTTGCACCAAAAAATTAAAAAATTCAAAAGTAATACTTTTTCCTAAAAGTATTACACCAAAAATATTACGTATTAGTGTTATTTTTTAGTTCAATTTCTTTCGATTTTTATTGTGAATATATATTTTTCTAAAAAAATACAAAAAGATTTTTCTTTTACTATATTCTATTACGTAGCACAATAATTTACCTACTTTTCAAATAAGGCCTTAGTTGGGATTTCATCACCTAACTATTGTATTCGAATCCTAAACGAAATAAAAAGGCAAAATAGATAAATACTAGTAAGACGTTTGAACTCAAAATATACAAACTATAAGGTGGGTATAAGGCGACGCGCTATAAAAGGCCGTCTAAGGAAAAAGGTTTTTAAGTGCTTTGTGCCACCTCGTTTCCCCGCTTGCTTGTGCGTATATTGAGAGGGACGACCGATTATTGGTTTGCCAACTCAATTAGTATTAAGTATATATTTTTGTAGCTTTTTCATATTGCACCTCGAGAGGGAAAATCCTTTTCCTCTCAAAGTCGACCGAGGTCACCTACCTCATTCCAAAGTTTTAATTGTATGTGCACTCGCGCGCATACATACATACCGATTGGTGTACCAAATACTTCTAATTTTTCCAAAAAGAAGAAGAAGAAAAACAAAAAGACCGTCATTCAAGCCGATCCCGAGAATCGTGCTTTCGACAATACAATGGAAACGGATAACCGACCTATGCTCGAGATTTTTCAATCACACGTTGAAGGAAACGATGACGCTATCGTTGTCCCCGCAATTGTCGCAAATAATTTTGAACTCAAATCGGATTTAATTAAAATGGTTTCCGCTACACCATTTTTGGGTCGTTCCCAAGATGACCCCCATGATCATATCAAGAGATTTATCCATTTGACTAATACGGTAAAATACAATGGGGTGCCACAAGAGGCCATTCGTTTACAACTCTTCCCTTTTTCCCTCGAGGGACAAGCCCGAATTTGGCTTGATAAGGAACCACCCCAAAGTATTACAACATGGATCGACATAGAGACCAAGTTCATTAATTACTTTTTCCCACCATCACGGACCACCTCTTTGAGGAATAACATAATCACCTTTGAGCAACAATATGGGGAAATGTTTAGTGAGTCTTGGGATCGATTTAAAAAGCTTTTAAGAAAATGTCCACAACACGGTTTCACTAAAGTGCATCAAATAAATACGTTTTACAATGGTTTAACTCTAAATGACCAAGACTCACTTAATAGTGCCGCGGGGGGGGGGGGGGGGGGGGCAATATTCTTGTGAAAACAATGAACGAGGCTTGGGCCATAATTGAAAACAAGGCTAAAGTACAAACCAAGAGTGTTAGGGCCACTATAGCAAGTGCTAGTTCTAGTGAGAGTGACAAGAGAATCGATAAACTCACTTCGCTTGTTGAAACAATTTCTTTACAAACCCAAGCCCTCAATGGTCAAGTGAATGCCTTAAAAGAAACTAGTGAAACGTGTGAGTCTTGTGGTGGACCACATTCATATTTCAATTGTGACAAGGTTTACAATAATCAACAACAACAAGTTTGTGCTTTTAATGCTAATGAGCGGGTTCAACTTAAACCTAATGTTGATGTTAACCATTTGTCTTACAAGAGTACTAATTATTTGGCTCCCCCGGGTTTTTTAGCACCACAAAGACCACCCCCACCCGCCCAAAATACCCAACACCAAAATAGGAACCAAGGTCCTCAAATGGGTAATTTTCAAGGGAATGCAAATCAAGGGAATTTTAATGGTCAAAATCAAGGGTTTCAAAATAATAACCAAGGTTTTTATAATAATAACGGTTTTCAACCTCAATATCAAAACTAAGGTTTTCCTAATCAAGGTTTTCCTAATCAAGGGTTTAATCAAATGAACATGCATAATCCTCAAATGGACTTGGTTCTCCAAAAATTGACCGACCATGAGCGAATTATGAAACAAATGCAAGAATCTACTAGACAAATGCAAGAATCGACCGATAAGAGAATTTTGACAATGATTCAAGCCCTTAGACCCCAAGGAGCCTTACCATCCAATACCGAGATTAACCCTCGTGCTAATGTGAGTGATATCAATACTCGAAGTGGAGCCACTTTAGTGGGACCTTCCATCTCTTCGCCCATAAAGGAGAGACAAGGCCCGGAGGTCATAATGAGTAATCCTACTCCCCCTTCGGTGATTCCTCCCACTATCACTCCTAATACTAGTGCTCCATTGCCCAATGAGCCTATCCCAAAGGTTGTTTATGAAGTGAGTCCTTCTCCTTCTCAACCTTCACCATCTAAACCAAATATCCCTTATCCGTCTAGATTAAACAAGGCTAAAGTGCTCACCAAAGATGACGTTCATGTTTCCAACTTTTTGAAAATGATTTCCAACGTCAATGTTAACATAAGCCTTATTGAAGCACTTGCTCAAATGCCAAAATTTGTGAAAATGTTCAAAGATTTGCTTAATAAGAAAGAAAAATGGTTGAGCTCGTTAGTACTCGTTTAAATGAGAATTGTTCCGCGATTCTTCTCAAAGAGCTTCCCGAAAAGCTAGGAGATCCCGGACAATTCGTGTTACCTTGCTCGTTTCCCCAAATTGATGATTGTATGGCTTTAGCGGATCTCGGCGCTAGCATCAATCTTATGCCACTCTCGGTATGGAAACGATTATCATTACCCGACCTTGTACCGACTCGCATGACTCTCGAGTTAGCTAATCGAACTCTCGCATACCCCGTTGGTATTGCCGAAGACGTTTTTGTTCGAGTTGGTACATTTACTTTTCCCGTGGACTTTGTTGTTGTCGACTATGAGATGGATCCTCGTATTCCGTTAATACTTGGTAGACCGTTCTTAAGAACCGGAAAAGCCTTAGTTGATGTTGCCGAAGGGGAATTAATTCTTAGGGTTGGGAATGATCAACAAGTGTTTAAAATGGGAAAAATGGTGAATAAATCAAATGAAAAAGAATCGGTCAATATGATTGATGTGCTTAATTTTGATAACGAAGAAAGTTTTATCAATCCGTTTGAAACTAAAAAGTTTAACATTAATGATTTTGTGGTACATTCAAACCCACTTTTTGAAATGTCAAATGATAATCCACTTTTTGAAGAAAATGAAGAAGCTAATGTTAGTGACGACACTTCTTTAAGTGATCTCATTTCTTTGGGTTTTGACGAAACACCTAGTGAGCCTAATGATCCTATCATGAGTGATTCTCCCATTCTTGAGTCTCCATTTGACTCTTATATTCCTAATTTAGAGGTTAGGACTTTTGAGGAGGATCCTCCACCTTTAGAGGTCGCCCCTATTTTTGAGGATATTCCATTCGAGGAGGATTTAGATAACTTTCTAAACTCCTATTTTCCTCACGAGGATGAGTTTTCCTATGACCCACCGATGATACATATGTTTTCACATCAAGTTTGGAAGAGGAAGACTCTCCCACTTTGGATCAAAATGACATTTTGAGCTTAAATGTCAACACCCTTGCTATTTTCCCGTTAAGGAATCGGTGTTTGATCCCGGAATAGAGACTTTTGTGCTTTCATTGCCTTATCACCATAACACCTTTCCTAGTAAGAAATTTTTGCCTAAGGATACCCCACTCTTCTTTGACTTGCGTGATTTTACCACCTCGGGGTTTATTTCCTTTTGTGATGGAAATAATGTGTTTGACCCGGGTGGATTTTCATGGGGTATGCCTTATATGACTTTGTTTCACCCTTTTATCATGGAGAGATTTTCCTCCCTTGGAAATCTTGGTTTTTCCATGATTTTCCCATTTGAATGATAACATTCGGGAAATCGAGTCGAGCTAGAGACTCGTGATAAATAAATCAAGCATCGTTTAACTAGGTTAGATTTTTACCTTTTTCCATCCTTTTTACCCTTTTTCACCCTTCACCCATTTTCACCAATAAATGTAGGGGGGAGCCAAGTAGGTTGTTTGTGTGTTGTGATGTTGTGCAGGGACATGAGCTTTAATGATCCACTTTTGGTATTTTTGACGCGACCCGTGTTTCCCGTGTACCCGGTTTCCTTCGATAAGTTTTTGCTATTGTGATTCAATCATGTATATAAATAAAACGAATAAATGTAATCACTTTAGTTGTCCCTTCCTTAGCTCGATTTTAAACAACGTACTCAATGTCCTAAGTGTAGGGGAGTTTATTCTCCCATATGCTTAAACATTGAGGACAATGTTTATATTAAGTGTAGGGGGATTTCTATCGAAATTTTAGTGGGCTTTTCCATGAATTTGACCCCATTTAACCGGAAAATTTAAAAAAATTTCAACGTTTTTCAAATTTTTGATCTATTTTGGCCTAATAGTATTTCCATTTATTTTCATTCCTTTTTATCATCGCATCTTATTTATATTTTTCATTTTAAGAATAAAGTCAAAAAAATAAATAAATAAATAAAATGGTTTTAACAAGTTTAGATATCTTCGATATATTAGGCCCGTCGTGAATATTTTGACTCAACTCGAGTTTACTTATCCAAGTTTACTCTAGCTAGTATCCTTAACCATATGGACGTTAATTAGTTTATTAGGCTAAGCATCCACGAGTCTCATTCCTTGAGATTTTAAATTGTGGAGAACGAGAGTTGATAGAGTTGATAATAAGTTGAAGGGTAAATTTTTGCTTATATGGTTTTTGTGGCTCTTTCTTCCCGCTTGTATATTTAATTGCTTAATAAATGAGGATTTTTGCGGCGTCGATTCGATATCTTAACTCTTAGCCAAATCTTTATTCTCCTTGTAATTAAAGCATGAACACATTGAGGGTGCCAGCGTTGTGGACTTCCGACTAAGGTGGATCATAACCACTAAGTAGGAGGTATTCAGACCATGGGACCACAGAATTTGGCCTACTATATATATCATAAATAAAGAAATAATAAGATTAAAACATGACCTCAAGGAGACTTAGGGTGTAACGCATGTAGCACGAACCTTGTCATTAGAGCCTTAGGGTGTATGGCATGGTAAGTGTTGAATAAAAATTGATCAAAAATCAATTCCCTCATTTATCGTTCAAGGAGCCTTAGGGTGTGGACAATATATGGGGAGCATTTTTACATCTTAAAGAGCCTAAGGGTATATGATGTGAACTTGCTAAACTCCACATAAAGTCTACATGACTTTGGAGGAATAATTAATAAGTAGTACTATTGGCCAAACTTTAGGTCCGGGAATTTATTCCCCAAATCGTGTTAAATCATCCTTGATGTGGGCTTACTTTAGTGACAACGTTTTTGAGGACGAGGTTAGGTTTTGAGTGTCGAGTTTGCACCGTTTGGCCTTCATTTTTGGAATAATAATTATCAAATAAGTCAAATGAGCCTACGGGTGAATGACAATCAATAAAATCTAGAGATACAAAGTAGGAATTGGAGAAAGAGTATTACAAAATTGTCTTATATAAGTGGTTTTAACTTGAGGACTTATGGTAAACAATGATCTCGTTTTTAAGCTTGATATGGGGAACGTGAAACTTGAGGGTGATTAATATTCATGACACCAAAGCCCTAATTTAAGTCTTAGATTTCTTTACAAGTTTCTTCCATCAGATAATTTCAAAGTTAATAACCTATTATAACTTTTGTCTCCTTTTAAGTTTTTTTTTCTTTTCATCATAGTAGTAATAGTATATCTTAATAAAGGCCATGATGGGTTAATTATGAGAAAAATGTAACTATATGCTTTGAAATAATGCATTGCATGGGGTCATTGCAATGGTCAAGTGTAAACACTTATCCCTTTTGCCACTAAAATCAAGGAAAAACAAGACCTAATCATGTGTTTAACATCGTAAAAGTTGGAATTACGCGTGGTTTTGTGTTTTTGTGTTAAAATAGGTACAAATGATCAAAAGAAGAGAAAACACGGGATTTCACGGTCAAATGTTGAAGAAAAGTCCAAGAAAGAGACGAAGACAAAGTCAAAAGACCAAAAGTGTGCCCAAGTTCACGAAAAGCGGCTAAACCAACACGAGTTTGAAGAAAAAGAACGAGGAAGCCAAAAACAAGCTCGTATTTAGCGGATTTAATCTGTTATGTATTTTAACGGGCTTGTGGGTCCCACATTGGATCTATTGGGCCACTAAGCCCATGAGTTTATTATAGACGGATGGTAATTCATTTCTTGGCCCAATTCAGCCCAAATACAAACAAATGGAAAATGTAAATGGGTTACAAAGCCCATTTGGAAGTATTATATACGGATGGAAAGGATCTTTGGGCCACTAAGCCCATGTGGCTAATAGCTTGGATAGTGAAAAATTAATAAGTGAAAATATTTCACTTTGACTCACAAACCGGTCAACACAACACACGAACCAACACCTCACCCCACTCACGTTTTTTATAAACGTAAACTTTTTTTACCCCACCCTCACTTTATCAATCGTTACAAACAAGAAAAAAAATAACACCCATTCACTGTTTATTCTCTCTCTCCCAAACGAATTCACCATTGTTTTTTCCAATCTCACAAACCCTAATTTAACTCAATAAAAAAAAATTACCCAAGAAAATTGGGGCTTTCACCAATTTCGTGTGATTCACACGCGCCTAAATAAATCCCCCCTTATATCGGAGGTGGAAAATGGTCCTTCAACCCTGACGTGGCAAATTTCTTGGTTTTGATTGGTTAAAACAAATCACCATCCCAATCCCACCAATACTAATCCTCCACATCAGATTCAAGAAACACAAAATTGCCAAGGTGGTGATCCGCGTGAATAGGAGTGTTTTCAGCCGTTTGATCAAGCAAATTGAAGGAAGAGAAGAATGGGTGGCCAAGATTTATTGCTTACTTATTAAGCCACCAAGAGGGTTTCCAGGGTTTGCCTATAAAAACCCTTTCATCTGTAATATGAATGCAACTTTTTTCTTTTATTTAATTTCTGAAAATTAGATTTTAGGGTTAATGTAATTTTTATTTTCCTGTCTTTGTAATCTTTTGATTATTAATGAAAAGTTAGTTTTATTAATTTCGTCTCATTTTAATTCCTGTCAAATTTAATTTTCATCTTTAAATCTGTTTTTATTATTACTGTTTATTGTTTAATAAATATAAAAAATTAAAAAAAAATATATAATAAAAGAAAGTGGTTTATTGATTTTCCCCTACTGGGAAAGTATAAAAAAATCTGTTCGAAAGGTTACTCTTGGGTTCGGTTAGTATTCTGGTTCGAAGGAGTGCTGTTTGTCTCGAAGTTGATGGTTCGAAGTTGATGATTCGAAGGTGGTGTTTGTTCGGTTTAGTCATTAAGACGGCTCAGCACCGATCTTCGTCGCAACGGTTTCTACATCAGGTTTGATCTCCTTTAATTTTTATGTTAAATTTATTTTAGATTAATGTTTGTGTTATTTAATGATTATTTAATCTGTTTTTTTATTATCAGCTTTTGTTTGGATTAAGTTATTAATTGTTTAGGTTTCGAGTTGTTTAGATCTGCTTGTGTTATTATTTTATGTTCGGATTTGCTTAATATAATAAGTTTTGTTTAAGTTGTTGGTTTAAGATAGTTTGTATCTGCTTATTTTCGGTTAAGTTGAAACTGCTTATTTGATTGGTATTTAGTTTATCGAGTTTTGTAGTAGCTTATTAATCTGCTTAAGTTCATTTAGTTTTAGTAGTGGTTGAATCGGTTTCTTATTTATCTGCTTATTTGATTTAGTGTTACTGTTAGACTTGCTTATTTAGCTTAAATTCTAGTTAAGTTTCCTTATTTTGATAGCTTTTGTTAATTTGCTTATTCTAGAGTTCGATTTGCATATTTTTAGTCTATATGCTTATTTTCTAGTTTAGGCTTAGTTGCTTGTCTGCTTATTCTCGTTTGCTATTCTAGGTTTATATGCTTATTTGCTTATTGTTGGTTATTAGCTTATTTGGGCTGGGTTTGTTTGTTTTCTGCTATAAGGAAAACAGATCCATTTGATCTGTTGCATTCCAAATAATTCCAAAAAAATAAACAGCCAAAATTCGTCTGTCAGGGGACTCGAACCCCTGACCTCTCGTATACCAGTCGAACGGCACAACCAACTTAGCTAGGACCTTTCTTGTGATTTATTTCACTTCATTTAATTAATATAGGTTATTAAATCTTTGCTGGTAGTTTAAATTAATTAGTTTTAATACAAGTTTTTAAGTTTATTTATTTTAATTAAAAAGTTTTATATTAATTTTCTTTAATTCAGTTTTTATTAAAAATAAAAAGATAAAAAAATATTTTAATTTTAATTACTTTTATAATTTTAAATTAGTTTTCGTTTTATTTTTATTTAAAAATAGTTTTGTTTTGTTTTAAAAAATAGATTTCATTTAAAGTTTTATTTTTAAATAGTTTTTTTCATTAGTTTAAGATAATTTAAAAAAATAGATTTCATTTAAAGTTTTTTTTAAGTTATTAGTTTAAAATTAATTAGATTTAAATATTTTATTTAAGTTTTAGTTTAAAATTAGATTAAAAAGTTTTTATTATTAAATAGATTTTAGTTAACATACCATACAAATATAGTTACCAAGAACAAATTAATCTTACGTTAAATTTGAGATCAATTCGAGTGAGTCGAGGAAAAGGAACTTTCATTAAATGTTAATTGGACCAAAAAATCCATATATTAGTACCAAATGGGTTTACAAACTCAAAAGAGATGAAACCAATGTGGTGACCAAAAATAAAGCTAGGCTGGTGGCTCAAGGATTCAATCAAGAACCTGGTATTGATTTTGATCAAACCTTTGCTCCAGTAGCACGTATGGAAGCCATGCGTGTCTTCCTTGCTTATGCCACTTACATGAAGTTCACCATCTACAAAATGGATTTCAAAAGTGCATTCCTAAATGGTGACCTAAAAGAAGAAGTTTATGTCAAACAGCCTCCTGGATTTGAGAGTAGTAAATACCCAAATTATGTCTACGAGCTTTACAAAGCTATGTATGAACTAAAACAAGCCCAAGGGCATGGTATGAAACTCTCTCAACATTTCTCATTGAACATAAATTTTTCAGAGGAAAAATAGATAGCACCTTGTTTATCTATAAATCTAAAACTGACACCATTCTGGTACAAATTTATGTGGATGACGTCATCTTTGGTTCAACAAGCTTGAAACTATGCAAATAATTTGCCAAGCTTATGACCAGCAAGTTTGAGATGAGTATGATGGGAGCAATTACATACTTCCTTGGTCTTCAAATAAAACAATCTGACCAAGGCATCTCCATCAATCAAGAAAAATATCTCAAGGATCTGCTGAAGAAGTATGATATCAATTGCGCTTCAGTAAAAACACCAATGGTACCCCTAAAACTTAGAACCTGATATCAATGGACAATCCGTCAATGAGACTCAGTATAGAGGTATGATTGGTTCACTCATGTACTTAACAGCAAGCAGACCTGACATCCAATTCTCTACATGCCTTTGTGTAAGGTACCAAGCAAACCAAGAGGAATCACACCTTACTGTTGTAAAGAGAATCTTCAAATACCTAAAAGGTACACCAAGTCTAGGTTTATGGTACCCCAAGTCCTCAGGATTTGATCTCAAAGGGTACTTAGACTCTGACTATGTTGGATGCGATTTGGACAGTAAAAGCACTTCTTGTGCATGCCAATTGTTGGGTGGCAAACTTGTGTGCTGGAGTGCTAAAAAGCAACAATCAGTTGCCATGTCTGTTGGGAATTATTTGTTAAGTGTCAAGTACCGTTAGTGTTATTGAAGTACTGTTAGTATCTTTCAAGTACCGTTAGTGTTAACGGGGAACATAGTAAGTACTGCTACTTATAAAATAAGTACTGTTATATTGATTAGGACAAATATATCTTTGTTTAAGATATGTCATAGTTATAGTTAGAGTATATCTTATGTGATATACTTAAATAGTTAGAATATTGATAATATATCGTTTGTGATATAGTTATCTTTATAGAATATTCTAAGGTTTCTAGGGTTCCTTACTCTATAAAAGGAACATAGGTACGATGTCATTCATGTACCTCATTCAAGTCGATTAATAAGAGAATCAAATAGTTAAAAGTAATTATGTTCGTCTGTGCTTTATAAGTTAGATTCTGCATAACTTATTTAGCTTGAGTAAGAGTTCTCAAAGTGTTCTACTTTGATTACAAACTATTATACTAGTTCTTAACATAATATAGATCCAACCAAAGGGATCAACAAGTGGTATCAGAGCTTGTTGAGAAACTCTAAAAAAGAAGAACACAACCCTAAAATCTCCACTCACACTAAAACTTAATGTCTTAACTCGGTGATGACCCTCACTTGGAAGACATTCCAGATCCTGATCCAATACCACAGGGACAACCTCAAGTTGTGCATCCTACACCACCACAAGGTGTTCAAGCCGTAGATGTTGTAGTTACTTCTACAACTACAACACCTTCCCATACTCTTTCTGTAGTCAAACTCCAAGTTCTCATGTGTGATAACTATGAGACATGGGCTATGCAGATGGAACATTACTTGAATCACACCGATCATACTCTATGGCAAGTTATCAAGAATGGGAATACACCTAAGAAGCTACATTGGTTGCCTGATGGTACATAATATGCTTTACCTGTTGTGACTGCTGAGGAGGTACAAGTAGAGATCAGAGAAAGAAAGGCCAGAACTGCTTTGGCCATGGCACTTTTGAGAGGACATCTTACCTAGCTTTCATCACTATAAGGATGAAAAGGCTATGTGGGATGCCATCAAACTTAGATTTAGAGGTAATGACAAATCTAAGAAGATGAAGAAGATTGTTCTGAAACAAGAATTTGATAACTTCTCTGTTTCTAGTATAGAAGGAATCCATGGTGGATATGGAAGGTTTAGTAAGCTGCTTATTCAATTGGCAGTTTATGGACAAATAATTCCTAATGAAGAAGCTAATCCAAAATTCTTAAGGAGTGTTCCACAAGAATGGAAAGCAATGGCTATGTAGATCATCACAAGAGATGATCTGGATACAATTCCTTTTTATCATCTCTACAATAATCTTAGAGCTTATGAGATGGATGTTAAAGGCGTTGAGGTGACCAAAGCAGCAGCACTACAAAGTCTAACTTGGATTTTGTGTAAGAAGGTAATAGCGGTACTTACTTTCATAATACCGCTAGTGGATCAAGTAGCGGTACTTACTTCACAAATACCGCTGGGGGACTTACAAGCGGTACTTACTCACAAAGTACTGAAGGCAGCCCTATAATCTCTCAAAATCCACAAGGAAGACCTTCACCATTGTTTAGTGACAATGATGTTTTCTCGTTCTTTGTTGGAAAAGACAACAAGCCAAGACATACTCTCAATGACTTGTTCCAAAAATGGATGACACTGATGTTGAAGAGATGGATCTCAAATAGCAAGCTCCTATGGTTTTTGTGAGATCTAATAGGTTCTTCAAGAAGACTGGAAGGAAGATGACTGTTGATCCTAATGAGCCATTAGGATATGACAAGTCTAAAGTTGAATGTAATAACTGTGGAAGGAATGGACATTTTGCAAGGGAGTGCACTAGATACAAGGCTGAGAGCAGCAGTCAAAAGTCCAAAAACAACTATATAACCAGTCCATTAATTACTGAAAGCTTTCCAAAAGGAAACAGCAGGAGTCCCAAATGAACCAAAGCATTGGTGACTGTAGATGGAGTGGTGAACTGGGCTGAAGATGAGGAAGAAGAAGAGCTTGGTTTGATGGATCTCTCACATGAAGATACTGAGGTACATCCTTGTTCTAAAGATTATGTTCTTAAATTTAATAGTTTAAAAGTAGAACTAGATGAACAATATCAAAAAGTCAACACATGCACTGTTGAATTAAATGCTTTTAAACAGGGGTTGCTAAGTTAGAGGAAAATATAGTTTTGTATAAAAAGAGTCAACAAAACTATGAAGAGAAAATAAGAATTTTAACTCTTCAAATAAGGGAAAAAGATGTTGAAATTAAAGCTTTTGAAAAACAACTTTTGAAAGTATCAAGAGATAATGAAGCTTTAAAAGACAATCTTTATAATGAAAGGGAAGTGATTAATCATTGGCAAAAATCCTCTAAAGGATTGGGTAAACTGATTAATTCACAAATGGGGTATTATGATAAATCAGATCTAGGATATATTAAGGACCAACCTGGGATAACTTTAACTGACAAAGACTTATCAAAGGGGATTTTTGATAGTTCTAGTGAGTCAGATAATACACCTGAAAATGATAGATATGCTGAAGGAATGAAGGCAGTTCCTCCACCATTATCAGGAATTTTCATGCCTCCTAGTAATGATACAGGTAGAGAGTTAGAAGAACCAAAGGTTGTTAATGATTCAAACTCTAGTACTTTATCTCAAGATAAATCTATTGTGACCAAAAACATTGTTTATCCACCTTTAATGAACAATTTTGTTTCTGAAGTCTAAAACTAGTTCTGCTTCCAAGCAGGTGAAAAATCCTAGTAAGGCATTGGATAATAATGTAAAACATAATAACACCAAGAGGGGTGTGATAGGTTTTGAGAAAATTAAGTCAAAACAACCTTTTGGGTCTTCTTTAAGAAGAAAAGGGTGTTATGTTTGTGGTAGTCTAAGTCATTTTAACAAAGATTGTACTTTACATGAAGATAAAATTGTAAAATAAAAGGCTACACAAAAGGCCACAAGGAACAGTAATGGGAAAAATGCACAGGTTATTAGGCAACAGAGATCTAAAGATGACAAACCTAAGTTTGATCATTCAAAAAGGGTAGCTAAACCTCAAAAGGTTACAAATAAATCTACCAACAACTTTGTTCCAAGAGTAGTACTTATGGAACAAGTTCTAGTACCTTTAAAGTATGGTAAACCAAGTACCGACAAGTCTAGAACTGCAAGTATTGCTAGACCAAACACAAGTACCGCTGGTTCAAAGTCTGTCAAACCAAAGTTCCACAAGACTTCTAAGAATGTAGTTGAGAAATCCAAGACATCTAGAAGTAATTCTAACAACAAATCAGTTCAAATGTGGGTTCCTAAAGGTGAAAAACCGCGTGTTCAGGCAAGTACTGCTACAACGGTACTTAGGCCAAAAATGTACAAAGACAACAAACCTACTTATGTCTTTGACTATGTGACTGGAACCATGAAGTATAAGAGTGTATGCAGTCTTATTGGAAAAACTACATATCAAACTCTTAAGTATGTAGGTCCCACAAGATCTAAGCCAAATGTAGCTTGGGTCCCTGTTAAAAACTAATAAGTTTTGTTTATGTGCAGGGGCATCTAATTGATGAATTAAAAGATAAAGGTATAGTAGATAGTGGATGCTTAAGACACATGACAGGGAAAAAAGATTTCTAATGTAAGAATTTTGTGCAAATTCTTTTTATATCTATTTTTTGTTCCTCGACTCGACTCGAATTGATATCGGACTTAACGTGGATTAATTGTTCTTGGTGAATGAAATTCTTTTTGGTATTTAGAAACTAAAAACTATGTAATTAAAAACTAATTAATCTATTAAAGACAAATTTGAACTATTTAAAGACTAATTTGAACTATTTAAAATAAAACTATTTGAAAAATAATTTAAATTTAAAACTTAAAACTAAATTTACTTTAATTAATTTTATAACTAAAACTTTTACTTTAAATGAAATCTATTTAAAACTATTTTTTAAAATAAAACCAATTTAATTAAAACTAATCTTTAAAACTAATTTTTAACAAAACAATTTAAATTTATAAAAGTAATTAAAATATTTTTATACTTTTTTTTAATTTCTTAAAACTATATAAAAGAAAATTTATAAACTTTTAATTAAAAATTAACTAAACAAACTATTAAAATTCTATTTAAAATTGACAACTATGATTAAATAACCTATATTAATTAAATAGACTAAGAATAAACATAAAAGAAAGCCTAGAGGAACTAGTACGGCGTTGGGCTATTGGACGAAGGGTCAGGGGTTCGAGTCCCTGGAGTGACCTTTTTTTTGCTATTTTTTTTATATTTTTGGAAATTGTGAAACAAAACAGATCAATAGGATTTGTTTCTTAGAGCAGCAATATCAGCAAACAATAAGAACAAATAAGCTATTACATCTGAACAGATAAGCAAATAAAAACTAAAAAGAAAATAAGAAAATCAAATAAGCAAACAGAAAAAAAGAAGAATATTAAAAACTGAGTAAGCAAAGCTAACTAACTGAAAGTAAGCAGATAAGCTACACTACTAAACTGAAATTAAGCAGATCAACAAACTTAAACTATCTAAACAAAACCTGATAAGCAAATGAAAATAAGAAACAGTCTTAAACTTAAAACTAGCAAATCAGAACTTAAGCAATAAATCTTAAACTCAAAATAAGCAAATCCAAACTTAAACTTAATACCAAATAAATTCTAAACTACACAAGCAGATCTAACAAACCGCAACTTAACAGCAACTAAACAAATTAAAGAAGATGAAAAAAAGCAGACTCAAACTTAAACAAATAAGATAATAA
The DNA here is from genome assembly GCA_025667525.1 of Glebionis coronaria. Lineage (NCBI taxonomy): Eukaryota > Viridiplantae > Streptophyta > Magnoliopsida > Asterales > Asteraceae > Glebionis > Glebionis coronaria. The sequence continues at coordinate 123,549,100 of CM046876.1, forward strand.
GCAATAAACCAAATAGTTCAAATAAGCAGAAAATCTTAAACAAACATAAATATTATCTAAAAATTAAACAAACGTAAAAATAAAAAGAGATAATCACCTGGTGTCGAATCCGTTGGGCCGAAGGTAAGGCGCTGAGCCTCCTTATGAACAAAATTAAGAACCACCTTTACCAACCGATCATCAAACCATAATCATCTACCATCGAACCTCGAACCAGATTTTTTTATAAAATTTCCCAGTAGGGGAAATTTAACATCCACCTTTTTTACTTGATATTTATTAATGAAAAAAAGATAAAAATAGATTGCAGTAACTCTAATTTAAATAAAGGAGACAAAATTTAAATGAAAGAAATATTTTATTAATAACCAAAAATCTGAGTACAATACTTGAGAAAATAAAAATTACAATTTAATCCTAAAAACTAATTTTGCATAAATTAAAAATTAAAATAAAAAAGGCACACTGAATTACAGATTTGATGGGGTTTTTATAGGGAAACCCTAGAAACCTTGTTGAGGAAGATATCAAATCTTGGCCGCTCTTTTCTTCTCTCTTTCTTCATTCTTGATCAAACGGTTGAAAACACACCCCTTGCACACGGATTGCCAACGTGTCAAAGGGTTGTGTTTCTTGTGCTTCTTCCTTGATGACATGGCTTAATTTAATTGGGGGATTGGGGAATGATTTGCTGTCACAACCAATAAGGGGAGAGAAAATGGCCACGTAGATGAGGACCACCTATCATGCTCCTCCGATTCGTATGGGGAATTAATTCATACTCGTGTGAATCACACGAATCAATAAAAACCCCCAATAGTAATTGGGTAATTTTGTTATTAGGGTTTGGGGGAATAGTGAATTAGGGTTGGGGTAAAATGAGAGTGGTTGTTTATTTGTTTTGGGAGAGAAGAAGGGTTAGGGAGCTTTGGAAGTAACGAAATAAGTGGTGGGGGTGGGTAACTGGGTAAATAGACGTGTGTGTGTGGTTGGAGGTTTGACCCAAATAAGTGAATTATTATTCACTTTTTAAAAAAAAACTTTAACCGTCCAACTTTGTTATCTCCGTCCCCTTATTTTTATCTTATTGGGCCTTCACAACCCATATGCCTCCACGTTTAGTAATTTGTACCATGGATTTCGGCTTTAAACCCAAAATAGTCAATCCGTCTCATAATCTTTGCCAAATGGGCTTATTTTGGGGTTTTGAAAGTAAAAAGGATAACTTGTTATACTAATGGGCTCTTTAGCCCATTAGTCCAAATGTGGGACTAATACATGGTTTTTTCCAAGTATGAAAATTTGTTCATCTCGATTCAATTCGAATTGATTTCCAGTTAAAAGTGTGACTCAGTCGTTCTTGGTGGAAAATAAAATGGCTTGGTTATCTATTCTACTTAAAAGTTAAATGCGTAAAATAATAACAATAAGCTAAAAGCAACTAACTAATAAAAACAAAACAATATAAATAATAAAACGTGAATTTATAACGAAACAATTAATAAAAATAAAACTAAAAAATGAAATTAACTATCGAATCGAAAATAAAGTTTACTAAATGAAAAAGGAGAGAATAAAACTAAAATGGTACTATAAAGCTAAACGAGGCAAAACCTAAAGCGGGTACTAAATAAAAGATAAAACTTGAACTTTACGAAAAAATATTAATACTAAAAATCGACGAAAAATTCAACTAAAAATACGTAACTTTCAAAAATAAAATCGGAACAACTTTCAGAAAAAACTAAACAATTATGGAACAATACTAATAAATAAACAAGCTAGCAGGCTAGCTGCTGGAAGCCAGGCACACATGTCATTTTGGCGCCAAAACGAACCAAGCAGGCAAGCTGGGAGCTGAATCTTCGGAAAAGCGACAGTGTTATCTGAAATTTGTTTTCTTGTTTTTTCGCAATAAGTAACGGTACATTTCTGAGTTTTGATTTCTTCGGAATACTTGTCATTTCAGAAAAAGAGTAATTTCAGAAACAATCGTTTCTTCGGAAAATAAAATTTCGGAATGTGCTACAGTGGTTTTAAGAGATTATTTCGGAATAATGACTTTTCACAACTTTCTTCGGAATATTAAACCCTAATCCGAAAACAATAAAACATATACAGTACTATTAATAAGCAGAAAAATAAGCTACAAATAAGCTAAAATCAAATAAGCAAATAACCAAAACTTAATCTAAAACACTTTTAAGAAAAACTAATTCAACCACAAATCAAAAACTTGAAAAATACTAATAAATCTAAAAATAAAAAATCAACTTTTTATAAAATAAACTAATAAGCACTTATCTAAAAACTTAACCAAATTGATTTTTAGAAAAAGATAATAAGCCAAAATTTAAAAACTTTTAAAAACACTAAATAATACAAATATTTAAAAACAACTTTTTATAAAAAATTAACTAATAAGCACTTAATTAAAAAATAAGAAAATTAACACAATAAGCACTAAAACAATATAAGCTATAAAAATCAAACACATAAAAACCAATAAGCACAATCAATCAAAAGCATCAATAAATCAATAAACATCAAGATTAAGCAACTACAAGATCATCTAAATCAACACAAGATTAATAATAAACAAAGGAAGAATGAGAATGATTAATTGAAAAGCTTGATTAAGATTAAGATTAAGATATAATACAAGATTAATGAAAAAGATTAAAACATTAAGAAAAACTAGAGAGAGAAAGTATTAAGCTACTCCTAATCCTAAAACTAATCTACTCCTAATTTTCTAACCACCTCCTAATGACACATTAGGAGGGTATTTATAGGAGGAGTAAAAAATGATGCTTTCTTCCTTCTTTCTTCTTGTTCTCGACTCAATTTAAATTCTTTGTCTTTTTCGACGTCGTCTCGGGATTTGTCGATATAATTTGAACTCGTCTTATATTTTCTTCTATAATTAGACTTGGTTCTTCGACTTCATTAAACTTCCGTCTTTAGACTTTTTCTTCGATAAATCTTCAGAATAGGCCTTGGACTTCCGTTCTTTTTGCACTCTTGATCTTTTGACTTCGTCTTTTCTCGTTTTCTTCGATAAAAGCCCGTGAAAGCCCGTGTTTTCTTCCTTTTTCATCTTTTGGTCCTAAAACACAATAAAAACACAAACCACGCATAATTCCGACATTTACGACATAAAATACACGTTTTGGCTTGGTTATTATTATTATTAAGTGGTAAAAGGATGGGTGTTTTCACACCTATCAAATCCCCTACACTTGACCATTGCAATGCCCTCATGCAATGCATTAGTTACAAAGCAAGTTTTACATTTTCCACCACAATCAATCCACATTGGCCTTTATTAAAGAGACAAAATATTTAAAGGAAGAAAACAAGTAAAAAGATCGAAAACTTACCTTGGGGTTTAGTCGTCATGAATGTTTATCATCCTCAAGTTTCACGTTCCCCATACCAAGCTTATAAACGAGATCATTGTTATCATGTGGGCCAATTATTCACTTAGACTCCCTTATTCCTAGGTGTATCTCTTATATTTTATTATTGTCTTGAATGATCACGAGGATGCATTGTTGACTTATTTTGATAGTTTATTTAGGCCGAAAATAAAGTGGGATGATTTAATCAATAGTTAGCTAAAGGACAAAATCTTTTAAAACTGCTTCTCGGGACCTCATAAAGTTCATATCTTGGCATAACTCGCTTCACGATTTGAGACCTTTCTCGGACCGATATTTGGCAGTGACTTCATACATCAAATCTTGAGAGACGTTCATGAAATAATGGTCTTCTCTTCATAATAGGAATTTCTTCACTTGAAATTTTGAGAGATTCTTCATACTTGGACCACGACTTCTTCATTTTTCTCTAATATTTATTTTGGACTTTGATATACAACGATCCGCCTCCTTTTAGGACTTGGATCTATTTATCATCATACCTTGTTAGGGTCTTTTCGGATAGACTTCTCCATGATCTTTGCGGGAGTATTTGCTTTTCGTCGTGTGTCTTGATCCTTCATATTGATTTTCGATAAATGATTCTCCACATCACTTTTGGATCTTTAGCAACAAAATGTAGCCCTCGTGTCTTGTTAGGACCTTTTCGGACTCGACAATCTTCGCATCCCGCTTCAATAAGTTATGCCTTGGCTATGAACTCTAATTAATACCGAGCAACTTTTAAACGATATTGGGCTAGAAGCTAAGTAACTTTTCAAATCGTACAACCTTACTTATTGCAGATAAATTTATTAACAAGCGATGGGAGAAAAAGCTTATAATCAACTCACATAAATTCATGAAAGAATACCAAACTTATAATTGACTCTATCATCTCTCGTTCTCTACAATTTAAAATCTCAAGGAATGAGACTCGTGGATGCTTAGCCAATTAAATCAAAGTTTTGGGTTTTCGAGTCATCTATAGGATCTTGCAAACTCTTAGACTTTTTCAAGTTTAGAATTCGCATTTTAAAGTTCCCTTGATAAACGACTCTCTAGGATCAATTATAGTAACTTGCGAAAAGATCTAGTTCTTAACCCGTGAGAGTTAAGACTTTCGCGTTTTAAAGCTCCCTATATAAAAGCCTAGCTAAACTTTGACTTAAACACGTTAAGGATACTAGCTAGAGTAAACTTGGATAAGTAAGCTCGGGTTTAGTCAAAAGATTCACAACGTTTGAAAATTTAAAACCACTTTATTAAAAATTTATTCTAGCAAAGAAAGAAAATAACTATAACAAAGGAAATACTACTATACAACTAGGCCAAAATAGATTAAAAATTTTGAAAAATGTCGAAAAATCAAATTTTCCGGTTAAAATGAGGACAAATACAAGGAAAAGCCCACTTAACTTCGATAGAAGTCCCCCTACACTTAATATAAACATTGTCCTCAATGTTTAAGCATGTGGGAGTAAACTCCCCTACACTTAGGACATTGTGTACTTTGTTTAAATCTTGTTAAGGAAGAGACAACTAAAGTGATTCCTATTTTAATATTGAAGAATATAAAATAGAGAAACAAAAGAGTTTAGGATAGAACCGTGAAGACGGGTACACGGGATCACGGTTCGTCAAAAGTCATCAAGAATAGATCTTTGAAAGCTCAAATCCCTGCACATAATAAGAAAGAAAACAACAAACACATACTAGGGTCTCCCCCTACACTTATGATAAAAACAGATAAAGATAGATAGATAATCGGGTTGCCTCCCGAGAAGCGCTTGTTTTTGTTAACCGAGTCACGAGCCTGACTCGTCCCCGAATTAAATGGTCCATGGGGAAGCCTCTAATGTAATACCAGGATCAAAGACCTTGTCCTCGTTCCCGGAGGATATTAATAAAGGAGAGGCAGGAGGATAAGTCCTGAATGAGAGAAAAGTCCGCTCAACATACGAGAAGTATGTGAGGTCATGATCCATGGGAGGTGGGGTGGGTAAAGTAAGAAAATTGTCATCCCCCAAAGGCAATTGATGCTTAGACAGCTGCAAAGCCGTAAGGTTATCAATCATATAATAATCAATGTCACCTCCCGGGTCAAAGCACTCATCCTCCGTAATGGTGTCTAAAGGAGTGGATGAAAGGTGCTCGGGAGGGGGACTTGGGACAATACCTTCCTGCAGCAAATTATCAAAAATAATATCCCCCTCCGTGTCATCATCATCAATACTCGAAGGTATTGAGTGAATGTCGATTTCTTCCAGCAATGGGTCATTATACTCAACGGGTGTAATAAACTGAGGTAAAGATTCTTTAATAGGAGGAGAATTCAACGCTTCAATTTTAGCAATCAGAAGATGAACTTTCAGTAATTTGTCGCGAAGAATAACATCTTCCACTTCATCTACAAGACCAAGTTCAGGGGTGAACTTCTCATAAGCCGGAGAGAATAAATCAACATCGCCTTCATCGTCCAGAGGAGAAGAAGAAATTTCAAAAGTGAAATTCTCATAGAATGGAGAAGAATCATCATCATTAAGAGCGACCTCTTCCGTAAGCTCCTCAAAAGTTAGCACATCACAAACCTCATTAAAGAATTTATCAAGACCAAAATCACTAATCTCACTCGATGTATCACAATCCTTTGACGTATTAGGGATATCAAGAGTAGGAGTAGTAATCTTAGAAGATGGGTTGAGATTGTAGATATCATCCTCGTCATCATCATCATAATAGACTGGACCATTCCAGTTAGGAGTGATATAGTCGACTAACTCCTCTTTGATAACCTCCACATCTTTAAGAAGCTCATGAAACAATTTTTGTTGATCATCTCCCCGAGTATGTTCAATTAAACCCATTCTATCCCACGTTGTAAGTAAACATTTTGGTGTAGAAAATAAGGGAAAACGACCAAATTGGCTCAAAAAGGTATAGGTGGA